>OU538789.1:11395833-12759166 GCA_912999815.1 Campaea margaritaria | reverse complement strand
TCCTTCAAAACCCGATCTTATTAGCATCCTTCTTAGGAAATTCAATCTGAATTTTTCTTAATCGTAGGTATACTTAGCATTTTTCATCCGCCATATTTGAATATACCCCACATTGAAATTGAGTTTCGTTCATTCACTTCGAATTGTATTCACTTTTTCTTAATATTCTGTGGTAAAAGTTCGAATCGATCTCTTTGGTAAATCATCTTGAAGTGTGTAGCGAATCTTATTATTTTAGTCAACTGGTAACATTAACCTCATAACGTCAAGTTTGTTTGACATGTTTGACATTTCGTAAGTTTTGTTATTTTGTTTCAAACTTCGTTTAATTTACTGTTTCCAAGTTGAAAAGTGGAGTGAAAGTTTATAAACATGAGTGATCCTAAGATAAGCAACGTTGCTTTCGATTATTGTGCGCGTTTCATTCAAGATTTGTACAATTTAACTACTAAAATAACATCTCAGCAGACGATATCCGTTCACGACAGGAGTCGTTTCTTCGCCAGGTATAAGGACTTGGATAGGCACTGGCATGAAATGGAAAAGGCTTTCTCGGTAGTCATGGCCAATACGGAACAAGCGGAGCGTCATGAAATCGAGGAAAAATTCAACAATTGTGAGGAGAAAGTATATTCAATCAAAACTCTCCAAAATCACTACGTGCCATTAGAATCAAAACCCACAATCAGCACCGGCTTTCACCTACCAAAAATTTCATTAACACGGTTTGCAGGAATCCATACAGCCTGGGTTTATTAATATCTTCAATAGTTTAATCCATGACAATGCAAATTTGAGTTCTGTAGAAAAAATGCATTATTTACTAAGTGTCTTGGACAAAGATGCCCTTTCATTAATCAAACACTTGCCAATTTCGCTTGAAAATTATGCAATAGCTTATGGGTTATTGACAGATCGTTATGAAAATAGCAGGATGATTGCGGACAAACATGTTGAATCTCTATTGTCATTGCCAAATCTAAATCAACTTAATAGTAAAACTTTAGGTAAGTTTATCAATATTGTAAAGGAAAATACACACGCGTTACAAGCCTTGACATTTGATGTCACATCATGGAGCTTTCTTTTACTTCACATCATCCTCAAAAAGCTGACGATGGATTTGCGTACAAAGTTTGAATCATCAATTGATACTTTAAAAATTCCAACGTTCAGCCAATTGCTAAATTTTTTAGAAAATCAACTTAGGATCTTAGAAAATGTTGGTGGGTCTACATCTAGGTCAGCGTCAGGCAATAACACATTGAATATTTTTAATGAGAATAAACAGCACAACAAGGTCAAAAATGCCTTTGCTTGTCCATGTTGCACGGAGAACCATGCTATATATCGATGCTCTAAATTTGAGAACATGACTCCGGTGCAACGGAAGAGTTTTGTAATTCAACATAAACTTTGCTTTAATTGTCTGCGCACTCACCAGGTTTCTAAGTGCACCTCAACAAGTGTATGCCAGGTGTGTCGTAAGCGCCACCATAGCAAGCTACACATCAACAATTCAATAGGAAATCAACATTCGGACCCAACTTCTGCACCCATCCCCTCTGAGCCTGCTGTGTCGATACATAGCTCCGCAGTCCAGTCTCAGACCTTACATGGTGTCGATGTGACATCCACCATGATTTTAGGTACAGCGTTCATCAGCGTGCAGGATGTTGACGGTCAATTTCACACAGCCCGTGCTCTAATAGACAGCGGCTCTCAAGTGTCAGTTATGACTGATACCTTGGCTCAACAGTTGAGGCTGCCTCGTACAAGGTCAGGCGGCTTGTGTGGGCTAGGTGCTTCGTCTGTTCACGAGACTCGAGGTATAGTTCATTGCAATGCCAAATCAACACGGAACAATTTACATATTTTATCATCGGACTTCATCATTTTAAAGAAAATAACTGGCCATATGCCTTCGGTTCCAGTTGATCCTAAAGTATTAGAACTTTGCAAAAATTTAGTTTTAGCGGATAGTAACTTCACAATTCCCGGACAAATTGACTTGCTTCTAGGTATAGAATATTATGACCAGATTCTGGATGGTAAGAGGATCAGTCTAGGTGAAAATATGCCTACTGCCTACTCATCTATCTTTGGCTGGATCATCATGGGAAAAGCTCCAGCAGCATCGCAGTACACGTACACCGCTACTTCGATGGCCTGCACCATAGATCTTGATCATGCACTCAGGATGTTTTGGGAGGTTGAAGAGCCACCCAAGCTGTGCATTCAAGATCCCGAGGACGTCCAATGTGAGAAGCATTTCACAGAAACATACAAACGGGATAGTGATGGTCGCTTTGTTGTCTCGTTACCTTTTAAGGTGAACCACAAACCATTAGGTGACACTCATCTCACTGCTTTGAAGCGGTTCCATAATTTGGAGCGCAGGCTGGTTAGGGAACCTCGACTTTGTGAACTTTATGTAGCCTTCATGAGGGATTATATTGAAGCCGGTCACATGCGTGAAGTGCCATGTTCGACTGGTGGTCAGCGCTACTATATACCACACCATGGGGTCCTGAAGGAGCATAGCACAAGCACAAAGTTGCGCGCAGTTTTTGATGCGTCTGCGCCTAGTACCTCAGGTGTTGCGCTCAACCAAGTGCTCATGTCCGGTCCCAAGCTTCAGCAAAATATCGAAGACATCATTTTGCGTTTCAGATTGCATGGAGTAGTTTTCACCTGCGATATAAAACAAATGTATAGGCAGGTGCGCATGCGTGACGATGACTGCAAATATCAAGCAATATTATGGCGCGAATCTCCTGACGACGTACTCAAGCAGTTCGAACTAACCACAGTCACCTATGGCGTTTCGAGTTCGGCGTTCCAGGCTATTCGCGTTCTACACGAGCTAGCTTACCTCAATGCAGACAAGCATCCCGCCGCTTCAAAAACTTTGTTGGAGGATACCTTCGTCGACGACGTTGTGAGTGGATCTCATGATGTCGACTCTGCCAGGAACCTTGCTCAAACGATCTCTGACATTCTCGCCCAGGGAGGTTTTCTTTTGCGCAAGTGGTCCAGCAACTCCCAAGATTTTTTGGAAGGTTTTCCTGTCGACCACCGCGAATCTCCTTACAGGTTCGTCGAGGATGGCGAAAATATCTTCAAGGTTCTGGGCATCGAGTGGAACGCAAACAAGGACAGCTTCATCTACCGCGTCTCCGATATGAACAAGGTCCTCACCAAGCGCGGTGTCTTGTCCAACATTGCCAGGTTGTATGATCCGTGCGGGTTCTTATCCCCGGTCACATTTTTTGCTAAATACATTATGCAAATGCTTTGGTCGATCAACTCAGGGTGGGATGACCCCCTCCCTTCAGACATTCGCAATGTGTGGACTGACTTTATGTCTGACTTCCACAATATAAATCAGATTTCAATACCACGGTGTGTCGTCACTGATCAACTGGTGTCCAGTCAACTGCACGGTTTCAGTGACGGCTCAGAACGCGGGTACGCAGCATGCGTCTACCTGCGCGTTCAAAACGCTTGCGGTCGCGTTTTAGTTCAGCTGCTTCTGGCTAAATCACGCGTAGCGCCGCTCAAGCAAAAACTGACTGTCCCCAAGCTCGAACTAAACGGAGCGTTGCTATTGGCTCGCTTGTTGGAACATGTCACAAAAATAATAGGAGGTAAGATTCTATTGGACAGCACGACAGCGTGGTCTGATTCCACTATCGTGCTATCCTGGCTCAAAACTTCGCCTCACAAATTACAAACTTATGAGGGAAATCGTGTGTCCCAAATACAGTCGCTGACTCCAAGCGTTGTATGGCGGCACGTCCCATCAGCTCAAAACGCAGCTGATTCTGCAAGTCGCGGTCTCTCGCCTTCAGAATTAGTCAACCACCCGCTGTGGTGGTCACCAGCATGGCTCGAAGATGATTCTTCGTCATGGCCTGGAAACTATCAACTTGTTGATGACGCAGATTTACCGGGATTGAAATCCGCAACTTCAAGTCTCGCATCTCATGCTATCCAAATCACGGAAATCTCCGAGCAGGTTCAGGCTGCAACCGACTTGCTAACCAGATTCAGTTCGTTTCCCAAACTACAGGCAACTGTAGCTTGGTGCAAACGCTTCATCCATAACGCGCGCAACCCAGCTCAAAAACGTACTGGACACCTATCGGTCGCTGAGCTAAACGATAGTGTTTGCACCATTGTCAAACTAGTCCAGTCTACGGAATTTGCAGAACCGCTGAAACTGTTGCGTGCTAACAAGGTTGTCAAGGTTGGTCTGATGCGCTTGAATCCGTTCATTGACTCTGAAGGTCTCGTCAGAGTTGGCGGCAGACTTGTCAAGTCTGATTTGGATTTCAATATCAAACATCCATTGTTGCTCCCAAAATCTCATCACGTCACACATCTTTTAGTGGATCATTACCACCGGATGTTCCAACATCCTGGTATAAACACACTTCTGAATTTGCTCGTGCGCAAATTTTGGATCCTGTCTGCGCGTAGGGTTATTCGAAATCGTATTTTTCAATGTCAGCGCTGCTATCGTTTGCGGCCTAAATCCATTGAACCTTTCATGGCCGACTTGCCGGCAAGCCGAGTCACATCGTGCCGACCATTTCAAAGGGTCGGAGTGGATTTCGCTGGACCTTTCATGCTGAAGACTTCCCGCATGCGCAATGCTAAAGGCGTAAAGGCCTACATGTGCATTTTTGTATGTTTCACCACCAAATGCTGTCATCTAGAAATAGTTTCTGAACTATCAACGGCCGCCTTTCTAGCCTGTTTTGACAGATTCGTATCCCGCAGAGGTCTCCCGAGCGACGTGTTCAGTGACTGCGGTACGAATTTTATAGGCGCGTGCAACTATCTTAAAGAGGTTTCAAAGTTTCTACGTGAATCCCAGACTGAAATACAAAAATCCTTGGTCGGACATCAAATCTCATGGCATTTCAATCCTCCGGCTAGCCCGCACATGGGTGGCCTGTGGGAGAGCGCAGTTAGATCCGCGAAGCTCATCTTAAGTAAAATCATCGGCGACCGCTCTCTCGTCTTCGAAGAGCTCGCCACGGTCTTTTCAAAGGTCGAGGCCGCGTTAAATTCTCGTCCAATGTTTTCGGTCACCAACGACCCGAACGACCTTGAGCTCGAGAGTTTATCGCCCGGCCACTTTATTATTGGACAACCTCTTCTTGCCCTGCCAGAGCAGGACTCATGCCAAGAGAACTTAAGCTTATTGAAGCGATGGCAACTAGTTCGCCAAATCACGCAACACTTCTGGAGGCGTTGGCAAGCAGAGTATCTTCATACCCTCCAGCAGCGTCCCAAATGGTTCCACAAGTCCCAGAACTTGCAGCCAGGCGATCTAGTACTAATCAAGGAACCCAACTTGCCGCCGCTTCAATGGCGAAAGGCTCGCGTCATTCGAACCTGCCCAGGTACAGATGGTACGGTGAGAGTCGTTGAGCTCAGAACTTCATCTGGTACGCTTCTTAGGCCAACAGTGAAACTTTGTCCTTTGATGCCATGTGCCAATCTATAGTCGAATATCAACTTAAAACTTAAATTTTATTATGTAAATCAACTTAGCTTATCAACTTTGAAACTCAACTTGGAAAATCAACTTAGAAAATCAACTTAGTTTATCAACTTTGAAACTCAACTTGGAAAATCAACTTAGAAAATCAACTTAGTTTATCAACTTTGAAACTCTACTTGGAAAATCAACTTAGAAAATCAACTTAGTTTATCAAGTTTGAAACTCAACTTAGGAAATTCAACTTAGAATTTCCACTTAGAATCTCAACTTAAGAGGCTCACCATTTTTGATCTCGAACCTCACCACAGAATTTTAGATTCATCCTCAACTTATATTAATTAATTGAAAGAGCTAGGTAGCTCTTTGGGGGGCGGTATGGTAGGTTTATTGTGCAATGTACGCCTACGAATTCATCAATCACATGTAAATTCAGCCCTCAGCATTCAACTTGTAAATGGAGGGTACGAATGTCATACTTAAACGTCAATCTTTTCATGTGAGGGTACACCTACCCGTATCCTCCCTCCCTACGTCACATCCCGATCGACTGACAGATGCCCTATGACGACATCGGTCTTGCGCGTCCATCTTCGCTACCGTTAACATCGCGGATCCAAGGAAGGATAGTTTTTGCCGATCAATAGTGCTCCAGTTAGCCTGTTTCGCCGCAATCCTTTCCGCAAGCATAGAACCTCAACATATATAGGAAAATCAGCAAAATCAACGCACCTCAACATAAATGGTTGAGAAAGACAACTCGCCCACGAAACCAGCCATCCATTTTACTATCGAAGAAGCTTTACAAGGAATTCACGGGTGAGTCAGTCGATCCTTTCTCCCTTTTCTCGACCACTTAACTCATATTCAATTGTCAGTGACCATGAGTTTCACGAGTAACTCCACGTGACCGATCATGCGTTATTTCGTTCCACAATTACATAAATTGGAAAGGTTCAGACGCGGCACTGGACGTTACGAGACTGTCTTGAAATAATTTCAATATTAAGTACAGTACTATCTTGATATTCATGGATTTGACATTGGACACACGTCGGCCTATTCACAAAGTAATCATAAGAACATACCCTGACCCCGCGTCTACAGGTTTCCTCTTGATGGCGAGCGCGACCGGTGGCTCCGGCGCCTGCGGGTTCCTCGTGTAGCGCTCCAGGATGCGGCTCGCAGCTGGAACCAAACCATACAAGCTCTGTAAGACAGGTGACGACGACAAGGCATGATGTCCATTGGCAAGGAAAAGGAGCGACAACCACTAAAATTCCTAGATATATTCTAAGCAAGCATGCTCCACGGATCGTTTTCACTTGCCATCAGGTGAGACTGCGTCCAAATCGCCCAAGTGTTATCTCCTCAATAACCCGTTAAAGAGATAATACGTTCTTGTTGTAAACGAGCAAAACGCTTGCCTATTCGACAATAAAAATATTGTTCAAAAGTCTTTGTTTCACCCGTAAATGCCATTATTGTATAGTGATTGCATAACATATTATTACTTCATAAACATCCATCATTTCATGCACTTCCGTTGATTAATAATCACTCCTATCATGTAACATTGCGATATTATCAAAAGCCTTATTACTGAGATATTTATTATATGATATTATCTATTACAAAGAACAAGAGTGATCGGAAGTACTATTCAATCATGAGGCTAACGCATAATCGTTCTATTTCCTATTAATTACAAGTTTCTTGCCATGCATGTGCATAGAGTTGTAAAAAAACTCTAGTCTTCCACACTAGATGTGCACGCCGGCGTTACATGACCACTGCGCATTACCATTACCATAATAGTTAGGTCTGTGGGTGAATGTTTGTGGTACACTCCTTCGTGCGACTAATTGTGGCGCCTTGTATTGAGTAACAGTATTATGTCAATCGACTAGATAATTACTACAATTTACTATTTACTTACTACATTAACACTGATCTTTGTAAACATAATGTAGCCCATCGCGCCTATGAAGATCGAAAATTACACATGTAACAACAAGACGCTACAATAATGCTGTTTTAGTGATTATCATATTACTATATTATTATTTCACGTGCGTTAACATTATCCCACAGGAACCGACAATTTTACCGGGATAATAAGTATCCTGTTTTATTCTAGGATCTAAAGTATCTGTATACTAAATTTCATTAGAGTCCGTTCAGCCGTTTCGGTGTGAGCAGAGGTCAAATGCACAAACATATAAACATTCGCATTTGAGAGAGAGATAGTTAGATATGTTAGAATTTTGACGGCATCTACATAGAACGCCCATCGAGACGGGCGTCGGGAGCCAGTGGCCGACACAGCAGAAGGAGTCCAACGAGTATAGTACTCCACGTAATTTTAGGTGACTTTGGTACCCCACTTGAGACTGTACATACACACCTTAGGTTAGGATTTAGCTATGTAATAGTTTAACTATAAACCTAGTTTAAGTACATTTGGGGTGTCTTTACATTCTTAACAACCCTCTGCTTTGAAAAAGTTTTCTCCCACTAGGCTATCATGTGTCTTATGCAACGAGTTAAAAACTTACGTGAGGAAGGCTGTGCCACAGTAGCCCGGCCTGTAACGGCAGCCACGGGCACCTTGACACCCACAGTAGCTGCTGTGGTGCTCAGCACTTTGTCACGAGCTGTGTTCTCATGCACTTGTTTTGCATGCCTGCAAAATATGATTGATTAATAGCTCTTTTTAAAACACCGCATTACAGAAACATTCAGAAAAGAAGAGTCACTCTAGGTTTAACACGTTTACTGCTGGAAGCACACATATTTGTTTATTATAATGTTAGAGCAAGCAAAAACACACCTGGTGTGTGAACCCACACTGCTGTTTTGACAATTGGATCACAATTGTTGTGTGCTCTCGCACAGCTGATTGAGTTTAGTTATGACGCAACGCCAGTAAACAGTTCAGTGAAGATTCGCAGTGCATAAAAAAACTCATTCAGCAGTCAACATGACGTCAAGATAATCCTCAAGTAGTTTTTGGATTCTGAAGTAATAATAGGGCTCCGAGGCCTTAGTTGGTGATAGGCCGACTGCAAAGTGTCAGATTGCAGGTTCGATTTCCGGACAAGGCAGATATATTTGTGTGCACCAGAGGCATTTGCTCAAGTCTGGATATTTGTGAGAATATGGTCCTCATAGTACCCGATTCTATATATAAAGATAATCCTAGTTAGGGATCAGGGTCTCTGTATGTGTCTGTAGCATGTTATTATTTATCTCTCCAATAGTGTTTTTTTTCTATTGGTCCCCCATTTTGTATTCAATTTTTTTATTTATTTAATGTGTCCTACTTTCATACAAATATTTTGTAGTGCCCACCAAGGTTGTAAGATTCTAAAGTGTTAATTTAGGACGTACCTCAATATAGCTATTACATCTCCCATTCGTGTGATGCCCATGTCTCGCAGGTACTCCTTATTCAAGTCCAGCAACATATCAGTCTGGATGCGGTTCTCTGTAAACGTTAGAGAGTATGTGGCACCCACATCGGATGGTATCCCCGCTGCCGTGAAGAAGTTCACCCACATTGCTGAAAATAAAATGATTCATTTACTATAACCATCTATGGATGGTTATATAATTACATCACACGAAATTCATGATTTTTGACTCTTATAAATAAATAATGGTGACATACAAATTAATATAGGGTTCAGGAATTCTTACAAGATATAATGAGAATTATTAGTATTAGTAGGCCTGCATTTGGAAGTCAAATGCAGAAGTACAATTATTTATCTGTTATGCACCAAGGAATATCTTGCAGCAACAGATTATTGTGGTTTATCTAAAATCATAGCTCACAAAGTGATCCAGGTGAACACCTAGGAGTCTACGGGAGACTCAGCTGGGGCCTACGTTGGAGCGACAAAAAATAATATATGGTAGGAAATAAATAGGAATACAGTAGAAAGTGAGGAGAGATGCGTGCTCAGCAGTGGGACAATATGGGTTGTTGATGGTAGAAATGTAGCTGCAGGGGGTCAACCAGAAATTGTCTAGCCAGAGGTACGGATTTACACACACCTTTGTGTATTTCCATACAGCTAACACCACAGTTGTGTTTTCCCGTACTTGCAGCAAGTTATGAAAAACACCACAGTTGTGTTTTCTGCAGTGAAAGTGTTAAAGGGCAGAGAAGATCCAGAACTAATAAAGTAGCAATTCAATAAGAAAGTCTTATTATTAATATGAAACTAACAGGCAAAAGTACTTTCTAAGCAATAAAGCTGTAAAGTTACTACACAATTACGTATCTTTATTAATTAGAACCTTAAATTTTTTGTAAAATTGCTCACCAAAATAATGTCTGTTCTCTGTAGCTATACTATGAACATGGAACTGATAAATTCAATAATTTTATCGCCACACAGGTGAGTAATTTTAAACCTGAGTGTTTTCACCTAAGACCTGTAAAGGTTACAACTCGTACTAATAACAACAGCTGAGTAAATAATGCAAGTTAAACTACCACGGCAAGGGATTCATGTCATCATTACAAATTATTTCACCTTGACTGTTTAGTTCTGTAGGACTTTAGCACTGCTTAAGAATCTCAAGATAGGCCTGGAATATGTGGATTGCTTACCAGTAAGGTTTGATTCCGATTTGCTATTCATTTCTCATAAATAAAAATAAAATATCAAATTACAATCACAGCAACCTTCTGTCGCGATAAATCCATAGACAATAAAATTTACATTTAGACAATATCAAAGGACAATGCCACAGACGAAGAATCATGGACAATACTAATAGATTGTAATGTCAGCCACAGACAATCCTCAGACAACTCATGAGTTTGATCTCGGACTTCTCGGAGTAGGTTCGATTCGATGTCCAAACCAAATTATTAATAGCTTTTACATTCCATTCTACGTAGCAAATTCTTGGTTCAATTTGCTACTGCATTAAAGTTTAATGATGAGATTTTTGCATTAAAAAAAAGTTTAATGCAAAAATCATGCGAAGCTATTCTAAAAACATATTCTTTTTAACTTCGTTCTGGTTCATGTTTTCATTTTCGTTTTGGTTGGAGCGTCCAACGAATGTTTCGAAATAGTTTGTCAATTTCCCATTATCTTTGTATTAATCCTATTACAAGTAACTTTTTACTAGCTCCTAAACTGTGTAAGTCATACTCCCTATTTTTCTTTGAAAATCTAACCTAATAGCTCTGGTGTAAAAATAATGTCTATTTCAGGTCTTGCTCCAATATCAACTTTGAAAAAGATGTCTGCAGCATCTTTAGACCGTATACCTAAAGTGGACATTGATCCTTCCGGCGTGTTTAAATACATCTTGATAAAGGTGCATGATCCAGCACAGAATAACGACGACTCCTCCATTAGCATAGTCCGAGGGTACAAGAGGTGTAACTATCATTCAGATATATATGATGAGGTAGGTTCTACTATATGCAAAACATTATTTTCCTGGAGTCGAGTTCAGTTTTTAAGATTCGATAGTCCAACAAGCAATAAATGAATCGCTATAAAATAACCCATAACAATTTCATAACTTGTGGCGAGTGCGGGAAAACACAACTGTTTTGTTTGGTGTATGGGAAAATACTCCAGCGGAGTGGCACCCGTGGCTAGACATGCAAATCGGCTCAGCAGTGAAAGTGCTAGGCAGCATGTGGAATGACCTGAAATGGGTTTCACTGCACTTCCATATTGCCTCTGGTCGGCAAGCCAAAGAACTACAGATGCATGAATGATTCAGAATTACACAACCGCTTGCTGGTAGGTTAGTCACTCCCAGCCTATCACAGCCCAGTGTCAATATTTATTATACTAATTATTTTCAGTGGGTAGATGTTTGTGTATTGACTATATTTGTTAATCTAGGTACAATCGAAACTAGAGCCGTTTGATGCGGAAGCTTTAGGTGGAGGAAGAATATCTCACAAGCCAGATAACAAAAAGATCCACATTTACGGCTACTCACAAGGCTATGGCAAGGCCGACCACGAAGTCTCAGCTGAACTCATCAAAGGTGCATATCCTGACTACACTGTTACCATTAGTGATGAAGGATATTAGCCATGATACTAGTTTGTAATATCTCTTTATTTATTTTTTATCATATAAAAAACAATCTTCATTTGTATAAATGAAGCAATAAATTATTAAAAGATAGAAATTAGATTTTTTTCGGAAATCCTAACATCAATGATGGTGCACCTCTCTACTATTCAATAAACATAACTAGAGTTATAGCCAAAATCAGTGTAGAATGGTAAGTAATAAATAACAGCAGGGGCAATAAGGAAGTTTCCAGTCTAAAAAAAAAAAATATAGATAGATAAACTCTTTTTATTGAACCACCACAGAACAAAGAAAACTTAAAAACCAGAACAAAACAAGTTTAACAATTAGTGTCACAATGGGTGGTATTATCGCTCAGAGAGATCTCTTCCAGACAACCATGCATAGATGCATAGATACACACTGATTCACATTTACACACATCACACACAACAAAACACATTCTATCCCCATTCACACACACACAAACACAACCACACATTTTAACACATACACAATATTTCATACACTTGTAAAGATAATAAAAATGTATTGAATCCCCTATCTGCTAAAATGGTTGGTCTTCCGCCACAACCGCCAGATAGATAAGGTGTATAAATCCGTTTTGTGTTGTTGAGATAAGGAATTTCAATGTGTTACATCCCTTGTAATTAGACCAAGTTAATGACTTGACTGGTGAATTGCATTACTAGGCTGTTGACTTCGAATTTGCAAAGCAGTCGATAATGCTTTGGGTTTTAGAGAAACGAGTTTGAAATTCCATTGGCAAATTAGTTTCAATATCTACTTGTTCGGGAAAATAAACTAACACTCTCATGAAATGTGTTGATGACGATAAAGTACTCCAAATAATTTTTGCAATGGAACCCCTTTGAAGCCCAAAACTAATCGAGAATATGGATGCATCAGTCTTATTTTTTAAAGCGATTAGGATATCTACCTGAGATTGTTGAACAATATTAACAAAAGACAATCAAGAAGTAAGTGTTTGGAAAGCCCCAAATACAGCAGTGTATGATGTTTAACACATTCACTGCTGAACACACAACTGTGGTGTTTTTCATAACTTGCTGCGAGTATGGGAAAACACAACTGTGTTGTTAGCTGTATGGGAAAACACAACAGTGTGTACAGATCCGTACCTGTGGCTAGACAAGAAAATCTGCACAGCAGTCAGAGTGTTAAGGAGACCGACAGACTTACAGTGTCAGAAGTTTCTGTAATGTTGTTACTAATGTAATGTATGTTGCTGTCTTGGAGAATTCATTTTATTGTCTGAACATTTCATTTTCTTCTGCCTGAAATTTGTTTGTGTGCCCTTATTTTTATTTTTTATTTTAACGCTGGCTTCCACATCTAAATTGTCGATTGGTACAGCAATAGGATTTTCAGGCTCTTTAATTACTTCATCACTCAGAACACGCCCAACAAATTTTGTGGGTTGTTGGGCAACACAGACTGGAACTTCCATTGAAGGTACTCTTGCATAATACTCTGCTCGATGATGCTTCGTGAAAACAGACCATTCTTGTGTAACTTCCTTGGTGTTTTGGCAAGCAAACTTAGAAGGTAAAATGTTTTTTTTCAGAAACAGTCTGCCACCAATAAATTGATGTCTCATAAAGTTTTCAGTGTCGTTTTCAACCTGAAAAATAAAACATTTATAAGCGAACAAAAAACAAAACTATCAGTTCCCATCCAGGTAAAAATTCAATTCTTTCATTTTTTAATCTAAATTTATTCAGGACTTTGAGTCGTCCAACGACTATGACAGCCCCATAGTATATCACAAATATATTTATAACTCCTTAAATACTAAATATGTGGACCGATAGAGCCTCTTAGCCGCGTCCGATGTTTGCACAGCCAAAATGCCCTGAAACAGGCCCACATCAAGTTGGTTTAAATTAAAATCCCTAAAAACCTCCTCTCTCATAGGTGCACTCCGGACACACTCCATCAAAAAATGATAGACGTCTTCGGGCACACCACACAACTCACAATTGGGGCTCTCGACTCTCTTCATTAAAAATTTAAATTTATTCAAAGGTACATGTCCAGAGCGCAACCTATGAGCGATTACAATAAGGTTACGACTTAACTTCACATCGGCAATTCTTGCATTGTTTTAATAAAACATAATGTACCTATATTTATCTATTACTAGCTGCGCTCTGCGTTCTGATGACAAATAGTGATGATGTTTAAAAGCCTATGTGCTCATACAGAACTTAATCTACATTCCAAACTTCATCTATATTGGTTCAGTAGTTATGAATAGTATATGTGGTATCAAACATATATATATTGATAGGATTAAAATGTTTAGATTTAAAATAAATATATCAAACGTCTATTTTGGTTTTTACTGAGACATGGTTTTTTTGGCTTTAGTATTTTTGGGTGTTGTTTACCAACACCCACTGTATATTATAAGTTAATAGATACTTTAATATGTAGTATCGAAATATTCGATATTATGCATACTTACATCGAAATGGTCTTCACAGCAATACCGTACTGATTTTTCTGATAAATTGTCCATCCTATTCATAGTTTTACACCACTTATCTCTTATTTTTTTCTTCTTTGGCACGGTAAAAAAATGCTTATCGGAGGTGGTTACAGTTGTGTTTGTACACTTGGGAACGATGCAGTACTTATAATGTATTTTAGTTTCATTTTCCATAATGATAATAGTGCTGCCGTGTTGAGCGAACAAGAACAATAATAATGCCTTGCCTACTTGCCTTAGCCGCGTTGGGCCCGAGCCGGACAAGCGAGACTTATGATGTCAGCGCTAGGGATGCTCGGTATAACTTTGTATCGATATATATTATTCGATACAAGAAAATCGTATCGAATATTGTAAAAACGAAACGCTATGGGTGCTCGATATAAATCGAATAATCCGATATTATCGAATAACTTGGTATCGATATATTTTATTCGATGCAAGAAAATCGTTAAGAATATTGTAAAAACGAAACAGATAGATATTTGCCTACAAGGGAAGGCGATGAAAAGAAAAAAAAATTACAGCATCCTTACATTGAACAATATTTAATGTTGCCAAATTAACTACTTCGTAGCTAGACTTAGGTTATTTTCATATCCGTCAGCTCTACAATTTAGAAAAATCTATTTATCTACTTTCCAACCAGTCGAGCGACGTTAGTATTATGGAGGTCATATTATGATCCTCGTTATTTTATCAGCCGTCAATAATTATTACTATCCAGTGCAATGTATTTTTTTGCATTACACAATCTAATTTCGTGATTAAAAAAATGATATTCTATTCTACTCCGATTAACACGATCATCCCTGTAGTGTCAAATTCTGTTAAATGTCAACAAACTGTCAAACTTTGTTTTATCAGACAAAACGAAAACGACGAACCAGGAGGGTTGACTTGCTTGTGATTTATATCTTGTTTTTAATTTTTTCAACAAAAATGACAAATTTTGCGACCGATGGAACGATCTGCATAGAGCGTGAGCTAACTTTGACCCATGCAAACCAAGGATTCGGTGATTTAATTCAACGTTTCGATATAACCGAAACCTGTAAATGGATAACAGAAAACAGCTTTTTGAAGGTAAAAAAAGAAAAATTCCCGCCAAATACACGCACATTTCACCATTTCTTATGATAACACCTTTACTATAGGTCTGCCTTCAATTCCCCGATGATCTATTAAATCTGAGTGCGAAAATATACGAGGAAATAAAGAAGAGAGCGGATGTTGATCTGTACATTCTCGGCGACACATCGTACGCAAGGTACTTATTATTAACCGCTTTTATAAACTTTTATAATTGTAAACACAGTCATTAGCAGCAATAACCTTCAATATGCCACATGTTGCAGTTGCTGTGTAGATTCTGTTGCTGCGATGCACGTCCAGGCCGATGCAATGATCCACTACGGGCACAGTTGCTTCACGAAGTCTAACATTCCTGTTCTCACAGTGCTACCTAAGAGAACTCTGGATATCGATGGTGTGATGAAATCTCTGCAAGAGTATTTTGATTCAGAAAATGAAACTCAAATGTGCTTGTTTTATGATCCTGCATTTGAGCATTGTAAAGGTAGGCTAATCTTTGTAGTCTATGTTGATGTATCGCAGTTAATTGCTTATTTAACATAATTTCTATCTGTTGTAATAGAATAGAATTTCATATAATAATAATTCATCTTATATTGATATAAGTTGTGGTTGTTTTTGAATAAATAAATAAAATAAACTATAGGATCCGGCACATTATCCTGCACTGAAAACTATAAAACTTAGAACCCGATTGCAGAGCCACCTACAAATACAATTGTGTTTTCAAAACATCCAGAAACCCATTCAATTATACATGTAAAATTTCATCCAAATCAGCCCTGTGGTTTCATATTTAGGTGACAAATATACATACAGAAGAATCACATATAGTAAGATGTGAAAATTGTTGTTATGCATACATTGTTACAACTCAGATATGTGACAGCCGAATGCATATGTTGTATCTACTCTAGATCTAGAATAAAAAAGGATACTATTAATCCAAAGGTCAAACAAGTGCTCAGCAATTATAGTTCCCAATATAACAAGCAATGTAACTTCGTAGCACATTTTCAGATGCTCTTGCTCGCAGATGGTACCAGCAGTACTCCCACAGCTTTGTTGCCTTTGTGGAATCGGAAGACCGACTGGAAAGATATTTGGCGAGGCTTATCAGGAATGCAAATGGAGAAATACTCCCTGTGGAAGCTTTGAAGGACTGTGTCTGCATTTACATTGGGACAAACGGTCAGACCTTGTTCAACTTCACTATTTCCATTGCAGGTAATAAAATTACTATAGCTTTTTTTTATATCCTTGTATTACTTATTTCTAGACAGTCAACCATTAATTTATGTCTAAAACAATCCTTGACATTCACCTGTAAATATTTGTTCTTTTTTCAGAATAAATGTTAAGGTCATTTAATCAACATTAATTTGGATTTTTCAGCTAAAGAGTGGTTTCTAATAGGTGACAAAAACAAAATTGAATGCATGGATGAGACAGCTTGGTTTAAACGGCGACGGTTCTTAGTGGAGAAGTGTAAAGATGCCTCCACCGTGGGGATCCTGGTGTGCAAGCTCGCTGGAGACCAGACCAGAGATATCATCTCCAGGATGAAGAACCTGTGCCGGCTAAATGGGAAGAAATCTTACATTGTCTCTGTAGGCAAGCCTAATGTTGCTAAACTTGCCAATTTTCCTGAGGTAAGAAAGTAATTTTACACATAATATAATAAATAAAACCTAAATTGTTAATCTACAATTCATAACCCCAATGTCTATGCCAATATTAACTAATATGCCTTAATTCAAACATTGAAAACAATTTCCAGATCGACATTTATGTCATGATTGCCTGCCCAGAGAATGAGCTGTATAGTAACCGAGAATTCTACAAGCCTATTGTCTATCCGTACGAGCTAGAAGTAGCTCTGAACTCATACAGAGATCCTTACTTTGACATCCACATCACTGATTACGACCAATTACTGCCGGGCAAGAGACACCATTGTGACATTGATCATATCAAGCAGGAGACAGACATGAGTCTCATCACTGGCAAGATACGAGAAACTAAAATAAACACATTTGAAGGAAACAGCTCAGAATTAGCTGAAAAACAAAATTGGGCACTAGAAAACATTGGACAGAACTTGCAAGCCAGGACATGGAAGGGGCTGGAACAGAAATTAGGTGAAACTGATGTCAAGTTAGCAGAAAAGGGACGAAAAGGCATACCTCTGCAGTATAGTAATGAACCAGAGTGACTAATAATTTTTAATTTAATTAATTTTGGATTAATCTAGTACAAAATATTTAAAATTGTCACATAAACTGCATGTTAATAAATTATTACGGAAAAATAACAATCTCTACATGCACACTGGATATCCTAAGATTGATTAGGATAATGTACAGTTTAACGTTAATTATATAGCTCAAAAAATAATTAACATTTAGTAAAACAGCAGTAACAAAGGATTCATTGAACTGATTACAAACTATTCAACTCGTTCACACTCTTTGATTGACTGGATTTTGTGGTGACTTCAGCCATTCTTTCCTGAGGAGCTGTTTGAGTTGTGAGAGCCGCAGAGTTGGGTTTTCAGCTTTGAGTCGGGGAAGGTTGACTTCTTCAAAAGCTGTATAAGCTGCCTTTTGTCTCTTCTCGGGATGTTTGTCTATATCACTGTTGTCACTGTAAATGTTAAGTAAGTTTATGTTATTTATAGTAGAAAACAGAATATTAATATTTCTAAATTCTATTTTTCAGCTTAGGCATGTGTTTGGTCAAACTTATCAATATACCAAACCAGCAGATGCCAGTAAATTACACTATTTTAAATTTGTTACTTACTTGAGTAAAGTGAGAGCTTCATCTATAGTCTGTGCTACTTCTCCATCCAGCTGTATTCTATTGAGATTTTCTTCCAAAGGTAGCTCCTCTACCACTACTCTTGCCGGCTGTAACAATTTCAATTTAATTTAACAGGAGCATTGAAGGAAATAAAATACATAAGTATATCTCGTTTAGTAGGTTTCTATTATTATAATGCATCACAATCATATTCTAGATGCTGTGTACATCCTGACAAACTCTTTATTGAAACACCACAGAACAAAGGAAACTTAAAAACCAAAGCAAATCAAATACTTATCCTATTCACTAGACACAGATGGATCTTATTCATAGGTAGATTAGTATCAAAATACCAATTTGACAAACCTCGACGTGAGCATGGTAACCTGATCGAAATATTGACATTTGCCAAAAATTTTATAATTTGATACTAATCGTGTGGGGAATAAGACCCGTTTATACCCCATAACCTATCCTGATCACAAATTACGATTCCCTGTGTCTAGGGAATCAGGAACATCCAGATTCGGAGTTAATACTCATGATTCACCCAAATATATGCCTCATGTGGAAATTAAATGTGCAACCTCATGCTTTGCGTTTGACTCATCAGCATCGAACACCATGAAGTTCATAAAGCTTTTTAGATTATCCTAGCCCATGAACACTGCTGAAAACAACTGTGGTGTTTTTCATAACTTGCTGTGAGTGCGGGAAAACATAACTGTGGTGTTTGTTATATAGGAAAACACTATGGTGTGTGCTGAGCCGCACCCGTGGCTAGACAAGAAAATCGGCTTAGCAGCCAAAGTTTTAAACAGATTCTTATTGGAGTTCTAAGCTAGTTATGTATTTCTTACCACTGGAGCTGTGGGTTCAGCCTTAATAGTTCTCTGTTTGCTCTGTGTGATCTGTGCTCGGGTTATCTTTGGTGGAGGAGCCGGAGTTTTGATGGGTTTGATGTCCTGCATCTCCTTTTCTAACAGAGCTTTAGCTTCCTCCTTCTTCTTTAGCTGTTCAAGACGCTTCTTTTCTTGCTCATCCTTCAATGAGATATGTTATTTATTTATTATTAATTACAGTTTATTTATTTGTTTGTGTGTACACTCTTACGTCAATATTAACAGCTGCTCTTAGATAGTGGATTCCAAATGCATAAGATATATATAATGCTTACAATAACAATCTAAGGTTTTTACAATCAAAGGAGGTAGAAGGAGCTAACCTTTTTTTGTTGTTTCTTTTTAAGTTTATCGTCATTATCTTCCCACTCTGCGTCTTCTATCATCTTCTTCGTCTTCTGGTCCTTCTCTACTTTAGCATCTTCTTTCCGCTGCCGAGCTGCTACGGATTTGCTGTTCTCACCCACGAATTTCTTCGGCATTGTGTTCTAGAAAAGCCAAATGATTAATAAAATTATAATAATAATTAAAACAGTAAAACCAGTCACTCATGTGTAAAAACTTATTTAGCTTAGTAAGCGCAAAACTTACATGTCGCTTCTACAACGAACTGAATAAAATTGTTTTTATTTTCTATAATGCGGCTTTATGAAAAAATCGTACTATTCTTTGAGTGTTCCACAGGTACCAGGGTCATTCATCAGCTCACTGACTCAAGACTCAAAGGAATGAAAGTTGAGTAGCAGTAGTTGACTGCCACTAAATGACAGTGACAGAACTGACAGATGTAAAAAAAAAATAGATATTTTTCAACAGCTGGCCGGTGGCCGGGCTTGTTCATTTTCATTTAGCTTTGTTTGCCATTTCCCAGTAGGCATCTGGCAAATAGCAAACAAAGCTTGAACCATAACTGGCAAGAACGGAAGAAATGAAGGAAAAGATAATCTATCCGTAAATTGAAACGTAATTCATAGATAATCCTAATACTTTATTTAGTTTTAGCTTTGCGTTATTTATTGCATTGCATGTCTTGTGTTGTTTGTTTTGTCCACAGATGATAATGGATCTCTGGTTTTGTCTGTCTTGCTCTTGCTTGCTTATGCTTGTCTGTCACAGTAAAGTCCAAAAGATATAAATCAACACAAAATTAAATATCAAAAATAAGCAGCGAATGTTTTTCGTTCGTTCTCCTTTTACGCTTGAATTGAATTGAATGTGAATGTGGTACTTAGAGACCTTAGTGTACACAGGAATTTGCGGAATAAAATTTGAGTACAAATATGGCTTTAGTAGCTTACGGTAACAGTGATTCAAGTGATTACGAAGACGATGAAAATGAAAACATAACTGTTGCCACATTGGTCAAGAAACCTGAAGGTAAACAATCAGAGTCACAGTCAAACTAAAGTCCAAGTGTACCTTCCCTAGGGGCTGTTGATATAAGGGATTGATCTCTGTCCTCAGTTACTGGGTTCACACAGTATTTCCTTTTCCATGTTGATCCTGCTAATGTCCACATAATCAATAATTGTCTGCCAATGAAGGAAGATCGTCAACAAACATAGTAGTGTAGTGGTGTGTAGTGTACACCGCAAAGCCCTTCCTGTCTGCTAAGGCCATAATCAAATGGATATTATTACGCTTAGATATAGCTATATATTCAAACGCTTAAAGAGCATGGTGTGGAACCCCCCTACTTAAGCACCTTATCCTTTTTGTTTATTTTAAAACATCATTTATTATTATTAAAATGAGTTTTTCTTGCTTTAGTCCCAGGGCCATCCACACTACACCAAGCACCAAAATCGAGCATTGAACCAAACATTGAAGTGGGCACCAAGCTGTTCAATTTACTACCACAGCCGTCGACCAAGAAACCAGCAGTTGTCGAGGAAGATGATGAGTTTCTACACAAAAAGGAGAAGGTTGAGGTTGTTAAACCCAAGGCGAGGATAACAGTCCCTTCTCTCAGAGACGTAAGTATGTCCAGCATTGATTTCATGTCTTTTCCAAAACTGCCCAAAATCAAAACAATGAAAATAACCTGTATACCTATTATTTTACAGTGTGGTTCAGCATTATTCATTTTTTGTTTCAGAACAGAATACTAATAATAATAGTTTCTTTTATAATATTTTTACTAGTTAGACTGTATTTTTATTACTTTTGTAAATGATTGTAAAAGAAATTTAAATTTAAGAAGTTAAATACATATAGTGAATAATAATAATATCCTATATTTCAGTTCAAAGATGTCGAAAGTCCAGCACCACAGGCTAAATTGAAAGTAACCAATGAGGTAAGTTCACACAGCATTTTTATTCAGAAATTTTCATCTGTACACATTGTATGAGCATAATATACCTATATATTATGTAATATTCATAATTATTTCATGTTTTAGAAAAAATCTGGACTGCTCAGCATGTTACCACAACCCAGAAACGGCTTAACCACCTCCAAGTTCCTTACACCTCATGTCCTGATGAAAAAAAAAACCACAGGACCACCACCCGGGAAAAAATCCAAAATGAACTCCAAGAAGTCACTGAAAGAGAATTCAGATGAAAGTGACAATGATGAGGATGTCCAGAATGACTTTTTCTCTATACACAAGCCTGTTGAAATACCTATAGTTGATATACCTACCAATCATGATCTCGATGTTCCAGCAAGTAGTACAACAGAGAGGTCAAAACTGGAGTCCTATTTCAAGAAGGATCCGGTAGAGGATCTTGTGGAACCAGAGTCACAGGTTATGGATGGTTATGAAGATTACATCGGTTCTGAAGCCGGTTCAAGTTACAGTAATTCAAATGGAGAGCCAGAGTTTCCTAACAATAGTGGAATGGTACTAGAGGAAGAAGCTGTAAGTATCACTTATTTTTTGTATTAATACTTCTGAAGAACTGAAGAACTTAACTTTTTATTTTCTTTTTACAGATTCTCAAATTATGTGGAGCTCGACGTAATCGCAAGAAGGAAGACATTCAGATAGTGGATGTGAATCAACAGGAGGTGTTAGCAGATGCAAGGGAGTGGCTGCTGAAAGGTCTCATGGACGACACTACCAAGCGAGTCTCGGCGAGCAAGAAGAGAGGCAATGAGCCCACCTCACAGCAGAAACGGAAGCACCAGATCACATATTTGGCTCACCAGGTATGGAGATATGAAACTTCTTATAAATTCTACTTCACCCACATTCCTTATGTTGTGTTATGTTCTGCCACTGCAGTACACACCTTTAACACATTCACTGCTGAAAACACCACTGTTGTGTTGGTTGTGTGCGAAAATACTACTGTGCGTGCAGATCCGCACCCGTGGCAAGACAAAAACTTAGCTCAGCAGTCAGTGTTAAAATAAACTCAAATAACTGGCTATGAACTAATAAATCATTGTTACAAAAGAGTTGTGAAGTGACTTTTAACACTGAGATGTAGACATATAATTATTAGCTATGCTCGTCTATGTATATACAAATAAATAATTCAAAGTTTTTCGTAACTGGCAATTTAGTATAATTTCAGGCATCATATTTACTTTGCTATTTTATTACAGGCTAAAGCAAATGAAGCCGAGTTACAGAACCAATGGGCCAACAGCAGAATGTCGAGGAGACAAACTCAAAACAAATATGGATTTTAATTCAAACATCATCATAGGTCAACTAAGTTATAAGCTGTAAATATAAATCACAAATAAAACATTTACAAGTAATTTACATTTTTATTTACACACTAACATAAATATAAAATATCTAAGGCAACAGTTTTAGAGTCTTCTGGCTTTCCTTGGCCGGGGTGGATTCCACGAGACGTGTGTGGCGTCAGTGATGGACACAATATCTAATCCTCCCATCTGTAGCCCTTTTACAGCCGACTGAAACAGTTGAAAAAAAGTGTGTTAACAATAAAATGGATTAATTGTTGAGAAAAAGATGCTTAACATGTTGTCTGCTGAAAACAGACATTTGTGTTTTTATAATGTTATGCAAGTGTGGGAAAACATGCTTGTTGTGTTATATAATATAAATACTTCTATGAAAAAACCTTATAAATTTAAATTCTTATAAATATACATACCAATCTTCCTGGCCCCAATCCCTGCACCCTGACTCTCACAGTTTTCACTCCTCGATTGATGACTTTCTGTAAAATTATTGTCTTAAATTAAACATGTAATATTAAATTGACAAATATGTAAAATATTATTGTTTTTAGCCCACCTTTTAACATGTCTGTGTCTCACAAATAATAGTAAGCGCTCAAATAAATTAACTAGGCAGTGTGTGTGTCAATAATAACGCATAACAATCACATACATAGAACCTGACCCCTAACTAAGCAATCAGGAACTATGAGGACCATGGTCTTACAAACACCCAGACTCTGAGCAATGTTTTCCTGATTGCCCTGTGGGGGAATCCAACCCGCAACCTCACACCTGCAATTGGCTCATCACCCACTTACGCCATGGAGGCTGTCAACCCGTAATAGGTATTTAATAGAAGGTATCTCACAGCAGCAATAGCAATAGCAGTGGTCTGAGCAGCAATATTGGTTCCCTTCTTGGTGTTCTTGAAGCCCTCCATGCCACAGGAGCGGATGATGTTCACTTTGCCTGCAGCATCGGTCAGCGTGAACACGGTGTTGTTGTGTGACACTCTGATGTTGCACACTGGCAGATCTTTGTAGAGTGTGCCGTTGAACATGTGGTTGTCCGACTCTAGTGTAGGAAACAGCATTTGTTTCCTGTAGGAAAGGCACAAGTTTAAATTTCAACACTGTTGCCTCAGTTGCCTATATCTACACAAATATTATAGAGAAGTTAGTAGGACGTAGTGTCCAGAACTACTGATCCGATTCTAGAAATTCTTTCACGAATAGGAAGCTGCGTTATCCTCAAGTGCTATAGAGTATGTTTGATCACGGGAAAACGAAAAGTCCGTGGGTGAAAAAGCCGCGCGCAGCTAGTCTAGTTGTAGATAAATATTTGGCTAAATCGTTCAATGAATAAGCGGGTTCAATATATTTTTTTTTATATGTCATTTCGCCATACTTACGTCTTCAAGGCGGAGTCGAGATCGACGAGTTTCTCTCCTTGGACTCCTTCATCAGATTGTGGGATTCTTTTGTGGACGAATTTCTCTGTTGCGACCGGCGCGGATGTTTGGAACATCCGCGCCGCACTGGTCACGGGCACCCGTAATGTATTTCTAATTGCATTTATCATTTTATCGGATTTTTAATTCACTTTTCTCAATTTTTGAAGTGTACCTAAGTCTAAATCAATATAACCTAAAAACTAAAAACTGTTTGACATTGACAAATTTGACTTGACAGTAGTGAAGTTTAAAAAGTGAAATAATACTTTTATCCAAGGAAGTTTTATAAAGTAATCGGAATCCATACTAAATAAATTGACACCTTGTCACTCACCAAATCATCCAACTCCACAAAGCTGTCAAGACATAACGTACTTTAGAATCAAATAGACAACCTGACCAATCTATCATGTGGACCATATCACCACACTTGAAAATAATAAAAACGATGGGAATTTTTATTTCATTCACTCTTGTATCACTGTACGATTAGATGTGAATAAGAGAGCTTTGAGACAGCTGTTGCCTTTGTTCTTCTTACTAAAACATGTTCTTATTCTGAGGCTTTTTCTACTTCAGTGTCGATTCTTTCGCAGGGAGGAGGCAGGGAGTGGTAGGTTAATATAGGTCTATGATATGAAAGTTCGGGAGGCGATTCCTTACCTATATTCCTTACATACGTTGGCTTCGTACTTCGACTTCGCGCACTGTACTGAACTACAGTGCGCGAAGTCCAAATTTGGAATGTTCGATAACTTAATAAGTCCCATAAATACGTACTTCTCACTGTTTTCATTCATTTTAGGTGTAATTTTAGGTTAACCCTATTTAATTTTGTAAGTGGAACGAATCTCACCTGGAAATAAAACGAAACAATCATGAACAATAATTTAATACCTTATTAAAATCAGGTTTCTATGCATAAATACGGGCATGATCAAATGAATCAACACTCCTTTCCAAACAGATCAACATTCATGTGAAACAAGATGGTCTCGGAGAAGCCCCGCAGCAGGCTGGGCACGCCGGTGCCGATGAGGTACAGGTTGCCCGCCTCGGGCAGGCAGCGGCCGGCGATGAGCTGCTCGGAGGCCCAGCGCACGTCGTACAGGTCGCCGACGCGCTCGGGGCACGTCGCCTGCCCCAGGATGTAGGTGACGATGTTGTTGAACAGCACGGTCGGCACCAGCGGGATCAGCATCCGCCTGTCGAGCAGCTCCCGGACGAACGCATCTTCGATGATCATATTTTTTAGTATATCCTGAAAAACAACAAATGTAGAGGTGGCTTTTATCTTTCACTGTAGTACCCTGAGCAGCGTCAGCTTTTTATCTAGTTCCTTTCTGTTTCTGGTTGAGATATATCGGGACGGGACAGATCTCGTATAAAGCAGCGAGGACAAAAAAGTCTGTGCATTATATCAGGATTAATATCGTTGTGTGTATAAGTATGTTGTCTGTCACATATTTAGAAAAACTGGCGTAGAATACTAAAATGGTAATGGTAGTAATTTGTTTTCGTATCACCTAAAAACTCTATAACTCGCAAGGTCTTAGCAAAAATCACGAAATATCACAAGGGAGGTGGGGGTGTAGTAAGATATCACGTGTATTTATTTTTTCATCAAACGTGCGATTTGTTAACCGAAAAGCGGCTATTCGAAAATAATAAAAATAATAATATTTGTTTGTAATGTTTAAAAACTGCTAAAAAAACATCACGTGATCAATGGACGGCCCCAAGCTGCCGTCGCGCGAGGGCGAGTGGCCGCCCGGGGAGCAGGCGCTGCAGACGCAACAGACGGGGCGTCACCTGGTGGTCCCGCGCGTGGCGCACGATGTCCTCGGTGGCGGAGGGGCCCTGGTTGAGCAGCATCACCCACATGACGTTGACGGCGGACTCGGGCGGCGCCGTGCGCGCGATGTGCCGCACCTCCTGCACGGGACCACAATATTCTATCAGCATTACTAAGGTTTGGGGAACAGCTCTTGCGTTAGCGCGAACCCATCTTGCCCCACATCGGCGGAGGACTGCGCACGGGGGTTTTAGTGGGTTAGAATCCCACGCCCTGTCGAGCTATCTAACTATTCAGTCCGTATCCATCCACTGCTGGGTATAGGCCTCCTCTGTTTCGCTGTCGAGCACGAAGCAAAAAAAATTACATCCCCATAGCGTTTCTTGGTACTACCGAGGTATACTCTGACGAGCATATTTATTATTTCCTAACACTGGCTGAATCAATGGACTGTCCTTTCCCTGTGCGAGATTCAAGCATGAATCACCACCTAAAAGGGTAATGTCCTTTTTCAAATTCAAAACTATAAATAGTCAATCATTATCATATTTGATTTATTTTTAATTTTTCTCTCTAGTTTGAATTGTGAAAGTACATTATTTTGCCTACATGCAATGAATGATTAGAGAATTGAGTTTTGAGTGTTGACGCTATTGAGCCAGTGAGACGCCGCAGGGCGGCGGGGCGGGGTACTGACCGCCTCGGTGAGCAGCGGCCGGCACAGCAGCATCTTGATGTAGGCGAGCGCCTCGCTGCACACGTCGGGGTTGTGCAGCATCGACGTCAGGAAGTCACAGTGCAGGCTGCGGGTCTCGCTAAGGGCACCACACTCGCTCATATTATAATTATAATTATGCGGAATTATATAATATTATATTATTAAAAATTTTAATATATTTACAATGTCGGGTCACAGATTGAGAAAAAATACGTGACTTTTCGGTTTCCTACTACAACCTAGTTGTCGTTTAGAACAGTTCCTCGAACATTCCAGCAGGTGTGCAGACGTACCCTTCCCTGACGGGCGGCCAGCAGGCCAGCACGTCGACCAGCGCCTTCCGCTGGTGGAGCGTCTCCGACGCGTCCAGGAACCGCCGGAACGCCGCGCGCCGCCCCGCCTCCGACATCAGCATCTCCTCTGTAAAGTTCAAACAACATTTATCTAGATAGCTATGCTAAAATATGAATCTATATGATATTAATAAAAATATATTTTATTATTAAAAAGGTAAATAAAAAAAAGCAATGAAATTGAGGTTTGTTTGTATTTGCGTATACTCCAAGCGTAGGACTGACAGGAAGTGGCACAGGATAGATCGAAGAGGTAGCTTTTACTGTCTTAAAATACTTTAGTTAGTTTTTATTTTCAGTTATGTACTCGACTAGGAATAGTATTTTGGATTTATCGCTTTATCCTACTGACTGCGCCAAAATACAAGTATGTAGGTGGATATGTGACGATACGAGCTCCGAAAGTCGTCACTTTTGGCTCAGTCAACAAACTAGAGGCAGTCGCGAACAACGTAGCACATTCTACGGCACTACGACACGTAGCGGACTCTACGGCACTATGCCGTAGAGCACGTCGACACACGGTAGTGTCAGTATGAACTAGGGTTTAAATTTTGGCGGGCATATGAGACTTTACAGCCAATGCCTCAGGGTGACGAGCGCAGTGCAGGGCCGCGCAGGATTGTGCAATGCAAAGTGAAGTGGTGGTAAGCCAAGTAAAAAAAAAAACCGAAAATATAACTCATATTTCTTCGTGTGTTCATTATGTAATAATGGTGGAATATTAACCATTAAGTGTCCATTAACATGCCATTTCGTGTTCTCTCCAAGAAGTTTCAGTAATGCCCCCACCACTTTACTGCATCCTGACATTGACTAGACTACCCACCTACTGACTAAGACTCGGCATTTCGCCTATTTAAAAAAATATATAAAACTAGATAAATATTAGCGATAGCGGTGGTAGCCTAGTGGGAGAACGTCCGCCTTCCAATCAGAAGGTCGTGAGTTCAAATCCCAGTGCGGGCACGTACCAATGTGTTTCTGTAAAACATATGTACGTAATTATCACTCGCTTTTCGGTGAAGGAAAACATCGTGAGGAAACCCACATACCTACCCGAGAATTATTTCGGAGGTAGGTATGTTATCCACCAATCCGGACTGGGCCCCCGTGGTGGATTATGGCCTAACCCTCGTCACGAAAGTGAGGAGAGACCCGTGCCCAGCAGTGGGACGTTATAGGTTGATGATGATGAGATAAATATTAATACTCGACACTGGCTGACTGAATGCAATAAACGTGACAAGTTAAAATTAAAAAAAAATGATTCACCTGTGAGTTCGAGCAAGTAGGGTTCCCCCGGCCACTCGGTGCGGAACAGCTGCAGGCTGAACTGCGCCACCTTGGCCATGTCGTCGCCGGCGCCCACCGCGGCGCGCGTGCCCAGCGCCAGCAGCCCGATCTGCGTGTGCGGCGGCAGCTGCAGCTCGGCCGCGCGCGCCAGCACCGGCTCCACCAGCTCCGGCGCGAACCGCACGCCGTCCGCGTGGTACTGCATCAGCCGCCCCGCCAGCCGCTCCACCTCTCTGCAACCGGCGCAGCGCTCGCAGTGTTGGACGTCAATGAGCGACATCGCGACCGAATTACAGCAGGCGGAAACGGAGCCCATTTCTACCCGATACCGAATAGTCTCCGTACGTACGCGAGCGATTGTCGACCAGTTCTTTTTTATTTTTTTTATCGCGTTATTTTCTTGCAATCGAAGTGAAAAGTAAATAGTTTAAAAGACTAAAACTCATTCGTACTCGATACGTCTCGTACGAAGTGAGCCGTTTTAGTCCCTCGTGAAACGATCTACTATTTTTTTCTTTCTCGGGCACATACTGTGTCGTCCGCAGCCTGCCATCGGCGATGTGCTGGAACAGGGTCGAGGGCTCCAGGTTCACGTTCAGACACTGCAGCAGCGACGCCAGCGCCGCGCCGCGCATGTCGTGTTGCATCACCAGCGCCATCAGCGGCGACAGCATCTGCGGCAGGCTGCCGTGGCTCTT
The DNA here is from genome assembly GCA_912999815.1 of Campaea margaritaria. Taxonomy (NCBI): domain Eukaryota; kingdom Metazoa; phylum Arthropoda; class Insecta; order Lepidoptera; family Geometridae; genus Campaea; species Campaea margaritaria. The sequence goes on along the minus strand of OU538789.1, from coordinate 12,730,275 downwards.
CTCTATCTCTCTGTAACGAAGATAGTGTGCGGTGGAAACGTTTCTAATGCCCTGCCGTAGCACACGTGGAAGACGCTTCACCGACTCAAGACCTAAGTGGGACGCTGCAAGACCAACCTGGTTAGGTAGAAAGTTAATGACACGGACAAATCACAATATACCTGTGATGCCCCTGCACAAACGATGCAGCATTAGCTGTCGTCTCATCATTCCTAACACCTGCGCCTTAACCGATCTCAATGAGAGTAACGATGGAGAATAATGCTTCTAGTAGTCCATTCTTGTTCCGTTTGTCTATTATATTATTTGTAGCGGGAGGCCTTTTCTGCAAGAGACCGCCTGGGGAAGTACCACACCATTGCCAGATATTCATCCATTTCCATCGCTCCGCGCTTCGGAGGGCACGTTAAGCCGCCAGTCCCGGCTGTTAAGCCACCCCAGAGGACCTTGGGCAGCCTGACAGACTGTAACACTACTTCATTAGACAAAAAAAAATAGGGGTGTCAATTATTGTTCTGGTTTGCACGTTTAAGTGCGTTACTTACGGCCAGACCTCGTCCCCGGGCACGGCGTTGTTCTCCACGATGGCCTGCACGGTGGGCGAGTGGAAGTTCTCCAGGAAGCGCGCCCACCGCGCCAGCTCTTGCCCCACGTGCGCCCACGTCTCCTCGCTGGAATGGACGCATCATGTCACTTACTGTATTCAAACACTCTCGAAGATAACAATAATAAGGCGTCACGAGCTCATACGCAGATCCTGTAGCGGGAGGCCTCTTCTGCAAGAGACCGCCTGGGGAAGTACCACACGTTTGCCAGATATTAATCCGTCGAGCGGTAGAGTGGAAACGTTAACACTTTCACTGCTGAGTCGATTTGCTTGTCTAGCCACGGGTGCGGCTCTGCACACTCCATAGTGTTTTTCCATACAACAAACACAACAGTTGTGTTTTCCCGCACTCGCGGCAAGTTATGAAAAACACGACAGTTGTGTTCTCAGCACTGGAGGTGTTAATGTGTTACGGTTTGAAGGGCACTGTTTCCAGCTAAATTACTGGGAATATAAGACGATGTCTCAATATGACCAATGCCAGTGCAGTGGCGGGATTATGCCATGCAAAGTTATGGGTAGCGCTGTAACTGTTATGGGTAGCGCTGTAACTGTTATGGGCAGGCGTAGCGCCTAACATCAGGCGAACGACTCGGTAACAGTCCAATTTAATAAAATTTAAATAAAAACTGAGTAGAATCCTTGTATGAACCTATCTATTTGGATCACATTACTAAAAACACCCAGACTCAAAGCAAATACCTATACTAAATGTATGCGTAGGTAACTGATAAAAGACGAGCCAAAAAGTAAATAAGTATTTTGGCTTTATTATAATTATGACACTTGAATTTCAAAATGAGTTCCATATAAAGAAGGAGCTCATTTTGGAATTCAAGTGTCACTGATTTTTTTCTGAAAAATCTATAGTGGCACTGTGTCCTTACTTACAGTGTATTGGTTTTGTATTCGTTCTCTTGTTCTTGCTGGCAGTAGTCGACAGCTTGCATTATCATGAGGACGCGAGTGCAGGCCGGGACGCTGGAAAAGTTTATGTTATTAATTCTCGGTAGAACTTACTGCCGCAAGGAAGGTCATTTTACTTCAAAATAATACCGAACAATATACAGCATATTGTTCGGTATTTACCGAGGCAGGTGATGAACTAAAATTTAATAATATTTCTATGAAGGTTTTCGTGCAACAGTGTAGCTCCATTTGACAAATGACATACAAAAAAAACATTAATTACATTTGTGCACGCGCCAATTGTGTGAGCTATCATCATCATCATTATCAACCCATAACGTCCCACTGCTGGGCACGGGCCCCACCACGGGGGCCATTACGGATCCGGATTGGTGGATAACATACCTACCTCCGAAATAATTCTCGGGTAGGTATGTGGGTTTCCTCACGATGTTTTCCTTCACCGAAAAGCGAGTGATAATTACGTACATATGTTTTTTTAGAGAAACACATTGGTACGCGCCCGCACTGGGATTTGGACTCACGACCTTCTGATTGAAAGGCGGACGTTCTCCCACTAGGTTACCACCGCTTTGGAGTACTCAAACGTATTAAGCGACCGAAACAAAAGACAATTCGCTAGTATCAAGGTTCATTCAAATCGTTCGTTTAACAAATTGGGGCGTGTAGTACTGAAAGTCTCGGCGATCGGGGGTAGAGAGTGAGCGGAGAGTGTTCCTTCTGTATGTAGTACTTTCTATATTTATTGTGGCATGATCCCGTGGAGGTAGGCGCTGTGCGTCTCCGTATTCATGCCTGCGGCAGCCCCGAGCCGTCCCAGATGCGTTGTCGTGCAGGATGCAAAGGTCGCCAGTGACGCTGCAGGCACCGCCGCCCCGCCCGTAGCCCACACGTGAAGGCAGTACCGTTCGAGCGCCGCGTCAGTGAAGCAGGTGTCATTGACGAACTGCAGCAGCTCCGCCTTGGACAGCTTGTTGAAGTAGCTGGAGCACTGCCGGTACTGCTGCATCCACTTCTTGCTGTTCGCTTGGTTGGGGGGCACCTGTGGGGGGCGTTAATATATACACAATTTCTTTAAAAAATTAGAAAAAAGTGTGTCCCATGCTTTTTCAGTTTGGTCCCATTTCACCCCCGGATACTCCTTCGTCCCATCGGAAAGGGTTCACGGGATGGACAATCGTAACTGTCGATCGTTACGGGCCGCGTGGCCAGTTTAGCTCTTTTATAGATAGTTTTGAAGTAAAATTTCTTTACGTACTTGGGGAGTAAGCTGGTGAATGCATAACGAGAGCGTTACTAAAAGTGTGATCGGGCGAGGCGAATGGAAGTTGAGAGGGAGATATGTATAAGTTAGTGAAGATATCAAAAGAGAGAGTTACGTTTGGTATATTACTGTAGGGGCAAGAGAGAGAGGTGCGAGCATACATTTTCTTTCTCTTTTTCTCTCGTAGCGAAGTTTTACTTCAATCGTATGGTCACACACACTCACACTCACTTTTTTTATTGCAGAGCCGGAACTCTAGAAAGTAGTATGTAGTATTTAGCTCAACGGTAATTTTTTTCATAATATGGGGTGTATCAGTAGTGCGAATAGAACTCACGCTGAAGAAGTGCTTGGTGAGCCACTTGGTGTAGAGCACGTTGACGGGCACGGGCGCGCGCACGGGCGGCGGCAGGCCGCGCAGGAAGCGGCCCAGCGCCGCCACCGTGGCGGGCCGCGCCCGCGTGTATCGGTAGTGCGAATAGAACTCACGCTGAAGAAGTGCTTGGTGAGCCACTTGGTGTAGAGCACGTTGACGGGCACGGGCGCGCGCACGGGCGGCGGCAGGCCGCGCAGGAAGCGGCCCAGCGCCGCCACCGTGGCGGGCCGCGCCCGCGTGTATCGGTAGTGCGAATAGAACTCACGCTGAAGAAGTGCTTGGTGAGCCACTTGGTGTAGAGCACGTTGACGGGCACGGGCGCGCGCACGGGCGGCGGCAGGCCGCGCAGGAAGCGGCCCAGCGCCGCCACCGTGGCGGGCCGCGCCCGCGTGTATCGGTAGTGCGAATAGAACTCACGCTGAAGAAGTGCTTGGTGAGCCACTTGGTGTAGAGCACGTTGACGGGCACGGGCGCGCGCACGGGCGGCGGCAGGCCGCGCAGGAAGCGGCCCAGCGCCGCCACCGTGGCGGGCCGCGCCCGCGTGTATCGGTAGTGCGAATAGAACTCACGCTGAAGAAGTGCTTGGTGAGCCACTTGGTGTAGAGCACGTTGACGGGCACGGGCGCGCGCACGGGCGGCGGCAGGCCGCGCAGGAAGCGGCCCAGCGCCGCCACCGTGGCGGGCCGCGCCACGCGCAGCACGTGCGCCGTCAGCGCGCCCGCGCCCGGCGCCGACACCACCAGCTTGTAGTCCAGGTCTGTGGGGGGGGGCACTGCAGCAGCGGGGCTTCCCCACATACAGGGAGCCCCACTTGGGCCGAGGAACCCATCCATCGTCGACCACGGAGCACGGCTCTTTCCTCACGAAAGTGAGGAGGGTTAGGCCATCATCCTCCGCGGGGGCTCAGTTCGAATTGATGGATAACATACATGGATGGTTTCCTCGTGATGTTTTGCTTCGCCGAAATGCGAGTGATAATTAGTTATTTACGTAAGACATATGGTCTTGCAGAAACACATTGGTACGTGCTCGCACTGGGATTTAAAATCGCGACCTTCTGATTGGACGGCGGACGTTCTCCCACTAAGCTCCCACCGCTTTTATTGTGATATCGACATAAAAAAAAGAATCTCACGAAAGACATAGATGTCGCGATCGTTGCGGTCCAATGACAAAAACTGCATTAATTTGTTTCCATCTATAACAATCCTATCGCTAGTATCTATTGACAAAGACTATACTGCGACAAGCGACACAATAGGCGGGCGATTTGTGATGATTTCTAGTGACATCGCTGTCGCTTTGCCCCTGCAAAGTTTTACGTAATCAGGGGACCGATCACCTGTCTATTGTCCCACCTGTCGCATGATCCACTTTGAGCATTCATACTAGCGCCCCTGTCGACAGAACCGCATTACATCGAAACGAATAAACGCCTTTAATTTGGGAAGTGTTTAACACGTTCACTGCTGATAACACAGCTGTTGTGTTTTTTATAACTTAGTTAGTAGTTAGTTAAGGTTGAAAATGGCAGGAACCTAAATTGAGTCCCTAATAAGCCAATCTCAACCTAAACAGGATCCAGTTTAGGTTGAAAATGGCAGCAACATAAAAAATAAGACGTCACGGTACGATTATGCGACGCGGCTCAGTTTAGGTCCTCAACTGAATCGCTATAAGACGTCATGGTAGGCCCCCAGATCTGTAACCGTGGCTAGACAAGAATGTCGGCTCAAGTGCTCAAGTGCTCAAGAAAATGTTAAAGGTGACGTTTGACAGACACTATCACGAAATTTACGTCAACTAAAAAAAGAGCTAATACTTTGTATTCTATTTTTACCCGACTGCGCGACGCTAAGGAAAGTACTGCGTTTATCAGTCTATGTATGTTTGTTCCTATCTGGCGTCGTAGAGGCCAAACGGGTGGGCCGATTTTGATGATTCTTATCTATTTAGTTGTTATTTAGATATCCTAGCGCCACCGACGGACGGAGTCGGCCTACCTGGCGAGGCCGCCTTCGCCTTCTTCAGCAGGTTGATGTGTTCCACAGCGGTAAGGCCGGCGAGCACCGGCTTGTCGTCCACGGCGCTGACCAGCGTGAACAGCGTGGTCAGCGCCGCGTAGTCGTCGCCGGTTATTTGTGGGTACAGGGCGGCCATTATTCTGGAAACGAATGTATGACAAATAAATGGAATATACGATCACATACAAACATTTTGATTTATTTATTATTTATTTAAAACTTAAAACTATGCCTCCCTAATCCTATGCCACTAATATGTTGTATCATACGTAGGCGCTGCTTATTCCCCGCGGTTTCACCCGCGTAGTTCCCGTTCCCGTGGGAATACGGGAATAAAATATAGCGTATGTTACTCGTTGACAATGAAGCTTTCCATCGGTGAAATAATTTTAAAAATCGGTTTAGTGGTTTAGGCGTGAAAGCGTAACAAACAAACAAACTTACATTCACATTGATAATATTAGTGAAGCTTAGGATACTGTGTCTAGTATTATAACAGTCCATACCCGGTGGTGTCATAAAATGTTGGATGTATGTATGGATATGTCGTACGAGGGCTGACAACATTGCCAGCCATCCATCCACAATCATTCATTCGGGACGCCAGCGCCATCTGTTGGCGCTAGACGGAGTCTACAAACGACAAGCGACCGTGCGCGAGGGCAGCGCATTTTCATTCTAGCTTCGTCGGTCGAACAGGGCAGTCTTGTAGAAACCGCCCGCGTTCAGTATACCAATCTAGCTGTAGCTATAAATTACAAAGTTGATTCGGTTTAAAACATTTCTTTTTATTGTAATTTTACAATGTCTGGCGACGGCGATGAAAATAGGGAACCGCCGATATATATATGACAGATATCGCTGTAGCTGCAATACCAAACTCTATCCGCCTATTTTGCTATTATGTATCAGTTTTCTGAATTGCATCCAACTATGGAAACTAATTTAAAGACGTATTTAATGACGTTTATGACATATTTAAGTAAAAAAAAAGATGGTGGTACATATTGTTACCGTTCTGAGACGTCGGGGGTGCGCAGGTCCTGGGGCAGCGTGTGGGCCGTGAGGTGCGGCTGGTGGAGGGCGGCGGCCGCGTGCTGCAGCCACACCTCCAAGCCGTCCAGCGAGTACTTGCGCGCCAGCGACAGCGCCATCTCCAGGTGCTCCTTCACCGGGGACCTGCAGCGGGAACCCACTTACAATAAGGAAACTTCATTCACCACAGACGCGCTTGTACACGACAGCAAACAATCTATATCAATGACAAAATTGAAGTGTTTATGATGTTAAAATTAATGTCAAAATTTAAGGTAAACGCTGCTACTTATATTATACGATACCTAATCATCTATGACAGTTTTTATAACCAGTGTCACTGCGAAACGGCTCAACGGATTTCAATGAAAATTTTAGAGTTTAAATTTGATTTTAATCTCAAATTTTCGTGTATGTTCCATTTCTATACCTTGCAGATTTACGAAGTAGCCGGTAACAGGTAGTATATAATGTTAGTGAGGTGATCGGTGGAACGGAGGATGGTTCGCGTCCCCAGCAGTGTGTGGGCTCACCTGGCGACGCGCAGCACCACCTCCTGGCGGTAGTCCCGGTCGGCGTTGAACAGCAGGCCGTTGACGGGGAAGCCCAGCGCCCGCAGCGCGTTGGACTCGGCCATGCCCGACAGGCGCCGGATGCACTGCCGGATCACCTGCAGCTGCTCGTCCGTGCCGTGCTCCTGCTTCTGCGCCATCTCCGCCATCTGGCCAGCCGCGCCATTGGGTAACTCGCTTCGGGAAGCTACTGCGTTCAATTTTGTAGCAACGACCCGACAGCGATCAATACGAGATCGGTCGCGAAATGTCACTACAAATTTACGGAAATTGATCGCCCGCCTATGTTCACGCCTGGCAGGTACAGTAGTGTCGACGGATCTAGGCCAACGTGAACAAAGGCCCTCGACAAGTTTAGTGTGCCTTGCCGTTTTCTCAGTAGGTGGGAAATAGTGGGAAACGCCAGGCGACCAACCCTAACTGTCCAAATCCTAACTAGCTTCCAAAATACGAATACTGTGACGCTTTCTGCGGCTAACTCCACGATGGCCTAGATAAATCGACACTATTGTACTTTGGCCATTGGTAGGGCGCCACTAGCGACAGAACTGCAGTATATGGAAACCATTTAAAGCAGTTTTTGACGTTTTTTAAAAGTAGCGGCCTCGTCCGTGTGGTGCGTGCCCACGAAGCGGCGCGTGCACTGACCAGCCTGGGCCTGGTGCGGTACACGATGTCCGGCAGCGCGGAGGAGTGGCACTCGATGAGCGCGGCGTAGAGGGCGCTGCTGACGGCCACGTCCGTGTGGTGCGTGTCCACGAAGCGCCGCGTCATCTCCGCGCTCTTACTGGCGCGGACGAGGCACGCGATGCTCAGAGCGGTGTCCTTGTACATCAGCTCGTCGGCGCATTTTTGGACAACTGTGAAGAGTTTTTGCTGTGTTATTAAAAACTTAAAATGATGAAAGAAAATGCGTTCATCGTTATTAAATAACTAGAACTACAATAGAAAACTCAATATGTATCAGTCACTATAAAAAAGTCCAGGAAGAAATGGATGTAGGGAATTCAAGTCCAATTTAAACGGCAACCACTTTTTCTTTTCTTGTTTGGTTGACACAGGACGCTGATTGGTGTTTGTAATAACGGTCCATGTCAAGATATTAAAAATTTGTTGCTGATTTTATGAAAGAATACTAGAATAATAACAGTGATAGAATCAACATTGATTAATATTGAGCAATATTTTGTATCGCCTAAATCTTTTGATTATTGCACTATTTCATTTATAAACTAGCTGAACATCCAAGTTTGATTACTCTCAGTACCCGAATTAGTGCCGATGAAGGTTCCGTAATCAATTGTTAAATCCAAAAAATCCATAAATAACAACAAATCTCTTACTTTCAAACTCCATCTCCGCATTACATCCGTCGTCCAAACTGTTCTGTATGTAGAACCACTTGAGCACGGAGTGTCCGACGGACGCGGTTCCGTCCATCGTGTCCGGAATCGAGAACCGGTCGTAGCGGTAGTAGTTATCCGTTATCGGGTGCTCCGGATATAACGTCTTGTAGAACTCTTGTAGGTGTATCGTGCGTTCGGCGACGTTGTCCGAGCTTGTCTTACTCTCACTGTAAAGTGAAATTTATGACAATAGTTTTAAGATCCAGTTTTGCTTGAATATATTAAAGTTAGAGAAATATGTAGCGGTGTTTCTTAAGGCTTGTTAGAACTCTTGTGCATGAATTGTGCGTTCGGCACGTCCTCTGAGCTTGTGTTACTCTCACTGCAAAGTGGAACTTATGTCAATGAGCATAGGATTCACTTTTGCCTAAATATAAAGATAGTGCGATCTGTACCGGACGTACACTAAACGGACGGACGTATCTGTGTTCGAGCTTGCTTTACTCTCACTGTAAAATGGAACTTATATCGATAAAACTAGGATTCAGTTTAGCTTGAATATTAAGTTAGCATTGTTAAAAGACTATAGGAGTATTCTTCTAGGTGCACCGTGCGACTGACGCGTGCCGTTGAGTTGGTGTCTCTCTTATAAGGAAGTGATCGTTCGTTACCTACCTCAAAGCAAATTTTTTCTGGAAACTGTCCAGTAAATAGTTGAAGAGTGGAATTTTCTTCTCGTGGTGTGCCGGCACCAAATCTTTCTTTTCAATCACAGGCTGAAACAAAGAGAAAAACACTAAGAGATAATAAAACAGTTTTTTTTATTGAATGAAACTTTTATTAACCGTGAGAAGCGAGCGTGTACTGGGATGAAACAATGTTTGTTTGTTTTCATGTATCATATATCTTATTCGACGATAACTTGCGACCAACCGTGGATCCATTCTTCATAAAATTTGATAAGCTAGTAAAATATGAACTACTCATATTTTAAATACCAAATATGAGCATAATCGCTCCGGGAATTGTTCAGGGTTGCGAGGTCAAGGTCGAGGAGAACAACTTCTTTGTTTCTAGATCAGACAACACGGATAGGAGAATCCCCTTCTGTGTGACCTGGGAAGTAAAGACGGTTACTCACCGTAGTTATGGCGTCCGCAAATTCATCGTCAGTGGACGGCCACCGCTCGGTGAGCAAATGAGGGTCCGTTTCCTTCATAGTGACTCCCATTTGCTGCAAGTTTTCCAATTCCAGGCCAAGTCTGAAAGGAGATACATATGTCACGGCGCGTTTGAAGATTACACTGCTTAATACAGGTTTCATCCTAGAAAGAACAATTTAACTCATCTCACTGTTGTGAGAAGGATTAAGCTATAAAACAGAATGGAGGGCCCGGTCCGGATTGGCGAATCAACAGATGGCGCTAGCAGCGGCGCCGCGCCGCTCGCCCGCAGCGCCGTACTGACCTCGCTTTCAACATGTCCTCCATGTCTTCCGGTGCCGCGGTGGCGAGCGCGGCGGCGTACAGGTGGCGGCGCGTGGCGCGGTCGGCGTGCGCGTGCGCCCGCGCCGCCACGTGCGCCAGCAGCGGCGCCGCGCCGCTCGCCCGCAGCGCCGCCAGGCGGCGCGCCGCCGCCACGGCGCCCGCGCAGCCGCCGTCGCCCGCCCGCACGGCGTACTGGCAAACCTGCTTCAGCACGCCCGCCTCACTGGGAAGGAACACGTTACGAGGGTCACGATACGCTTCCTTACAACGTGGTTGGATGGTTCATATCGTTCATTCTCGTTTCATTCTTCCAGAACTCGAGGCCAACGATCACCTACGCGCTACTTTTCATACTAAAGGTGTACTACCGTGGGTCGCGAACGACGCGACTTTCGCGACGCACGTCCGTCGGTCGCGTCGGCCGTCCCCATGGAAGGATATCTTTAACGACACGATATGATATCATACTGATACATGCATCTACAGTATAGTTATATGTCAACTACACAAGAACATCATTGTACTATTATAGATCATGATACTATTAATACAATCCACTTTATTTCGTTGTATCTCCCAATCTCACCGAGCGATTTCGTCGTCCCCGGCAACCCGTAGCAGCGCGGCCAGCTTGAGGAGCTTGTGGCTCTTCAGGAAGGCGCTGTGACTCGACTGCAGGCAGTTCTCGATCAGGGTCATCTTGTCTTCGCAGAGACGGACTGAAATTACACCCTTACAGTTAGAAATATCAACATTTTCTTAGGATCTACTGCTAATACTATGCTAACTTGGTTTTTTTTTGTAATATTATACTTTTTCATTTAATATTGCGAGCGGTGATAAAAACTCACCTTGTATAGGCAGAATATTCAAGTCAAACGTGTGCAATATTTGCAGCGCGGCGATCAGATCCAGCTCCTCTTGTATTTCCGGATTTTCATCTTTGATCAGTTGCAAGCAACATCTGCAACAAGAATTTCATGACGGCACAGGTTTCATGTGATTATGGCGTTCGTCGCGGGAAAGCTGTCAAAAAAACTGACTCTGCCAGCTTCAGGGCGGGGTCGACGAGCGAGGAGGAGGAGTTGAAGTACTCCTTGGCGGCCGCCGTGACCAGCGCCACGGCGCGCGGCGCCGCCACCGCGTGCGCCGCGTGCGCCGCCGCCGCGTGCGCCGCGTGCGCCGCCGCCGCGCGCGCGCCCGCCGACAGCACGCCAGCCGCCAGCCGGATGCTGGCCGCGTCGCCCGACGTCAGGAGAGCCGACGCGTAGATCTGACAACGTGCTAAGTTTTCAAACTACCCTCCACGACAGAAGTCAGTGTCACGCACCCTAATGTGATAGACGAACGGTTCGAATGAACCTTCATACTAGCGGGTTGTCTTTCGTTTTGGTCGCGTAGTAAGTTTGTGTACTTACACACGTATGTATTTGGCGCGTATGAATAGTCAAATCAGCTTATTTGTATGGCGTGTTCGGGTGTATCGCAAATTAAATATAATTAATAACCATAGTTTCTTTTATCGGAGCATCTATCTTGTAATAGACAGGTTGGGTTAAGCGTACATTCTAATCCGGTTTTCTTCTACGCATATTGTGAATATTATACGAGTACAAACGATTAGCGATAGCTGCACTATTTCCAGTTTACAACTTTTCGAAAAAAAGTTTGATTAGAATGATTGAAAAAAGATTGACCGCTTGGTCTGAATATATTTTTTCGAAAATTATTTAAAATAGTTTGTACTAATACTAGATGACCGCACTTATATGTATGTTATATATCTAACATTTGATGTCTTTAAACAATAGTATTTCTTTTGTGGTCTCACCTCGTAGCACTGTTCTTTGGAGACGCAATCAAACAGCATCGCCTGCAGCTCCAGTATGTCTTTCAGGAGTTTCTCCCAGTCCGCCTGAGTCGGCTTGACGCTACTGGAATAGAGAAGCGAGAACGAATTAGCCTCAAGTTGTATAAATTATTATATCGGAGGTATGAAGATGGGATTCGCGTGAGGTAGGGTTGTGGAGACAAACGTACCAGCTCAGTGGTTTGATGTGCGCACTGCCTATGTTTCGCAGAGCTGATAACGTTAATGAGGATTACATTTTAATAACTTTAATTTGAAAATGTTGCGTTATTCCGCTAGACGGTTCATACGGCACGCGTAACGCACTTCCTCCGGGCTGAAGTATATATCGGTCGTGTGGCCTGTCACGCAGGAGTTGCGGCACCGTGTTGCGGACGCGCATGTGTTGCGTCACCGTGTTGCGTGTCGCGCAGGTGTCGCGGCGCCACACGCACGCCGCGCCGCGTCACTCACCTGGCGGGCAGGTCCCGCGCGAGGCGCGTCAGCAGCATGTGCGCGTTCTTGGGGTCGTGTTGCGTGTCGCGCAGGTGTCGCGGCGCCACACGCACGCCGCGCCGCGTCACTCACCTGGCGGGCAGGTCCCGCGCGAGGCGCGTCAGCAGCATGTGCGCGTTCTTGGGGTCGTGTTGCGTGTCGCGCAGGTGTCGCGGCGCCACACGCACGCCGCGCCACGACAGTTTCTCGCTGCCCGCCACGAGGCGTTCTAGTTCCGACACGCGCTTTATCAGCGAACTCTCCGATATTGTCCCGTCGCTGTAGCAGAAACAGAAAAAATAAATTAACGGACAGGCAAAACATAATACTCTGCCCGTTGCGGTCATTCAACTGTAGGTCGATGCATCAACTAATCAAAATTTAAGCTTTTAATAACAAAGGTATGTGTCTAAGTATGTAAGTGTAGAATCTTTTGAACTTTTGTTTAGTAAAAACTTTTGAGTATATGCCGGGCAAAACTGACCTCTCCTTCAGTATAGTGTTGAGCAGATCACAAGCCATGTCCAGCTGGTCGGTTCCGTTGTATGACATCAGGCAACGCTCGGCCAAATCCAGGTGCGTCCGCACGTCTAGCCTATAGGTGGGCGACTGGAACAACTGTGGGACGACAAACGATTTGAGAACGAAGCCACAGAATAAATGTAGTATTGCAGACAGAAAGAACACTCTCCATCCTGCGTAATCCACGTCCTCACACAATCGTGAGACAGTCAGTACTACACGCCCCAATGTAATAGACATACGGTTTCTATAAACCTTCATACTAACGGGATTATTTTGTTTTGGTCGCGTAGTATATCGCATTTGTACAATAGTATATTGCGATACTTGTGACTTAAGTAGTCGATTATTGCACGGCGTTTATCACGCCGTAGATCGCAAGTATCGTATACTATTTTATAGCAATGTGACATAAGCCCGTCCCGTCCCGGTAAGGGGAGGGGGGGTTCATGTGCTTAATACACGAATAATAGACTATGGATGTAGGATGTATGTATGTTAGGATGGTAACATAGCGTACATTTTATTTCAAATGTCTACCCTTGAAGGGTCAAATGAAAAACAAGGAAATTGCGATAATACAGTATTTTTCTGTCATATTTTTTTTCTATTTGCTAGTTTGATTATTGTATCCCACTTACCAAAAGAATAGGAGCCAGGTCTTCTTCGCTGATGCTCTCCAGGTAGTCGCAAAGGCCGCTGAAGCAGTAGTCAACCTTGTTCGTGTAAGATTCATGTCGCTTCAAAAATGGTATTACGAAGTTTTGCAGATCTGCGACGAACGTCTCTGCCGTCGACTGAAAACACAAGCGAGGTTGAAACTAGATAGAAATAGTTCATTTGACAAGCTCATAATAATATGTTAATGTGGATGACAAGATATTTCTTCAGGTCAAATCTTGCGAGTGAATTTTTATCTAATTCCCGTTGTTCTATTAAGTTGAAGTTTAAAATTCAATATTATAGTGATAGGGAGGTTATCTGACCATAGAGGCGGAAGGTAGATAAAGAAGGGGACGCCACCACCCTCGCTTCCAAACTAGTAGACTAAAGGCCTCGTCGGACAAACAAAAAAGCGAAGAAAGAAAAAAAATCTTGTTTTCAGTTAGATGCGTGGCCCATAGACTATAAATATAAGCCGTCCTTGAGCACAAATAAAAAAAGAACGCATCACCATACGTTCGGATCGTTGCTGTCTCTTTAACGAGGCAATAATCTTTCCATAGATAAGTTCTTTAATGAAATACAGAACAATGAAAATTTAAAATTAGAACAATAAACAGCAATCATCTCACCATGGACATCATTGCAGTGCAGGTCTCCAAGACCGACATCTTCTCCAACTGGCCCAACGTGATGTCTTCCACGTTGATATCATAAACGAGCGTGTGCAACGTCAGCAGTAGATACTGGATGTGCTGCAGTCCCGTGACGCCGCCGCCCTCCGTCGCCAGCGTGACGAGGTACAGAGCGTAAGAGACGAGCCCGCTGCGCTCTTCTATCTCCCTCGCGCGCCGGGCGTACCACGTCGCGATGTTCTGTTCGTCGGTGATCACGTACGTCGTCTCCGTGTCCGGGGTAGTTTCTTCTGACCAATTGGAGCTCCAAATTGATCTGGAAAACGTTATTTTGTGGATTAGGGTTGGAGCCCACTTTTGTTGTTTGTCGAACGGGGTAGAGCCAGCATGTCTCCATCAGTTTTTCAAACCGCTCAAGGCCTTTGTCGCTCTGCTTATTTGAGACGGGAATTGATGCCATTAATTCTGTAAAATAATTGATGAGTACCCGGTGTATAATAATCAATAGAGTTGCTCATAAAAATCTAATCTTCTGAATCGCTTCAATTTATTACTCTATATGTAAAACTCTATGTGTATATGTTATCTCTCTCTCTCTGTATGTATTTGTTTGTATACTACATACATAATGGATAGTCTCAAGGAATGGACGATCAACTTCCCCACACCTCTACCCATAATCGGGAGGGCAGTCAATATTACACTCCCAGATGTAACAGACTAACGGTTCGCATGAACCTTCATACTAGGGGTTCGACTTTTGCTTCGGTCACGAGTCGCTTGCAGTCACCTGAATATCTGTTTCCTGCACCAGTCCGGTTCGACGTTCAACTCTGGCACCGGCACCGAGGTGTCCGCGTCGATGAACACCATCGGCTTGGAGGTCGGCAGCAGGTGCTGGTAGCTCATCGGGTCCAGCGACTCGGGGAGCTTGTCCAGGACCGACAACTTCATGGCCTGAGTCTGGGGTTAAAATTATTGATTATTTGAGAAATTATACACGCGACCGTTTAAAAGTGGACTTTTCGCAACCAGCTTTTAAGGATCTTCGAGACAGTCAATTGCGATTGTCAATTGTTACGTGCAGTGTTGCCAATTTAGCTCTTTTAAAATTAGTATAAAAAAATTGGATATACGTAAACGAGCAAAATAGAGCATTCGAAGAATTCGACAGTCAGTCACAAGCGGTGACTGCAGCAATAACGTGGTTGTGGTACCTGCAACTGCGGCCACAGACACGAGAGCGCCACGATGCGGCCCTCCTTGGCGAGCTCGACGGAGCTGCGCAGCACGCTGTGGCTGCGCAATCGGTCGTACTCCTCCTTCTGGTATGTTGACTTCTCAAAATGAAGAATGCACTGCAAAAAAAAGATTCCAGTTATCATCATCATCCGCGACATATAAGGCGCAACTTCAAACGCAACGAATGACCAAACGGTTAGAATGAAATTAGAAAGGCGTCCAGTCCTTTCCACATCATATCTATGTAATAAATAAATATTATCTGCTCGATTGCAAAATTTTAATCGATTCGTCATCATTAATCGATTCATTTATCGATTCAATAACAATATGAAGACAGATCGACGCTCAGATCCAACGTCGATCGATTATTTTATCGATCAGCCGAAGTTACCACATGAATCGATTTACATCGATCGTCGATCTAATACCAGTGGCGCATTCTATATACCTCATAGAGCCACAGTCGTTCGACGTAAAACAGCATGACGTGTCGGCACCGCAGCAGCTCGCTGGTGTAGGCGTTGAGGTGTTCGGGGACGATGTCCTCGGGGTTTGTGATCTGCTCGTTTTCAGGGCGGTCCTTGTTTATTTCTACACAAAAATACGAAATTATAAGAAAAATAAGCGAAAATTAATTTAAAAAAAAAAACAATAAATTATAATGAGTAAAAGTAAATAAGAATACAATAAGAATTATGATGAAATAGCAGCACCCGGCAGGAAAACCGTTAAATTCTACGGGATAAAAAGTATCCTATGTTCTATTCCAGGACTTAAAGAATCTATAAACTAAGTTTAATCAAAGTTCAGCCTTTTCGGCGTGAAGAGTGAACAAACAGTCAAACACACAAACTTTCGCATTTATAATATTAGTGAGATGCCTTATACCATGTGATATAATCATTATCATCATCATCATCAACCCATAATGTCCCATTGGACATAAGGCCATAGTTAGGCCATAATCCACCACGGGGGGCCAGTCCGGATTGGTGGATAACATCCCTACTTCCGAAATAATTCTCGGGTAGGTATGTGGGTTTCCTCAGGATGTTTTCCTTCACCGAAAAGAGAGTGATAATTACGTACATATGTTTTACAGAAACACATTGGTACGTGCCTGCACTGGGATTTGAACTCACGACCTTCTGATTGGAAGGCGGATGTTCTCCTACTAGGCTACCGCCGCTGATATAATATGTCTACCAAAGGTTCAAAAAACTTAAATCTTACTCATGAGTCTACCAAATTCACAGCAGATTCAGAGGTTAAATACATCACGATTTAAAAATGTGTGTAACGTTGCGCATCCCAATACTAGAGAGTAGACACAGATATCTCAAAAACACCTGCGATATTATCTCACGATCCACGCCAGTGGGTATAGAGCGTACGTATAGTGTGTATAGACGGTACCTTCGAGTATCTTCTCGTTGGTGAGCTGGAGACCGAAGTTCAGCAGCTCCTGCGCCGCCGCCGCCGACTCCGGCAGCCGGTCCACGCACTGGTGCACCGCCCAGATCTTCTTCGACACCTTGCTCTGGGAGAACAACACTCGTGTCATATGTCAAATGAGAATTAAACCGCTCTCAGGATCGATGGCAAGTGGGCGATGAGCCGACTGCGAAGATCTATGTGAACGGAAAGCATTTGCTCCGAGACTGAACGAACTAAAGATTGCTGGTGAACTTAAAAAGAGTAAAAGTATTTTTATGTAACTTTAGCTGTGCCCCGTGGTTTCACCCGCGTAATTCCCATTCCCGTTCAACTGCTTGGCGGATGAATATCTGGCAAAGACACACATTCACATTCACATTTTATAATATTAGTCAGGGTGTATGTTTTTTTTTTTATGAGTCATGTGCCGATATCCCTGCTTCGGAAGCACGTTAAGCCATCGGGCTCCGGTTGTTATCGACTGTTAGTAATCGTTAAACTACATCGGAAGCCCTCGAAACACCTGATAAACTCTGACGCCAGAGGCCGGTACTACTTCATTCGACAAACAAAAACAGTATCTTACCAAATACTTCTGTATGGCCTCTGTGGAGACGGGGTTCTTCCGCCACTGTTGCTGGTACACGAGGTCGCTGTCCAGGTTGAACGTCTCCGCGAGGGCCAGCGCCTCGCTATAGTTGCCGCTCTCTATCTGATGGACCCATGAAAAATAGGGATTGATCAGGTTACCACAATAATTGAAGAAGACGTTGATGAGTTGATCAATTTGACATGGTACTAGGCAGAACTTACACATATAATCACAAAAAAAAAAAACACTCATTGGTTACTTGTCAGCATTCCCGGTACGTTTTTTTGGGACCTATCTATTTCAATCATTAAATTAGTAATTTCGCAATAATTGCCGAAATGTCAGTGAAAACTGATATTTATACGATGCATAATCATAAATGACATTTAAGAATTTTTATTTGCCTGTCTGTAAGTTTGTATCGAATAGGCTCCGAAACGGCTTGACAGATTTCAATTAAAATTTTAGGTATTAAAACGGGAATATTTACTAAAACTTTCGTGGATGTTCCATTGGAATATCTTGCAGGGTTTACAAGATATGAAAAAAAGTGTAGTACCGCGCGAACGAAGTCACAGGCATAGCAAGTCTATAGTAATAAAACGAAATGGACTTTTTTAGAATCCACTTCGATTATTTACTATTTACCTTCCTAGAGAACAGTTCAGTGGGCGTGGTGCTCTTGACTGCCAGCAGTCTGTACACGCGCGACACACAAGTAATGCTCCGCGGCTTCGGCTGGAACGTTTCCATATCGGTGATGGCGTACAGGACCAACTTGAACAGCTCCTTAACTAGGTCGAACACGTTGTCGTCTACCTCTTCTTGTGCTTTCACCACTTCCATCTGAAAAGGATTTGTCTTGAGTATTGCCACAGAACACTGTCCACCCCGCACGATCCGCTTTCCCGAACCTCCACCCACAAT
Organism: Campaea margaritaria; assembly: GCA_912999815.1. Taxonomy (NCBI): domain Eukaryota; kingdom Metazoa; phylum Arthropoda; class Insecta; order Lepidoptera; family Geometridae; genus Campaea; species Campaea margaritaria. The sequence continues at coordinate 12,712,269 of OU538789.1, read as the reverse complement.
CGTGAGGACGGTCAATATTACACGCCCAAATGTAACAGACAAACAGTTTGTGTGAACCTTCATTCTAGCGGCTAAATAACATCTCCAGAAGTACTTACAGTCTCTGCACTGGAGCTGCGCTTGGCCGGCAGCACGGTGGCCTCGCACTCCAGAGCCAAGAAGGCGGCGTCGTGCGCGCGCGTCACGCGCGGCGCCCCCTGGAAGAACTCCGCCCGCGCCAGGCGGTTGGCCAGGTCGCGCACGTGGGACACCGACACCAGGCCGCTGAACCGAGACAGGATCACCTCCTAGGAATGAGACCAGTGTTCAAGTCGCGGAACTAGTAGCATGCACAAAGCACGTCTATTCGTCGCTCGCATGCGTGATATGTACTCTCTGTTCCAGGAGCAAACGAAAGAATAAAATTTTGCGATTAGCAATCTTAAAAAACTTTACACTAAGCTCAATTTCTGAACCGAACTCTATATATGCAATCAGGCAACCTAGAAGAACCTCGATATTTTAAAGCATGTGACATACCCCGGCACCTAGCCAGTGAACCGATCGGGCAGTTTGTTGCATAATAACTATCTCCCTCACCTCATTGCTCCACCAGTTGACATCAGCTGCGTAAAACGCCGCCGCGTCCCTCTTGGGCACCTTATCCTCGGCGATCAGCGGGTTGCTTAGGTCGTGGGCGGGCTGCGAGCTCAGCGGGAAGCGGTACAGCAGCTTCAGCAGTGGCAGCCGCCACACTGACACATCGCCGTTGCAGTGGAGGCAGACGAGCTTACTGCCGTCCGGGGAAAGTACCATTTGGATAATGAAGGCCTGAAACGAAATCCTTTAGAGTTTAAAAGCGAAAGTAACTTCTTTCTTTCTGTCTGTCAACTCCCCTTTTGTGGCTAAACTGTTGAATCGATCTTGATGTAATTGGGTATGGAGATAGTTTAAGCCCTGGGGTATATTTAGATAGGTGTTCTATGTGCTGGGGAAGAACTAGACTTGAATAATCAACCAAGCAAGCAAGCTTTTTCTCTTATATTAATCTAAACTTACCAAATTCTTAGACGTAACAAATGGAATGTAGAGCTGGAAGCTGTCATTGGCATGTCCTTCAAGTTGGTCTGAGACTACTGACAGCTTGTAATATGGCTCGTCGTTGAGGATCCTCCATGCCGTAATACCTGCACTGTAAGCGGAATCCTGATCCTGAAATAAAGGCATAACTTAAAACAGGCCTGGTTCACTCCACACTTTAGGTATAATGCTACAAGTACCGACCCGGGCGGCCGTGACGGATCGGCTTATGAGGGATCCCACTCATCAGAAGAGTTTATTTTTAATTTTCTAATTTAGTTTTTTGTATTCATTGTGATGAAACTGTCCAACTTAGTGTTGATAAAGGTATATAGATGTCGCAGAAGTCCACTCTTGCACCCGTAGCCCCGACAACAAAGGTGTCCCGGTGGAACACCCTGGCGTTTAGTGGGTATACCCGTCAGACTAGCTGGCGGGGGAGTCCCACATAACCACCCGGCCCTCACCCGGGTCTGGTGGTATACGTAAAAAAAAAAAGGTGGATAGATGTATAAGCTTTAAGTAATAATACCTACCTACCGAATACCTCCCTTTAAATCATGGCACAGGTAACACAACTGTGTTTAGGTTTATTCATACAATCGCCCGGCCAGCTCCTACACTATATACCATACATAGGAAATCAATAATCATTTAGGGAAATATCAACTATTATAATCTACACGTGTTTTCAAGTGTCATCTGTAACATTATGAAAGAGATAGAGAATTTTCCAAGTTCCAGTTACCTTAAGGGACTTTGGTACTCCTGCCACATACAAGGTGGAATGCAGCTCACAGTATGTCACACAGGCAATACCTCCGCTGAATGTGGTTGTGTGGTGCAGAGTGAACCCATCCATTTGAGACACCAGGTAGCCTCGCACCTTGCCATCGTAGTTGACAATGAGGACTTCCCAGCTCCTGAAATATCATTTACACATTTTGATGAGTTTTTTTAATCACAATAAAAATATAAAAGAACAAACAAAAGAGTTAAAAAAAAACGAGTGTGGTTTAGACCACACGACTGAAGTAAAACTTCTAGTTAAGTTAAGTTAAGCTAAGTTAAGTTAAGTTTGTCGTGGAAGCGCAATCGCGAGCCCGCGGCCACCCCAACATGCGGAGAGAGAACATCCCGGGGTTTTTAGTGGGTACACCCAGTCGGCGCACATCAGTAGGATGCGCGCTGGCGGGGGACCCCCACATAACCACCGGCCTCCCCAAGGCCGGTGGTATCAATAAGGTAATTTCCCCCGGGTCAAAAAAAAAAAAAAAAAAAAAAAAAAAAAAAAAGTTAAGTTAAGTTTGGGGTGCGGGCCAGGTAACCTCCACGAGTGCCCGGCTGTTGTTCGTCCCTCTTGATGCGTTGCATCCGGAGGGAAGGGCAGCAGCTGGGACGGTGCACCCTGGGGTTCGGTCAGCAATTCTCCTAGGGGAATTGGTGGCCGTAGCAAATAACCTGGCGAGAAGAGGTCCTTCGCGTGTCCCTCTGATCAGCAGAGGGCACAGCGAGGGACCAATAACGGGGACTTTTGGGCCGCGGATCGGGGGTCCAACGCCCAAGTTAGAAGTCCCGAGCTGAGGTGCGGCCCGTGTGTTCCGGGACGCACCCAGCGGAGAAAGAGGCCCAAGCCTCACGTGGCGAGCCCGGGAGGGCGCCCGCAGAGGTGGTCGCGGAAGCGCCGAGCGAACCCGTGACCACCTCCATAATGCGGAGAGGAGAACACCCCGGGGTTTTAGTGGGTAAACCCCGCCAGACCAGCTGGCGGGGGAGTCCCACATAACCACCCCCCCGCCCCCGGGGGCCGGGTGGTATGCCTAATGCATTTCCCCGGGAAAAAAAAAAAAAAAAAAAAAAAAAAAAAGTTAAGTTAAGTTTTAATTTATTTTTTTAACTTTTTTTTTATAATATTTTTTTTATTTATTATCATCTGTCATCCGCCATCCGTCCCTCATCCCTTACCCTCTATCATTTACCCCTCCATCCCTTACCACTTATCACATCATTTATTATTTAGTTATTTCTAGCCAATAACACTTTTAGCAGATTATTTGTGGACGATAAGTCTTGGGTGAGTGTGTCTTTTCCTCATGATTTTATTTGGCACTGTTCCCTATTCCGAAGTGGTACTCTTTTTCTCTTGAGCCAAACAAAACATTTGGATGTTGCGTTAATCAAGTTAATAAGATATTCTTAAGGCCAAAATATCTCAAAGCCTGTTCAGCTTTTTCAGTTCAGAGTGGCAACAAACAAGCACACAGTCACACAAACTTCCACATTCATTGTATTAGTAAGATAGGACAAGTACCTGATAAGTTCTTGATGGCATTGCTGTCAAACCAACAACCTTCTTGATGGTTAGTTCAAAACAATTATTTAAAACAGCACAATCTCTTACCATTTAGTATCTTTCACTCTCAAAGGCATGAATATGATATCAGCTACAGCATGGGTGTTGTCTGTGCATTCTAACCCGCCAGGTCTTGAGCAATCCTGTAAATAGTAAAAATAATAAGCAAATTTGAAAATGGTAGCCTCACTTCAACTTACCAAGTGATACTTACAATGGGAATGTTGAATAGGTTAGATGCAGTCAAATCGAACACACTGACCACACCGTTACCATAAGCAAGGGCCACAAAGGCACAATCCGGACTCCACACAACCTTACGCCATTGAGCATATGCATCACGGTTCACTGCAGGAAACACATTTTTGTATGAACCAAAGGGAGACACAAACAGTTTAGTTTACAACTGTATAACAATAACAGATAGATAACTCTTTATTGACACCAAAATATAGAAAACACAGAGATATTAAAAAAAAACTTAATATTAGGTACAATGGCGGTGTTAATATAATTAATAATAATGAATATTACCAGTGGTTCTTGCAGCAATGGTAGCATAGTCAGATCTTTTAGTTCTGATTTCTAGAATATTATCCGTCAAAACAGCAATCACTTTGCCTTCGTCTCCTAAAGCAATGTGCCATTTTTGTTGTCTTTCTTTATGCCTGAAAATTATTGAATTTTATTCCATCCTTACTATTTGAGGGATATAAGTCAGTTAGTGTATTTGTTGTGATGAACTTACGCAGTAACACTGTCTATCAGACTTTTCTTAGGCCCCAAAAACTTCATCCATTTCCACAAGGCAGATATGTTCTCTGGTAGGAGCCCATCTGGTTTTTGCTGAAATTCGACATCATATTGACTTCATACGGAAAACAACACCCATTTTTATATACAAGAGTAATATTTCGTTTTGCTAAAGTGGCTGAATAGTTGCGCTAACACTCTAAATATGCTCTAAACACCGAAACTGCGTTTAGTACTTACAATGTACTCAGGCTCCGGTTTCCACTCAGAATACACATACAATTCATGCAGAATCGATTTAGGCTCTTCCATCTTCGACTATTCTCTCGATTTTTACTTTATTTTCCAAACTATTCCAGAAAAAACTGAAAATTATTATCGATCGACGTATTCAATACATTGCGCATGTTTTGACATTTTGCAAAGCTAAAGGTAGCAATAGGTAGTACCTATATGCATTTGACAACGAGAAACAAGCTTTGACATATGTCCTTTTTTATTTTGGCCATACATGGTTAGTGCATTTAGCCAGTGTCAGTTGCACTGTTCACTGTATTCTGTACCGGTGCGGTGGGGTACCTGGGCGGTGTGAGCAGCAAACGATTTCAATTTAGACCACCACGTTTTTGCCAATATCGTGTTGGAAGATAGAAAGCCAAATGTAGGAGATTGTCTGGTGAGAAGGGTCTACAATCCGAACGAAAGTTTATGACTTCAACAAGCACCTGTTTGAAATGAAAATAAAAATTTCTTGACCCTGGTAAAATGCAGTAATTGAGCGAAGCCGAAATAAAAAAAAACATTTGATTGACACTGACATAATCGGGATCGGTCTTAGATCTATCATAAATTACAAGCTAGCCTATCTATAAGCTCCACCCATAAAAAACAAACTCTTACACATACATAATCTGTGGCTCCATTTTAGTTTGGCACAACTATTTTTCTAGTAATTTTTAGCCATTTTAAAATTTTGTTTGCCTGTGATTGTCTGGTATTTTGTGGCTCGTTTCCGGCAAATTATTACATGTTTTAAATCTAAGTAATCAGTTTTAGAAACATGATTTTTACAGATCACGTATATCAGAAGGTAAGCCTCCCAAACGAACCGCCGCCGCCAGGCGTTCGCAATGCTAACATTTCTTACTAAATGTTTATTTACCTAATATTTTGTCTTTCTTCAGACAACTAATGAGAAGAACTTGGAATTCTGGGAACAGCATCTTAGTAATCTAAAATCATTAAATTTCAACGAGCATGCTGCGAAATTAAAAGTTCCTGTTCTGGTGCCAATCGGGAACAAGATATTGTTTCGAGGGCAACTGAGGCACACCAATGAAATCACAGTGTCTCTAGGAGCTGGTTACTTCGTCAAATGTTCCTTAGCACAGGCTGAGGTTTTGAGACAATACAAAATAGATGGTAAAAATAATTATATATAAGTACTTACCCACTTGCCTTATTACACAGTTCTAATGAGACCTAGCATGCTCTCCAAGCAAGTAGAAGTCCACATTGTTAACAATTGTATTATTTCTGTTTAGATGTATATAATATTGCTGCAACTTATTGATCAAGCACAGCTTAGTCCCAGTTAGGACAAACATAGAAATTGGCATAATGTGTATATGTTTATCGGATAAAAATTACTCATGATCTGCTCAAAATGTTTATGTGAAACGAGGTAATCTTCTTAATTTCAGAAGCGCAATCGCAAGTAGACCTCTACAGAAAGGAAAAAGAATATCTTGAAAAAAAAATAGTATTCATCAAAGACAATGTTTATGAGGAGGATGGTCAAGAAATTCTTGAAGTTTACTCAGAAGAAGAAGACAAAGCTTGGAGAGAGAAACATAGAGAAAATGTAAGGAAATATAAACAAGGAAACACTAAAAAACAAACAAAGCCAACTGATAAAGAGTTATGGGAAAGACTTGAAGAACTTGAGCTACAAGAAGAAATAGACAATGAACTGATGGGAATCTATGAGGATTTGTATGGTAGCAGGGGGGAAAACACAGTACAGAAATATCAGCAATCTCTACTCTTGAAGTCCAGAGAAAAAATCAACAAATATAAGGCTAAAGAGCAAAACAGGCAGGGAAACATTGAATCTAAAAATGAGAAATCATATGAAAAAGAAGATAATGCAGTACAAGCGTCTAAAAATGATTTATTCCAACTAATTCTAAATAAGCAAAACAAACTAGAAAACCAGTTGGATGAATTAAAATCTAAAGCAAGAAAAGTACCCAAAACTCATCAAGAAATAATAGATGAACTGGATGAATTGGAAGAGCTTGATGACCTTGAAGATGAATTAGAGAGGTTAGATGATGTCTTACAAACAGAAGGTGTAGAAGTAGCCGATTCAGAGAAAGATATAAAGTATACCTCAGATGAAGAATTAAGCACCTCAGCTCCCACAAAACTTAAGAAAAGTATCTCCTTTGCAGATGAGGATAATGGTGAAACTTTGCAATTATATTTCCTTCATAGTGAAGTACAACCAGATAAAATTCCATACAGTCCAGAGAAAAATATTTCAAAACCAAGTGATTTGTATGAAGCTTATTCACATCTATTTGATAATAAAAAAAATTCAATACTGAAGAAATCAAAATATGTTTTTGAAATTGAAAATGTGGTGAAACCCACTGGGAAAGAACCCAAAAAAGTGGAGTTTGAAGAAAATGTAGATCTTTATAATTCAAAACCAGATAAAGTCTCTGTTGATAGGACACTCAAAATCAAAGACATTGTTGAAAAGGTAGGAGTAAATCAACATAAAATAAAAGGTGGGGCCAGACCTACAAGTCTGTTTAAACAAAGGAGAATGCAGAATAAGTAATAAGTTTCTGTCATATATTTTTGACTTAATATGTAATAAACAATGGTAGAAATTTCTATAGCCTGTTTTATTTATAACATTCTTTCGATTTGGACAATTTTTACGGTTATGGAAGGTTAGGTATCATCAATTGTTGCGTTCCCATTAGATTAGCTAGTTATTCTGCCGTAGTTTCCAGCACTAACCCATTACCGCAGTGAAATTACATGGAACTGACGTAGTATCCCTTGTACTTGTACTGTTTTCTACATTTTAAAGCAATGGGAGTTCTGGGACACGAAAACGATCCGACCAAAAAGTACATATAAAATACTAGCTGCGCCCCGCGGCTTCACCCGCGTAGTTCCCGTTTTGTCCCACGAGAACATACTATCGAGATAAAAAGTACCCTATTACTCAATCCAGGTTATAAAATATCTGTTCCAAATTTCATTCGAATCCGTTCAGTAGTTTTCGTTTGAAAGAGGAACAAACATACATCCATCCATTCCCACAAACTTTCGCAAGACGCATTTATAATATTAGTAGGATTAATAATTATTCATTTATGAACGAAAGTTCCATTCTTAAGTCATTCATTTATTGACATTGACATTTATTTATAAGTATTATCACTTCAGTCAGTCAGCTGTCTATCAAGAAATTTGAGGTTATGTTATTATTTTCAGTTTAAATAAATATAGTATATTAATAATTAAAATCTGTCGACATATATACATCTGAAGTGCAAAATGCTGTCCCGTAATTGGCGTCACCTATGTCGGCGATATTCACAAGCAGTCACATTCAGAACTAGTGAAGCCTCTCCAGTAAGTAACCTAAAAATTATTAGCCTTTTATAATATTTCCTGATCCCTTGTGTTTTAAAAGCATCACATCACACATATTACATTCATTTCCATTTAAATTGAAATAAATATATTTTCCTCTCTCAAATATAAAAAGTTAAATGATGTCTTCCACTTCCAGACTCAGCACAGTGACAACCAGCTGGGGCTGTTCTACACCCTGAACAAAGATGTCTGCAAACAGTTATTCGCCCATGGAGGTTTTCCTCGGAGCTTCCAAAAGCAGGCAAAGACCTTTACAGAGACAGCTATCATGGTGCGCCAGCCGGCGCTAGACATCATCGACTGTATTAAAGCTTCAGACATGGACAAGCCTGTCATTAGATATGTACTATGTATCCTTTTAAATTCTGTGTGGGCACAGATCCAGTCAGACAACAATTAACAACTAAAACTGTACTTTTATCTATCTACTTGTAAGATCTTATATCAAATACAATATCTGTTTATATTTTCTAGTAAGGACAAAAGATCTGTAATCCTAGTTGAGGGAGAGGGGGGGGCATTTATGTGATTGTTTTATTTGTTATTATTATACTGTAATATACATAAGAAAGATAAAAAACTTTTAAGCAATACAGTATTGATTGAGCATCATTGAGTAGATCTCAAGGTATACAAAACTTTATTTTTATTATACCAACATGTAGTTGTGTTCCTTAACTAGGCAATCAGATGGCGAGAAAGGTACCGGCAAGTCCCTCACTATGGCCCACCTGCTACATTATGCTCATGTGGAAGGGTACCTGATAGTCCATGTTCCTTGGGGTAAGTGTCTATTATAAATATATTATCTATATTTTTGATGATTCGAGTTTCAGTTGCAAGTACAACCTTCTCGCCTTGCAACTGAATTAGGTCTTATCACCTTGATGGAATTTTTCTCAGGAAACAAAAAAGATTAGCAAACGGTAAATATAGATGAAAAAATTGTCCCATCTAATCTTATGGTGTTTGCAAATTATCAAAAATTCCAAACTCAAATAATTTATTGCAAGAAATTAAAAATTATGCACTTTTACAACATTCATAGTTCTAGTTGTCATATCCAAAGAGAAAAATATAAAAATATGACGTACCAAACTAAAGATTAACTTGTTATGGGTTGAGTTTGAAACAGGAACTAACCCTTACAAGTCCTTTCAAGTTCAATTCAAATCCTTGTCTAATTTTTACTGTTCTGCATTATATTAATCCCATTATTTATAGTATCGGAGTGGCTACGCAGACTGCCGAAACATAAAGAAATGGGCAACTCGCAGACCAAAGAAGGTTTTGTTGATCTTCCACTCGACGCTGCTGCATGGCTCATACATTTCAAGAATCAGAACCAGACAATTCTTAAAAATCCTGAGGTAAGTTCTATAACTATTCTATGGCGACTTCCATGGTGATGAGCCGACTGCGAAGCGTGAGATTACGGTTTGTTTCCTGCACAAGGCAAAGATTTGTGTGAACCACCAGTATTTGCTCTGAGTCTGGGTGTTTGTAGGACCATGGTCCTCAAAGTTTCTGATTCCTTAGATACAGGGAATCTTAGTTAGTGGTCAGGATCAATGTATGTGATTGTGGTGCGTTATCATTATATTATTATTGATTATAAAAAAATATTGCTTTATTTTAAATAACTTCTGCAGTGGTTATCTAAAAAAGTAATAATGGCATAGGCACTTGTCCACCTATTGAATATCTTCTATCTACTGTGATTTGACCAATTTGTCTCAACAAAGAGTCTTCGAAAATAATTTTGTATCACTTTAACACTTTTACTGCTGAGCCGATTTTCTTGTCTAGCCACGGGAGCAGCTCTGCACACTCCAGTGTTTTCCTATACAAAAAACACAACATCTGGGTTTTCCCGCACTCGCGGCAAGTTATGAAAAACACGACAGTTGTGTTTTCAGCACTGATGGTTTTAAAATCCCACAGTCCCACCCACCCATATGACAAGGTTGTCGATCGGTATCTAGTCATTTTCGTTTTGCAAAACTATATAGGGTTTGTTCAATCCACATAAATCACATGCGTTTTATTTCAGTTAAAGTTATCCAAAGAGTATGTGTGGAGTAAACGCGAGACGACGGCGGCGGGCGCTCCGCTGGCGGAGCTAGTGGAGCACGGCATCACGCGCGTCAAGTACGCCTGTGACGTCGTCGACGCGCTCGTCCACGAAGTCAAGATCCTCTCTGACGCCAAACAGTAAGAATTTGTCATCAGTTATTAACACATTGACTGCTGAACATGTTTTTTTTTGGCACTTTTGTAATTCTTCGCTTTCTTCGTTTTCGCTTGCCGTAACATTATAAAAAACACAAATGTGTTTTCAGAAGTCAACATGTTAAAATTTTTCTTGCTAATTACGGACAGCACTGTGTGGTTATCACCATCTGAATATTGTATATATTTATGAGTCTTTTCTTTGGTGCATTGTTGGCCTTGATAATTTCTCTTCTACTTTTCAAACAATACTACTGTCTGGCACTCCACTTGAGCAAGGAAGCTGGATAAGGATTTAACCACATTGTCACTTAACACCAAGGGAAGTTGTAATTAAAAGCTATCCAATAAAAATGAAGAATTTCATCATCATAATTTCTATAATTCATAGTATCTGTGAACTTCCTATGATTTCAGGGTCAAAACCTTTGTAGCAATAGATGGGTTCAACAGCTTCTACTATCCTCTGACACGACTCAACACTCCCACCAAGAAGAAGGTCAGACCAGAGGAGGTCACCCTCACCACCTCATTCAAGGAACTTACTAAAAACGATTGGGTGAGATTCAGTTTTGTTACAAGCTGAATTGGGCCATGTTATTAGTTAAAAATATATATTTAACACTGACTGCTGAGCCAAGGCTGAGCAGATTTTCTTGTCTAGCCATGCATATGGATCTATACACACCATGGTGTTTTACCATACAGTTGGCAAGTTATGAAAAACACCACAGTTGTGTTTTCAGCAGTGAATGAGTTAGTTTTTTTTTTATCTGCAGCAGTATCACTTTTAACAGATTTGTTGTGGGCAATATATTGCAATTTTATGTGAGACCAGAATTCATGAGTCCAAACAGATTGGTAAATATTCAGTATGTATCTTACAAGTACTTTGCCAACGCTGGCTTGGCTTTTGGCTACTAGGCTTCAGGGTTCTCTGGAACTGGTAGAGACAGGTACCAAGGTTTTGGAAAAGAATGGAGAACTTTAGGAGAAAGAAACGGTGACTTTAGAGGTGATTGAATAAACCTTGTAAACTGTTTTATTTGTGTGTTGTAGACAAATGGTGTGATAGTTGTGACGGCAGATCAGCTGGCATTGCCTGACGACCACCAAGAAAGCTTCCTGCCTAAATACTTGCTATACAAAAAGGTAATATTTGTTTCTGAATCAAAGAGAAGGATCCATAGCTACTATCCTGTGTTTTTATCTTATTGGAGTAAATTTAGATTTTTATTGAACACACATCATGCTTAAATTAATTGCCAATTATCTAGATCCAAGTGTCTTCCTATTAGTATTTGCAGAGATAATCTGATATTTATGTTACCATTTTGTCTTACCTTAAGAATTTACACTTTCACAATAGTTGTCTTCCCGTACTCATGGCAAGTTATGAAAAACATGACAGTTGTGTTTTTAGCAGTGAATGTGTTAATCTAAATGTCTGTTTTCCTTCACAGGGATTTGAGCACTTGGACCCCTTTGTCCCAATAGAAGTAGGAAGATACAATGAAAAGGAGTTCCTGACTTGTGCCAACTACTACCGAGACAGACTGTGGCTGAGAGGGCCTCCCGAGATTGAAACAGAGCTGAAGTTGACTAGTGTTGGCAACCCTTTTAAGTTTATGGAACAATGTGCACCCCTCTAATGTTAAAAATGTATTATAATTTGTATTGTAGTTAGAAGGTGGTTTGATTTGCTTATAACTCCTTGAATGTTGCTAAAAGATTCCACACAATTGAGAATGTGAAGGGTTAAGCAAACTGAGTATGATATGATGAGGCCAGTGTGGGGTAGGATAGTAGAATATTCAATTTTCATTGGCAGGAAAATATTTACAGCCCGTCATCTCAAATAAGCTCAAATGATTTCCGAATAATTTATTCACTGAACATTATTATTATCTACAGAGGCATGCTTATATGATAACTTAGACATCATAACCGACAATGTGGCGCTTGCCGATGCACTCTCCGACAAAGAACCAGAACAGCACTTCTGCGCCAACCAAGGCATTCAGGGTTCCCTGCTTGACGGTCTGGTTCTTCCAGGCGCCAGTTTTAGCATTAGTCAAGAGCTTGCCGATTCCTGCCCGGATCTGGGGGATCTCACTCACTTTGGGAGGAGCCAGCTCCACTCGCGCATACCTCATGAAGATGGCGAACTTCGGACGGGCCTGGGCGAGTGCCGCTGAAAATACAAATTATAACCTGTTATCATATCACTGATGAAATGGAGGAGAATTGTGTACACGAACAGTAGATTTACAAATATTTTAGATTACCCTTGAATATTTGTCGGAAAATTGAATTACATAACTGCAAACATAACCAAAACATTTCAATGGACATAGATGAAACGTATCAAGTTATACTTACAGTTAATTAGAGCGGGCACTTTGGCTACTGCCATTTTGCTAATTTAATCAAAACAATTGAATTTCCAACAAGCAGGCAGTAGGATCGCGAATTTCAACTTTGGAATGAATTCGGAAAGAAAATGCAGGAATCCGAACTGTCAAATCATTGACATTTAGAAAGAGAAGAACACAGCACTTAATTAGAATGTGCCCACAGCTGTCATTCAATTTAGTCGATTATTTGTCTGAACAATCTGTGGTTGGAATCATGTAGGTGGAGTTCTAGCTTTGCAATTTTATTTTTTATCTCTTTCAGTCACCTGCACTAAACCGCAGTATCTCTCTTTCAGTTTTAAATTTTATGATGATGGCATCACCGATGGTGCTACGTCGATAATTTTCTTTCTATCAGTCAATCTATCTTGGATTCAATTTCATTCATTCATGGTTTTGTCAATTTTATCAAATTGAGCCCACCGGCATTAAAGTGAAATAATTATTGATATTTTCCACATAATAAAAGATTTACAGCAGAAATCAGAGCTACCTTTGATCATCAATCTCTCAGAACACAATGCATTTCTATGGTACATATGAATTTGTTTTTATCACAGTTGTATGTCAGTGTTGGTGTTACAGTTTTTACTTGATACGGGGCTCTTATATGTATAGAAATCTCCTAGTAAGCACTATAAGTACCTGTTTAGACTATGTTTTACTCCTATAGCTACGTATTTTCAGTGAACAGTTTAATACAAATGTTTTATCTTAAAGGACACGTCAGTGCTTTTCTGGCGTCCCTGCCGGTTCTCAGCCCATGTTTTTAGGTTACAGTACCGATAAATATGTATTCATAGATATTTCCTCTGCTATTGGGGCTTTAAAATAAATTTCACTTAACAAAAATTTGTTCTGGCAGGAATCAGAATAGAATATAAATCAAGAAAAATAATGAGTTTATTTCTTATTTCAGCACTGTTTCTCCTACTTATAAGTACACTAGCACTAAGCAATGGTAACACTCTGCAGAACACCATAGACGTAAAGCGCTTGCAAACTATCCTTCAGGACGGTATTAAGAGCAAAGATATCGGCACCCTATACCATGCTGTCAAAGGCCTGAAGATACTTAAAGCTAATACACCAAATATTTGTGAGGTAAGAACCATTACAGTCAAGATCACATACACATACGATCACCCATTGTTCCATATACTGTGTTGTTAGTAACCTCAATGAAGCTGGAAATATAAAAGTAGCAGTAAATAGCAGTAAATAGTACTCATCATCATCATCATCATCAACCCATAACGTCCCACTGCTGAGCACGGGTCTCCGCTCACTTTCGTGAGGAGGTTTAGGCTATAATCCACCACGGGGGCCAGATGTGGATTGGTGGAACACCTACCTACCTCCGAAATAATTCTCGAGTAGGTATGTGGGTTTCCTCACAATGACTATTATCGCACAGGAACAACCACTTTTACGGGATAAAAAGTATCCTATGTTATATTCCAGGACCAAAAGTATCTATATACTAGATTTCATTTGAACTGTTCCACCGTTTCATTGTGAAGAGAGGTCAAATACCACTCAATTTTAAGTCCTCAAGTGACACGCATACAGTTTAACCGTTATTAACAGCCGCCAATTTAGTAAGAAATCAATGTTTAAGTACGAGTTACAGATCTGGCCAGACAATCAAAAATCTATTGTTCCTGTAAATTCCAAATGCGAGAGATTAAGGCACAAATACTATGAATTTTTATTATCCTTGGATAAATTGTACCAGCGTCTCCAGTGCATTTCTTGTTAAAAACATATATCAAAATTTTCAGGACCTCAAAACAGTCAAATATGATCTTAAAAGTGTAGAGCAAGTATATTACCTCACCAACGCTGCTGCTCTAACTGGGTGCCAGAACTCGCTGAAGCCCGAGGTCCTCACAACACCCACACAGACATTAGACAAGAAGGATGTGACAATTGCAGAGTTGTACTATGCCGTGTACTCATTGAAGGCACTGGGGAAAGGATCTGTGTTTGATAGAGAAGATGCTTTGAAGAATCTTATTCAGTTGTTGAAGAAGGACGATTCACCGGCCAAGTGAGTTGTATAACTTTAACTGTTGCCCTTGTCACCTAGCTTTGTCAGCCACATCGAGCCGGTGACTATTGGTACAGTAGTCTTCAGGGGGATGTCATTATTATCATTTATATAGTTATATTTTTTGAAATTAAAAAACCTCCTACTAGTTTATCCTCATTTCTCTTTTCTGCTGGATCATCAGACCTTGATCACCATCTGTGACCTTGAGACCATTCCAATAGGTATAAATTACTTAGAAATGTATAGTAGAAATTTATCTTTTTACCATGGGACTGCCACAGTTGTTGGATGACTCAAAGTCCCTAAATAAAAAATAAACCAATTGCAGCTATGGTTACGTGTTTGCCCTGTGTGAGCACATGGGTTGTGGAACGTGGACCACAACACATGCAGAGGGAGTCTTGCTGGCTGCTGATGAGACTGACTCCAAGTCTCTGCACTTCGAGGGAGGCCTGCCTACCACCTCTCTACTGCTCACTACGATCACAAGGTTCGACTACCATAGTAAATAAAAACTAAAAAATTTTCTTAAATGTTGGCTTTTATAGACATCAAAATCTAAAACAAAAAGTCACATAAATGACAAATCCTAGACTTCTAACAGTCTAACAGTCCTCTAACTTCTAGCAGTCCTAAACTTGCTTTTTTAAAGGTAAATTTCATTGTATTATTCCTTATTCATAGGTATTATATACAATTATACAATGTGTAGCTTTCTAAGAGAGCTACTGCTAGTTAAAATTTAATTCTATGTGGATATAATTCTAGGGATAAAGGAATTAATAAAAAAAGATCTGTCTCACCAAAACCTAGACTCACAACTTAATACCTGTGTTCCAAACAAGTCTGCCTTGTGCAGAAATTGTACCTGCAACGTTTTAATAAAAAAAAAAGATAAAGTCTATGTAATTGTATATTTCTATGAATGAGCAATCCTCCGCAGAACATACAAGGAGCAGAAGAAGGTGTCGCCCCTATCGGAGGAGCAGCGCAACAAGTTCGCGGAGTACCTCGTATCGCGGCGCTCCGTGACCACGGCTCGCGGCGCCACGCTGCTGCTCGACGCAGCCACTGCTCTCGCAGACGATGAGGTCAGTACACCATAGACCATTGACAATGCTATAATTACCATAGAGAGACACCATAGAGTGTACACAAGCAGTAATTAAAGGCCTTGTACCATGCACAAGCTGCTGGACTTCTTGGAGAACTTGAGGTAGCTGAACTACCAACTACCACGCCTTATGCAAGAATGGCCGACATCCGGTCTAGTTGCAAAAATAGCCCTTACACCAATCACTGTGTAGTCCTATAGATATTAATGGGTCTTTGAGATTAAATAAGCTTTATTTTTTTTGTTCAGTATTTAATTTGTAAAATAAAAGTAACTACGCTAGGATGGAGCAGTAACCCAAAACATATTGCCATCATATAATAGGAGTTGCTTCTTTGGTCTCTTTTGTGCCACCATCTGCCAATCTGATACTGCAATACTTGTGCAAGATAAACTTTATAATAAATATCACATCATATCTTCAATTTACTTTCCCAACAGCCCACTCCAGTCAGCATCGCAATCAAAGGCAAGAAATTCATCACATCTGAATCTGACTCCATCGAGATCGCTATCACGGACATCATTGGACGCCCCCTCAAGGGTCTGAAGCCCGATGAAGTGGTTGCCCAGTCTGGAACTAGGCTAGCCGACGACGTGGTGGTACTGTCCAAGCAGCCGCTCACTCCTAAGCCGAATGAGCCTTCGACTTTCATCCTTAACCTGAGCAAGATTAAGGCACAATATGGCTTGTACAAAATTGCGTTGAGTGCAGGAAATAAGGCAGCCAGTGTTAATGTGGCCGTACTAGGAGAGATTCAAGTCAGCAGTGTGGAGATTGGTGTTGGTGATGTGGATGGCACAACAAGTCCCAAGGTCACTACTGTGGCCTATCCTAACAAGCTGACTGAGAAGTTACAAGCTGATCATTTGCAGAAGTGAGTAGTTCTTAGATATTTATTTTAATTTACAGAAACTACTCCCGCTAAATTTTAGAGTTTTTTAAAAAAAACTGTCTAATGTCTGAAGATAAATTTCTGCCTGTTCCCGACTTTTATAGGCAAGTCTGGTGCTTGCCTACCAAGATGTCTTGTCAGTCAATAGTGTAAAAAATATTGTTTGTGTTACCATAACTTGCGACTAACCGCTGGACAAAGACACGTCATGCGGCATAAGCTAGAAAGCTGGCAGTGAGAACGCACGCGCTCTCACACACATATACACACACACACACACACACACATTTACGCCAGTTCAAGTGTTTACATCCTACGCTCTTCGGTCTTTTTAAAACAGTATATCATTACTAAGTCTTGTGTTCCCAGGGTGTTCCTGAAGCTGACAATCCGCGATAAGTGGAACAAGCCAGTGCTGGTGCAGCAGGCGTTCGTGCGCGTCGCCAACGAACTCGACGAGACAATCTTCGTCGCCGAGCCTGATAACGCCAAGACATACAAAGTTGAACTGGTTGGTACAATGCGCTATTTAACTGGATCTGGAAGCCGTCGCCTATTACTATATTTTACCAATTTTCGTCCGGTTCTTCCACAAGGCGGTTTAGCTATTTGGCACACTGCGCTGGTTATTAGGTTGATACAGAGGGCTATTGAACTCGTTCACTAGATCGTTCAACTAAAGCAGTATCTCCTGAGCGTTTTTGGGTCTACACACTACACAAAAAAATTAAATTTTTGTTTTTTTTTTGAAATGACTATGTTTTGTGTATGTATTTTTGTGTAGTGAGTAGACCAAGCAGTGGTAGCCTAGTGGGAGAACGTCTGCCTTCCAAGGAGATGGCGAGTTCAAATCCCAATGCGGGCCCGTACCCATGTTCTTATGTATAAAGCATATGTACGTAATTATCACTCGCTTTTCAGTGAAGGAAACTCAAATACCCGAGAATCATTTCGGAGGTAGGTATCCACCAATCCGGACCGGGCCCCCGTGGTGGATTATGACCAAATCCTCCTTACGAAAGTGAGGGGAGACCCGTGCTCAGCACTGGGACGATATGGGATGTTGATAGACCAACACACGCGAGACTGCTTAATTGGTACACTGCTATGTTGAACTGTCAGAACCCCTCAGTTGTTGAACAGTTGTTATACTACTACTGCGATATTAAACTGAGTTGTGGTATCACAGTTGAGTTATGTATACACTAATGCGTTATACACATTCCAGAACGTGGGCGCCATCTCAAAGCACCTGAACCAGCAGACGGGCGCTTACTCCCTGACCGTGTTCCTTGGCGACAGCGCCGTGTCCAACCCGGTGGCGTGGCCGCTCGGAGAAGTCTACTTTAACTTCGGACACCTGGCCAACGAAGTCGGTCAGTACTGCTAGTCTATCTGGGAATACGATAACTCTTTAAATACAAGTTAAATACATAATAGACATGGCTTAGTTAAAAGACAAAACTGTCAAAATAGACAACATGAGTAGATAAGTTCAGTTGAAATCCATCTCAATAATATTATAAATGCGTAAGTTTGTGTGTTTCTTCTCTCTTCACGTCTCAACGGCTGAACGGATTTTAATGAAATTTTGGATACAAATAGTTTGGGTTCCTGTGGGATGATAGATAATGCGAGTGAAACCACGGGGCGCTAGTAGCGGAACATACACGAAAATTTAACTTTGAATTCCTGTTTTCCTCCCTAAAATTTTCATTGAAATCTATTTAGCCGCTTCGGAGCCTATTCGAGATACACTTCCACACTAACCAAAATTCTAAAGTCGCAAATTTTCGTAAATATTTTGGCATTTATTTTGATAAATCGCAGATTGACACTTAAATTTTATTCTGGGTGACATAGGGTAATTTTTTTTCATATTAGAACATTCAGGAGCCGAGATTTAATAGTTGTTTGACTTGTTGTTCCCCCAGGCGAGCCCGTGGCGACTCCTCCGGCGCAGCGCGGCGCCTTGAGCGAGATCGCGCACATCTTCCGCTCGCCGGAGCCGCGGCCGCCGCGCGTGGTGTCGGACGTGTTCGCGGGCGCGTGCGCGGCGCCGCTGGTGCTGCTGCTGCTGCTGTGGCTGCGCCTGCGCGTCAACCTCTCTAACATGCCCGTGTCGCTCAGCACGCTCGTGTTCCATCTGTCGCTTGGAGGTTGGCAGTTTTTCTAACGTTGCTTACGGCCAGGGCTCTTATTCGCTATGCCATGAGATTCCTGGCCGAAAAATGTCATAACGCGCTTTAAACTTATTTTGAACCACAATACTTCTCGAAATGCGCTAGCTTCCCGCGCATTATGAAAAACACCAGTTGTGTTTTCAGCAGTGAACGTGATAACAAACGTTGAGTTATGAAATAAAAATTACAGTTCCAAAACTTATGTGTTTTATGGCCACTACTAGTGAGACATCAAACTCCCGCCAGTCATGTTGTCACTGGTCACTCTGCATCACTCAATGTTTTGATTGTATTCTTTCATGCTAATGCTTGAACCTCCTTACCCGCAGGTACCCTGGCACTATACGGCGTGCTGTGGCTTCAGCTGTCCATGTTCGAGATGTTCCGCTACCAGATACCGCTGGCAGCCGTCACCTTCATCTCGGGCCACCGGCTGCTGCGCCGTATTGCGCGGGACAAGGCCGCGCGCTAGAGGGCGTTGCGATAGTGCGGCTGTTTTTATTTCTGTCGGGACCGGTTTTTGGTTCTAGTAATCATATTATGGCGGTTTTATTCCATATTTATTAGGGTTCGTCACAACTAAGCAATTGAATTGAACAAAAAATAATGTCTGCAAATGTTCTGTACTTTGACTGCAATAACATTTATTGATTTGAAATAGTCACTCTGACAAAGTTTTATGAAAATCGTTATTTCTAGACATTAAATTAAATGGATTATACGGTACGCGCGACGGATCTTCGACGCCCCGAAAGCAAAACTCATAACTTTTGCGATACAGCACGCGTACGACTGAAACAGCAAGATTAGTGTTACTTCAGGTTGGCTCGTCTACAACCCGACGAACACTCCGCATGCAGTCAAGATCCATTGTGCGTACTGTGCTAATATAGGTACAGTTGTGGCACCCTTTTACAAGCTTTCGAATTTGTATATAAGTTCATAGATTAAGTAACAGTATGCACGGAAAACCGCGCGGTTCCGACATAATTAAATTATAGCAATGTTTTATATTTATAGATAATAATTTTATTCTATTGAGAATGTGAAGCGTGAGATAAAAATAAATTAATAATAATATGATATTACTTTCGTTTTTCTGTTCTTTTCAATGCTTTTTTAATTGAAGGAGCTGAAAATCACATCTCTTCCACATTGCGTGTCAACCTTTAGTCCCTTTTTACTTTGGTTTGACCATGAAATACAAACTGAACTATGTGGGCTACAGACCCGACGATCCTATACTGGATCATAGCTAGTGCGTGCCGTTTACTGCTAGAGTAGATCGCGGTAAATCCTGCGCTTTCATCAAGTTAGTGTCTACATTTTATAATTTACCATAATTATACAGTAACTTAAAGGTCATGTGAGATTGATGCCATGACCCATGGACTGGCCGAAATTAAACGTTCTGTATAAGACAATAATACGAAATTATTGTTCATGACTTGTCTAGCTTCTCATGATGGGAAGATGGGATGCCTATCATTTTCTATAGTAATAATATTAAATTATATTGGTTTGTAACTTTTTTTATATGTATCTTTGGAAGGATTATAAACAAAAACTCTTTTTTAGTAAATACAAGCTGTTAACTTTAATGTCGTAAACATCCTACCAATCGCATATCACACAATCGACTTATTCTAGAGTGGCCATTTTCAGATATGAAATTGTAACTATTGCACACACAGGTAATATCGAAATAACAAGAATCGAGTGAGTCTGTACTCGGTAGTCCCTCAAAACAGTGCGACCAAACCATAGTTTTTAAAACTATATACCTATTTCGAATTTTAATGAAATGATCAGGAGGCATACCATGACCTCTTATAGCGATTCAATTGAAGACCTAACTGAACCGCGTCGCATAATCGTAACGTGACGTCACGGTACGATTATGCGACGCGGCTCAGTTTAAATCCTCAACTGAATCGCTATAAGACGTCATGGTAGGCCTCCAGGAATGTTATCTACAGATATGAAAATGCTAGACTAAAAATGACCACTTACTAACGCTAAAAAAGCTTCATTTGCTAAATTCTCATAAAATAGTGAAGTTGTAATTCAAGCAACTTCATTCATCTTGCAATATATTTAAAACATGTAATTTCTCTATAGAAATGAATAAACTTTATAGTCAAATGTCAATCTGGCACAAATACACATTCTTTAGAAAAATAGTCACTATTATAAATTATAACCGGTTCAACCGGTACTAAGTACCACCCCGCGTAAATTTCACCTTAACCTAGACTGGGATATTCGTACATTCACTTGGATCTGCTGAATTATACAGACGTGTGGAGGAAATAAAGTCGACAATAGATTACATCCCCCTTTCTGCATATTTTTGGATTCAGTACAGCCAGCAGCAAGTAGAACACTGAATCATCCCAATTCGAGTGTTCCACTTAATTTGTAACATTTATTGGAATCAATAATACTGTCAGTCTCCTTGTAAAGATAGGTGAGATTAGAATTCAGCATCAAGAGTGAACACATTGTCCATGGGATTTGACATCACCCCCCATTTCTGGTACTCTCCAACTTTCTTCTCAAAGAAGTTTGTCTTGCCTTCCAGGGAGATGAGATTCATGAAGTCGAATGGGTTCTTTGTGTTGTAGTGCTGAAATAGAACACTACAAATAAGTACTAGTTAAGAGTTAGTAAAGTGCCTAGAACTTTTAAAAATGGATCTCATTCACACTAGGGGGATTTATCCTCGTTATAGGTTTTTCTATATAAAAATATGCCTGCTAGGTAATCTCATACCTTTTCACCAATCAAGTCGACAAGCAGTCTGTCAGCAACAAATTCAATGTAATTCGACATGAGCTCGCAGTTCATGCCCAGCAGCCGGACGGGGAGTGCGTCTGTGAGGAACTCCTGCTCGATGGCGACGGCATCCTTCACGATCTGCAGCACGCTCGCCTTGCTTGGCTTCTGCACCAGGTGCTTGAACATCAGACACGCGAAGTCCGTGTGGAGACCCTGGATGGTTAAGGGATACAAAACTTGATCAATTGAGTTCTCATCTATGTTGTATTTGTTTTAAAATGAAGTGGAATCTGCAATGCCTTTGGACGCAGACAGCTTGCAACAGCTCATTGTGGTGTTCTATGGGAGAGGCCTATGTCCAGACATCTTCCAGCTGATGCTGATGATGACGATGGGATTTATTATTTTATATTTGTTTTTATAATAATAGGACAAACTTATTATGTCAGAATCATGTTGGTATAGTATGACTGAAGAATCTTCTAATTACCAAAGTTAAATATGTTTCCAGTGACACATGAATGAGTGACCCTTTAGTGACTTAACAACTAACCCATTTAAGTACCTACTAATCTAATCTCAGTAAGTTTGTTATTATTTCTTTGTTAGACTTTCTTAAACACAGGAAGTAGCTCTCATAATGTTAGTCAACTATAATAATATTAATGGTACGCTGGTGGTTCACTTAACAAACAGCTATGAATCAGATCTCCATAATTGTGCTCAGTGACTGAAAAATTACTTGCTTCAACCAGTTACAAAAACAGTCACTGGTCGAGAAAAGGGAGAAAGGATCGACTGACTCACCCGTGAATTCCTTGTAAAGCTTCTTCGATAGTAAAATGGATGGCTGGTTTCGTGGGCGAGTTGTCTTTCTCAACCATTTATGTTGAGGTGCGTTGATTTTGCTGATTTTCCTATATATGTTGAGGTTCTATGCTTGCGGAAAGGATTGCGGCGAAACAGGCTAACTGGAGCACTATTGATCGGCAAAAACTATCCTTCCTTGGATCCGCGATGTTAACGGTAGCGAAGATGGACGCGCAAGACCGATGTCGTCATAGGGCATCTGTCAGTCGATCGGGATGTGACGTAGGGAGGGAGGACACGGGTAGGTGTACCCTCACATGAAAAGATTGACGTTTAAGTATGACATTCGTACCCTCCATTTACAAGTTGAATGCTGAGGGCTGAATTTACATGTGATTGATGAATTCGTAGGCGTACATTGCACAATAAACCTACCATACCGCCCCCCAAAGAGCTACCTAGCTCTTTCAATTAATTAATATAAGTTGAGGATGAATCTAAAATTCTGTGGTGAGGTTCGAGATCAAAAATGGTGAGCCTCTTAAGTTGAGATTCTAAGTGGAAATTCTAAGTTGAATTTCCTAAGTTGAGTTTCAAACTTGATAAACTAAGTTGATTTTCTAAGTTGATTTTCCAAGTTGAGTTTCAAAGTTGATAAACTAAGTTGATTTTCTAAGTTGATTTTCCAAGTTGAGTTTCAAAGTTGATAAGCTAAGTTGATTTACATAATAAAATTTAAGTTTTAAGTTGATATTCGACTATAGATTGGCACATGGCATCAAAGGACAAAGTTTCACTGTTGGCCTAAGAAGCGTACCAGATGACTTTCTGAGCTCAACGACTCTCACCGTACCATCTGTACCTGGGCAGGTTCGAATGACGCGAGCCTTTCGCCATTGAAGCGGCGGCAAGTTGGGTTCCTTGATTAGTACTAGATCGCCTGGCTGCAAGTTCTGGGACTTGTGGAACCATTTGGGACGCTGCTGGAGGGTATGAAGATACTCTGCTTGCCAACGCCTCCAGAAGTGTTGCGTGATTTGGCGAACTAGTTGCCATCGCTTCAATAAGCTTAAGTTCTCTTGGCATGAGTCCTGCTCTGGCAGGGCAAGAAGAGGTTGTCCAATAATAAAGTGGCCGGGCGATAAACTCTCGAGCTCAAGGTCGTTCGGGTCGTTGGTGACCGAAAACATTGGACGAGAATTTAACGCGGCCTCGACCTTTGAGAAGACCGTGGCGAGCTCTTCGAAGACGAGAGAGCGGTCGCCGATGATTTTACTTAAGATGAGCTTCGCGGATCTAACTGCGCTCTCCCACAGGCCACCCATGTGCGGGCTAGCCGGGGGATTGAAATGCCATGAGATTTGATGTCCGACCAAGGATTTTTGTATTTCAGTCTGGGATTCACGTAGAAACTTTGAAACCTCTTTAAGATAGTTGCACGCGCCTATAAAATTCGTACCGCAGTCACTGAACACGTCGCTCGGGAGACCTCTGCGGGATACGAATCTGTCAAAACAGGCTAAAAAGGCGGCCGTTGATAGTTCAGAAACTATTTCTAGATGACAGCATTTGGTGGTGAAACATACAAAAATGCACATGTAGGCCTTTACGCTTTTAGCATTGCGCATGCGGGAAGTCTTCAGCATGAAAGGTCCAGCGAAATCTACTCCGACCCTTTGAAATGGTCGGCACGATGTGACTCGGCTTGCCGGCAAGTCGGCCATGAAAGGTTCAATGGATTTAGGCCGCAGACGATAGCAGCGCCGACATTGAAAAATACGATTTCGAATAACCCTACGCGCAGACAGGATCCAAAATTTGCGCACGAGCAAATTCAGAAGTGTGTTTATACCAGGATGTTGGAACATCCGGTGGTAATGATCCACTAAAAGATGTGTGACGTGATGAGATTTTGGGAGCAACAATGGATGTTTGATATTGAAATCCAAATCAGACTTGACAAGTCTGCCGCCAACTCTGACGAGACCTTCAGAGTCAATGAACGGATTCAAGCGCATCAGACCAACCTTGACAACCTTGTTAGCACGCAACAGTTTCAGCGGTTCTGCAAATTCCGTAGACTGGACTAGTTTGACAATGGTGCAAACACTATCGTTTAGCTCAGCGACCGATAGGTGTCCAGTACGTTTTTGAGCTGGATTGCGCGCGTTATGGATGAAGCGTTTGCACCAAGCTACAGTTGCCTGTAGTTTGGGAAACGAACTGAATCTGGTTAGCAAGTCGGTTGCAGCCTGAACCTGCTCGGAGATTTCCGTGATTTGGATAGCATGAGATGCGAGACTCGAAGTTGCGGATTTCAATCCCGGTAAATCTGCGTCATCAACAAGTTGATAGTTTCCAGGCCATGACGAAGAATCATCTTCGAGCCATGCTGGTGACCACCACAGCGGGTGGTTGACTAATTCTGAAGGCGAGAGACCGCGACTTGCAGAATCAGCTGCGTTTTGAGCTGATGGGACGTGCCGCCAAACAACGCTTGGAGTCAGCGACTGTATTTGGGACACACGATTTCCCTCATAAGTTTGTAATTTGTGAGGCGAAGTTTTGAGCCAGGATAGCACGATAGTGGAATCAGACCACGCTGTCGTGCTGTCCAACAGAATCTTACCTCCTATTATTTTTGTGACATGTTCCAACAAGCGAGCCAATAGCAACGCTCCGTTTAGTTCGAGCTTGGGGACAGTCAGTTTTTGCTTGAGCGGCGCT
Organism: Campaea margaritaria; assembly: GCA_912999815.1. Classification (NCBI taxonomy): domain Eukaryota; kingdom Metazoa; phylum Arthropoda; class Insecta; order Lepidoptera; family Geometridae; genus Campaea; species Campaea margaritaria. The sequence goes on along the minus strand of OU538789.1, from coordinate 12,687,204 downwards.
ACGCGTGATTTAGCCAGAAGCAGCTGAACTAAAACGCGACCGCAAGCGTTTTGAACGCGCAGGTAGACGCATGCTGCGTACCCGCGTTCTGAGCCGTCACTGAAACCGTGCAGTTGACTGGACACCAGTTGATCAGTGACGACACACCGTGGTATTGAAATCTGATTTATATTGTGGAAGTCAGACATAAAGTCAGTCCACACATTGCGAATGTCTGAAGGGAGGGGGTCATCCCACCCTGAGTTGATCGACCAAAGCATTTGCATGATGTATTTAGCAAAAAATGTGACCGGGGATAAGAACCCGCACGGATCATACAACCTGGCAATGTTGGACAAGACACCGCGCTTGGTGAGGACCTTGTTCATATCGGAGACGCGGTAGATGAAGCTGTCCTTGTTTGCGTTCCACTCGATGCCCAGAACCTTGAAGATATTTTCGCCATCCTCGACGAACCTGTAAGGAGATTCGCGGTGGTCGACAGGAAAACCTTCCAAAAAATCTTGGGAGTTGCTGGACCACTTGCGCAAAAGAAAACCTCCCTGGGCGAGAATGTCAGAGATCGTTTGAGCAAGGTTCCTGGCAGAGTTGACATCATGAGATCCACTCACAACGTCGTCGACGAAGGTATCCTCCAACAAAGTTTTTGAAGCGGCGGGATGCTTGTCTGCATTGAGGTAAGCTAGCTCGTGTAGAACGCGAATAGCCTGGAACGCCGAACTCGAAACGCCATAGGTGACTGTGGTTAGTTCGAACTGCTTGAGTACGTCGTCAGGAGATTCGCGCCATAATATTGCTTGATATTTGCAGTCATCGTCACGCATGCGCACCTGCCTATACATTTGTTTTATATCGCAGGTGAAAACTACTCCATGCAATCTGAAACGCAAAATGATGTCTTCGATATTTTGCTGAAGCTTGGGACCGGACATGAGCACTTGGTTGAGCGCAACACCTGAGGTACTAGGCGCAGACGCATCAAAAACTGCGCGCAACTTTGTGCTTGTGCTATGCTCCTTCAGGACCCCATGGTGTGGTATATAGTAGCGCTGACCACCAGTCGAACATGGCACTTCACGCATGTGACCGGCTTCAATATAATCCCTCATGAAGGCTACATAAAGTTCACAAAGTCGAGGTTCCCTAACCAGCCTGCGCTCCAAATTATGGAACCGCTTCAAAGCAGTGAGATGAGTGTCACCTAATGGTTTGTGGTTCACCTTAAAAGGTAACGAGACAACAAAGCGACCATCACTATCCCGTTTGTATGTTTCTGTGAAATGCTTCTCACATTGGACGTCCTCGGGATCTTGAATGCGTAGCTTGGGTGGCTCTTCAACCTCCCAAAACATCCTGAGTGCGTGATCAAGATCTATGGTGCAGGCCATCGAAGTAGCGGTGTACGTGTACTGCGATGCTGCTGGAGCTTTTCCCATGATGATCCAGCCAAAGATAGATGAGTAGGCAGTAGGCATATTTTCACCTAGACTGATCCTCTTACCATCCAGAATCTGGTCATAATATTCTATACCTAGAAGCAAGTCAATTTGTCCGGGAATTGTGAAGTTACGATCCGCTAAAACTAAATTTTTGCAAAGTTCTAATACTTTAGGATCAACTGGAACCGAAGGCATACGGCCAGTTATTTTCTTTAAAATGATGAAGTCCGATGATAAAATATGTAAATTGTTCCGTGTTGATTTGACATTGCAATGAACTATACCTCGAGTCTCGTGAATAGACGAAGCACCTAGCCCACACAAGCCGCCTGACCTTGTACGAGGCAGCCTCAACCGTTGAGCCAAGGTATCAGTCATAACTGACACTTGAGAGCCGCTGTCTATTAGAGCACGGGCTGTATGAAATTGACCGTCAACATCCTGCACGCTGATGAACGCTGTACCTAAAATCATGGTGGATGTCACATCGACACCATGTAAGGTCTGAGACTGGACTGCGGAGCTATGTATCGACACAGCAGGCTCAGAGGGGATGGGTGCAGAAGTTGGGTCCGAATGTTGATTTTCTATTGAATTGTTGATGTGTAGCTTGCTATGGTGGCGCTTACGACACACCTGGCATACACTTGTTGAGGTGCACTTAGAAACCTGGTGAGTGCGCAGACAATTAAAGCAAAGTTTATGATGAATTACAAAACTCTTCCGTTGCACCGGAGTCATGTTCTCAAATTTAGAGCATCGATATATAGCATGGTTCTCCGTGCAACATGGACAAGCAAAGGCATTTTTGACCTTGTTGTGCTGTTTATTCTCATTAAAAATATTCAATGTGTTATTGCCTGACGCTGACCTAGATGTAGACCCACCAACATTTTCTAAGATCCTAAGTTGATTTTCTAAAAAATTTAGCAATTGGCTGAACGTTGGAATTTTTAAAGTATCAATTGATGATTCAAACTTTGTACGCAAATCCATCGTCAGCTTTTTGAGGATGATGTGAAGTAAAAGAAAGCTCCATGATGTGACATCAAATGTCAAGGCTTGTAACGCGTGTGTATTTTCCTTTACAATATTGATAAACTTACCTAAAGTTTTACTATTAAGTTGATTTAGATTTGGCAATGACAATAGAGATTCAACATGTTTGTCCGCAATCATCCTGCTATTTTCATAACGATCTGTCAATAACCCATAAGCTATTGCATAATTTTCAAGCGAAATTGGCAAGTGTTTGATTAATGAAAGGGCATCTTTGTCCAAGACACTTAGTAAATAATGCATTTTTTCTACAGAACTCAAATTTGCATTGTCATGGATTAAACTATTGAAGATATTAATAAACCCAGGCCACTCTGTATGGATTCCTGCAAACCGTGTTAATGAAATTTTTGGTAGGTGAAAGCCGGTGCTGATTGTGGGTTTTGATTCTAATGGCACGTAGTGATTTTGGAGAGTTTTGATTGAATATACTTTCTCCTCACAATTGTTGAATTTTTCCTCGATTTCATGACGCTCCGCTTGTTCCGTATTGGCCATGACTACCGAGAAAGCCTTTTCCATTTCATGCCAGTGCCTATCCAAGTCCTTATACCTGGCGAAGAAACGACTCCTGTCGTGAACGGATATCGTCTGCTGAGATGTTATTTTAGTAGTTAAATTGTACAAATCTTGAATGAAACGCGCACAATAATCGAAAGCAACGTTGCTTATCTTAGGATCACTCATGTTTATAAACTTTCACTCCACTTTTCAACTTGGAAACAGTAAATTAAACGAAGTTTGAAACAAAATAACAAAACTTACGAAATGTCAAATATGTCAAACAAACTTGACGTTACGAGGTTAATGTTACCAGTTGACTAAAATAATAAGATTCGCTACACACTTCAAGATGATTTACCAAAGAGATCGATTCGAACTTTTACCACAGAATATTAAGAAAAAGTGAATACAATTCGAAGTGAATGAACGAAACTCAATTTCAATGTGGGGTATATTCAAATATGGCGGATGAAAAATGCTAAGTATACCTACGATTAAGAAAAATTCAGATTGAATTTCCTAAGAAGGATGCTAATAAGATCGGGTTTTGAAGGACCAGGGAAATGGTCGAGAAAAGGGAGAAAGGATCGACTGACTCACCCGTGAATTCCTTGTAAAGCTTCTTCGATAGTAAAATGGATGGCTGGTTTCGTGGGCGAGTTGTCTTTCTCAACCATTTATGTTGAGGTGCGTTGATTTTGCTGATTTTCCTATATATGTTGAGGTTCTATGCTTGCGGAAAGGATTGCGGCGAAACAGGCTAACTGGAGCACTATTGATCGGCAAAAACTATCCTTCCTTGGATCCGCGATGTTAACGGTAGCGAAGATGGACGCGCAAGACCGATGTCGTCATAGGGCATCTGTCAGTCGATCGGGATGTGACGTAGGGAGGGAGGACACGGGTAGGTGTACCCTCACATGAAAAGATTGACGTTTAAGTATGACATTCGTACCCTCCATTTACAAGTTGAATGCTGAGGGCTGAATTTACATGTGATTGATGAATTCGTAGGCGTACATTGCACAATAAACCTACCAGTCACAATGACTAAGCAATCCACACTTATCAATTGGGATTGAGAAGCCCGATTTCAGGTACAATTCCATACTGTGTAAGCCTTATAAAGCTTATCACAGTTAGTTATTGGTTTAGATATCATGATAAAGCTATACGTGAGGAAATGCGCCGATAGATAACCATATCCGTAATCAAATGAAGCTTTACGTCTAGACAATCTGTAAAGCTAATGCTGATACATCATAATAAAAAAACTCCTGTTTTTATCCCAGTTATATAGGAATTATATGGGGGAAACAGCAGAGTGCAGCTATTGCAACTAGTTTTTTAATTTTTTTGTTTATTTATTGACGTGCAGCATAGATGGTGACATAATTATCATTACCTACATCACAGTGTTGGAAGTCACTCTACAAAATTATTCACTTCAGTTAACAAAGCGAATTATCAAGTTTGTTTATAAAGGTGGCCAGGATAATATAGTCCAGGAGTCATTTCAACTGTGGACCACTGTAACTAAGAAAGTCAAATCATTAATTTTATTTTTAAAACTAAATACTAACCTCATCCCTAGAAATCAGCTCATTACTGAAGGTTAGTCCAGGCATCAGGCCACGCTTCTTGAGCCAAAAGATAGAAGCGAAGCTGCCGGAGAAGAATATGCCCTCGACGGCTGCGAAGGCAACAATGCGCTCGCCAAAGGTCGCAGTCTTGCTGCCGATCCACTGCAGTGCCCAGTCAGCCTTCTTTTTGATGCATGGGAGGGTCTCAATGGCGTTGAATAGGAAATCCCTGGTTGAGATAGGTGATAGGTTAGGATATTACAGGACCAAATAGTCATTTTAAGATGATTGTTTTATATCATGGACTCTTTCTTAATTTAGAGAACTATATGCGGAGACAGGCAACTGAGACTGCTTTTCCAGTCCCCCAAGTGTTTTTGTATCGGTTGAATGGTGGGATAAAATATTTTAAAATATCTCTACAATGAACTGACACTTGTTTAATTCAGTAAGTACAGCAACGTCTTGTAGAAAACAAGTGAACACTACTCAACTGATCTAATCTATTTATTACTGAGTTTGATTTGATTTGTTTGATTCAGTACAGCAATCTTTTGTTGAAAATAAAATATTGTATTTTATTGATCTAATCACTCAATAGCAAACATGTAACCAAGTACATGTAGATGCTAATTGGTTACAGGAAAATTTCCATGCATGAGTCACACCTGAGGCGATGATGAAATACCTTTATAGAGCAGATTGTACATGATTCCATGAACCATCTTACCTCTCCTTAGGGTCTCTGATGTACGTATCAATGAGTAAAGAGTACATCTCCGAATGTACATTTTCCATTGCTATCTGGAACCCATAGAAGCACCGAGCTTCAGTCACTTGTACCTCTTGTGAGAACCTCTCCACCAGGTTTTCGTTGACAATGCCATCAGAAGCAGCGAAGAATGCCAGAACATGCTTGATGAAGTGCCTTTCACAGTCCTTGAGGCTCTCCCAATCTGATACGTCCTGTTTGGAAAAAAATGATTTATATGTAATTTCAAATCATAAGTTTAACACATGCAATTCTAAAAGGGTTGGCTCACCCTAGACCGAAATTGCGCAATAATATTGAATACCAAGATCTAACATAGAAATCTTCAATATTTACCGTAAACTATCAAAAACGTTGTGCAATAAGCAATATTGTAGTTCTAGGCAGCCAAAGAGATTTCCATTAAAAAAAAAATTACTTTTTTAACATACTTGTGACTGTAAAGTAGGTATTGAAATGACCAAGTTCCGTTGGCCAGTTTCAAAACAAAAGCGACCACAAAGAAACAGTACAGTGCAGTACAACAACAGGAAGTCTAACTAACGTCTAAGTCCACTAATTACCTTTGATAGGTCAACTTCCTCTACGGTCCAGAAGGAAGCTTCAGCCTTCTTGTACATTTTCCAGATATCGGGGTACTGGATGGGGAATATCACGAATCTGCGGGGGTTCTCCCTCAGGAGTGGCTCTTTTTGAGGGTCGAACTCCGCGACCTTATCATCTTTTACCACATCCATTTTTTCTTCGGTCACGTTATCGTTTCTGGTGGTCAATACCTTGTTTTTCACTGGAGACTAGAATGGAAGGTTAAATGAAAATACTACTGGTTCTATACTGGGTCAAGTTACAGATAAACATTGGTAATAAATAGTTCACACGTAAATCAAAACAACTAACCTTAATATGCACGTTGTTAATTTCATTGAGCAGGTTTTCCTTGCCGTTTGCTTCCATTGTTAATGAGTACTAATAAAGACAGAATGTAACAGTAAAATTAATCGCACTCGTTCACTGTAAATCGATCACTTCGAGAAAATGCCGCAAACTAAACTGGCTCATGCGCAAACATCTGTTTTCATTCGCATAATTCGCGGGAAACTGTAGCAGCGGGCGGTCCGAATTAAGTTCTAGAACTTTGTCTTTGAAACGCACTCACGACTACTACGATAAACAGTTTTTTAAAATACGTATTATTATTATTTTTACCATAAAATTTAGCTTGAGTATAGAATAGATTGATATTTAGTTATTTCGTTAAATAAAATATATTTTATATGTAGCAGACAATTTTAATTTTGAATACCGATGTTATGAATTTTACAGATTCGTAAGTTTACATTCAAACTAAGCTTATTTCGGTCTAATGAAAAGGAAACAGCTGTGTCCGAGTTCAATGTACCATTCATAAGCAGCGAGTGAAAAGGCGCGAATTTACTCTTCCCACAAAATAATTATTTCATTGGGAATTAATGTGGCACAAATATTAAAATAAGTTATTTTATCGATTATATAAACAGTTGATGTAGTTATCACCAAACATAAACAATTAGGTGTGTAATAATTCACAAAATGTCTTTTCCCGCAAAAATATTTTTTACAGAGTCAATAGCCTATTGGTTGCATTATCCACCAATGATAGATTTTTTACTAAAAATGCGTTCATAATTTATATATTTTTGTCCTGACTATACAAAACGTTCACTTTGACCAATCGATCATTTATAAATTTCTAGGTATTTCCTTTTTGCTCACATTATCCATTTTAGCTTCAATTAAATTTCATAGAATAGCTGATGATGGTAAAAAAACGTGTCATTTCGTGATCTCTTCAAAACTCCCGGGAAGTTTCAGTAAAGCACCCACTAAAACTTTACTGAATCGTGACTATATTACAAACTGACTGGGATTGGACGGTTTGATTTGAAAATATGATGTACAAGTTCAAAAGAATTATGTACTTATATACACAGGCTAAATGCATAAGAAAACCATGCGAAGCCATACTGAAGAAAAAAAAACTTTAAGCTCATATATACCTTCTTTGGAGATTTTTTTTATAAATCCTATTGCTAATCCTAGTTTTGGGAGTAAATGGATACAGCCACCTGGTAATCCTGGTATCACTCGGAAACTGACAGAAAGATAGCTGTCAAAAAAAATTGATTTTGTGCTGTGTGGTCTCGGGTTATTGCTTGCGTTGTTTCCTGTTTTTTGATTGAAAAAGTAATTAAAATACGCCAAAAATGTCTGACAACGACGATGATTACATGTGCGAAGAAGAGGAGGATTACGGCTTGGTATGTTTGCCAATATATCTGTTGGATTATACACCGAAACTACTGATACAATCTTGGTCCCATGAAAATATCCAATTCCTTCCCTGTATTGATTTCTACAACTTGCAGAACCCTTTCTGCAAGATATTGATTACCGGCTAAGCTATTTTTGATCTAATTTTACCATAATGTACTTACAGGAAGCTCTTACAACCGGTAGGTAGGTAGCTACCGTTTTCTGGCTGTCATTGTAACCAACAAAAGTTGGCATTCTTTCATATATCTCCTACAAGTACTTTTAATCATTCCAGACAATAACAATACTACCTGTTGTCTAGACGAACTTATTACAAAAGTCAAAACAAACGAGTTTTTTGAGAAATTTATGTTTTTGTTTTCTAATGTTAATATGGTATGTATGCTTTATTAAATAAAATGTACAATCTGTGTAATTATACTTTGTAGTGTGTATTGCATTGTATATTTTTAGGAAACACTTCAGCAAATGAGACCTTATATCAGAATATCTCATTACCTGCCCATTATGTTCTCAGTGTAGGCTGTAATCTGTAATTATTCTGAAATACTGCTGCACATTGCTGTACAAGTGTATTAACACAGCTATTCTCTGTGCAAGAAATGAGGAAAAAAAAAAAAACTCATTAAATGTGTGTGTGTTTGTTCCCTTTTCACGTGGAAACAGCTAAGGGATATTTAAAGAAATTTAGTATACAGATACTTTAGGTCCTAGAATGGAACATAAAATAGCTTTTATTCTGTAAAAGTGTAATAACGGGAGTAACTGCAGGGTGCGGCTAGAAATATATAATGAGTTTACATCACACTTGTTCTAGTTTTTATCTCAAAAGTTTACACCCTTTGAAATTAATAGTGTGGAGTGGAGAAGGTGGTCAAAGTGTTAACACACAACCCGTAAACATTTGCATAAATCTGGTTTAAACAGGAATACTCCGAAGACAGCAACTCGGAGCCAGATGTGGACTTAGAGAACCAGTACTACAACAGCAAGGCGCTGAAAGAGGATGAGCCCAAAGCAGCACTCCTCAGCTTCCAGAAGGTGTTAGAGCTCGAGGGTGGGGATAAGGGCGAGTGGGGCTTCAAGGCACTCAAGCAGATGATCAAAATTAACTTTAAATTGGTTAGTATTATCATTGCATTTATGCTTTTTGCATAAACACATTGCTACGTGCCCGCTTTGGGATTTGAACTCACAATCTTCTCCTTGGGAGGCAGAAAAAAAAGTGACAGGTTCTGGGGGTTGAGTAGCAGTGTGATATAGAGTTTTCTTTTCAATTCTTCTTCTTTTTTCTGTTATCATTGTGAGTATGATTATTCATATTCATATGCTTTCCATCTAGTATCGTAGCATTAATTTGTAGTGTCACCTGCAGGGCAACTTCACAGAGATGATGAACAGGTACAAGCAGCTTCTCACGTACATCAAGAGTGCCGTCACCAGAAACCACTCGGAGAAGTCCATCAACTCTATACTAGACTACATTTCCACTTCTAGAAATGTGAGTGTGAATTATGATATAAATAAAACCTTTAAGTATCTATTTCAAACAAGAATTTTTCTGACCTCTAGTGTTACTAGTGTTTTTATAAAATTTTAAAATATATATTATAGACTGGTACAGATCTCTTTTGCAGATGAGCCATTGTTTTATGTCTGAGTAGTGACCAGCCCTGGCTGTGCACGCATTTTCTTTTAACTTTTTACTCTCAAACCAGCTTCTAAAATAAATCTATGGCTTAATAAAAATCAGATCAAATATGATCAAAGTTGTCGGGATAAACATTAACTAATAGATTGTTTGATTGGTGAATGGCAACTTTGTTTTACAATTTATTTATTATGTTTTTTGATATTGACAGATGGAGCTCCTCCAAGACTTTTATGAAACCACCCTGGAGGCTCTCAAGGATGCCAAAAATGACCGACTGTGGTTCAAAACTAATACTAAATTAGGCAAGCTCTACTATGATAGAGGTGACTTTAACAAATTAGCCAAAATATTGAAGCAACTTCACCAGAGCTGCCAGGTAAAACATCAATTTCTTTCTTAATAGCAGATCTTAGTTCTAAAACTCACGTCGCGGTTTTAGTATCTTTCTAAAACCCATACAGCTCTCAAACTCTTGCGTTTAAACGCCGCTGATGCTATAGGAAATAGCCGCAGTTGTGTTTTGTTTCCGACCGCGCGCAGGACCATTATCGTCGGGCGGCCGAAAACCGCGTCTTATGAGTGTAGAAATGTTCTATACATTTCGAAATTCTACTAGTTTTGCGGGCCGCTGACGCACACGCGAGCGTGAGGGAACCGCGACGTGGGTTCTTAGCCTCATGGACATATTCTATGTGACTTAAACTGAAATTGTAATTTCCAAAAAAGCATGAGCATGATTTATTGTTATTATTATTTATTATTACATTAATTAATATGGTATAACCAATTAGCTATCTATAAGTTTTTCAATATTGTTGAATTAACTTAGCGTCACCTTACATTGCATTTGTACACTAATATTGACCTAGTAAAAAGCAAGACTAGCAGTTGAATTCATAATTGAGAGGTGGAAGTTCGCACCGAACAGTTGAACTGTAACTACCTATATTATGTATGGTTTGTCATCATTAATGGTTATCATTACATAGCTATCATTCTGCTCTTGATTATGAATTGGACTGTAAAAGTCCAACTTTAGCAAGGTGCCGAGTTAATTTAACTATGCACTTCACAGATACACAACGACCCAACTTTAACATTTCAGACAGACGAAGGTGAAGACGATTTAAAAAAAGGCACGCAACTTCTAGAAATATATGCACTAGAGATACAAATGTATACGGCTCAGAAAAATAACAAGAAGTTAAAAGCTTTGTATGAACAATCGCTACACATCAAGTCTGCCATACCTCACCCGCTTATCATGGGTGTTATTAGAGGTAATAAATTGTTTTCTTTAGAAATAAACTGCCAAAGGTACATAATTAAATATTACTTGTGATCTAGCTTTAAGATTATGGCAAGAATAGACTGAAATAATATCACATAGTTTAACACATTCACTGCTGAAAACGCAACTGTGGTGTTTTACATAACAGGCCATGAGTGCGGGAAAACACAACTGTGGTTTTAGCTGTATGGGAAAACACTACTGTGTGTGCAGAGCGGCATCCGTGGCTAGACAAGAAAATCGGGTCAGCAGTCAAAGTGTTAAAAATCAGTCTCGATGCAATTAACTGTTGGTCAACTTTCATTGTTATATAAAATGAATGAGAGCTTAACATAGAAGTGCAGGGAAAAATATTGAAGTTGCTTCAAATACTGCAATTTTGGGATTTTCATCTTTTAATGTGAGAAAATAATTTCTGTTATTCAGAATGTGGCGGTAAAATGCACCTGCGCGAAGGTGAATTTGAGAAAGCTCACACAGACTTCTTTGAGGCTTTCAAAAATTACGACGAATCCGGAAGCCCTAGACGAACTACTTGCCTCAAATATCTAGTCTTGGCTAACATGTAAGTAGTCTCAACAATAATTAAGCCTACTATCTACCAACCTGACGCGTAACGTAACTATTGGTTGATAATATCCCATGGCTTTTTTGTGATATTAATAATAATTATTAGTAATTTGCTGCTAGAATGTCGCCGTGTCAGAAATCGGACGGGTCGCGGGACGCATTATCGGAATAACGTTGCGATGTTACCAACTGCTAATATTGCGCCTGTGTAGTAGTGGCTTTGAAAGTTCAGCTGCTTTTGTCGTTGACTGTACCTAGTTGTACACCATATTTGTATGTTTCAAGTAAATTATGAAATATTAATAGCCAACCAATGTTAGGTATTACAAATATGATTTTAAACAAAAGAAAAAATGTGTCAGAACAAAGGTTGGGTACATGTTGTGTTTTATTGAGCTTCCATACTGCAGCAACGGTTGTGGAGGACACCCAAAATTACAGATTGATTGATGAAAAATGATTGTAAAATGCATATCACAATTCCAAAATGATACATCACATTCGCATTATTGGTGTATTCCAGGCTAATGAAGTCCGGCATCAACCCGTTCGACTCGCAGGAGGCGAAGCCCTACAAGAACGACCCCGAGATCCTCGCCATGACCAACCTGGTGATGGCGTACCAGAACAACGACATCAACGAGTTCGAGTCCATACTCAAACATAACAGGTACTTATCTAAGAAAAACATAACCCAGGACTTGAATGTTTGGTTTGGTTCTATATTTATTTTTTTCACAATATTTTTATTTTCGTCAGTAGCTGTTGTTCTCGATACGACAGATAATGACGATATGTAGTTACCGTCCCCTACTGGTATAAGAGCTAGAAGGGGAATTTGGGATATAATAATTATCATAGTTAATAGAATCAGGCGTTACTTTGCGGAAATCCATTTTCAACAAGAAAAAGTTTAAATATATAGCTTTAATTCAGCTTAAGTTGAACTTTGGAATTGAAGCTATACATTTCCACTTTTTCTTGTTGAATAATGACAGTAATAATAGATATATTTACCGAAAAATATATTACATTTTAATTAAAAAGAATTTTAATAAATTAAATTACTTACATTGTTTGACAGTGTATTTTAGTACTTGTTACGTTAGCTCGAGCATGCGTCGCGCCATAGTACTGATGGTTGCAGGTTGGAACCCCACACTTAACCAATGTTTCTTCCTTCAGATAAATTAAAAGATAATTATTCTACAACAAAAAACAACTTTAATTCCAATTAGAAGAGACGTGTTTTGTACTCGTAAAATAAAGAAGTTATCCCCAGGAACAACATCATGGACGACCCGTTCATCCGGGAGCACATAGAGGACTTGCTGCGCAACATCCGCACACAGGTGCTGATCAAGCTCATCGGCCCCTACACGCGCATACACATCCCCTTCATCTCCAAGGAGCTCAACATCGACGAGAAGGAGGTCGAAAATCTACTTGTCACCTGTATCTTGGACAGGTGAGCTATCTCCATGGAACTGAACATTGTGCTGTGTACTAAATTATTTTTAGCATTAATTCCACGAACTGTTGCGAAATTTTGTGATGCTGGCAATATGTTCCTACAAAACATATCGACAAAAAGTATACAATTCATCAAAAGTTTTTTTTCTTTCTCTAACTATATCAGCATAAGTGGCGCACATGACCATGCCTTCTTTTAGAGAGAGGGGCATTATCTATAACAATACCAATTCGTCTCTATTAAACGTATACTCCTCTCCTACGTTCCACAGCACCATCAGCGGGCGCATAGATCAAGTGAACTCGGTGCTAGAGCTCCAGAGCAGCGCCCGCGGCGCCGCGAGGTACTCCGCCCTCGACAAGTGGACCTCGCAACTCTCCTGCCTCCACCTGGCCTTGGCCAACAAGATGGCGTAGGCTCCACCGTGAAGTGTCGAATACCCTGTGATTACTATGAAATAATGTCGAACGATTCTCTTGTAATAATTTGTAAGTTAACGGAATATGATCCTTGTCAAATACTGCTAAAAATAAAAGTGTTGTATGTGTATGTTAATGTATTTATTTCGCGGTAGATAGGTTTATGATGAGATAGCTCAATCAAGAAATACCTAATTGTAATAGATAGAAATAAATAGCAGGGAATGCGGTCTGTTAGAGAAATAAAATCGTACATAGTAAATATATTTTATTAAGTACATTGTAGTAAGACTACATAAATGGACGGATTGGTATATCACAGGTTAGTTATATACATTTTTCCATTAATTTGTATAATAGTAAACAGTTCATTAGTAAAACATCTAGCACATAAAATTAATACTTCAAGTAGAAAAAATATTAATATAACTTTACAAAATCGTATAAAATAAACGTAGGTTTTAGTATACTTTTAAATGGCACAGTCCTTTTAAGTATAATTCCAATTACTGGTTTATGATTTTTTCAAGTGTTATTATTATCAAAAACTTAATTTGATATTATGTCTGAAAAAGTTGAGCGTGTAATATTAACAATAATTTGGCAGTGTGATATATTGTTGTTTTATTTAATTTATTAATTTGATTACAACATCTCTCAGATTCATGACAAGAATTAACAGTTAATTATAAAAAATGAGATTCATCTTTGACTATCATTGCAAAACATAAAAACAATCTCATATAGCCGAAGTACACAGTAAGTGCAAGCGCACACCGAGCCACTAGACGCAAACACGGGCGGCTTCCACGCGCTGTGAGAGTGTTCTGCAGTCGTTATAACCTTTTATATTAAAATGACAAACAAGCCGACAGCTGGTAGTAAGCAGTCACTGGACAGCTACAATACTGGGTGCTGCAGATTTTCAAATTACTTCAAGTACACTATTTTGCAGTCAGCTCAGCAGCATGACTGCAACCTAATTCCTTCACATGGTGAAGTAGGTTTAACTACTAGAAATGGAAGGGGCAGGGGTTCTAGCTGAGAGTTACTTCTTTCAATTAATAGCGATTAAAAATATATATTATGATATAGGTTTGTAAGACAGGCTTCTCTAGAGTACGTCAGAAATGGTTGGAACATCTTTGAAAGCAAAAGTCGGGTTTTTGAATGTCAACCTATAAAATATCGAATATTACACGAAATCCCTGATAGTGCTTATATCGTTCTAACAACAACCCAAGTATATTAAAAAGATATACTTATTTTTTGCAATGTTTCAAGTCTAAATCAGAAATTAAATCCTATTTATTTCGCTAATGAAGAAGTAACAATTGGCTAGAATCCCAAATACTATGTACAACAAGTGTACACTATGTTCTTGGGCGTTAATAAATATATTTTAAACGCACCTTATTCGTAATAACTTATCATAGTTTTAGTTACATTATAGCTCCTTCATACGTTTTCTTGGACCATTCAAGGGCGTATTCCCGAAGAGACAGTAAATTTTATTCATACCGTCCTCAATTTTGTGAAAAGTCTGTGGCTGATCGACATATACATTATTTTCTAGATCTTCTATGATACCATGAGTCGTCGCTTTCAGTCAAATTATCAAAGAATAAAACAACCAATATGTCTTATGACCTGTTTTTGTGTTGTTTAAACTACAAGACCCACAAACACATGAACTTTATAAATTTGGTTCCATGTAATGTTCGTAGATACATCATACATCTTTCGGAGTATCTTAAACCCTACTACATATTCGGTATCGTGTTGTCTAAAGAGAAAACGCCCATATTCGTGGTCCACACCGACCATGTGGTCCCATGAACCATGGTCTCACAAACCCCGTGGTTGCGGGTGAGTGTCGCGGGCCCATGGGGTTGGCCCTGTCAGTGGTTCTGTTTCTCGTGCAGCCAGGGTCGGAATATGGGCAGCGTGGAGGGGTAGTGCGTGGGAGGCGCCTCTGAGCTCTCATCGCGGAACGGGTACGTTCCCAGCAGGATGGGCAGCTGCAGCTTCACCTCCTTCTCCAGGCTTTTTGGCTCGATTATGAACTGGAAAGAAATAACAAATTAGTGCCAAAAATGACCAGGATAATACTGTTGGTTACAGCACAATTCAGTCTATTAATAAATTCTCTACTGTGGTTGTACTATGGAAGTGAGTAGGTACACAACACTTACAAAGACGTCATACTGCACGGAGATGAGGTGGCAGCCCCTGAGGTTGGTGGGCGGCAGCGGTGGTACGTACAGCAGCTCTTGCCGCCACTCGTCGGCGTCGCCGGGCCGCGTCTTGCCGTGCGTCAGCGACGCCAGCTCGCGCACTTCCTTCGCCGCCACCTTGCCGTGCGCGGAGTATTGTATCGTCTGGGAAAATAAACTCAATATTTAAGCATGGTTGACGACAGATGTTATGCACTTGATGAAAAAACATCGGAAGTAATTATAGATCGTCTGGATGGAGTGGAGTTCGCGTCGGCTGACCCGTAGTCTGGTAATTAGGTACCTCAGTGAGAGCGGCGCGCGTCGCCTTTACAGTGGTGCGCGAGTGGTTGAGGAGCGAGGCGGTGAGCACGATGCTCTGCCCCGGGACGTAGGCGCCGCGGTCCAGCTCCACGCGGCACGTGACGGCGCCGCCGCCCACGCACCCCACGCCGAACTTGTGCTCCACGCTGCACTCGAACTGTTGCTGCAACGGGTTACAACTTCGATCAGCTCGCATATATAGACATAAGTGCATAGAAAGATTGTAGCTATTAGGTTATCAGAGTCAGTTTTGGACTGAGAGAGCATTGTAGGTATACCAGATCGAGTAACAGCAAGAGAGATTCCCTATGAGAAAAATTACAAAAAGTTACATTTGAAACTGTCGCTTCGCAATTATTCTACAGTCATGTGAATATCTGGTTTGTCTCAAAATAGTTAATTTGTTTTGGACAATGTCTAGATCCACCTTGAGACTGCTAATTCTTTTTGTGTTAGCGTAAATGTTTGAACATAAATAAGATCCCCTTGTTTGTGTTTGTATGGATAAGGTCAAGTTAGGTAAAACAAGGAAGAACTAACTGAATGTTGGAATTGCTAAAGCTCAATGACATTGTTCCTTGTGAAGAAACCCAACACAAGTCCATTGCATAACAATGCATATTGCAATGGCCATGTAACTGTATACTTGCATATCACTTTACTCAACTAGACCCAGTGGTCTGATTACAATGGACAATGAGCTGGGAGGTAAATCTCCCAAGACATTGTGAACAATGCTCCTCTATTGAATAATATTTGTGTAACTTGTGTGTGAAGTCAGCTCAATGTTATGAAAACACTATAGAGTATAGTATTGTTTATTATTATGTCAACTAAACTTACATAATGGATGTAGGGTTACTGATTGTACAATAAATTACTGTGTTCTTTGAAAGGCATTGTTTCCAGCGAAATTACTGGGCATTATGATACTTTAAAGCCAATGTCTCAGGGTGACGAGCGCAGTGCAGTGCAGGATTATGGCATTGCTGGGTTCTGGATGGTGCTGTAACTGTTATGGGCAGGCGTAGCGCTTACCATCAGGTGAGCGACTTGCTCGTGTCATCACTCAGTTTGAGTTTGAGTTTGTTGAGGACTAGATTATGGCCTAAGCCTCCTCACGAAAGTGAGGTGAGACCCGTGCCCAGCAGTGGGACGTTATGGGTTGATGATGATGATCATGAGGACTAGGATCAATAGGGGCTCAAATTACTAACACTTACAGATAAGACTGGCGGCTCTAGGTTCAGATCAATAGGGTTCATCACAATGAAGACTTGCTGGTTTTTGTGTGTCAGTCCATTAGGCTCTCTCAACGCCGCCTTGCAGAAGTACTGCACCCAGCCGTGTGTACCGAGGAAGGTGGAGGGGAGCCCCATCGGGAGGCCCAGCTTGAACGGGAAGCTGTGGATACCAGGTGACAGAACTGACGCACTGTGTCCTAGTAGGAAATGAAATTATTTTAATGTGTTATGAAGCACCAATAAGAGATTTTTTTGAGAAAATCCACACACCTGATAATTTTTCATATTATCCACTCATTCTGATCCTTTTCAAACTCATCCACTCATTGACATAGGACTTTTTTTTTAGTTTTATATAATTTTAAAGGAGGATAAACCTGTACCTGATTCACCAAGCAGCCGCATTCTAAAGTCAATATAGTTCTCTTTATCAAACAGCCTCTCATGTCTGCCGGAGCCAACGCGCACCACTCCCTCACCAACCACGTGGAAATGCAAACCTGGAGGAAGATATTCATTATATTTCATCAGCATAAATAAACTGTAATAGTAACATATCCGACACATACGAACAGAGTTAATCATCCTATGTGTTGAAGAATCATGACATCAGGAAGGAGATGGGGGAGACCTTTGCCTAGCAGTGGGACAGTGTGGATTAGTAAAAACAAATAAGTTACATATCGGCCGTGTTCATAACTAAACACTGTTATGTATTGCAATTGATTGTTAAGTTTCTACTATTTGTGGGTAGTTAAATAAAAGTTAGTTTTGGAAATAAACTCAATGGCGTGTATCTTTTAGTGGCGACTGCGGAAAATAAATTGCAATTGTAGTAAAATGGCATTCAATATTACGAATATTGTGTTGCCCGGGCAGTTTAACGCCAAAACTGATGTGTGGTGCGATTACAAAGAACAGTTATTGTGTGCGCTCAACGCGGCGGGACTCGCGGAACAGGACGATGTAAAATCGCGATCATTGTTTCTGTCCCAGTGCGGAAAGGATACGTATGCGCTAATTGCATCACTTGTAGTGCCGTTACGCCCGACGCAAGTGAATTTTAGGGACATTCTGGGTGTCTTGGACAAATTCTATGAACCGGAGGTTAATGAAATTTTGCAAGCGGGCAAATTTCATAGACGTGAACAATTGCAAGGAGAAAGCGTGCAAGAGTTTGTGGCGGCAATAAGTGCCATATGTGCAAAGTGCAAGTTTGCGGACATTAAACGCCAATTACGCGACAGAATTGTTTTGGGGGTGCGTGACGATCGTTTACGACGAGAGTTGTTGAAAACGAAAGGACTGACATATGAAACGGCGGTACAGATGTGTCTCAATCATCAAGCATCAAGTGATGATATGTACCCACCTGGTCCGAGCAACGAGGCGAAAACAACTCCGTCTCACGCCTCCGAGCCTATGGATATTGGCAGAATTAAGTCAAATGAATGCAGACATTGTACCCGAGTGCATAAGCCAGGCGAGCGGTGTACCTTTGTGAAATTAAAGTGCTACAAATGTCAGAAGTATGGACATATTGCAAAAGCATGTGACAAGAAGTCCAAAGTATACCAGGTGGGAGACAAGCAGAAGCCTTCCTCAGGAGCTGAAGATATGATGGGTGTCTATGTGTGTTCAGACACTTACCGACCTCCTATATTAGCAGACATAATTATCGATGGAGCTAATTTGACAATGGAAGTAGATTCCGGAGCGTCTCGCAGTATTATATCGGAGAAGACACTAAAGAAGTTGTGGGCGACACCTCCTCCACTACACAATACTGGAGTGAAGTTGGTTACATGGACCAGGCAACCCTTGAAAGTGCTAGGACTGGCTAATGTGTGTGTGTCTTTGGGCGAGAAAGAGGCTCAATGTGAACTTGTAGTCGTGTCTGGTGATGGACCGAGCCTGTTGGGTCGCAATTGGTTTAAGCCATTAGGTCTTCAAGTGACTGGCTTATACTGGGCCGAAGAAGAGTTGGTGCCTTTCAAGAATGAATTTCCCAATTTGTTCGAGGAGGAGTTAGGCGAATACAATGGCCCTGAAGTCACCCTTCATCTACGTCCTGACGCGACACCACGGTTTTTGAAGTCTCGCGCGGTGCCTTTTCCTTTGAAGATGCAAGTGGAAGAAGAACTGAAGCAAATGGTGGACACGGGTGTACTGACCCCAGTGAGGTACTCAGAATGGGCGACTCCTTTACGGATAGTGAAGAAAGACGATGGATCGTTGCGTATATGTGGAGACTATCGGTCTACAGTCAACGCGTCTATCAAGGTGGATAGCTACCCGCTTCCAACTTCAGCGGAAGCTTTTGTGAAGCTAAGCGGAGGCCAAGTATTTAGCAAACTCGACTTAAAGCAAGCCTATACTCAATTGAAGGTTGATGATGAGACGGCTAAGCTGTTAACGCTAAATACACCCATCGGACTAATGAAAGTGAATCGTCTTGCTTTTGGAGTAAGTGCGGCTCCGTGTATTTTTCAAAGGGTGATGTCTTCCGCTCTAGCTGGCATGGATGGTGTGGCGTGCCTGCTTGACGACGTGGCAGTGACTGGTTCCACACGGGAACAACATAATCAGAGGCTCCGTCAAGTGATGCAGAAGCTAAATGAGATGGGCTTCCGGCTAAATAGCAAGAAATGTATTTTTGCAGCCAATAGCATTACATTTCTAGGACACATGATTGATGGCGAGGGACTTCATCCAGCCCCTGCCAAAGTTAAAGAAATCCAAGAAAAACCGGCACCCACTAATAAGGAGACATTGCGGGCTTTCCTCGGGTTGTATAACTTTTATCAAAAGTTTTTACCCGACAGAGCTACTGTGTTGAAGCCCTTGTATCAATTGTTGGAGTCGAAAACGCCATGGAAGTGGAGTGAACATGAACAAGCTGCGTTCGAAAAAGCAAAGGCCTTGCTGTCATCAGATCTCACATTGGTGGGATATGACCTGAAAAAGGAGTTGCTGCTTATTTGTGACTCATCAGAATATGGAGTGGGCGCTATCATAGCACATGTCATGGATGATGGATCAGAGAGACCAATCATGATGGCGTCAAGAACATTACAGGACCATGAGAGGCGGTATGGACAGATCGATAAAGAAGCTTTGGCTATTATCTTCGGAGTGACTAAATTTCACGAATTTTTATTGGGTCGCAGATTTTGTATTGTGACTGACCACAAGCCATTGGTGGGCTTATTTAATCCGGCTAAGCCTATACCTGACCAGATCTCACCGAGAATGCTGAGATGGTCTTTGAAACTAGGATGCTATGATTATGTTATAAGACACAGACCAGGGAGATCAATTGGTAATGCTGATGCGTTGAGCAGGTGGACTGCACCATCTACTGGAACAGTAACGGTGAAGCCTCTGCGAGAAGTATTGTTGTTGGATGAACAACCTAATGGCTGGAACCTAAATGTAGAAAGAATTGGTGCTGAAACAAAGAAGGACTCTTTGCTTCAAAAAGTTGTATTCCACGTACAGCACGGTTGGCCAAACAAAATTTCAGATCCAGCCTTGCAGCCGTTTTGGACCAGAAGAGAGGCTCTTTCACTTAATAACGATTGCTTATTATGGAGCAACAGAGTCATAGTACCTACTAAGTTACAAGAACAGGTACTGAAAATTTTACATGCCCCGCATGCGGGTATTGTCCAAACCAAGGCGTATGCAAGAGGTTATGTTTGGTGGGCCCACATGGACAGACAAATAGAGCAGATTGTGGCAAGCTGTGAGCAGTGCCAGCTAGTAAGGAACAGTCCTCCTAGGGATCCTCAGACTTGGATTATGACTGAAAAACCCTGGGAACGAGTCCATGTGGATTTTGCGGGGCCATTCCAGGGAAAAACATTTTTTGTTATGATTGATAGTCATAGCAAATGGATTGAAGCAGACATTATAAACTCTATGACTAGCAGTGCAGTAATAACTCTATTGAGAAGAATTTTTGCTTCACAGGGCCTGCCTCAAGTGGTGGTATCAGACAATGGTAGAGCTTTTACGTCTGAAGAGTTTGTCAGCTTCTTGGAGAAAAACGGGATAAAACATTTGCGTTCCCCGCCGTACCACCCGGCAACAAATGGCCAGATTGAGAGAGCGATTCAGACATTTAAAAACAAAATTAAGAAAATGGATTCGAATCTGCCATGGAGTGAGAAGTTGAGCAAGGTGCTTTATTATATGCGCACAGTACCGAATAGCAGCACCAACAAAACGCCAGCAGAGATGCTCAACGGCCGGAAATACAGGACTGCGGTATCCTCACTCCACCCTGACTCAGCACCCAGCCGGGGTGAACAGCAGCTAGAGGCGGCGGCGCAGCGCGCGCCCACCAGGACCTTCGTGGTAGACCAGCCCGTCCTAATTCATATGTATGGATCCGGGGAGAAGTGGCGGAGAGCCACTGTAGAGATGGTGGAAGGTCCAAGCTCATATAGGGTGAGAACGGAAGATGGTAATTTACACCGCCGCCATGCTGATCAGATGCTGACTAGGACAGCACATACAGACACAAGAGTGACTGAAGAAAGAGACTCTGAGTCTGGAACATCGGAGGAGCAACCGATTGAAATACCACCACCAGATATGTGGCCTGACATTATAGGCATACCAAATTGTTGTGATTAATAATTATGTTCAACGGGAAATTGTTATACTTTTTATTTATTATTGATTGTAGAAATGGATTTTGATTTGTGTGATATTTAGTTGATGCCATAATTTATGAAAGGGAGATATGTTATGTATTGCAATTGATTGTTAAGTTTCTACTATTTGTGGGTAGTTAAATAAAAGTTAGTTTTGGAAATAAACTCAATGGCGTGTATCTTTTAAACACTATTACCGTTAAAACTTTTAGGGCTTGTAAAGCCATTTTTGTACTGCAAATAAATTACATTTTTAGTTTTAAGGAGCTGTTATTAACACTTCGTCTGCTGAGCCCATTTTCTTGTCTAGCCACTGGTGCGGGTCTGCACACACCATAGTGTTTTCCCGCACAGCTAACACCACAGTTGTTTTCAGCAGTGAATGTGTTAAGTAAGGCCATTGGCGTTCATAAATCATTGCCTATGTGTGGGTGTATTGCAAACTTTAGCACACCCACTTTCTTAGGCTGAATATAGTCAAGCAGTAACATGGCGTCGCATAATATATTGTTTCCTATACCAAGAATGGAACCGTCCACCATGACACTAATGATAAATAATTGAAATGTGCATTCACTAACTGCTATTTAGCATTTTTGCACCACTCATGACTCATCGAGCTGTACAATTAGTGAGAAAGTTTGAATTGCAAATGAGCATCACTCACCTAGTACTTGGGTGTCGTCTTGCAGTTCCATCAGCACTTTTCCTGATAGGAACTGACCAGGAAAATACAGCAACGAAGTGTTGTCAAACACTATCAGGAACTTGAGGAGCTTTCGCGGCATTTTGTCTGATAAATGCAGTGAAGTTGGCCGCTTTTACAACTGATTCTGATTACCTATGTAACAAAGGAATGTGATTACCAAACTAATATGAATTATATTTACAATCACAATATTTATTAATTATGTATGGTAATGTTTATTATATAATTTTATAGCCGGAAGAGTATTCATTGCTTTAAACACTTCACAAACTGAGGTAACAATCACTTCAGTACAAAAATGTTGGTTGCCATCTTATGGGAAAATCTGAGGGAACCTTGCATGCACGAAAGTTACGCCTACGGAGACATCAATTATTCTTACATAGTCGGCTGTGTACAAAGTTGAGAAATATGCTAATCGAAGGCCATCAACTACTTCTACACACACACCTACTTTTATTTCGAAAACGCGTAGCCCCTGAATGAAATGGTTATTTTTATGACGCAAAAATTGCTTTTATTCAATGGAAAAACACAGTAAATACCTTTTGAAATCTAGTTATAGTGACAAAAATAATAAAACAAAACTTTACAAAACTTTTTCAGAGTTCTTACTTACGAACTTTGATTTTGAGTTGACATTTCTTAGATTTTGACAGTACTTGATTGATCTGTCACTCCTGTCAGTGGCCCCCTTCTCCCCCCACTATCATTATCGCTGCGTTCGTAATTTTTGTGATCTTAGATCATATCCTCACTCAACAACAATCGAAACGCATTCATTACTCGTGCAGTTTGTTCTCTATTGAAAAAGGGACAATATTTAATGTTTCTGTATTGGCTTAGAATAATTTATATTCCTTTCGACCAATCACTATTTCCATGTACTTGCATATTATTGACATTGACGGACACATTACCGTAATCAAGCAAACGAAAACCAAGAAAACATACTTTTGTAAATGGGTATCGAAAAGCGGCTGATCTATGTTTTTATTTATTTTGGATGTGAATAATCGACGTTACTGCAGATATTACGTTCTAGGCATATACTAAACTATCAAGATGCCCAGTGAAATGATAACTCTGCAACTCGGCCAGTGCGGGAATCAAAGTAGGTGTGGAATAATTGTGTTGCTGCTAACTAGCGGTTATTTTCAAATAGATTTATCTCTGTTCTAATTAATTAATTGCTCATCAGTCGGTTTCGAGTTCTGGAAGCAGCTATGCATAGAGCATGGTATATCTCCGGAGGGTATACTGGAGGAGTTCGCGTCAGCAGGCTCCGACAGGAAGGATGTGTTTTTCTACCAAGCTGATGATGACCATTACATCCCAAGGGCAGTTCTCCTGGATTTGGAGCCTCGAGTCATTAATACTATCTTGACTTCGCCCTATGCTAAGGTAACATTCAACAAAACAACCTTAGATTAGTTGAAATCGGTGTTTTGTTAAAACCAAAATGTTGATATGATTGTGACAAATATGTACTTACTTATAATATAAGTAAGTCGAGTACAATTTACTAATTTGCTAAAAATTTTCAAAGCTTGATGTGACGTTTTCTTTTTTATTCCTAGCTATATAACCCAGAAAATGTGTATCTGTCAAAACATGGTGGAGGTGCGGGCAACAATTGGGCATCAGGATATGCCCAGGGCGAGAAACTGAATGAAGAAGTGTTTGATATAATAAACAGAGAAGCGGACGGCAGTGATAATTTAGAGGTACTCCATAGATTTTATTATTTTTCCGGTTTTATTCTCTTATCCAGTAATAGTCCTCACCAACCGTGATGAAAAACGTCTTTTTGGTGATCTAATTGACTCTTTCAAAATTATTGCCCTCGAATACAACCTTTCATGTCGACAGGACATTTTTATTTTTTTTATGGTCCTCAGTAATTTTTGTAATATTTTGAAACATTTACGGAACAGCATTTTCTTGACTTTATTAATCATAATCCAACCAAAAATTGTACACCTTTCAGTACTGGGAAACAGGTTAATTATTGGTTCTTTAGATAAATCTTCATCAAACTTATGTGTGTATATTTTGAATATAGGGTTTTGTGCTGTGCCACTCAATCGCAGGAGGCACAGGATCAGGCATGGGGTCATACATCCTGGAGCACCTCTCAGACCGCTTCCCGAAGAAACTCGTACAGACATACAGTGTGTTCCCTAATCTCGATGAAATAAGGTGGGTGGTATTCCTAACCTACAGCTCTGCCACAGGATTATTTTACTAACCACTTATGCCCATTGCTTCAACCGTGTTTCTTATGATAAGAAGCAATGATGATCATGAAAAGAATGATATTATGTGATATTCCAGGTCCTAAAAGTATCTAGATTCTGCTATCTATGCATACAAAGTGGTATAAAACCACCCTACTGGAGACATCGAGTAATTTCGTCAAAATCTGTTCAGCCATTTCAGTGCTGAGTGGTACCTCAAGACAGATGACTGAAATAAATTGCACGAATTGATTTGCCCAACTCTGATAAGTGTCATTAATTACACATTCTTTCACAACTTCACAGTGATGTAGTAGTTCAGCCGTACAACTCCCTGCTCACACTGCGCCGGCTGACAGAGAGTGCGGACTGCGTCATGGTCCTGGACAACACAGCTCTCAACCGCATCGCCAGCGACCGGCTGCACATCAAGAACCCCTCTTTTGCACAGATCAACACACTAGTCTCGACTATCATGAGCGCCAGTACTGCTACATTGAGGTAAGTTGTGCCTCATGTTCACCAATCAATTAAATTGAGGCCACTTGGTGGTCACCTTCCGAAATTCGTCATCTTGGTTTGGGATAAAACGATGTAGGTGAATTGAGTGGCGAAGTAGGTGAAATGGGTGGTGATGTAGTTGAACTAGGTGGCGACGTAGGTGAATTGGGTGGTAACCCAAGTAAATTGCACTGTGACATAGTCTTTACAGCATTTCACTTGGCCTTGCTGTCTCGAGCTGGGAAGACCTCGTTCTCACTTTCTCGCCCTGGCTGCAGGTACCCGTCGTATATGAACAACGACCTCATCAGCCTGGTGGCGCCGCTGATCCCGACGCCGCGCCTGCACTTCCTGATGACGGGCTACACGCCCCTCACTGCCGACCACGAGCTCAACACCGTCAGCAATGTACGTGCAAACTTGGCATTGGATGTAGCAGCAGGAATTTCCTTTTACAACTTTGTTATTATTTTCTGCTAGCTTTGTCCTACAGTAGAGCTAGGCTCTTCTCCTTTTACTTCATAAAGGTTATTGCTTTTTGAGGTGTTCATCCCGCCACATTTTTGGACTATTCCCTTTCTGCCCAGTGCCCAATCGTTTCTTACATGGCGGGGAGAAAAATAGTATAATTATTTTTTCTGATCTCCCCACTACTGGTGGGACAAAAGTGGTGGGGAGGAAAAGTATAACCCATCTGCCTGGACCTACCTTCAAGGTCTTCTAATAATTATTACTTCATTATTTTACTCTATAATCATTTAATATTTTGGCAACCTCAACTCAATACCTTTTAATTTAATTTTTATGTTATTTCCATTTCTTTCTACATATCTTCTTTTTCAACATATTGGGTTCAGTGGTTTTATACCAATCCAAAATGAAGAAACTACAAATCATTAACTACTCTAAGCTTATAAAAAAATTTAAATAACGCATTATTATACAGGCTCCGAAAATCCGCAAGACGACAGTGCTCGACGTGATGCAAAGACTGCTACAGCCAAAGAACATGATGGTCTCGCTGAGTCCAGACAGGACCAACCAGCACTGCTACATATCCATACTAAACATCATACAGGTAGAGTGGCTCGCTGCTTCGTGGAGATCTCTCACCTCAAAGGCCCACCTAAGATTTGCTATTGCGCTGAGTTTTGCGCTAAATACCACACCCGCCATCATGTATGCAAAAGCTTCCCCTCTAAGCGACGAGGCTGGAGTCAGGGTTATTGCTTGAAATATCAGTATTTTTACCCAGTTATTAGTTATATACGATACGCAATTTTGTTAATGAACGCTTGGTGGCAAATCTTTTAAAACGTCCGGAACCACCTCGAAAGGGTCTTTGTGAATTCACACAAAATAATAATAAACATTATCTAACATTTAAAGACCAATGATCCATATGGTCAATGTTCTGTGGCGAATCGTTTTATGATGATAGATCTGTAACACGCAAGGCGGAAACCATGCAGAATACTATAGAACATTAACTTCTTAACGTTCACGATTTAGATTTCACGCCAGTAATAAAATTAAAATGCTGGACGTTAATGAAGCTCCATGTTTTGATTGGTTTGCAAGATCTGCAAAAGAATAGAATAGAATAGAAAAACTCTTTATTGTACACCAGAAACAAAAATATACACAGTACAGAAAAATTACAATACGTAAACAAGGGTAGTACAATGGGCGGTCAATGGGGTCTAAAGCAATTTCCTCAGGGATTCACACTAGGATTGGTGACGGGTAAGAGCACAGAACATGATTGCCTTACGTTATCTACTGTTTGGTTTCCAGGGCGAAGTGGACCCATCACAAGTTCACAAATCTCTACAGAGGATTCGTGAAAGGAAACTGGCCTCGTTCATACCTTGGGGACCGGCGTCTATACAGGTAAAGCTGTAATACCACTATACCATCATCATTTCATTCAAATTCGTTCACGGTCGTATTTATTTTTATATCGACATTAGAAGATAATTCCCTAGCAAAGCCACTACAGGACTAAACAGGAGATTGGCGCGACACATACATAATATACAGTTGTTTATCAATAGCTCGACTTCTTCAAGCCAGATTTAGATGCAAAGCTACCAAAACTGTACAAACAGCATTGCAATCGATACAGTAGTTTTGACGTGATCCGAAAATAAACAGATGGACATACATAATACCATCTAATTCCCCTAGATCAATATTTTTCATTTAACACTGACCGCTGAGCCGATTTTCTCCGCCGGCTCAGCAGTCAAACTGTAAATATTTATTCGAAGCACTTACCTACCTACCTACACTTGCCTTTTAATACGTTATTATAACTATAGTTTCCAAATAATAATGAAACTTGCAGGTGGCTCTCTCGCGGCGGTCGCCGTACGTGCAAGCCACGCACAAAGTGTCGGGACTGTTGCTCGCGAACCACACCAACATATCTTCTGTAAGTAACAGACTTTATATCCAGATCAGTGTTTTCTCAGCCAGAGTTAATAAGTACAGTGCACTCAGGTGGTAAGCGAAATTACTGGACATATGAGAATTTAGAGCCGATGTCTCAGGGTGACGAGCGCAGTGTGGTGCCGCGCAGGATTATGTAATGCAAAGTTTTTGGTGGGACTGTAACTGTTATGGGCAGGCGGTAACCATCAGGTGAAGGACGTGCTCGTATCGTCCCCCAGTTAAATTTAAAAAAAGATGGCATTGCAACTCCATATGTTCCGGAGAACATCTAACTACACGCTCTAGTTATACAAATATGAAGTGATAGTGTTTTCTTATACTGCTTATGCTTGGTAGCAGAATATCAGTAAGGCAGTTTTAGACTGTTTAGTTGCATTGCACTAGAGTTTACTAAGTACTTGTTTGTGTAACCTTTCTACCTGGAAAGAGTTCATAACTTTGGTTTAGCTACCCAGACTAGAGCTAAGTAACTCTGTTTCAGAACAGTTCAAAGTTCTAAAATATAGGTAAGCTGCTGATAATAAATAGCGGCTATAAGGTACCAATAGATGTTTCTTACAGTTGTTCGACAGGTGTGTCCAACAATTCGACAAGCTGCGGAAACGTGAAGCTTTCCTCGAGGTGTTCCGTAAGGAACCCATGTTCAAGGAGTCCCTGAAGGAGTTCGACGAGTCACGCGCCGTCGTTGACGAGCTGGTTAGCGAGTACCAGGCCGCCGCTACACCGGACTACGTGCATTGGAACCCAGGTATGACACTATAATTGCACAACATGGCATGAAACTTCTACGAGTCACAAGCTGTTCGCACTGTATTCAAATTGTCCCTGAATAATTTGACTATATTGGTTCAGTAGTATGATGTCCATGAAGACCAATACTTCTGATCCAATGAGATAAGAAATTGAGCACCATACATCATCCTTGTCCCTGTTACTTTCATTTGGGAGTTTGAAGGAAGAGAGATCTTCAAGACTAGCATGCGTTGACCTCGTCATTAACCACTCAATAACCAATGCAACAGATTCAACCCTAAGAAAAAAAGGTACACATCTTTATACTAGTAGTATAGCATTTATAGGAATCCATGGAGGTTTACTCACAGTTCCATTTCATATAGTCGAGAGTTGTTTTATAGTGGATTAATTTTAACAATTTACTGTTTTCAGAAAGCAGCCAAATATAACGATCATCGGATTTGAAGACTGTAATATTGCATTAATCGCAGTAATATGAAGATTGGGTTTTGAAAAGGCATTCCAAAAAGGAGACGTCAAAAAGTATTAATAAAAATGTTCACTCACCGTTTTGATAAGATTGTTTAACCTGTGCCATTTATTATTGTTTAATTATTAGTAATATCAATTGTTAACATTGTTTCTCGAATATTAGTTTAAGTAACATTACAAATTGAACACAACGCGCACAGAAGCGAAATAAAAAGTATTTGCTTTTTTACCAAGAATTTATTTCAATTTATAATCGCTATCTCTTCAACATTCCCTTATTCCATACACTCTCGTGCGACTACACACATTGTGGCCTGTACATCCTCAACTTATATAAACTGCTATAGTAGGATATTTTAGATATCAATATTTTGAAACTTTACTTTCTATTGCTATGACCGATGTGGTGCCAATGCATTAGCTAAAATACAGCATGAAGGCACATTCTAGGAACTATGACTTCAGCTTCTTTCAAGCATTGAGAAAAGTTAATAAAATAGATTGATCTATGCTCAGCTCCTAGAATGCTCCTATACAGCCGCTTGTACAGAAATCTCAATATATTTTATAAAAAATAACAACATTTTGTAATGATTCTACATCTGCAGCTAGGCATTTCATCCAAAGAGCAGATCTAAAATTCCATTGCCCTAAAAAAATAAGGCAATATTTATAGGGACAGGTTCCATCACCCAACCAAAACATTAGTTTGAAAAATGTTAGGTACCCCGTGATGGATAAAAAAACAGTTTGTAAAGTCCATAAAAGCCTTCAAGAGCTATATGATATTATCATCCTTAAAATGCTTATACAATACAGCATCGGTTTACCAGTTTCTTGGTCATTAAATAGTTAGGCCAAGAGCCAAAGTTACTTAGTTTGACCTTCAGACAGACTGTTAAGAAAGCAAGCTATGTTATAGTTTTTTTATATTACTAAAATAAATACAGGATAATAACATGACAATTAATTCCTATAAAAAAACATTGTGATCGCGAAATAATGAACAGTGCAAAATATGTGGTGGTGGCGGGACTTTCCAACTAATGTAACCAATACTGCTATTAATTGGAACAAGAAGATATCTACCAATTGTGTGTATTAAAATTAAACCATAGTTCTTATACAACCAAATTAGTCTAAAGCTACGGAGCCAACTTGAATGTATAGGAAAAATAATATAGCGAATTTCAACACCAGATGACATGATTGTGTTGTTATAATTATTGTCATGGTTACAAAAGACACACTCAATATGGCAGATAGTATAATAATATAGCTTTATAATGCGCACACATCCTTAAAACACACATCTATACCCTAATTTATTATACATTAATATAACAGTTGTTCT
This sequence comes from Campaea margaritaria, assembly GCA_912999815.1. Lineage (NCBI taxonomy): Eukaryota > Metazoa > Arthropoda > Insecta > Lepidoptera > Geometridae > Campaea > Campaea margaritaria. The sequence continues at coordinate 12,657,190 of OU538789.1, read as the reverse complement.
TTATAAAAGTTTTGTAATTTCAACATAGACTACTGATTACGAAAAAACATCACAATGTTGATATCCATAATTTTAGTGCAATGATGGAAAACGAGACTTAACTAAACGTTTTGTGTTGAGACTAAGCCAACATCAATGAAATAAAAAGCGATGCATTAGTGCGTGGCGGAGACAAAATTTATGATGTGGAATTAATCAACGACATGGCCTGACGGCTGGGTGGATTCTTGGCTAAGATGTCTGGCTGGAGGGTTGAAACTTTGGCTGGATGATGGATGTCTTACGGATGGGGACGGTTTCTGGTGTCGGAATGGCATCACCCGTTGATATCTTAGGAGGCACAGTGGGTGCTTTGAAAGGAGCTGACAGGTTTCCCGGCCGCTGTTTTGCCATCTGGTAGTCACCAGAGTCAAAGAACTTTTGCTGAAATGTAAATAAAGTGTGATTAGAATTTTGGTACACATATGCATAATGCCTTCTATAGTTCTGTAACTTTCTACACTCGTAAATGTCCTAGCCAAATCATTAGTCAAGAGATATTACCTGATGGAAAGAGATATTTAATAACTTCTTAGAAAGATTGGTTAACTGCAAGCATTTGATATTGGGCATAGCATTTTAAGGTCTATATTCTTGTTATGATCAAATAGGCTATCCAACTGTACAGTGATAGAATTCTGAAGTAATAAGTGCACATGGCTGTTAAAAATATGGATATTTGTCACTAGACAGTGTTTCATACTCAACGCCTTATCATAACTTACTCCTTTAGCTAGCCTCTTCTGCAGAAACGCAGAATGTCCCCCGGGTCCTCGGCCAAGCATTGCATTTGGGAATTTAGCTTTTAGCTTGGCTTCTTCCAGCTTTTCCAGTTCTTTTGGCTGGAATGTATAAATAGTATTGGTTAAATACACATACATACATGGCTTTCTCCTGTTGGGGTAGGTAGAGACTACATCTTTCCACATGTTACTATCCTAACAGAAACCAGTACACCAACTCGCTGACACCCTCTACTGGTTTCTCGAACTCCAGACCAATGGGCTGGTTAGATTACAATACAATTTATTTATTTAGTCAAGCAAACACTTAGAAGCATTCTCAATTGGCTACTTACGTCCCTTGGAGGCTCATTCTGATCCGGTGAGTCACTCATGGTGTGGTCTGAAATCGATAAAGAGAAACATCAATCAAGCAAAACGATATGTCGACAAACAGTAAAAAAATGTTTTGTTTACCCTCATTACAAAGCATTGATCTACAGGCACCTTTGTTGATAATTGATTAAAAAAATATTTATTACTTATGACGTGATACTATGGTAAAATTCTTAGGCTTCGGAGTATTTTATTTCTTAAATAAAAGACACGGTTCCATTATCGTAGTAATCACAATTTATTTCGTCGAGATAGTAATTCATTAACGTCGGTAACGTCCGTTAATGAAAAGTTGTTTACCTTGATAGATTTCTTCGTTTCACAAAAAAACCAATTAACTTTTCAAGACTGAACAAAAGCATATACGGTTTCGATGAATTTATATAGAACAGGGAACGTTTTCCACTATAAAAAACAACAATAGCAAAACTCGCTCGTAATTCTTCGTAATGGCGTTTAATGGTGCTACCATATACCTCCTCAATTAATACCACGAATTTGAATTATTGCTATCTATTGCCATTTGCCTGTGCGGGAAAAGTCAATCATTTATTTTTCAAACTTGTTCTAAGATTTTTGAAACTTATATGTCCCTGCCATTAATTCCAGAATGAAAGCCAGAGTGGAACAAACATAATTATATAGACTGATAAACTCAATACCTTCCATTGCGTCTTGAAGTCTGGTAAAAAAGATAGTAGTTACTTATTATGCTATTGAAGATTCTACTCAATTTAAAGTTTTTACTTTCAATGGCAACTATTAGCTTAATGTCCGGTAGAATTTCTCTGCGGAAATGTCAAGTCAAGAGCTTTTAATATCGTTCGGATATGTACCTGCATATTATCGTTTTCCTATTAGTTATTGTGTCGATTATGACTTATAGAATAAATAATTTATGAATAAAAAGGTAAATTGTTATCTTGTTTTGCTACAGATGTTTTTTCAGTTAATAATACAAATAAATCTATAAATACATAAGAACGAATACACCAAACTAATGAAAGAAAAGTATCCGAGTTCCAATCCGAGGCGAGCTCAGAACTGTCATTGTCATTCAAACCTTTTGCGGCTTTTTGTTTCGTTTGTTGTGTTGTTTGTTTTCTGTTTTTGTGTAGCGGAAAATCCAACGAATTCATTAGAAATGGATGGTGAAAACATAGAAGAAGATATAGATGGCTGTATCCACAGTATCCACGTCAGAAATTTCTTTTGCCACGATAATTTGGAAGTGAACTTGAATAGAAATGTTAATTTTATAGTCGGCCGGAACGGTAGCGGCAAAAGTGCAATTTTGACTGCCTTGGTTGTCGGTTTAGGAGGCAGGGCCTCTGCAACCAATAGAGGAAACAATTTACACTGTGAGTATTAAAATATACTTAAACAAAATATGTACTCACTATGTTCCATTGTCTCCAACACATCCTTGACTTGGATGGATTTGGAACTTTGAAGTGTTTACTAATATGGTTGATTTTATTCAGTAGTGGGAACAGAGGGCTAAAAAAGTAGCACAGTATGTATTTAAGTAAATACAATAAATATACCTTTAATAAATAAATAAATAATTTTATTTCAGCGTTCATCAAAAAAGGGCAAAACTCAGCAACTATTGAGATCAAAATAAAGAATAACAGTGCAAAGGCATATAAACAGAGTGTTTATGGAGATTATATTACTATAGTAAGAACTATAAATGCTTCGGGCAGTTCTAATTACAAGGTTAAAAGTTCTTCAGGTAAAGTAAAAGAGACTGATCATGAAAAGATCATAATAAAAGCTCAAAACTATTAATACATTAGTGCCCACTACTCATAAGCACAGATACCACGGAGCCATCAAGGGACTGCCTTTTTAGCATTTATAGGCACAGATAGACCAAGCTCCATTAAATATTGCCTTTTCCCATTTATTACTAGCACCGCCCGGCTGTTTCACCCAAGCAGACTAATATCCCACAGGAACCGTTGATTTTTCTGCGATAAAAAGTATCTATGTTCTATTCCAGAACCTAAAGTATCTGTAAACAAAATTTCATTGAAATCTAGCCGTTGGTGTGTGAAAAGTGGCCAAACAAACACACAAACTTTCGCATTTATAATATAAGTGTGATGATGTGATGCACGCAGCTCGTAGTTGGCTGACCGTTTCTATGTGGCCTCAATACTATTTCATATTATTCTCGTTCCCAGGAGAAGTAATTTCAACAAAATTTGAAGAGGTCAATGCAATTATACTTGCTCATGACATTCAAGTGGACAATCCAATATCTGTACTGAACCAGGATGATGCAAGGAGTTTCCATGCATCAGACTCGAAGAAGAAGTACTCGTTGTTCAGGAAAGCGACCAACTTGGACCAGACGGAGACCAACTATGTTCGGGCTCTGGAAAACTGTAACAAAGCTACTGCAATTTGGAATAAGAAGAATGGTGTAAGAAGATAGTTTTATTTACCGCTAATTGTCACATCCATTCTTGAGTCCATAGATTACAGTCTGTATTTGTTATGATAATTTATATAAAATCAACTCTGGCTACCTAACTAACAAGGCTAATTTTCACTAAAGATAAAGATAAGATATGCACTCAAATAAATTAGCTAGGTTTAAGTCACATTGCGAGCATGTACCCAATGTGTTTCTCGTAACATGTATGTAAATATCACTAACTTTTCTCTGAAGGAAAACATTGTTATCCCACATGCCCAAACATAACTTCAGAGGTCCTGATCCTCTTCACAAAATTGCGGGAGCCCTGTGCTCAGCAGTGGGCTGATATGGGTTGATTATGAAATTTACTGGGCTGTGAACGTGTTTACACCTAGACTGACTAATTAAAATTATACTATTTACTCTAGGCTTGCGTAGAACTCGAAAAAGAATACAAAAAGTGGAAAACCAGTCATGAACAATTACAATCTCGAGATGAGATAGAAATGCAAAAACAGACACTACAAAATGAATACTACTGGAGCGAGATAGCGGACTTTGAGAAAGAGGCTAACACCATACAGACTCAGTATGACAAACAGAAGGCTAAGATGGAGAAGCTTGTGGAAAAGCTCGGTAATATGGAGAAAGACGTCGGCAGCAATTCTGATGCCATCCAGTGAGTAACTTATAAATTTTATACATTTCTATCAGGTCAATTCTATAATTAGAGAAAAGAATCAGTCAGAAAATATCGGGAGTAATTGATTTTATGGAGCTTTTAATATAACATTGCTATTTTGTCCTGACTATAAGGATACAGTTTTATATTCAATTTGCAATTTTTATGTCTCTTTATAACTTAGAATATTCTTCTGGAAAATCATGTACCAAAATAATCTCTCCAAAGGGGCCTAAATGATCAGCTTCAAGAGAAGTCTAAAGAAAAGGTCTCATTGGAGAAAGAGCTGCAGAGACTGGAGTTGGAAGTTCGCAAACATCAGTCCACGTGGAGGAGCGCGCAGAACAATATCGGCAAACAGAAGGAGTTGTTGAACAGAGAGAAGAGGAAAGTGGTTGATCTCGAGCGGGAGATACAAAATATTGAGTAAGTATCTACCTACACATTAATCTGTGGGGCAATGGCCAGGCACTATTTTTTCCACAATCACTCATATGGCATTGACGCTAAATAGTATGGTAGCGACAGCAACGCATAGTGTACACTGAAAGTATTCTCGTAGGAGGGAGGTTGATTTCATCAAGACGCGAATCAATATGTGTCGATTTTTGCCCCTAATCGAGGTTCCCGTGAAGCCGGACAATAGTAATAGTATATAATAGATAGGGAACATTTGTGCACTTTTTCGACGAGGTAATGAATGGTGTTTGAGGTACTTCGCTCTTCGAGGACATAACAAAAGCACTGAACTTGTCACAGTAAGTTATCTCCTCAACCTCGAATGTGAGATAGCGCGTTCATGTCGCCAATGAGCGATAGAGTATGAACGGTTCGCACTCCAGATCCGGCAGCGCCACGGATCGGCGCGGCGCGCTGGAGGCGGCGGCGGAGGCGGCGCGCGGCGCGGGCGCGGCGGCGGCGGCGCGCTACGGCACGGCGCAGCACGAGGCGGGGCAGGCGCGCGCCAACGTGGCGCACGCGCAGGGGCTGGCCGACCAGGCGCAGGCTCGCGCCGCGAGGCAGCGGGACTCCATCAGTATGGATTTTTTTATTCTTTTTATTATACTGAGTGTTCTGTTATTGTACTGAGAGTTCAGTACTGGACGTCTTGCAACCGATGATGATGCTTCGTCCCCCACTCCCTCCACAGAACAGCTGAAGCAGCAGCTCCGAGAGTTGGAGTCCCGCGGCACGGACTCGCTGGCCGTGTACGGGAACAACATGGCGGAGCTGTGTCAGCAAGTCAAGAGGCACGCCAAGCTGTTCAGCGCGCCGCCGCGGGGGCCTGTCGGTCAGTACCACCGTCATTAATACTGGAACGGTTATATTATCTCCATGAGCGATGATATCGCTGCGATTTTGTCCTGTTTCCGTTATGGCCATAGCGCGGTTGGAGCCTTGTACCATCTTCAGGTCCTGTATACGATATTGTACTATAAAATTAATTAATAACTGTATGTATCTAATTAATCTTGTTACATAAAATGAACTGGGGCAGAGTGTATAAATAACATTTTATTTAACAAAAATTTGAATTTAAATGTTTATAAATATGGTCCTAAAGTTATGGAAAGCAACCGCGCACAGCCTGTGAATTAATGAATGAATAACCAACCGCTACTTCCAGGTTCATATTTGAAAGTGAAAGAGAAGAAATGGGGAGGTGCACTGGAGCACATAATTGGCGGTTCCCTCCAGGCATTCTGCGTTAACACCCCTGAGGACTCCAGAAAACTATTCGAAATCATGGGACAGGTACCTATCACATCTTTAATATGGTTATCTGTAAAATGGCAAACAATATCAACCTTTTGTCCAAATACTTATTTCAGACCACTAATCGAAACTTACCATTAGGATTACACTAAAATCGGTAAATACAAAGCTAAGTTGCAACATCATACTGTGCTGCACGAGAAGGCAAACGAACCTCACGGCTGTGGGAACTGGTGCATTGAATGGTGTCGATTCTGGGCATACTCACAATTGACGGCTCTAAAATGATTGCTATGCCTTTTGTGTCAGAGTTGACAAATGTTCGGTGTCAGGAGAGACCCTTGGCTGACGATGGTGCCCGCAGGTGTACGGCGGCGCGGCGAAGCCCGCGGTGACGTGCAGCAAGTTCCTGGAGACGCAGCACGACGTGCGGCGCCACAAGGTGCGCGCCGCCGGGTTCCTGTCGGCGCTGGACTCCGTGGACGTGCAGGACGCGGTGGTGGCCAACTACCTCATCGACAACGTCGGCCTCGAAAGCATCCTGCTTGTGCCGGAACACGGTAACTACCGCTCTATACTCTACGACGTAAGATCTAAAAATTTGTCCACGGTTTTGACGCAATACATTAGGTACCCTAAGAGCCCATTTGCAAAATATAGAGTTCACATTGAAATAATAATATATGAGAACGTTTCCATACAGAGCTTGCGATTCTACATAAAAGCTGTAATATGTGCATTTAGTCCCACTAGAAGTGTTTTAATAATTCTTAAATTTGGTTCAGAGGACGCTATCCGCCTGTCGAGCAACGAAGAGAACGTACCCGAAAACTGCTCCAGAATACTGACGCTGGACAGCACAGAATTCCACCCCGCGCCCAACTACCGCAGCTACGGCGGCGCCAACCGCCAAAGCCGGTACCTGCAGGTCGGCACTGCTGAAAGGAAGAGGTGAGATACTCCAACATAGAAAATAGTGACTCTGATGGCTGATCTTCATACATATTATGTCAGGCTCCATAGCACGAGTCTAATGATTAGCTGATTAGGTCGTTTGACTTTATCGGCACAAAGATTTAGATTCTACTCCTGCGATAACACTCCGATTTGGGAACACTACTATAACTTTTTTTAAATGATGATATAATGTTATCCATCATAATGTTTCTCTTTAACGGATAAACGGTTAACGGTTTTAACGGTTCGGTTATTTTCACTTAATTTAGGCAAGTGCAAGCCGAGATCCAGGAAGCGGAGTCAGTTCTCCGAGCGCTCGAGGCCAAGGCTGAAGAGTTAGACCAGGATGCGAAACAAGCGCGGGATGCAGAACGCGCCACGTCGAGAAAGCTTCAAGCACTGTTGGCTGACAGACACGAGAAGACGGAAGCGGCCAAGGCAGCTGCTGCAGCGCTGGAGCATCATCAGACACCACATCACACTGTTTTGGTATGTCTTTGGTACCTCTATGTAGAAAAATATAAAGCTATGATAAAGCTTATGAGCACAAAACTCGCTAACAATGGATACCTACTCTAATATGTCTTAGAGTGCGAGTTTAGTCGTTATATTTATTCTAATAAGGTTCTGTACATATTCCTAGTACAGCCATCTAAAGGTTCTTGATTAAAATTATTTTGTCAATCAGGTGGAAGAGTTGAATATATCGAAAGGGAAGCTGCAAACACTTCAGGAGCAAGTTGATACATTTGCAAAGGAGGACCAAGCGTTCAGGGAAACCATTGATGAGTTTGACTCGCAGATGAAGAGCGTCAAGACACAGTTGGGAGAAATTACTGCTACTTGTAGGAGTATCAGAGTGAGTATATTTTGTGCAACGCTATTATAATTATGGTTAATGTTTGATTGATTTAATTTGAATTTTGGTTTTCTGATGGGTCTTGTTATTTAGTTGGCTACTTCGTAAGATTATGTTGATAGCTGTGTGGTGTTTTTTTTTATTTAACTTAATCAGCAAAAAATTCAAATCGTTTGGCGCAGTCGGTAGGATTATTAAGATCATTCTGCAGACAGAATGCTATTTTTTATTTTTTTCATTGAATTAACGGCAGTTTCAGACTGTTTTTCAAACTTTTTTTTAACTGTCATCTGTAGGAGGAAATAGACCAAGAACAACTGAAGCTAGATCAAGGCGTGACTGAGAGACGCACGTGGCAACAGCGCGTGCGCGAGGATAAAATCAAACTGACCCAGGTCGAGGCTATACTGGAGGAGAAACGTGAGATCATCAACACAAAGGTGCAGGAGGCACTGACTTTGTGCCCTAGGATTGAAAGACCAAGGTATGAAAAATATGTTTGCTATGATGAATGTTCAAGGAGGCATGAAAGATATTGAGGAAGTATGCGGGATGATGAGTAAAACACGGATTGATGTTCTTTGTGTGAGAGAGACCAGGCGGAAAGGATGTGACACCACCAGAAAACAGTAGATGGTGTCAGGGAGTTGGTGTATTGCTTTCTGATGGGATTGTAGCAAGTGGAAAGATTAGTCTTTGCCTATCCTAACGGAAGAAAGGCGTCAATGAATGTATGTATGTTAACACTCTTAGGCAGTGTAAAGCAGAATAAATTAACCAGGAACACTTTGGGCCTTATGCCTACACAATGGGGACCAAGTTATGGGAGGATTACAGATTATGTCACAGATATTGTGTTTTCATGCCCAACATTTAGTGTGATTACATAAATGCATACTGTCATAGGTCCCAAAAACAACCCACATATACATTTTTGTATAATTTTAATAAGTAATATTTTTGAACAGAGACAAAATGATAGTTACCAACGAGTTGAAGAAAACGCAGCTGAAGCTGAGCTCGATCCGTAGCGACGGGCTGTCGAAGGCGGAGGTGGCGGAGCGCCTGCTGGCCGTGGAGCGCAAGTTCCGCCGCACCAAAGACACGCTGCAGCGCCTCAAGCTGCTCATAGACGACGTGAGGATCTTTGCTTTAATTTGCCAGATATTTATCCGCCAAGCAGTAGTGTGCAAACATTACTGTATTCGGGTTTGAAAGGCACTGTCTCCAGGGAAATTACTAGGCATATGATACTTTAGAGCTGATGTATGTTATTAGGGTGACGAGCGCAGTGCAGTGCCGCGCAAGATTATGCAATGCAAAGTTCTGAGTGGCACTGTAACTGTTATGGGCAGGCGTAGCGCTTACCATCAGGTGAAGGTGTAGCTCGTCTCGTCACTCAGTCAAATAAAAAAAAATGTGGCTTAGCTAAATTTAGTTGTAGTAAAATCTTAAACAACCATTGATTCTTTTGATGAGGTTTAAGAGAGCCTGTTTTTGGAAAATGACAAATCTCAGGACGGAATCACCAAGTTGTCGCCCCTTGGCATTAGGGTGCCAATAGTTATGATATTACAAGTTGTATAACTATATATGTGTGTGTATTTGCGTATTGTGTCTTTGTAGTATGTATGTGATAGTGACGCGTAATAGTCGCGAATCGTTATCGTAAGTTTTAAATTTGAAATTTGAAATTTTGTTGTTCAAATTGTTATTATGTTTATTCCAAGTCTGTCAAGTAATTATACTAGTCTCATATGTATAAGTCTATTCTAGCCACAGTTGACGTCAGGATTCAGTTAAGTGGTGGATGCTTAACTACAACTTCATGGGAGTTTTAGAGGGTACACGAAATTAGAAGTTTATTAAGTTTACGTTCCGAGTTCGATGATCGAGTTTGTTGCTGACTTGTTTATTTCGTCCACAGGTTAAGAGCACGACTGACAAGCACTTGAACTTCTGCCATCGAGTGCAGACATACATCGCGAGGAGAGTGCAGTACTGCTTCCAGTCTATATTGAACTTGAGGGGTTATTCGGTATGTATATTCTAGACGCGAAAGGATCGGTCACAGGAATGTCGTATCTGCTGCTTGATAAGACTAACAACATTTGACTGGACTTTAAACTAGACGAAAATCAATATTATTAACTTTCCGATGATCGTAAAAAAATTAACCGTGGAAGACAAAAATATACGGAGAGATTTTATCAAGATGTAACTTGTAGTAACGTTGGAAAAATGTCCTTAATATTTTTAGCTATATTCCCAATATATAGACATCTTGTTCAAAAAGTATAGATTGTATGTGTGGTCGCCAGGGGCGCATGGACATCGACAACGCGCGCGGCGCGCTGGAGATCCTGTGCACGGGGCGCGAGTCGGGCGCCAAGCGCGTCGCCTCCTCCACGTCGTCGCTGTCGGGCGGCGAGCGCTCCTACTCCACCGTGGCCTTCATCATGGCGCTGTGGGAGTGCGTCGAGCTGCCCTTCTACTTCATGGACGAGTTCGATGTCTTCATGGCAAGTGCTGTTTGTTGAGGCGGAATCGGACGGACTATGTTCACTGCCGAAAACACAACTATTGTGTATTTTATTACTTGCCGCGAGTACGGGAAAACACAACTGTTGTGTTAGCGGTATGGAAAAACACAACTGTGCGTGCAGATCCGTAACCGTGGCTAGACAAGAAAATCGGCTCAGCAATATACGATAAATGTGCCGAATGATTTACAAATAAACCGATCCAATCATGTTGGATTATGCCATTCTGTATCTATTACACTGGCATTCGAAAGCGAGGAATTTGTAGTCAAATGTTCATTCATCTATCACTACTCGCAGTTTCGCCCGCGAGGTCAACTTGATTTTACTGGATAAAGCTCGTTATCTACACACCAAGTTTCATCAAATTTGCGGATTTCCACCACTTTGTGTTCCGAACGGCCATCGGTCTTAGATGTTGTCTAAAGATAACAACCATTAAGACACGACGGAAGCCTTTGGACGACCTGACAAAGACACTAGGCTAGCACCTACTCAGTTGTTAAACAAAGTGTTACCAAGTGTTTCTCCACAGGACAACGTGAACCGCAAGATAGTGATGGAGCTGCTGATCGATCACGCGCTCAAGAACACGAGCCGCCAGTTCGTGTTCCTCACTCCTCAGGACGCCTCGTCCGTCACCGCGCAACCGCAGATCAGCATACATTTGTAAGTTTATTCTCGCGTACTCATTATCACTGTTTTACCCAAAGGGATATGCATTATTACCGATTGTGTACAGAAACGTCTAGCTAAATGCGGTCGGTTCAGCGGCTGAAATCGTTCTCATTCTATCGAAACAAAATTCTGATAGATGGAAAAATTACGATCAAAAAATACGATTCCTTGCGAGCAGACGGTGTAATCCAACCCTTATTTTAGACAAGTGGTTTCTTAACATAGAAGATGAATTTGTATACTTTAAGGACAATTTACTTTAGCCAAGCGGTTTCATTACTTAGAAAATCGACTTTTGGAAGTTTTTACTTACATAGCCTATTTGTTTCAGAATGGCAGATCCGCGGCCCTAGTATGTAAGCCTTGTTTTAATCCAGTGGATACATTTGTTTATGTTGATTATTAATATTATTTGAATTCAGATTCAATTTTAATTCTGATGCCCTTATTACGTTTAACTGTAATTATAGGGAGCCAAATATTAAAATAAAACTATTTTAACAACTAATTTGTTTATCTTATGATAAAAAGTCGTGACAGAGATATACAATGACATGACGATCCAAAGAGAAATTACTGCTACAATTATATTTCTAAAAAATTATGTGTGCTGAGGTAGAACTCATCATATACATTTTACTGGGCATATGAGACTTTAGAGCCGATGTCTCAGGATGACGAGCGCAGTGCAGTGCCGCGCAGGATTATGCAATGCAAAGTTCTGGGTTGCACTGTAACCGTTATGGGCAGGCGTAGCGCTTACCATCAGGTGAACGACTTGCTCGTCTGGCCACTCAGTCAAATAAAAAAAAACTATATCTATATATATAAAAATGTTATGTTGGTTTGTGTACGCTTCAAAAACTCAAAAAGTTCTGCACCGATCGAGCTGAAATTTTAGCATGATATATAATCCGCATCAAGGATTGTTTTTATCTAATTTTTTCATCAGTGACATATCAGCGAATGTACCACAGCGAAGTGTGACAGGGTACAGCTAGTATTATATAATTATATTATGTTATCGTAGACCTTTCCAGGAAAAAAATAAAAAAAATATAATTAAATATCAACACCGTTTATTTAATACTTTTACAGCTAAATTGCCATGAAAATATGATCTTATGCATTATTGCACAACACAGTATCATCCGACGTGCACGTTACATCACGGACTGTCCCGTGAACATTAGAACGTGAGGAATTCTATCATATTAATTTATTATAACGAACTATTTTAACTTTATACAGGCATTACCTAACATTGCAACGCTCACGGGACCAATGTTGATATGGAACTTTCTTGAGATCACACACACCTCATTTCAGAATACAATTGAAAAAATATCTATTACAATTACGTTTTTATATTAGTTTTCAAAATAAATTGATATAAAATAACTTAAATCTAAGCGTGTTCTAATCGAGCTAACAATATATTTTAAATTATTCTGATAACAAATCTAAGTCTTATTTAAAAGGCGAGGCGCCTTATAGAGGATAAGCGTCATCGTTGGACTTAAGTCTAGGTGGATTTTCTAACATCAATAAAATACCCGGATTATTTTAGGTACATCAGATAGCAACACACTATTGAACGGCGTGATTAGTCTGTCTGTTACACATCTTAATGTTTTGTACAATGTTATTCGATATTCGTGATCTTTGTCGCCACACATGCAAAATGAGTTGATAAAAGCTACGAATGAATGAATATCGGAAACTTCTCAAAGAACATCGTTAAGTCTAATGATAGTGTGATTCTATTTTTACGTTTTTTTTTTAAATACATTGACAAATCTTTATCGGCACTAGATAGTAACTATCTTCTTTTGGCGCAGTGCCTAAATATGTCGGCAGATAACTGGGTTGTCATTCGATTCCCAGTTACAATTTGAATGATGATATCAACTTATACATTTGAAGCGTGTAAGGAAAAATAACAATAAGTCATAAAATAAAATATTATAAATAAACTACTTCTCTGAGCATAAATCACAGAAGATCTCAATCTGCGTGCGTTGTTCATTGTTAACAAGTGCTTTTAACCAATGTTCCAACATTGTTCTTATTAGATTCAAGGTTATACAAAGCGCACAAAGAAAATATAAAGAAGTTTAAAACATTTTCTAGAAATGTTACCATTTAAAAGATCAGGAAATAATAAAATTTATAAAATATGTATTACTAGAATACAAAGATCTGATTCCAGAGCGACAGTCTTTGGTTAAAACTCGAAATAGCCGCAAAAGATATCTTCCGTCGCGAAATCTGTTTATCACTCAGAAAATCTTAAATAATTTTATATAAGAATTTACGATCGACTCGGAAAGTCTTGTAATCAGTCTCACGAACATACTTTTTGTTCATCAATCAAGTAAGAAATAATTTATTCAATTATTTACAATTTCAATCGAGAAAATAATAAACTAAGCATATATATTAAGCTAAGGAACAGTTAAACCTTAATATTATTTAATTTAGATATGAAAACGTTTATTTGATTGAGATTTAGAAAAATACATAAAAACGGTAACGCGTGTATTACAGAAACACCAAACAAGAAAATAATAAGTCTTCAGATTTGTGCAACTGATTTTAGACTTACGGATTATTACGAATATATGACTGATTCAAAAACGATTGGTTAGCAAATGCATTGTCTAATTAATATTTACACCTATAGATAAAACAGTAAGCTACAAAATGAACCAGAATTGAACACAACCATCTCTATACAAACTACATACATGCAATCTCACTCATCCTTGTTAGTTATAAATGAGCTTAATTCAATGATGGAATTAAATCAGACTGAAATAATAAACAATATAGGTACTACTATCAATATAAACTTCATATCATGAAGTGTATCCACAAAATAATATACAATTATAGTAAAAATAGCGGTGGAATATAAATCTACTCCTTAAACATGCTGTTTTACCAAAAATGTTTTTACATGAAAATGAAATACGTGGAATGTCTAAGCAGTATTTTTGACACATTATGATGTCAAGTCGTGTTAAAGTCGCCAGTGTAAAGTAAGATCTCTACAAGACCCCTGGATAACATCAAAGCTGTTTGTTGTACGAGCTGATTTGCACATTCATTACTTGACTGTCGAGTTAACTTGCAAAACTGGCGAGTTAAGTCATCCAATTACTAATGAATGTGGAAATTAGCCTCGCCTTGGCAACTCGCGTTGTATTTTTATACTCTTTCCCGGCAACTTTAAGCATTGCACTGTCATATTCTTTAGTTTTAACATTAACTGGTCATGTCCGTTGTCGTAAATTGCCATACTACACACGCCTTCAATTTGCATGCTCTAAAGCCTTAGTTCTGTGGTCCAGGTGGACCCCCAGGGCTCCACGGGAGACTCGACGGGGGTCTACGTTGGCGTGACAAAAAAATTTCAGGAAATAAATATGAATGTGGTAGAAATGTAGCTGCAGGGCCACCGGAACCAGTTGAATTTTTATAGTGGTCTATAAGAAAAAAGTCTGGGAACCTCTGCTCTATAGGGTTTTTACCACAACTAGGTCTTTGGTTCGTCTTCCTTCACATGCCATGGTCATTGTTAACCCCCTCCAATGTTAGTTTCAAGCACACTTCAAAGCTGTTAGTTAATCAGTGTGTTAAAAAGCTCTCACTCAAGTAACTCGAGGCGTTATTTTCACTCAGGTTTTAGTAATATTTATTGGAAGGAGTGAACTGTTGACTTTATTAAAGACTAGCATTCGACCGGATCTTCGTCGTCTCTGACTGCAGTTTATCGCGATAAAAAGGATCCTATGTCCTTCCTTAGGGTTTAAACTATACCCATACCAAATATCATCATAATCGGTTCTGCCGTTAAGTCGTGAAAGCGGGGAAAAATATTTTTCTATTTTTGTAATTTTCGATGTTGGTAAGCTGTTCAAAGAAGGGTAGTTAGAAAGAATATGACAGTAAATAAAAGGAAGGGAGACAACAGCTCCAACCTCATCATCGTGCTTGGTATTATCCAGCTCAAACAACTGATAATGTATCAGTATTTAGGCAATATTTTTCCAACTTTTGTAAAGTGTAACTCTGCAAAACAGGCTCTTATGAGGGAATTCTTCCGTCAAGTTTTTTTCAGCCAGCTCTCAAGTCAATTGTACCAAAACTGCTGGCACAAACTTAACTAAAATTTAGTTTGCCAGCCTAAAGTTATTGCCGTCCCTTTCGTTGTCATAAAATTTGAAAGTGACAAGTTATTTTATAGGTTTTAAATTTAAACTAGTTTTGTAACAACAGAATTGACACCAGTACCATCACGAGTTATTTCCGTAATGGAGAAGGAATTCCTTTTAAATTAACAATTATATTCACACTCGCAGTGTTGATAAACGATAAAACTGTATGTAACTTCACAACAATAAATACAACAATAATTATGTATTGCTTTGGAATCTGCGGTGGTAGTTACGGTGAAAGGTCACTACGGCCCAAAATACAAGTACTAACCGAAGAACCATTTAAACGGAATGGTTTTACGGTTTATAATGGACAACAATTGCAATGGATAAATCACATTTTTCAATAAAATAAAGGTCAAACAACATATACACCTAGATAAAAAAATTAGCTGCATTATAGCCATGTCTGGACTCTGACGCGTTGGTCTGATTTACACATGCATTAGTTAAGTAGCGAGTTAACTTGCTAAACTGACGAGTCTACTAAAGTCCTTACCGTTTGGACAGAAATTTACTTACTACTTAACTGGCCCATTTCTGTCCAAACGATGATGAGTACTTAGCTAATGATCGTGTAAATCAGCATGTAGCATGTTGGTGTAACATGTTTGCGTGACGCGGCTTAGAAAACTTACAACATCACGTGGTCATCCCATCAGGGCGTGCAGTTAACAAATGTTTGGTCTATGACAGAATAAATTTTAATCATCGATAACGAGGGTATTAAGCTAGGTTCACATTTGTCTGGCGTGTCGTGTCGTGTCGTGATGCATCAGATAGGTATCGGTTTCATACATTTACACAAGCCGTCACAACACTGCATCAGAGAAATGTGAACGCTACCATATTAAATGTATGAAACCGATACCCTTTCTGATGCATCACGACACGACACATCAGACAAATGTGTCAGCGGCTTTATGCAAAAAGTTGGCTATGAATATTTTCCGTAAGGTGCCACTGCAGCGTTTAATCGGGACCAAAAGCAAAATAATCAGTAGAGCGTAGATTATTCGCAGGAGCGGTTAACCGAACTATCATTATCAACCCATATCGGCCCACGGCTGAGCACGGGTCTCCACTCAGTTTCGCGAGGAAGGGAGGGATTTAAAAATTTACTTTTGTGATAATTAACAAAGATTTCTGCTGAAAAAAGTTGGTATTCAACCACAAAAGTAAATCGTTTGAACAAATCGATTCTTGAAACCCGAATTAGTTCTTATAATCGGCGCTCTACTGTAGTCAAAACTATTTTTTTAATGTTTTATACAGTAATGTACAGGACACAATATTTTGTTTATATATTTGACGGCCTCCATGGCGTAAGTGGGTGATGTGCCGACTGCAAACAGTGAAGTTACAAGTTCGATTCCCCCACAGGGCAATGATTTGTATGAACCACAGATATTAGCTCAGTCTCGGTGTTTGTGGGACCACAGTCCTCAATCCTAGTTAGGGGTCAGGATCTATGTATGTGATCATGACACGTTATTATTATTATTATTATAATAAAAATCCCGATTAACGAGCAGTGGCATTGTGAGTCTTCTGTATATACATTTAACGACTAAAATTACGCGTCACTTCCTTCGACTTACTCATCTGAGAGCAATCTGGCGTCAGGTAAAGGAGACTGGTGTCGCGTGGAGGGAGTTTTAGTGGTCGGAGTTTTAGGGCTTTTGTGGTCGGACTGCGGCGGCGTCGGCGGGTATATGTGGTCGGTGTCTTGAGACGTGGACGCGCCCGTCTCCTGCGTCGTCGACTGTTGATCTAGGAGCTGCTGGTATACTTTATCCTGTAGACAAGGTGAATTATAGTTAGTTAAAATTGACAATAAAAAATTAGAAACACTGTTTTTCGAATATTAATTAACACGTTCACTGCTAAAAACACAGACTTTGTGTTTTTTTATAACTTTACGCGGTTGCGGGAAAACACACTTGTTATGTTAGCGCAGTTTACGTGTCGGCTGTGTGGCGAAACACAGACCAGGAGGCCTACCATGACGTCTTATAGCGATTCAGTTCAGGACGTAAACTGAGCCGCGTCGCATAATCGTACCGTGACGTATTATTTTTTATGTTGCTGCCATTTTCAACCTAAACTGGATATAGGTTAGGTTGAAAATGGCTTATTAGCGACTCAATTTAGGTTGATACCATTTTCAACCTTAACTGGATCCAGCTTAGGTTGAAAATGGCAGCAACATAAAAAATAAGACGTCACGGTACGATTATGCGACGCGGCTCAGTTTAGGTCCTGAACTGAATCGCTATAAGACGTCATGGTAGGCCTCCTGTGCGTTTAACGCGACGCTACTACATTGCGGCTCACACAGATGGCACGCCAATGCTGGAAAACACAAACGGTCCGTAATAACGGTGCCCAAATGTAAAAACCGGTTCAGCAGTCAACATGTTAACAAGCTAAAGCAAAGTTCTTTAGTTAATTATCGAAACTCCATTAGACCTTATGGTCAAATAGTGCCCTAAGCTAAGACATACATTACATGTTCAATCGTCAATCAAATTAGTTATTTTGGCAGGCAGCGCAGACTTGAAAAAATTCCAAAATATATATCTATCTTAGAAACTCCTTCCCTGGGTCTGTTTCCCGATAGTTACAACCTGGGAGTCTTCAAGTCACGAGTGAATGGGTTACTTCTAAGTAAGTGTGCTCCATTGTAGACCGCATCGTCGCCTAATATCAGGTAAGATTGTGATCAAACGCTAACATTTATTTATTAACAAAAAAAATAGTTGATACGGTATAACATATTTATGATTAAAAAAAACTGATTCGCAAAATTATAAAGATCGAAAATAGGAACAAACGATCCGCGTCTGCAAAGCAGGTTATCCATGGTGGACGGTAGTTTGAACGTGTAGTGTCGGCCTGTAATTCAGTTGGTAGTTGAATTGTTAACGCCGCGTTTGCGCGATACGCGCGCGACCGCGAGCGCAACCACAATTTCCTGGTGTGTGTTCAGATAAACAATTATTATGAATGAATTCAGGGAAAACCATTACTGTTAGTTCAGTAGTCAAGTGGGTGAAGACGCGCGACGGATAGCGGAATAACGTTGTGGTATTATCGTCGGATCATAATAGAATCACACGTTACTTTGCGGAAATCCATATTCAAAGAGATGAAGTGAAAATATAGCTTTAATTCCGCCCGAGACCGTCATCAATGGCGACGGATCGTACAGGAAAAAGTTGTTCGGGTACATCACGACGATCAACGTGAACGTGAGCGAACGAATGAAGGAAGAGGCGGAATTAAAGCTGTATAATTATATTAATTGAATCTGTTAGTAAGTATAGCAGTGGCACTCACAAACATTTCGAGCGAGACGTTGTGCGACTGTATCCGGTGCGACTCGTCCACGTTGAGGTCCGGGCAGATGAGGTCGAGGCCGGCGCCGCGCTGCACGAACTCGCCGTCGCCGCCGCGCACCACGCACACGGCGCCCGCCGCGCGCACCGCGCCCGCGGCCGGCGCCAGCCAGCGGTAGCACGCCTCCAGCGCGGCCCAGCTGAACCCTGCAACGGCGTGCAATAGCGGCGATCTGCAGTTCGTGCATATACACAGCACGAGTATAACTGACGTGCACATTCAGGCCCACACACGGTCGGTTTCATTTGACCCAATCGGCAGCATGGTGTATGGCCTTGCAAGAGATCGGCGCGGCTCGGCAAAGTTTTCACGATCCATCGCTCATCGTTTTTTGACGCGGATCAAGAGCGCCGTCCGTTGCGCGACTTCCATCGCAATCGGATTAGTATGGATCTATCTATGTTTAGTTTAAATATTTCAGCCGATTTAGACCCAATTTCCGTTGTTCCAAATATCCTTACGTAATTGTTTGGACGTAAAGAGAATGTGTTAATTTTATTGCAGGTATACTTGTTTCGATAGCGACAAATAGAGATAATTATCGAATCGACTTATCTATTTGAAATTTACACAACGCATACAGAATTGTGTCACAGATAGGTCTTTTAAGTAATCGTTAATCTAATTTATTACAAACAATCATGGATTAAGGTATAACGGGACAAACATTCTCACCTGAAACTCTGACCGCCAGATCCTTGTTAAAAGTATGCGCCATCGCCGCGGCCGCTATCGCACTGTACGGGAACATATTGACGTCCACGTGCAGCACCGCCAAGTCGATCAGCTGTCCACATATCACAAACTCAAGCGAGGAGTACTGCGGGAACACAAACGTGTACCCTCTCAGGGCGTTCGCCCCCACGTCACTCTCACCCAGCAATCTGCGCTTCGCACTTTTCCCCTCACTCGCCAGCTGCATGTAAACGTTCAACCAGCTATTAATAGTGATGGGCGTGATGCTCCACGACAGAATCTTCAGGATGAGCAGCTCTTCGAGTAGGATCTCGTCTGTCGTGCAAGCTCCGTCCGTGACGTAGGCGAATTCGCCGATTTTTGGCGGGTACACCTCTTCCACTTTCGCGGCGATGAATAAACAGGTTATACCTGGAATGGGAACATGGAAAATACGGTACAGTTTTGATGATTTGATAGTTTAGAAATGTCAGAGGAAGTTGCAAGCGCCAGAGACTGAACAGTTGAGGAATTGAAGCTATCATGGTATGGATATGTCATGCGGAGAGATAAGTGTCACTTAACGAGGAATTAACCTAACTAAGAATTTATCCGGATTCGGGAAAATAGTGATCAATGTCAAGTTACCTATGAGTTGCAGTCGCCCCTTCTGCACATCTTCTGTATTGGATAAATACCGGTCTATGTAGTCCACTGTGAGATGAAATGATTCTCTGTGTAGCTTGTAAACTTCACATACCTGGTGAGAAAAAGAAACTTCACTTTCTGACACATTTTTTAGAGGGCTTTTTTTTGCATGCAAATGTTGTGGCTGAATCTTAAGTTAGCCTTTATTAATCTTGCGGTTTAATGTATGTGCTAAGATGTATGTGAACCCTCTTAGTAATTAGTTTGAAGCGGTCATTCCTCTTATTCGTGGCATCGTCAGCTTACTACGCTCCCAGAGCTGGTGGTTAGATCTCTCGCACAGAGAGTATGGACTATAGGGGTTGAAAACTGATTGTAACCTGGATTCGAGAGCATGCGGCCGCTCACCAAAAGTGTTTCTCGCTATAGCATACGTTTCCGAACGACAAAATAAGGATAGAGCCACAAAAAATGCGAAACCGAGCGGAAAATGGGATAAATGTCCTTGGCGCGATTTGGTGATGTCACAAAACATACTTGAATTTCAACTCGTACTTTTTGGGATAATTCATACGGCAGACGATCTTATTTCGGTACAAAATAATACCTATAACAACTGGTATTCAAGCTGTTTGTTCCTTCTAATAAGGATAACGCACTAAGCCTCTAGTGCCACAAAAAATGAAGGGCAATTTAAGAGCCAACAACAGCTGTTGATAATGAGGGCTTCTCTATTCTAGTCTCATTTTTTTATCGCGCTGATTAGTCAATAAGCGAGAACAGTCGATTAAGACTTGTTAAGAGTACATTCTATGGCTTTATTAGCATGTTTGGCACACTTCCGGGTTGAGATCTGACAAAGACAAAAAAGTCTAAACAATCTCCATTCGTTCAACCGTGGACAATGCAAGCTAGTACGTGTCACAGATTACCGCAGAACTTATCTCAATGTATTCTAATAAAGCACTGAGGCCCGCTCGGGGCATTACGTTACCTATCGATCGAAAAAAGGAACATCGCTCCATTTGCAGAAGTTGCATTTTAAAACAGTAGGTAGCTTCATTATAATTCGGCGACACTTTCAAACTTGGTGTTGTTACTTTTGGAGAAAAAGAGTTCATTACTAACGACGCTTCTTAGTAACGGACGCAAATTGATTTGACTATTCATTACTTAGTTGTAAGTAAATTCATTAATCTATTACTGAGTAAACCGAAGAAAATACATTAGGTTTTGAACAGTTAATTATTTGACGACGACCTTTAACAATTGATTTACCGTAATCGTCTCAGACAAAGGGGAGATAAAGACGCATTCTCGTTTACTTTTTATTAGAATCGATGATGAATTGGATGCTTTCCAAGAGAATGGGCCCGGCTCGGGCTGGAAAGCCCGACACTGTGATTTGCCTGGGTCAGAAGTCAAACGTCCAGTGTTTTTCCCTACGTCATGCATGGCGAAGAAAACAAAAGCATTCCCAATTGCCTAGTAGGAATTCTTTTTTCTTTTATTTGATCATCATTTGTTTTCATTTTCGTAAGGCGATGAGTAAACAAAAGAATATCGTCTTGTAATTGAGCCGTAATCCAAACAAATCTATTAGCGCTAGCATTGAACGATTCAACGGAAAATATTCGAATAAGTACAAGAAAAAGCTTTTAAACGGTTCCTTATCGCGCGGTTGTAGAGTGGCCTACTTTCCACACGGTCTTGGAAGAATTCAATTAGTACCCACACGCTTAGCCTATGCCATGCTACGACAGAAGTGCTTAAATTAATGTGGCTTTTGCACCACGGCCAAAACAGAAAAGGCTTTTGAAGGGGGTACCACCTGCACTGCAGTTCATAATAAAATGTAGTAGTAAGATCATCAAGAGGTTTTGATTGGGACCCTTTAGATGTGGTAGAGGTTCCCAAACTTTATGTCTCGTAGCCCATTTGCCATGTTTTTTAGATTTTGTGTAGACCCTGCTTAGTTAATATTGCTATTTGCTAATTCATCAACTTTCCCTTTCAACACTCCAAAAACAAATGAACTCATTTGTTCCCCACATTCGTATTTATTGATAGATGGATTAAACAAGCCAGTGCGAGCCCGAGTCTTCCTTCGCTATCTTTGCGGACGTGTGAGACAAGAATGGACGAGAACTTCTACTGCGTTACTCCTTCTAGTTATCATGACGATACTTAGTATTCTTATGTGCAAGTTTCTACAAATTTACTACGACCACGAAGCGAATATCCAATTAACTTATGCAATTTAATAGAATTGCGAATAAAATATGTTTTTTAATACTACGTCAGTATCTAAAATCGTCGACAAAGCAGCCAGCTATGTATGTTGGTAATTACATCCTTGGCAAGTCAAAATAAAATTCACAATCAGCTTTCAAATGTGATCCATTATCGTGGACCCCCATTTACATCTCACAGACTCCCAATTGTTTTTCCCCCCAAGGACCTCTGGAGGTCGATATAGACCACTTTGAGCAGAACTGCTTTAGAGGTTAAATATACACAGTACAAGCATACAAGTGTTCCAGCTGTTTTAGAGACCTTTCCACACTAGAAAGTAATAGACCTTGAGTAAATAAACCACATACATAACCATATAACTAAACATGTATTTTATTGGGTCTGTAAGTTAAGTATTATAAAAAAATAAAAATAATAGCAAATAATCGGTTGATAAAGATGACTACCTCTGGTTTTCAGCAAAAAGTCAGGTGAATTAAAAAGATAACTGTAAAAAACGGGAAAAAACCAATGGTGGTGGATAGGTATCACTTAGAATCGCGTTGGTTAGGAGGTCGATGCACACCGCAAAAAAGGAGTCGTTGACCCTTTGTTACATCACTTTCATAAAACATGGGGGACTTATAAAAAAAATTGGCGCATCTCTTACCTTTTCCTGTTAATCTGTTTTGCAGCATGAAAACAATATCAAGTTAGCAAGGAGGCTATACTTTTAACACTACCCCTCTTTACTTCCCAGTTCTTTTTTTGCACATGAGAAATACCTTTTTCTTCTTCATAATACAGTCTATCTAACAAGGAGGTTCTTCAAATAAACCTAGCCCTAGTGACCACACAGCAAGAGAAAGCAGATTTAGTGTAGCAAAAAGTTCACACACAAACTTACTATAGAATAATAACCAGTAGAATTTTTAATTAATTAATTGGGTTTGGTGGATCATTGTTGTCTCATTATTTAAGAACCATCAGTCCTGAGACTATCTAGGAAAGCTTTATTTCTTGTGGTCTAAGGTAGAATAGAAAGGGCATAAATCTGAGGCGCTATTTAATTTTGAAAGCTGCCGTTTTATACCTCAATTAGCCTAGAGTTAGGGGGATGCTAACCACAACAATTACTGACTCTACCTACATGAACTAAGAAAGGTTTGCAGAATCAGAAATTTGTTTTTCTTTAATGTAATTTTAATGGCATTAAGGGATGATATAGAGCTTTTATTTGGTACTAGGAAGGAACACAGCTGTAGAACTAAGGACTTTATTTAGTCCTTTCTTATTCCCTTTAAGGAGTCACTGGCACATACTTTTTCTTTAACCTATATGAGAGTGTCACCTGATGGTGAGCGGTATGGCCTGGCCATAACAGTTGCATTACAGACTGTATTATACAATTAGACATTTACTCACCTTGGCCAATGAACAAGAATTTCCATCTACATTACTGTTTGTCTACAATCAGGAAGTTTTTAAAATTAAGTAGATTTATGTTCTACATGTTGATTTATCTAACCCTCCTCATGAAAGTGAGGGGAGACCCATGCTCAACAGCAGGACAATATGGGTTAATGATGATGATTTATCTAGGAATCCAGGAATAAACAAGCGATCAGTGTGTTGTACTCACCTCATTCAGCCAATCCAGAAGGATGGCTCTCATCCGGGGCTGCAGGTTGGGGTGGTTGTCAAACATGCTGGGATTCCTCTTCAAGCTGGAGCGAGCATCACACTCACACATGCTGTTCCACACATCCGCAGGGTCCGCCCAGGATAGCCCGGGTAGGGGGCATTTACGCTTCGGCAGGGTTGGGCAAGGAGGCTTGTTGGGGCTGAAAGTTAGGCTTCCATTAGACTTGTGACTTCTATTCATTCAAAAGTTCATTAGTCAATGTCAAGGTTAGAAGTGAAATAAAAATGGGGAGCAATTTGGTATGTTATCTTTAAACTATAGTTATAGAATTTGGTGCTTGGACGATAGATCACATTCAGTCTTTTGACTAATGAAAAGGTACCTTATGAACTGTTCAACTAGACTTGGCAGAGGTGAATGCAGTTCAAATAAACTCAGCAAGCGAAGTTAAAAATTCCAATTGCGAAATGTTTCCATCAGCAATCAAAGTTGCTCTACTTCAATCCATAACTGACACAGATTTAGTGCATACTCAAGGTATTTAAATAAAACAATTGACTGGATAAGCAGCTGATGAAGTCATAAGTTGGCACTTATCTAAATATGCAACAGCCCACCTATCACATTCTATAAATAACTGATATTCAATGTGAGCTCTTGCTAAAAATATTTTATGAGGCCCCTTTTGCAATCTTGCCTGGGATTGTGGATTCTTTAAGCATAAGTGACGCTCAATAGATACTTACTTAGATCTCTTATTAGAGTGAGGTGTGGATTCACCCCTCGCAACATTTTCCAGAGGGCTCAGTACACAGTTCTCAGATATGCTCGGTGGGCTCAGGAAACTGTCAGGATTGAGGTCCAAGTCTGTATAAACACTCCTCGGTTGGTCAATTTCATATTGGGAGCCCTCATCATCGCTGGAGCAGGAAGACGACTCCACAACTACATTCTGTGCTGGCTGGTCATTTAATTCCTCATCAAGTTGTGGTAAAATCTTTGCTGGGGGCATGTTCTCAAGCTACAACATCAAATAGGGGTTGGTTTCAATATCATTTGCATTCAGCTTAACGAATAAATGATAGAATATACAAACCTCATCGTCAGTGGAGTTTCTTTTACGTTTTAAGGTCATACGTTTCTCAGTCTCTTCACAGGAGGACCTGTGAACAAGTGTCATCGGCGGTAAGTAAACAAACCACACCAAAGTCGATGTTTCATGGGAACAGGGTGCAATGTCTACTTACCCAGTTTGTGCCATTATAACTGATTGAGGTCCTGTGGTATTCTATTCCCGCAGCCTAAAACATAACGGACGCTTAATATCCCTGTCGATAAATCAATTTAGAGCCTTACAAATAAGTGCAAATAGCCCAAAATTACCGCATGTCATGTTCAAGATGCAAATAGGGTTATGTCACTTGACGACCGCAATTGAGGGCATATATCCAATTTTATCGTAAAGCACATTTGCGCCAAATCAGTAGCAATGATCCTAGATGAGCACAGAACACACAATCCTGGAATAATCTGGCGAAAAACACTGTTTATCGACGAATGTCCCCACAGCGTGCCCCCTGCTGATTGGCGGGAGTTTTTTTTCCAAGAGGTATTTGAGGTGGTAGATGCGAAGTAAAACGTTTATTTGGGTGTCGTATCATCACTACAGTTCATAATCTATCATTTAGCATTAAGAAAATGTGGAAAAGTACAGATCAGCTGCTGTAAAAAATGCCACGATTCCGTCACATTCGCGCGCGAAAATCCTCCCGTCAGCGCCATTAGACACGTCGCAAGCTTGGGTTTCTCGCCACATCCACTTATGGAAATTGATAAAAATAGCACTAGCTCGACACGATATCGTCACAATAGAGATACTTTACCGAAATATCGCTATTTGAACTGAAATAAATGCATCCTATACGATACAATCGTTGACAACTTAATTGGCTTGGCTTATCGCCCACCAAAGGTTTCTAACCTAATTACTGTTGAAAGGATAAGATTGTAGATGAATTAGTTTATTGCAGAAGATGACCTGTATCTCTTATTCACTGGCCATTGTAACACAACATACCTGATCATTCACAAATTAATCCAAATCAAACTAAACTCAGTTTCCTTAGGCACTAGATACGTAGGGTGATTGTTGGGCACTTTTCTTACGATATTAGTAATGTTTTACACAATATAGTCATATGTACACAAGGTATTGGTAAATGAGGTACACTTTGGCTATTTTTCTAGATTTACATGTCCTTTTTCAGCTTTTCACGGCTCGATAACGCCCGGCTTTCCGCGCGAAAATGTCGCGGCAAAACTCGGTGCTCAGCGGGTTTACAAGTGACTAGCTTCACGTTTGTTTCTTCTGAAAACGTAATGTCAATTGCTTAACACGATACTTTTCACGCAGAAACTATATTACGAACTTAGAACACCAAGAAGCGTCTAATTCAGCGCAGTCTTAAAATTTCATGGTTCGCAGTTGATGTTATTGTAAGGAAAAATATGTATTATCTTCTTGCATAGTTAAATAAAGTGTATCATATTGAAATAATAGTACAAAGTGGATTTCTACCAACAATGTTTAAAGCAATTTATTAAATGTGCCGTAGTTATGTTTTTGAACCAAATCGAGAATAATGTAGCTTAAAATTTCAATTTTGTTGATATAATCCTATGACTTAATATTTATTTAACGATTCAAAGTACGTGTAATGGAGTTACGAGTGACAATCACCGCTTACTCGTGATTGGCTGAATTATAAAAATGGCGATGCACAAGTACCACAAAAACAAACATCCTATATTTTTTAACGGTTGGTGTAAGTGAAAAAACCCACTTCAAGTCTCTCTACAGCTGGGCGCCAGCTGATAGAAAATTGAGCGAGAAAAGTCAATAGGGGTGCGTTATTTCAATACTGATAACGTGGCAATAAAGTGATATAATTAACTATATTATGTGATTAACAGGTGAATTCAACGTAAATATTGAGTCAAGAATGGCCGCTCAAAATATAGCCGTCAAATTGTGTGGTGTACTTCAAGCACAGGGTGACGAAGGTATGTCGCGTATCTATTAAATGTTTTTGTATGAAAGGGCGTTGTTTATCATACTAATGAGCTTCTCGTAATACTTCCAGAGGTAACGGCGCGGGAA
This sequence comes from Campaea margaritaria, assembly GCA_912999815.1. Lineage (NCBI taxonomy): Eukaryota > Metazoa > Arthropoda > Insecta > Lepidoptera > Geometridae > Campaea > Campaea margaritaria. The sequence goes on along the minus strand of OU538789.1, from coordinate 12,630,179 downwards.
TGGCGCCTGTTGGGCCAGGAACAAGACGGCTCTCAACTGTTAACTTGGGTAGCAGATAGGAATGGCCATGAAGTTCTGAACATTGGTGTTTACACAAACAGAACCAAGGCCCTGGACTTACTGCATACTTTTGACGAAAAGTTGAACATAATACAAGCGTCGGTGAACGCGACACGAAGTTTATTGGTCTATATTGTGAAAAAATTGCCATCTGAAGATTCTGACCTCAAGGATCCATTGTATTGCCCTTATTTGATATGTTTGTTACCTGAAAAGAAAAGTGACCCTGAAGAGGTGGAAGAAGGCTCCGCCAAGCAGATAATGGTGCAGTATGTGTACGGGAAGAGTAATAAATACAGCCCTGGGATACGGAATGACAGATTTCTTTTATTCAAACATTTGGAATGTAAGACTTCAACCATACTCGGTATTCTATTGCTCTAGAACTGAATGACACTATTAATACATATGTCTGAATTGTAGGTATAAAAATCTATCGCACGCCCATGTTCCTGAACGAATGTGATGATGGCTCGGAGAAGTGGGGCTTTGATGGCATCTATCCAGAGCCAGAGACTATTGTGAAGGTGTTCTCTTGGGCTCAGTGGGACTGCGTTCATCAGGTATGATGGTATGATGAGGTTATGAAAAGGCAAGAAAATGAGTATTTATTAGCAGAATCACGATCACATCCATAGCCTGTCAATATTTCATTTTAATTAGTTGGATACATGTTTTTTTATGGTGGAGGATTGGCAGGATGTGGACAAGAAAGAGTAAAGTGGTGGCTCTTATTATCGGAAGCCAAGACTCATTTTGGGTAATTTCCTTAGTTATGGACACATGCAAGTAAAGCGTTTCTTACATTTAATTTACAACAACAACACAATTAACTTAATAAAAAAATTGACTTAGACCGAGAGCTAGCTACATTTCTGTTAAAACGATGTTATCTTTTAAAAAATATAACATAATTTTAAATGGATTTATGGTTTTTCAGGTGCTTTACTACATACATTACCGAGCGCCGACTCAGAGTTTTGCCGAAGGTGAGGAGGTGAAGTCACCCTGCGAAATGACACCAACACTGTCGGCTTTTCAGTTCCATGCAGACTTGCCATATGAGACTGTGGTAAGTATACGTTTATAATATGAGTTTCTGATCTTTATTATAGATATTAGAAAGATATTAGCCATAGAAGAATGATAAATTCAATTAAATTGGCTACCCCAACACAAACCATGGGGGCGAAAAGATCCCTCAGTCGAGCTACTATCTCGCCGGGTCCCTTAGTGCGATTTCTTCCGAAGAGTCGCCACAATCCGACTGACAATTGGTTTGTGGCAATTATGGTTTAGTTGGAGGCGAGGTGTGATTACTACGGGGAGGGGAAAGGCGATCCTCGTAAGAATGTATCTTATTATATGCTCTAGCTCAACATCCCACTAAGCCTGCCCCATGTGTCGAGCTCTTCTGAAGGCGCGGCGTGCGGCGCGTACGAAGACGATCCAATCCCGCTGCGCGTTCACGACTGCAGTCTCGATCTGCAGATTGTGTGCGATCAGAGAGGAATCCTGTGCATTTGTCACCACTATTTGTACAAGGTATGCTGTTATTTGTAAGAATTTGTATTGTCGAAAAGATTCGGTTTGTTGAAATTTTCGGACCTCCACATTAAGACTTCTTTGTAGTGTTTCTTGTAGTGATTAGAACAGCCCATTCAATCCGCAGCTTATTTATGTTCAGAGCTTAAATTAAAGAAATGTTGAAAAGTTGAACAATGAGTGGTTTCAAAATGATTTGTTTTAGCCTCTAGATGACTCCACCACATCTCTTATTCTGGAAGATAGCGTCGATCTGAAGGACTCAGGGGTTAACTTCGCCTACTCCATAACACTGCTGCAGCACGGTTGCGTAGTCCATACCGTGGTCCCGGACCTGCCGTGGTCCCTGGCAAAGTCTTTGCGGCCTTCTTACATCTTGTATGCTGGTAAGTAAGAAAATCGTAGGACATGGTAATCAGAACATAAGCACGCTAGTTGTTCTGTCTCTGTTTATGACGTAGGGTAGCTTGATCAGTTATACCGTGGAATTAAATTAACAGGAATAGATTTCAGATCACTTTTAATAATCATCATCCAGTTTAGTAAACCATAATTAAAAAAAAACATCAGCTGTTCATATTTTAACGAAGTAGTTAGTATTTTTATATAGAACGTATTTATTTTTCCTAACTGCTTTAATTATTGGAATTGAGACTATGTGTGTCTAATGTCCATAAAATTGTGCCGTGTACAATTGGTAAATAAAAAACTTATCACTAAAGTCTAGTGTCAAAATAATAATCCTGTTTTAACAGACACCCAGCTCCTAGTCAAGATCCCCATGCTATACACGCACCTGCTGGACATCAGCTTACACCACGAGCCGTGCTGCACCATCGTCATCCCGATGGAGGAGTGCGAGAGCGGGCCGAGCCTGGCGCCCATCCTGGGCTGGGGCGCGCACTCCATGGTCGACCTGAAGACGCTCGACGTCGTCACCATGACGGTCGCCGACAAGGATCTAGCGGCGACGTTCAAGAGCAACACGGTCGTTGAGAACAAGCTGGCGATTCTGCACTACCTGATTCAGCATGAGGGGAACATGGACTTGGCCGAAGAGGTGAGAAGGCAATAATAGTGTTTAGATTTGTACGCTGATTTCTGTCAAATAGGATCTGCCTAGGTTAGTTGCTTAATAAATCATTAGTCTTATTCAACAATTACCTTTATTGCTATTCTGTTTAGAGTATATTATTTTCTGTGCTCGATGTTATCGATTAAGGTTTCTGTACAGAAGGCGACCAAAAAGAGTAGGAGTTCTTCTTGAAACCCTCTTGCACCATCCTAGAATGATTAAAATAGCACCGCATATTGCAGCTGGTATCCTGGATGTGCCTGAACCAGCGCGACGGGCTGAACGCGTTCCAGCGCGTGATGCAGGAGTACCTGGTCAGCACCACCTTCGCCCTCACGCGCCGCTCGCTGCCCGCCTCCGCTCTCAACCTCACGAGGATGCTGCCTTTCACGCAACATCTCAAGTTCGCCGATGTTAAGGTGGGTCCGATTCACCCCGCAAGGCACACGTCCATCGGTGTGCCATTTCACATTGTCTGTTTTATTCCCCGTGTACTCCTTATGTTTTCTCCACTCTAGTAACGTTCCGCGGCATAATTGGCAATTATCTTGAAATGCACCGTTCCTGTGGGACAACATATCAGCGAACTTTGTGAAAACCTTATGAAAGTGAGCGAAACCTTGTATCGCTTTAATAGAGCTTCGTCGGCAGGTGCGCGACATGTGCGTGAGCGTGAGCCAGGACGGCCTGTGGAACAGCGCCTGCGTGGTGCTGGCGCCGCGCCAGCGCGTGCTGCAGTTCGCGGAGGACGTGTGGACGCGCCTGTGGGCCGCGCTCAACCAGCCGCCGCCCGCGCGCCTGCAGCCGGCCGCCGTGCGCGACAAGCTGCGCGTCAGTCTGCATTGCTACCAGGTCGGTGCCGCCGCTGGCCCGCGGGGTGGAACAGCGCGTGCTGCAGGTCGCGGAGGACGTGTGGACGCGCCTGTGGGCCGCGCTCAACCAGCCGCCGCCCGCGCGCCTGCAGCCGGCCGCCGTGCGCGACAAGCTGCGCGTCAGTCTGCATTGCTACCAGGTCGGTGCCGCCGCTGGCCCGCGGGGTGGAACAGCGCGTGCTGCAGGTCGCGGAGGACGTGTGGACGCGCCTGTGGGCCGCGCTCAACCAGCCGCCGCCCGCGCGCCTGCAGCCGGCCGCCGTGCGCGACAAGCTGCGCGTCAGTCTGCATTGCTACCAGGTCGGTGCCGCCGCTGGCCCGCGGGGTGGAACAGCGCGTGCTGCAGGTCGCGGAGGACGTGTGGACGCGCCTGTGGGCCGCGCTCAACCAGCCGCCGCCCGCGCGCCTGCAGCCGGCCGCCGTGCGCGACAAGCTGCGCGTCAGTCTGCATTGCTACCAGGTCGGTGCCGCCGCTGGCCCGCGGGGTGGAACAGCGCGTGCTGCAGGTCGCGGAGGACGTGTGGACGCGCCTGTGGGCCGCGCTCAACCAGCCGCCGCCCGCGCGCCTGCAGCCGGCCGCCGTGCGCGACAAGCTGCGCGTCAGTCTGCATTGCTACCAGGTCGGTGCCGCCGCTGGCCCGCGGGGTGGAACAGCGCGTGCTGCAGGTCGCGGAGGACGTGTGGACGCGCCTGTGGGCCGCGCTCAACCAGCCGCCGCCCGCGCGCCTGCAGCCGGCCGCCGTGCGCGACAAGCTGCGCGTCAGTCTGCATTGCTACCAGGTCGGTGCCGCCGCTGGCCCGCGGGGTGGAACAGCGCGTGCTGCAGGTCGCGGAGGACGTGTGGACGCGCCTGTGGGCCGCGCTCAACCAGCCGCCGCCCGCGCGCCTGCAGCCGGCCGCCGTGCGCGACAAGCTGCGCGTCAGTCTGCATTGCTACCAGGTCGGTGCCGCCGCTGGCCCGCCGGGTGGAACAGCGCGTGCTGCAGGTCGCGGAGGACGTGTGGACGCGCCTGTGGGCCGCGCTCAACCAGCCGCCGCCCGCGCGCCTGCAGCCGGCCGCCGTGCGCGACAAGCTGCGCGTCAGTCTGCATTGCTACCAGGTCGGCGCGCTGGAGGACCTTCGGGAACTGTTTCGAGTTGGGGTACCCCGGGCACGACGGCGAGGTGGAACGCCCCGGGGAAATTTAGTTCCTTGGGATATATCTGGGGATTTTTACTTCGTGAAATACTTCGGCAAAGAGTTCTCGGCTAGAATACCCAGAAGTAAACTTGCTCGGTGAGATACCACGAGAAATTATTCACACAGGAAATATACCAGTATTTCAACCGTTTTTTAATAGTTCAAGATCTGTAGCAGAATCTTCTTTGTCTTTTGTAATGAACTAATTCTGGTTACAGCCGGAAGCCCTGTCCCGCTGTAGTACGCCGCTGTCCCCTATGTCGGCCGGGCCTCCGATTGGCATATCTCAACGTCGCTCGTCCGTCGGCAACGCACAAGACTTGCTGCCCTTCTTCGAGCTGGACATCTGCACCGCCAGCAAGCAGGAGCATATCATCGCCGCGGTGAGTCCTCCTCGAAGTCGATGCGTCGGTACTACAATTTGGTTCGTTCCTTGCAAAGTTTAGGAATCTAGGAGCTCAATCTTCGCCTGTCATTCACCTCGCCGAATCGGATAGGCACGTACTCACCGAGTCGTCCATCTTTTGCGCTGCAACGTCGTTTCCATTTTTGATGAAATTGTCTGTAATCGATAACAAATGAAACGTCATATTTTTTTATTAAATGCGATCGGAAGTCCCGGTAATGTTCGACTCTATTTTAGTAGAGATGTGATCCCGGATAGTAAAGTGACATGCCGTAACAGAACCTGCGCGAGGTGAGCGTGCACCTGATGCGGGAGCTGGGGGGCGGCGCGGGGGGCGCGGGGGGCGCGGGCGGCGGCGTGCACGGCGTGGGCACGCGGTGGGCGGCGGCGCAGCTGGACGCGGCGCGCGCGCTGTGCCGCGCCGTGTCGCGCCCGCTGGCCGCCACGCCGCACCACAACCAGCACCGAGGATTCACCTTTATGTACGACTTTAGGATTCACACCCCGCTTTTGTCCAGTTTTGTGCCGTTCGCTTAGAAGTTATGTAGGCCATACGCCATACTGCCTGTCGTCCAATCGGTGTGACGCTGCAGGCTTAATCCGATCTGCGGTTCGTTCATTTAAACAACTCAAATATAACTGTCATGCCGACTGACGCCCGCACAAGGTCGGTTCTACTTGTTCCAGTCGGCAGCGTCGTGCGGATTGGACACGCAGCATGGTGTATGGCCACATTAGGCCCGCGTGCGCCGCTACACTTCCACTTTCGGCCCGGGCTTGCGTGAGCTAAAAAACAATGTTTTTCCATCTTGTGCGACTGTAACGGTAACGTGATATGCTAAAGATATGTCACCGGGCAATGCGCAGCCGTCCCTGGGCTAGCTGTCACAAAATGTAAAAACGTGCTTTTTAGGCCGGACCGACTTACCCCGATGCACTACGGGGAGAAGATGGCGGCGCGAGTGGACCTGTCTATGGGCTCATTTGTCTATGAATTCTTTTTACTTTTTTCAATATCTCGTCGTTGGTTGGTTTGCGTTTCGGTTTTTTTCATACGGTTTTGTTGTGTGTGTTTTTAATTTTGGTACGTTTTTGTTTTGGCATTCACTCTTCATAGCTAGGGCTGGTACATATTCGTAGATAATTTTATTTTGGTTTGTAGTTTTAAACCCATAATTATGTTTGTCGTATGTCACACATTTTCATGAGCCGCTTTGTGTTATTTTGTGCTCCACTACCACAGGTATTTGGTGCACTTGACTATCATACTCATAGTGTTGGTTTCTTAGAGTATCTAGATTAATTTGATGAATAAACAGCCAAATTTCATCAGATGCTTAGTAAAAATGCGGTCAGCAATCGAAACACCTACAATTTAAAATTATCTCACTTTCCTCCATTGTTACACTGTTAGAAATTCCCTTCCGTTAAATAACCAATAACTACTAGGTAGTAGTTATTGGCATTGGTAGTAGTTGGAGTGTGTTCGATATTGTTTGTTATGGGTACCTACCCTTAACAAACAATATCGAACACACTCCAACTACTACCAATGGTCTATTTTGGTCCAGAGTTCTATTTGTATTCCAGTGGAGCAATGTTAATTAGATTGCATTTGTATTGAACAGCGATGAGATGGAGCCAACTCACGCTTACATCCTTCTGAAAGTGCTGGAGCAGTACTACCTGGCGGCGGACGCCATCGCCTTCCCACTGCCGCAAGGGTTCAGCTCCTTCTTCACGTACCTCGGGTTCCGCACGCTGCCCTTCCACAGCTTCGTGCAGTACGTGCACAGGAACGTGTTCGAGTTGCAGATCGATGTCATGAAGGCTATTATAGCTTGTGAGTATGGCGTTTCGGAGAACCGACACTCGCCATCCTGGCAAAATTCCAAGTCTTATCACTCTCGAAAATCATAATGGTACAGCGACGTCGCACTTTCCAGCCAAAGACGACAGCAAGAGCGCAGTGAACAACAAGCTGCGGCTGATTCAGCTGGTGGGCGAAGGCCGAGGGCGCCGCGCGCTGGCCGCGTGGCCGCACCGCGCCGCGCTGCTGCTGCGCGCCCGCGACCACGCCGCTACGCTGCTCAGCGGCGCCGCCGCCCGCGAGCCGCAGCGCCACCGCCACCGCCCCGTCGCGGACACCGGTAATGTGACGGGCGCCGCGCGCTGGCCGCACCGCGCCGCGCTGCTCAGCGGCGCCGCCGCCGCCCGCGAGCCGCAGCGCCACCGCCACCGCCCCGTCGCGGACACCGGTAATGTGACGGGCGCCGCGCGCTGGCCGCACCGCGCCGCGCTGCTCAGCGGCGCCGCCGCCGCCCGCGAGCCGCAGCGCCACCGCCACCGCCCCGTCGCGGACACCGGTAATGTGACGGGCGCCGCGCGCTGGCCGCACCGCGCCGCGCTGCTCAGCGGCGCCGCCGCCGCCCGCGAGCCGCAGCGCCACCGCCACCGCCCCGTCGCGGACACCGGTAATGTGACGGGCGCCGCGCGCTGGCCGCACCGCGCCGCGCTGCTCAGCGGCGCCGCCGCCGCCCGCGAGCCGCAGCGCCACCGCCACCGCCCCGTCGCGGACACCGGTAATGTCTCGGCGGAGCGGTCGCCGACCGCACGTGAGAGTGGCTCGCGTCTACAGACGTGTGTGCATCGAACGTTTCGCTCGAGAGTCGTTTTTCGAAGAGCACCAAGAGAGATAAGATTCTGTCGATAGCTGCTGATTCAAAAACAAGGAACGTTTTCCGAATCAGCTTAGTTGGCTAATAAATATACCTTCTCGACTAGACTTGATAACAACTGTTTAAATATTGAATATCAATTAATCATTATTTCGTTACGCTACATGAAAAGGTCAACCGTAACGTGACCCAGTAAGTATTCCGAGAGTTTTCGAGTCTCGTTGAATATTTTCAGGATGCAAATCATAGAATAGTTGTTATTCCAAATGAGGGCTGTGAAATAAAAGAATACGCGCACATTACGCATAGCTTATGCGAAGTAACTAGCTAGTAAATATGATGTATGGAAGTATCTGAATTCTGAAGTTCTGACCTAAGCCCCTAAAAATATAGTCACTACATAAAGCACCCATTTGGTAACAAACAACCATTGTTGCATGATGAGGACAGTCAACAAGGGGCACAAAATTCAGACATCACGTCTCAACGATTCTGATGATTTGATAGTGAGATTTCAGAAGGCTTGAAGTACATTATATTATTTCCAGGAATAGCAGCCCTTCCGTCAGGCGAACGACTCTCGCCACTGGACACATTCCTTGATCTCCTGACTGCGAAGGCGAGTCTGAACGAGCTCGACTTCAATCTTATCATAGAAGCGACGCTAGCATCGCTACAGCAAGATGCATCTGCTTAGAGAGTCGTTTACAAATGCATAGTTATATTATCTATCATATTTATTCCTACTTTATAATGTAACTTGGATTTAGTAGTTGGCAATGTTTAACGTAATCTCTAACATAAATTAAAACTTTTATCCACACATTTAGTAGGTAAGTAGACATGTAATCCAATTTGTTATCTAGGGATTTTATAAGGCTAAGAAAGTACTGATGCCAAACGCTTCTGGCGATATCTAACATTCCATTACACTTTGTATTATTATGTGATTACTTTGATATTATGAAATTTTGCATTTACATATTTGTTACAAGGAAACCAAAGAAAGCACAAAGATTTTGTAAGAGATTGGTTGATAATAACATTCCATGTCTTAAGTAGTGTGAACTGATGTGCAATATCTAATACCTAAGATTTAGAATTGAAATAAAACATGACAATCTATTACAGCTCTTTTAATTGTAATCTCATTCATCTCCTATTTGAGGTATGTTAATTAAGAACAATAATTGGTAAGAATAGAGAATAGTCAACTATCAGTTATAGAAGGGATTGTAGGTAACCCAATGCGCCCGCTGTTGATCCTTCTCAGTTTGATGCGATGTAAATAGAGACCTGTACACTTCACTGGTCTGCGGATCTTTGGCGACACTGTAATCTTTCTTAGTCTTCTTATAAGACGGGTCTTGCTGTAACTCTGTGGAAGAAAGCATGCGCTTTGATGACCCAAAATGACCTCTCGCTTTGTGGTTAGGGTTGAATTTCGGTAGTGATAAGGGTATTGTGTCAATTTCCTTCTTCACGGCATTACTTGCTCCTGCTTCAGGTTCCGTTTTGACGTCTTTCTCTTGTTTCACATCAGTGCTTGTAGAAGGTTCTTCTGTCGATGTTGAAGCTACAGCGCTTGTGGAGGCTTCAGTCTTAATTTCAACTTTCTCAGATTTGTCTGCTTTGGATTTCTTACTGCTCTTTTTGTTGGCGGCTCGTATTAAGATCTTTTCTCGGTGCTTTTCAATATCTTCTTCAGTGCCATTGAGGACTACTACATCATTGTCTGTGAATGGGGCTTGGCACTGTAACCAAAATTTAAGCAATTAAGTGTTTTAGAATGTACTAAAGTCACTGTGATGGTTATCCTTTAACACCTTCAGTGCTGAAACACAACTGTCGTGTTTTTCATAACTTGTCGCGAGTGCGGGAACACACATCTGTTGTGTTTGTTGTATGGGAAAACACTAGTGTGTGCAGAACCGTACCCGTGGCTAGACAAAAACATCGGCTCAGCAGTGAAAGTGTTGAAATGATACCTATCATGTGCTGGTATACTAAAAAAAGAAATAGTTTTTTATTTATTTATAATTTTCTTTTTATGGGACTAAATCTAGTTTGGGGGACATCAATAGAAATAATTTTTGTTTTATATTACACCCATTTGCGACAAGAATGTGTTATCATGTGTCGGTGTGTTATGTGTTATGAGTTTGTGTATGTGTGTGAAGAAAATCTCCTCAAGATGTTGAATGTAAGATAACACGTTATTGTCGCGAATGACCAATATTTAGATTGAGAGAATAAGGGGCATATTTATCTCAGTTCATGTACACTATGCAGCACTGCCTTCCAGCTTTGATAACAGGCTATCGCTAAACTAAGCATGCTCTAAGCACAGTCTAATGGAGCTATTAGACTAGGCAAGACATTAAATTTAAGTTATCATTATTTGTAATATTAATCGTTACTTCTATAAATCAAATTAGAGAAGTGTATACATTGTCAATGCGGTTCTTAATTTACACCTACCATGTGACAAATGTTCTGTTTAACTTCCTTCAACGCTCTCTCAGCGAGCACACACCCACAGCTCCACAGGAACACAAACCGGAACTTCCCCGACATCTCGATCCCACTGATGGGACAGATGTAAGGTGCATTACCCTCGCTCACGGCACCATCACTGTGGTCCGTCTGTTTGTACGCTGGGTTCTTAATAAGATTCAAATCTTTGATGTCCTGAAAATTTTGAAATGTAATTTATTAAATTGTTTGTTTGTAATGAAATAGAAAAGCAGTTGTCAGACCTATGCACTGTGCACATGACAATATACACTCATCTGCTTTTCATAGCAGTAGGATTATGCAGCCTGCCTTAACATTTTTACTGCTGAGCAGATTTTCTTGTCTAGCCATGGGTGCCGCTCTGCACACACCATAGTGTTTTACCATACAACAAACACAACAGTTGTGTTTTCAGCAGTGAACATGTTAATGTATATGAGCATATATTATTATGTTCTCGTAAAGGATTTTAGATTACTATGTGCCTATTGAGTTGGTAGTTTTCATGAAAAAAACATTAAGAATAATTGGACCCGTGTCGCAATACTAGTTGGGTAGTCTAAAATAAGTTCACACCTTCAAGTTTTTGATGTAGTTGATGGATTCAGGCTTGCTTTCCTTGTCGATCAGTGCCTCCAGTACTGAGCTCTTGCTGTACAGCCTGCCGAGTGCACACGCCACCACAGGCGCTTGCAGCGGCTGCTGAGACAGCGCACAGTTGCGCCACTTGAAAGAGCGCTCTGCGTCTTTGTCTTTCTGAAAATCACAGTCAAAATTGTTATGAAATAAACACAAAACGTTATTCGTTATCAAGGTGAAAGGTTTTGCTTACCTGTTCAGGTTTCTTTTTCAATCGCACCAACTCGTCTCTACGCGGAATAGTACCACCATCACAACCCATCGCACTTTATCAGTATTGTAAGAAGAAAAATCAGAGATTACTAAATAATGTGAGATTTATTTATTTACGTACGAGCTCCGCCATTTACAAATGAATGAGTGAGTGAGTGAATCAATCAAAATCAATATCATTCATATTCATTCTAGCTGTCATGTCATTCACACATGTTTCATGTTTTCACTGAACTGCAGTTTAGCCGAGAGTCATCGACCTTACATACTGGCAGCTTCAGTTTGTTTCGGCGTTGTTCTCGACAGTCTACTAAAAATATCGTATAAAAAATTCACAACGTCGTCGTACTGTCTTCGTCGTCGTATTTGATGTAGTCTGTGGTGGATGGTGGATATATTATTTGAGGTTATGAGTTTGTTTTGGTGCAAATAAATTCATAAAGATTTCTTCTTAATAAATTATTTGTGGCTATTAAACTATACTGTTAAAAGAATGATAGATACAGTCATGGAGAGAGTGCCAGAGAATGGTTCAGATTGTGAAAATAGTCAAGATAGCTTAGATAACGGTTCAGATTTTGGAAATGTGCCCAACAAAAAGAAGCCCAGGAAACGAGGAATCATTTTCCTATCCACTATACCTCCTTACATGAACGTGGCTAAAATTCGCGAAATTTTCAGTCAATTCGGTGAAGTGGGAAGGATTTATCTACAACCTACAGGAAGTAAGTATTAGAGGTTATGTTGATGTTGCGTTGCGTTGTTAAACCACTTAATAGTTAAGTGTTTAACGTTTTTTTTCTGTTTTCTCCTTCCCAGAGCCAGGCGAGAAACGGAAACGTGTGCCAAACCAATTTTCCGAGGGCTGGGTCGAGTTTCAAAAGAAAAAAGTAGCTAAAGAAGTTGCTACAAAGTTAAACAACACCACAATCGGCACTAGGAAGAAATCCCGTTACTATGACATGATATGGAACATCAAGTACATTCCCAGGTTCAAATGGGTCCATCTCAGCGAGCGGCTCGCCTATGAGAGGGCAGCTATGAAGCAGAGACTCAGGGCAGAGATATCTCAAGCTAAGAAGGAAGCCCATTACTTACAGACCAATGTTGAGAAAAGCAAGAAAATGAAGAAAAAAAGACATGTTGAAAGTATTGAGTAAAGTTTTATTTAGTTGTATGATTAAGACATTCATATTGATTAAACATGATGGTGAAATTTAAAAACACTTACTTATTCGAACACTGAAATGTGAGAAAGGAAGATACTTTAGCTGGAAAAAAAACATTCTTCATTCATAAAACTTTTGAGATATAAATTAATATTTATGCGTGTGAAGATATTTTGCAGAAACAACATGCTAAACTAATTAATTTGGTCTATGTCTGTCTAAAATTGACCCTGCCACTTATTATTTCCTCAACTCTCATCCTTTCCTTACTATTCATAGGGTCTAATGTAAGTTTCTGTATATATCGTCTTGGAGGTATCACGTGGGACAGAATTCCTTGAGAGAACTCCCTGTGGACCCTCACTCCATCCAACGCATTAGGTTGAAGCCTCTCAAAACTATGCAGTTCTTTCATAAACTGCTTGCGTTGGGCTACTTTCGCCCAGTGGTAGCGGTGGCGACATACTACACGGCTGAAATTGGTAATGAAATGGTATAATTATTATTTAAAATCATAAATCAGCAGGCTAACTAGTTACAAATTGTAATGGAAAATGCTTTCATTTAACACTTTCACTGCTGAGCAGATTTGTTGTTTGTGTGAAAAAAATCGGCTCAGCAGTCAGTGTTAAGGTTTTTAGCAAGGGCTAAATGTTGAATTAAATATAATGCACATCAGCAGTCTAAGAGCTCCACAGATCATTTCTGATTAGTAATATTCATAAATTAGTTGTGTTTTGAAGTTCTGTCATAGGTTCAGTGATTAAGAGTTGGTTTCATTCCCACCAACAGAATGGAATTTTTAGTGGTGAAACAAGAGCTACCAGAGGGAACAGTCTGGCGAAGACACTAAACCGAAAAGTGATAGCAGTTACAACCTCTTGCAATATCATCAGGGTCCTATGATAAAAGTTCAAGTGACAAACTAATTACTTACTATGCCAATGTCAAGTGAGTGTATGAAGGGTACACACTGACATCTGATCTGGCTAGTTCTGGGAAGCCAGGGTACAGTGGAACTCTCCTCTTCTTCACATCTGGTTCTTTGTCTTCGTGTTTTGGTTCCATCATTGTAGATATGGTCTTAAATACATTGGATTACAATCCCATTCAATTTTTATTTAATACTCGGATTTTTGGTACCTACTATAAAACGGTTGAGATTCCAGGAGTCCCAGGACCCTAGGATTCAGACTCAGAATACAGAAAGTTCTTTCTGTATTCTGAGGAATCAGGATTGGAATCTCTAGTTGAATCACTGTGCACTTTTTGACAGGAAAACAATAGGTTACCATAGTGATGTTAGTTTTGTTACTACAGCGATTTTTCATTCAATTTTCTACTGCTGATTGTTGCCTAGATAACCCTAGTAACTGCAACTTCAGTATCAACTCACCATACAAAATATATGAATGATTTTGCTATCTATGAAATCATCTTTTACTAGTCAGAAAAAAATATATTATACAAATAAGAGTAACCATGATGTTTTATAAACATTATCAGACTAAATCCTCAACGAGGTGGCTTGATTTGATTTGAGGAATTTCCGGCATAATTTCTGTTGAATATGGATTTCCTCTTACTTTTGTGAGGAGTGTTGGGCCATAATACCACATAGGTACATTCATTAAAATAATTTGCAGTCATTTATAACCTTAGCTCCTTCAGAATAAGTAGACCAGTTTGGCCGTGCAATATTGCTTAGCTTAACATAATTATAAAACTAAAGTCATATTATATTAAGTTTGAATAAAAAGCTCAGATTTAAAAACAAAATTAAATCAGTAACATTTTATTAATACAGCAATAATATTATTAAATCTACTATGCAGGGCCGTGCAGCCGCCTCAATGTTTCTGTTTAAGTAATTGATATTGCTCGTACAATATGGCTAGTTTGATTATTTACACATTATTGTAGGGTTCAAGAGGAAGCGGTCACGGCGCTCACTCTGCTCTTGCACACACAGTCATTAAATTGATTCACTAGCACTGAACATAGAAGGGATTTGTTGGGGTTTGAACTGTAGCACTCGAGGACCTGAAATCAATAAAAAAAATAATAAGGCACATTTACATTCACACAATGAGTTATTTACATACACAGATCTTGAACCCTAAACATATTGAGTGCTGAACCGGTTTTTATATTTGGGCACCGTTACAAGCCATGAGTGTTTTCCAGCACTGGACTGCCATCTGTTTATCTACACACCCAGCACGTAAGCTGCTCTAACACAACAGATGTGCATTCCTGCACACGCTTAACTTTTGGACTACTCAGCCGATTATCTTGTCTAGCCACGGGTGCGGCTCTGCACACACCGTAGTGAAAGTGTAAGTAATAAAAAACACAACGTCTGTGTTTTCAGCAGTGAACATGTTAATTGATCACTTTGAATATTACCTTTGCTTTCTCATCCTGGCATGGTGGTAATTTATGAGAAATTTTGTCTTGTTGCGCCGTTTTAAATAGTTCATTGGCCTCCTGTAGGGTTTTTTGGTACTCTGAATGCATGCTGCTGTTTATCTTTTCATGTGCTCGTTTGAGAGTTTCAATGCGTTGCGACCAGTAAGCTTCCTCGGCGGCGCTGTCTTGTCGTCTCTGGTCGTAGAACTGCTGTGGCGGTGGCGGCGACGGCGAGTATTGCGGTTGGGGCTGCTCGGCTTGCTAGAAAATAGTGTTTTTTTGTTACAATGATTACTCTTCAATCAACTTGTATTGGTTAATGAATATAAGCTCGTTAGATATGTTTGGAACACTAAGGTTTTATATGATTTGAGCTTAACACAATAGTTTACAACGGTAAATAACCTACAACGGTAAGACAAGTTGTGTCCAGTGTAAGCTTAAACTGCTCAGTTCAAGTAATTAGAATAAAAGTTTACACATCAATATGATTGTTACTGCATCAAACATCCTTTTATTTTGCTACAACTAGACGTGACATTGATCTAAATTATGTAATGCAGCATCATATTTACTTTTGCGGATAGCTGAGAAGATATCCGATCTAGTGCATCTTGAGACACTTGAATAGAATTTTCATTATCAACACTTAATTTCCGAGTACTTTGTGAACCTCCCATGTTTTAGTAAATTGAAAAAAATAATTATTTTTTATCGGCAAATCACGTCAGAAGGACATTTTTTGACAGCTCACTGCTATTTCCATATCATAGAGGAATCGAATTAGTTTAAAAAAATTACTCTATGGTCTCTATGGAATGGTGAGAAACGGTAAAATAGACGAGAATAACGTCTTTATTTTTCAGTTCCAAACATTTTATTAGTACAGCTACTCCATAGCAGATGGCGCTGTAGGTGTGTATTTTTATTTTGGCGGGATCAGGAAAATAGTTTGATGTCTAAAAATTTTATTACACTTCCATTCTGCGAGTGTACAATAATTGCAAATTATGCAATCCAAAACTGTGACCGTATCATAAAATTTAAGCCAAGTAAGAATTAGGCATCCCTACGAAACTAAAAAAAACCGTATTCTCCAACATCTTTGTAAGGAAGTATATTACTTACAACGGATTATTATGAAAAAAAAATGAAACGGTATCCAAGGAACGATAAGATGGTGAAGAAACTCTGTATACCCACAATGAGTGAAGGAGTGCTAACCTAGCCTGCCCTAGACGTAAATCTAGATTCTAGATATTACATGTATGACCTATCTGTAATGTTATATTGTATGAACTATATAATTAAATAAATGATCCATATATGTACATACATGTGTACTGAATAAATGCCAGTAAAATTATGTTGTAAAGCATATGCTATATACGATTATATACGACATAATTTATTGGCAATTGAATTGTGTGTAAATTGAGTGTTGGGTGTCCACACGATGTCAAATTCAATTATCAATTAAATCAGATCGGTACCTACATATTATTATATAATGATCGAAGGGTGCAGAGATAATATTATTGATATCCATACTGAACAATCTGATTAGTCCAATTTGGAATTGGCCAAGCCTGATGAACTTCAATTTTAAATTTATCGACCACTGCTCTTCAGATAAGACAATTTGAGGGAACTGCCAATCAAATCGGGTCGTATGGAATAGTGGTGCGACACCATGACTAATTTTGCTGGATGAAAATGAAGTAAAAATAGACTGGACAGAAAAGTTGAGCGGTGAAAAATATGACGACTTAAAAGATGGTATAACCTACCTAGTTCATCACAGTGTTCTCCGCAGCAAATTACCAACCAATTTCCAAATGTCATCAAGTTCCAAATTAAAAAGGAACTGATGTGATTTTGGCGAAGAATTTTTTGTGAGGCATGGAACGAACCCTTTGGTTTGGTGCAGGGACGAGGTAGTTCGGGCCACAAAAAGTGACCACAATGGCGGGAACCGGTTGCGCCGGTCGCAGCCTCCGCGCGTCCCGTCTCGCCCCGCCGGACTTTCTCTGTCTGATCGGCGCGCGATCCGCCGCGCTTTACAAGATTGTATTTATTTATTTCATTTTTATGAATAACTTTAACTTAAGGATAGTTTGCTTCCAAATCGTTACATTTCTCATTATAATTATGACCTTCGATCTGAGGATTCAGTAAATTTTATTGAATCTTCATCCCTCTCCGATCAGTGTATTTTCTGCTTCACTTTGTTTTTATATGCGGTAGTATCTACCAGATTTACTTCTATTACGTCACATTTCACGTCGACTCACGTCTTTCTTTGCTTGTCATTGTGATACTAAATCTCTATGCAGTTGCAAACTGTTCGGTAGCCGCATAGTTGCGATTCCTTCAAACTTACACCCGTTTATTCATAAGAAGTTATAGAACGTCACTTAGTACTGCGCAGTACTAAATAGCAGTGCGTAACTTTTTTGAAGGTCTAATCACTATACATGAATAATAGGATTTGAGTTTATTTAAGATTGAGTAAAAGCGCTATCCAAAAAAATAAACGTAGAGAATTACATTTAAAACCAGATTAACTGAGTAATTTCGTTCTAAAGCACTTAATCTTTAAAAAGGTATCGAACTCGAAATGTAATTGAGATAATCTCAAATATTTCAATGAGCGATGGGAATAGAAAATACGTAGACACGATTAGTTTCTATTGCGAATCTTTTATCTAATCATCTTGGACTGAATAACAATTCCATAAAATTCATTCAACTTTGTAGTCTTTAGACTGGCGCATGGCGGCTTGAATTGGAAAATATTTTTAGCATGTTAGGTTCAATTATCATTTGTAAGTACATAGTTCTGAATTATTAGATCCGATGTCGGTATCGAATCCAAAACCGTCAGCTATTTATTTAAGTTATTGCGGTCCTGATTTCTTATATAAGTTCATGAAACCCTAATTAGGGTTTAGAATCGTATGTATGTGATTGTGACGCGTTATTGCACAGAAACGGTTTATTTTTACGAAACTTAAGACTTAAGTGTTTGACTTATAATAGTGCATTTTTTTTGCCTACTTGCGGTAAATGGTTTGAGCTTTGACTTTTAAATAAAAGGTATCGTAGGTTCCATTTCAGGATCTAAAATATCTGTAAAATAACGTTCCGGCGTGAAGAGGGAACAAACAAACACACACACACTCACTCACATATACTTATACACACACTTTCCCATTTATAATATTAGTGAGATGGCCTAATCCTCCTCACGAAAGTGAGGGGAGACCCGTGCTCAGCAGTGGGCCGATATGGGTTGATGGTGATGATTTATCTATACTCACCTCACTCTATTAAAAATGTTCTAGATCAATCTGATTGTATAAATCAGCTCGCTGGATCGCGCTGCGCTTGCGCCTCTTGCCGTAAATACAAAGTTCCCTCATACCGTCTATTGCAGACTGGGTGCTGGCAATACCTTACTATCTTTGCTATCTAACGATATAAGAACTTAGGTCTTCAGTTTATGACTGCAAGGTTACAATTAATTAACACGAGTTTGAGGAAAATAGGCAGAGTAGGCATGCACGTTATTACAACATGTCTAAGTGTATTTTTCTTTTATCTAAACGACATTTTTAAGTTACGTATGCGATTTGGATCAACTATCAATGAATCACATCACTGCTATCAGCAATCGGAATTATTCTTTTAGTGACTACTTAAACTTAAAAAATTGTGAGCAGGCGTTAGGTGGTACTACCAACCTACTGCTGAAGAATAATTCTACAATACATACTGATGTCTCAGGGTGCGTGCGCAGTGCAGTGCCGCACAAGATTTTGTAATGGAAAGTTCTGGGTGATCCTGTAGCTGTTATGGGCAGGCGTGGCGCTTACCGGTGAACGAATTGATCGACTCATTACTTAGCAACATTAAAAATGTAGAGAAATAATTATCTCCACACATTTTAAAATCGTCTTAGTAATAAAATATTTTTCTAACATCAACCATTTTATTTCGAAGACCAAACAAAGGCGTCTTTATGATTACTATATGCTATGCTCCTGAACTCCTGTACTGTAGTGTAATTACATAATTTCGATGCATTTAGATTAAAGTTGTTTATGTCTTGGTGTTTGCAGAAACCTCAACAGGAAATAAAAATATATTATACCTAGTTTCAATTAAATTCAACATTGTTAATTGCACTGCGAACATAAAAAAGGCGTTAGATGGAGAGGACGTTGACCTGGCTTAATTAGTTATTTGGAGACAAACATGGCTATAAATTAGGTGCTAAATCTGAGATACTTAAACACATGCTTATTTGGGATTTCGTAGAAAACAAATTTATTGTACTTGACATAGAGGTGCCTAAATTTCTTATTCATAATTGTCCTTTAAAGTAATCATTGATGATGACGATTTTTTAAGATGTTCACCATCACCATGTCCACTGCAAAACACGTTACAACACGAGTAAGCATCTCATTTCGTAGGATAATACATTAATTGCTCGAGATTGGGCCCGTTTTTTGTACCACTGACTTTTGTCTTTTTTTATCGAACAACCACCTGTATGGACCCTTCGATGATTCCGATGACTGGTTATTTTTAGACGAAAAAAAACAAGAGACCCCTCTGTGGAAGTTTCGCTCTTAGCTCAAAACACTTTGAGTTGGTTTTGGTGTAAAGGCATTAGATATTGTAAATGTTTTTCTTAAATTCTCCAAGGGTGAGAAGATGAGACCACTGACAAGCTCCGAGCTCGCAGGTAGAAAATCGATTGTTATTAGATGTCAGATCTTTTCATAATAATACAAATATATTATAAAGAATGCGCTGTGTAAAGAATAGCGATGTCTGCCCGGACAAAGGTATTGAAGTCAAATTAGTTTTATCGGGTATCGCATGAAATATTGGCTGGTTATTGTGAACGAATGTTGCTAAATCACTGAGGAATCGTTCCACGTAGACTGTATTCTATTATTTATAGGATAGTCCTTCCTACCTGCGGGACTCGTCATTTCAATACGAATGACGAGTCCCTTGGCAATTAAACGTCAAAATGAAACGAACTCAAGCTGATCCGAACCGTGCTGCATAGCCCCGCAGGACCTTATTGAAGCGAATTGCGTTAAAATAAAAATAAAAACAAACTTCTTTCTAAAGCTAGTGTTGTTAGACAATGATTAAATCAAGTTGACAGATATTTAATCCAGGTTTAAATGTTGACGAACTTCAGCTTGGGAGACTTAACCGATGTTAGTTGAATGCAGTGCAAGACTCATGTTCAAACAAACTTGCTGCATATAAAGTTGGCTACACAACATGTGCATTAGCTTCTAGCAAATAAAATGTTTCGAGTTGAATTTTCTTTCTTATTTATCTTCATTCCACACATAAGTTTGTCTTGATTAACGTAACAAGTGACGGGATGTTTATAACTATTATGTTACTGTTTACACGGTTATTTGATAAGTTGATTAATTTTAATTAGCCTCCATTGGATTATTACTACTAAGTTCTACTGAACTCCACAATAATTATAAACAGATATAAATACCAATTTAAATTTAAACTCGACCTTAACACCTCCAATCATTACGATCCCGAGGAATAGCTGTATTATTACTATATTTATTAATTACACCTACATAAAACGTAATAAACATCATAATCTGCAATTATCATTTTATAATGTCGGATAATTCATAGTTATTGTGTAATAAATATTAGAAGCGGCTAACGCACGTTCCCACAAGGCTTTGAATGGTGCGACAAGATGGCTTGGCAGGAACAGTTAAATTAAATGGTTTACCATTAATCTTTATGCCTTAGGATTTAAGGTTCAAAATGTTGAAGAGCTAATAGCCTTTATTTTCTGGATATTATGTTAATTGCGATTTATATACATGTATAAATAGTGCGTAGGTACGCCGAGTGACATCTTCGTATACCAGCGCAAGCTCGGTAATTACCCGTGTCTCTCGGACACTGTTATCTTGTCCCCTGCTAATTAATATTCCTATTATGTTGCTGTACCTTCTGGAGAAATGTTCAGATACAAGGCACACATCTTAATGCTTCTATCTTCTGCTGTTTAATTTATCAGAAAACAGGGTTGAACTCGTTTTCGAGGCGCTATAACATATGATACCTATTGTCCAATACTAAGTAAACGCATGTAATTTTTACCATGACAGTGCAATAAAAACCATCAATGAGAGAGGACGTTCTTGACATTCAAACCGTTTCCATTAGAGCGATATGAACCTTAACACACTAAACACCTATACATAGTGAGTTCAGTGCGTATGTACCTAATACCTGGACCACAATAAAAAATAGTACTAGTTTTTACGTTAAATTAGTGTAGCTGTAGGTATCTAATCCTTACTTATATTATAAATGCGAAAGTAACTCTGTCTGTCTGTTGCTCTTTCACGCCTAAACTACTGGACCGATTGAAATGAAATTTGGTACAGAGATAGTCTAGAGCCTGAGAAAGGACATAGGGTACTTTATAATGAGATAAAAGAATTGTAAAGGTTTGAAATAGGGGATGAAAGTTTGTATGTAAGCTATATTGACAGCGAGTAACATAGGCTATTTTAATCCCCATATTCTCGCGGGAACAGTAACTACGCAGGTGAAACCGCGGGGCGCAGCTAGTGGAAAATAAAACTCTTTATTGTACACCAAATAACATAACACAGAAATATGTACAACAAAATGTAAAATTAAAGTAGTACGTACACTGGGCCTAGTGCAATAAAACTAGGTATTTATTAATGCTTACAATTGTTGTACAACGCTTTCAGAAAATTGTCTTCTACTTTCTAGGACGTCCACATCCTCTCTTTTTAATATGTTGTAACAAATAAATCATAACCCGACTTCTAAAATTTATAGAATGATTTATTTGCACTAGATTTTGGTACGGTACATTTGTCAGGCGGTCACATCACGGTTAGAGCAGAAGCATCAAGCCGTCTGCCGTCTGATCACATTTATCAACTATGAAGATCGCTTCTGCGCGACGAGTCCACACCAGAGCTGGAGTAAGGCCGTATATACAATTATACATACGGATACAGGAAATGGGTACATTTTTTTATCGGCCTAACTCACCTCACGAAAGTGAGGGGAGACCCGTGCTAAACAGTGGGACGATATGGGTTGATGATGATTATTATTTGGATTAGTAGGTTCCTTCTTATCTTACAAAAGTAATAAAACAAAAATAAAATACAATAAGTTGAGACTAGAAGAAATCTGTTTTTTACCAGTTGTTGTCATTGTGCTTAATATAGGTAGCTTGTTGTACTTATATACAACTCTTACCTACTCTTATTACCGTCGATTATTAAAAAAATTACTGTAAGCAATTTGAAAACTAACGCGAGTGGTAGGTATCCATAATGACGAAAGGCTGGCCTTAAAATGGTATTTACCTAGTAGTATGTGGCCTTAAATAAAATAGTACCGACTCTGTCTCATACTCTGTCTGTGGTAAAGGCGTGAAAAAAAAGAACGAGAAGGTTTCTCTTTTAAAAACGATATCGACAAAAAGGTTTTAATAAAATGCATTAAGTTAAGTACCTATATGAAAGCCCCTTTACGCAACCGGTGCTCCTGTATCATAGCTCTGTACTAATGGTTTTATCAGCTCAAATAAAGCGAACCACTTCGGCCGCAAAGATTTATTTCCTGTCGTCGTTTAACTCACCTATAATTTATTTACCACTTTCTGTGCGACGCTGAGGTATTAAAAAAACTTAAACTTTAGAATGCGTTTTGTTTTTTAAATTCCAGTTTAGTTTGGAGCTATTTTTAAAACTTTAGTTTTTTAATCAAAGTTGTTCTTTTGTTTTTATTATTTGAGATTAGGGACGTATACTTTTGTTCTTAATAAAAATGAAAGTTTCTATAATATATAAGGTATAGTGGGCGACAAATACACACATGTACAAATTACTTAAGTAGGTACCTACTAAAATATTGCGTAAAGTAATAAAAATGAAATTTTGAACTTGTTTAGCGGTTTTGGTCGCTAACTGTATCAAAGACAATGTTTCAAACAGATAGATTAATTTAAATATTCAAATTAGCACATTTTTGTTTTATTTTGACTCTGAACCATCGATAAAAAGTAATTTATCACTGTCATTGAATATACAGTTTGAGTTGTAAATATTGTAAAGTGTGCTTATAAAAAGAAATGTCTGTGTAACGCATATAAAAAATACATCAAAAATGTACACTTACGCGTAAATAAAATTTCGTTTCCAGAAAAACGTTGCCGCTTCTCAAATACTTTCTCTGAAAACTTCCTAACAAACAATTTAAATTAAGGATCCAAGAATCCGTACGATTTCCGCTATCTTTGGTTTCGGCCGGCTGCCTTAGGGCGAGGGCTACTGAGGGTGAGATCTATAGAGCACGCTTTCACTTCGCTCAACCTTATCATGGTTCGAACTAGGCTGAGTTTTGCTCAGGAAAAACTCAAGCGTCAAATTTTTAGTCTAGAATAAATTTAATTGAGCACGCCTTAAAAAAAAAAACATGCTTTTAAATAAAAATGGCGGCAATCAGGCATGCAGCCTATCCAAAGATTATAAAGGCTTCATAGTAATGGGCCCATCTGATAGAATTGTTCAGGGACAACGCAAGTGCGGTAAGTAACACCATCAACATCCCATGTTTGCCTACTGCTGAGCACGGTTCTCACCTCCCTTTCGGTGCGTACCCTTATTAGAGAAGACTATTACCGTTTCAAACTCACCTAACGCTTAAGCTAAGCTAAGTAAGAGCAAAGTCAAAGGTCGCTCTATAGATTTCGCCCTGAAGGGCGTGGAAAAGGGGAGAAAGGGGGCTAATGTTATAATTTGTAATTTAAACCGCGGAGCCCCACTGGCTTAATTATAGAGGTTAATGTGCGGTCTCAACACGACGATTTTGCGGTCGCGAGCTTTACTTGGAAATTCATGGAGATTTTATCACCTGTATCAAGTTGTAAGGCTGGAATTATTTATGTTTCCAGACATAGGGAAATTGTTATATTCATTATTTATTTCCATGAGAGTTTATGGTAGATATAATTAAATTTTACTGTAAGTATTTGTATTTTAAACTGTAACTGAAAAATTAATTTTGTATAAGTATTATGTGGTAATTCTCGAAGTTATTTTAATAACTAGATTTAGTCAGCAAAAATCAGTTAAACATTTCCTTACTTTTAATATGTATAGGTCCACTCACACACGCACAATATTAAATATTGTGTACCTAGCTAGTAAAAGTAACTTATATTACATTACTTATAATTAATTTAACTTAATATTTTCAAATGTTCAGCCTCATAATATGAAGTTGACTGTAGGTATAAAGGCAGGTACCTAATGACGTATAGATTTTTACTTACCCGCTTTTACAGGAAAACATTAGTTAAAAGACCAATTGAAATTTCAACTTACTCAGTAATGTTCTGTTAGTCAAAACGGACCTTAAACCCGCTGAAATCAAAGTAAACCTTAAAAGTTTGACAGTTATTATTTCAGCACAAAGAAATACGAGATTAACTTTGCTCGTGGTTTGTTAGGGTACGCACAGGCTGCTGCGGTAGCAAGTGCGGTGGACGAGAATTGTTCACGGTAAGATACTACTTTTTTTAATTTGACTCAGTGACGAGACGAGCAAGTCATCTACCTGATGGTAGGCACCACGCCTGCCCACAACAGTTACATTTACAGAACTTTGCATTGCATAATCTTGCGCGGCACTGCACTGCGCTCGTCACCCTGAGGCATCGACTATAAAGTCTCATATGCACAGTAATTTCGCTGGAAACAGTGCCCTTCAAACAGAAACACAGTAATGTTTTACTACTGCTTGGCGGATGAATATCTGGCAAAGATGTGGTACTTCCCCAGGCGGTCTCTTGCAGAGGCCTAACACTACAAAGAATCTCTTATCTTTCTGCTACATTTTTCGGGCTTAAAGAGCGACATATCTGAGCTTTGGGAGTCAAGACGCTAGAACGAAGCGATTGTGACCCACGCATCATAACTTACGAGATGTCGTTACGGGGTCGGGAATCTGATCCTATGTTGTGTTACAAAGAGTACCTACCAGTTACCATTCGGCCACCATGATTTTGGAAATACACTGAGTGTAGAGTCATCATGAGTGTGGCTCTCAATTTCGACCACTTAGAGCTCTGTTAGAGCGGGAATGTAACACAAACACAGGTAAGTGCTACGAAAACAGACTTTTAAGTACATAGTTGTGTTGGTTGGTTACCTACCTTCAAGTCAAGAGAGTAAGGAAGAGGCATTTTCCATCAGACTGATGGTCTTGTTAAATTTGTGGTAAAATTTCCACCTTGTACTGAGATTTATTTCTGTGATTTTCAGTGGCTAGTTGGAGTGAGGACTTATGGAAAATGTCTGGCAAAGACTGGATGAGGAGTGCCGAAGATCAGGCTCAGTGGCGTTCACTAGGAGAGGCATAATTCTAGCAGTGGACGAGTTTAGGCGGATGATGATGATGAACTCAAACTCAAATCATTTATTGTAAATAGGCAAAATATTGCACTTTTACACGTAAAAAAATAATATCTTATAAATAAGTATAGAAATACAAAAAAATAAGTCAAAATATTATGATCTATGAAACTAATGATTATTATTTAATTATGGTTTGAGTTAGAAAAAGTATATTCCCGTTTCAAGTGGTGACTCATGCCTAAGTCTCGCACAGGAAAAGGAAAACTCCATTGACTCTACCAGTGCTTCGGAAATACGCCCGTTAGAGAAGATAGATCCAAGAAACTCTACGGCGATGTCATTTTAAAAATTTTTGTATTTTTTTTTAAAGCCATAATATACAATATAAAATAAATCATTTTATTGACAATATTATGATTTAACATCATTACCAAACTATTAAATTACATTATTGAAATTGTATAAATTACGTTGATGACGGAGTTTTATATTGATCGAGCACCCATTTAACAATATACTCGTAAATAAATATATACAATCTTTCAATTTACAATTCAACGTAAAATTTATGGAAAAATTAAAATTAATAAATTTAAAATTTCATTCACGCCCAATGAATTTTCTTATTGCCTGTACCTAGTAGTAAATATGCGGTCAAAATTGCTTTATACGTTTATACCAACATAACTAAAGTTCCGTAATAAAACATGTGATTGTAGTTACTTTAATTCAAGTTTGTTAATGTAATATTTTTTGTGAAGTCGTACAATGCGGTGCGCCCGCGCAGTGCGCCCGTTGATGTCTTTTGTATGCGAGCACGCGCGCTGCGCTCGAGCCGCTTGTGAGCTCTTTATATTACACTGTTTATTCTAATCAAGCGGTCTCAGTGCGGTCATTATAATCTTTTTGACAAGTAAATTATAGGTAATGCTTGATAAGATTTGTAATAAATATCATAACAACTTACTTGAGAAATTTTATGAGTTATAAATTGGAAGGCGCGACTTGAAATGTTTTAAGAATGTAATTTAAACCAACAATCTGATTCTATCAAGAAAATACGAAGTTTACTATTCTTTTGCGAGTATAAAAACTAAAATAAAGTTTAATAACACATAAAATGTTAAATTTATTTTATGTTTCTGCTGGAAGCTGGTGGCGTCGACGAATTTTTGATAAGAAAAGTTTAAGAACTTTTTTGATACTTGATTCGAGTCTGAACGTGTGTAACTAATTGTTTCGTACTAGCTGATTCAGGGGTCGACGGCCGGCTAAGCGAGTTCTCGTCTAGGCATCCTAGACTTTACTATAAATACCTACCTATAGGTGCTGTAGCACCGATGCCTTCACAATGGAACTGAGAGTTTTGGCGGGAAATCGAAAATATGACGTTGTGAAATGTGATTTGACGTCTGTGGACAAATAAAACAAAGACAAAAACTTGTGATTTCGTGTTTTCTTTAAATAAATTCAGGAAGTTACATTAAAGCATTCACCATTTTACTGAATCGTGACGTTGACTAGATTACTGAATACTTGACTTTCTAGGACTCGACGTTTTGGCCAAACTTGACATTGGTTAGATGCAGAAAACGTGAAGAGCCGAAAAATTTAAAAAGTATTGAGCTGACATCACGTTTGTTGGCGTTATTTGGTGAGCACACACTATGTAAAAACTTACTTTTGATGTTTGCACAGATGTTTGGCTTGTACTGCTCGGTAGGTACATATACTTAGTACTTATTTTTAAATCAGCAAATAAAGCTTAGTTATTATTTTTAAAAATAGACTATTTATTAGGTATTAACAGTTTCTACAAATGCCATGTATGAGGTTAATGTATTACAAGCACATAGTTACATAACCAAGATTTTTTTTTAAATTTTAGGTAGACATACACGACAATCTAGTAAGGAGTAAAATAAATTTGAATTTATTAGTTGTTGTTTTATTGCTGAATATTATTATGTGAATAATTTAACGTTTAAGTTTCTTTCGTATTTTTGATTAGATTTGTGGTATTTATAGTAGACCGAGGTGAATCGGGTCAGGGGGCCACTTCGATGACCAATAAGAAATTTCGTCATATTACAATACGTAAACGAAACCAAACAGCGCATCGCATTTATCTATCCACGAGAATGATTCAGCTTGACATTACCTCTCGAGTCAGTCTGGGCGAAGCTTCCCAGAGGGCCGCTCTTTTCGTAAAAATTGATCCGGATCGTCTCGGCCAACTATTCCTCTATTATTCATCTTATTCCTCATAGGACACAGAGGGAGAGAGGGACAGAGATAGATGCTGGTTGGCGGACGTCAAATTAATATTATCCTTGAATTTTGATATTCGTCAGGCCGTTTTAAATTTGATATATTTTTTGTATAGTCCACCATAAATCCATGCATCCATCACCGTAAAAATACGATAGATGGCCTCCGTGGCGTGAGTTGCTGAAGAACTGACTGCAAAGCGTGTGGTAGTAAGGCTCTATTCCCGCAAAGGGCAAATATTTATAAGCCGCATGTATTGAATTTGTTTTGAGTCTGTGCGTTTGTGAGACCTTGTTGTTCTTGATTCCCTAGATACAGGGAGTCCTGGTAGGGATCAGGGTGTAGGTTTGTAGGTATTATAAAATTATAATTATATAGGTAATTAATTATGTAGGCAAGTATGGCATGGTTGAATCTGACTGAAGTAACAGATAAGTTTAAGATTACGTTATTTTTAACAACCTCCCAACTATTTCACTCCGCCTTTTCACATAACACTTTATTTGCTTCAAATTAATCCTTTCCGTGGTTTCGCCGGTGCTGATAAAAAAACGACATCGATCGGAGATAAATACCAACATAGCTTTGCCGCTAAATAAATAAAAGGTATAGGAAATTGGGCTTTGTAGTGTGAGGTTAGAGTTGAAGAGTTTTTGTTGTGAGGGTAGATGAGAGTGGGTATAAAGTAACATGTCTGGTAGGGGAGAGGCGGGTGCGGGTCGGCGGGCGGCGGCGTGGAATGCGGTCTTCTGATACCCCATGCCGTACGGTTATTGGTAGATGTATGTATAGCCGGCTTCAGGTGCCGGCCGGCCGGCGTGCCTGCGGACTTGGGACAAATTGACGAGGTTTTGGCGGGAAAAGCGCTTGGGTGCGTTGAGTCGTTATTTTTTTATTTGATTGAGTAGGTAAGGGTTTGAGAAATGGCTTCAAAAACAAATTTTAACGATGATGTTTAATAGACGTGTTTAAATATATCGACTTTATATTCTATTTCCAGGGTCAACCACATTTTTTGCGGCCATATTAATGCACCACCTATTTATTCTGTGGCATCAGTCAAATTAGATATTGCCAGTTATAATCACTAGTATGACCTAACAGTAGGTAACTATATTTTCCTAAAAGAAAGCATTTCCCTCGATCAAGTAAGGTCAAGTCCACAGTCTCGCCGGCCCCTTTGGCCATATAAGCGAGCGCCCGCGGCGTGGTCCGAGTGGCCACAGTAACAGCAGTACAGCGGTCCAGCGGTTTTTTGGTACATTTAGGCCGGGGTCAGTGACCCCTTGAAACAATTGGAGCCCAATCGTCTACGCACCGTAATTTATGTTCAAGTTTAATGTTCTCAGTGCAATTGCCTGCGGTGCACTTTGAAATTGTCGGTTGTTCCAAGTTTTACTCGTTAAAGTACGTTAACGATCTATTGCGCAGTTCAAAAACTTAAAAATGCCAGCGTAATCGAAATAATTCCTAGTAAAGTATTTAGAATTGATGTCGTAGGCGCACAAGCTCTACTTTTTTTCATGGGTTCAGTTAGCAATGATTTGAAGTTTATCTTCTCAAAATAGTAAAACTGATCCATAGTAAAGTGACTAATAGTCAAAATGTATGATTAAGAAACCAACCAACTCATTTTGTTTTTATCCACACTTTTGATGAGGACAATAAAAAGTCCCTGAATTTGAAGAGATGAAAATAAACCAACGACCAAAAAACACCAATGAATATTAATCTTCAAATTACGTAAATAAACTGTAGCAACTGTTGTTTAAAGATTCATAGAAAAAAATATTCACAACAACTGCATTTTTTAAATTTGTGTTGGTAGTCTTGATAATATGAATTCAATTCGACATCTGATTCACAAAGATCAAACTATGAGTAGCTCTCACGCCGATGACGTCACCGGGACAAACCAAGCTAAAACAAAAAACTAGAGGTAACACAAGCTAGACTAGTCGTGACTAGGCTAAAGGGGAGAAGCATGCGGCCCTGCCAGAGCCGATCTTATCGCGTTCACGAAATGACTAACACTGCGCAGAGCTTCCAGCCGAGAACACTGGAATTTGTGAAATACTAACTTGAAGTGCATGAATTTGACTCTACACCTTTGGTTTCTATGTAGCAAATTTCTTCAAATAGAACATAAAAAATTTACACAATTAGTATTAAATTAGCTTTAGACACCAAAAGTGGCCAATTCGAAGATTTCAGGTCCGACATCTTAATGAAAACGCGTAAAATCATAAGTAAATTAAGTAGTAATAAGTTTATACTTTACATTAAAAATATAGCATGATATTAGAAATACATAGTCGCTATGAACGATGCTATGATATCTTTGTTCTGTAAAAAAGTTAATAAAGAATGATATCTAAACCTTATGTGCTTCTATGATATTGAAATCAAATTTGTTATTGAAGAACAAAAATACGTAAAGTTTGTAGCTACTTATACAGCCAAGTGAAAATAAAATTGCCCTAAAGCCAAGCTGAAGTTATTTAAAAAATCTGAAACATTCGCTACTCGTCACTGCAGTTGTAACTCACAGAAAATTGAATTAATTTCTCGAATATCCACTCAAAAAAATACCCTAACTAGCCGAGCGTCCGACCCATTCCATTTGTTATTAAATACGGTTCGACACCGAGTTGGATGGAATTGAATTGGCTCCTTTGTTACCTAAATGTCACAGAATAAAATGAGTAAGTATTACATAATGCAGAATGGATACTCTCCATTCCACACAATCCGCGTCCCCGCACCTCTACCCGCAGTCACTGGGATAATTACCGGGACAGACAAATAATACACGCCCAAATGTAATAGACAAACGGTGTGTATGAAAAACGTATGAACCTTCACACTAGCGGGCTGTCTTTTATTTTGGTCGAGCAGTATGTTTCGGTACTTACATACACATTAGGCGCGTGTACAAACGTCACTTTTATGGTGTGCGATTTGTCGAATCAGGTTATTTGTATGAAGTGTCTGGGTGTGTGTTAATGCCTAAATTCGACTCACGTAGTCTTCGTAGTAGCGTTCAGTGGTAATCCACTTACGGAACGTCTTTGGCAATGCGATCGCTATGTTTAGTTATTGTCATAGCATATGACCGCTTTTCCTATTCATTGTGCAATTTTATTGAATGCTATTTTGAACAAAGAGACTGTCAAACATGTTACCATTGTGACCTGATGGAATGAATAAACGATTTAAGAGTGAGTTTTTGAGATAACAAAGTTTCTTTAGCGAAGGAAAGATATTCTTTGGAAATATTGTGTTGCATGAAATATACTTTCAGGGTCAGCAGGGCGATTGCGTATCTTTGTTGCAATCTGATTTAATTTTACGCACGCGCTTGCAAAATGATTTCTATTTTCGTATATCAGGATTTTTAAAGTATGGACACGTTCGCATTTTTAAAGCTGACTGTACGCAAAACTGCCAATTTTACTGAATTTCAAATAGTACCTAACGGATTATAACGAAAATGTTCAATTATCTGTCTGCAGGCACGTACCTACTTACTTAATTTCCTCATCAAAACGTTAATTAATTATCTTTTTAAGCCTAATGATTGTTGTTGACATTTAATTATTATTCAATACTCTCATTTGCCTAGCTGCATTCGATTCATTAATCTCCCATCGCTCGAAGTTGGAATTATCGCGTTGTCCAGTAAACAGTCGGCTGGCAACCCTTGTGATTAATCACCTTTGGACTTGTCTGCATTGCTGTACATAGCTTTTGTTTGAGCTCATCAATATAACTAATTCTATGTTTATAATTAACTTTTTATTATAGTTTTCGACCTAAGAGACCTTTGCTGCTAAACCTCTAGGAAATAAGGTTAGTTAATTCTTAATTAATTCTGAATACAGAAATATGTAGAAAGTGTGACTTTGATGAAGGAGCTAATAATGATGTAAATTCCACAGATATATCTGCACTGCAAAAGCCTGTTCCAAAATCGTGCTCATTCGATTATTCCAATCATTTTATCGCGACACACTTCAGGCCGTTTTCCCACGGCAACAAATAGCTACTTTCGTTCCGAATCTCCTTTACTTTTGTGTCCCCGTGTCTTGTACGGAGCAGCCCATTTGTACTGTGCCATAGAATAAATAATAGTACTTTGGCACTAACCACAGATATAGAGGAAATAGATATTGCATTTTTATTCAATCGTCTGAAACAACGAAGTCAATGTCGCTGCAAGAGCTGCTCTTTATCTGAAATTATCAATTAGGTAATTATTTTAAGACGAATGTTTGCTGATGATTTTTCAAAAATGACTTGGTGCGAACATAGTCGGAACGTAAATAAACTGAGATAGTTGCGCAACAACAGCTCCAATTTCTGGTACCCAGTAACTGGCCCAACAGTGGGGACGCTGAAAGTTATGTTTCCCAGCGTCCCCACTAAGAATTTCAGGTCAATATTTTCACTAAACTAACTTGCGTGACAATATGTAACTTCCCGCCATCTTGTCGATGAACTTGACGGTATCTATTTCGCCTATATTTGCGGTTTCAAAATAGTATCGCCATTGGATTATACAAACAAGGGTAATAAATTGGAATAATTTCCGCACGAACACGAACGGGCACGAAGTCGTGCGGTACGAGGGTTTTCCATTTGAGAGAGAGTGTGGAACACGGGTGGACATCTGTTGCGGTTGCCCTGGTTGACAGCGGCACGCAATGAGCAGTAACTATGTATTGTCAATGGTGGCACGGCACTATAAATCGCTGGCACAATTTTGGTACACAAATCAAATGTCTATCTGTCGAAGTCTCGTGTCTACCGAGCTTGTCTACCTGCTTATATCAACAGCGATGTAGGTATTCGGCTCTGAGATCATAGTTCATAATAGTTCAGAATCTACTACGAAATTTAAGGTCTCAATACACGTACAATAATTTTGTAAATTGCGTATTGCGCAATGCTTTTGATTGTTTAGGTAGAGTTGAAGACTGCTTAATACAATATGACTGCTTAACTGCTTAATATTGAAGACTGCTTTGGTAGGTCTTGGTAATCAATGCACAATATTATTGTAGGGCCGGCCTTATGCGTTTCAATCTTCGTACTTTCGAAATACTCTATATCATTTGCCGAATAAAATCTAGCTTTTTGAATTTGCACCATTTTGTTATAGCTGGTCCTTCTGCGCGTATTTTGGTCTACTCATTATACAAAACATTAAAATTTTTAAGCTCATTATTTTGCATGATATGAAAACACCAAATATTTACAAAAAATTTACAGAAATAATAATGTTTTGTGTAGAGGATTTTGTGCGTGTGTAGACCAAAACACAAGCAGGAGATACGGCTATATTTAACCCACAACCAAATACCTAGTAAGTCAAATGGCTCATTCACACGGAGGTACTACATAATTCGTCATTGACGATTCGTTATCAATAACGATTAATTAAAGACGAATTTAAGTTCGTTCACATAAATTTATAAATCAAATTGTGATTTATAATCATCATCATCATCATCAACCCATAACGTCCCACTGCTGGGCACGG
This sequence comes from Campaea margaritaria, assembly GCA_912999815.1. Classification (NCBI taxonomy): domain Eukaryota; kingdom Metazoa; phylum Arthropoda; class Insecta; order Lepidoptera; family Geometridae; genus Campaea; species Campaea margaritaria. The sequence continues at coordinate 12,597,104 of OU538789.1, read as the reverse complement.
GTCTCTCCTCACTTTCGTGAGGAGGGTTAGGCCATAATCCACCACGGGGCCCCAGTCCGGATTGGTGGATAACATACCTACCTCCGAAATAATTCTCGGGTAGGTATGTGGGTTTCCTCACGATGTTTTCCTTCACCGAAAAGCGAGTGATAATTACGTACATATGTTTTACAGAAACACATTGGTACGTACGTTATAATAATTTGTATTAAATCATGATCCGGGAAAAACGCGATAGATGTGTGATTGGATCGTTACATTGTTTTGTTTTTTTAATTTATTTTTTATTTGTTTGTGTAACGAGACGTCCAAGTCGTTCACCCGATGTTTGTGGCTGCAGTCTGACGAATACAGAAAATTAACTTTTAATTTGTGTTTTGTACACGAGTTCAATCTAGAACACGGGTCTAGTTCGAACCCATAAACGTATAAAAACAGGAGGAAGCCGCGACGACAAATATGAAAATGAACATGGCAATGGCGGCTGCATATGTGTGCCAGTGTGATAATTTGACGCTTTATAAAGAAAGTTATCTCATTTTTATTTAAATAATTGGTATAACATGAATTGAACGTAGAAGAAACTTGTGCATACGAGCATCCCGGGTGCTTTACATTAGCAAATAGCGTCTCACAATGATTCTTTTTCATAGGTTCATGGTTCAATCCAGAGATGACAAGCAACTCTTGCTCGTTCATCATCATCTAAGTTGCCTAATCCCAAGACAAAATGTAATACATCTTCTCACAGTCCTTTTGAACCTTACTACTTTCCAATAATGGCTAAAATAGTCTGTAAGACGAAGCAGCTTTGTCTCCCAAGAAAACATTAGTACACAGAATGTGTGAGTGAACACATAACGCAAACTGAAGCTGGTTTAAGATGTAATGTGATCATGGATGTCTACGAGGTGTAATGGACTAAGAACTTGTGTAACTATAGATTGTGTACTCAATATGTTGGTTTAATTTTTGTTCCGCTTTGTGCATCATGGACAAGGCTACAACAGACTAGATTCTAAATAAAAAAAATTTGTTGTCTGTAAAGTTGGTTTACGGACGATATTTTAACGCGACAACGTCATAACAAAACATTGCTGAAATGATTGCATACTTTTATAAATAAAATTCAATCATTTTTTATTAATAAAAGAATAAATACTTAAAATTATACTAGTAATCAAATTTTTAAAATGCAAAAATAAATAACCTGTCAAGAAGAGAATAGAGATAGATGCGGCGCAAGCGTACAATGAGCGTTACGGGACAATGTGTCAACTTTTTAGTGCATGCAGCCCGCGTTCAGCCCGCATTCTAATTGTATTTTTTTAGGTATTTCAAAACAGAACTGTGGATCGTACAAGTTACAGAATCACCTTAAAGGCATCTCTCATCCTAAAAGTCGGAAGCTTAAGCCAATACCTAAAATGATTGTTGTCGTCGAGTTAATCTGCCTTCTTTATAGCATGTACTTACTAAATTTTTAGTAGCACATAAATTGTTTTATACGACAGTTAGTAGAAAAATCGTTATTAAAAAATTAGCTTCGAATATCTACGATCAAAGGTAGCGGCCATTATTCAATAAACGTTATAATATAATGGTACTTTAAAACTTGTTCGTAACCAATCGCCATGATGGCAGGTTGTTAGGCATTTTGGTGATGTCATGGGCAGCACTCTATCTGTTGGAAATACCTACTTTCCCAGGTTGAGTCACTGTGAACGTTAGGAATACCTACCGAATACATTTATACGATGTGAATAAAATGAAAGAAACAAGAATGTGTTTATTGTAACTATAAAATTTACCACAAATCACGAACTGACTAATAAGTAGATACATCGTAATAGTAAAAGTTTTCCCGGAATAACTCTTTAAAGCAATATTTTTCCCCGTTTTTGCTACATTCTTCATTGATACTCCGCTCCTATTAGTTCTGGCGTGATCTTATATAGTCTATAACCTCCCTTAATAAACGGACTATTCATCGTAAAAAGAATAGTTCAAATCGAACCAGTAGTTCCTGAGATTGTGGCGTTCAACCAAACAAATAAAATCTTCAGCTTTATATATTAGTATCTTCGATCAAGGATTAGTATACTTAGTTAAGTCCTTATTTTTAATATGATTCCTGCGGCTAGTAAATCAGTTGCACTGATTTCTTACGAAATAGTCCCAAAAATGTCGTCCCACATAAAAAAGTCTCAAAATTACGTAATTATTATGTAGTCTCAAAAAGGCCAATTCTCAAAACTGTCAACTTGGTCCGCAGTATTCGTAGGTCCATTCTGTCAACACCGCTCCGCTTATCTTATAAAGCCATGCCATTTTGAACAGAAACCTTGCAACATTGTAAGAATTGTAAGGCGCCAGTGATTACCAAACAATCTCGAACCATTACAGCACGGGTTGCCGTCCGATCATTATTTTAATTTCGATTTCGCTCCGACGTGATCGTCCGACAGCCTCGATCAAATTCTATGTGCTCTCACTAATGTCTATTGCAAGGTAAATAATGTTCAATAAGCATTAAACATATTTGTGACTCCAAAATAAGTTGTCTGTAGAGTTACAATACCTACTCTTCCTATTTAATTTTGGATTCTAATACCTAAAGTTAATGAATATTATTTACTGTAACTGTAATTTAAGTATGAAATCAAAGAGTGTATATCTATACCGGAAATATTAAGTTCTAGGTGGCACTGCAACTGATATGGGCAGGCGTAGCGCTAACTATCAGGTGAACGACTTGCTCGTCCTTGTCACTCAGTGAAATAAAATAAAAATGAAACTTTGTACCCAATCAAATTGTCAGATCCCGCTATGTTTAACTAGTAACACGTTTAAATCTAATTATAAACATTCAAACACATATTCAATTCTCTTTTTAAAACCTCATCATTGTGTTTACAGACGGCCAGTATGTTGACGCCGCAGTCGTCCGACCGACGCGGCCGGTCGGACAAACCGGCCGTCCGCGTCATGTCGGTTAATTGATGACAGTGCGAGATCGACGCGGCTGATCGACTCGGACAAGTTCGTTGGTACCACCCTATGTAACTTCGGTAATGTTTACTGGAAGATTGGTTTTTGAAGTAAAACTTCTTTACGCACGCTTGACTTGGGGATAAAGCTGTTGAATGCGTTACGAATAATGTGATCGGGCGAGGCGAACGGAAATTGAGAGGCATATATAAGTTAGTGAAGATAGAAAGGGAGAGAGTTACGTTTCGTATATTTTTTAAAATATCTTTTTGAAATTTTTTGAAATAATTTTTGTTAGGCGAATCTTTACTTCTACTATCTGTCCCAGAACACAATATTTAGTTTTTTAGATGTCCCAACAGCCACATTTTATATCAAAAGTAATTTTAGCCTCGTAGCCCTTCAAGCGCAAATAACTAATTAAGCAAATAACATTGATGTGGAAAGTAGTGAGCAAAAGCGTTAAAGAAGAAAGCACAGTCCGTAACATCCGTAATTAGAATAAAGGGAATAAAAAAGATTGGGAGAACTGTTAAGGCGTGTCCTGGATAACGAAAAGTTTTAAAAATGTTTCAGTAGTTAGCGTAGAGGGAGGCACCATCAATATAATTATCCGAGGCACATAAATAATTAAAAGAAAGTCTTTAATCAACATACATTATAATATATAGCTGGATACAGTCCTCTTCCAACCCACAGGGTTACCTTACCCGTTTTCTAACTCACGCAATCCCTAGATAAGAATACTAAGATACCTGTCTACAATAATGCATATATTTAAATTTGACCTCCCTAAAGTAATTGCCGTCCCTTTCATTATCATAAAGCTTGAAAGTGACAGCTATAAGTTGGCAAGACTTCAGCTCGGTCACTATCTATGCCGAAATAATGTTTAGGTTTGTTTACTGCCAGTGCTGTGATTACAAATGTTATCCCATCTTTAGGGCTAATAGGAATGGGGCACGCGATTCTATCGTTAGCAGGCGAAGCAGCGGTAAACAAACGAGGCTCAGTTATTCAATTAGTGGCGATAGCAGAAAGGGATGCGTTGGATGCTAGAAAAGTAAGGGTCAGTAGATACGGATGGTGTGGCGGTGAAGCGGTAAAGTAAGTAGCAGTTGAATTTAAACTTAATTTGCTTCTGCATACAACTGTAATTGGTGCAGTGAAATAAAATCACAATAGGAGGCTCCAAGGGCTGCGAAGTGCGGTCGAGCGAACGCGAGCGTCCAAAAGCGGCCTGTCAAAGTCTGCGCGCCAGTCGGCTCTTCACCGCAACACCGTCCAACTACGGTAACCCTATATAAATTTAGTAAATTTGATATGGAGATAATCGGTACCCTGGGGAAGGACGTAGGATACTTTTTAAGATAAGAAGCCAGCGGAACATTGTCCAATTCATATTACCTATATGAATTGGACAAGGTTCCGCTGGCTTCTTCTTGGTATGTTACTATTTTATAAGGTACCCGTGCTAAAATCTATTATAGCAAAAGAAACGTTTCGTTAACAGCATAAAAAATAACTAGCAAAGCATCCGGGCGCAAAGAAAAATAGACCGTAATGTGAAGCAGTCTATAAACTGGCGAACGCAAAGTGACACGCTGTAAAAAGTCGAGCTAATGGAATAACAGAATACGGGATTGTAAAATGGAAATAGGCGAGAGTTTGCAGAAAGAACATCAAAACGGGCATAAGGAGGGAAGAGGGGAGAAGGGGGTTTACAAAAAACAAAAACATTGTGCTTAGGGAAATACAAAAATAAATAGCAGTGAAAAATTTAGAGACAATCAACAACTCGAGTACGCTCTTGTGCTGGTTTCCTTCGATGTAAATCAGCGTAGGTTGTTTAAAAAGGTCCCTTTAATCAATTAATAAATGAATCTTTAACCAATCGATAAACAAACCGGCGGTTGATTGTCTCGGGTATATAAACAAATTTCCATCAGCGCCGTAATCAAACAATCTCCAATTAAGGCTCTGTTTTAAAGGGTTTATTTAACAAACCGATTTTTATTCAATAAACCGATTCCTTTTTCCGTGAAATACGTTATCGCCGGTACAACGGACTCGCATTCTGTTAATATCGATTCTTTTCATCGAGACTTCGCTCGATTCATCGGGATGCGTTCGCTCTGCCATTATTGTACTATTGCGACTGCTAGGGCTGTGTGAATATTTGTGAGAATAGCCAATACTTCTATGAATGACGTCTATTGAGTAACTAGGTATTGAGCGAGTAGTATTGGTTCTTGCATCGTTATTTATTACTATGGTACATTTGCGAGTCTTTGAGGAAATACTGGATAGAATCTTTTAGACGTCAATTCGTATGATGAATACGAAAGTCTGGCTCATTTTATTTCACTCCACCTTTTTTTTGAGGGGAAATTCCGTCGTAGTATCCACTTCACCACGGGGATGACGGAAGGGGGTATGTGGGACTCAAACCCACTAAAACTCCCATGAGCAGTTCTTCGCTGAGGTGAGGCATGATGGGGTCGCGCTAGCAGTAACCCAACCCGCATTTTTACAATGCATTCAGTTTCTTTGTCATTTTATTTAAAAATTGAATCAAGAAAATATGGTCCAGCTTTTCTTTTCCCTCACTGGTCAACCCTAGAGGTCGTACTGTTATTTATTCCGTGACTCCAGTGCAATAACGTTGTTAGCGTCCGTCCATCGACTTCCTATTCCATTGAAGCATAGATTACAAACAGCTTGTTAGGGCTTTGTTCTGTTCAAGTCAGATAGTCGGTATTTCAAGGGGTCTGTTGAACTCAGTGTACTTGCTCGCTTTGTTACGTTTTCTCAATTTTGTGGAGAGAACTTGCCTTTAATTCATCATGCACAATGTTCTTCTATTTCAGGCATAAATTCAATAAGGACTCGGTCGCCAATCTCTAGGTTTTATGACCAATGGTCACGTATTCGTTCGCCATCGAGCACGTAGGTTTGGCTTCACCTTAAACTCTATTGTTTAAGTTTAGTTACATTTAATTTTTAGACGTAATATATTTTTAATGTCGGGCTGATAATTTCAAGATCCAATAATGTATTTTCGTATGCCTGATAATATCATGGCGATTATTAATCAACAGGCATTCCCTATTATCGGTCCGTAGGTACCCGATGTAATAACGGGAACCTCGCTGAGCAGCCGCTCCCAAGTAGAACAAACAGGCACCCGGGTACTTTCTTTGTCTCGATGGGTAATTAAGAAAAAATGCGGAATGAAAGCTATTGTACACAATTATCTTTCATCCTTTTGGATACTTTCCGCAAAGTAACTGATTCAATCAACAAAAGGAAAGTGGGTAAAAATCTGTCTTCATCTAATATTTAACTTTAAATCATAAAATGGAGTAAAATTTTCTCAACTTTTCAAACCAGTTTCAAGAGAATACTTTTTTACAAAGAAATCTGAGAAATTGAATAAATCACCGTTAAAAGAAAACTCTTTTGAACGTTATTAAGGGTTTAAGGAGGACTTGAGAACGTTCTACGGTGAACTATCTTAGAAAATGTCAAGGCAGTGAGGTAATGAGGTTTCTCAGTGGTGAGAGACGGGGCCGCTACTCCAATGTGGTAATTAACTGTAAACAGAGGTTTTCCACGGATAATTGGAACTTACTTTGTGCTGACTTAAAGTTTACCTTCTTAATGAGTAGAAGTGATCCGCATCTTTCTGTATCTTTCTTTGGTGTATTCTGTAACAAAAAATTGTATTCTCTCAGAATTCATTGTTTATGTGCGAAAATTAATATTTGCCTAGCCGCTTTGGCGTGTCAAACACTGCCATTTCATTAAATAATAATATGTTTTTTTACGTGGTTTCATAATTCTGGTTTTATAGTTATTTGGTAGAGTATATTCTATTAATCAATATTATATTTAATTCAGCATTACTCCGGAAAAAATGTAAAGAGAAAGTTATTTTTTATTATTGATTAAGGTTCTTCAGTTTAAGTGTCAGATCAATTGTGAAGCCTGACCCTAACTCCTCGTGACTAAGGCATTTGCGGCGAGATTCCTAGGAATCTAGGTATTTAAATTCTACCTACTTTGGCTTTCTAATGGATTTCGTTATCTAGTGTCTAGGCGGCAGACTTAGTCCTATAGCAGGATGGTATTTATTCGTAAATTCTACAAGTAGAACTGAGATTGCCTCCGCTTGAAGTTTTTAAATTTTTCGGAAAGCAAAACAGCCTACTGCTTTTAGACATGACGCTCTTTGCTATATTTTAAATTGAAGTTAATATTCTGGGTCATAGTTTAATACCTTTTTTTTTTATATGAAGCAAACAATGTCATGGTAAACAAGCTGGAGCCCTACCTGATGGTAAACGGTTACCGTCGCCTATGGGCATTGGAAACACTTGGGGCGTGCAACTTATTGTGCTCTATGTAATTTCTTATAGGTCTCTGTTTTATTTTATATCTAATTTTTTGTGTCAAATACTTGTTTTTTTAACGTGTCTTGGTCACTAGCCTTGGTCAAATATTGGTAAACGTAACACATAGATCACATACATAGTTCTTGCCCCTAACTAGGTTTTCTACGAGGAACTACAAGGACCATGGTTCTAAAAACAACAAGACTCAAAGCAAATATTTGTGCTTCACACAAATCTTTGCCCTGTACGGGAATCAAACCCGCAACCTAACACTCCGCATTCCGCTCATCAACACTTACGCCACGGAGGCTGTCAAACCATTTGATCATTGGGAACATAGATTTTTAAAAACTTGCAACTAGTTATTTGGTCGCTATTGATAATGCTAGTTTTTGTTCTACGCAGGTTTATACAAATTATTACTTAATGTACGGCTCGCAATCACAATCTCCCATTATCTATAATACCTAGCCAACGAAGTATTGACCATTGCGGTCGAACAGCATTTATTGTAGCCGTCTGTAACCATTGGAAAGTAAGTAATGTCACGAATGATATTACCGAGTCTATACATAGACACACCCGGACACTCCTTACAAAAGTTGTTTTAACAACTAGCACATATAAAATGACGTTAGTATAAGCGCCAAATGCATGCAAAGATACCAAGCGAGTAAAACAAAAGACAATCCGCTAGTATGAAAGTTTATACAAATCGGTTGTTTATTACATTTAGGCGTGTAAAATTCGCAGCCTCCCGATTGTCCTCTGGATTGCGGGTAGAGGTGCGGGGAAGCGGCTCGTAGTGGGTAGAGAGTGTCTGTTCTGTATGTGTACTACATACATCATGTCTTCTATGGCGTAGATGAACCAAGTAGAGCTAGGCCAGGAAACGTCGGAGAGCTTTATTGAAATGTAAATTTATTTGCAATTGGCATAGCGAGCTTTTCAATTATTAATATAATCTACTTTGAGTTTCCATCTGCCAGTTTATTTTCATAACCGGCCTCGTAATAGGGCTGTGAGAGCGTGGGGCTATCAATTCTCGCAAACTATACTTAAACTTGATTTGACAGTTCTTAACTTATTGCTATCAATTATTTATTTTTTTAAACTTTGGCAGAAGTTTTGGCGGGAAACCGAAAATGTATCGTTGATGGCTGAGTACTTTTTCTCATTTTGTGATTCTTCCGGTGTGATATCGTTAGATTTATTTCTTTATATGCAATATTGGTAAGATATGCCTTAATATATCATAAAAGATTAACAATACCAACTATGGTTAGGATACTTAAACTAATATTACTGATATAAAAGTGACAGTGAGAGCGATTTAAGAAGTGAGTTGCCATTTTCTCCTTATGTTAAAACTTCTAGAATACAAATGTAGAAAGTAATAAAAAGATTTAATTTGACAATAACACCATACTCGTTTGAGATGACTAAATTAAAACTCCAACGGTAAAATAAGCAAATGTTTGAGTTAAAAGAATAAGCCGTGAAGTCCGACCGAAAAAAAACATAATCACGTGAATTAGTGAAAACCTTCCCTATATTTAAAAAATTGAACTCTAATTACGTCCCACGAGTAATTGGGCAAAATTTGTACGAAATTATCGTAATCTCAGCTCATTATTCCGCTAATAAGTCGATTCGTAACTTAACTGATATTGTAAAGTTAAGTGTGGCAATCGTTACTTAACGGTTTCGACGAATAAAAAAATTTAACTTAAATTTTTCCGTTCGCGGTTGGGCGCTGCATAACGTTATAAGTATAGGCCGACCACTTTAGATTTGTCGCTAAAGGTTTCAATGATGTCGTTTTGTTCTGAGTTGTAAGCTTAGTTTCAAACCTCAGTATTGTTTGAACAAAACTTTAATCATTTGAAAATATAAAAGCCCACGGCCAATTTACTCTCCTAAGTTACTCTCGTGATTCTGACGAATCTAACGATACTTTTTTTTATAAAAATTAATCAAAACTTTTTGGGTGTAGAACGCGCTAAAGAAACATACATACATACTGTGACCTGCACAGTGCGTATATAATAGATGGTGTTGCAATTTTTGTCTCCAATTCATCGCCAAAAAAAATAAAATTCAAATATAATTAACTTATTAAACAAATAATTTCTGACATAATGATATTGGCACAGCGCCATCTATCGAGACCTCTTTACCCCAGTGACACCCTCTGCCACTGATTGCATATTTTTTTCACGAGCGAAAGCCTAGCGACCGTCCTCGACCGGCGCAGTTACACCCTGAGAGATTCAGCCCGACCGGTCGGTCGAGTCTGCGGCCACGCCGGTTTTTTCGCAACTCTTCCTGGCAAACCCTGTACCACCAGTTTCGGTATTGGAAATATAACGTATCTGTTGCTATGCTGTAGATATAGTAAGACAAGAAGCTGGCCCAATACAAAATTTAAGGATAATTATAAATAACGCGTCACGATCACACATAGATCCTGGTTACATACATACCAGGGGGTATGAACTATGATTCCCTATATCTAGGGAGTTCTGTAAAGGAAAAGGACATGTTACGCTTGGCTGTTGGCTCACCACCCACAAACGTGTGACTTTTCAGCAGTCAACGTGTTAACTCACGCATGCTATGTATTTCGATGAATCATAATACCGACTTTAAATAGATTTACTAATAAACACCACCAAAAGTCACAGGAAAGCAAAATACGCAATTTTGGCTACTCTGATGACATATTTTTTCCGGTAATTTTGATTTAAAAACCACATTACGGAACCGATTTTGATGATATTTCTATGGGACCAATTATCCTTTAAGATAAAAAAAAGCAATTTTCCAAACTGGTTGATAAATTACGGAGATCTGAAGTATCAAATGGATTAATAAAAAAATAAAACACGAATTGATGACCTCCTCCTTTTTGGAATCTGATTAAAAAATAAGGAATATCTCTCCTCTTTTGTGGATATTTCTACTATTGTTGGATGGATTTGTATAAGTCCTAGATGCAGTTGGTTTTGGACTCGAAAGGCGTGGGTTGGTCGAGTACTGACAGTCTTACTGCGATTACGCAGCCTAGCTACCCAAGGTTTCGGTGGTGACCTAGCGATAGTGCGCTTTGCAACACATCAACACCGGTTCCGATCCTCGGTCTCGCATCAGTGACTTAGTGAGACTTCACAAGGCACGTGAAGTCATCAATCATCATCATCATCAACTTAAATGGGATTGATTTGACATCTTTAGTATGGAGAAAATATCAAATGAACGTCATTTTCTTTTTTGTAGGAGTTACATAATAGGGTTGTAGGTTGTCATTGTTTGATTAGCCACGTTAGAGGCCTTTGGGCGGCTTCCGCAAGCGTAGAGGCCCGGATAACACCCGGACATACTGCCGGGGCAGGATGGTGGCTGCGGGGACTTAGTGGTTGCGACCACCCCGACGGGTGGTACCCCGGCACCCTCGTGACAGAGGGGAAAATGCGACGGCATTTCCCCGTCAAAAAGTACCCTTGTTTACCTATTGTAATTTTACTGTACTGCGTTTTTTTCTGGTGTACCATAAAGAGTTTTGTATCCTATTATATTCTTTGTGTGACATCGACACAACAAACTCTGTCACTATAGACAGGGAATACTTCATTCAACAAAACAAAACGGAATGAGAACTTCAGGAATAATATATTATGTACTTTCTACAGACGCTAATGAACGCTAATTAGAATTCCAATGTAAATCCATACAAAAAGAACGATTTATTGGTAGTTAAAAGTTAATTGACATTCAGAGTAGGTACGGCAATAAGAAATTATATTACATCTAGAGAACTAGTACTAACTAACTGTGATTTATGCCCGGCCACAAGACTTATTTCATTTTATGACATGTTTATGACAACATTGGAAACTCGCGGAAATACATAAAAATATTCGTTGATATTCGTATCTTAATGAAGAGGGCTCATAAAGCCTTTATTAGCTATCGATAATATCGCAGCGTTATCCCGATAATGCATCTCGCGTCCTAATACATTTATTTATTTATGCATTTTGTTGTAAAATTTCTTTACGCACGCTTGACTTGGGGAGTAAGCTGGTGAATGCGTTACGAAAAACGTGATCGGGCGAGGCGAACGGAAGTTGAGAGGGAGATATGAGTTAGTCAAGATAGAAAGATAGAGAGAGAGAGAGTTTCGTATATTTTCTTTTATGTAAATGTTTTTGCTTATTATCTACTTTTTATAACATAAATATTAACGATTCCTGTGCGATAATACCCAACGCGGGTGAAACCGCGGGGCGCAGCAGATCTCCTATGCCAGTTAATTAAATAGACTTCCTGTTTTGACTTGATTAAAGCTCTTATACCTACCATCCTATGATGACTGTATACAAGGCGATGCACAAAAAATCACTAACATGTTAGTCGAAATCTGCGAGCCGGAGCATTGACTCCGTCGATGGTCCATTTAGTTGGGTCTGTACTTGTGTGGAAGTGTACCTAAACGTGTTTCCAGCGGGTTCCCATTGTATTCAGGCGCAACCTTCATATTATATCTTAATATTAGTCTTACGTTGCAATTGTTACATGTTCAATTGCTCGTAGACCGCTGAAACGCATGGTAATAATAAGCGTATGCAATTTAATATTTGAACCGTACTAAAAACGTTAAGATAAATGAAGACCCTTACAATTTGTATCCGCGATCACTGTGCTCAGGGGTTGCCAACGTTTTTGGCGTGTATATTAATTATATTCCGATTTTAAATTACTATACGAATTATTTCGGAGGTAGGTATGTTACCTACCAATCCGGACTTGGCCCCCATGGTGGAATATGGCCTAACCCTCCTCACGAAAGTGAGGAGAGACCCGTGCCCAGCAGTGGGTCGTTATGGGTTGATGATGATGATTGATGATAATACGAATAGATCATTTTCATTAACTAACACGATTTTATTTTCTATATATGTTAAGAGCAGTATTGCTTTTTTTTGCTGCTTCTTTTATTTTTTTTATTTGACTGAGTGACGAGACGAGCAAGTCGTTCGCCTGATGGTAAGCGCTACGCCTGCCCATAACAGTCAGAGCACCACCCAGAACACTGCATTGCACAATCCTGCGCGGCACTGCACTGCGCTCGTCACCCTGAGACATCGGCTCTAAAGTGCTGCACTTGCTATTGAAACTGTACCTAGCAGAAAGACAGAACCGCGTGACGTTTTTGGATTAAAACCAGTGATCCAAGCCTCGTCCAATGGAAACGCGCACACCCACACTGGCACACCGCCTGTCGACACGCCCCACATGCGCAAGAGATCGCGAGATCATGAGATTGTCTAGCCTATACTATACTTGTTTATACCATACCTGTATATTGTATAGTGCATAGTATACACCACATCTATACCAGTCTATAATGTACCTAAATATGATGGTAGTCGATACTATGTCAGTTGTGTGGAGTCTATTGTCCGCTATGATTCGTCGGTCATGCTCAGGCTCTCAGTGAGGATTTGTAACTGCCTATAAGTATGGCTTCGTGTTCTAGGCTTTAGGTATTGGCGGCGGATAGAGTATGTATATCGTACCTACAGAGGGACTGATTGGGCGTTAATAATGAATTATGCTTGACATGTTGCTTGACAATTTGTTTCACAGACTGCCCCCATGGTGTTGCGGCTCGTTCTAGGAAGTCAGCTTTTATAGAACCAGGGGGTGACCAGGTACTTATTCTTATTCCATGCCGTTTATTTTAAGGCCTTAAATCATAAATGAGCACCACATACTCATAAAGGACAAACGTGGCGTGACGTCACTTAAAAATAGACTGAAGAGAATGAGAGAGAAAGAGAATGAGATGAAGCTATATAAACTACCATAAATGCAAAAAAATTGTTCCGATTTATTTGGATAAATGTCTCTGGTCTACTTATAAATGCTGAGCGATATTGGTGGTGACAGTCAGTAGGGCAGTTCAGTTTAAGGCCTTACACTGGATGGATTTAACTGTTCGTGGCGAAGCCCCTGGACTGTGATAACTCTTTCCTCTCTTTGTAGGGATGTCTGCTCGTTGGTTGTATAAAACTCATGGATATACTCCATGCAACTGCAACCACTATGTAATAATGACTTTAGAGCGGATGTCTCAGGGTGACGACCGCAGTGCAGTTCCGCGCAGGATTATGCAACGCAAAGTTCTGGGTGGCACTGTAACTGTTATGGACAGGCGTAGCTCTTACCATCAGGTGTACGACTTGCTCGTCTCGTCACTTAGTCAAATAAAAAAATAAACATACTGGTATAAATGATTGGGGTTCAAAAACAATAACACGTTTACGGTATTTAATTTATTCTACAAACAAAGACGTTTCAAACAAGTGTGTATGAAAAACTGGACTTAATTTCCGCGCTAGGAATTGAACCTGTCTGCGGTTTTATAAAAACCAGCGAGAATTTACAACATACTCTACATGCCTTTAGAATACTATTCTACACGGTCGAGGAATATTAACTCTGGAGCCCTAGGCCTCCGACGTTCAGACCGGCTCAGCTACGTAATTGAAGTTAACTTACTATAAGAAATACTTATGAAACGGGGTGTTTGTAGGACCATGGTCCTCGTAGTTCCTGGTTTCCTAGAGACATCTTTGTATTTGATGGTGATACGCGAATATTATACTCTACCTAAAATTCTTTATCGTGTTTCATGATGAACAACTGCGAAGCGTAAGGCTGTGGTTTCGATCCCCACTTTCGGTAAATTTGTATTTGTGCAAACTGAGGTTGGTGGTCCTCTTATCTCCTGAATGTAACAGTTTCTGAATAAAACCAATCCGAGAAAACTAGTCTTAATCATTACTCCGATCAAAGCTCAATAACTGAAGTTCCTCTTTTAATAACAAGATTCTATTAAATCCAATAGTTTTTTCAATTGTATTGAAATGAAATATCATTCTCAGACGCAAGCGTGACATTTAAAAATAACAGTACCATGAATCATGGGCTTTGGCGATCTAATTGAAGTAATTCTGAGAAAGTCAAGTACATACTAACCGACATTCATTAGAAATGAGGAAAATTCAGCAATATTATTTTGTATCTTAATGTTCTGAAGTACACGCCAGAGTATAACAGTGGTGGTGCTTCAGAGTTTAAAAGGTTTTGAGTACTCTCAAATGGTCAACGACAACTAACCTTAAATTGAAAATCACATAGGTACCTAATGTGATTTGTATTTTGTTCATCTGAGCTAACACTGGTGGAGCTAGTAAAACTGCACTGAAAAAAAGCGCGGGTGATAATTTGAAAAGAACTGGTGTACGTACATTTAGAAATATTATGATAGCGGGAAAAATCATCTCCTTAAAAACCTGTAAATTATTATTGCACTGCAGTTCTAAAGTTTTCTGCTGTTACAAAACTCTGTCGTCGACATGTTTCTTCCTCTTCTGAGAATGAGTATGAGAAAAAATGTGAATTATGATTTCTTATTCTTTACCATTCCTTAACTGATGAGGATCGAGACCGGGAAACAATCTCTACTCTTCTGTCTTGCGTTAAAATAATGATTTGCGGTAGAGTTTACTTAGTCGTCTTTTTATATGCTATTTTGTAAAAAAGGACATTTAAAGACTACATAAACTAGGTTTATTATCACCCTCAGTATTATCTTTTGAATACTTACCATGAGTTTTATACAATTTCTTAAACTCCAATGTGGGACCTTCTCTATCCTATCAGGCCAACGTTAATTGACAGTTGAATCGGGCTGGTCACGAATTAATCGGCTGTTGAATTATTTATAGGACGCGATGTGCGAGTGGACGGGGTGAGGCAAGGTGAGGGGGTGGAGGGGGGCAGGCAACAGGTCCGCATTGTGTCGGGATGCAGGGATGAGGACCGCCACGGCAGGGTTGCCAGGGAAGAGTTATTACACCTGTTTTAAATAATTATCAGCTTTTTACTATTCAAAAGCATATTTGTCATAATTGTGAAATAACACAAAAAACATTACCCTCCTTTTGAGCAGTCGGCTAAATAGGCATCAATGAGTTTTTTCTGAAGCTAGATAATTTCTAATAATGTCTTTGATTAGGCAGATCGGATATCGATCTGATACGATTCACTTATAAAATAAATAATTCATATTACAAATCCTGTCCTGCACTTTGCTTTCTTTGTAATTACATTATTTAGATTTTTCTTCCAGATAAAATAACTGTAACAAGGGAATCAACCTGTTTTACAAGCTTTTATAACTTACAATGTTTGTATGTTTGGGTCAAATTTTGCAACTGGATTTTAAAGCAGTAATTCGCAACCAATCGTTATGAAATCTTGCATGCTTGTCAAACTGTGATGACAATATTATGGGGAAAGCGAGCTGATTTTATGATAGAGGAAGGTATACAACGGGACTCCTCATCGAATAACAGAATTGATGTTATTTGGGCTTATTTTGATCCGTTTCCACTGCCGAATAAGTATTTTATATAAGTTTATCTGGAAAAAAAATATTTTTACCAAAATTTTATTCAATAGAGCTCCGCCGTGGCAGCCCTATAATGCGGGGTAGTCGCGGGCGCGGGGCAGGAATGCGGCCTCTTGTTCGTTTTGGGAGCGTCTGCGCAGGTAGGCGCCCGCCCCGCGCCCCGCTGTTGCTAACCCAGCCCAGCCCTGGACTCGGGAGACTGTATTGAACATCTAGATTTATTACGGCCTGCCGCCGCCGCCGCCGGCGTGATTAGAAGAGGCTCTAGACTTTTAGTAGTTTGCATAGTCATACTAGCTTGTTCTGCCTATATAGTTTATGTAACATGACATTAATATGAGTAGTAGACAGCGGCGATTCGGATCACCTTTTGTTTGACACAAGAAAAGGCCGCTCTTCTGGGAAGCGTCGCCCAGACTGACCCATGAGCTCGTAATATCAAGCTAAATCATTCTCGGCGCGTCCAGGTGGATAGGAGTAATGTTGCGCTGATTGGTTTCATTTAGTTAGGTGCAGATTTTGAAATATGACCGAATTTCTTTATTGTCATCCGATTGACCCCCTGATCCGATTCGCCTACGTCTAATAATATCAATATAGCCATAAAATTGAGTTGAGCACTTGCTTTTAAAATGTTTTTATTTTTAATAGATTTGTTTTATTTATGGTGGTTTGTTTTTAAAAAAATTAGTGGAAGCCACGTGAAAAATCTGTCGCTAAGCTCTTTTGGAGTATTTCGGCAGTAGTCGGAGCTCAGAGTCAAACCATAGCCTCTGTAACGAAGGTAATAATAAAAAAGAACGCAGTAGACGTACGCAGTTAAGAACTGTCCATTCAAGATGATATTGTAATATTTCAGACGCACAATAAAACAATTAAGAACGTACACATAAAGCGAGTTATTCCACCAGACGCATTTTCTCGCTCACTCGAGTATCCGCTCGAGGGCCCTTCGTATTTTTTTTCTTATTTCTCGTCGGGAGGTCAGTTGAGTAGTAAAAGCGTATGCTTTCTATGGCCAGTATGTTAACTCCAGACATTCCTGCATATGTATGGCATTTATTGAGTATCTTAGGCGAAATGGCTTGATCAGTCAAAACTATAGAATGGACACAATTTTTTTATGGTTTATATTGGACTTTTCTGTAGACTGGTTGTTTCATTTCCTATATTTTTTACAGAAATAAATGCATATGTTTAAACACTCAGTAAATACAATGAAGCCATAATAGGCTATTAATTTCAGGGTAAAATAATATGGCTATATTGTTAGTTTTAACTTTGTCAGTCATCATTGTTTAGCTACGTTTTCTTACATTCGTCCTGCGGCGGTGGTGTTTGTATGGAAATACTCTACTGGTGGCTTCTATGTATGACGGTAAAGTATTAAGTCAAAATAAATAAAAGAGTCCAAGGGCCTGAGAGTCGAAACCAGGTCATAAACGTGGTGCAACCTCCCTTGCCCTTCGTAATTAATGGGTTACCGATCGAATCCAGAAAAATAGAAAGGAATTTGAACTTGCATAAATTATTTTGTAGTTTGTCTGTCCGTGGATGTTCCTATGGCATGATAAAAGTGATTTAAATTTACATAATATTTCTACTTAACATAGATGAAGATTTATATCTGATCAGATGCCCAATAAATATTAAAATCTAGTATTAAATAGTTCTTGGAATTTCTGAAGTGCGGCGCCCGCAGCTGTGGTCACGGCGCCGCCGCGACGTACTATAAAATTTCAAGGATTTATTAATAATTATATAATAAAATATTTACACACCAATTAAAAAGTCATACTCTTAATTTTTGCAGGGCGTTAACACAAATAATGGAATTAAATTCAAAAGTTATTATATTGTTTAACGAGAAGAATAAAAGTCGTGGTCTGTAAAACGTTTTGAGTACGCACTTACTCTCCCAGAAGCCGCATAAAGATGGTGACATAATAAAAACGTTTATACACGACTGTGAGAAAGACCATTAAGATCAACTCTGCTGATAGAGGATAAAATTGCAAAGCTATTTTCAGTTTTGGTGGAATTGGTAACTAACTAATAAAAAAAAATATAAAAATACAAATTAACAAGAAATAGTTTTGTATCCTTATAGTATTTGTGTTTAATCAAATGTAGCATCCTGTATGAGTTTCTTTTTCATTTCTCTAGAAATATTCGGACTCATGGATTACTCGTTAAGTTTAGATACTTAAAGTAACAAAACCACAAGGCTCGTTATGTTTAAGTGCAGAATGTCCTTTACCCAAAATGAGCTTCGGTTCTAAAATGTCCTTTTTCCCTTTTCGGGTTTGTCGTAAATAAAATATACTTAGCTTCTTATTTAGCTATAGAGAGCGTCGGTTAGCGGCAAGGCAATGCTTCTGTGTCTATATTTGCAATCGCATTTTTTTTTCGGAAAATGTAACGAATTAATTGCATGGGTTTTATGTTTCCTCTTCATAAAAAAGTTATCTGGAAGAGATCATCTTTTGAGGATAAGACTACCCGTTGTACAATACATTAGTTAAGTATTTATTTTTATTTTTATAATTTTCTACTATTTTTGGCGAGGAAAAAGACTCAAGTTAAACAATTCAAATTCAATCATTAATTGTTCATCACATACGCACAAAATTTTATCCCTTATTTTATTTCACATTTATTTAGATATCCATGCACTTAATTAATATAATATTACAAATAATTGTGACATTCAAAAATAAATTAAACTTAAAAAAATGGTTTATTAAGAGCAGCTAATTAGTGTAATTTCGTGCTCCATACAAAAGACATCAACGCGCTCCTCTTTACATTGTAACAGAACTGTAAACAATGTACCACAACCAGCACAGAGTAAAGACAGGGTTTATCAGGCTGTGGTACAGTCGGACTCAGAAGCAGCTAGCTTCGGTAGCTGAATATGCTATAATTTCCAATTTAATAAGTATTACACACACACGCTCCGTTTCTTTAAGTTTGGTGCTTAGCTATTATTTTCGAGACCTACTGTACCAGGATGCAGTAGCCTACTTTTATAACTATTGTTTATTATTTTAGGTTAAGTGTAGCTAGAAATTGTAGGCATGTGCACATTTTTCTGCAGTTTTTTGGTAGCCTCAGACAGCCAATAGCCACTTCTTGGCTTAATGTACGTAAACACGATTAAATAATTACCAAAAAACTGATAAACCAATTGGTGTGTATTTTATTTGGGACTGCTCTAAAGGATTATTTTTTAAAATAAAAACAATAATTTAAATTAGTTTAAAAATCTCAAAGTTATAAAACCAGATCCGAAAAATATACGATCCAATTATAGAGAAATTATTTCTTTTAAAAATCGGTTTGTAATATTATAACCAAAAATAATAACAGTTATATTAAGTTTTTATTTTCACATGTTTAACATAATGTTGGCATAATGCTATTCTTTTAAACGACGACGCCAAGCGTGGTCGTCGCTATTCCGTCATCAGCCAGCATTATTTTTATTTCTTTTCTCTGGCATTATCTACAGAATTGGCCATAATCTCATGATCGCCTCTTTATTTTATTACCATAGATTTCCGAATGACATTTGGACGGATGGAAGAAAGTCTCACGCAATGACCCAGCATTAGGGTCAAAGTCCACTAACTCTAACATGAGACAAAGCCTTTGTTTGACAAAGGGGTTTTTAGCCAGACACGAAAAATTTTGATGATGACTTTTTTCTTAAACTTGTATTTTTTCGTGTGTAATATTAGTAGAATATTAACTATTTGGTGTTCATTTATGTGAACGGGTATGAGTAAATGATACAAACCCAAAAATGGACAGCCAGAAATCTGACATTTCAACAAACAATAATATGAAATATAATAATGGCTTCACACTGGCTAGATGCACAAATAACGCGAAGCCACAACAAAAGAAAAAAAATGAACAAAACTTCTTTTGTTTGCTCACGAATTTACTGACATTGGCTAAAAGGTTGGTACTCGATAGTCAAGTTTAAAAATGTGTTAATCTTTTTGGAGGTACAAAAGCATACAAAAAACAGTTTCTAACTTTACCAACCCGTTGAAGTATTTTAACATAATATCATGACTTTATCTTCTGGGACAGAAATGTCTCGACTAATTTCATTTTTTAGTGTAACGTACCGTAAAATCGCAACTCCGTCTGTTCGTCTGTCAGATTTGTTTAACTCTAGTTTTTTTTATTCTTCTGGCTTTGCAAAGGTTTGTCCTTTTAGCTACTATGAAGTATGATTATATTAGTTCAAGTTTTTGTTTAAAATGTTGGAATGTCTAGTCTTAAACTCTTGACCAGCTAGATAAAGGAATAAATCAGACGACATTATAAAATTGAAGTTTTTACCCACGTTGACTATTACCCCATGAGAATCATAATTATTTTTTTAGTGTCCTGTGTTATTCCAGTACCTAAAGTATCTGTAAACCAAATTTCATCAAAATCCGTTCGACCACTGCGGCGGGCGTGAAGAAGAGACAAAAACACACACACACACACATTTACAATATTAGGAAGATTTGTGGGATAGAAGCAACAGATTCCAGCGAGGTGGTATCCAGTCTTGCCTGGTGGACTAGATGCCTCAAGAAAACTCAAGACCGATCTGATATCTCCTCAAATATTGACAGAAAGGTCACGTTTCTCCCATGGAGTGTCGCAACGCCTTTAAGTTTATGTTACTTTATTTATGGTACCAATAAAATGATTGCCGCTTGAGAGATGTGTACCTACGAAGGATAAGTCGATAAACATGATACTGAAGTCGTAAATTAAAGTGAGACTTGTTATTTTTTGAACTTTTTATGAAGCTGCGTAGTACTTAAATTTAATTGTTTCTAGGGTAGCATTTATGGGTAGGTGGTAATTACACCACTGGTCTCCGGTGGTTTCATATTGGACTGCAGATAAATCAACATATTGAACGTTTAATGTGAACGAAACTATAGCTCTGTTGGTATCTTAAAATTTGTTTTTATGGGTATTCTATAATTTTATCCTGATTTGATCTTTGCTTTGAATTTTTCCTTTATTTATGTTTATTCGATTTTATTTATAATGTGTTTAACATCAAGTGTATTCTACTGAAATATTTAAAAAAGATAGGAAAATATTGTTCAAATCCCAGTGCGGACACGTACCAATGTGTTTATGTAAAAAACATATGTACGTAATTATCACTCGCTTTTCGGCGAAGGCAAACATCGTGAGGAAACCCACATACCTACCCGAGAATGATTTCGGAGGTAGGTATGTTATCCACCAATCCAGACCGGGGCCCTGGTGTATATGGCCTAACCCTTGTCGGGAAAGTGAGGGGAGACCCGTGCTCAGCAGTGGGACGATATGGGTTGTTGATGAGGAAAATACTTACAAAAATGTATGAGCTTAACACTTTAATTTGGCTAATCGTAAAAACGTCAACACTAATAACAATAATATCAATTTGTATAATGAAAATAAATATACATATTCCAAGAACATTCTTCCACTATTCAATTACTAACGTTTGAGAGCATAATACCTCCAAGCACATCACATATACCGCGACATGGTCCCAGCATCCAATATTTATGAGTTCGCCATTACAAAAATAACCACAGACGTCGGTTCGCGAAAGATAACCTTGATACGAAAATATGTGTGTACGAGTCGGCCGCGGGCGGCGGCAGGCGGGCGGGGCCAGGCTTTTTACTTGTATTTTTTACCTTGTTTTTTTAGAGGCGAGCTGAGAGAAACGACCGTTGAGCGGCCGCTGTATAGTCGTGCTATACGACGCTTTGTGTTCTGTAGGCACATGCCGGCGCAGCCTTTTTGGAATGCCTAATACATAATAACGTGTCGGGCTTATCAGCGTACAAGAAAAGTATCTGCAAAGAACAACCAATCCTTTCCAAAGGTACTCGTTTTTTTGTGGAAGCTGGAATATGCTTGTTCTGAAATAATAGTCCTTTGTAACTGCAAAAATGCGTGTTGCTTACATTTTGCTCGAAGCAACCAACGTAATGTAGCTTTCTTATAGTCTTTGAACACCTACTGCAAACAAAATAAGGCAGTGAATTTACATCTGTGGTGCACGGGCGTTCCTTCCGCCGTACACGAACATTGTACAGGCAATTTTTCTGAACCAAGCAAAAAGGCAAAGCAATAGTCCCGACCATTTGTTTCTCATCATCAATTTATACCATTTATCCGAGCCGCGGCTTCCTGCGCCTAATGATGCTGCCTGCAGGACAGCGCTAGTTTTTGTACTCCGTAACGAGGCTCTGTGATGAATGGCTCTCGCTAAAAGGCTAACAACTGGCTTAGACGACGGGGCATCGGAGATGTTATGCTCAGATAAAACTTTATTATTGTCATCTATTAGACAAATGGAAAGGATTATGCGTGGTCAGCCGTCGCCCGCGCCGTCGGATAGTCGTGAGAAATGTATGACGATACTTTTTTCCATGTTTGAAAATTATCTGTGATATAATTTTGAAACTCTACAATAGACTCAGGTTTAGGCCGATTCGGTGACTGCTTTACTGATTCGGCTTGAGGGTGGTAAATATCCGTAAAAACTAAGGCTGTACCGCCAAGTTAAATATGTCTACAAAATTCTTGAATTACTTCTAAACCATTTTTCTTCTGTGTCTTAATACGCTAATACTAGAGCAACTGACTCTATCACATTTTTTTCATTCATGTAATGCCAGATATAGATAGTATCGTAGTTTACACATTCATCGAAAGCATAACCCTTGGGTTTTTTTAGTAGTTTTTCGACTAATTTTTTTATCAGTATCACGTGCAAGAACCAACTATATCCCTGAAGTCGAATTATACCTTCTCAGATCACGTTCTAATTTTACAAGGTTTTCAAGGCATTATAGAGCGTTTAGGCCAACTTTTCAATCGCGTGCTAAGGAAGCTTCCCGGCTGTATTCACATCGACACCATATCCAAAGCTCCTCTGACTCACGTCTATTCTTTCAAACAAAGCTGTGCATGATCTAAAAAACAGTAATGGCACGCCAACGCACAATGGCGATTAACCTCCAAAAGAGCGGAGTTCAAGATCCTCCGACGTGATCTCCGGTACCGTTACCGACCCGGAACTTCGCTCATATTGTAGCGTGCGGGGTGGTCGCTCTTCTACTATCTCTGACTTCTCTGACTGTCTTCTATCCTGTTCTAATGTTAAGAGTTTTGACCTTTGAACCAATGTGGTGACGAGCGCAGTGCAGTGCCGGGCAAGATTATGCAGTGAAAAGATCCGGGTGCCAATGTAATTGTCATGGGTAGACGTGGAGTTAACCACCAGGTAAATGCTCGTCTAGCTATTCAATCGTTTCTAAAGTCCCATATGCATTATATAATTATGAGTTATAGTGCAGCTTCAACCTCAATTCCTAATTTCTGAATTGTTCAGATTAATCTATACGGTTTATTAGCAGGAACAGCCTGGTATGGGCCGCATAGGAGTAGTCCTGTTATTAAAACATGGCACTCGATGCTGGGATAATATATGCCAAGTCGATTATAGGGCAGGAACACCCGCTATTCCGTCATACTCGATGTAATAAGGAGTCACAATCTAAACCGGTGTTGCGTGCAAAAGGACGACTTATAGTGTGCAGGGTTTCGTAATTTATCCCGCTTCCCTTTATTTTATTTTATTAATATTATAAATGCAAATGTACGTGTTTTGTCTTCAAAATGCAATGGCTAATTGTATTTTGTTGATGTTTGGTATATAGGCACTTTAGGTCCCGGAATAACACAATATACCTACTTTATATACCGCAACTAAAAGTAACATTTCTGTGCGATAATTTGTTATCGCGAGTGAAAGCACAAGGCATAGTTAGAGTACTTTACTTTACATAACTTTAAGCCTAGAAGTTGCCTATAATATGCAGAAAAAGCCACTGCGGAAGATCTAGTCGGCTTTTACTGAGATACCTACATCTTCACACATCCTCCAACTGGGAGCGGCATTAAAACTAATACCATAATACAACTTGTATGGAACTTGTATGATACAAGTCCCATAAATATGTATGAAGTAGACCGAGATGCTCTCAGGATGTTTTCCGGATGTGGAACAGTCTCTTAAGATTTATTGGCAGTATAACTTGAATATAATATGGGTTTTTGCATAAACTAATAATATTTACATTTTCTGTATTTTTTATAGATAGCATTGCAATTCAACGGGGCAATGCCGCCAGCATGTTGGCAGCGCCAGCATGTTGGAGAATTATAACGAGGGTATGTTAAAAACCAATCCGGACCAAGCCCCCTGGTGGATTATGATGATGGTGAACATTAAATTTGACAACAAGTTGTCTCCGCCAACTAATTACTTTTGTTGGAAACCGAGCGTTTCCAGCGCAATAATCTAACCTTTCCTTCCACTTCCCTTTCCCTCCTCTTTCCTTTTCCTTACCTTACCTTGGGAACTTTCCTTTGGTGGGGTGAAACCCTTAAGTCCAATCTATTTTCAAACTATGAATTGACAGCGTGAACTGTTATGAGGATTAGAAGGCAATCAAACACACTTAATGTACGTGGATGTTCTGAGCGTAAAGGTAAAGCGGGCTTCAGGCCACACCTCACAGAGGTGAACATATTTACCCGTAATTTTCTAAGTTAAACGCCTAGGTATTATGTTACAGCGGTTAATGGATATTCCCAACCTACTTATAAAGCAGTTTAGTTAATGCGAAGCTATGAAACTCGTTGATAATACGACTCTATGCTTAGGGTTGGGCGTGGATAGCAACATATCGGTTTTGATAGCTTTATACCTACTAGACTTAGACCGGTCTTATTCGCGCACCGATTAGTACGACATCAAAATATTATTTTGACAAACCGAGTTGATTGTGTTTTCTTTTTTTCTTTCTTTTGATAACATTATACCTATTATTTATTTATTTTTTGTTTAGCTATGCATTCTATTTTGCTTTATTTTGTTCTTGTTAGTGTCAAGCGGTGGTAGCCTAGTGGGAGAACGTCTGCCTTCCAACGAGAAGGACGTGACTTCAATTCCCAGTGCGGGCGCGTAGCAATGTGTTTCTCTAAAGCATATGTACGTATTATCACTCGCTTTTCGGTGAAGGAAAACATCGTGAGGAAACTCACGTACCTACCCGAGAATTATTTCAGACGTATGACGATGATGATTATTTTAGAATATGTATACCTGTATGCCCTATGATTTTACATGCCAAAAATGGCAAAACAGAAGAACTATTATGAAATAAATTCACTTCAATTCAAAGCCATTGATTTTCATCCCCAAATATTTAATCTAAGGCAGTCTCGAAAACCCCTCATTAATTTCTAGGATTTCGTCAAAGAAGCCTTGTCAATTTTTAATTATCATCATGTTTTCATCTTCATATCAACATTAAATAGGCGAGGCATTATTAATACGAAATTATGAACAGATTACAGACTATTCTCGGTAGGCGTACCTATTACCTCGCTCTATTATTAACAGCTAAAAGGTCTTTGTCCAAATAAGTAGCTTTGATAGACGATTAGAGCACACAAAGACAGATTAAATGCTTGTTACTATGACAGAGCGTCGTTAGCAAGGTCTTTGACCGGTGTTTTCATAAATATTTGATTGCGGTTTAGCACTTGATTGTCATGCGGGGATGGCCATGAGATTTCTTGGAAATAAATTGTTTTCACTGTTTTTTAATTAACACACGTGTACAGTCGTTGGGGAGTCAAATAGATACATCAATCTACTCATAATGCTGTTCGATTATCCAACTAGTGACATGTCCCAGCTTCGCATGGGTTTCAATGATTTTGCTGACGATATACGTTACAACCACCATTAGCAATTCATTATATAAAAATGAAACCAAAAAACACTCAACTCTTTTATAGCAAGTAGGCAAAAAGAATACACTTTTACAAGAGAAATAGACATAAGTACAGAAAAATAAAAATAATTCAAGTATGATCAACTAAACTTTTAAATAACTGATTATCTTAATTTAAGGCAAGGTAAGTGGTTAAAAGAAACAATGGCCGCGATTTTTTACGGCTACCGGGACGTTAGAAACCCATATTCCCTGCGTTTCCACCGAAATTATTAGTGGCGAAGTGAAAAATATTTCCTAGCGTCCCCATTCGTGGGCCAGTAAGTGGGGATACCGTAGATCTGCTATAATTTTGCCAATTCTACGTCTTCCTTATAAAACTTCATATTTTTTTAAAGCAAGTTAATAGAATCAGGCATTCCTTTGCGGTAATCCATATTCAACAAGAAGAAGTGGAAATATATAGTTTTAATTCCGCCTAAGTTGTGTTGTAAATTAAAAATATGTTTTTTAAAGCTTTAAATTCCAATATCACTTAAATTATCTAACCTATAAATAACACAAGGCCCACAGATGGCAATATCGCTAAAATTCCTTACCACTTAAATCCATAAAGCGGTCTAGACAACAGAGTAATTTTCGCGGGAACTACGAGAAATGGCTACGGCAAATATAAAATATCTTCTTTCGTTCTGGGAAAAGAATGCTGTTTATAACAGACCTCTTTTTATCGGGGTAAGGCTCACTTTTCAAAATTATATCGTGTATATTTATATTATCTACTAGCTGTACCCTGGCACGCTTCGCTGTGGCACATTCGCAAATTCGCTGATATGTCACTGATGAAAAAAAATAGATAAAAACAATCCTTGATGCGGATTATATATCATGCTAAAATTTCAGCTCGATCGGTGCAGAACTTTTTGGGTTTTTGAAGCGAATACAAACCAACATAACATTTTTATATATATAAGATACTGTTTTATTACAATAAGCTTTAAAATAAAAATAAATAACGCGTCACGATCACATTCATAGATTCTAACCCCTAACTAGGATTCCCTATATCTAGGGAATCAAGAATGGTCCTACAAATACCCAGACTCAGACCAAATACCTGTGTCTATCTCCAGCTTCATAATTTCGTAGGAGGAATTTAATCCGACCTCCACAAACAAATTAAAAAATATCGGTTTTATGTTATGCTTATCATAATTATTGACATTCAACGAAGATAATCATCTAAATATATACCTACTACATTATTCAAAAGTATTTTAATACATTCTTGTTAAAATCAATAACAAACTTTTAAAAACGTGTCCTGTAAAGTTTGGTCAGTGGTCATTCAAGCACTGAGGTGGGCATTTGCCAAATCAAACACATTGTTCGAATAGAGATGCAAATATCAATTGTCCGACTGATAAGCTACCCCGGCCCGGTTAGCTGTTCTTGAGTCCCACAAGATAAAGGCGAGAAGTTGGGATCAAATAACGGGACTATTATGAACTTACACGATAATTATGACAGTTTCGATAATTTTTGTGAAATTAATCACGATATTACATATTTGTATAAAATAAATAGTAAGTTATTCAATATTGGATTTATAATAAAAAGAAATAACAAAATTATCTATGGCATGGATACTAATATCAATATGTATAATTAAAAAAAAAATTGTGTTATCCTATAAAGGCACTACATTAAATTAATTTACCCCTAATTTGTATGGACAGCTAGGTCCCTTCGATATGTGTTTTACCTTAGGCTCGCCGCGACCATTATAATGTCCTTGTTTATTTAACGAGAGAGTCTTGTCACCAACCAGTTTTAATTACGGACGATCTCAAACAAACTTCTCCAGAACATTGAGATTTACTACACGATTGTTAAAGCACTCGTAACTTTACCGAGCGCGAGTAACGAGTGACTTGGAGAATAGGGCGCTATCTTCGTAATCGAGGGCTTTGTTGGACAATGAGTTGCCTATATAAATAATATGGGTGTGTGCTATGTAGGCAACGTTTTATAATATAGCTATATACGGAGATTATATCTTGACAAGTATTGTCCACCGAGGCTGAGTTATGGCCAGATGCAATAGGTACAGCCCGCAGTGAAACTAATAAATCCTTTCTGATTAACAGATTCTAGAACATCATAAGTAATTGAGTTATCAAAAAAAAAAGACGAATGTGTTATTAAAAATGCGTATAGTGAAACGTGATTATGCTAATCATCGATGTATGTAGGTAAACTGCGATGATAATAATAATAAATAACCCATTATGTAGACACGACATGTCTTGTAATACCCCAAAATACTAGCAAGAAATAATACTCAGAACGGTGTTAGTCCGGTGGAAATCTTTACGTTTTGCAGATATCTGGTATTTTTGAACTTCCGGATCCGTTTTCAATTTGAACAGGCACACTTTTAGGGTGGTTCTACTATGAGTTTCATAGAAATCAGGGCATTACTTTTTTGTAACTCCATTTGTAATCTGTTTTTTTGTTCAATGATTTATTTATACTAGACTGTACTGTTCATAAATTCTAAGTTGCTGGCATGTTAACGCTTCCAAGTGGAGCTTTTATTAACTCCCTTCGTTTCTACATTACTTATCTTTCTCTAATGATGTATATTTAGTGTGAAAAAGCCAGTCTGCGCCGTGTTGGTAGTTTTCTAAGAAGAAAATTGTCTGTCCGTAGTTTATATACCTACTAGCAGCGTCCAACGGTTTCACCCACGTTTACTATTATCCCACAGAAACTGTTAATTTTCAAGGGATAAAAAGTATTCTATGTTATATAACAGGGCCTAAAGTATCCATGTGCTAAACTTCATTTAAATCCGTTCAGGCGTTTCGGCGTGAAGAGAGGGCAAACACACAAACGCACCAACATACCAACTTTGGCATTTATAAAATTAGTGAGACTAGCTGTTACCAGCAATTTTGTTCATAGTGGTATTTAACTGACTGATTTCGTCTGAAATTCTATCAAACTGTGTTCCGGTTATGAAGAATGAGCAATCAAAGTTGATTGAACTTTGTTTAAGAATGAGTCAAGTCAAGACTAAACCGATGAGGTCCGGTTAATGAATTGTATTGAAGAGTTAACTTGGGTATTTCGCAGAAGGGAAGGATGAAAATATATTTGACCTTATTGTTCAGAGATCACAATGTGACTAATTTCCTAAGAAGTTTGTTTATGAAGTTAGCATAATTATCCCACTGATATTATAAATTTGAGTGTGTTTGTCTTCTCTTCACGTGGCTACGACCAAACAGATTCTGATGAAGTTTGGAACATCGATTTTTTGGGTTCTGAAACAATAGATAAGTACTTTTTGTCTTCTAAAAATTTGCGATTTTGTGGGGTAAAATCGTTGGTGAAACTCCGTAGCACGGCTTGTAATTGATGTTTTTATGTTGGAATTCCTTTTTTTTAGGTTTTGAAAAGCTCGATATCAATTCCACTATATTATTTTTCAATGAAGTATCAAAATTATGTATTGGCAGAACAATTGTTACGGAAAGGTAAGTATCAATATAATTTTCCTTTCTTGTCGATGTTTCAACCAAATCGGTGGGATAGTTTAGCAAATAAATTCTAGATTGGCTTGGTTGGTTGGGTTCTAAGAACAAGTTATTGAAAATGGCCATAAATAGGTACCTAGTTCGGAGTTGATCTTGTCTTAGCGACGAATTTAGGCACAATTAACATAGTTCGCACCTGCGGTAGGGCAGATCTGTCTCATTCATGGTTGCCACATCTGTTTGTGAAAATTACCGAACAAGGTCGAAATAAAAACACTAATAATTTTACTTATTTATTTTATAATTTAGCCATTATGGCTTTTATTGTTTTCTTAAAATTTAGGGTTAAATTTGCGTGCCGATTTGGTAACATCTCAGCAACCAATAGCGGCAAATATTAGTTAAGTAGTTCATAACTAAACTAAATAAACCAAACAACCCATACTTCGGTGTTTTTGTCATAGCGAACACTGAACACCGAACTCATTGCTAAAATACCGAACGCCTGGCAACCCTGGTCCTGTTCTGTGCTTAGATGATCGCCGATTCAACAATGCCCACAATAATTATCGTGGGAGCGGCCGGTTTCATCGACTGATTCTTGAATAATAACTTTTTCTTAACTATGGAGCTTTTGTTTTTAATATATCTATCTATCTCACTTCATACTAATATAATATTTACCATTATAATGATGTTCTAATATTATACCTAAATGTGAAAGTACGTGTACGTATGTATGTTTTTTTGCCACCTACTTAGTTCTTTTTTTAAATGTGACGTTCCCTAGATCCTGAAGAACTCAAAGGATGTTTTCCATTTGTGAGTGAATTCACGGGGCGCGGGTAGTATGTTCTAAATAGTGGTAAAATGTATTCGAGTTCAGTTATTCTACAATACATTTCAAACGATTACAAACAAATATGTTAACATTTTTTCTATTTTGACTAAAAATTAGCGTGGTTTTTATATTTATTCCACCATTTTGTTAAAAGTAGACTTAACTTCCAGTGTAGTTTTAACAAAATGGTGGAATAAATAACAAAAAGCACGCTATATATATGTATAAATAAGTACGTTATTCAATTTCTACGCACGTAACAACATGATATTATTATTTGAAAATCATAATATGTTAGGAAAGTTCTTTCCGATCTATTCATAAACTGTTGCCAGCGTATAAAATAAATCAATGGTAACAAAGGAGTTCCTCTTGTCATGCTTCTGCTTGTGATTTCTCAGCTTAAATCCACAAGAAAATACTTATCTTAAACGTTTTTTTTTACAAGGGTAACACCGCCCACACTGCATTATTTAGCAGCTCAGGGTCACGGAGCAACTCTACGGCTCGCGAGTATGGTGCCAGTCATTGGGGACCTGTTTACTAAATCTAACAAGTCAGATTGGTCTGTGTGGTAACATAGGACTGGCAGAGAATGGTCACCGGTCCGACGCCCAGCGCTGCCGCCATTTTGTTTTTTTTTATCTTTGTTACTATTGTGATTAAGGCAATGATGTCTAATTTTAAAATATTCATCAAAGAGTTTAAGCTGTAGGAAGCGTCGAAATAACATTCATACACACGACCGAAAGACGTAACCTTCCTCAACAAGACTTCTGGGGGTAACAAGAGACAAAAACCAGTCCATACCCAGCAGTGGCTAAGAGCAGAGTAGTGGTTATTAATAATGGTGATGATGAACTAGTCAATGGCAAATTATGGATTATATAATATAAATAGTTAGTTAGAAGCGGTGGTAGCCTGGTGGGAGAACGTCCGCCTTCCAATCAGAAGGTCGTGAGTTCAAATCCCAATGCGGGCACGTACCAATCTGTTTCTGTAAAACATATGTACGTAATTATCACTCGCTTTTCGGTGAAGGAAAACATCGTGAGGAACCCCACATACCTACCCGAGAATTATTTCGGAGGTAGGTATGTTATCCACCAATCCGGACTGGGCCCCCGTGGTGGATTATGGCCTAACCCTCCTCACGAAAGTGAAGAGAGACCCGTGCCCAGCAGTGGGACGTTATGGGTTGATAGTGAGATAGTTAGATAAATAGACGAAAGCTTAAAGGCTGCTAAATATGCCAAACCAGGTATGTTTTAAAAAATTACAATGTTTTGTGTAGAGGTTTTTCTGTACTGTGTAGGCCAAAAAATGCGCGGAAGACGGCCTTATTAAAACGCCACAGAACAAAGAAAACTAAACGCTAGAATAAACTTAACAATTCGTTTAATCACATATAGTTTGTACATGACATGTGCTTGATAATAATGATGTCGTCACGTCAACTGACATTTAATAAAAGGGATGTAACATACAGAAATAAGTCGGATTGTGAGCTATAGACGTAGTCACGTTTATTGAATAGGGCCTTGTTGCTGTGGAGTGCTTACCCTGTGTCATACGCTCACACATTCAGTGCTGTGCTGGGAGTAGACCCGCTACCTTATTACGAATTTCACGACAGGTTTGTGACAGACGTAAATCTCGCGGGCTTTGCTGTCAAACGAGTCACATTTATATAAGTAGAAAAACAAAACTGCATTAGTTTGTTTCATTACGTTCCTGTCGCTAAGTGGCGCTAGTATCTATCTATGGCCAAACTGCATTCTGCGACAAACGGATAATTTTCTGTAATAATGATTTCTAGGTACATTTTGCGACTTGAATGCTGTCGCTTTGCTACTGCAAAGTTTTACGTAATCAGGGGGCTGATGTAGTGTAGGTGGTAAAAAAGAATCCAAGGAGGACAGGAAGCTTTAGTATTTACTCTGGATACAAGGTAATGACGCGTCCGGTTGCGCTGCATAATAATTTGAAAGCAATCGTGTAAAGAAAACTGTAGCTCAGGACCGTTTGCGTGGGCATTCCAATTATGTTTCTACACCCTTGAGGGGTGATTTTCTAAAATACTTCAAATTTCCTGTTTCTGCATTCGGAATGTGTGTTCTCATTTCAGTCAGTCAGAACATTGAATTGGAATACTATTATATATAGATACAGTCAGCCGCAGAAGCTTCTGACTTGTCCTAACTTTTAATTTGTTTTTATGTCGTACAATAAGAAAATTTAACGAAGAAGCTATTTCTCAGGCCGTCTTTACCTAACAAAATACATTTGTGTGTAGGTTTTATATTTTTCTTTTTTTAATAAATTCGAAAATGCATTTATTGAAAAAATACAAATCGTAATCATATTAGTTATTACGCCCAGCACGATGGCAAAAAAATTGTACAACACACACACCAAGAGTAATAATAAACACTGTTCTAAATCTCATTGGAAATTAAATCTGAATAAAATAGAAAGCTGGTAACAATAATTTAATCCTCTCATTAAGTCTAAGTTGGATTAAGTATCAACATTAATGGCCAATCAATCTTTCGAAAGTAGAACATTCTGGACACCCACTGTACCAGTACACCAACCTACCTTCTAGCTTGTCATATATACACTTATAATTTGTAGCTAGTATTCTAAATCGAGAGGCCAATGACTCTAAACTCGTTTGATACCTTACCATAGAGATTCAATGTAACTTAATTTATCGGTACTACTACTTATAACAGGGGTACAGTCAGCGATAAAAGCCGGGCCTTTTCAATTAAGCTTTACGCAGGTAAAACACTCATTTCCCGTCAAATAGTAGATTGAAGTAATGTTCATCGATTTTTTTCGCAGACTATACAGATTATTGTTTTTTTTTTAATATTACTACAATATAACAATAAAAAATGATAAATTCCAGTCAGGTATTCTATTGTATTCAAGCAAACCGCAGGCAACGCAACGTCACGAATTTGTAAAAATTTTCGTTGGACTTTTTAGAGTTCTAGAAATTAGGTCGTAAGACTTAGTTAGTTAGCAGTAGTATGTACACTTTTTTTGGGTTTGTATTTGCCAATATTTTTGTTAACTTAAGTCTTATTTTTCGACAATTGTTAATTTTATTTCCCTTAATTATTTCTGTCGCCGTTTATTACAGGCCATTCCAGTTTCTCTTATTTATTGGCATTCTCATTCGTTTTGTTCTAGTTGTCGCTTACGTACATTATATTTAGATTTTGTGTTCTTTACATTTTCTGCTAATGGATTGGCACTTAACAAATTATTTTTTGTCTCTAGAATAAAAACAGTAGGATGTTATTATTTATTGCTGTTTGTTTGTGGAATGAGGGAGTGCCGGCCTCTGTTGTCAGAGCTTGTTAGGTTCATCCGGCATTTAGAAAATTGCACAAATAGCTTTTGAAATGAAGTCATTGGTGCGAGGCTCGGTTTTCAAACCCGATGTCATTGGTTTGCAATGCGTACAGATTTCCACAGCACCACTTGATATGGATAATGGGTTTGTTGCGGTCGGCTTAGAACCTAAACCCCTATGGCGTATGGTGTAATTGTCTTGTCTTGTTGCTCGATGTGTACGCGGTTGTTACTGTGTTCAGTTATGTCAGAATGTTTTTTTTTCCTTTTTATACAATTCAAAGATTGGATGCGTTCAGAAGAGGGAGCCAACTGAACAATCTTTGTCTTAAAAATTCGTATTCCAATTATTGTAATAGCTTCATTCCTGCGAAGCCTTAAAACCAGCCTGCTCCACCTACGTCACTGGAGGATAAAATATCGACTATTGTCTTCAACCAGTCGGATTGCTCCGCATAGCACCGGTTGGACGAGTTAGAACGCCTCGGGAGAAAAACGTTGGACAGTGATGGAGACTAGCTGTAGCATGCTGTTTCATCCGCGTATAAGGATCCAAATCGATGAACTTTTCAATTTTAGGGGATTATTTGAAATTTTCTCCACTAATCCAGACCGAGCCTCAGTGGTGGACTATGGCCTAATCCTCCCCGAAAAAGTGACGGGAGACTGTGGCCTATATGATTAAGTATTTATTTATACATATTTTTAAGCAGTAGGATGACCTTGGAATTCAATTGTATACCTAAAAATGGCGTGGATCTGCTGCTTACAAAATTATGGACGGATGGAAATAAGCCGTGAAAACCTACGAAGAAAGAAAAAGAATCATTTATTCTGACACAACTGCACATAACAACAAACATGCACACATCGAAAAACAAGACGAGAAAATCACACACAACAAAGATAATAGTGTACGCCGATAGCTGGCGCAGTGATGTCAGAAAAGGCCTGAGCTCAGCAAAATGCTGCGGTCAAACCACGATGATTTTTAGCTCAAGCCTTTGGTACCGGACGGAGCTAGCCACACTAACGAATAATAATACACTATTCAAAATGCAATAATTCATAATTTAGTGCCCGCCACCATTCGGATGAGATCCTGGCAGTTGGCATTTTAATTGGCAATCAGTAATTATCATATTATGTTTATGAGAAGGAGAACTTTAATTATATGATATGGCCAATGTAAAAAAAAAAAATGCTGCTGGGTTATTCGTTTCATAATTTTGTGAGCTTTGAAGTCGTAGTTTTTATGGCAATCGCGTGGACGCTGTAGTGGAAATGGATAGATAGATACATAGAGAAAAATAAATCAAATATAATCTACTAAGCTAACGATTAACCGATTACGGATTGAGTTTGAAAAAGGACATTTCCCTTTCAAGTGGTGACTCATGCCTGAATCTCGCACAGGAAAGGAAACCCCATTAACTCTACCAGTGCTTCGGAAATATGCCCGTCAGAGAAGATAGCACAAAGAAACTCTACGAGGATGTAATTTTATAAATTTTTTTATTAATTTTTTTATGCCACAAGTTACAATGTAAAAGTAATCTATTGTAATGAACATCAAAATCGGAATCGGATCGGACTTAAAAACGGTTCATCGGTTTGGGAGCTACGATTCCACAGAGAGATACACTGGTTAAACTTATAACACTCTGTTTACGTCGAGGATTCAAAATAACTAGTAAAAAACACAATTTAATATTGCCACTACATCTTTATCAAAATAACCTAGTATTTTAGTAGAGCTTTCTAAAGCCAGTTAATTTGCCCAGGAGATATTCTCGTAGGCAGACTTTCTAGATCTAGACGCCAATTAGAAAGGTACCACCTACATAGGTACTAGAACTAGGCACTCGGCGCTTATCTAGCCTCTCAGATTAACCTATATCCTGGTGACTCACTCGGTAATGTGACCACCATTTTATATAGGATTGCAGAAATATACCCTAGGAAAAGAGCTGTCTACTTCGGTCGACGCCCGAGTTTATAGTGGTAGGCCTCTTCTGCAAGAGACCGCACCTTTGCCAGATATTAATCCACCAAGCAGTAGTGTGGTAACATTACAGTGTTCCGACTTGAAGGGCATTGTTTCCAGCGAAATCACTGGGCATGTGAGACTTTAGCATCACTGTGTCAGGGTGACGAGCGCAGTGCAGTGCCGCGCAAGATTATGCAATACAAAGTTGTGGGTGGCCCTGTAACTGTTCTGGGCAGGCGTATTGCTTACCATCAGGTAAACGAATTGATCGTCTCGTTACTCATTCAAATAAAAAAATATAATGCTAGCTATGCACTAGGTAATTTTGCTAGTATTTTGGACGCCTAAACAGACGGACGTTACTTTATTTCATTGTTAAATTATACTTTTAAGTGTAATTTATTAATATTGTCGTGTAAAAATTTGTACAGGACTAAAGTAAGGGTTAAGTTATGGGTTTAAAGGACCTTAAGTAAATGTTATTTTTCAAGTAGAGAAGGTAGGTTTTAGGTAGATTTCAGATAGTCCAATTTTGGGCGATTCTGAAAATCAATTCAACAGCATCTACGGCCTCTTGAAGCTTTGGGGGATTTTATACAATAGGATGGCATGGCTTTTTAAAAATGTCCATAGT
Source organism: Campaea margaritaria (assembly GCA_912999815.1). NCBI lineage: Eukaryota > Metazoa > Arthropoda > Insecta > Lepidoptera > Geometridae > Campaea > Campaea margaritaria. Next base: position 12,561,010 of record OU538789.1, on the reverse strand, counting down.
AATAATAATAGGATATCCCACCAAAAATTACAGCCTAGTTACCAAAGTTGTCAGAGACACGAGCATTGCCTACGCACTAACCGACGCCGACGTTACTGTTGTATGCAGAAACGCTATTCACGTCATTTCGCGAAAGAACCTACTGGATATCCTATAAAATTTCCATAAGTTGACGTAAACTTTATATAAAATACAGTTTAAATAAAAGCGGTGCCATACGCGGCTCCCCGATGGGCTATAACCATTGGCGATGTCCGTACGCACTGTAGGGGGCCAGATTTGCACAAAATGTAAAGGAATTTAGACAACGCATACGTAAGAGAACATGATAGGAATGTTAATCTCTTTGAGTTATGTTCAAAAGCTATATTCTTCAGCATACTTTATGAATAAAACTCAGCACGATGGAGTAGTTCATTCTTTTGAAGAATGAATGAAAATGCAGTGGAGCGATGGATATGAATTTTAATTTTTGATTCTTGTCTTGTGTACTATTTATCGCCTGTTTGCCTTAATCTAAGACTACTACACATCGTAACGGTAAACGTATTCGATTTAACTATTGCCCGTACTAAAAACATCAAAGATGACGTTTGCCATTACGATTAGCAACCGCAAACTGCCCCCTGAGAGTGATAAGTAAAATATACCAAAAAACCAATTTTCCTGTTTCACGATTCAAACTTTTGGATACTAAGTCTTGGAAACCGTTCTGCTGGAAGCATTTTTCCATAGTCCATATTAAGTTCGTGCTTAAATTATAATTCTTTCTTCTTACTCAGTATGTTCTAAAATTGATAACCTCTACAACTGTTTCGATACTGCCCATCAAGAAAAACAAGTAAATAAATAATATAAATATACATACTTAGTTTACATAATATGAACACGGCGCCAATAATATTGCCGAAATATCGAGAACTTATAACCAACACAGCATTTGGCAAGGATCCGTTACGTAAATTCTTGTGATAGTGATCAAACTTAAAAGAATAAGAGAAAAAGAGAATAGAAAAGAATAGAAAACGCTTTATTGTGCACCAGTTTGATACAAGAATAGATAGACAGATAGATAATCTCTTTATTGAAACACAACAGAACAAAGAAAACTTAAAAACGAAAACAAATGAAATAAGAACAAGACAAGACACAACGAGACATATAAAAGCAAGAAGAGCAAACACGGCTTACGATACAAGAACAGAAAGAATAAACTTACAAAGAAGAAGTCGATGACAACTTAAACTAAGTGCGTACTACGAATTTTAATCGTTGTGTCTAATAATCACTAATCTATAAACACAACCAATATAATCGAGTCGGCGAATTGCGAAAAAATGTCGTTACGGATTCCTCCTCATGCATTTTAAAAAACGCAACGATTAAATTCCGTAGTACACGCTTAGCCATAAAACATTTTTGAGGAAGACGTCTATCGAATTCGCTCAAGATAGTATTACAATATAATTAGTTAAAAAGCGGTGTAATTCGACGTAGAGTTTTACGTTCCGGAACACTTGGCCCATTGTTCCGCACAACCTTGGCGCGTCTCCCACGAGTTCAAACACCAATTTGGTGTCGAATTGCGGTGCATTGTTTTAGGGTACCGCGGTCCAATATTGTAAACATTGTTTTGGCGTTCAATTACTGGGCTTTTGAGCAAATTGCAAGAGAATTGTGTACTGCGTTGCTGCACACATATAGTTTGACACTGGTGTTTTGGCGACAGCGTTGATTGAACCCGCCTGCATCACCATTGGAAACTTCTCAGCCACATAACGCAACTATCGCGTGCGTGGAGAATAAATCCAAGGACAAAATCGTATTACCCTGAGAATAACCACAGAACAAATAGGTATTCACGTTTATGATCGCCTGGTACCATGCCTTATAAAATTGGATATAATAAGCTTTAACATTTTATAGGAATGTCTCATAGTGTCGCTAAAGAATTTAATTTTCTTTGACATTATTCTACGTGGGAAATAAACATTCTACTCAAACCTTTTTCATATTGTAGACAGTGAGTGCCTCTGTTACCGGGTGGACTAGCACAGACCAAGTCTTGATCAGTCCTGTCTACCACATAAAAAGCAAACGCTTAGGTCACCGGGACAGATGACACGATTTTTGAAATCTGCTCCAGTATCGGGGCAGAGCCATTGAGGCCGATGGGAGCAAGAGTCCAATAATTCACTCGTGTTATTGCACGGGATAAAAGTATCGTGAGTGTGGAGGTTATTAGCGACATTTGAATCAAAATATACCCTCTGTGTCTGTGGTTAGTCTGTGCTATAATGGCGGTGTTCTGCCTGCTTTGCATATTTCAGCGGTCGGTACGCGTCCGTTGGCAACTTTGTTGCAATAATTGTGTGATTATGCCGCATAGCGTGTTACTAAGGAATATCGTAAATGTTTATTGGGACGCAGTCCTTGTTTGGATTAAAGTTTTTCTTGAAAATTGTTTCCTAGTAATATTGTAAATGTGAAAATTTGTGTGAGTGTTAACACTGAAACGGCTCAAAGGAATTCGGTGAAGTTGTATTGATATTTTAGTGCTGGAATAACACTCGTATCGTGAACACCACCTCTCATCATAAGCTTAACGTCATAGTCAACTCGAATGCCCAGCTATTCAATAATAATATCTACTGAATTATTATTGTAAGTAATTATATAGGCACGTAGGATTCAAAAGTATATTTTTTCTAGCGGAAAGTTGTAAAATATATTCGTGATTTTATCATAGACATGTCTTACCATCTTGCATGAAAAACTCTGAGCACATGTCAATCCTAAGGAACCCACACACAACAATAAGGAAAAAACACCATATCTTGTGCACCATCCAAAACAGAGGCAAGTGTAGCGAGTCGAATTGTTACGCCACGAGTTACTCCCGTGACCACACCATACCCTCCAAGTTATCCGATTTCCTCTTCATCTTTCATGGAGTATTAACCTTAATTACGAAGAGGAATAAGATCAGAATAGCTTGGGTGAATTTTATGGGCCGATGCACCTTGTGTTGCTGGTGGTATCGTTAAATAATCATGGTCATAAACTGTAGAAGTTCAGGAAGGTTAATAAAGATGTTGGTAGCATTTTGAGAAAAGGTACAAAAGGAGAAAAGAGATACGGGACCGAAATGGCACGGGACGTATAATTACCACGTATTTATTTTTCAGACAACTTTCTTATAAAATGTTCGAGAGAGAGACGCGACGAGCGTGTACGTACAGGAACGGACGTATTTGCCCGAGTCGTCCGGGTTGAGACATGGAGTGTAACGAATGCTATAAATGTTTCTTTTCTTTAGCCAATACTAATCACGCTAAAAATCACAAGAGTAGAAACAATCAACAATAGATTCCAAGGTAAACGTGTCCATCACAACAATGAACACTTCAAGGACACAATGAAGAAATATGTTCTGATTGGCTCGATAGATAGCGCTGTACAAATAGTAGACGCCTAGAAGACATATTTATAGTACATATATCAGAAATGTGTACTTAATATTATACAATTCTTTTTAAGTGACTCCTGCGGATAGGCAACCACAATTTTGTCAGTGTATTATTGGAACATAGACTGCCAAACGACGAGAATAAATTTGGACAGTGATGAATTTAATATTCCAGATAAAAGACTTGAATACTTCCATTACTAGTGTTGACATTGACATTCGAGTTTTTTGACATTTGACAGCCAGAAATAAGTTCAACGCCATCTAGTTTAAATGCTGGAAGCTTGATTAAAGATGTCCTTGAAAATCCCTCATTGGACATCGTAGAATCTACCTAGTAGTCTGTAGCGGACATTAAAAGCTTTCTCGGAATCCATCTGCCGGACGCGTACCATCACGCCATCACCGGCTCACGCGAATAAAATGCCCAAAATTGTGAGCCGTGACGTCACCGTCTCTAAGGTCACGACTCACGAGCTCCGCTGAATCATTGACCCGTGTGGTTGAGATGAGACGCTATCTAAACTGCGGGCTGAGGTGGAACACGGATAGATTGTGGACAGTCTGCGGGAGAACTTAATTTGACTGTGATAAAAACTTAAACGTCCTTGAGTACTTCCGACTACTTACCGACAGATTGATACAGTAATGCTTATAATAGTAATACTTAACAAAAAAATTTAAAACGAATCAATTTAAAGAAAATGCTGTCTAAGTTCAAACGATATAAGAAACGGTATTTAGGTACCAATTTTATTTAGCACATGCTACCAGACCTAATCTAAAAATAAATTTAACAGTTCTAAACTGATTACTATTAGAGTAGTCTACGTCGCTTTTTTAGATTAGTGTGTAAAGTACCGATTCAATCCCAATTCCGCAATCCCAACCCACACACAACTCCATATCCAATTCCAATTTTGTCCAAGAATAAGGCCGCAGTTTGGTGACAAAACGACTGGCAAGACAAAAGTCAGTAGAAATCTCAACATAGCATCGCTATGACATAACCTGTGCTAGGGACTACTGCTTAATTAGGTGCCGAGTTTTGGGTCTCGCTAACTATTGCTCATTCTACCCTAGTCTGAAAGAACTGCCCAAGATTAAATGCTAGTGACTACGCAAGATCTCGAACTACAGCCCAATCTGTGCGTGGAGTCACGGACAACCAAGGCCACGGCGGCCGTTACAAAGCCGGCGGTTATACGAAATCGCTGGGATGTGTCTGTGCCTAGGTTTTTAGTAATAATAGTGGACGCCGTGATTTCGCGGTCGGAAGCGAGCGACTGGCCTTTGTCTGCTTTATGGGTTCAAGAGAAGGAATTGTTTTGATACGCGTGGTTAGGTATATCTTCCGAGCATAAATATTCTAAGAAAATAAATGATTTCTCTAAATAGACAAGATCAAGACAGTACTAATTAAAATATTCTAGCTATAGAATGAGAGAAGCGAAAAGAAAAGATAAAGAAGGATGCCCCTCATCTATCGATGCGGGATGCTAGTAGCAGTGTAAACACATAGAATAAATATATTATTAATAAATTTATTAGGCTGTGCTTGTAGAAAGAAAATGAGAGGGAGAAGAGAGTCCTATATTACGGACTTTTAAACACTTAAGAGCAGGAATTTCAACTTCTCATTCCTCAAAACTGCATAGTAAATTATGCAAAGGCCTTGACTGAACACGTTTGCTCATTCTATTCAAGTCTAAGTGTTAACTCGGAGAACAAACAAGTCGAAGACTCCGCGGCGTGTCAAAGGGGCGAAGTCCTGGAATTCCGCGAACCTCCGCCGTAAAAGGTGCTTCAATGGGCTACACATAACACACAACAGAACAGGATTGGCTCTGCTGTTGGTGTATTTGAACGTGGAAATAAGTTTACGAGCTGCCAAAATGACAATACTTTTTGGATCCTCAAGCGATTCACTTTGTGGTTAGCCGCAAACAGGAACGATATGATAAAAAACCCTTGGCCACAAAAAAAACATCGATCCCTTTATTGTCAAGATCAGACGTTGGATGAACATCGTGGTCGGGGGTAAATGCAGCACGACGCTGTAATGGAGGATGGGAAGGAGATTCGGTCATTTTGGAAGACGGCAGATAGACTAGAGTAGTGATGGAACGGTGACCAAGAGAAGTAAGGAGACTCAAAGGTAGACCATCCACCTGAAGGTCAACCGACGACATTAAGATGGCAGAAAGGCCGTGACGAGTGTGGTAGATGAGAGGCGTATCCACGGCACAATGAGTTGATACAGGTCCATGTAAGATGTGAGTACAGTTAAGCCTTCTGCAAAACCTTTTCCTCCGCTTTTTTATGTTACCTTACTCGTAATACGCCCCAAGATCTATGTAGCTTTTATTATTTGATGATTTTAGTGTAGTGAGCGATCAAGTGGCCTCCGTTGGCTGACACTACGATAAGATTCTAGCAATAACGACACAATGTCTGTCGAAGATTGGCAGACAATAATCGTTCCAAGTCAGAAATCAGTCTATTCAGAGTGTAGGTAAAAAACCAATGCCAAAGAGCGACAACTCTGATTTTATCGGCATACCACAGCCTTTGTTATAGAATTCGGCACGAAAACCGATTCGCGACGGCCGAATTCGACGCCTTCAGTCTCGATACTATATTTTTATGTTATACTCGTCATAACAAAGCGAAGAAATTTGCTCGAGTTCACACTTGTAACACATATAAAATGTAAAAGTGATGATGAATATTTCGGAGGTCAAGCGAATGACACATGGGGATTGTGGACTTGGATTACTAATGAAGTTAAGTATGTATTATTTGTGCACTTCAAGTTTTCTCATTAATTTGCCAAGCTCCCTTTTTTATTTCTTTTGTAAAATTGTTATTTTGAGACATCATAATGGCGCTTGTATATATGATGTTATACTAATTATTGTCATAGACTATTTTAAAATGTTACGTTATGTGGCATAAAAAATATGAATGACGAAAATTAACAAAATGACACGTAGTTCAGACGGGCTTATTTCCGAAGCACTGGTAGAGTTCATGTAGTTTCCTTTTCCTGTGCGAGATTCAGGCAAGAGTAGTGACTCTTGCCTGAATCTCGCACAGGAAAAGGAAACTAGAACTCGCACAGGAAAAAGGAAATGACCTTTTTCAAACTCATACCACTCAGTTGAACATTAATTGCTGAAATGCTGTCGCACTATCTTCTCAGGTACGGAAATGACGGAGTGGGTGTATGGGGCTTGAACCCACAAAAATCCCCTGTGAGCGGTCCTCCACCGAAGTAAGACAAGTTGGAGTCGCGATGTCATTCATCATTTTACTCCGGAGTTTACTTTGCTAAGGCAGGCATTATGTCTAAGTTTGCTCAATATTGTAATAGCTTCCTAATACTAGAAAGTGGACTTTAATTTTATACCTACGGGCGTTGGGTTAATTAAACATAACTCGGCCCACCAACTTTGTCAATTAATGCGCGACGTACGAGTACCTTTATGTTAAGAAATGTTAGCTTAACGCTTAGTAATTAAAGCTATTCTTGTTCACTAGTACTAGTTATTTTATTATCTGGTTTAATATCTGGCTAGTAGCCGAACTTAACACGTTTAACCCACGCCTTGCTATATTTGGCATATTTTATTACGGCTTTTAATTCGCGAAAACCAGCTAGAAGAATAGAAAATGTCCACCTTTGATCTAAATCCACATGTGTCGCCAAATATATTATCTTTCCGAATTAGAGTGGCATTTATTGTCAAAATGTGCATGCTAATTAAAAGCGCATAATTTCGTTGAAATTAACTGTTTTAGAGCTTGTTTTAAAGCGATAAAAATCGAGCGGTACCATTTAAAATTATGGAATTTATGATGCTCAATTTTGACATGCACAACTGTATGTAATTAAAGTAAGTTTTTCATGTGAGTCTAATCATGAAAATTTTTCTACAAAGATTAACTATAATTATGAAGTAGCAGGATTTTTTTTTGTTAAACGATGCAAACGTTTTGGGATTGCATACATACACAGACACACATTTTTTTACATTGCATTTTGTTTTTTATATTTGCAAATACATTTTTTTATTTTTATAGTATTTTGTATTCGATAATATTTCTAAGTAGATAGATGAGTCACCATAAAACATGAAAAAAAGCAGCATGGATAGTTTAATAAGTCACCAAAAGCATTTTGAGATCATTGACTTGATTGGTATTATAAAGTAGATCATTATTCATAGGTTTGGCTTTGGACGCGCAAACTGCAAGAAACGTTTGCACTATCATATTTCAAGCTATAAAGTAGTGAAGTCGAACATAAATCTCGGCTTATCTAAGCTCTCCAATACAACACATTACTACAAAACGCACGTCCATTTATCACAATCTGCTCATTCTAGGTAAGACCCGTATTTATAGCATTTGTGGGGACTTTGCAGTATGTACAAATACGAAAAATGGTCGGAGAAATTGTGTTAGGTATTTTGAAAACGAATTTGTACGAATGTAGACAAAGCTGTCAAGTTGAGGTTGTAATATGGTTGTTATAATTTTCGTAGGCATATGATTTAATGTAGGAATCTAATAATTGCAAAATACTGACACTTGACGACAAAAACCTCACTCCAACCTGACATATCATATCATAGACTAAATGGAAAATTAATGTAAGTTGGTGTGCTGCTTTCCGCTGGGATCGTAGCATGTGGGAAGATGTAATCTCTGCCTTTTTTTACCTGGGGAATGCATTACGCATACCACCAGACCCGGGTGAGGGCCGGGTGGTTATGTGGGACTCCCCCGCCAGTCTGACGGGTATACCCACTAAACCCCAGGGTGTTCCACCGGGACGCCTTTGTTGTCGGGGTTACGGGTGCGAGAGTGGACTTCCGCGGCATTTAATCTCTGCCTATCCCAACGGGAAAAGGCGCGAACATATGTATCTATGTATGTATGACTAAATTTAGTTTTATTTTTTAAACCGGTGCACTTAATTGGCATAAGTACCTATTATACACTAATTATGCTATCGATATGATAATCATAATCTATGATTTAAGTTAATAGGTACTTCATATGACTTTGCTACAAACCAATCTCTTTTCAAAAGTAACTTATCTAAGTTCTACTTAAGACTGATCTTGAGCAGGCTATTAATACAGGTCTTGGGGTGCAAGGCTCGCTACCATTTTTCATGCATGCGCCTTTGGAGTCGCGTGTTGGGCCGTGATCTGGTCTGAACTACTTCAAACTGGTTTCCTGGAGAATTAATGGGGTATCATACTGCACGGTGTCGGGAACTGCTTGTTCGTGCTCGCGATGCAGTTTCTCATTATAAATGACATTAAGTTGCGGCGGACAGCGAGATATGGCCGTAACTGTACAGATTATCAATAATATTGTTTAAGTTTGCTTTATTTCGTCACGTCACCGAATGGCCCCAGTGGAAGACCAGCGCTAGTTGTTCGCAACCAGCATCATGCTGAGTCGGGAGCATTTTGTAACAATTTTACAACTGTTTATTTGTGTTTTTCTGTGTTCATTGCTACAAATAAATAAATTTTCATTCTTTCTTTATTTCTTTCATTTCATTCCAGATTGATTGTTGCAAACTCTTTCATCAAGGATTTAGCTATATCAACAGCAGAGTAAAAAAAAAGTAATCTTTACACTATGGAAGCTATGTCTCAAAAACTTGCGGGTAGATGAGCAAGGCAAAACAGATCGCAGGGGCTGGAAAGTGTCCCTTCTGTATGTCTATATGCCTTTTGTACTTTTAAGTGCATAATGTCAGACTAACATTTAACTGCAATTTTAGTGTTGCAAGAGTGAATAATAATACTACCTAGTACAAACCCAATATTCACGTACTAACCCTTATACATTTGTCCATGAAATCGAGTCATACACTTTGAATAAAACATTCGAATAGTTCGTTTATAAAACCACCTCTTGGCAATGGAAACAAACGACATGCAATTAATCGAATACATTAGCGTAATCGGTTAAACAATCAATTGCAAAGGTTCAATTAAAAGCTCATTAGAGAAGCGGGGTCCTATCTCGGACACCGATCGCGGCTCACGTGTCTAGGGGCATGTTAAGGACCTTCATCATCAGAACCTTCATCCTGATACCATTCAAGTATAAACAGATATATAGGCAAAATGTGTTTAATTGGATAATAAGAACTATAAAAATAAGGTAACTTACCTCCATTACCTGCGCTGTGTACTTGATTTTTTCCGGAATAAGTAGCCTTTGGCTCTAATTTTGGTACAATTACCCTTGTGCGAAATTTCATCAAAATTGGTTCAGCCATTTGCGTGGTGACACCAGGCACGAAGTGTATAAAATCATTGAATTATCTTGAAAAATACAATTGTCTACCTTTTGGGTTTTCCTCATACGACTGTATCTGTTTTCGGTACAGTCAACAAAATAATTCACAGAATATCCTAATTCCAATAAGCTTAGCTTAATGGCGGTGGTAGCCTAGTGGGAGAACGTCCGTCTTCTAATCAGAAGGTCGTGAGTTCAAATCTCAGTGCGGGCACGTACCAATGTGTTTCTGTAAAACATATGTACGTAATTATCACTCGCTTTTCGGTGAAGGAAAACATCGTGAGGAAACCCACATACCTACCCCAGAATTATTTCGGAGGTAGGTATGTTATCCACCAATCCGGACTGGGCCCCCGTGGTGGATTATGGCCTTACCCTCCTCACGAAAGTGAGGAGAGACCCGTGCCCAGCAGTGGGACGTTATGGGTTGATGATGATGATGAATAAACTTAGGCGAGTAAATCACGCTTTTTTTTATTAAATCGTAATTTTATAGTTTGTATGATCGATTTTGTTGCTGACTGTATCCATGTCATTAAGGCTCTTCGTTAGTTAATAGAACTTTAACTAATGACGCTCCTAATCCTCGGGTAACGCGAACACAGATGCAATCAATATCTCTTTAGGAGCTTTCTTAATGACTCACCTGTGTTAACTGTTTCTTTTACAAATCTACGAGCATTCAATGTCTAAGCTATAGCTAACTAAACTTCATCACCATCAACCCATATCGGCCCACCGCTGAGCACGGGTCTCCCCTCACTTTCGCGAAGAGGATTAGGCCTTAATTAAACAATTATTGAGTTTTTAAAATACAATGTATTCAGTCTTCCTTGTCTCTAAAATCGACGGCGTGGCTCAGTGAAACATATTCCCCTATCTCTTATAATTTTAGAGGTCTCCATAGTGACCCTTATCAACTTTACATTATCTATATGGGTGCGTTTTCGTGGTATGCAAAATCTGTACGTGTATTAAAACTGCCACGATCCCACCCTATCCCAATCACAGCTTAAGCATTTAGTAAGTACGGAGAGCATCGCCAGGGCGCGTCTTCAAGCATTTAGTAAGTACGGAGAGTATCGCCAGGGCGCGTCTTCAAGCATTTAGTAAGTACGGAGAGCATCGCCAGGGTGCGTCTTCAAGCATTTAGTAAGTACGGAGAGCATCGCCAGGGCGCGTCTTCAAGCATTTAGTAAGTACGGTGAGCATCGCCAGGCGCGCCTTCAAGCATTTAGTAAGAACGGTGAGCATCGCCAGGGTGCGCCTTCAAGCATTTAGTAAGTACGGTGAGCATTGCCAGGGCGCGCCTTCAAGCATTTAGTAAGTACGGTGAGCATCGCCATGGCGCGCCTTCAAGCATTTAGTAAGTACGGTGAGCATCGCCATGGCGCGCCTTCAAGCATTTAGTAAGTACGGTGAGCATCGCCATGGCGCACCTTCAAGCATTTAGTAAGTACGGTGAGCATCGCCAGGGCGCGCCTTCAAGTATTTAGTAAGTATGGTGAGCATCACCAGGGCGCGTTTTCAAGTATTTAGTAAGTACGGTGAGCATCGCCATGGCGCGCCTTCAAGCATTTAGTAAGTACGGTGAGCATCGCCATGGCGCGCCTTCAAGCATTTAGTAAGTACGGTGAGCATCGCCAGGGTGCACCTTCAAGCATTTAGTAAGTAGGGTGAGCATCGCCAGGGCGCGCCTTCAAGCATTTAGTAAGAACGGTGAGCATCGCCAGGGCGCGTCTTCAAGCATTTAGTAAGTACGGTGAGCATCGCCAGAACGCACCTTCAAGCATTTAGTAAGTAAGGTGAGCATCGCCAGGGCGCGCACAGGCGGCGGCGGCGGTTGGCATTGCCTCGTAACGAGCACCCAATTTAAATACCAACAAAAAGTTCTCAAATCACCACGGATTTACTTCGACCAGTTCTCGTGTAGGCGGACTTCTTGTGCCACCGCGGTACCTGCTATAAGCTTCGAGCGATTCTGGTTACTTGACCTCGTGATTGTTATAAAACAATGCAAACAAACAATGCAACTATTTTATTATTTCACTGAGTGACGAGACGTGCATGTCGTTCAATTGCTGGTAAGCGCTATGCCTGCCCACAGCAGTCATAGCACAACCCAAAACCCTGCATTGTATAATCCTGCGCGGCACTGTACTGCGTTCGTCACCCTGAGACATCGGCTCTAAAGTCTCATATGCGCGGTAATTTCGCTGGAAACAATCAAAGTTCCCTAGATTCAGAAACGGTTTCGATATTAAACTCTGCTCTTCACGGTGAAATCAACTAGTTCAACCAAACATGCCCTCGTTTCAGAATGTCAGCCTGCCGCTTCAGCTCATGGCTTGCAGCGCGATCACGTGGGAGGTTGTAACGCTACATGTGAACGCATCTGCATCGCTCGCCGGGGTCAACGAACCGCACACGCTTGTATAACGAACACTGTGAGAAGGTCATGAGATTCGGCAACTGCCAATATTCTTGACCGTTTCAATTTTGAATTTAGAACGCATACAAAACGTTCCATTTGCTTTTTTGTGTTTGGAATTAGAACTCGTTTTTCAAATGAGTTTGAACAGGTTTGGGACCTTTGAGTTGTGAAGTGATGGGATTTTGAGCATAGATATAAATTATTTTAGAAGTATTTTCGATTCATTCGTTCATTGGTGAAACCTACATCAAAATACGTTGCGTGGTTAGCGGATAAACAGACAGACAGCTGTCTGTCTGTCTGTTTATCCGCTAACTCCTCTTAAACCACGCAAAACAAAACCTTGGAAACTGTGGAAACCGACTTTGTTTTATACTATGTAAAGATGATGAGATCACGTGACGTTTCGGATGACATTATTAGAACTTATTTTAGTGCGATAAAGTTTCAACGACTCCGTTTCTTAGTAGGTAGCTGAAATGCTGAAAGAAAACTTGGTTAATTTATTCATTACAAAGTTGACCGGGAAACCACTCTAACCCGAATGACCAAGTTTTATTCTGTCTCGGGGAGTAAATAAATAATAACTTTTAATGGCTTTACTCAACTATTGAATCTTATTCCTATTTCATATTTTCTATCTAATTAATGTATATTACAAGTATTAACTTAGGGCTTGTAATATATGGGGTGTGGGCCAGGTAACCTCCACGAGTGCCCGGCTGTTGTTCGTCCCTCTTGATGCGTTGCATCCGGAGGGAAGGGCAGCAGCTGGGCCGGTGCACCCTGGGGTTCGGTCAGCAATTCTCCTAGGGGAATTGGTGGCCGTAGCAAATAACCTGGCGAGAAGAGGTCCTTCGCGTGTCCCTCTGATCAGCAGAGGGCACAGCGAGGGACCAATAACGGGGACTTTTGGGCCGCGGATCGGGGGTCGTTGGCCCAAGTTAGAAGTCCCGAGCTGAGGTGCGGCCCGTGTGTTTCGGGACGCACCCAGCGGAGAAAGAGGCCCAAGCCTCACGTGGCGAGCCCGGGAGGGCGCCCGCAGAGGTGGTCGCGGAAGCGCCGTGCGAACCCGTGACCACCTCCATAATGCGGAGAGGAGAACACCCCGGGGTTTTAGTGGGTAAACCCCGCCAGACCAGCTGGCGGGGGAGTCCCACATAACCACCCCCCCCCCCGGGGGGGCCGGGTGGTATGCCTAATGCATTTCCCCGGGAAAAAAAAAGGGCTTGTAATATATACCAATAGTAAAATTAAAGTTTCCGTTAGTAATTCTGTCAGCTCAACGGATTTCTGGAATATAAATTATACGTTTTATCTCGTAAAAATTAACGGTTCCGGTGGGATGATAGTCGACGCGGGTAAAACCGCGGGGCGCGACTAGTTCCACAGAACGACCTAGGTCGAACCTTCTCGAGGGGTTAATATGTCAATATTCCGTGTTGAATAGGCACTTCACGTTACTTCGTGCGTGGGTGTCATTATAAATTATTCACATAAAAGCATGTAAAATAACGAATAATACGATGTTAATTTTATGTGACACCTATAAAAGTTCTTGGTAATGAATATGAGATTTAATAAATTTCTTACACGTCACAAGCGCTCTGGTATATTGAATTACACAATCTTGATGTTGCCCTAGCATATAAAATATAATTGTTTCTATGAAAAGTATTTAATGGGTGAATAAATTTATTAAAGTGAAATTACTGGGCATATGAGACTTTAGAGCCGGTGTCTCAGGGTGACGAGCGCAGTTGCCGCGCAAGATTATGCAATGCAAAGTTCTGGGTGGCGCTGTAACTGTTATGGGCAGGCGTAGCGTTTAACATCAGGCAAACGACTTGCCCGTCTCGCCAATCAATCAAATAAAAAATAAAGGACCAATGGTATGTAAAATAAAAATATTTAGTACAAGTTTTATTGTTAAAATACTATAAATAAAAAAGCAACAACGTAACACTTTCGATTTAACGACAATAACTCCCAAAAATCTATTACCTACACCAAGAAAATACAAAATCGACCACCAAACGTCACATTTTCGCTTTCCCGCCAAAACTTTCCGCCAAATCTTTAAAAAGGTTTCTAGCGAATCGTGATACAAATTGATGCTGGCCGCAAACGACCCGCCATCGCCATGGAGCCTGAAATAGCATGCCCTGTGGAAATACTTCCAAGATTGGATTCGATTCAGATCTCTCGTAGAGAGTATTAAGTTCTATGAATCAGATTATTTCGAATACTATAAGGCCGCCGTGTTTACCAATAAATGCGAATAAATATTTTTCTACTAGGGATGTTAGACTATCGATAAATATGTACCTATCGATCATTGACAATTGTGAATGGTGCCGATAGTATCGCACTATTTTATGCTATTAGATAGATAGACTCTTTATTGAAACACCACAGAACAAAGAAAACTCTAAAACGATTAAGCCAGTGTTAAGTATTTATATAATTTAAGTTTAATGGATTAAATGTTAGAATAATCGAAATGTCGAGTGTTAGTCAGATATTGTCAACGTGACATGATTCAGAAACATGACTCAACATGATTCAGAAAAGTAGTACACACATATTGCTCATTTGCGACAAGATCGTGTTATCTCTTTAACTCTCTCTCTCTCTCTATCTCTAAACTTGTGTTTCTTCGAGTGTCAATGTCATTATTGGTGGGCAAATGGTACAAACATCATAAAACGTGCCATGTAGTGTTCTCTCCAAAACTCTCAGGAAGATTCAGTAAAGCACCCGCTCTTTACTGAATCATGACTTTGACTAGAACTGGGCTTGAAATTTTGGCTAAAATCTTAAATCATACTTGCTAAATGCACAAATCGCGTGGAAACCAAACAATAAAAAAAAGTGAATATTATGTAACTTGTGAATTGTAACGTCAAGCTAGATTATTATTTTTGAATATTATTTGGTTTTTAAAGAAGCGTTTTATGATCAATGATGAATAATGAGGTTTTATTTATAAGACGAAATTGATTTGTAATAAGAACTTTTTATTTAACATTTGTGTACGTTTTAATTTTTTTGTTCACCCAAAAAGTACACATATTTATACACAGCTTAAAGCTCATGGAAAGCGTTCGGTGACTATTATATTCTATTCTATCTATTCTATTCTGTGGCATGCAAATGATGTTGAACTTTTTACAGAAATTGACACACGTATAATCCAAAGTTCCATTCGTTTCGTCTGTTCGTTTTCTCCGCTTAGTCACGAGTGCGACCCGGTCCGCCCTCTATTGTCTGATAGAAAGCCCCGAATCAAGGTCCACGGAGCACCATCAATGTATACATCTTCTACGATAACATCGCACGCCATTAAAAACATGCCGCTATCCAATGTGAAAATATTTATAGCGAGGATTGAATTTTATTGGTGCCACGAAACTATCTAACCAAAAGACTATGCACGCTCACGCTTACCCCTCTGCTAAACTTATATGATCGCTTGTTCGTATAACGGTAGAAGACTCGCGATCTCCGACCATTGTAATCGGACTTTGTTTTTCGCAAGCACTAGTGTAATGTGTTTACCTAGCACCCCGCGACTCCCGTCAAAGCTGACAGATTTTTTTATTTGCAGGGTTAAATGAGTGCTGGGTCCATAAAGTATAGGTATATAAAACCAGTCCTTGGTGCCATCAAGCAACATTTTTAGTAAGCCTGCTGAAAATGTTGAACCACAATCAGTTAAGCGTTAGTTTAGTAGACTTTATTGGAATTAATTTTTTATATTTGTCTTGACTTGTAAGAGCGCATTATTTTTGCCTACTTACAATACGTAAACGATTTGAGTTTTGAACTTTTTTGAAAAAAACAAACGAATCACTTAATTACAAATGACAAAATGAATTATGTTGCTTATAGAAGCTAGTCAGTGAGCTTTCATGGGTGCCCTCTTGAGGCTCATGTCATTAAAGATTTTTGATGTTGAATTTGAATTATCCATACATATTTAGGAGGGGCAGCCTATGTTACTGCAGTATACCTAAACTAGGCGTTTCTCAAAGCACGGGCCATTATCGGGTAGATAAATAGGGACTTAGTAGGAGGCGATTGTTTTGAAACTTGATCGAGTGGTCGGTCTGTTAACCACCGTTAGGATAATGAAGTTTGTAACTTAATTTGTTTTGCGATGCGCTTGTGGAGTTTTTTTTTTATTATTACATAATAGACAAGCATTTGACCGCAGTCTCACCTGGTGGTATGTGTCGATACAGTCGATGATGGAGCATGCTTGCCTAGAAGATTCCTATTCACTCTTGACTTGAAGACTTTCAGATTATAGTTTTCGGGAAACATCGCTGGTAACGTGTTCCATTCCTTCGCTGTCCGGATAATAAATGTAGATGCCAAACGCTTCGTGCGGATTGGAGGAATGTCAACCATATACGGATGCCGTCTTTCCGTGCTTCTTGTTGTCCCATGGTGGAAACGTGATGGAGAAATCAAGTTGAGCAGCTCCATCGCACACTCTCCGAAATGTGTCTTATAGAAAACCAATAAACCGGCAACCTTACGGCGATGCTCAAGACTCTGTAGTCTAGCCTTCACTAGAGAGTAAAGTGGCCGTTGGGTAGTGCGGTGGCCAAAGATAGGCAGAAGAGGTGTTTGGTGGCCAAAACCAGGAGAAATAAGTGATAGTGGCCAAAAAGAAGCGAGATATGTATTGTTGGCCAACATCGGCAACCAAATGTTGGTTGTCAAAGATAGACAAAACTAATGTTACATAGAATAATGTTAATCTCGAAAAAAATTAAGTGTTGCCACGTTATAAAATAATTTCCAGTTTACTTAATAACGGATCAAGGTTTTCTAAATAGATACTTTAAGTCCTGGAAAAGTACAAGGAATATTTTTTATTCCGTATAAGCTCATGTTTCCTGTGGGATAAATTTCATCGTGGGTGAAAACGTGGGACGCAGCTTATAATAAAATAGGGCGCCAACAACGCGTTGACTCCTCTTAAAGAATTGACATCTCGACTCCAAGTATCTAGAAGCCCGCGCGTCTGCTACGCCTGCATTTCTGTGGCGTTCGTGGCGCAGGCTTTTGTGTACAGATTTATTACAAAGGCTACTTTTCGAAAGCTATTAAAAGTCCAGCGAAAGCCATTAATAAAACTCCAACATTAGATAAAGCTAGGTACGTCTGCGCTGTTGCCACGGGCGCTAGATCTATCGCGGGCGCACACCAACAACTGGTTACACGAGCCTCGAATGCTGGGTCCAGATTCTCGCGCCGTAGATATTTATGTCGAATTCGACATAGTTGGAATAAGATAACAGAAGATGTCGATTGGGAACGGAAACGCCGTTGACATGATCCACAAAAAAGTCAACGATGAAAATGTTTATTGAATGCGGATCTTAGGAAAAAAATATAGACAATCGACATTAATAGTGTTGTCGTAAGACAGATGGGTATTTTTCAGATCTACTTGCCCCCATCCTTAGCCAAACTATCAGGTCTAACCCACCATCAGGTAAGATGTTAGTTAAACAACAGAATACTAAATAATTCAGAATTTAACGTAGATCTATTACAATTAAAAAAAAAAACAAAACTTGGTATAGATTTAAGAAAATTGTTGACGAAAGGAAGATAATCAGTAAGAAAGAAAGAAAATCATTTATTCTCACACAACAAATACGTAGACATCGAAAAACAAGACAAGGGAATGGCACACAACGAAGGTAAGGCGATATAATAGCGCGACAAGCGCATAGGATGCGACATAATATCTATGAATTGAGGATTGGGGGCTAGAACCCACACCAGCAGTAGTCGTAGCCCGTATGCACCACTTTCCGCTAATTTAAAAATTGGACGACTTTTTATTTATTGCCAATAATCATCAACAGGATATTGGAAAGGAATTAAAGTTGGAATAGATACCTTCAGGTCAAGCAATGGGGTCTGGTTTCGGTCGTAATTTGTAAGTTTTAAGCGCAATCTGATTTCTTCTTAATATTTTATTGCTTGTAGTCGTTAAATTATGATGTGATAGAACGTGGAAAACATCCTAACATTCTCAAAAGGGGTTTCAGGACATATTCACTGCTTGGTAGTTAAAACTGACAGTGAATGGGTTGAATACTGAATGATACAGTCACCACGATGCTTTAACCATATTTAGAGGATCATTCCTCTTCTTGGTGATCAAGTGATTAGTATCTGTAGGTATATTTATGTGACATATAATTTATTATTATTTAGTTAACTTCTAATCTGAATGAGAGATCTGTCTATCTATTTAAATAAATACGGAATGGCTAAAGGTGTTGCTAAGCACAAAACTCGAGGACTATTTCGCTGATTTGCTTTTCAAATATTCGTTGACGTCCGAGGAAGATCCATATGAAGAGAATTTTTTTAAAAATTACTAAGAACATTGGAAGTTTGGGAACAACTGTATGTGCTTTTATCTTTGGATTTTTTAATATGACTAGGAATGTATTTAATATGATTTAAAATATATTCCTAGTCATGTGAGCAGTTTTTAACTTCGGAAATGCAGAGTTCTTGCGGGAAAACTGGAATTACGTGGGTGTAACTGCGGAGCGTAGCTAATAAGTATTTTTTTATTGAATATACGACTGCACTCTTTTCTTTGAAAGGACGATGTTTGATCTGTAGAGAAATTATGGCTGAAAGGTAACTTGTGTGCTATACAGTACAACGACTTCGGGTATGATTCTCGGCCCACCAATACTAATACCACCGACTAACCAATGACTTTTAATAAGTTATGTGCAGATTTCCATCGCTTCGTGCTTCGGGGGCTACTTTAAGCCGTCGGTCCCGGGTTCCTATCGATTGAAAGCCATAGCTTAGCCATGTCAGATACCCTTAGGCGGCTTGATAAATTCTGATACCAGACTGGGTAGTCCCAGTCTGGTTCCTGTCTGGTCCCATTTTGTATTTGTCGGATGAGGTAGTCCTTATCCGACAAATATAAAATTATTTTAAGATAAATTTTGCGCAACATTACACGTAATTTTAAAGCATCAGTCCCCATATAAGTTTGATGAATTATTTGTTTTTGTTGGTTGATTGTTTGGTTGGTTGTTTGTTTGTTTGTTTGTCTGTCTGTTTCTTGAGTTTCAATTAGAGTTGTTTGTATAATGTAAACAATATACAAGCAACACGTTGTCTTGTCACATTTTCATTCATTACCCAAACACAATCAATATCCGTAACGCCTCAATTTTTTTGTCGCTTTAATCCATCATGCTAGACGTCAGACGGCTTGACAAGCAGCTTGACGGCTCGAAAGGAAGTACCGATTGATTTACATCTCCGATTCGAACAGGTTATGTGCCTGGCTCTATTTAGAGGTCAATGAACTTATAAATATGATAGATATTTCATAATATAATATAGTAAGTGTATGTAGGTACTTGGGTACTTGTGCGTCAGTGGGTTGAGAGTAAGGCTCGAGGCGCACTCGGCGTTGGAGAAGATAGTGATCGGTGTTTAATCTTCTTGATTCAATCTGGAATGTAGATAGATACATTGGTTACTTTAAAACTGTGTTTGTATGCAACGTAGAATAAGTAAGAATAGTAGATTGTATCACAAGGGAAAAAAATAATGTATTTAGGGCGAGAGGCCTTTGCCTCCTCGCTAAGTACGAACAGAGTGGGCCATTCCAGCGCACGTAGTAACAGTGACGAAATGAGTTTTGAATTTGGAACACTGTTTAATTAATAAGTTTGAACGCAATTCACTTCAATAAAGTCCTGGCCGGCAATAAAAAAACAGCGCTTGCCGACGCGGCATTGGCTATCTAAATTAAAAAAAATCTCGTATTATGAATTTTTTTCATAGCTTAGGACGAAAAGCATATTGTACCACACGGTAACAAAATTGTTTAACCTCGAGCGAAGTACTATGACTCCCTCGCTACGCTTAGGATTCAAAAAATCGCTCTGGCCCTATTTTGTTCCCTTGTGATACAATTTTTTGTTTTAAAGTTGAAACGATACGTAGACAGAGTTCCATTTGACTTACCTTATGAAGTTATTGCGTTAAAATCTGAACGTTAGTTCTTACAACATAAAGGTGATTAAAGTTAACATTATAATTACTTATTTAAATAAATAAGTACAACAGAACATAATAATATATTTATAAACCATGATTATATGGCAGAAGGCTTTAATTTTCTTGGTTTTACTGACTTACGGGACGAGCTGAACATTCACCCGATGGTAAGTGCCTATCTATGACAGTGTTAATAGTTTCAGTGCCACTTAGAACTTTGTTTTTTTTTAAAGTGCTGTGCTTACAATTCTATGTTCCGGTTTGAAGGGCACTGTTTCCAGCGAGATTATTTGAGTTTTAAGGTTATTTGACTAGCCATTACAATCATATTGTCGTATATCGTAGGTTCGCGAAAACCAGCGCTAGGTACAGTTTTCCTCGTAATCGATGACATATGAGCTATAAATAAATATGATTTTCACACAAATCGGATTCTTGAACCAATGCTTAGTCTGTGCTATTGAGGAGTACATTGACTTATGTGATTTCCACGAAGCCGTAGGAGTATGTTCACTATTGGAACATAGTACTAGCGACCCGCCCCGGTCTCGTTGGACTATTGACCAGAGTAAGCGTTAATTGCGGATGAAGGCTATACAAAAAGGTAGCAAGAAAATTGTAATGTTCTTTTTTTTTAATTTAAAAGGTCCCGGTACACAGATTTTTGTGTTTGAAGTAACTGATACTCGCGACTTTGTGCGTGGTTATATTTTTTTAATCGATAGGTATTAGAAACCGGGTGTAGAATCGGCGGTTATTGGTCAGTGTAGTGATATAAATTCTACTTCCTACTAATATTATAAATGTAAATGTGGGTGTGTTTGTATGTTTGTTACTCAATCACGATAAAACGGATGAACGGATTTGGATATTTTTTTATT
Organism: Campaea margaritaria; assembly: GCA_912999815.1. NCBI lineage: Eukaryota > Metazoa > Arthropoda > Insecta > Lepidoptera > Geometridae > Campaea > Campaea margaritaria. Next base: position 12,539,814 of record OU538789.1, on the reverse strand, counting down.
CAATATAATAGACATTATATATAAAGAATAGAATAGAATAGAATAGAATAGGCAAGCATTTGACCGCAGTCTCACCTGGTGGTAAGTGTCGACACGGTCGATGGTGGAGTATGCTTGCCTAAAAGATACCTAATAAGAAAACGTAGACGGTTCTTGCGTGATAATAATCAACGCGGGAGAAACCGCGGGGCTCAGCTAGTTCTCAATAAATGGTTAAAACCCTGAACTACTGCCTCAAGTTACGTAATTTGTAACCACGTAGCGATATCGTAGGTACAAAACATTCGGCTTAATAATAATTATCGTTGGAGCAATTTCATGTTGCGCCACCGCCATCGGTCGGAGCAGACTGTGGATAATCAGATATATGGCCGACTGACCGATGGTGTAAGAAACTCGTTACCTCGCTACCAGTCTATGGAGTTGCTACTGGAAGGGATCAGACGCCCTGACAGGATGGTGAGCGCTTTTCTAATTTTTCCGTGTTTCCACATAGTGTGGCTGAATAAGTGGATTGGTAGATCCAGTGTAGCTGACCAGAATGCGTTTGACGTTTTTTCGAAGTAAAACATCTTTACGCACGCTTGACTTGGGGAGTAACCTGGTGAATGCGTGACGAGAGCGTTACGAAAAGTGTGATCGGGTGAAGCGAACGGAAGTTGTGAGGGAGATATAAGTTAGTGAAGATACATAGACACACACACACAGAGAGAGAGTTACGTTTCGTATATTTAAAAAAATGCCTTTTATTCAAGGCCACGGTTTCGAACCCGGTGACACCAGTTTGCTATGCGCACATGACACTACTCCACCACCACACCTCACGCACGAATTATCAAAACTTAAATTAACATTTTTAAACTTTGTGCAAATTAACGTTAATATTTAAGGCGTATACAAATTAACGATTACATTTAAGGTGTGTACAAATTAACGTTACAAAGTACAAGCTGCGGTGTAGCGGGTGTGGTTGTGGTGGCTCAATTAGGCACCGCACCACCACCGCGACCGCAGATCACGGGTTGTGTGAAAGAAACCATGCGAATGTGGTTTTGATGCACTCTAGAGTAATGGCCCCCACTTTCATATCAAGAACAAAATAAAGGTGAAATAATATATTTGCAGCGGGTAAAGAGGTTTAATATTGTATAACACTTTTTCCGTCCAATTTTATACCTAAAGAAGAGAGGAATTAAATTTATAATGCTATGGGTAAACAATAAACATAGTGAAAGGTGACTCAACAAATTCTACAATCGAACAGGATATAAGAAGAAAACTGCAGCTTGAACAGGAAGGACTAAAATCGTGTATACCAGATCCTCCTTGAATCATCAACCTCTGCGGTGATGAGTCATCAATCGATTTAATTTACCATATCGATTTTATGCAACGAATAAAAACATCGGCCATCTTGAATATTTGGACAAAAGCAGCGAAACGCGGCATTCCAGCTGAGAGAAGTATCTTTACATAATTTTAGAAATTATCGTTTAGTACCTTTCACAGGGCGATTTATAAGTCGTACCCTAAGAAAAGACAAACGATCGTACGATTGCCTAGTGTGACATGGTACGAAAATGGTAAGTGGTAAGCCACATAAAGTGGTTGGTACTTTCTGCGAAGGAATTTACATCGATTTTAAATGCTGACCGGTTATATCCAGTTTGCGGATATGAAGCGTCCTCAATCTACATATAATTATATTTATTTCTTACAGATCAAAAATACGATGAAAAAAATAAAGATAATGTAGCATTTTTATCAACCCAGGAAGATTTACTAAAGTAAATGAAGAGTTCCGGTACAAAAACCGATAAATCCTCAGCTTATATTTCTATAGAAATTACAAAAGAATGATATAAAATATATGATGGTGATGTTTTTTTATTTAAACTAAAATTTTATAATGAAAAAAAACTCAAATTCCTATTTACTGTTTAATTTATTTCTTTTTTTTATTTAGTATGAGAAATATGAATGTCAGAGAAAAAAAGGCGGTTGTCAAATTCTAAAGGGCGATGGATGAACACAAAAAATATTTGAATGATTCATTACGGGACTGGATTTTCTTAAGTAAGGACCTAGTACCATATATTTTATGCCTAAACCATCTATTTAAGTTTACACTACACTAAGGCTTACAAGTAAAATCAATATTTTAAAACATAAAAAACGTAATCGATCATCAAACAGGTACTACGTCCCTATTTAATAAAATAAGTGACGAGAAAATGTGTTATTCGAAAACAGTGTTTCTAATAACTCCCTGTCATTATGCCACGGAAATGGCCGCGTCATAAAAGATTACTTTGTACAATTACGGAATTCTATTTCATATGACTTGTTAGTTTCCTCTCGCTTGTCTGTCGGTCAGTCCATTTATTGATTCCCATAAAAGCTGATAGCCACAACCCGCGCAGCAGGTTTTTTTTATGCATCCGTTCTAGAATTATTCTTATCGACTAACAATTATATAGATTGTCAAGCTACGAGGTCCAGCTATTTACAGATATCTACTGTTAAGACGGTTTATTTTAGAAACCGACGAGTATTTTTAACCTCAAGTATGTAGAATGAACGCACGTATGCAGTCAATGGGGAGTATGTAAGTAATTTCATATCATAGCCACAGAGAAATAGTAAACTCGAACGTAAAATTCAGCGGCAACCTTGAAAGGAGGTGCCAACTAGCGTGAACTTGTGCCGCAGGAAATCATATTACTGGCTGTTTAGAAAACCGGTTATTTCAGTACCGTGGGGCCGCCTGAACAGGCAGGACGTTATTTAGTTAAAAATTAGTGCACGAAATTGTGTTCGAGGTTCGAATCGTGTTCGCGAAAAATCGGCGCGTTCAAACCGGTCCCAGCGTTCGAAGAAAGCCGCCATTGTGCGTCCGCCATTACGGAAATTCGGCCATGTTTGTTTCACGGCGCAAAAACGCGGCAAAAGTGATCGGTGTCTAGCAGAACCCAGAAACGTCGTTTATTATTCTTAATTCAGATTTGAACACATGATTCGGATAAGTGTGTCTGCCGACGGCGTCGTCTTGAATATAAGATGAGATGACATGTGTTAGAAGCGACGGCGGCGATGTTTGATATTATGTCTATTGTTCCAGAATATATTTCAATTTTCAAAGCATAATGTAATTTTGGAGTTGAGGTAAGAACATTGTTAACTACATATGCTTTAAAGAATAATTACAGTTTTGCGACAGACGTCTTCTTCAAGTCAGATTTGTCAGGCTTTCCATGCACAGATAGCGAAAACCGTATTTTTTATTCGGATTTCGAAGACTTTCCACATTCACGTTGGTACATTCTCGTAGGACCCAAATCTCGGATCATCGGGTCTCAAGAAATGCTTGAGATTTCCCGCCAAGTTAAGAGGAGGTTGTATGGGGAGGTTGTGTGGAGTGTGGCGCAGCACCGCGGCCGCCTCTGGCTGGCGGCGGTCATCGGCGCGGTGACGTCACCGAGCCGCGGGGCGGCGCGGGGCGAGCGCCGGCGCGCCAGTCGCGTCCTGCCGCCCAGTGCGCGCCGCACGCGCCGCCGATACCGCACGTTGCTCCTACTTGGCGGACCGGCGCGTACGCTCATACTATACACACTTGAAACTAGACACCCTCGCTCTCCCGCGATTCAAAGTTCCTTTTTCAAATTTTAGTTCGCTTTTCGAACCTCTCGCGTAACCGCCAAGTGGGAACAGCCGTGCGGTTCGCGTGGAGGCAGTCTCCACCCTCGTCCGGGTCCACCCGGATGCGCCGCCCTTCAATTCTTCGTCAGGTGAGTTCGTTTTTCCTTCTATAATTTTTTGTTCACAAGTAAGATTACTAAATGCAATGATTTTTGGTATATATCTCGTCTAAAACCCAAATAAGGCGGGTTTTACGAGTTTTTACCAAAAGCGGGTAGTTGCATAATATGACGCGCCTTGATTGTTCATGCGTTTTGTTAGGCATTGAAATCGTTGCGATTTAAGACGACTATTTAAAATAAAGTATATTACAAGACTTATGCATAATTTCGAAGATTTATTAAATTCAACAAATATTCAAACTTGTTATAAGTCTGCGTGTCAGTTATTTTAGAGATATCTATTTAATATGAACTACATTAACAAAGATTTAGCTTGTTAAAAACGCTATTATCAATAGATTTAAAAAGAAAATTGACGAAAGATTCATTTAAAGTTTTTGCTAAAAAAAATCAGAAATCGCAAATGATTTCCAACCGTCGCGTCGCTCGCTACCTTCAGTCCCTAAAAATACTGAAGTATTCAAATATCTATAACCCATTGGACAGTCTTCGTACCCTTAGTATAAAAGACATGTGGTAGTTTCGTGTCATGTCTCGCGCTGTATCCGGGTTCGATGGCTCGCGCCGCCCACGACAGGCCTTGACCGCGTCTGCTCACTCGACACCACGTCCACTCGCGGAGAATTAAGGCTCTAATTATTGACGGAAATTATAAATCTTCATTTTAATTCATCGAGTGTCACGCGGATTGACTACCAAGCCGATTTTATTGTTTGGCCACGGGTACGGAACTGCACACACCGTAGTGTTTTTCCATACAGCTAACACCACAGATGTTTTCCCGTACTCGCGGTAAGTTATGAAAAACACCACAGTTGTGTTTTCAGCAGTGAACGTGTTAAACAAAGGATTTCATATAATTTGTGCGCCGCGCGACGGGTTAAATAAACTGTAAAAGTATTAATCAGTGTAATTAATTAAAGTTTACAAAATATAAAAGGATAAAGGTTGCTAAAGTTTATTTGAAAATGATCGGCATTAATGAAACGAAGATACAAATTGTTTATAATCTTACAAAAATTAAGTTAACATTAATAAAATATTACAAAAGTAGTTTTACTCTGCCCGAAAATACATTTTGATAATGATTCCTAAGAATGTCATTCAAAACTAAAACAAAAAGAACGTGGAAGCCACACCTGTGTCTACGTTAGATTCTCGTACGAAGCTAGAATTTAAAACTTGTAACCGTTGCATTATGTCTTTAATATGTAAATTAATTTATGTTTTGTCTAAAGCTACAATATAGTGTTTTTCCACTGCGAAATATGTTTTGATACTAAGTTAAGTCCATCTCAAAGGATTATCTGAAACCTTGATCGCGGTATCGCTGCGTCCATTAAAATCATTTGTCTATGACGTACATATTAAAATTAATAAATTACAATTCGAGACGCGTAATCAGCATATGGGTAAAATATATAGCAATAATACATAGACCGAATAAAAAAGAGACCGAAGGTTAAAAAAAACTGAAAAAATTATTAAATTTATTAGTGTGTCTATTAGTGATTTCAAGATAAAAGACACACTTTAATTAAAAAATGCTATTAATGCGATGCTTAATCATAAATTAATCAATAATCAATAATAAAATAAAAATCAATAATAAAGAGACCGAAGGTTAAAAAAAACTGAAAAAATTATTAAATTTATTAGTGTGTCTATTAGTGATTTCAAGATAAAAGACAAACTTTAATTGAAAAATGCTATTAATGCGATGCTTAATCATAAATTACCGGTCTAAGAATTTTCGTGTATCTAGTTTGTCTCCAATGGACTCCGAAACAACTACGAATTTCACTGATATTAGGTTTATTTTATAGATACTTTAGGTACTGGAATATACAATCAGAAAGAGTATATTGTAAGTAAGCTATAGTATATAATAAATAGGCCGTTTTGGTTGCCTAAGGCTTGTATAGAGGACGAGTTGAGCGCGTTGATGTCTTATGTACGGCGCGGGGCGGGACATGACGGCAGTTAGCGTGGCTCTGTCAATTGACGTGGGTTCATAGGATTTTTCCTTGTATCTTAATAAAAAAAACTTTGGAAAAGAAGGTTTCGTCTTCTCTTTGACATACTTACTGTTAAAACTTAATACGGAGATCAAGGGTCTATTTAAAAACAGTCTCTTAGTTAGTTAGTTACTTGAACGTAGGTAGATTGCTGATCATTTTGTTGTTTTAAAATTTGATCTGAATTTGATGAACGTATATTTGTATAATACGAGTAATATTTAATGAATCGATTCATCTTACTGTTTAATTACTTTTCCGCGGGCTTTCATGGGTTTAATTATTTTAATTAGCAAATCAAAATATATAGCTCTAGCAAGATTTATTAATTTCATTGGGAAGGCCGTGCGGCGCCCATTTTCACGAGAATCTGTTCGTATATACGCACGATATTTGCACAAGTTGATAAAAAGCAAACATTCGAGTGTAATCGCTTTCCTTTGTTTATTTTTCATACATTTTTGTTTCGGCTGAATTAAATATCGGAACTAGTTGTAACCTGCGGCTCCACTCACGATTTAGATGGATTTCTGAGGGAATGTCCAAGTCTATTATTTATTAAGTCTATTATTAACGCTAAATGGACTAAGGAGTCATTAGCATAGTTTGACTGGGATATTTTTCTTTCTTCTTCTTTCTTTTCCCTTGTTCTGTGGATTTTAATAAAGAGTTAATCTATCAATCTTAATCGACCAAAGTTGAGCAATGTTTCCCAGCAGCACACACTTGGATGGGTGACCGTAAGATCACAGTTCAGCTCGGTCTGAAGCACTTACGCTTAATTTGATACTATATATCTGCACTACCTCATTCAAGATCCAAGACAGCACAATTTCATCAAATAAGTAGGTAGACATAATTTTATATTTCAAAACCGATCTTACATACTCGGACACGTTAATGCAAAACTGATGAGGTATGCTTCGAGTCAGAGGCAAGTTCCACCCGTGCGCACCCACGAGGCGCAGGTTGAGCAACTTTAACTTTATCAACATCAAGTTTCCACTTATGACCAGTAATGGGAGCGAATCTGGGACAGATTTGTAACTAATTGTTCGTAATTGCGCGTGGGCAAGTGACTTTAATGTAAACTAATAGTGGTTTATTGGGCAGCCATTGATTTTGCTCAAATGTCGTGAGTGCTGGTTTTGTACGCACTGATTTGGTTATTTCAATTTAAATCTTAAAGTACTCGTTTTGTATACAAATCACGAAGTTAATAAAGTGACAGAATAAGAACATATTAAGATCGGCGGCTGGTACACCTATTGTATTAACCTGGTAAGACCGGTCAGTTAAAACTACACAGTTTCCTGTAGAAGACTAGCACACAACAAACTTGATTTATGAACATCCACTTAAACTAATTCCGACTTAAGTAATAGCTAATAATTATCCTTATCAGTTAGCCACGGTTGTGGTTACAGCCCTGGGGTTGCGGTGGATTCGTATAATTAATGATTTAAATGAGTTGCTCAAAGAATTTCTCCTAGAGGCATTGTTTGTTAATAATATTCGTCTGCCGTGGTCGCCGGTCGTCGCACCTTTCGGCTGGTGTGTGTTAGCTATTTACATAGTTACCGACCGTGAATGTATGTGTGTATCATTCACAACTCGCGACCGTGTGAATCCGCTCGCTAAGAATGTGCCTGGAAAAATCTAACGATTGTGCGGTGACCATGAAGTTTGGGGAGATTCGAGCGTAGGTATGTACAGTGGTCATGGCTTTTTGGGCCCTCAAAAACAAGCTAACTAATCTTTTTTGTAATAATGATGCACTGTTGAATTACTCGTTAGAAGAGTCCCCTAATATATTTTTTTAACCAAGTATCCAGATCAAAACGCGTTTTGTGGTCGCATTCGTAAATGCACAGAGTCAAAAAAACCTCGAGAGCCCACATCTAGACGGAAACACGTGTAATTTAGAAAACGTCATAAAATTATCCGAAAGGAATGCCTAAGTATGATGTCTCGTCCACCGCTAGGCGCTCAGAGATCGATGATTCATTTCCATCGTTTTGCAATTCTCTCGAATGAAGTCTGCTGTCGTTAACCGCATTTCACAAGCACCGCAAGTCGGCCGACTCTTTCGATAGACGAAGGCTTGCATCTTTGCTTTCAGTTTTCACGGGAACATTAGCTTTGTTCTCAGTGCTCTAACTGTATCTTCGTCTGAGACTGTCGAGAATTAGTCAGTACGTTCTCGATTTACATAGTCAGTGACCGTGAATTCTCATGTGAACACTTCAATGCGATCGCCGGAGCGTTGAGCGCCTCGACTCGATCATTTTGTTTTATTACCAGCACCCAAATTAGATTAGAAACGGTATGATTTTGAGGCGGGCTTGCGTTTTTGCTGTTCCGTGCGAACAGCTTTATGTATCCTTCTCGGCTTTGAAAATGCTAAAATGACGCTTCTTTTAAGTGTTCCAAATTTCGAAATGTACAAAGCATATTTTTATTGTCCTCATTATTTGTAATGTTCGCATGGGGATCCTTCTCGTCCGTAATGGATGCATTAAAAGTACCGTCACGACAACGACGCTGAATACGGCCATATCTGCGCCGCGATCTGTCTTGTTGCATACTATGTGGCTTTGAATACATGCCAATTAACTTTTTATGGTCTAGAGTTGAAAATTGTCAACTTGAAAATAGTGGTATCGACTTATAGCTGTATTTTCACTTTTTATTGTTTTTGTTTAACTGTAATAGTCAATACGGTGCCAAAAACATACAAGTTGGGAAATAGTTCTATGTTTTTGATCGCCAAGAGCTCCGACTTAAATATCAAGATTCTTCGTCCGTTGAACTTTGAATTGAACAAAAGTATTATGATTGCAGCCAGGCAAATAATGTGACTGAAATACCGTGTAATTTAGTCTCTTGGTCTTTGAGTCATCCTTTGAGCTCTGAATATTGAGCAATTTTTTACACTATCATCCAATTACCTATTTCATTTAACCAATTGTTTTATATTGTTTCACATTACGGCTGAAATTTCTCCAAACAGAGTTTAATATTGAGTAAGTTTTTCCAATCAAAACTAACTAAGTTCAAGCAACTTCTAACAAGATTACCGGCGCGCAGAGCCGCGTGCCACTGGCTGTTAGCTGATAACTATCACATTAATTATCTATAGGTCTGTATTATTTGGTACCAATCGAGACGTGGCCGATTTTAGGGAATTTAACTAAAGGAATTTAGTACAAACTTGGACATTGGATTTAAAACTTTATGGAAGAAATATCCAAGTTTCTGAATCGAACACAATTTTTTTAGTCGAAAATTAATAACGGAGAAAATGCATGGAGTGCGAAATATGTTTAAAGTTACTTTACACTGTAATTTATATTAATAAATATCTGTTCATGGCGAGCGATGTTTAAACGAATAATAATGTTACTATAGGTAGATATTAATTTTCATGAACAAAGCTAATACTTCTTTTACAGTGTATTTATTTATCACGGTTATAATAATTTAACGAATCTCAGCGCGGATCACAACAGTTGTTTTCATAATTTCCCTCCGATTTAAGTTGTAATAAAATTTGCCAAACATAAAAACTTACCTACCAGAAAGAAACCGGTAACAGAAAGTAATATTTTCAACAAGTCAGTTGTAAAACCGTATAAAATACACATAATTATATTGCATTTTCGAAACCAATAGCTCTCGAGAGGTGGCTATAAAAATTTACTGTCCAACGACTTCGGAGAAACCCATCCCTGTAACTACCTGAACATAAAACCTTTTCGCTTTGTCCCACAGGCTGTGCGGACCGCGATTGTGGCCAATTGTGGCTTTAAAAACATAGTCGAGACAAAAGATGCAATTATAATGTGAGATGGTTTGAGACGAAGACCCAACGTTCGGAGTAACGTAGGATATAATGGGTACTTCGGAGATATGGTTTTGTGAACTGGGAGCTTGGCTCGACAAAGGAAGCAACAAGTTGTATTGTAAGATTAACTATTATTACATTGTCCGGCTTAGCAGGGGTTTGCGTGCTTAGTGGAGATTTAGATTATTCTCTGAAGTGTTTTATGGTCTTTTTTTAAATATGTATTCATCTCACGTCTCGGTACTGTCCTATTGAATGTTTCCGAAATCGAACGCTAAGTTGAACAGCTTCGTTTCTTTGTATAATCTGAGTGGGGCTCTCCAATACCATAAATGTGTTTGTTCTAATGGTTATTTACGTGGACCATCTCTCTATTTACCGAGAGTAATGATACGTAACAGCCAAGTAAGGCCGAATTGAGTATGGATGTGGAAGGCGTGGGCGGCCCGTCCGCTCGAACATGAGAATCTGAACACCCATTAAAGTAAATTATTTCAGAATAAAGAACGTTCTACCTAAAATTATTTCCATTGTTTCCTCAAATACCTATCTGCCATTCCGAAGGGGAATGCTCTGTCTATTGAATAATCTAAAATTTAAATGATGGAAAATATATTCGTGTGCTAAAAATGAATAAAAATAAACAACGCTTTTAAGGTGGCATTAGGTAAGATAATAATCAGGTTGTTCCACCAATTGAAACCTGTTCCTAACGATCATATTACAAAATAACCAAAAATAATGGAGTCTCAGTCGGCTCCGTCCAATTAATGCGGAGCCCGGACCGGCTTGCAGGTATCTTTATCTTTTTCTTTTCGTCGAGCAGGTAAGTGATGCGTACTCCGCCGACCCTCCACCTGTTCTACACTTGCTCCCCTAAAGCTATTGGACGTTCCCCTCTGTGGACCGCGCACGGAGGTCGCGCGGGGGGCAGGGCGGCTCCTCGTCCGCTGGTTCTCAGTCTTGTGCAGCCACCTGTGAGGTTACACGGCTCTCTCTGAGTCCCAACTGTTGATAAAGTGCCTTATTGTGTAAGGAGCATCTGTCCGCTTCGAGGTAAATACACATTTTTACTTCACTTTGGCGTCTCGACGTCGCGAACGATTTAGACCTCTTTGTTCGATCGGTACCTACATTAGTCTCTGTAACACAATGTGTGATATTTGCTGTTAATTTTTCGGTTCTGTTTGTTGTTCGAGTTCGTTACTCTCCGCTAATACGTGACGGTTTTAAATTGAAATTTCAATGCCGTGAGTGTGGTTCATAAATATTTGAATTCTGAAATCGTTTTCCGATTCGTGTCGTGGGTTCGTGAGTGTCCCGTATTATAAATAGTCTGTGGGTTTCTAGATGTATTCCATTCTCGACATCCGTTTGTGTCCATTCATGCCTCGTTATTAATGAGCCGTCCTCATTCAAGACCGTTCACCTGTCTCTCATATAATATTGTTCTGTACGTGAAACACCTGTATAATGGTCAAACGATAAACGAGTTACGAGTTGTATTTAAGGCGAAACAAAAACAAAATACCGTCACGGAATGCACTTATAGATATAACGTTTATTAAATCTCAAAACATAGTGTGTAAATAAATTATAGTGTGCTGTGCTGTGAGCACATTCCTCATTTAAAACAAGTGCAACCAAAGAGTATCTATTCTGATGTCACTACGCAAAATCTTGTCCATGGTTTAACCACTATAAAAATCCTTTTACGAAACTATTATTCACTCCAACGATCCCAGACTCGGACGGCATAAAAAAACCTTGATTAGCATAAATTCTAATTATTGCTGTAATTACACAGCACCGCGAGAATACAGGGACCGCGTGGTAATGGCTCGTTATGAATGAATTACTCGATTTATAGCAATCGATGAATGAACAGATGTACTGTTGACTAAAAAATATTATAGGTACTGGTTTAAAACTGCACTAGGAATAAATGGCAGATTATAAATTCACCTGGGTTCCGTCGCTTACTGCGAAGCTCTCAATGGGGCATACAAAGCGATATGCGCAAGTATGCACGTGTTTTTGACATTTCTATGTTTCCGTCTGAGGTCTGTAGACAGGTTCTTTATTATGTGTTTTATTGTTTTTTTATAGTTCGCGTTGTGGCTTCGCATAATTATTGCATGTAGCCAGTTTTAAGTCTTTTCAAGCTTATTTCCAGTGGGTAATAGTTAACGCGGGTAAAACCGCAGGGCGCTGCTAGTAATAATATAAATTGAAATAATTTCATATACTTCTGTTACTGCAGATGTCCTCAAATATAATGTACTAACTCTCCTTTTTTTAGTGGCAACGTAAATACTTTGACAAGTCGTTATCTTATCTTAAGCTGTGTCGCCGCCATTTTCCGTCCTTGGCATAGTGGAAGGCGTGCCTTAATTTGGCGTCCAGCTGATCAAACCATCATATGTGTATCTATGTAATGTGATTGTAACGTGTTATTATTATGATATGATTTTTATTGGCTAAAGGTAACTTATAGTTTGTTAAGTTGGCCATTATCTATCATATTTTTTTTTATATATAGGTACTTAATTCGTTAAATAAATAAATACAAGATTTTTTTGAAAAGTATCCATACGCAGAGAAGCTTTTTGTCAGCTTCATGTAACAAGATGTGAATCTTGAAGTGATTTCGCCTGATTTTATAAAACCCGTCAGGTGCGTACTCTAGCAGGAAATTGAAGATTTCACTCCGATTAATAAAATTGAGATGTTCGCATTTATTTATCACTTATTTAAAAAATAATATTAAACTTTTTCTAACATGATTTGTACGTGTGCTCGTGCGAAAAACATCAAAGAGAACTTGTTAAGAATACAAAAGGAAAATTTGTTTGACACTTGGAAGGGAAAGTTTCTTAGACGATTGTGATCAGATTTAGCAATATACCGACTTGATATGACTGTGTGTGTGTGAAACTGAGTGTTTGAGTTGTATGTTATTACTAGCAGATACTAGTTTCACCCGCGTTATTTATACTATCCCATAGGAACCGTTAATTTTTACGGGACATAAAGTATTTTATGTTCTATTCCAGGACCTACAGTAACTATATACGAAATTCCATCAAAATCTGTTCAGCCGTGTCGGCGTGAAGAGAGGACAAACACACTAACTTTCGCATTTATTTTATTAGTGAGATGAGATAATCTTTCTGCTTATTGCTTGGCAGTCATTATCCTTATGACACGTCATAAATTCAATATAATAGGTACCCAAATAGTTAAAAGACAACAAGAACAATATGGATTTGAGATTTTAGGTATAAGAAAAGTTCTACTCGTTTTCTAGGCTTAGTGAAAACGGCCAGAAAAGTTAATATTTATTTAACCTTTTTGTATAAGAGGGCCCTTAATATTGTTAATTCAACTACCTACATAATAATAAATCCCTCTTTATTTTCTGCGCATTTTATTAATATCGCAACTCTCGGCTATTAAACATAAGATAAAGTATCCTAAATATCTTTTTCCCGGAATTCGGGACATCAAAAGAGTGCTTGAGGTTACCGGCGGGCCCGAAGGCGAAATCGTTCGTGCTAAAGGTCAGCTAACTTTTCTTTAAAGTCAGGTAAGCGTCACGGAAAATTGAGTGAAAGCTAACGATGCCTCGCTTTGTGACTTTAAGGAAAACCGGACTCGTTTTAGCCTATTAAGCCAATGCCGTGTTGCTCGGGTTGTACCCTTAAGGAAAATGGTACCTTTATAACTTCTTTATTGCTTACGCACAGCGTCGAAAACTAATATTGACATAGCGATATCGATATTTATATCGAATCGAATTACTCGTCTCGATACTCAGTAAAAGAAATTTATCTTGGCGACATCGCAAAACACCGAAATATCGACAAAATCCGATGTTCAGTGAGGTTCTAATTTCCGTTTCGGAATGTTTATTTATTCAAATATTGCATATTATAGTACCTACTACTTCCACTCAAATTTAATAATTGTCTACAAAAACTAGTGTATACTTCAGTAGCGCTTATATGAATAAATCTTTAACAAGCAACTAAGCATGTAAGCCCTAATCCGCCGCGTATCTAAAACGAATGTGTCAAAGAGTCCGCAGCAGTAAACTATGTCCCCACTATAAATTCACGCCGTTTTTCGTACCATAAAACAGCTAAGAGCCGTTACACACTGCTTCTACCCAACAACTGTCGCATACAGATCGTAAATTTAACTTCCTAGAGCTAGATTTAGAGATCCGATAGCGGTCTGAGAAGCCTGGGACTAGCTCACGTGATTGTAAGACTGTCCGGTCCGATGTGAATGAGGGCTTAGCCAACTTACCCCAGGTTTTAGTGCAAATGGCGGCGCAGAAACTGGTTGGGTCGGTCGGGCATTGAATAAGCCATTACTAGAGTTTCTACGGCAATTACCGATGGCCCTAGATGGCCGGTCCAGTCTGCCCGCATAAATTTATATTGCACAGATGGTATATTGATTTTATGCCCGAATTCATTGGTTTATTGACGACCACGTTCTTGGAGCTTTAGTACGTAAGATACGACATCGTATAATGTCGTCTCGCTTGGATATGTATCTATTATGTTTACATAGAGGTCTTTTTAGTCAGAAGTGGATATATAAATCTTTAATCAAACCAAAAGTGTATATAAATAGAAAAGACGTAACAAAATTAGAAGAAAAATTATAATAGTTATCTCTATTAACGGTAGTAAGGTAGAGCGCTGGCAGTGCCCCTAATATAAAGGATATCCTTAGGTAGCGGTGATCACTTACCATAGTCGAGCGGCATGTCTCTTTGCCGCCAATGTTATAAAAAAAACTCAATTATCTACAATGGGCTGTCTAACTTAATAGCCTTCGAGTTATGCCCATTTCATACGACTGTTACTTAATAGACATTCATTTCATTAAGTTTTATCACTCAGCTTAAAAGTTTTAATGAATTCGATTAAGTCGCAGACGGGGAATGTCTGAGATGTTCTCATTACGGAGGCCTAATCGCGTCCTCTATTGCAAGGCTGAGTTACCTCACCTTTTTGGCACAATATCTAAGCAACTCTAGTGTATGCAAATGCCCTGGTCATGCCTGCCCTTACTGCCGACCTCGACGTGACTCCGGCGTGACCGGATACCATCTAGCTGCTAGCAACACTAGCATAGGTCCTAACCTCTTGGGTCTGGTTGTTTACAAAAGTTGTTCCAAGGCTGCTTTTAAAAGTTGTTTGTTCTGCAATACCCGATTACTATAGCTAAATGTGCCTCTGATATGCGTAAAATATAGTTCACAGTAAGTGCTACAGCTATAGCGAATGGAGAGAGGTTGCAAACAGTTGCATCAGAAATACATATTTAGGTACCTAATTTAAAAGCAAGAGGATAATATTCATATTTTTAAATGAGTCACTGACCACATCATTCACCGGATCGTACATTCACAAAAATACCTTGAGAAACTAATCGAGTGCCAACATAATGTTGTAACAGAGACGTGTATGCAACTGGGTTGAATTTTATTATATTGTTTCACTGCAAGCACTGTATCGCTTACCAAGCATATTTGTACTTGACAAGCATGCTCGTTGTGGCTTGTGGATGCTTAAACGTTGTCGGTTTAAGCATCCACACTCATAGGGCCTTATATCAAGCGTTGGCCAGCATGTAGTTTGCCCATCCAGCACAGCTCGAAATTGCTTGAAAAATTAAAGATTCTACTTGTTAAAAAATCATAACTCTTCCAACAGCAAAAATTAGACATGCTGGCGTGTCTAATGCAAGTCCGTTATTACAAAATATTTTCGCCATGAACATGTTCTTGGTACTCAGAATGTAAATAATAATGAATTCAAAATACTCTAGTCTAAACTAACATCATAAGTACTAACATGGAAATTTATATCTAACTGCGAGCTAATTGAATCATACTTTATAATCTGCGAAGCGTAGAAGTCATCACTACAGCCTCAATCCTTAATTGCCTTTAAAATATTTACAAAGCCTAAAACATTAAACAAAATGCAATGGAAGTAACGTGAGTCAAGCATCGAGTTCACATCACGTCCCCGCAAGGTAATTCCGGAGAAGGACGACAAAAAACGTGTACCTACCTACTACAGGCCACTCGTATGAATACAAATGTGTCTTCGCACGCAATAGACTTCAAATAAAATGATAATGTTACTAGCAGTATGGACTGCCAGGGGTCCTGACTTGTAGAAGTCAAGACTGCAACAAAGTCAATGATGTCGAATCGGTGTATACGAAACTGAATTAAAAAACGGCTCTGGAGTTCTTACTATCCCTTTCGTTTATATAAGATATGAAAATGACAGCAACAACTTTACGTTAATTTATCTAAAGAAGAAATTCCGGTTATAAACAGGATTTAGGCCCGTGACCATCAATGATATCATGCTCGGTTTAATAATTATGCTCTGAGCCAACATATTATTTGCTTTTATACTCGTGTCATGGAGGCGATAATGCCATCTATTGGCAGATGTATGAACTAACACAAATTACAAAACAACACGAATTAGTTAGACTGTGCTAGTTACAATAACTGCAGAACTGCCAGAATTGACACCATCTACTGAACGCGTGACTCTAGAGGGCCTAATAACATTATAGGGGATACTTCGTTATGAGTAAAATTTTATAATTATGATAATAATTACGCGTCACGATTGTTTACATAGATTCTAAGCTCTAACTAGAAGTCCCTATATCTAGGGAATCGGCAACTACAAGGACCATGGTCCCACAAACACCCAGACTCAGATCAAATACCACAAGATTCGCTTACGCCACGGAGGTTGATAAAGTGTCCGTAAGGGAAAATTTGTGAAATATACAAAGTGTCCCTACTGTCAAGACGCCGTGAGTAAAAGGCTTTTAGCAGCCCAGCCACGTGTGGCGAAGGACGAAACGCATAACGTCCCGACGGCGGCGTGATGTCCGTTATAGATTACAGGTTGATCGAGAACGATATGAAATCATGAAACGTATATGCAGACCGCTGTTCCACGAAACAATTCTTTAACACTTCACGCCGCAAATCCTAATCTGCAAACTACTTCATGGATATTCCTCCGCCTGGAACTCGCGCAAGTCCTTCCTTATTTCAGACAAAGGACTGACAAGAGGTGGCACATGTCAGACCAAAGTGTCGGCTTTTGTTACCGGAGACCAAGATTGATTTTGGGTCATCGCGCCAGTCTAGTTTGATGAACTTTCCACGTAAAACGATTACACTCTTCACTTTACATAATTAATTAGCTAAAGTACAGAGTAGAGAGTGTTAGATGCAAAGTAGCTGCTGGGAAAAACCCTAGGACGTTATTCCTCAAAAAAACACTATAACACTCCACGCAGTAAATCTCGCTCTTCAAATCATACTTCTTTGCACAGTGAACAGAATTAAATTCATTTATTTTTAATTTGCTAATTACGCAAAGTGTGAGTGAAGTGTGTAAAACTGCAAAGGCTTGCTGTTACGCGTTTCTAGTTATTTAGATAATAATATATCAGCTGCAGCTTAGCGGTGTTCTTGTGTAGCTCAAAAATGGCGACTGCTACGATTGGTTATTTTCTGGACAAAACCAACTACAGATTACGTCTTCAGTGTAAATAACGTCATGGTGTAAAATCCAAAGACGTGGGGGTCTTTAGAAACACCTCTGTATAAGTTCTTTATTATTCTATCCGTCGAGAAAACACAACAAGACGGTATTATTGCTTCCACAAACATTATTTACGTGCCTACGGTAACACTGTACAAGGCCGCGGATGGTCGTTGCCTTGTCACCAGCCTTGTCTGCTCGTGACCAATGGCTTTTTACCTTTTTCGACTCAACGTTATGTCACCTCTGTCGTGATGGCTGTTCTTTGTTCCCAAAATCGAAGTGTTTTTGAGGAAGTTATGATGGACGGGGTCCCTGACTTCTTTAACAAATAAATAGGTTTTTTTAATAGCTTGATTAAGCGAGCGTGAAGCTGAATATATGATTAGCGTTCCACATTGAAGTTAGCAACTAGAAAATAAATTCGTAGTAAATAATTACTAACTTTACCTCATCATTTACGCTCATTTCCCTTGTAAATTGCGACATCGACAAGGCAATCTCAGCCGCTTAAAATTTAACAGGTACATGGAAATTGCGTACAAAAGGAAGGAAAATTCACCAATGACAGACAACAGTTTTCTAGGCCGCTATTTCCTTTACTTTGATGCCACGGTCACGTTTCGTCCATTTTAATGCGACACTTTGCATTTAAACTTAGCTATTCGTCTCGGGAAGGATGCTAGAGCTCTTAATGTGCTGGTTATTTTAACGTAGTAAGTATATTTACCTAAATAAACAGTTCCACGAAGCCAGCCATCAAATATCTTTGCACAAGTCATTTGCACCTGAGCGCTGGAGCGATGTCGGTGGGCTCGCTGTAAACCTTTTTTTTTTTCTCATAAACCGTTTTTGTAGCAAAGATGACGTTTTGTTTTTTACAGTTTTCTTTTTGTTAGGAACGATCGCAAAAAGTTACACTTTTTGCCTTGATGTTTTTTATATAACCTAACTATTTATTGTGAATCAGCGATACAGAAAGATATGAACTAATGTGAACATGTGCTTTATCAAATTATTTGTGTATCTCTGTGGGCTGAATAATAACTGGCCTTTTTCACATTTCAGGACATTGAGAGCGCAGACAAAAATTAATAAAGAAGAATAATGAAGAAAAACCTCCCGAATGCTGTCAAAGAAGATTGAAGTAACGTGAATTTCAGAAAACACACTAAAGTTTCAAGAATGACAAGAAATAACAATGAAGAACAGTCAAGAAAAGAAGATTGGTAGATTGGTTAGTTATCTTTGGTTATCTAGCTGTATGAGTATTGAGACATCATAAAGCTAGGTTACCGGAGTTAAGTGCCATCTACGCCTACGAATAGAAGATGAACGGACGCCAACCACCTTGACTGTGCAATGCAGAAGGAAGAATGATTAACTTTAAGTTACTTTAATTTTACTTATTCATTTATTATCTGCCTAAATCATCCCGCTGCTGGGCAAAAGCCTCTTTTCCCTCTATCCATGACTTCCGGTCTATTGTAATTACCGGCATTTATTTTTAAGTTTAAACCTGTGTTTATCCATAAGTGAGATTTGTAATGCTTGTGAGAAATGAATCCTTAAAATTTCGGGTCGCAGAGTAAAGAAAACTTCTAGAACATTTACTAAATATTTTAATTTTTACATTCAAATGCAAGGCTTCGTTATACCTAGGCCAACTATCTATATATATAAAAATGTTATGTTGGTTTGTGTACGCTTCAAAAACTCAAAAAGTTCTGCACCGATCGAGCTGAAATTTTAGCATGATATATAATCCGCATCAAGGATTGTTTTTATCTATTTTTTTTCATCAGTGACATATCAGCGAATTTGCGAATGTGCCACAGCGAAGCGTGCCAGGGTACAGCTAGTTATTATATAAAACTTAAAACGCACTCGTTGGGAAGACTATAGATCCAACTAGTTTACACTGTAAGTTGTTATTGATACACTACATTTTACGCACGAAATTTGAAAACTGATGATACCTAATTGAAATTACTTATAAGACCTTTGTACACAGTTATTGTAATAAAATATATTCCATTCTACAAACTGCACCTATCAGAACGGCATGGTATTATGTAATAGCATTATTTATTCTATGATTACTGCTTGCACTGATGAATTGACATGGCACCTTCTCACACACCACATGTATCCACAGCCCATTGTCGTCTTTGCGACGGCTGCTAATCAATACAAACAAATGAACATCTAACCATTGAATAATCAAACCTTGAATTAGTGAGCTGCTAACATTACTTCTGTGGCGCCTATTCAAAAACATTTATTCCAAGTCGCCAAGCGCCAAACAAAGCCAACAAGTTCTTGAATAAAAAATTCCCAATCGAATTAAGGACGGAAAGTTGCGTAGGCAATTGATTTTACGAAAATTGCCAATGAAAAATTTGGCGTTGCTACTTTTTCAAAGAACAAAGCAGCGGATTGGATGTTATTCTGGTTTTACTTCTATTTAAGTAAATTGTGAGGTTTCAGAAACTTATTAGGCCGGTTTTAGTGCTCGACCTACCGTCGGTGCGTACGTCGGTCGCCCTTGTCATTTGTATGACAATTGACCAGTCGTGACAGTGCTCGACCGACTGTACGCACGCGTATATTGTTTAATTTTCATACAAATGACAAGCTCGACCAACGCGACGTACGCACCGACGGTCGGTCAAGCACTAAAACCGGCCTTAAACTTTTCTTTGGAAGAAATTTAAACCTTTTCTCGATAAGTACCTAATTTAGGGTTAGGTGCCGAATATCCAATTCTCGAAACGTATTGATGACGCAACACTGCAACAACTTCGATGGCAATACGTGGGAGATTTCTATACCACTCAGAGTAAACCTCCAACACTTAACTGCTATTATATGATTGTTGAAGGCCTCGGGCCCTGAATAAGAAAGTACGGACCCGTAACATGAAATTTATATCTGTATAATTTAAATGCCTGTTCAATCAAGCTAAATGAAATTTCTATTGATTCTGATCAAAGCGAGTATTTGAATTTATACCGCACAGAGTTCAAATATTTATATTAGCTACCTATTTAACACAGACTGCCTTGAGGGGCAAACTACTACAATCAACTGTTTCCAGGTGAAGTGGACTTTTCTTTGTGTGTTGGCACCTCCCATCTCGTATATACATCAGACTTAAAGTCGAGTTTAATCTATAGTGATGATTTTATCTATCGTGATGTCGCCGAATGGTCCCAGCGGAAGACCAGCGTTGGTTGTTCGCAACGAGCATCATGCTGTGACAACTTTCCAATTGTTTTTTTTTGCCCATTTTGTGACAACTTTCGTTTTTGTTATGTTATTTGGTTTTTTATTGTGTTGCAAAAAAAATATTTTCTTTCTTTCTATAGGTTTATATCTATACTTATAAGAAAGAAGTAAAGGGTAAGAATTCAGTACATTAAATATATCGCTATCATAATTATCATAAACTTATATCCGCCCACTGTTGATCACGGGGTCCTCTCACTTTCGTGAGAAGTATTAAGCCTTCACCCACAACGGGGGCTCGGTTTGAATTGGCATATATAAGATATATTAAAAATGAAGTCCAAAATAAGCTACAAAAATAATTTGAAAATAGTATCTGTCTGTTTCTTTTCGCACACCATAAAAACTTGTGAACCAATTGTAATATAGTTTTGACTGTTTAGTTCTACTAATATTGTTACAGAAAAACACTACCACGAGTGAAGTCGCGGCTAAATGCTAGTCGTAAATAATTTTATTTTATATTTTTCCTATGACTACTTATGAATATTATAATTTATGTTTTTCAATTAAGCTATGACTTACGCTAAGATACGATCCATTTAGTATATTAAATTATTATATATTCATTTTTAGATAACGTAGCCCGTCGAAGGTTAATAAAACCTTCAGAGAACTGTTGAGAACCATTTGTTAAAAAAAATAAACAGGTAAGACGTCGGTCTGCTATTAACTTAGCTTAATTATGATTAAAAGGGAAGCCAAGTCGTTGGTTTTCGCTTCATCTTCTTAAAGTGGTTCGTTTCGTTTATGGCGGAAAATTTAAAATTCAAACAGTTTTTTTCGTTTTTGAAGCTACACCGGTTAAGTATTGTCAATAAGAGTAAAATGTGCCTTAGATAATTCCTTACTTTATTTTGGGGAGACATTTAGCCCTAATGCACCAGATTGCTCATATAGCTATAAACTGATGATTGCAGTGTTTATTGGCCTTTTTGAGAAATCGAGGGCATATGTGTCAAATGTCTGTACAAAATAACGTGAAAAATAATCTTGCATTGACACGAATTCCATTATAATTTACTCTAGCTACCCGGTCTAGTTACGAAAACGAAATAACTGTTTGAAATTTAAATATTATGCTATAAGTGAAACGGGTCACTTTAAGCTCGAGTAACTGACTCGGAACAGGGGCTTACGCACAGTCCACAGATTCATATTCAGAATCAAATCTCAAAGGAGTGGATTAAGGTAACTGTTTGACCAATACCTTAAGCCCATTCTCGAATCCCGGTACAGAATTTAATTTGCTTAAGATTTAAGACAATGCTGGGTAAATATAAAGTTACTGAATAAAGGAGATTACTTGCTATTGAGGAGTTACTTTGATGTTGATTAATTAAATTGAATATTAGGATTTTGTACCGTTTTGTATTATGTTGAGAGATTGCCACCAAAGGTTTCACTCAGACTGTGCCTAAGACCTAAATAATGAAACCGAAAATCAACTTCAAATATATTTACTCAACAACAAAAATAGGGAGGCAAATTTTGAAATCGAAAATGGATTTGTCCTCGAGAAATATCATCCGAATCAGTTAAGTAGTTTGGTTTTGTTTATACCTATCCAATTGAAGTAATTTTTTCAGTTTCAAGAATCATTTTTAAAATATTTTCCAAAACATAACATTAAAGAACACCTGGAAATGGAAGTCTTTAATTCGACTTACAGCCAGAATCAATAGAGGATACTGAACAGACGCAAAGTTGATAAATATATATAAAATCTTTTATCTCGAACAAATGAAAAGTTCCAAGGGAAAACAGGAATTACGCGGGTAAAACCAGCCGGCGCAGCTCGTTACTAACAACATCTGGTTAGCTTTAACACTCTCACTGCTGATCCGATTTGCTTGTCTAGCCACGGGTGCGGCTCTGCACACTCCATAGTGTTTTCCCATACAACAAACACAACGGTTGTGTTTTCCCGCACTCGCGGCAAGTTATGAAAAACACGACAGTTGTGTTCTCAGCACTGAACGTGTTAATTCAACAAGTTATTTTATGTATCTAAGTAGATAGGAAACACCCACTTCAAACATAGGGTAAACTAAACGTCCGAAATATCATAGGGGTTACTGTTCGCGCCACTTACATTGGCACTCATAATACCTTCCTACCTTCCTATTCCTATCATTTCTTGGCGACTATCTCTGTCGCTCATATCGTGGTATCCACGAGAAAACTGCTTGCCGCCGCAAGTAGTCTGCGATCGACCCTCGTCCTTCGCGGCTGCCGCTCTCGCCGAATCCAAAGTACTGGATCTGCTGCTCCTCTGCGGTGGTCCACGTGAATTCGACGCGCAAATATAAACAACACCCGCTATAAACCCGCCGCGTAAACGCTCCTTGCCGACACGCACCAACCGCCTAAAATACAGTCCACTACATCGAACGTCATAACATCCTGAAGGAACAAGCAGCTTGGAGACGGACCCGAACCGAGGTGATTGCAGTTGCATGGAGACCAGGTTAGTCGCCAAGTTCCTTTGTACTACTCTTCTACCAGCCATCCTTCCCCCGCCATTGGAGGCGCGCTCAGCCTATACAGCTTAGCTGCCGCGCTAACATATTGTTGGTCCTCCGCCGCCGGATCTTCTCTGGTCCTCCCGCTATTCTCTGGCCCCTCTTAGGCCTCATATAGTCCTCTTTATAACCGCCCGCAATTTTATATTGGTATTTTTACCAACGATAATTTCCTATAATTATCGTGTTCCCGCCCGCAATTACAGTTCAGATAGTACCCTGTACTATCCTACTACGCTCTTATATACTTATTTCGTGTATTCCGCATTCCTAAATAGTAAAAATAACGATTTTTCCGTAATTCTTAATTTTTATTAAAAAGTGAAGGTATTCCTAACGACCGCCCGTGCGTCTCCGCGTGGGTATTCAATACGCCGCGCACGCGGCAGGTAAATGCTGTAGGCAGTTGCAGTAAATTAGGAATTTCATACTTTATCTAGTTTTTTATACTTTGTTAAGATGGCTATGGCTACTCGTTCAAAAGACAAAGATAGTGAAGTATACGAGGACGCAAAAGCGCTCGATACGTTACAGATCGAACGTTTGACCTTGATAGGTAAACGCGACATTATATTTTCTCGCTTACAAGATATTTTTAACCGATCTTTAAAGGCTTTCACTGATGATACTGAGAAAGATTTATTTCTATGTGGAATGATCTCGTTAGACCGTTTACGCTCCGATTTCAATGAAATTGTGAACAAATTAAATGTCACCGAGTTGACTCTCAACGCTTCGTACACGGTAAACTACCAATCTATAAACGTCTTCGAAGATATGTTTTGCCGTTGTCAGTTTGTTTATAATAAACTTAACCCGCCTTTAAAAACTGCTGATTTCAATGTTGCCCCGCAACGTAAATCCATCAGAATTCCTGAACTCGATTTGATGGTCTTCAATGGAGATCCGATGACCTGGAGGATATTTTATGAGTCATTCAAACGCACGATTCACGAAAATCCCGATCTCACTGATCACGAACGCGTCCAATATTTAATTAATAAATTGTCAGGCCGGGCCCTTGCAGTTTGTTCTGGTATCGTACCTAACGGTGATAATTATCCGATCATATGGCAGACGCTCGTCGATAAGTATAACGACAAACGTAACCTAGCCTCCGCTTATCTTGATCAAATGCTTGATTTTAAATCTTTTAACACCGCGACGAATAAAAACTTAGAATTATTCCTAGATAAATTCTGCACGGCTGTGTCAAGTTTGAAGTCTCTCAAGCTCGATAACGTGTCTGATTTTATTTTACTATCGCTCGCTTTGAAGAAAATAGATTCAAGTACTGCACGGTCGTTTGAAATGCACATGCGAGGTAAATCTATGCCTACATACAATGAACTTTTAAAATTCATCCGCGAACAAAGCAAAATATTGGAACGCACTACGACCGATTCTCTTAGCCGCCGTGATAACAGGCCGGGTACTGCAAGGTCTACGCAGTCTTTTGCAGCATCATGCGTCACTCACTGTCCGCTTTGCAAACAAGCCGATCACGCTAACTTATATAGATGCCCTGCATTTGATAAGCTTTCTATCGACGACAGGTACACTTTTGTAAAACAAAGCAAAGGTTGCACTAATTGTCTAAGCACTACGCATATAAATACTGCTTGCAATTCTAAATTTAATTGCCGTTATTGTGGATGTAAACATCATTCTATGTTATGCCGCAAAGTATCATCTTCCCGTGAAGACAATCGCCCGTACCCTAGCGCTCCGTCACAGGCGCACGCGCCGCCTCCGCGCGCGCGAACTGGCAACTTCTCCGCCGCCGGGGATCACATGCCGCCTTCGGCATCGCCGCCGCCCGTCGCGGGCTCCGCTAGCGCTCAGCTGACGAACTTACCTACAACTGCTTATCAGTCATCACAACAACAGGTGTCGCTGTGTAATATACGCCCCGCTTCGCAGCCTAATGACACTACTTGTTTACTGGGAACCGTACAAGTTTATGCTACGGATTTAAATGGTCGCCGCCATGTAGTACGCGCCTTAATTGATTCGGCTTCCCAAAGTAACTTTTTAACTTCAAAATGTTGCGCTAAATTAAATTTAAAATGCAATAAGGTGACGAACACCGTTGTTAAAGGGATAGGTTCCGCATCTAACCCAATCAAGGGAGCAGTTTCTGCTACTTTGTCTTCCCGCCTAAATGATAATTTTGTTGCAATTGACGCCTATGTTATCGACCGCATAACAGACAATTTACCGGCAGTGAAAATTGACGTATCCTGCCTTTCATACCTGAACTGCCTGCCTCTAGCAGACGACAGTTTCGCTTCGCCTTCCGAGATCGACATACTTATAGGCGCGCCGCTCTTTTCTGAAATATTGCTATCAGGCCGCGCCGCTGGTCCGCCTGGTACTCCAACCGCTTTTGAAACCATTTTTGGTTTTATCGTAATCGGGACCGCTCCCGTTACTCCCGCTCATGTTACTCCCGCTCATGTTACGCCCGCTCATATTGAAACCGTTGTTTCTATCACTGACCCCTTGGTTGAAGATAGATGCCGCTCTCATATTTCCCTCTGTACCTTTACGGAAGGACCACGTTTAGATAATCTTGTCCAACGCTTCTGGCAGCTTGAAGAGGTGCAATGCACGCCGACTTTGAGCCCAGACGCTATAGAATGTGAACGCATTTTTACAAATAACGTTTCCCGCGATCCTACGGGACGCTATTCTGTAGCGTTACCTTTCTCCCGCGATCCCGCGACCGCTCTGGGTAATTCTTACCCTATCGCTAAAAAACGCTTCATGTATCTCGAACGTAAGCTCGCCGCGACACCTGCTCTGCGCTTAGAGTACGATGCTATAATCAAAGAGTACATTCAGAAGGGTTACATTTCACTGATCGACAATGATAGTCCTTTTACTGGATATTACGTGCCACACCACGCCATTGCGAGACTACAAAAAACAACAACTCGATGGCGTACGGTGATGGACGCCAGTGCTGAAACTGACTCAGGCCTCTCCTTGAATCAAGTTTTATATACCGGGGATAATTTACAAAACGATCTTTTTACAATCCTCTTGGATTTCCGCCACTACCCAATCGCTTTTACATCCGATATTAAACAACTATTTAAATACCTACAAATTTTGATAAATAAGGACCACCGCAAATATCAAAAATTCCTGTATCGATTCGATCCCGTTTTTCCGCTTGATACCTACCAATTCAACCGCGTTTGTTTTGGTCTACGTAGCAGTCCGTTCCTTGCAATGCGAGTGTTGCGAAAGCTGTGCGCCGCCGACGGTGCCCACTTCCCGCTCGCAGCATCTCTTATCAGCGACAACACATACATGGACGACGTGTGCTACTCCATGCCTACTCTGTCTGCTTGTTTACAACTCAGAGACGATCTCTGCGAGTTGCTCAAGGCCGGGGGCTTCGATCTCGTCAAATGGGCTAGTAACTCACCCGCGCTCCTTGACTCCCTTCCCGTCTCTGCGTTAACGGAATGCGTTAAAAATGCGAAAAATGCGTTAACGGATCTTTTAAATTCCGACGAATATAATAAGTCTATCTCAGATGAGTTATCAGCTAATCGCATACACTGGAAATTCAATTCACCGCGAAGTCCTCACTTCGGGGGGAATTATGAAATATATGTGAAAGCGTTTAAAAGTCATCTTCATAAAACGATCGGTTCACAGTCACTCACCTATGAGGAAATGTTAACCGTACTCACACAGATAGAATGCGTTATCAATTCTCGTCCTATAACGTTATTGAGCGAAGATCCGTCTGAGCCGACCGCGCTGAGTGCTTCACATTTCTTAATGACCGCACCGCTGAAGCATTTACCCGCATGCACGGTTCCCGATGAACCTGGACACTTATTGAAACGGTACGCTTTATTGGATCAAATGGTACAATCATTTTCCAAACGGTGGAAGTTGGAATATCTTCACTTACTTCAATCTAGAGGAAAATGGAATACACCTTCGAATCCCATTACAATAGGTTCTATTGTTCTTATTATCACTGATAATATTCCCCCGCTATCCTGGCCTCTCGGCGTCGTCGTGGCCACTCATGTCGGCGGCGATGGCATCTGTCGAGTAGCGTCAGTAAAAACGACGACCGGCGTCCACCAGAGACCCGTCGTCCGTTTATGTATCTTACCTACCCAATAATTTAACCCCTTGCTCCCCGGTCAACCGCTATGTTATATTTAACCCGTTGACTGCTTAAGAGTTTAACTCTTATTTTTATTTTTTTT
This sequence comes from Campaea margaritaria, assembly GCA_912999815.1. NCBI lineage: Eukaryota > Metazoa > Arthropoda > Insecta > Lepidoptera > Geometridae > Campaea > Campaea margaritaria. The sequence continues at coordinate 12,512,455 of OU538789.1, read as the reverse complement.
TTATTTCCCGCTTTCTTTTAAAAACCAATGGTTTTTAGGCCGGGGGCAAATGTTCGCGCCACTTACATTGGCACTCATAATACCTTCCTACCTTCCTATTCCTATCATTTCTTGGCGACTATCTCTGTCGCTCATATCGTGGTATCCACGAGAAAACTGCTTGCCGCCGCAAGTAGTCTGCGATCGACCCTCGTCCTTCGCGGCTGCCGCTCTCGCCGAATCCAAAGTACTGGATCTGCTGCTCCTCTGCGGTGGTCCACGTGAATTCGACGCGCAAATATAAACAACACCCGCTATAAACCCGCCGCGTAAACGCTCCTTGCCGACACGCACCAACCGCCTAAAATACAGTCCACTACATCGAACGTCATAACATCCTGAAGGAACAAGCAGCTTGGAGACGGACCCGAACCGAGGTGATTGCAGTTGCATGGAGACCAGGTTAGTCGCCAAGTTCCTTTGTACTACTCTTCTACCAGCCATCCTTCCCCCGCCATTGGAGGCGCGCTCAGCCTATACAGCTTAGCTGCCGCGCTAACAGTTACTGTTTCACGCTATAATTTTGAGCTCGGGTTAGCCAATTCTTTTTATCAATACAAATAAGTTACATAAGTTGTTATTTTCTATCTGAAAAGAAATCCAGTAAATCTGGGAATACATAAACCCCAGCTGGCTAATGGATCTTTATTGGGTGTTTAGTCTTGGCCGTCAAAAACAAAACGTTTGAGCCAACTTTGGTCAATACTACGCTTTCATTATTGCTTATAATATTGCAAAGGTTAATTGCCAATATTAAGTAGAAAAATGGATTAGCTGAAATGAGGTTGGTAATCTCGCAGTCAATAACATAACGTCCAAAGAGGGGAGTTGTTAATACGAATAAAGGTAACCCAATGTTCCATTAACCCGTTCAGTGCTGAAAACACAACTGTCGTGTTTTTCATAACGTGCCGCGAGTGCGGGAAAACACCACTGCTGTGTTTGTTGTCTATGGGAAACACTATGGAGTGTGCAAAGCCGCACCCGTGGCTAGACAAGCAAATCGGCTCAGCAGTGAAAGTGTTAAAGGATTCCAAAAATAATTTGGTTTTGCAATATAAGTGGGTTCAACTTAAACATATTTTTTGTATACCCTCTCTTGTTCGTTTGAAAGAGTTTTTAATCATGAAAGTTTTAATAATTTCTAGCGAACTAATCAAATAAGCGTAATTATAAGAGAAGAAAGCTTTGAAATACGCTCTATGGTAACTAGGAGAAAGAAGACGGTGTGGCACTTACCAATTTTACAATATTTACAGTTACAGGTCATTGTAGCAATAACAACTTATACTAACTACTAATTTAGGACTAAAAGTGTAATTACGTATGTTGTGAAACATTCTCTGTGTCCGTAATGCGAGTAAATTTTCGGGGAAAACAGCACAAAATAACATCCCCTGCGAAATTAATTAGAAACAACTGTATTTTCTCATTAGGAACGCTCTGCGAGGTTCGTTAGACTCCGAATGAGCGCTAATATGTAAAATATTAATGTTTTTATGCAAAGATACGCTGAAATATGGCTAAAGTTTCAGGACAACTTATGGTGTTATATTGTGCTGTTTTTTGTTCGAGCGGGGATTTATATCAAAAAGTTTAATTGGATTATTGTTTGCAGCTTATCGGAGTTTAAGTTATGATAATATGATGAGATTTACCGCTTCAGAGGTTACTCTATGATTACATTCCTACAGATCAACGCGACACGACGCGTCTGACGCGACGCAGCAATACGTGTCGTTCTAATAATGTCAATGATGATTATGATGATTTTTACTGTCCATCCAAAGGTTGTCTGGAAGAAATCGCTTTCAGCGATAAGACCGCCCATTGTATTACCCTTGTTTACCTATTGTAATTTTTCTGTACTGTGTTTATTTTTGTTTCTGGTGTACAATAAAGAGTTTTCTATTCTATTCTATTCTATGATGATAGATAGCGTTCTAACACTGCTGCAATGCAGCGTCTAAAGCGCCCGAGACGCCCGCGTCCTTGGCGCTATCGATATACAACCCTAACTCGCAAAAGGAATAGCTAACATAAGTGAGAAAGTTTCCGAAATAAATTACTCACATGTAAAACAGTTCGCTCTTCCTCAGAAACATTCCTTTTTGCCGCATTCCATTGAGTCGGAACACTGCCTCCGATTAGATCAGTATTGGATTTTCCAGGTTATGCATAGTGATCTTATAACAGTCTTTAGTGCAGGGCTGATCATCGAACCCAGTGTCGCTGGGTTGAAAAGCATACTGCTAAGACACAGGCTTTTCCACAGAGAAAAAGAGGATGAACTATACAATGAACTAACTAAAGTAAACTAACTGAACTATATACTGGTACAGTGCGGTTTGTACGATTAAATTCATATTTTACTCAATCCACTGTTTGAATCCGAAATTTTCTATCAGCGAATGATCCAAGGTCGCTTGCTCAATCCCCTGTTTTGCATACAATAATCCTGTGGTATAACATCACGTTTACCATTATGATACGAGGCGTCTGAAAACGTGATATCTTAATTTATGCATGTGTGTCGCTGTGAGATAAAATACTATCTAGAGATTATAATATTTTTAGGAACTACTCGAAAATAAGATTAAAAAAAAAAGATAATTTCAACAACATAATTACATTTTAATTCACTAATAAATTATTTTTAACAAAACGAAAACTCTAACTGAAATAAGAACAAAATCACACAAAACAAACCTCAAAACAGTAATTTTTAAACACAATTATAGCAATTTAATAAAAAACAAGCAGATCGCTCACCCAAATCGATGTTACCGCCGTAAAAGCCAAGCGCAGAATGAACCTCCAAGCCTGGCGTTGACGGCTTATATAGGTTTGGGTGACGTCAGTTTTCAAGATGGCGACTAAAACCTAACAATATAATCACTAGATAGTATTTTATATTTGTGCCGCTTTGCTTTGAAACTTTTGGTCCATGAGGTCCAAGTACGAAGAATTTTTTTAAAGCATTTATTTCCTCTTTTAGCCGACGCCGCTGGTGACAAGAGAGCTGGCTCATTTCTCGCACAGAGAATAGCTATTGCTATTCAACGTGGAAATGCAGCCAGTGTTCTTGGTAAAATGCCTCATGGACACGCTCTTGTTAGATTTTTAAGTTTTAGTTTTAGTTAATTAATGTTAATAAAATTGTTATTATTAAAAATGTCAATATTACATGTTTATCGGTTAGTCGAATTAAATTTCACATTTCCAATATCTTAAATATTAAGTTCTTTGGCGAGCGAGAGCGTGTTTCTCCACCAAAACCAACATTCTCAGAGACACTTATCTAACAATATCTTAGTCTGTAGGAGACAAATTCATCGGTAAAGAATTAGGATAAAAGGCAAGTTAGATTTATTGGATAAATTCGCCGTTTTGTGGAGTCGAACATCTTACGCGTCGTCCCTTTGTACAATCGAGGGTGGCCAAATTGGGGACTATTGGATACGTCTACTTCTTTTTATCTCCACACTCTGACGTTGCCCGGCGTGAAGCTAATAACAGTGGAGTCGGTAGTGAACACCAGACTGTGACTTATACCTTTAAGGTAGAATTTCGTGGGTCGTTCAGAGACGTTGTTCCCTGGAACAAGTGGCCACAGTGGTAGATAGGAATAATCACAGATTTATTTATTTTATTCTATGGAAGTAATAGTGTTTCGTGGTCTGGATGCGATGCGATCAAGTGCGGAGAATGTTTCGCGCTCCAAGAATAAATGCGAATATCTATAAGTGGGGTACGGAACCACCCCAATGTCCACCAATCGGCAATTGTTTGTATTTTGTATCCTTTACTATAGGTTTTCTTGCCTGCAATAAATTACTATTATTATTATTTACGTAAGTGGCTTCTAAGCTAAGAGTTGCCTAGATTTTACCTGTCAAAGCTGCTTAGCATCACGCACCGCCCGAAACAGTGTCGTAACTTTAGATGGTACACTAACATTTACTAAAACACACACACGTCTAAGCTCGTCTATATATTGTAGATACGAGGAAATCACATACAATCTGGTTTCCTCCACGTCCAGTAAGATGAGGATTGATCTTCCACCCCAGTTTTTTAATTCAGATGTACAATAGTTAAAAGAGTCCTTTCCATTAAGGGCAGGCAATGCTCCTGGCATTGCGAATGCATAGGCGGCTGACCACTAGGTGGGCCGCATGCATATTTGCCACCTGTTTTAAAAAAAATACAGATTTAACTGTCTTAATAAGAAATACTGTGGTATTCTAGCAGGTCATTTGAGGTCATCCATTTTCCATCTAACACCGGGGAAGCGACGAGGTCCTCGAGTAAAACAGTTACGAACATAATACAGTTTCAGAGTCTGAGTCAACACTCGGTCTGGCGTAAGTATTTATGTATAAGTACTTATATTATACTACAGTGTCTCCAGTAGGGAGAGCCCCGGCCCGGGGCCCGGGGCCCGGGGCCTGGGTGCCATTAGTGGATACATTTGCTGACCGCTGCTTTGTCAGCCCTCAGAGAACTATAATATCTTATGTGAAGTTGGCGCTCTAAACGGTCTCGGAAATTGATGGTTCGTACACTACATCTGTTGTTAAAATTTACTAACTTCCAGACGTACGAATACAAATTTTGCACACTTCTTAAAAACTCATGACGATACAACCGCCCATTGTACTACCCTTGTTTAACTATTGTAATTTTTCTGTACTGTGTTTAATTTTGTTTCTGGTGTACAATAAAGAGTTTTCTATTCTATTCTATTCTATTCTATTCTATACAATAATAGTTTACGTGGTTAGCTTGTTCTTCATACCTCATCTAGGTATAGTACCGAACTACTATGCACAGTGCAATGTTGTACTGCTTAGTACCTACTGTTAAGCATGTTACTTAATTTTGTACGCATAAGCGGGATTGATTTTTAACGAAACAATGGAAATATATAAATAATAAATCATACAATTGTTAAATTTCCCTGTCTCTAATTCCCGAAATCCACGTTAGACATACAGCGCCTGGAGCAAACAGTGTAGCAAGGTACGTTTTAGTTACACAAGCTTTGAGGCACATTTCTGAGTAGGCGTATCAGGAGAATACATGTTTCTCTTTCTGAAACTCTAAGGCATTTATTGGGGTATTTAAGTTCCGTTTACAGTTTATTTTATTATGAGCTGTGAGTTAGATGGGAGTGTACATTTTTATGTGAACATTTCTACGGTAGGTATAAGCTTAGTTTTGTAGAAATAGAATTTGAGGAGTGATGTATATTAATTAGTTAATCTAATTTTTAAAATCACTTAACCTAACCGTATAATAATATAAAATCTCTACTAATATCACCCTGGTTCAGATTTTACAATTTTATTAAGAATTATTATACGAGTACCTACAAAACGGCTCAGAAAAAAATATAAAAAAATCTTTATCCATTGTCCATCTATAATGGGTAAGATTAAAACAATTTAACACTTTGCCTGCTGAGCTGATTTTCTTGTCTAGACACGGGTACGGATCTGCACACGCCGTTGTGTTTTCCCTTGCCGCTAACGTCACAGTTTGTGTTTTCCCGTACTCGCGGCAAATTATAAAAATCTACAGTTGTGTTTTTAGCAGTGAAGGTGTTAAAGCTATTTTACAAATCAAACCCGCGAGCAAAGAAAAAAAATTAAATTAATAAATTTAACTGATTAAAGTTTGAGTCTGAAAAGATGCTTCCTTTCAGACAGACAGACGGACAGATCTCACAGAAATGAGGCAACACTCTCTCACAAAAAAATACAAGCACTGTGAAACTACGCCTTTTTGAAGACACTTAATTTAGTAGTCCTTTCGTTTAATTTGGTAACAATAGTAAAAAGTATATTTAGGTAAAAAATTGGGGTCATCCACAACACAAAGTTTAGTCCCGCCTCTCTTAATAAGCGGATTCCTGTTAAATATAATAATTAGGGGTTGAAACCACCACCAATTTCACTCTGCCCACCGTTTGCTCAATAAAGCCAGCGGAGGCCCTTTCGCGAAGATAAAATATAATTTTCGCCGTAATGAAGTAATTCCCCGTCACCTCGCCGAAATTGAAGGATTAGAGCCTATCTTCATTTCTTTTGTGAACAATTTATGGTTGTTCATTAGAGGGGGATGTAATTTCATACTTTATTGTGTTATCGTCCGACTCACTGGTACAGTTTCTTTATTTTTCAGATCGATTAGTTATGTTTTCATTAAACTTAATCTGACCGAGGTCGTAGAGGTTGTTTAGATCTAGGATAACGTGTCATAGGTCAGTTACCATTGTTCTTCGTAGATTTATCAAAAGTTTGCGCATTTCAATTATTAAAACAAATGTTATACGAAAATCACAAATGTTTGTTTAGAGGGGTCAGTCACGATGATGTGAAAGATCTCTATATATGTACCATTATTTCCATTTCATAAGCGGTGGTAGCCTAGTGGGAGAACGTCTGCCTTCCAATCAGAAGGTCGTGAGTTCAAATCCCAGTGCGGGCACGTACTAATGTGTTTCTGTAAAAAACATATGAACGTAATTATCACTCGCTTTTCGGTGAAGGAAAACATCGTGAGGAAACCCACATACCTACCCGAGAATTATTTCGGAGGTAGGTATGTTATCCACCTATCCGGACCGGGCCCCCGTGGTGGATTATGGCCTAACCCTCCTCACGAAAGTGAGGAGAGACCCGTGCCCAGCAGTGGGACGTTATGGGTTGATGATGATGATGATGATTTCCATTTCAAAATATTTCAGTCACCTATATCGTTCCCACTGCTGGGTTTTAATTATAGCTAAAATTAATTGGGTTTCAAACTTTCTCTTTAAGGTAAGTTCCTATATAAATATATCAGGATTGAAGACATTCTAAGAGCTTCCCAATACAAGTTATAACAAGCCAAGTTTTATTAGAAAACCGTGACGGATTGTTTGTTTTAAAGAAAGTGAAATTATAAAACTTGCGCCCAGAAATGATGGAAAATACGGACGGGGTCGGCTATGTAAAGTAAGACGGAAAATATCAATTTGGCCCGAGGTTTTGATGAATCGCTCGCAGATGACAGGTATTTTTACATAAATCTCATCATCATAGACCCATATCGTCCCACTGCTGAGCACGGGTCTCCCCTCACTGGGGAGGTGAGATGAGGGCTAGGCCATAATTCACCACGAGGGCCAGATCCGGATTGGTAGATCACATGTCTCCTCCGAAATAATGCTCGGGTAGGTATGTTCCTCACGATGTTTTCCTTCACCGAAAAGCGAGTGATAATTACGTACATATGTTTTTACAAGAAACATTGCATTCGATATATTGTGTCGCCACTTACCAGCAGGTGAGACTGCGGCCAAATGCTTGTATGAAAAAAAAATGTATATAAATAATTATTTAATTATTTGTATAAATCGAATGCAATGTAATTTGTAACGGCTAAGGTCCAAAGCCAAATAAAGTTTGCAAGCAGGTTCCCATAAGCTGCTTTAGTAGATTGTGTTACCGAAATCCCGACTCTTTGTCTCATAGGATTTACTGTTACGTGAAATATCTCCCTGAAACACGACGCTTTTGCTTGAAAATATCATCAACATCATCCCATATTGTCCCACTGCTGAGCACGGGTCTACCCTCACTTTCAGCTCTGAATTAATTATCGGGTATGTAACATATGTGGACTTCCTCACGATGTTTTTCCTTCGTCGAAAAGCGAGTGATAGAATAGAATAGAATAGAAAACTCTTTATTGATAAAAAAATACTCTTACTCTCTCCCCCCCTCTCTCTCTCTTCTCTCTGACTGTTTATTGTTCTTTTTTCTCTTGTTTTTTTCTTCGTTTTTCTGTTCTTTTTTGATAATTGTGTACAAATGTTTTTTATATAAACACGTACGGTACGTGCCCGCACTGGGATTTAAACTCGCGTCTTTCTCCTGAGAAAGCGGTCTTTCTCCCACTAGGCTACCACCAGCAGTTGAAAATATAATTCTTATGTACGTATACCACTACTGTCTCCCCTCGCCTAGACCCCCCCCCCCCACCTAGGCTATCACCGCTTATGATTGTTTAGTAGGATATATCAACCAAAATGACAAAGTACAGTCAGATGCAAAAACCGCAAAGTAATAAATAAAGGTGATTACCTAATTTGAAATGACAGTTTCCTCCTCCGTACAACACTTTATCCTTTAAGCCGGTGTTCCCAGAAAAGTGTGGAAAGCTTTTAAAGCGGCGGCGTCATATCTCTATATTTATTGAAGCGAACGTCGGTCTGTACGCTCATTTATAACTTGGACCCTTTAAGTACAGACTGAGGCGAATCGGATCACGAAATAGAAATGCAATCATATTTCGAAATTTCCACCGCTAATTTTTTTTTTTGTCTGGGTGACGAGACGAGCAAGTGTCATCCAGAACTTTGCATTGCATAATCCTGCGCGGAACTGCACTGCGCTCGTCACTCTGAGACATAGGCTCTAAAGTCTCATATGCCCAGTAATTTCGCTGGCAACAGCGCCCTACAAACCGGAACACAGTAATGTTTGCACACTACTGCTTGGCGGAATAATATCTGGCAAAGGTGGTGGTACTTCCCCAAGCGGTCTCTTGCAGAAGATAATCAGATTTAATTGAAAATAATCAGTGCAACACGTTGTTTCTATCCAGAAACCGCGCCGAGTATGATGCAGCTTGACGGGTCAGTCTAGGCGACGCTTTCCAAAGGATTGCGCTTTTCGTTAAAAAATATCTGAATGACCTCGGCCTACTATAATGTGAGTTGTTGAATAAATACGGTAAAAAGACTAGAAAACAAAAAGATAGAGTAAACTTTGACGAAGATTTACTGTTTTGTGTATACCGCAAAAAAGTTAATCAGAAGTATGAAAAATCACCATTGCATCATTAATCATAATTCGTCATAATATTTGTACGCAAAGGATTGCCTGGATCTATCAATTATTGTTAACCAACAAATTGTTTTAAATAAGGTATAAGTGAGGTAGGTATAGTAAGGTACGGAACCCTGAATGAACAAGGCACGAATCGCACTTGGCCTAATTTGTTCGTTACTTTTTTTTTCTTTCGTCATCAATCTCACTGGTTTTATGTTAACTAAAGATATAACCTAACCTTTGTGAAAAATTACGTAATTATTAATTTATAATGTAAATATTCTCTTCGACTAATATGTAACCAAATCCGTATAATAAAGTGAGTTTCCGGCGAAAGTGTACGCTGGCTTATCTCAGCTTTGGAAACATGGTACTTTGTGTTCTCACACATAGATTTAGGTCACTCTCGTAAGCTCATAAAAGGTTTTCATATGAGTAAAATTCATAAAAATTAATTCTCAAAATTTTAATACCTATTAATAAAGTATATTTTTCGAGACTGTTGATTTAAAATAATTAACAAGTAAGCATTCATCGGTAATGACCGTAATGACCGTAATGCTGAAATGATATTGTAGTCGTAGCCAGGACGAGCGTAGCGCTACGCCGTAGTTAAAAAATAGGACAATCGTAGCTTAGTTCTACGCCGCGGCGTAGAGCTACGCTGTGTACGTCCTATTCGTAATTTGAAGGAAACCCTGTCCTAGAATTATTTCGGAAGTAGGTATGTTATCCACCAATCCGGACCGGGCTCCCATGGTGGATTAAGGCCTAACCCTCCTCAAGTGAGGGGATACCCGTAAAGAAAACCGACAGGAAAACTTTTATTCTCACACAAATGCACATAACAAGGAACACGCATACATCTAAACAAGACAAGAAAATGACAAACAACGAAGTAACTTGAAAACAAGTTCATGTAGTACTATAATAATATGTTTCCAGTGACAGGGTCCAAAAAGTGAATCTCCGCCGCGACAGTTTGCACTGCCGTGACCAGGATTCGAACCTGGGTTACTACGGCCACAACGTAGGGTCCTAACCACTAGACGATCACGGCTACCGGAGCTGGTGAGAGGTGAGACAAAAATCTCGCTCGGCTCCGGCTAATGTCACCTTGAAACGAGAGCACTTTCACTTCTGACAGTGGACTGACCACTGGTGTGGCCAAACCGAAGCGATTTCGCCTACGACCACCATAGTGGACACACTATGCCTGTGAATAATTTAAGGTCGACACTTTAAAGCAAAGCTAAAGGTGAACTTCCGTGGGTCGCGGCTCACTTTTGATACAGATGCGCGCGATATGTCAAATGTACAAAAGTATGGTGCTCGGAAGCGGCGCCATACACTTGACATCAGGATCGTCAGTCGCGTTAGCAGCGATCCACGGAAGTATACCTTTAAAATTAACGTTTTGTTATTTGACTCCCATCAGCCGGCGCTACTGATTGTATTGATGCGACGTAGCAGCACGTCGTGCGGCGCGCTGCATTGATTTGTCTTACGCCTTATTCATACTTATTTAATACGTTGACTGCTGAACCGGTTTTTACATTTGGACACTATTACGAACCGTGTGTGTTTTCCAGAACTGGCGTGCCGTCTTTGTGAGCCACACTGCAGTATCGCACACGTCTGTGTTTCACCGCACAGCCAGCACATAAACTGCGCTAACACAATAGGCGTGTTTTCCCGCACCCGCATAAAGTTATAAAAAACACAACGTCTGTGTTTTCAGCAGTTAACGTGTTAATGGCAACAATATAATAATATATTAGTTACAAAAAAACAGACAGACAGAAATATAGACATAGCGTAACACGTAAATCTATGTTAAGGGGACCCATCAGTCTGAATAACAGCTGATTGCCACCGTCTATGCCTGCGCGGATGCCACTGAATTTTTTTATGATAGGATATTGAAATTACGTTATCAATCTTATCAAATTTATTTCCGTATCATGTAGGGGAGCTTAAAGCTCAAAATGGCTCAAATAAACGCTGTCGATAAACGCTACCGTGACGAAGCTCATCCGATTTTCATGGGTTCGATATACGACATTACGTGATCCTTATACACATCATCAACCCATATCGGCACACTGCTGAGGATGGGTATCCTCTCACATTAATGAGGAGGATTAGGCCACAATCCACAACGGGGGCCCGGTCCACATTGGTGGATCCTTATACAAGGCCGCGCCGAATAAAATATTTCGGTTTTATTTTTTCGGAAACCTTTTTGCTAGTTTATTATTAGTTAGTTCGTAAAACACGGAAAAAAAACTGGGTTCCAGTTCCAAAGAACTCTACTAAACGATGTATCTAACAAAAACACCTAATTTTTATATCATCATCATCATCAACCCATAACGACCCTCTGTTTAGCACAGGTCTCAGGTCGCTAAAAACAGTGTAAAATCTGCGTTGAATTCTATTCTATTCTAGACTATTGTAGAGGTGCCAGGCAACGAGTATGGCGGGGCCATTAAACTGTTAATGCAGTTTATACGACCACCGCTTTATGGTCAGCAAGTCATCGCTTAAGGGAGGGCGGGTCGCTACAGGGAAGGTTTATGTTCCCATGTTCTACTATTGTATATCATGTTCGTATTTTTATTACTGGCCACCTTAAACGATCTAACCAAAGGACCACGCACGCTCATTACCCCCCTCTGCTAAAGTTATATGATCGACTGTTCGTGTAACGGTAGTAGACTCGCGATCATTTTAAACGGTGTCTGTTTTTCGCAATCCCTAGTGTAATGTGTCTACCTCGTACCCCGCAACCCCATCAAAACTTGTTGATTTGGGGAGTAAGCTGGCAAATGCGTTACGAAAAATGTGATCGGGCGAGGCGAATGGAAATTTAGAGGGAGATATAAGTTAGAGAAGATAGAAGGAGAGAGAGTTAAGTGTAGCATATTTTTTTAAATATCAAGAGATAACTAATTGATGGGATGGAAAAAAAATGTTTCATTTTGTTACGTTTTTGGTTTTGAGAATTTGTGATTCTACAATAGCATCCTTAATATTATAAAATGGAGTACTAATTACTTCTGCTACAGCAATGGATTACAGCAGCGCCAAGAATACGTGAATCAAAAATAAACACAAAACAGCACATCTATCACCAATTTGTAATTACCTTAATTACCCTCTTACTACTCGTGCGATTCCGTGAGTAAGTTAGCATCAAATGTTTGGGAGATTCTAGCAAAGTAGCAAAAAGTGAATCTCCGCCGCGACAGTTTGCACTGCCGTGACCAGGATTCGAACCTGGGTTACTACGGCCACAACGTAGGGTCCTAACCACTAGACGATCACGGCTACCGGAGCTGGTGACAGACCCACCGAAATATTCAATCTTGTGCAGAAAAACTGGAGCACTTTCACTCGCAAATTCGTTACAGCTTGCGAAACAGTCAATAAAAACACGATAACAGCTATTGCAACTTAAAAAAACGTCCATTGCTGTTTGGGTTTTGTAGACGGTCAGACCATTGACCTCATGGTTTTTGATTCCTTTACTTGTTATTAGACTTGGCCCTAGATTTGGATGATGTAAAAAAAAAAGAAAAAAAGAAAAAGAAAAGAAAAATAAGTAGATAAGGCCGGAGGCCGTATCTATTTATTTTACGTTAGGTCAATTTAAGTACGGGTGACACGTGAGGGTTGTTTCGGTTTTCAGATAAATTAAGGGTTGTGTAGGGATTTAGATTTTCAAACTGATAGATTTGTCATAGGGGTTAGGTCATCCAACAAAGTCCTATCATACATTCATCAGACAACTTCATCATCAACCCATAACGTCCCACTGCTGGGCACGGGTCTCTCCTCACTTTCGTGAGGAGGGGTTAGGCCATAATCCGCCACGGGGGCCCAGTCCGGATTGGTGGATAACATACCTACCTCCGAAATAATTCTCGGGTAGGTATGTGGGTTTCCTCACGATGTTTTTCCTTCACCGGAAAGCGAGTGATAATTAGGTACATATGTACGTATGTATCAGACAACTTAGGCGGAATTAAAACTATATATTTCTACATTTTCTTATTGATGTAAAAAAAAACAAAAAAATATACCATCGAAACTTTATCCTAATCCCACTCACGGAAGTGAAGGGAGACCCGTGCTCAGCAATGGGCTGATGTGGGTTGATGACGATGATGCTGATATAGTAGTTATGTGCGATTTCAGACACGGTACTTTTATAGTCAGGATTCGCCAAAGCCCTGTTAGTGGCTGGCCTATGCCGCCGCGCCTCGCCTACACACAGTTTTTTATTAATGGTTCAGTATCATCATCATCAACCCATAACGTCCCACTGCTGGGCACGGGTCTCTGCTCACTTTCGTGAGGAGGATTAGGCCATAATCCACCAGGGGGCCAGATCCGGATTGGTGGATCACATACCTACCTCCGAAATAATTCTCGGGTAGGTATGTGGGTTTCCTCACGATGTTTTCCTTCACCGAAAAGCGAGTATCATATTCGTCGGATTTCATTATATAAATCAGATTCTAAGCTATTCTAATTAATCAGACAAATTAATAGCCGTACCCACCTATTCCAGAAAATAGCTCTTCAAACCGATAACATGTGAGACTTTAGAGCCGATGTCTCAAGGTGACGAGCGCAGTACAGTGCCACGCAGGATTATGCAATGCAAATTTCTGGGTGGCACTGTAACTGTTATGGGCAGGCGTAGCGTTTACTATCAGGTGAACGACTTGCCTGACACTCAGTAAAAAAAAAAAAAACAAAAGACGATGACAGGAGATAGGGTTGCTTTTCTGTTAATTATATACAGGGCGCTACGAAAGGTGCTTGAGCCACCTTTACCTAGACCATACGTACAGCTTACATTAAGAAATAATTATATTTCTATGTACTAACTATCTTTCCTTATGCCTTTCGTAAAGCAACCCAGGTACCACATTAGGTAACACTATATAAGAATTCTGTGGCATTGTGAAAAACTTAATGAGAAACTTAAAACAATTTCTCTATTTTCCGGTTAAGCCAACACTCTAGTTAATTGGATTCGTATAGTTAGAAGTGCGGTACTCGACGAGAATAAACGTTTCCATGCGAATGAATGAAAAATACACATGAATTTTACTATCGGAAACGATTTGTTTTTACAAAAGCCTAACAAAAATAGTGTTCCTATTTACTTCACTCTTGTATACCTATTGAGTGCTTCTGACATTCTAGGGTATTATGATAGCAGGCTTTAATATCCCAATCCACGATATCACACAGCTTTACGTTTTATCTCAAATAAAACTTTAAACAGTGTATTTGGTATAAGTTCAGGCAGCACCTCTATAGACATTTTATTTGCATTGCATCATCATAATGACAAAAGCCTCCTCCCTCCATCGCCAAACATCCCTGACTTGCGCCCATCTTTGCCAAGCCTTACCTACAAATATAAAAAAAAAAGTGGGCTTAAAGCATGAACTGGCTCAAACTGTTCGTAAAACGTATGCTGACACAGCTCGTTTGTTCACCCCATCCCATCTAGCACATGCACTCGATACAACACCGTAAGCCTTTCAAGTCTCTTAACCCACGGCGCGTGTGTGCCGCCGGTCCACCGAGGACTTTCAATTACGATCAAAATTGGAGATTGAGAGCTCTTATATAAGGCAAATGTTTACGCCGGGAGAGCGGTTACTCGACGTCGGTGTACCCTGTAAAGGAAAACATGGGGTATAGCATATTGCGGGATGTTTACTTTTGAAGTTAGTGGCCAATATTTTCTTTTGGTAAATACAACCTCACTCTCTCAGTCTATACTTTTTGATGATAGGTTTTTAATTGTTATTTTCATATATTCAAATTCGTGCTCCACGCATAACGTTGCCAACTTCGTATGGTAATTCTTGCTATGACATGTTTAGTATGTTAATTATTAGGCTCGGTGCCGTTAACATAACTTTGGCAAGTGATGAAATGTACATAATTATGTTAGCTCCAAACGGTGTGTGTGGAAGAACTCTTCAGTGAGCGAGAAATGAAGTCAATCTAAGGAGGTTTACTTTATTAAATTGACAGCCAATAAATTTCAAAAAAAGATTTACGTTAATAGTATTAATTGAGGGACTCAATAATAATTTCTAACATCTGATACATCGTTTTTTTTTATAAACGAAGTTTACAGTTCATTATGATTTATTAAGTATAGTGTGTATGTGTATTATTAAATGTATTGTGTATATTAAATACTGTAAGTACGCCACCCACCCTACTATCGAAAAATGTTTTTTTTTAACTGTCCATCCAAAGGTTGTCTGGAAGAAATCGCTTTCAGCGATAAGACCGCCCATTGTACTACCCTTGTTTACCTATTGTAATTCTTCTGTACTGTGTTTATTTTTGTTTCTGGTGTACAATAAAGAGTTTTTCTATTCTATTCTATTCTATGATTATGAGTGGTTCAGTGAAATTGAAGCCCCGATGTAATGAAACAAATATAATTATAAAAGGTATATAGCTCACGTTCGCAATCAACCACGATATATCGGAACTTTCTTCATCTCCACGTATCTTCGACACAAACATATAAGCGTAACTTACTTATATGGGCGCCCATCAATCCTGACCCTTGGGTTCCGTACAATATAAGAAATACTGCCTCCACAATGACAATACATTTCGAGTCGGGAAGTGGGTCCCGATCAATCATAAGCCTGCGTTCAAATAAGCCTAACCCAATAGGAATGCAAATGGTCTTTACTCAGTGCCAAAGCCGCCGATTGTTGTAGTGTAGCGAAGGCTTTTATTCAGGGGCTAATGTAGCGTACAAAATAAGTAGGTCGTCTTTATTTGAATAGCGACTAGAGCTACGAATAAGAGATGTCTAGACAAAGGTGAAGTGTTTGGGGTATTTGTACTCATAGCTATCTCTAGTTCTTAGTGTGGTTCAAGGAGGTTTAAGATATGTTTAGTTGTTTTCAGGCCGTTGATAAACTCGGTTTGAGCGCGGTCGGCGGCCTAGAGTAGGTGACCACAGTGAGCAATTTCTATTCCATGTATACTCGTATATGCCTGAGTAACCTGTCACAGTGCGGACAATGGGCAATGAAATGCCATGGCGACGTACCCGCGCTCTGTGAGCTACATACTTTATCGTTCTGGGCTTGAACTTCGTATCGAAAAGGATTAATCAAAAGTTTATTCATACACACATACATAAATCCACGCCTTCCTCCTGTTGGGATAGGCAGAGACTACATCTTTCCACATGCCACGATCCCAGCGCAAAACGGTACGCCAATTCCCTGACCCCCTTTACAGGTTTCTGGAACTCCAGACCAAATAGGCTGTGTAGGGTCCATGCGTGATAGCGTCACATCCTTTCCGCCTGGTCTCAGTCCGTCTGGAAACATCAATCCGTCTTTTACTCGTCATCGCATACTTCCTCAATCTTATCTTTCATGCCTCCTCCAATCTATTCCACATAACGTGTCACTACGAATTTAAATATTTGGGTCAGGTGTGCACGAATAGAAATGGCGGCTGCGAAGATGGAGTCGGCCATCGTCAGTGCTCTGTCAACCGACAAATTACCTTCACGACGCATCCCACAGTTGGCAGGTAGGCGGGACAGCGTATCAGTGTTTGGTGGCATAGCCAACTTTACGACATAACTCTGTACAAGCCACGTGGGCTAAGTTTCTTGAAGCGTCAAATTGTCCCTTCAATACCAGTACCTGTCGTTGGGTCCCTTTCGATCGCTTTGTAAATTGGGTATACTTTGTTTTGCATTTAGGGAGTAAATCAAGCGATATCGAGAGTCAGGTGAGTGTGGTGTAATTTTTGATTGGTAACTGCTTATTTTGATTGCTTTTTTATTGATCAGCGTGGGATGCCAATGTAGATGACGTAACGCGACTCAATGGCAATGCAGACTCTAAGGAAATGCTGACACCAGCGGATTCTATCAGAAGTCCATGATAAAGTTCGCGAGTGCGCTCCATACAAACGATTGATTGATGGAAGATGGAAAATTTGTTTGAATAGCCGCTGTAACGTAGACGCGATCTAGAAATTTTATCTAGGTCAGTGGTTTGTCAGTTTCCCAGTAAAATTATGAAGTTTCACAATTACTTGAGTATGAATCCTTTATTATATTTTTTGAATAAAAAATATAGTAAATTTTGAATAAAACCAGGCAACGCAATACTTGATCTATATCCCGCAATTACTGAGCGTGGCGCTCACCATCAGGCGAACGACCTGCTCGACACTTCACCCAGCCTTATCGAAAAAATAAATCAGCATGATTTTCGCAATAACGAAGTAGGTAAACCGTGTTTTGTACCTTTCGCCTTTTCTACCTTCGAAGGCCACACCGAGTTTACAGCAACTTCACTTTTACAGCTGATATGGACGAAATAAAACGGAAAATGGTGAGACGTGCTGATACAAGCCTATGCTTACGGATATAAGGTAGTTTTTCCAGTGGGCAAAACTCCCTATTCCCGGATATTTTCTGTACCTACACGAGGGACACGAGTCGTCACGTCGTGTTGCACCACAGTTTTCCGAATTTATTCTCTCCTCTATCTTTATCTTTCTTTTTGACGGTATCTTTTATGAACTGAATGGAATGAGGCTATCTTTGGAAAATATATATTCTACTAATAAATTAGTAGATTTTATAGAGACCTAGGTTATATAGATAAACTCTTTATTGATACACCACAGAAGAAAGGAATCAAAGAAAACACCAACTTGGAAGGAAGGAAAAAGTTTAATTGCGTTATCATAAACTTTAGGATAAGAATAGGATTTTAATGGATTATTTATTTATTTATTTAATACTTTATTGCACAGATTAACTAACTAGTACAAATGGCGGACTTAACGCTAAGAGCATTTTCTACCAGTCAACCACCCATAGTGAAGGAGAGACGGTGTAGGCGTGCATCAAAATATCTCATTAAGAAAAAAAAATAAAACATAATAATAATAAACAATAATGGAAAATAATACAGCTTAATACAAAAATAACATGAATGCAATATAATAAAATATAAAGTAATATAATATAGTAATATATATCATATAAAATAATATAATATAATAATATATATAATAAATAGAATCAATGGTAACTATCATACAATAATAATGATTATGTTTTTTTTGCGAAAAGCTGTCAATTTACCAGTTTTAGGAAGAAAATAATTAAATAAGTAATTTTAATAAGAGCGTTTGAAATGACTGGATACTTTAGGTGGATTTTCCACTTTGAATTTCAATTGGTTAATTTAGCCAGTGTCAGTTTAAGAATAGGCACTTACCTACCTAACTGACTGAGACTTTTTTTAAAGTAAAACTTCTTTACGGACGCTTGACTTGGGTAGTACGCTGGTGAATGCGTTACGAAAAATGTGACTGGGCGAGGCGAATGGAAGTTCAGAGGTAAATAAGGTTAAAAGGTAGGTGGCAGGTGGCTGATGGCTTGTGGCAGGTGACATGTGACATATGACAGATGACAAATTATATATAGGTAAAATAAAAAGAGAACAAAAGAAGTTTTACTTCAGTCGTGTGGTCTAAGAGCGCCTACTGCGCCAGTACGCGCTCTTCTATGACACTCCATACTTAACAGAATTTGCGTTTTGAAAACGCAAGGCAGTGCACGCAGGCTCTAAAGCAAACTCGTTTTTTTTTAATAAAATTAGACTTGAAGTTCGAACTAGACTTGTCTTTGAAGGTCAAAGTAAACGTCATGATATTTAGAGATTTAAATTCTATTTATAAAAGTATCACTGCGACATCAAAAATTATATCAAAAGCTAAAAGTTCGATGTGCTACACACGCTCGTAAAATACCGAATGGTCCGTCCACTTTCGGCGATATTCCAAAAAAATATTAAAACGTGCCAACTGCACCGTAAAATGTACAAAGTCTGAATTACGGTCTTGTTATCGCTATTGTAGAAATTCAACTCGTTTCGTCAGCATTTAGTTTATTCCTGACAACATTTCATAAATAGACGAAAGCTTCAGCTAGGTTTTTGATGAAATTAATAAACTAATTTTGCAAACAATAAAATGGACAAAGCTAAATTAATCTCCAATGGTCAGCGAAAATTCCGTAAAAACAATTACATTAAATATTTTAAGATTTTAATATATTTCCTGAATATCTGAAATAAATTATTTTTTAACCTAAAGCGGTGAACAAAATACTTCCATTACCTAATTATTTTCCAAATAAAATACACCCGCTTTTCTAGTACTCCTGTATCCTGAAAGCTCAGTACCTCGTTTCAGTCGACGCGCGCTCCCGGCGCAGTAAGCACGCCCGTCGCGGCGGGACGCCTCAAATAACCCGCGATTCTGACTGTAAATAAACAACATGAATTTAACTAAAAATACACACCACAACGACCTTTGACTAGAGCTCGCTAGGTTAAATAAATTGACTGCATTTGACTTTAAGTTTGTGGCCAGTGCTTAATACTTGTGGATATTTAAAAAAGTTAAAGTGTGTTCGAATTTAGAAACTATTGACAAACTATATTTATTATTTTGTTAGAACGTGTATGTGTGTTGCTTGAAAATATTTTAGAAATAAAAAAATATATCATTAGAATAAGTGTAATAGAAAACTGGATTTAAAAGGAGATAAGAAGAAAAGCTGATCGGAAAGCCAGATAAAGCCGGATTTTGGTTTTGTTTGGGTAAGAAGTTTTAATTGATTTTATTTTAAATTGTTTTTTTTTTGTTTGAGTAAGGCAGAGGGCCTGCGTTTGTGTCTACCTACATCCATAATTTTTATGCAGGTCATGAAATTGAAAGAGTCGTAGATAAATACATTAAATGAGTGTAGTATAGTGTGCGAGAAGATAACAGTTACAGGTAAGAGTCCGTGTAACTTTTTCCATTGAGGCATGATATCTTTAAAAAGAAAAAAATGAGCTTTGAAGTGAAAAATAAAACTATTGTTCAGTTTTCACTGGCTACGTCGTCGCACTGTAATCCACGCCGTGGCAGTATGTTAGTACCTTTATATTGAGATATTGACCATAATTGAGGCTCAAAACAAGAAACTCGACGATCAACAAAAGGTTATTAATGAGATGTCAACCAATATTATCGATCAAAAGAGGGTAATCACAGCTCTTTCAGCTAATATCGATACACTGGTTTCTTCGATGTGTGCGTCGAGCGGCGTCACGAAGTCTGGCGAGGTGAAGCTAGCTGCGGAACTGCCTCCGACCCGACTATCGCCGAGTGTGACTGAACGTGCGAAGAGAGCGACAGCACGCTCAGATAATAAAGCAGGTGCGAGCGGGTCCACGGACGTCGCCAAGACTCGTCGACCGTCACCGATGGCGGCGAAGAAAGAGACACCAGCTGTCAAGACTTTAATCGTGCCTAACGTCATTACTTCTCCGATGCCGGTAAATAATAACATAACGGAATTGGATAATGAGGATAAATGGACTATCGTTGGAGTTAAGGGAACTGCGAGGAAAGAAGAACAACGAAAGGAAGTTAAAAAAGGTGGAAATTTGGCTATTAGCTCGATTGCGGCGATAGAGAAGAAAAAGTACTTACATGTTTGGTTTTTGCATCCTGACACAACAGTTGATAAAATAAAGAGGCATGTTGAATCAATTTGCAAATCGAACGATATTAAGGTAGATAAAATTAAACCCAAAATTACACGGGAGTACTCATCATTCCTGATTGGAGTACCGGAAAGCACCTTTGATTCTTTGTCGAAGCCGGAAGCTTGGCCGGTACACGCCGAGTTCAGTGAGTGGGTTTGGTTTCGCAAAACCGCAGCCAAAGCAACACCTGTCCACTAGATCTATTGAGATTTTTTATCAGAATACGAGAGGTTTACGCACAAAACTAGATCGGTTTCTGAACGGTTTATCTTCGGCTACTGAAGACTTATTCGCAATCACTGAAACTGGGCTGAATGACTCCATACACGACGGCGAGTTTATACCTAAAGGTTTTAGCATACTACGTTGCGATCGTGTGGATGGACGCAAGCACGGAGGAGTACTGCTGGCCGCCTCGCCGCGCTTGCATTTGAAGCGAGTGGCGCTAACTAAAGATGTTGATATAGACACTAGATCGTTTGAACTGGTTTGTGCGACGGTTTATTTTAATGTAAATAGTACACATTGTGCGTTTATGTGTGGCGTTGTTTACATTCCACCAAAAAGTTCTGACAATGATTATATGGTTTTGTTCCATTTAATTGAGAATATATGTATTAAGTATGATAGAATAATTGTAATAGGCGATTTTAATTTGTATTCAGCATCGGTAGAAGTTAATAATTACTATGAGTACTTTCTTTCATTTTGTGGGTTTGAGCAAAGAAATCAAGTAGTTAATTGTGGCAATAGGCAACTTGACCTGGTATTGACCAATTTTAGTTATAGTGGTTTGATTGTAAGGCCTAGTTCAGATTCTATAGTAGCGATAGATCCATATCACCCACCGCTGGTGGTGCACATTGGTACTAATGACATAGACCTTTCTGGCAGTACAACTACATTTGTGAACGAGGTGCGGGAGGCTACAAGCACTAGCGTACGTCCGCAGTGGAATTTTAGGAAAGCTAACTATACAGCGCTTTATGTTGGTATAGGATTAATAGATTGGACTAGATTGTATGAAGTAGAGGATGCAATAGATGCATTAGAATATTTTTATACTGAAATTAACACAATTTTAGATCATTGCGCTCCTAGAAAAACGCATAAAACAGTGCCCACCAGATACTGTTATCCGGATTGGTATGATGCTGATATTATATGCGACATTCAGGATAAGGCTAGGCTCCATAAACAGTTTAAAAAAAGTAAACTGCGGTGTGATTACGAAAAGTTCTCCACGAAAAGGGCTCTCGTTAAGTCTAAAATTGCTAGTGCGTATGACGCCTATAAAGATAGATTGCAAATTCAATTTTCAAAAGATCCCCTGTCCTTTTGGAGTTTCCTGAAGTCTAAGAGATCGAAACACAACCCCTCGTCGATTACCAAAGGTGGTCGAGTGGTTGCTAATGAGCGTTGTGCACAAGAATTTGCAAATTATTTCCACTCTGTTTATAGTGATGCACCTCCTAGGTTGAATGTGGCAGAGGCAGTGGAAGCGGCTGCAGCGGAGTGCGGCACCAATTCTGCTCGCGTGCACATCTCTCTCCTCACGGTTAAAGATGTTTGTGCAGCTGTTAAGCGCATAAAGCCCAAGCGATCTGCTGGCCCGGACGGAATCCCAGCGTTCTTGGTGAAAGATTGTGGCCAAGTTTTGGCAAAGCCGCTGCAACATATTTTTAATTTATTACTTAGGTCACACACGTATCCGGAGGAATGGAAGCTCACGCGCGTGATTCCAGTACCCAAGAGTGGGTGCGGTTCAGACGTTGAGGGCTACAGGCCAATAGCGGTGTTGTCATCGTTCGCGAAGGTCTTCGAGACTATCCTTCATCAGAGTATTTACTCTCAAGTAGGTGCCCTGTTGTCAGACGCCCAGCACGGTTTCCGTCCAGGCCGTAGCACGGATAGTAATTTGCTATGTTTTATGACGTACGCTGCTCCTGCTATGGATGATGGAGTGCAGGTGGATGCAGCGTACTTTGACTTTAAAAAGGCCTTCGATACAGTCGACAATGATGTTCTTTTAAAGAAGCTGGCGTTGATGGGATTCACTCCAGACTTGTTAAATTTTTTCTGCAGCTATCTCCGAGGAAGGCGGCAGTATGTTGAGTATGGTGGACATGTTTCGGAACCATATTTCACGAATTCAGGAGTAAGTCAAGGTTCTAATCTTGGCCCTCTTGAATTTGTGATCTTGATTAATGATTTACCGACCATAATCAGGCACTCATTATGTCTACTCTTTGCTGATGACCTCAAGCTAGTCCTAAGGATTAAAGGTAGGGAAGATTGTGAGCGGTTGCAGGAGGACATTAATAGCGTATTCAGGTGGAGCCAGACCAATAAGCTATACTTCAATGTATCAAAGTGCTCTGTCATGACGTATACTAAAACTAAAAGCCCATCTATGTTTAGTTATACCGTGAATGCAGCGGATATGGCTCGCGTCACATCCGTGAGAGATCTCGGCGTGCAGGTAGATTCGGAGTTAACTTTTCGTAATCACATTGTAGTTACTTGTAAAAAAGCATTCAAGAACCTAGGCTTTGTACTTAGGCAATCACAAAGCTTTCAAAACATTAATGCCATAAAAGCCTTATACAATGCCTTGGTGAGAAGTAAGCTGGAATGTAGTGCAATGATCTGGAGCCCCCATGAATCTAAATATAGATCCATGGTGGACAAAATACAGAATAAATTTACACGTTTTCTGTACCTAAAACAGTACGGGGTTTATCCTTTCTATCCATTGATGTATCCTACTCTTTTCGTCCTGGGAATGGTAGGGTATTACAAGTTGGAAGTCAGGAGGGACCTCGTATTAGTTACGTATATTTTTAAACTTCTACGAGGTTTTGTACACAACCCACTTGTACTAATGTGCTTGAAGTTGAACGTGCCTGACAACTATTTGCGCGCGCGACGCCACAAATTGTTCGCGGTGTCAGTCGGAAGAACCAATGCGCTCCACCAAGCGCCTATTACTAGGGCTCTTCGATTGTTGAATAGAATCTGCGCTGAGCACAGCGAGCTGGACATTTTTACATGTTCTATAGTGACATTTACGGATGTTGCCCTTAAATGTATTGGTTCTTAGTTACATGTAAGTACGGTGTCGCTTTGGAAACACCTGTTAAGACACTGTATATTGAAATAAATAAATAAATAATAAATAAATAAATAAATAAATATTTTCGCTATACAATCATAAAAGGCATTCAATTGATGCATTTGTTTGGAAAATTTTGTCATGGTAATGTGAACGCAAATATTGGGCATTGATAAAATTGATAAGATAGCTTACGATCGATTTGTACCTCTTCATTTTAGCAGAACAATATCATCTATCTGTAGGTGTTAATTTGTTTTATAATTTTACCTCAGCAAGAATGTACGGTCGGCCTCAGAAGCAGCTAACAATTCCCCATTTCCAATTGAATTGGGAAATGTTAAGTATCGATTCATAACTCATACTTATCGAAACTCTACGGAAATGTCTAAATGTACCAAAACAAGGCACCGGTCAGTCTATTCCCAATCGCCACCACCGGCTGCGCCTTCAGTGGCAATGGTGGAAAATGGGAAGACATTCTCAGGACGACGCGATTTTTGTCCCATTTGCCCCCAGCAGTGTTGGCAATGGAGAAGTTGACGTGTACTTTGGTCGGTATATTTTCTCTTTCATTACACATTTTCCTGTAGAAAGAAATGTATGACACGTGATAACATTCACACTGCTGCCATGGCTTATCTTTGTATGGCTTATCTATGCTTCACTTTGTATTTGGTGTCGTGCCGTTTCCTGTTTTTATAGGTTCATGTGCCGTCTAATATCTGCATGAATGCAATTCATTATAGTCATCAAATATGCCTAAATATTAGTCATAACCGCAATCCATTCAAATCATGTCAAATCTATTTCATCCATTGTAATTTGGCTGAAAGCGCTACTGATGCTCATAACATGTATGTGGCTTAGGTGCGTATCGATAGAATTGTGTTTATCGTTTAGAATATCCGCAGAATAACAATCCGGTATGTTTTCACTATTGCTAGTCATCGGCATTGGGTTTTAATCACACTAATTATTCACCCAAAACCCTGTTCGCTGTAATCGTATACGCAAACTGTCAATTTAATTTTTTATTGAATTCGCCAATGACCTAGTTCTGAAAATTGAATTTATATTTTCCTGTAAGTAGATTATACCTCATATCTGTGAATTCTGAATTGATTTGGACGGATTTCGCTACTTACATCCAAAATTCTACATCTCGAATAACTAATCGTCGAAAGGTTGCAGCAGCTAAAGACTAGACAGAATTAAAATCACGAATAATTCTCATTCTACTTTATTGAAAAAGGTTTATACACCTTCTGTCATTGTCATCACCCTGTATTCGTCCACTGCTCGTCCTTGGCCTCTCTACTGAGCCCGATTTTCGTCTCTCCTCATCCATCTTTGCCAGCCCTTTCCCGCAAGTCGTCACTCCACCTACCGCATCAGCTATCTCCAGCTAACCGTATCAGCCGACCTTCAGTATTCTATATTAATTTAATAAAAATTTGTGTATAACTTTATCAGTAAATATATTTGTATTAGCATTATATTTCAGTTTACAATCTCACTATCAAGAAACATATTGTTCGTTGTAATCACTGCTTATTATTTTTAACATAATTAATCCTTTGTTAGGATATACAAAGTAAGTTTATTGTGTTAAAGGATATCACGATGAAGACAATGCCTTTGTACCGTTTGAAGGCACAAAGCCGAAAGCAAGATACGGGGAGATATTATGAACTAAATATCAGTATCGGTATATTTTTATAGATTCGTATCCAACACGGGACGTATGCCTAGTGACATAACAGATCCACGCGGCTCAGGGGCCTCACCACAAACAGTTAAATCCACCCAGTTTAAGGCCTTAAACTGAACTGTCACCACCAATTTCGCTGTGCGTTCATAAGTCGACCAGAGGCATTTATCCAAAGAGATCGGAACAATGTGTTTACATTTATGGGAGTTTATAGCCGTCTCATTCTCTTTCTCTCTTATTCTCTGCAGTCTGTTTTTGAGTGACGTCACGTCACGTTTGTCATTTATGAGTGTGTGGTGCCAATCTAGGCCGTTCAGTGCATGGACTAAGAATAAGTACGTGGTGACCTCCACGTGGTGGTGGTGGTCAAATACAATAGATTCGACCTTTTACAATGCAACAAAAATCATCAGTCATTTGTTAAAAAAAACAAAGAACAAATACAACCTCGCGTTACACCTTTTATGGCCCTTTCTAGCGTAGGTTGTTATCTACCCTATTTTTCTTTTTGGATAAATATTCCACGCGTTGGCGGAGTCAGATTTCCATTTCCGTTTACTTTGATTAGTAATATGGAGCTATACGTCCCGCTTAAGTCAATAGTGTGTTTTCTATTACCTACTACTCTCTTTTTTGAGTAACTAATTTCACAGTGGAAGCCAAACTAATCTAGTTTTATATGGACTGTCTGAATGAATAATTCTTTATCTTTCGTGTCGAGGTTAAAACAATTGCTCTAATATTTTATACTGGAAATTAAAGTTTTGTTTAGTACAGTTGGAACTGTGATTGCATGATGACTATGGTCTCCTATGATTAGGGAAACACGATTATGAAGATTAGCTCTTCAAAACTTTAAGTACGCATACGGTATATGTACGAGTATTAATGCCATGTCTTGAACGCGTGTTTTGGTCTACACAAAACAATGTAACATTTGAAAAAAAATTGACAATATTTGATGTTTTCAAATTAAGCAAGATGTTATCAAATACAGTGTTTAGTATTGAGGTTTTTGTATAGTGTGTTAACCAAAATACGAGCAAAAGATACGGCTTTATGTAATCTCTGTTGGAAATCCAAATTTATAAATAAATTAAAATGCGACTCTAGGGGCCTTTGAAGAACGCGCAGAAATTCCCTTGATACGCAGAGTTGCTCTATTTGCGCCACAATCTCAGAAGCGTTTAAATATTCACCGACTTAGCTCTCAAATGACTTAATTGAATCTTAATTTATTTAGGTACTAGGTACCTATGTTTTCGAGTGTCAAATACACTAACACTCGTCTGATTACCTAAAACTTTGCAGTGGAAGCGGCAGCAATAACTGCGCGCCGTCGCAAAATGTCATTAGAAATCTTAATACGGAAACCGATCACCCGTCTATTGTCCCGCCTGTCACAGAATATACTTTAGCCATAGATACTAGCGACTGGACTGAAAAAGATGGGTACAAATTCGTCGGTTGTTGTTCTGCAGCTTTTTAAAGCAATGTCGCTAGCCTGTCGTAAGATTCATAATAAGGATCTTACCGGCTGGGAATGTTTGCCGAGGGGCCGACGTGCGCTCGCTCTATATGTTTTCACATTATTATCGAAAAGGACCGACACGAGAGTACTACGGGGCTGGCTGAATATTTATACCTTTCTTTTGCGTATAGTAGAGATAAACCACGATAAAATGAGCCCAGAAAATCTATCTATTAAGTAATAACCTAAGAATAACGAGAGTACAAGATCTATCGTAGAGTTTTGTGTGTGTTGTTCAGAATTTAGATGAGGCTTGGCGCTTTATAAATATTGTGCCAAATGCGTTCAAATATTTTTATGGTTTTAAGAACCTAGATGTCATTGCGTCTGTAGAGTTTCTGTATTAATGTCTACTGCAGTGCGTATCT
Source organism: Campaea margaritaria (assembly GCA_912999815.1). Taxonomy (NCBI): domain Eukaryota; kingdom Metazoa; phylum Arthropoda; class Insecta; order Lepidoptera; family Geometridae; genus Campaea; species Campaea margaritaria. The sequence goes on along the minus strand of OU538789.1, from coordinate 12,485,155 downwards.
TTGCATATTTGTATATATTCCCAAATATATGTAGAGTATAACCTTAATATACATAATTATTTTGTATGTGTGGTATGACATTCTAAATCATATTTCAAACAGTTCTAATTACGAAGCAAATATTTAAAAAAATTGCTAAGTACAATACAAATTAAGTATTGCAGCGGGGTTCCATAAAATGCATTTTTTAAATTAATAAATCTACCTTTAGGTTCGCGTTTGACCTGGGGTGCGGGCCAGGTAACCTCCACGAGTGCCCGGCTGTTGTTCGTCCCTCTTGATGCGTTGCATCCGAAGGGAAGGGCAGCAGCTGGGACGGTGCACCCTGGGGTTCGGTCAGCAATTCTCCTAGGGGAATTGGTGGCCGTAGCAAATAACCTGGCGAGAAGAGGTCCTTCGCGTGTCCCTCTGATCAGCAGAGGGCACAGCGAGGGACCAATAACGGGGACTTTTGGGCCGCGGATCGGGGGTCCAACGCCCAAGTTAGAAGTCCCGAGCTGAGGTGCGGCCCGTGTGTTCCGGGACGCACCCAGCGGAGAAAGAGGCCCAAGCCTCAGGAGGCGAGCCCGAGAGGGCACCCGCAGAGGTCGTTGCGGGAGCGCCAATCGTACCCGCGACCACCTCCATAATGCGGAGAGGAGAACACCCCGGGGTTTTAGTGGGTAAACCCCGCCAGACCGCTGGCGGGGGAGTCCCACATAACCCCCCCCCCCCCCCCCCCCGGGGCCGGGTGGTATGCCTAATGCATTTCAACGGGAAAAAAAAAAAGGTTCGCGTTTGACCACCATCTCACCTAACGTTAAGAGACAATGCGGATGGTGCACGCTTACCTAGAAGTAACCTATTCACCCGTTACTTGAAGACTCCACAAAGCGCCAATAAATCGGATGCTATCGCCGAGTATTTACTACAGCAATGATCCACGTTTATGACCTCACAGGCGGCGTTTGATGACCTTTATTGGCGTGGATATACATATACAAGTATATCCCGGGGTCGCTCAGCTGTATATCCAAAGGTTGTCTGGAAGAAATCGCTTTCAGCGATAAGACCGCCCATTGTACTACCCTTGTTTACCTATTGTAATTTTTCTGTACTGTGTTTAATTTTGTTTCTGGTGTACAATAAAGAGTTTTCTATTCTATTCTATATGCTTACTGAGATGAAAATGTATCTTCAACCTGTTTTCTTTTTTGTACTTTTAATAGAAAATAGAAAAGAATAGAAGACATATTTTTTCCAGTTTTTTTTTTGGATTTAAAAAAAATCTACTAAACCGACTTTGATTAAATTTCAATAGGACCAATCTGAAAGTATAAAAAACATTCAAATCAGTTAATAAACGAAGGACTTCTGAGGCAATAAACATTAAAAAATAACCGAATTGAGAAGCTGCTCCTTTTTCGATTCGCTTAAAAATACTATATTGGAACTGAAACCGAAATTTACTATCCTATGCATATTATTTCAATATGAATATCTACTATAATATTAGAAATAACTTCGACCCATAGTACGCCAGGTTATGGGAAAGATCAAATAGCAAAATTCTAAAAGGCCCCTGTGGCATTACATGTAGTCTACACCCGAAAGCTGATATAAGAGTACATTAACAACTTCTCTGCTAAAAGCTGTTGAAAGCTGCTCAGAGAATTCATTCAACCATTTGGAACAGCATTGCAAATGGCCACGAATTATTCCCTTTACAAATAATCTGTCAACTGATTGTTGCACGTTACATCAAATCCAGACAAACAGTGGACAGCTCGCAACCTAACACGGGATTAACTGCCTTTTCAAGTCACAGTAAATAAACAGTGGAGCATCTTCTGCAAAGAGGTTAATTTCATTCAAGTGTTTGTACTGACAATACTTCATCTGTACATTAGGGGCGGCTAGCTTTTACCGAAGGGTCGGTACACCTCGGTTCCCGCTGTAGAAACTTTAAGGTAATCTTAGTTAAATTATGGATCCCATTGTCAATGCTTTAACCCTCGTTTAAGTTTATAAATGAAAGAGATAACTTTGGCTTTCAATATTTCAGGTTTTTATTTATGCTTGGATAGCAGCCTTAATTTATTTAAGTAGGTATATCTTTAATATTAAACCCCTTTTTCATGAAAAGTTATCGAATGTCACTTAGTACTGCGCAGTGCAAAATTAAAGTTGATTAACTTTATTGGGTAAAGGGGTAAGTATATAATAAAAGATGAATTGAAAATTGATTCTTCAATCAATTGTTGTAAATCAGCAACCTAGATTAGGTGAAGGTGAAGTACCACCCACACCTCAGATATTCATCCGCTAAGCAGTAGTGTGCAAACACAACTGTGTTTCGGTTTTAAGGGCACTGTTTCCTGCGAAATTATTGGGCATATGATACTTTAGAACCGATGTCACAGGGTGACGAGCGCAGTGCAGTGCCGCACAAGTTTAGTAATGGAAAGTTCTTGGTGACACTGTAGCTGTTATGGGCTCACGTGGCGCTTACCATTAGTTAAAAACTTTTCTCGAAAATACTGGTCTGAAGATCGACAGTATCGCTTGCAGCAATAAGGTCACGGCTTGCAGAAAGTTTTCAAGGAGATAAAACTATCAAAGACTAACTTAAGTGAAACTGGAACAAACTGTCGAACTAGTATTGTAGATGGTTTAAGCAAGTTGTATCGTGGGAACGATCTTGGCAGACTGCGGAACCTATCGGAGAATGTGGTCGACCCTTCTGTATAATGGCGTTTTCCTTTTTGGTTTAGTATCTGTCACGTGACCTTTTTATTATTTTAATTTTTACAACATTCTAAAAATTTACGTGGTTTATCATAGTTATCTTATTCATAAATTGTAAAAAAAATCAATCGATTGTGCAGAATCATCCTTACTTATTGTTTCGTACTGAAACAGATTTCTTTTCTTTTTATTTTGAGTGTTTTCGAACGTAACTACACAAAGACTATTCCGCTTAATATTTTGTGTTGGTACGAGATTATTATGGCCCACGACTTTGGGTGGCCAACCGAAGGTCAGTCGTCCTTCAAGTGCGCGTGCGAGCACTTGTCGCGTCGCGGTGTTTTGAGCTTTCACCGGTAGCTCCATTTCGTGGACGCCATTCCCATCCTCGGAGACGAGCTCCAGGATTAAGTGTAGTGTGGATTGCCTGATCACACCTCTATCCCGGAGGAAGGTGATACGGGATCAGAAGAAACCGCCCCATCGGCGTCCTATGGATATATCTCTGTGCACCATCATTCCCCATCTAACCCGAAGACAGCGCTGATTACACACCCGAGAGGCCATCGACGGATTTCCCAAGTAAGTTCGTAGGCCATAATATCTCCCCGTAACATTTTTGATCCGTTCGAGCCGGATCTGCGGATTTTCTTTGCTGTAGTCACGTTGTCCAAATCCCGTTATTAGTGCATATTTTCCCATTTTTGGAAACCATCCGAGTATATTTTAGTGTTTGTCGTAGCGGCGTTACGCGTCCCGACAATATTTCCCAGTTTTTCATCTTGATTTTGCCGATTTTTGATTTTTTGTGTGCGACATTACGTGTCCATTAAAAATGGCGGAACAAGATATTTTCGAAAGAGAAGTTATACTTGACGAAGTCAAACGTACTTTAGAGTTTTACGAACTCAATGAACAGCAATTTAAAGCGCGAGCAAAAGATATTCTTTCTATTCAGAGAAAATTCCTTAAATTGCAAACTAAAATTGAGAAGTCACAAATGAAATTGTCGACATTTGACCGAGAGGAACAGTTACGTATTCGAACTCAATTCAATGATATTTATTACGCAATTGTCAGCCATGTCGAAGTTCTGAAGAAAAACGATGAGGAGTGTAGGCGCATGAGTCGAGTTTCCTTTAACAATACAATACAACCGACTCACGGGGGTTGCAGTAGTAGGTTACCGAATCTTCCGTTGCCGTCATTCGGGGGAGAATTGACCGATTGGCCACCATTTTATGACCTATTTCGCTCCATGGTTGATAATAATGACGCCTACACAGATAACGAGAAGTTTAGGTATCTCCTTCTTACCTTGAAAAACGAGCCCTATAACTTAATAAAATCGATACCTATCACGGACGAAAATTATACCGTCGCGTTAGATATTTTAATTTCAAGATATGAGAACAAACGAGTCATAGCTTCTCAACATATTGATCGTATTATGGATATTCAATCCTGTGCCGAGAAATCAAATCAAAGTGTGCGTAATTTGTTGAATATTTACCATGAGAATATAAAAGCGTTACAAGTAATGCATTTTCCTACAAAGCAGTGGAGTTTTTTGTTGTTGAATATTTTACTACGTAAAATACCTACTTCCATTCGTATGCGATTCGAGTTAACATTGCATAAACCATCCGATGTACCCAACGTCGACTTGTTAATCGAGTTTTTAGAACGAGAATTAACCGCTAGCGAAATAGTTGAATCTGGCAGTAGAAAGATTCAAAATGTAGGTAGTCAGAGGAAAGAGTACGTCGCTCCAACGTTCCGTCGAGCGTTGGCTGCCGGCGTGGCCAGCCGCACTTCGACTCAGGGTGCGAGCGATTCTCAACCTTCTGTCAATACGCGCAAGAACCAGAATTGTGTATGTTGCGATGCTCAACATCCATTAACAAAATGTAATAAGTTTTTGAATTTGTCACCAAGCAATAGGTATGCGTTTATCAAAAATAAAGATGTTTGTTTCAATTGTTTACGCAAAGGTCATAACGTTTCTCAATGCAAGTCGAGTTTTGTTTGTCGTTCGTGTAAAAAACGTCATCATACATTGATTCACTTTACTTCTGAAGGTGATACTAGCCGTGCGAGTGAGAGAAGTGTTTCTTTACCGCTCACGGAGGAACGGGAAGAGAACATTCCGAGCACCTGTACTCAGCACGCTATGTCCGCGAGTCAAGCGACACAAATTAATTGCGCGTCGTCCAATGCTCCTTTTGGCACGACAAATACTGTGTTGCTTTCGACCGCACTCGTCGATGTATGTGTAGGTAATGAAACGCGTTCGACTGTCCGGTGTCTTATCGATACGGGAAGCCAGGCTTCGTTCATGACGGAATCGTGCGCACAGCGGCTAGGTATAAAGCGTTGTTATGCGAATGTACCTGTTTACGGGATAGGTGACACCAAACCGGTACGACCAAAAGGAAAGATTTCGTGTTGCATAACCCCGAGAAATGAACTTCAACCTTCTATACCTATTGAAGCTTTAGTATTGCCGAAACTTATTCCTAAAATGCCTAGTGTACCACTGCCTCATATGGGGTGGGCACACATTCAAAATTTAAATTTAGCCGATCCTTTGTTTCACACTCCACAGCCGGTGGAGATGTTGTTAGGTGCAGATGTACTATCTCACATAATTTTAGGAAACGTAATAACGGGTTCGCCCGGTTCGCCGATCGCTATGAACAGCGTTTTCGGTTATTTGTTGTTGGGAAAAATAGCGTTCAACTCTTCGACTCCATCCTCAGTTCAAGCTTGTTTTAGCTCATTATCCGATGACGGCGACTTGAAACGATTCTGGGAACTGGAGTCAGTGCCTGAGGTGAAGGCACTCACCCCCGAGGAACGTCTATGTGAATCCATATTTGAACGCTCACACTATCGTGACGTCACGGGACGATACACAGTAGCTTTACCACGTAAACCTGATGCTACGCCCCTAGGTGAATCACGAGATATTGTCCTCGCTCGGTTCCATAAATTAGAGCAACGTTTACAACGGAACCCGAGTCTTGAGTCTCACGCGTGCTTGCAGGACTATATTAAACAAATGTATAGAAATATACTAGTACAAGAATCTGATAGGGACTTGCAACGCATTCTGTGGCGTACGTCGCTCGATGAACCCCTCCGTGATTATCGTGTGCGGACGGTAACATTTGGTGTGAGCACTTCCCCTTACTTAGCTCTTCGTACCATTAAGCAATTGGCTTGTGACGAAGCATCTAATTTTCCCCTAGCGGCAAAGGTTTTAACCGACCAAGTGTTCGTCGACGATGTGGTCGCGGGCGCGAGCGATGAATCACACGCTCTGGTATTACAACAGCAATTGTTAGGTATTTGCAAATCACTTAGGTTTGAACTACGTAAATGGCACAGTAACTCGCCGGCGATACTCGCCGCGGTTCAGGCGCCAGAGGTTCATGGTGAGCGGCGGGAAGAGGTGCCCTTTGCTCCCATGGAACATGACCATCAAACCAAAATAAGGGACTCAAGGGGACTTTTACCCTCCACATTCTTACAGAACGACATGTGGTTTCACGGCCCAGCATGGCTCCGTGAGGATCCTACTGCGTGGCCAGTATTTAAAAGTATCCCTAGCACTGGTGAGGAGAAACGTAATCCACCGGTCGCGTCTGCATCAGCTACGCTGATCGACGATGTTGAGGTCATAAACCAGTTTTCAACCTTGAGTAAACTATTGAGAATTACTTCTTATATTTTTCGCTTTTACTATATTCTTAAATCGCGCGTCAACAAGGAAAAGAGTTCCTATCTTAGTTACATCACAGTCCACGAGTATAAACTCACGCTTAATCGTTTCATTTATTTAGTGCAACACCAAGTGTTTCATAAAGATTTTGAAAACATTTCACAGGGTAAACCGCCCTCAAACCAATTGAGACGTCTTAATCCGTTTATCGATGATTCGAGTTTTTTGCGAGTCTCCGGACGTCTACATAAATCCCTTTTGTCGTACGAGTCAAAACATCAATTAATTTTACCCAAAAAACACCCTCCTACGATTTTAATAATTGACGATGCCCATATTACGCATCTTCATGCGGGCACTCAAGCCGTTCAATATTTACTTTTACAAAAATATTGGATTTTATCTAGCCGAGATATAATACGTAAACAAATCTTTCGTTGTGTGCGCTGCTTCCGTGTGCGTCCGGTACGTCTACAGCCTGCGATGGCGCCGCTCCCAGCGGTCCGGCTGCGACCCGAGCGCCCATTCATGAAAACAGCTGTTGATTACGCGGGCCCGTTTTACATGCGAGCTAATAGGGTTCGTAATGCTAAAATCATCAAATGTTATGTCGCCGTGTTCGTGTGTATGAGTGTGAAGGCTATACACTTGGAGCTCGTATCGGAGCTATCTACTGAGGCGTTCTTAGCAGCCCTGCGCCGATTTACATCGCGCAGAGGTTTGTGCAGCGACATTTACTCTGATTGCGGAAAGAACTTCCAGGGTTGTCATAACTATTTGAGAGATTCGTACGAGTTTTTAAAAAATGACTCTGTTCAATGTGCTTTGAATTATCAAACCTTGAAACAGGGCAAATGGTATAAGGACCGCGGTGCTCCTATCTGTGTAGGCGACATTGTTGTGGTATGCGACGATAATCTTCCACCACTCCAATGGAAACTTGCTCGTGTTCATACACTCCATCCGGGCTCCGATAATAAGGTGCGAGTTGTGACTTTGCAAACGGGCAAGAGTCTATTCCAACGAGCGATCGTAAATATTGTAAACTGCCTTTAGAATGATTATTGTTTACGAATTCGTAAAATTAGTTCCTAAGTTTTAATTACCTATACTAGTTGTTTACAACAACCTTAGATCAAGTTTAAGTTTATAGATTGAATAACTTTCTGTTCATTGAGTTTTCGTGTTAAAAGAACTTACAGTCTTTTAAGGTGAGCGGCATGTTTCGTACTGAAACAGATTTCTTTTCTTTTTATTTTGAGTGTTTTCGAACGTAACTACACAAAGACTATTCCGCTTAATATTTTGTGTTGGTACGAGATTATTATGGCCCACGACTTTGGGTGGCCAACCGAAGGTCAGTCGTCCTTCAAGTGCGCGTGCGAGCACTTGTCGCGTCGCGGTGTTTTGAGCTTTCACCGGTAGCTCCATTTCGTGGACGCCATTCCCATCCTCGGAGACGAGCTCCAGGATTAAGTGTAGTGTGGATTGCCTGATCACACCTCTATCCCGGAGGAAGGTGATACGGGATCAGAAGAAACCGCCCCATCGGCGTCCTATGGATATATCTCTGTGCACCATCATTCCCCATCTAACCCGAAGACAGCGCTGATTACACACCCGAGAGGCCATCGACGGATTTCCCAAGTAAGTTCGTAGGCCATAATATCTCCCCGTAACACTTATATTATAAATGCGAAAGTAACTCTGTCTGTCTGTTGCTCTTTCACGCCTAAACTACTGAACCGATTGAAATGAAATTTGGTTCAGAGATAGTCTAGAGCCTAAGAAAGGACATAGGGTACTTTTTAATGCGAAAATAGCATTGTAAGAGTTTGAAATAGGGGATGAAAGTTTGTATGGAATATTCGTCATTATTGAAGCTAGAAGTTTGAAATTTATTTTAGAGCTTTTGATTAGATATAAATAAATTTGGCATTCAAAGCTTGTAAGAATTTACCCTTGAGGGGGTAAAATAAATATAGGGGATGAAAGTATGTTTGGAAATATGTAAGGTTTCGGCTAAACCACTGCAGCGATTTAAAAAATTATTTCACTAATGGAAAGCTACATTGACAGCGAGTAACATAGACTATATTTTATCTCCATATTCCCGCGGGAACAGGAAATACGCGGGTGAAACAGCGGGGCGCAGCTAGTTTATTATAAAGGGAAAAAAATAATTTAAGAAAACAAATAGGATGATAACATTTTAATTACTTAAAATAAAACAGACGACCATATTGGCTGGAACGAGTTTTTAATTAAGTGTAACGAGTATTTTTTTAATTTATGGCTAGGGAGGTTTACGCAAAAGAGGATACTATAACGTGGTAGGTACCTCCTTTGAACTTTAGGGCAAGTTTAGTTTTTAGATCATAATCCCGATAATCCAGAGCTATTCAACATTTAAAACGGAATTAATAGCAAGTAATTTTGTTGTTATGAGTTTCGGTTATTTCGGCCATAAGTTCATAAGAAAACATACCGAAAAACGAGAATCACATAGTAAATATACTAGTTCTAATCAGTCAGTTTCGTTTAAAAATTTACCCACAACAATGAGCCATCAAAATGCAAATCACAATATTCATTGATCCCATTACGTCATTGTCGGGTTAGTAGATAATTTCATACACAAGTCTGTTAATTGGGATCGCAATTATGGCGTTCACGGATAACTGGTTCCGATTATTATCGAATCATCCATCTACATCAGCGCACACATGAGCGACCCCGAGCCATGTTAGTCTATGGCAGAAGAGTTACCATTTAATGCCCTCTAAATCATAAACCTATAAAAAAGGCAGACGCAACAATCCATATCTTCTTAGGTCACTCCACTTGTGCGAATAAGCTCTACGCACGGATTCCCATCATGTGGCAATGGATATTTTTATAATTGTCAATAAAGCTAATAGCGTCACGCATCATGATCGCTCTTATTTAATTTGAGCATGATGTAGGTTTTCCTTTACTGCATTTTCCCCTAAAATGGTGTAGCGCTCACTCTTACAGCCGTTTAAGTATTTTCTCCAATTATAAATCTTCGCGCTAACGCTGCGAACCAGCCGACCAATGCCACGCCGCCGCCGTTACTTTCCGCCAAAATAATGCGTCTGCCACCGCCATCTCAAGAAGCGTGCGGACAACGTCAAGCGTCATCTCCGCTCCTCACACAATCACCCGCCCCGCACGTTACCGTTAACACCTAACTGACTTTATAATCCTTTAGTTCCAAATTTTTACATAATAATTATATTGTGTTTGTCATTTTATCGCTGATTGGGTTAAATAAAATGTAACTGACTTTCTATCACGCCTTTCCTATCATTAAAATGGAAAATTCTGCGCCACGTTACCACGACATGACCCTCACACACTTACGCCGCCGCCATTGTTGTCCTTCGCTTTTGGGTTAGGCGTCGTAGCGTCTAATTTTTTTCTAGATTCTTGTTTAAAATTTTGCTGCTTGGAAATACTTTTACGTTCAGTAACGAAAGTCACTGACATCTCCAATGTTTAAGTTAACTATTCCACGCGAAGTTTTTGTATTTTTCGTGCGTAAAGCTGAATGGAAGTTAGGAGATGTTCAGCTATTTCTGAGGCCGACTGGATTCGACCATGACATGATTGCCGTCTCTTTTGAACAGTATGTGTGTGTACTTGATACTTAAAAAAAAATCGCTGAATAGAAATCTTTCCATATAACCGAGTATAGTGACAGTTTGGCAGGTGCTGATGACAGATTAACTTGCCAAATAGCTTTAAGAGCCACCAGACGCGCTCTAAATGGCACGAGAATATACTTAAAGCTACTAAAGGTCACTACAAAAACAAGAAGAGTCGTTATGGGTTGAATACAATAAGTTATTTGCATTTAATTGCCATCGTTCCCAGAATTTAGAAGACCTCGACTTTTTTGAATGATTTTTAATTCTTTCATAGTTTTTCTACACAGAAATTTTACCTGGTCATTACTGAATGATCACAATTTCACAGGCTATGAGCTATGATTACATGTCAATCCCATCTCTGGCGACTGCGGCAGAGAGCAAATGAATGGCCAATCAGCCTCCCATGGGACATTTGTTACGGATCTCTGCTCCGCTGTTCCGTGGAGATACCTATACAATGGAGTGTAGTATACCTTTACTACGTATATTAGATAAGGCACTGGCATCTTTTGGCTTTTATTTTTGCAATGGTTGCCTTGTTTCGAGTATTACTTGTTTTTTTTTTGTTCTGTGTTACGCAAAGGTCAATTATTTACGTGAACCACTGGTATTTGCTCTGAGTCTGGGCGTTTGTGGGACCATGGTCCTCGTAGTTTCCAATATCCTAGATACAGAAATTCCTAGTAGGGGTCATTGATCAATGTATCTATGTGATCGTGACGAGTCATTATTATTATTATTGCAAATGTAAATAGTCTGTGATTTGTGAAACATCGTCACTAAGATCCGTTTGACTCTTGTTTCATTATAGGATGTGGTCTGTTTAATGATCGCATTAAACAGACCACATCCTATAATAAAACACATCGGTAAACGAGGTATTCCTAATAAATTCGCTCACGCAGTGAGTCGTCTCGTCACTCAGTCAAATAAAAAATGAAAAAAAATTAATAATAAATATTGCTATGATTTTCTGTATCTGTCAACTGTCAAACAAACTTGCATGCTTTATGCAAACTTCACAAATTACATGCTTCCGTGCCCGCGGATCAGCATTTAACGTCAGTCGCCCTTAAGCCTTCATAGTGTCAACACATACATTACTCTTGTTCTTTTGAACTGAATAACTAAACTATTACTTTTAACTTCTAAGTTCGTGGGGTACGCACCCTACATCTTTATGGTCCTTCGTGGCGAATAAACTAAAACAATTGTTTATTTCTTAATCAAACCATTAGAATAGAATAGAATAGAACCATTTATTATCATAATTTGTACATAATATCATTAATTATATTTTTATACAAAATATTAACAATGGGTACAAATAATTATGACTCGTCAAAAACATACATTTATAAGCTATAACAACAACTATGTTCTTAATGTTCTTAATTGTTGTTCTTATTAGAGCGATGAATATTCCCACTGGACTGGAAAACGCCATTTTTATGTCTTCAAGTACATTAATCTAGAAAGCAGAGGTCAAGCTACTAGGGTTAAATGTCTGTCGTAAACTGGGATTCTTTTATTCAAATGAATTTATTGAATATCTAGTTTTGGCAATGTTATCGTACATTTTCTTCGTCTAGATGTTTCAACCGTTGTACCATAAATGGGATATTTGAGTTGGAATCTCGTTGCGAGACTATTAGAGCCAGCTGACGCGGTCTAACTGCCCTGAGTGCGATCGACTTATTAACACTCTACTCAGGGAGGATCTTGTCAAGAACTTTTCCTTTTACAATTTACTGTATTGGACAAAACTTGACCAGTTCTGGACTGGAGCCCTAGATTCAGGACTAGTAGTCCCTCGAAAGTGACGTGAGACCCGTGCTCAGCCGTCAGTTTTTTTTTATTTGACTGAGTGACGAGATGTGAAAGTCGTTCACCTGGTGGTAAGCGCTACGCTTGCAATAACAGTTACAGTGCCACCCAGAACTTTGCATTGCAAAATCCTGCGCGGCACTGCACTGCGCTTGTCACCCTGAAACATCGTCCAGGCATATGAGACTTAAGAGACGATGTCTGTTGTGTTGATGTGACTTGAAGGGCACCACCTTCAAACCAGAACACAGTAATGTTTGCACACTACTGCTTGGCGGATGAATATCTTGCAAATGTAAGTAAAAAAAAAACGGTACTTCCCCACGCGGTCTCTTGCAGCAGAGGCTTCCCACTATTATTACTACACTACATACACTACATATTGGTTGTGTTGATAATTGTGATGGACAAAACAAACTACAATGTATTCCTCTGGGTAAGGTTTAGAAATATGAAGTAGTTTAATATGTGCCTTAGGTACATTGTTCCGTAATGCTCCAGACGGACAGTGCAAACGAGCCAAGTAGTGGCACTGCGGAGTTATCGCATTTATCAAAGATCCCCGGGGCGTGTTCGAACAAGGGATAAAAAGCAAAAACGGGGCATTTCATTAAAAAGCTTCTTAATAAATAAGAAAAAAGGAAATTCGTTCAAAGTTGTAGGAGAAATAAAGAGTAAGTAATTTATTTACCTACTAACTGCGCCCCGCGGTTTCACCCGCGTAGTTCCCGTTTTGTCCTACGGGAACATATTATTAAGATAAAAAGTACCTTATTACTTAATCTTGGGTATAAACTATCTGTGTTCCAAGTTTCATTCGAATCCGTTCAGTAGTTTTTCGTGAAAGAGGAACAAACATCCATCCATCCATTCTCACAAACTTTCGCATTTATAATATTAGTAGGACGTTTTCTGAAATATTTCTGAGTAAAAATAGAAATGTTTTAAATAATAAGTATAATCATCGTGTAGTTTATATTTATTATAAGGTTTACCGATTAATTAATACAAAAGCACAGAATTTGCATTCAACAAAGGCTGTTGTAAATTTAGGTCTTCATTTTCATTAAATTTAGCGTGTGTACGACCTTACAATGATCTATAAGCATGCCCCTCTTTCCCACTGGGCAATCCGTACAATAGCTTGAAAGATCCATCGTTCAAGTGTAATTAATATCCACGGCGCCAGCTTCCTTTGTCTAATCAAGATGTCTATCACGGTGCCAGTGTCAACGCAAGTAGCGGCCTACACTAGAAGCCGCTTCATCTTCCAAGGGTTAGATCACTTACCATCACGCAGTAGGTTTTAGAATAGCTACAATGCAACATTCGTACTGGCAAAGGCCTCAGTACACGATACAGTTGACACGACGGCGACGTGGAATTCAACCACTATTCAAACGTTTGAACTGGTGGCCTACCATGACGTCTTATAGCGATTCAGTTGAGAACCTAAACTGAGCCGCGTCAGTTTAGGTTTAGGTCTTCAATTGAATCGCTATAAGAGGTCATGGTAGGCCCCCTGTACGGCGGTTGGGCTTCAGTTAATTAGCAAAATGTATGTCGATTTTAAGGTAACTCCGATTTAGTCAAGTCGAACGCCAAGCTGACAGTATACAAGACTGTGGTTTTACGGAGAAAATGGGAGCGGCGACGCCGACCGGCGAATAAACTTAGACTTTGAGGGAACGTTCCACTCGCTTGTTGATTGTTGTGAAACTCTGTTATAAGCAAACTTCTGGGCTATATTGGGGTTACGCAACATTTGTGTTATTGTCTGTGCCAGTTTGTTTATATACTTTTGCACTAAGAAAGTTGAGAGATGGAGCAAGGATTTGATTAGATCTCTTTATGACTTCTACTTGCGACTGTCGGAGCTTTTTTGGTTATGTTATGGCACATAAGAACAAAAAGTTCCACAGTGAAAAATGTGTGAAAACAAACTGTGGAATGATTCGACAGTTTGTTATTGATTAGTTACTTCTAAAATTTGCAGTACCGTCCAGAACTACTAAAATATAGCGTGGCACTGCATTGCGCCATCGTCACTTTGAGGCATTGATCGTTATACTCCGCAGTAATTTCGCTGCCAAGCAGTTATGTTTGTGCACTGCTTTATGGTTGAATAACTGCCAAATAAAGGTGCCATAATTAACATAATATCTTACGTTGAATCAATCTAATCTAACGCCGTATTATGTACCAATATATATAAATATTATTACAGATATTAATTTCCAACTGGAGCGGTTGCTTCGGACTCCCCTCGAGATGTTCACTGTACCACTTTAGTGTCTCCCTACTTTTTATAAAGGGCATTTGTTTTAGGGTGACGAGCGCAGTGAAGTGCCGCGCAGGATTATGCAATGCAACGTTCTGGGTGGCAATGTAACTGTTATGGGCAGTCGTAGCGCTCACCATCAAGTGAACGACAAGCTCGTCTTGTCACAGAGTCATTTAAAAAATAAACCTTTTGCAATCTCTAAAATGTAGATAAGGTGGTTATCCCTGTGTCTTTCTCGAAATCTTTCAGTGAGTCAGAATGAAAATTATATCTTTTCAGGTTGAGAGTTTCTGTGATTTTTCTTTTTTTTTTCCTTGTATAATTCGTTCGATGTTTTAGTATCAGCCTCGTTAATCTCGTAAGAAATATACTATATATATATATATATATATATCTATTGACCTACTCTACGCATCTTTTAATTAACAAGATTCTTAATGCACTTAGCTAGATTAGTAGCTTCGTAAACGCTAAAGATTTTGTGATGCGTGTAAGAATCAAAATCTCAATGACTATCGATAACATATAAAAACTCTGTAGAGAGGTCTACAAAGGGTTTTTGAGAAGAGAACTTGAGGAGCAAAGGGTCAAGTGTTTAGAGGAAGTAACGCGATTTTCGATACAATGTTCGAAGGATTTTCATTTTTCTGTGCATATATTAAGCTTTACATTAGTAAAGCATGTGTCCTGTTTTTGTGGGCGTAACAACGTGTTAAAAATAATTGGAGCCACACAAGCCTCTGATATATTACTGTAATTTTCTTCTCATCATCTTTTGCGGACTCAAGCCCTATTCCTCACTTAAGCTATTACGTCGCTGGCCCTAAGACCCGATAATGCCTATTACATACCCTAACTAATACGTAAAATTGGTATCAACGGACAGTTTCCTATATTTCGTCTCATTTCCAACTTTTCTGACTATCTTTTGGAATGAGCTTGTACAAGGAAATACTATTATTACAATTCTTTACGAAAGATATTGAGTACCTATGGACTTTTTTAAATATTACTTCTATTACATAGTATCAATTTGTGGTAACAATATACAAAAAAAAACTAACCTATATGTTAAATGCTCAAAGCATAAATCTCAAAAATTCGTAGGTAAAAATTTCATTTCGTAGGTAATTTCATCTGGAGTTGTTTGCTTGAGAAGAGTTATTTTGGTTGAAACATAGTGGCGACAAGATTAGCCACCTATATGAAGACAGCAGCTCAGGTAGTGCTAGGAGTTTCATTAACCCTATTGGAAGAGACAGACAAATAAATTAAAAAGTTGGCGTTCGACACCTAACTGAGCCAGCTTAGTAATTAGTGCGCCACCACCGCCAACGGCGCCAAGCCCCACTCAACAACGCAAACATAAATTAATGCCCCCAGCGACTTCATTTCAACTAGTCTATTTACATTGGACAATGGAAAAATGAGCAAACATACTAGTTAAACTCGGGTTGGTCTCAAAAGGGGGAACGAGAAGTTGAGACGTTTGAAAAAAGTTAAAGGTTTTTTTGAGGTGAGTTTTCTTCTGACTTTTATTAGTTTTGCGTTTCGCAGTCAGTTTGTCCTTCAATTGTTTTACATTTGCTATGGGTTGGTTTCAGTGCCTGTACAAATCAAACCGTTAACTATGTTGCAATCTGCGAGAAGCACATATGTTTGTGATTGTATAGTCAGTATATAACTAAAGTTACTGTTCATGTTCACGTCTTCATTTCCAATTTTAAAGTAGAAGCTTTGCGATGTACTCGTATGGTGTTGAAAATTTGGACATATTCGGCCACTTTTGTGCCTGAAATTAGCCGTGCAGGAGTGGCGTCTTAATAAGTAGAAACTCGAGTACGGAGCGGTGTGCGATGTGATAAAAAAAGTTCGCACCGCGAATAATAGGGCCACTTAAGTCAACCTTTGTCTTCCTATCTGTGGAAAAGCACAACATTATTGCCAACAAAATCTCAACAAAATTTACTAGAGCCGGTCGTTGCAGAAGCTAAACGAGTTTCACGAAATTAAATTAAAAGAATACGACCAGCAGGCGCCTAATTTTATTACGGAATCATAAAGTGTTTTTTTTCTGAAACTTTTCACGGTCGTAAAGCTTCTGGCGAATATGCTATTGGCCACCCATTTAATATGCGTTTGCCTCTTCATTGTTACGTCGTTTGGTATGTTTAAAATAATATTATACGAAGGAAATTGTTTGGACATTGATGCGATGAAGAATGATAGAAGTGGTATTTTTTTCTAAAGACTAAGAATTCTTATATAATGGAGAAATATCCGCATACACTCGACACTAGATTCAACAGTTAAAATAGTAGTCATACCACCGCCGCGCTGCCTAGACAGGCCCAGAGCGACGTAATGTCCTAGGATCTCGTGTAACTTTTAGATTTGTGTCAGACACTTGTCCAGTATATTTCGTACACTACAAATATGTACATATAATGAAATGCGAGTGCCAAGCGCGGTCTCTACAAAGGCTGGAATGGCATGACACATAATGAGACAAACAGCCGCAATTTATTCTGTTATCCGTACAGTGCGGGCTTTTTCTGAGATGTTCCCTTTTGTGCTGTAATAATAAGGAAAATCTCCGCTTATATGAGGAATTATCTTCAAGTGACTCATCCATGTTAGCGCTCGTGTTTTCATACCTTCTCATGTTATTTTTATTAAACGCGTTTATGTTATAATTTCTCGTGTTATCTGTTGAGATATTCAAATGCTTATCAAAATGTTTATAAAAAAATCGCGTGTGCTTTAGACCACAGGACAGAAGTAAAACTTCGCGATGAGAGAAAGAGAGAAAGAAATGTGCGTTCGCACCCCTCTCTTTCGCCCTTACAGTTATATATGAAACGTAACTCTCTCTGTCTATCTTCTCTAACTTATATCTCCCTCTGAACTTCCGTTCGCCTCACCCGATCACACTTTTTGTAACGCATTCACCAGCTTACTCCCCAAGTCAAGCGTGCGTAAAGAAGTTTTACTTCAAAAAGGTAGCAAAAGCGCACTTTAGAGTTAACGCTTAGCAAAGAATAATGCATCGATTATTTCACGTCTCGAGAAGTAATATATGTGGAGTACCTCTTTCAAAAGTGTTTACTTTACGTGGAAAAATTGTTCGAGTTAGCGTCGACCGCAGAATGGATATGATCAGGGTGACGAGCGCAGTGCAGTGCCGCTTAAGATTTTAGCATGGAAAGTTCTTTGTGACACTGTTGCTGTTATGAGCAGGCGTGGCGTTCACTACCAGGTGAACGAGTTGCTCGTCTCGTTATTTAGCTAACTATTACTATTTCATATAGAATAGAATAGAATAGAAAAACTCTTTATTGTACACCAGAAAGAAAAATAAACACAGTACAGAAGAATTACAATAGGTAAACAAGGGTAGTACAATGGGCGGTCTTATCTAATATTCAATATAATAGTCTTCCGTTTCCTTTTGCCGGTTGTAGAAAACGTCACTTGATGTAAAATTACAAGCATAATTATGATGTTGCTTACATTTGGTCCTTCGAGCCGGGTAAAAACAAAACAAAACTTTTACTTTTAATTTATTTAAGCTCTGCTTCAGCCACTGTGAAGGTTTAAGTCTCATAAGCACAATAAGCTATGCTGACATGACAACTTCATTGTGTATTTGCCCGCATCCCTTATTATAATGTGATTTGTGGACTGACATTTCTAAATGGCAAAACATCCTCGCTCCTCTGAATCACCGCTGAATCAAGACGTATCTACAAACGTATATCATACCCAGCGTTGCCAGATTTTTTTTTTTTCAAGCCGGGAATTTGGAACTTTCTGAGTGAAAAAAGCGGGATTCTTTCGTCGAAAGCGGGACATAGTAAAAAAACGTATATAATTAATCAGAAGTTTTTTTATATTTATCTTTTTATTTGAATTATAATAACTTTTACGTGACAATAGATGGCGATAATTGCCATATACAAAGATCTAAAATAGCCCTATAGCTCAAGTCATCATCATCATCATCAACCCATAACGTCCCACATCGGCACTGGTCTCTCCTCACTTTCGTTAGGAGGGTTAGGCCATAATCCACCACGGGGGCCAGATCCGGATTGGTGGATCAGCTACCTACCTCCGAAATAATTCTCGGGTAGGTATGTGGGTTTCCTCACGATGTTTTCCTTCACCGAAAAGCGTGTGATGTAGCGTGTGAATTACGTACATATGTTTTACAGAAACACATTGATACGTGCCTGCACTGGGATTTGAACTCACGACCTTCTGATTGGAAGGCGGACATTCTCCCACTAGGCTACCACCGCTTATAGCTCAAGTACTGGATTGAAATCTATATAATACAGTTAGGTAGTCATGTGTTTCTAATTATATTTAGAATATTAGATTGATATAAACCAGATTGTTATCATTGGCGGCAGCTGCTTACAATAATGTAGGAATTGGGTTATGGAAATCTACTACAACTGTTTACGTTAGTGTAGGGGGTTTGGAATAGTATGAGCCTGAATCGTATATTATTCTACAACATTCATACAACGTCTTACAAGTCTAATGCCGAATATCTCACTAATATTATAAATGAGAGTTTGTCATTTATATCATATCTTTTATATTTATATTACATCTATTTTATACATTTAATAAGGTAGAATTTAATAAGGTCATACGTTCACATTTCTACGATACAGTGTGTTGTGGCTTGGGCCTCTTTCTCCGGTGGGTGCGTCCCGGAACACACGGGCCGCACCTCAGCTCGGGACTTCTAACTTGGGCGTTGGACCCCCGATCCGCGGCCCAAAAGTCCCCGTTATTGGTCCCTCGCTGTGCCCTCTGCTGATCAGAGGGACACGCGAAGGACCTCTTCTCGCCAGGTTATTTGCTACGGCCACCAATTCCCCTAGGAGAATTGCTGACCGAACCCCAGGGTGCACCGTCCCAGCTGCTGCCCTTCCCTCCGGATGCAACGCATCAAGAGGGACGAACAACAGCCGGGCACTCGTGGAGGTTACCTGGCCCGCACCCCAGATAAATGTGAACCTAGCTTAAATCTACGTATGGAATGGAACTGGCTATCAAGGACTCGGGGCTTGGCACAGTTTTTCTGCTTGAGGTAAACATATTCCGTGTTTTTCATAATAAGAAATGCTCCGTAAGCATCTACGTTTCTTCCCGAAAACACTTTAATTAACCGCTCCTCAAGTACTTTTTACAGCATCCGCGTTTTAATGCTACTCGTTAAAATGTGGCTTGCTCAAACATTTCGAATTATTTTAGAAACAAGAGGAAAAATAAACAAGTCATTTATTGAAACTCGACTCCGACTTGAGAGAGGGAAATTAATTTGACGAGGCCTCGCTAAATTTAATCCAACGCGTTTCGTTATAATTTTTTACTGCCTACAAGTGCTTTACAAAATAAAAAGCCTTTTAAAAAGTGTAGCCAGTAAATTTAATAGGTCTATAAAAATAGTAGAAAATTACACGACAATATTTTTGCATTTAAGATAACTTATTACTTCACAGAATGTGACCCTTACCAACCCTTGATAAATATACAGGATGTATTTCTTAAGTCTGTATGATGACATAATATTTGACATACTTGATTTATATTGTACAGGATGTTTGTTGTTGTTGCTTTGTAGAGTTTATTTGTTTTATTGTTGTGGTTTATTGATGCTTATGCGGTTTGTAACTCAACAACACCGGGTTCGGATCTTGACCTTGTATTTTAAGGTAGTATGTGTGAATTTCTACCGCTCCGTGCTTAGGGGGGCATGTAAAGCAATCGAGTGATAACTACTTAGAGGTTATTTTTTTCGTTTTGGCACCGCGCGATTAGTGCATTTAGCCAGGGTCAAGTTTTTAAATTTTTCATTGCAATAATGTCAAAAACGGTTTCCCGCCAAAACTCCAATAGGTCCTTAGGTAGTTTGCGAACTCTGACACTAGGGGCCGCCTCGTTTTCCTCATCCGGCAACCGGCAAATTAAGAAAGAAAATATAAGGATACATCCAACAGTTGGTTCAGAAACTACTTTATGCCGCGGATATTGTAGGATCGTTATCGGATATGCATTTCCTCCATAACCTTCAGAGCGCCCGCATTGCCCTGCCACGTTCATCCTTACAAACACGGCTTAGCTCGGATTATTGATCGAAGATTGATGAATGGGCTTTAATGAAGGTGTTTGTTTAGAATTGCGAATAATAATAAATGAATTAAAAAAAAAATATATAAATAAAAATGAGATAAAAAATCTGAGAATAAAAAATGGAATATATTTTTCAAATTTGATTGTTGTCGGTATAACGTATATTCTCTTTGGTTTCCTGTCATTCAATAACAATTAATTTACTATGTAGACACGCGGTAGCGAGTCAAGCCAAGTGCAAGCTAACAGAACTGTCGAGCAGCATCATGTGTAATATTACACTAACCATTTGGAGCAACTTTTGACCCCCTCTTAACTCAAAAACTATTTCACATAACTAGATTTACTGGAAAGCTATTAAACTAAATGTAATTATGTGACTACACTGGGGGAATGAAAGTAGATGTATAATATTCTTTAAATGAGATATGAGGTAAACAAAATTCGCTTCGGATAGGAGTGTTTTCGACTTCATTCTCATAACAAGTTCGAAAAGGAAAACGTAGGTAGAGGCATACACTACATTTACCTCCATTTTTTGTCTTGATACCTGCCCATTAGGGGGATTTTATTTTATCAATAGTTACGCCCCGCGGTTTCACTCGCATCGTTGCGGTTCCCGTGTGAATACGGGGTTAAAATATATACCTATATATTTTTATTTGAATTACCGACGAGATGAGCAATTCGTTCACTGGATGGTAAGCGCTACGCCTGCCCATAACAGTTACAATGCCACCCGGAACTTTGCATTGCATAGTCCTACGCGGCACTGCACTGCGCTCGTCACCCTGAGACGTCGGCTCTAAAGTCTTATGTGCCCAGTAATTTAGCTGGAAACAGTGCCAGTAATGTTTGCACACTACTGCTTGGCCGATGAATATAGCTTATAAATATATTTAATTTACAGTAAATTTCATTTGCTAAATATTTAATACTGATTGCGTCCTACAGTTTTAGACGCGTTTTTTTTTTGTTTACCATTTTAAATTTGATACCGGATTTCACCTTTTTAGGGGTAGATTTGGGGAATAAAATGATGATGATGTAAACACTCTAAATATAGTCTGTTTTTGTTTCAAATTTCATTAAAATCCGTTCTGTAATTTTTTTTTGTGTTAAAGTAATAAATAAACATATAAATTATTATATTAATTATTTATTAAAAATTAGAAATTATTAGAATTTTAGTTTGTTATTAGAAATCAGTTAGGGTCCTCCAATAATCGTTTGCACCATAGTTTCTGGGGTACCCTATGTATAAAAATAATAATTATAAATCATAGTTCCGATTAGCCGATGTCACAGGGTGACGAGCGCAGTGCAGTGCCGCGCAGGATTATGCAATGCAGTGTTCTGGGTGGTGCTGTGACTGTTATGAGCAGGCGTAGCGCTTACCATCAGGCGAACGTCTTGCTCGTCTCGTCACTCAGACAAATAAAAAATGGACTGTTTATACTATATTGAAACAGTTCACAAAGGCTCTTGAATGAGTATATTTTATTCAAAACGTACGAAAAAATATCTCGTCAAGCTATTCAAAGATGAGACCATTTCCAGAGTTACAACAAAGTTAGACAAAATGGCGTTAGCAAGTTTAAAGGCTACGCCTCCATTTTGTCGTTATCTGCATATTCCTCAAGCATATTTCCATTTCTGATTCGCTTTATTTTGTCGAACAATAAATAAAAGGGATTTACTGTTTGCGTTCAAACTGAGATAAAAAACAAAGGCTTTCTAGAGCCAGACAGACGCAGGTTTTACAAAAAGCCTTAAAACCTTCACCCTGACTGAAATATGAGTTTTTCTGAAAGATTTCTTATTCTTTTTAAAAAGAAGATACATTATTCAACTAGAACTTTGTAAAACTTATCTACAGTAGCATTTTAACGTATCTATTGTGTTATTTTGACCAAAAATCCAAGTTAGCATTTCGTTTTTTTTATTTATTAGATGAGTGACGAGACGGGCAAGTCGTTCACCTGATGGTAAGCGCTACGCCTGCCCATAACAGTCACAGCACCACCCAGAACCGTGAATTGCATAATCCTGCGCGGCACTGCACTGCGCTCTTCACCCCGAGAAATCGGCTCTAAAGTCTCATATGCCCAGTTATTTCACTGGAAATAATGCGCTTCAAACCGGAATGTACCGTACCTATTGTGTTCTTTACATCAAAAATTGCGAGGCTTCAGACCCGCGCGTCACTGACGCCATAATCGGACGCCTAACTGACGCCGACTTTTTATAAGTACCGCAAAATTACAAATTATAAAAAAATATTTTTAAAACTCAAATATGCTCCATCTTTTTTGATAAGAAGAGCATTGCTAAAGCTTACGTGTGACAAGGCATAAGGTAAAGGTGGTATAACTTCACAACTTCACAAGTATCACCCTTTGTTCCTGAAAAACACTCGAGAGCCACTAGAACAAAGACGCAAGAACAATGAACAAAGTAGTTTCTGGAAGAGAATTAAACCTTGAACAAAGCTATTCAGAAACTAGCGTCTGAAGGCTTTAATTTGAACATAAAACGTTGTATGACTTAGTTCCATACATTTATATGTAGAGAAGAGCCGTTTCTTTTCCTCATTAAATAGTAAACTTGAGTGACAAGCTTGCGTCCAGTTTTAATGAGTTTTCTCGAAGACAAGTTAGCTGCGATACGTGTGCTATAGTGAAAATAGCTAGCACCAGGCCACATGCAATAAACCTATAGAATTTGAGTAAATTCTTGGCGTCAAATTCTATAAGGGTTGCCAGTTGCCACACTTTCGAAATAAAATTATAATTTAACAAATAACATGAAGTTTTTAAGACAAATCAACCGTTATATTTTATTGTTTTATAATATGGGCTGAATAATTAATAATTATGATAAAACAATACCCTTTAATTCAGTATTAGCTTAGATCTGTTCTCCTTCATTGAATAAATCTGGAAAATAATTAAAGAAAACTAAACGAAATTAACGTAAACATAACTAGGGGTCACGTTATTGAATTAATTCGACTACGGAACTTTATATATTTACATAGGTTTTCGTTTGACCACTCTCACAGCGGTCCACCATGTTAAAAAGTATGTAGGAAACCTAACACGTGTCTCGATACTATAGGGTTTATATGCTCATAATATAGAATCTAACAAAATATTTTATAGAACCTATAAAATATTGTAAGGAGGTTGTGCTTCGAACTTATGTATACGACCTTCTTTTAGATATCGGACTTAAGTTACGAACTCTTTTCTAATTAATAAGATAAAACTCTGCCGCCCTTTACATTGAGTTCCATATTCAAATACTAATTGGTAAATTTTACCAGGAGGTAAAAGTTACCAATTATTATTCGCAATTAGGTTCGCAAGGCGCGGTTAATCTTTTGTAACATTGACGCCATTTTTAAACTATAGGAATAAATTTAGTGTGATTTTATAAATGTTATCATTTCTAATAATAATTATATAATCTTCGTTTTTGCTATAATCCAACAATAGATACGGTATAGAACCATTCCTTTGCGCAGATTGACGTACCTAATATGTAAATGGATGCGGCGACGCGGTCGGAAAGTAAACGTGTCTCAACCCTCGATCTTCACGGGTCACCTGTGTCGGGTTACTTTAAGCACAGGCTCCCAAACTGTTTGGAATCGTTGATTATTTGCCCTCTTTTCAACAAAATACCTTTTGCTTATCTGTTGACAATCTCTGGAGCCTTATTTGATTTATGTTTTTGATGCTTGATTAAATCAGGCAAGCGGTGACGAGGGTTGAGGGGGGAATCTATGATTATTCTGACTGTCACACAAAATTAAACTACCTAATTATCTTTTTCATCTATTTGATGTGTTACGTTCCTTTTGTTGGGAGAACTTTTATCTCCCAATGGATTAGGACTTTGACTTTACCTACTATATCCTATAATAAAGTTTAGATTTACGAAGATTGGTTGTGTTTGCAAAAACACTTGGCAAGCAAAAGCGATCGTAAATCCTTCTACTACATCGTAACAAGAAAATCAAAAGAGTTTTACGCTTATCATCACATATTATTAAGATGAGAGATTTCTTATTGTCACTTATTATCAGGTGGTTAGGGGTTATTTAATAAATAGTTTGAATAAAGTTACATAGTTAATATTACAGTAATAGTTTTATATGATTGTTAATTCGATTTTCTAATAATTCTTATAAAAAGTGTCGTATCTATGAATTGTGTTCCTCTAAAGCCGCCGACACATTTGTTTGACGTGTCGTGTCGTGATGCATCAGAAAGGGTATCGGCTTCATACATTTCATATGGTAGCGTTCACATTTCTCTAATGCAGTGTGTTGTGACGGCTTGTGTAATAGTATGAAACCAATACCTATCTGACGCATCACGACACGACATGTCAGAAAAATGTGAACCTAGCTTAACACGCATCCCCACACACACATTACACACCTTTTTACGTATTTCTTTTTCTTGTATGGGTAAATGCTTTTAAATTAACTATACACTACAACAGTTGGATCTCTATCAAACCATTACATTATATCTAGCTTGCTTTTTAAAATAGAATATGGCAGATAATTAATCTTTTCACTTTTCAGAGTTCTGTATCTCAAAAGGAAAAAGGAACCCCTATAGGATCACTTTGTTGTCCATCTGTCTGTCTTTTGCTGTCTGACATTCTATTTTATCTATATATTTCCATAAACTTCGTCCATTTTGTACCGCCGGTCGCATGTTACCTACAATTTTCTTAACAATGTCGTTACCTTATCCGTATTTGACCAAACTAAACATTACCCTTAAATGAAGGCTGAGGGCACTAAGGGTAAGGTAATTGGGTAAATGTTATCTCGCCCATAGGTGGGATTGCGGGCCACCGGACTCCCTTCACGTTGGCGGGCGACCCTAGGGCGTAAAGGCTTGTAATTTGATTCAAGAGGACGCTTGGGGTCTGGCATAGGTTCCTGGAATAAACCAGTGGTGCATGTATGCTGTGAATAAACAAAGAGTACCAAAGAGGTTGATGTTTATTGAATATTCAGAGGTTCAATATCAAGTGTCTATAAAGTTAAAAATATATATTATAATGATAGTATATATATATATATATATGTTATATTATTATATTATTAGTAGATTTAATATAGAAGTTTGAATTTAAAAATTGATTTTTGAATATATCTTTATATAAAAATAAAAAATAAAAAACGTGCCGTGATCACATACACAGATCTGCCCCCCCCCCCGGTATATTCCCAACTGGCCCCCTAACTGGCCTACCAGAGGGGACGCGAGGAATTCAACCCGCCTAAAAATTAAAATTTTAAAAAACTTCCATAGGCATCTCAATGATTCAAAACACAAACGATTGTGTTTTTATAATTTTACGGCAAGCGAAAACACGCATGGCGTGCGAACCCGCACTGCTGTATTGTCAATGTTATCACACCAGTTGTGTGCAGCCGCCAGGCTGATTGAGTTTAGTTACGACACAACGCCAGTAAACAGTAAACACACAGGTTGTGTGAAGATTCGCAAAGGAGCCAAAAAAAGTAAAACGGTTCAGCAGCTAACGTGTTAAATCTTATCTTATATCTTTAAATGAGCAATTCTTGTATATATTTATATAATTGGAATCTCGGAATCGGCTCCAACGATTTTCATGAAATTTAGTATATAGGGGGTTTCGGGGGCGATAAATCGATCTAGCTAGGAATCATTTTTAGAAAATGACATTTTATTCGTGTTAAATGAAATTAAACATAAACTTGGAAGAAAAATAACAAAGCGTTGGAGGCGTTTGAGTAGTCCAAATTTAAACTAAAAAATATGACTCTTCCTGACATCTATTGGCGAATAATAATACTACCGAGCAAAGCTCGGTCATCCAGGTACTATAAATGAAAGCTTTGAAATAATTCTCGCATATAATTTAATCATGTTGAAAATATAAATGTGACGAAAGAAATCACTTCATTTAAACCGCAGGAAGTTGTTCTTCGGACACAAAGGAATATTTTAAACAACAGTCAGGTAAGTACAACTTAATTAAAAGTTGAGCAACAAGCCACTTTCCTGCCTCGTAACTTTTCAAAACAACCACAACAGATTTTAAGCATGGATAAGCCGATCACAACGGAAAATGAAAACATTTTTATGTAATCTTTACTTCAGAGTCACCCCGGACACTCCATATAAAAGCTGAATTGACAACACATAAAAATGACGTTTGTACACGCCCCAATTGCGCGTGTAACGACTTATACAAGTCACGCGACCAAAACAAAAGACAACCTGCTAGTATGAAGGTTCATAGCGACCTGCCAACGCCCAAATTTAATAGACAACTATTAAATTTGGGCGTATAAAATCAATAGCCTCCCAATTGCCCACCGGATTGCGGGTAGAGGTACGGGAGAGCGGATTGCGCGGGTTTGAGTGTCCATTCAGTATGTAGTACTAGTCTTCGGTGCTTCAGGGAAATTTTCAGAATAGGTTGTAGTAAAAGTCAATGCTAACCATTGCGCATTATTAACGCCTCTAACAACACATTTACAAGCAATAAGAGTTAATGGTAGACAAAATGTCTGCAAGTCTCAGTGAGAGTACCCTCAGGGCCGGTAAAATGTAATACTAGTATAATTCTAAGTATTTGTACTTTTATTATTAAAAAATGATTCAATGTTATTCATAAAAGTATGCAATCATTTCATCAATGTTTTGTTATGACGTAGTTACGTTAAAATATCGTTCGTAAACTAACTTTACAACAACCTATTTTTTTTAAATAAGCTGTAGGAATCACAGAACTATATTCTCAGAATGTTATTTCTTTCAATTCTTCTAGAAATACCTACCACTCTCTATATAATATCCTATTCTCTAGGCGATAGAAGCACTTGCCTGTTCTATACAAAATACGATTTGGATTTTCACCAATACCGCATAAAAATCTACTTAGAGGCCTACGAAAATGTGAGGAAGGTTTTGCCGAACAGGATATGTGTATGGTCTTGAGCTCTGAATATACTTGAGATGAAGTTAAGTAATAGAAAAGATACTCCCAATTTTCAACTCTATTGCTTCACAATAGAGTTCAAGGACTGAACTGGTAATGTATTTAGCACGTCACGCTGAAAATATTGCAATGTAATTGTTCAAGTTTGATGTAAGGTAAGACGTCCAATGATTGATGCGTATCTTGGAGTGTCTGTAATGTAACGCTTCACAGTCACACGTTATGTGACAGATGACAAGGAAAAGCGTTGTTGGATTTGCTTTTAATCCACCTTCACAATACATGAGAAATACAAATCCCTATTCCGTGTTTCCCATAAATATCACTTGCTTTTTGGTGAAGGAAAACGTCGTGCGGAAATTCACATATCTACCCGAGAATTACATATATTATGTAGGAGTGTTATCCGCCTATCCTGACAGGCCCCCGAAGTGGATTATGGCCTAATTCTTGGCCTTCTCACGAAAATGAGGAGAGGCCGTGCTCAGCAGTGGGCTGATGATGGTCCTGAAGTGGGTAGAACTTATGAGAGTTACGATTCTATCATCTCAACCACCGACTTTACTTTTTTTTATTAGAGTGAGTGACGAGAAGAGCAAGTCAAGTGTGTTACTAGACATAATAACAATAATATAACCCAACGGTTGGGTCTAATTGTGTAATTTTAGCTGAGGTTGGGTTTTTATAAGGTGGAATAAACATAGCGAGTACAAATTCAAAAATATATAAGTTTTTCTGTTTACTTTGTAAATGATAGGTAAATATATAAACAAAGAAGAAGTTGGGGAACTAAATAGATAAACACTTAATTGAACAAAGACCACTTATAAAATAAAATAAAACTAAACAAATTTAATTAAAAGTAAACGACATACAAAAAAAGAAAAACAAGAAAAAGCCAGCAAAAAGTTATTTTGTGTATTCTAGAGTCAAAATAATCATTCCATTAATTCTAAAATAATAATTAAATAAATAATTATTAAACTTTATAAAATAACTAGCTGTACCCTGCCACGATTCGCTGTGGCACATTCACACATTCGCACATTCGCTGATATGTCACTGATGAAAAAATAGATAAAAACAATCATTGATGCGGATTATATATCATGCTAAAATTTCAGCTCAATCGGTGCAGAACTTTTTGAGTTTTTGAATCGTACACAAACCAACATAACATTTTTATATGTATAGATGTTTAGCATTTTCCTGAAAGTGTCAGTACTATAGAAACTTGTTGCCTTTGAACCGACTTCAAAATAGGAGGACGTTCTATGTACGTCTATATACTTTTTTTAATAATTATTAATTTATATTTCTCATTCGTTTCACTGGTTTTAGTAAATAGATAATTTATGTCACGGCATAATTGCTATCGTCACGAATAGCTTTGAAGAAACCATTGATAGTTGTAATGAAAGTCTGAAAAAGTGAACCGTTTTCATCTGAAAAACATAAATAAGTTCACTCGAGCGTATCACGGTCACGTTCCGATTGTGCGAATACGTTCAAAGTCGTCTTAACTTTCGCCTGACTACTCAGCGCTCCGGTAGCCGTGATCGTCTAGTGGTTAGGACCCTACGTTGTGGCCGTAGTAACCCAGGTTCGAATCCTGGTCACGGCAGTGCAAACTGTCGCGGCGGAGCTTAACTTTTTGCTACTTTTTCTATAAATTATTTTCATTTGGATCGTTGCCAGAACCATTTACAGGAATACCAGGGAGAGCTGAGTTATGTACCAATAGTTGGTTGTATGAATCATAAATATTTAACGTCAAGCTAAAAAGCTCACATAAATATGTATGGCATTTTCTTGGACTATCTTACTACTTTTTCAGTAAATATTTTGATAAATGGCCGTTTTGTTTAGTACGAAAATACTACTCTCCTTACCCCCTTTTGAAGGATTCAATATTTTAATACTAATAAATATTCGATATACCATTAAAAATGTATGCAAATATATTGTTATCAAACATAAGCATAATTTTCCACTTCACTCCTCATCTTAATGTGAATGTGAAGACTTCATCAGACAGACAGACATAGTGAGAAGACTCGAAAGAACAAAACTGTTCGAGTTACTGTAGTGTTTAGTGTTAGTGACTTCAAGTATTATAGTATTATTATTTATTTATTTGTTTATTATATATTGAGTATAGTGTGTATGTGTATTATTAAAACATAAGTATTAAATGTATTGTGTCTGTTAAATACTGTAAGTACGCCACCCACCCTACTATCGAAAAATGTTTTTTACTGTCCATCCAAAGGTTGAAAGAAAAGGTTGGAAGAAGGTTGGAAGAAATCGCTTTCAGCGATAAGACCGCCCATTGTACTACCCTTGTTTACCTATTGTAATTCTTCTGTACTGTGTTTATTTTTGTTTCTGGTGTACAATAAAGAGTTTTGCTATTTTCTATTCTATTCTATTCTACAAGTGCTGCCTATAAAGAACCCGCAAAATAGTGTCTTCCCCTTAATAGAGACAACAAGAAACGTGAAGACAATTTAAAAGTATAAAAGTTAAAATTCAATTACTTATTAGCCACATTCAAGCTACATTGTAATAAGATTAGAGTGCACCTTTGTGGTGCTCCCGAGGAAAATTAAAAGAAAATCTTCTTTCCTACGAAACTTTGGTGGATATCCCATTTGCGGCAACGTGATACTTCCCCAATATACCGATGGAGATATCACATTCTTGTCACAAATGAGCTAATTATAAGGTTCTCTCTATCAAAGATTCGCAGGAAAGTGGAGCAGAGTGATTGGGGGAAAAAGGACCAGTAATGACCGCTTGTAATGTTTGTGATTAGCTCGTTCCACTTCTTGGCGGACTACCTTAAACCCCAAAACTAAGGACCGAAGTTAATTAATGACGTTCGTAACTCGAACTGCTATCCCAAATAGGACGACTTCCACTCCGGTGTCTATTAAACAGTCGTTAGTAACAATTAATATTCCGCTCAAACCCTAACGACAGTGATTATAGTAATTCTAAGTTTATATAATGAAGGACACGTTTTCTCATGTAGCTCTCACTATTCACTATTGTCATTAGTTTCGTAGATCATAAAATTTGACTTATTTTTTTTTTGTATTTCTATACAAGATAAGATAAAGATAAGATAAGATATAGATTTTCTGTATAAGATATTATTTTTTTGACGTGTAAAAGTGCAATATTTTGCCTATTTACAATAAATGATTTGAGTTTTGAGTTTTGAGTTTCATGTTTTAAATAAGAAATACAATAATTATTTTACCCACCGCCAGCGATTCTTTTGTTACAACTGGATACGTACCACGAATTTAATTTTCCAATTAGATATGTCGCCACGGGAGACAACTGGGAATGGTATGAATGGCATTCCCATTTGTCACCAGTGAGGATGTCACTAGTGGTGACAAATGGGACGCTTTATAAAATAATTATCAGTATCCACCACTGGGACATGGAAGGTGGTGACAACTGGGAATGACCCAAAAAAATCACACTGAATACTGTTTAGTGACTTTATTACCATGAAGGTCGGTGGTTAACTCAACCTCGGTACCTGAAAAAAAATATCCTAGGTTGGAGCGATTTGTTGTGTGTTTTGAAAACATACCCACAATAATAGACGTGCTGTTTTGATGATTTCAATCCTTTGCACTATTTATTTTTTACCCGGCTCGAAGGACCAAATGTAAGCAACATCATAATTATGCTTGTAATTTTACATCAAGTGACGTTTTCTACAACCGGCAAAAGGAAACGGAAGACTATTATATTGAATATTAGATAAGACCGCCCATTGTACTACCCTTGTTTACCTATTGTAATTCTTCTGTACTGTGTTTAATTTTGTTTCTGGTGTATAATAAAGAGTTTTTCTATTTCTATTTCTATTAGATACTTTAAGAGTTCTGTGACTCAAAGTTTCTATAGATAGATTCACGAAAACGACATAAAGGAAAAAAAACACGTGTGTCGATGAAAGCAATCTATCATTTTAGTACTCGGAACAGTTTTACGAGGTCCCAAATAGCTGTTTAATTGTAAGGGCGGAGACCGAGGATTTTTCCAGGGCTCTGTGGAGGCTGCGACGTCATATAAACGACTTTTAGATAGATGGGCAAACGTTGGCGAGATTTTATTACCTTGGCCCTAGGGCTATTCAAAAAGGCCTTAATCATCGATGTGTTTGTTTGCAATGTATTTAGAGGAAGAAAATATGGCGTTGTTTCAGATTTGCTAGCATATTTATTTAACTTAGTAGAGTTAAATAGTGGTAGGCCTCTTCTGCAAGAGACCGTCTGGAGAAGTACCACACCTTTGCCAGATATTCATCCGCCAAGCAGTAGTGTGTAAACATTACTGTGTTCCGGTTTGAAGGGCATTGTTTCCAGCGAAATTACTGGGCATATGAGACTTTAGAGCCGATGTCTCAGGGTGACGAGCGCAGTGCAGTGCCGCGCAGGATTATGCAATGCAGTGTTCTGGGTGGTGCTGTGACTGTTATGTAGCGCTTACCATCAGGTGAACGACTTGCTCGTCTCGTCACTCAGTCAAATAAAAATAAACTTACACCGAACTTACTGGGCATGAGACTTTAGAACCAATGTCTCAATAATGCAACGAATCACATTCCATTTTCAACTCTATCTTCCCCACGCAGTTCCCATACGAAATATACAATACTTCCCCAATTGACTCCTGTTTCACTAGTTGCTAGTGAAAGCGTTCCCGCGCGTGGCATCATTAGCGAGTGCGTAACATCGACGCGTAATTGCGTAGCGCGTGATCACGCTTCAAATGAACCGAATTGTGCGAGTTACGGAACACATGCCGGGGAAATAGGTCAGCTTTTAGGTTAGAAGTGACGTTTAAGTAATGTATGGTGAGTGACAAAAGTTCCTGATTTGAAATTTACACTGGCAGCACACAAAAAATGGGTGTCGTAGTACACTCGATTGGAAAGGCGTTCCTTTCGTAGTTTATTATGAAAAATTAAATAATTTATTTAAACATACAAAGGAGAAACGGCAAGAAACGCAAGTTTAAGAAAAAAAGATTTATACCTATTATACAACAACGTGAAATTTTCAGATTCCCACCAAAACTCCAACCGAATGAGGTTGTCATGTTCTTTTTTTCTTGTAGTGCCAGTGTTATTTTAATGTCAAACTCCTTGTTGTTCACAGCCAATTTTCAACCTCTCGCACAAAAATGACCTTTGCTCATCACAGAACAATGGCCATATCTGGCTATAGTATAATATGAGTTCGATCGACATGTTTCAACAAGAAGTTTTGATTTAATTTTCTCTTGTCTTATAATTATGCACACAGGTGTCACAGACTAAGTACCCGCTGATTAAATCTGGTTACACACAGTCAACTAAGTCTACGTTATAGTAATGGAAGAAATGGTGTTCTTTGGTAAACGCATCACTTGAGGACAACTTGACCAAGTTTGCATTTTGTTTAATGAATCGAATAAGATTCTTAGGGAAATAATTGGAAAAATTGGGAAATTTGGCAAGAACAGTGCTTTTTTCTATGAGTTTTTTGTGTGAATTCACTAATCGATGGATTAATAATAATATGCGATTGACATTTGTTTTTACTTTTGTTTTTTGCGTACTTCCATTTTTTCAGTGCTTAGTTCTTCGTTTCACTGTGACATGGATTGTTTTTAACTAGGGAAATGCAGAGTTGTTATGGGAAAAAGTGGAAATACGCGGGTGAAACCGCGGGGCGCGTCTAGTAATCCGTTTCAACGCACACTCCTATCTAAATCTTTAATAATTACGGCGCTCGAACACGTCTCGTGAGATAATCGCGTGCTCGATGGTGCGGTGACGCCCCAATTGGGGTAATGTCTTACCCAGAGACCACTTAAGGTAAGCCGGGGCTTTTACAAAATCTTAGAAAACCAGATAAGGGTTGAAAAGGATTTCTTGTCAATTGTATTCCTTGAAAATGTACTTGACAGCCTTCGCTGCGTAGTGGGTCATGAGCCTACTGCGAAGCGTGAGGTTGTGGGTTCGATTCTTACGCAGGTCATACATTTGTGTGGGGCCATAGTCGCAGTTCCTGATTCCCTAGATGCAGGAAATTCTAGATATGGGCCGAAATCGATTTTATATCGATTTTATTTTTATCGTTTGTTATATATATATATATATATATATATATAGTATATAGTATATAGGGGGTTTCGGGGGCGATAAATCGATCTAGCTAGGAATCATTTTTAGAAAATTTCATAAAAATATAAAATACCGAGCAAAGCTCGGTCATCCAAGTACTATATATAAGATACAGAAGACATAATTCGTAACGACATAATTGCAAATGAATTCAATATTTAAGATTAAATAAGGAAAATCCATTTAATACAACATTTCTGGTACAGTTCACGACAAAATGTCCAACAGGGATTATAATTGGCCAAAAGGTGTATATTTGTCAGCTGAGATTTATATTGTGGAGTGAAAAATGTGTTCTACAAAAAACGTGGCGCTAGTTTCTTTACGAAAGGAGAACTTTCCTAGGCATTCCATGTAGTACCATTTATTGCCGCGGCTCTCATAAGACGGATGATCTACGTACGAATTACCGCAGAAAAAATAATAGTCCAGGTGACTATTATTAATTATTATTATTTATTAAAAAAATGTGAAGAATCGTAAATATAAAGTTTGGAATACAGATATACAGATATAAGTTTGTTATATATATATATATATATATATATAACAAACTTATATCTGTATATCTGTATATATATATATATATATATAACAAACTTATATCTGTATATCTGTATATATATATATATATATATAACAAACTTATATCTGTATATCTGTATTCCAAACTTTATATTTACGATTCTTCACATTTTTTTAATAAATAATAATAATTAATAATAGTCACCTGGACTATTATTTTTTCTGCGGTAATTCGTACGTAGATCATCCGTCTTATGAGAGCCGCGGCAATAAATGGTACTACATGGAATGCCTAGGAAAGTTCTCCTTTCGTAAAGAAACTAGCGCCACGTTTTTTGTAGAACACATTTTTCACTCCACAATATAAATCTCAGCTGACAAATATACACCTTTTGGCCAATTATAATCCCTGTTGGACATTTTGTCGTGAACTGTACCAGAAATGTTGTATTAAATGGATTTTCCTTATTTAATCTTAAATATTGAATTCATTTGCAATTATGTCGTTACGAATTATGTCTTCTGTATCTTATATATAGTACTTGGATGACCGAGCTTTGCTCGGTATTTTATATTTTTATGAAATTTTCTAAAAATGATTCCTAGCTAGATCGATTTATCGCCCCCGAAACCCCCTATATACTAAATTTCATGAAAATAGTTGGAGCCGATTCCGAGATTCCAATTATATATATATATATATATACAAGAATTGCTCAATTAAAGATATAAGATAAAAATGTTATGTTGGTTTGTGTACGCTTCAAAAACTCAAAAAGTTCTGCACCGATCGAGCTGAAATTTTAGCATGATATATAATCCGCATCAAGGATTGTTTTTATCTATTTTTTTCATCAGTGACATATCAGCGAACGTGCGAATGTGCCACAGCGAAGCGTGGCAGGGTACAGCTAGTGTACTATAATAATGTGCTTTAGAATAGAATAGAATAGAAAAACTTTTTATTGTACACCAGAAACAAAAATAAACACAGTACAGAAGAATTACAATAGGTACTTCATACTTCAAAATAGTACAATCCGCAAACCTGCACTAAGTGGCAGCTTCGAACCGGTACAAACTGGATCGCCAGTCTTAATGGGGTAATAGAGTTTATTATTGCTTCATCCTGCAAGAAAAATGGTTTGTTTTCAAAAGCGGAAGCCATTTTATTGTTTGTTCGTAGAAAAGACCTTTGTTGAAACTGTTTGCCTTTGCGTCACAATGCTTTTAAAGAAAATACAAATGGAGTAGGTATTCAGATTTACCTTTTTAAGAGTTATTAAAATTTTAAAGTAATTAAAGTAAATAATTCAGTTATTCCAGATCTCCCTTTGCCAAATATTCTTCCGCCAAGCTGTAGTGTGCAAACGTTACTGTGTTCCGGTTTGAAGGGCACTGTTTCCAGCGAAATTACTGGGCATATGAGACTTTGTCTCAGGGTGACGAGCGTAGTGCAGCTCCGCGCAAGATTATGCAATGCAAAGTTCTGTAACTGTTATAGGCCGGCGTAGCGCTCACCATCAAGTGAACGACTTGCTCGTATCAAATAAAATAAAAAATCTTAAGCTATCACGAATTGAAATAATAATTTATTTGACAAAAACAGGTCTATTATGAATAGACATTACATATTTTCGTCAGTTAAATATATATTTTACTAAGTAATTCTTCATCGAACTAAGTACAACCCTGTACAATCTCAGATTCGACATTAATACCTCCGTTAATAGGCAGTGGAAAGCCTCATCCTCGCAAACGACGTAATCCATCCTCCGTCACATCAGCTAGGCCATGTTACATTAGGTAAATTATTATAAACCTTTATTCACACGTTTATTTTAGAGTTTTTAATATTAATAAGAACTACTTTCAATTGATTCCAGAGAGCTCAACCTTGAATAATGTACATATTTGTTTACTTAGTACACAGTCTGCTAGTATAGTGCGCAGCGTGCTATCATAGTACGTGACGTGCTGGGATGGTACATGGTATGCTAGCATAGTACGTAGAATGCTAGGATGGTACATTGCATGCGAGCATAGTACATGACGTGTTGGGATTATAGCTAGCATGCGAGAATACTACGTAGCGTGCTGAGATATAGATAATACGTCCCACTGCTGAGCACGGGTCTCCCCTCACTTTTGTGAGGAGGGTTAGGCCATAATCCACCACGAGGGCCTGGTACGGATTGGTGGATAACATACCTACCTCCGAAACAATTCTGGGGTAGGTATGTGGGTTGACTCACGATGTTTTCCTTCACCGAAAAGCGAGTGATAGTTACAGTTATAGTTGTTTTTACAGAAACACATTGGTACGTGTCTGCACTGAGATTTGAGCTCACGACCTTCCGATTGGAAGGCGTACGTTCTCCCACTAGGCTACCACCACTACATACTTAGTTGTACCTAATCTACATAATGTACGGATTTTATGCATCCATCATGAGCAGTCACGACGAGAGAATAACAACAAGGACTAAAATTAAGCCTTCATTATTAAAAATGACTTGAAAGAGTGTTCTGCGGGATTAAGGGTAAGCTCGCATTCGGCCCGACAAAAGGAAAAATAATTCGAAACCTTTCTGTATTCCGCCGATTATATTCAAAGACATCACGATTTTTATAATAATGCACGATTATTGCCAAAAAAATTGTTTTCGTTTCTAGAGAAAAACTTTTACATGTATTTACGATTTTATCTCTAAACCTTATTACGAAATCTAATGCCCTTAGGGGTACAAGAAGCTCTTATAAGAAAAAACAGATATTAAAATGTTCGTCTAAGGCGGTCCCTTTACGATGTCGAATACTTAGATATATATTTTCTATTGAAATAACAAGGCTAGCTAAAGGTCAACTGACTGCGAATGCAAAATTTTGCATAACCCACGCTCGGTCACCCAGCGATTGTCACAGAATAAATATAGCACCACATACAGAATGGACTCTCTCAACCCCGCGCAACGCCTCCACCTGCAATTGGCGGTACAATCGGTGGCTCAGTCCATGACCACTCGATCAAATGTAAGGCGGGTTTCAGTACTCTACCGACGGTCGGTGCGTTCGTCGGTCGCGCTTGTCATTTGTATGAAAATTGACAAGTCGTTACAGTGCTCGACCGACCGTACGCACGCGTTGATTAATTTTCATAAAAATGACGCATGTACACATACGTGATTTATAATTGTGTGGGTTGTCGAGTCATCTTATTTGTATGCAATGTCCGGGGTGTGTCCTTGTACCGGTGACCTTTTCACGATGCCTGACGTCACCTGTCTTCAGCAGAAATGTGACGCCAGAGATGTTGGGAACGTCTAGAGACTAGAGGAAAGTGAAGGAATAAGACGATGAAGACTATTGCACAATAGAAAGTTATGAAGAAACTTTTAAAAACCTTGTTTATGGTGACTGCAGATTTATTGGATTACCTGGGAACCATAATTTGTATCTTAATAATAAAAGCCGTGGACATGGTGTTAATAAAATGATGGATGTACCCATATGAGTATGATGCATGATTCCATCTATTTTTTAAGTTGTGTGGGTACAGTAAAGCATTTTTTATTATATCTTATTTTTGTTTTTTTTTCTTCTCCGTGCATGGTTGTCCGGGCGATAAAGGCGCTAATTGACAATTCCCCAGAGGCGAATCTCTACTTCCTCTTAATTATCGAAGAAAATTTTAATAATTTCAAAAGTGAAACGGTTCATTGTATAATACATAATTTCAGTAATGAGCGCTCATTACAATTTCCAATCAATTATGTTAACTTTTTTTAATTAATACATGAATGTAAGTGAATTCGGGATACTAGAAATCCAACAAAAAGTGACACTGAATTTTGTTACCAGTAAATAGACAGTAATAGTATTTTTGTTGTTGTACCTTTGTAAATAGGTTGCGTTATACTGCGGTGCAGTGCGGTAGTTTTTGGTATTATAATAATTAGAAGGTGCCTGGAATAAAAATTAAAAAAAAAACCTCATTCTGGTGACCAAATAAATAGGGAATAAATATTGTGTTTGGGTTTCAATATAGTGTTGCCAGGTCCAATGTCGCAAATTTCGGAACGGAAAATAAAAATTATTGGGATTTTCATTTTCAAATCGGGACAGTTACAATGGCTACAAAAAAAAAACTGATTTTCGTGAATCATTATTTACATTAAACGGCTATTCAGTTTATTTAAAAAAATCTAATTATCAATTAAATTCTATAAGTATAAGTATATTGAGGAGGTAATTCTGAAAAGTCAGGACATTCGGCGTCCCGGTCAATGGTAAATCGGGACGTAAACTGCATGACATGTAAAGTGAAAACACCAAAGGTTTAGTAGATCTTACGTGATGCCAAAACAAACACAAATCGACACCATTTTCGAAGCTGTTATATTTTTTACAATGGCTTATTTTAAGTCGCTTAGATGATTCTATTTTAAAATATCATTGTATGTATCGAAAATACATCTATTCCATCGTACATTCATTTTTTAAATAGCTTAAACGAAACTTAATCGCTTACTTTCAACTTGTCAAACTTTTTCGATATCTCGTGTAACTTAGCTTTTAGCTGAATCACCATTATCGTCTCAGACTTTGGAGTTGTTTACTTTTTCTCAATAGTTATAGTTTTTTATAAAGCAATTACGAAATATCCATCAAACTCGAGGATAAAATATAAAGTAGACACGTTAATAAATAATCATCAGCGGCGATACGCCACCGTTATTTGGTCCACGTCTTTATGCAGTAGGAGGTTTGCCTCCAGATTTATGAAATGAAATTAATTTATAGCGGATATTATGTAGAAATTAGCGGTGGTAGCCTAGTGGGAGAACGTCCGCCTTCCAATCAGAAGGTCGTGAGTTCAAATCCCAGTGCAGCCACGTACCAATGTGTTTCTGTAAAACATATGTACGTAATTATCACTCGCTTTTCGGTGAAGGAAAACATCCTGAGGAAACCCACATACCTACCCGAGAATTATTTCGGAGGTAGGGATGTTATCCACCAATCCGGACTGGGCCCCCGTGGTGGATTATGGCCTAACCCTCCTCATGTAAGTGAGCCCAGCAGTGGGACATTATGGGTTGATGATGATGAATGTAGAAATAGTTTCATTATGCGTACCGCATAGGAGTGGAACTCCTTGCCTGAGTCTGTGTTTCCCAATAGTAACAGCCTGGAAGTCTACAAGACATGAGGTTACTTCTAGGTAAGCGTGCATTGAAGTGTCAATTTTGTAGCTGTAGGCCTTATCTTCAAGAGTCCGCCTGAGGAAATATTAGCCAGATTTTCATAGTGTGCAAACACTATGTTCTGGTTTGAAGGGTACTGTTTCCAGATAAATTAGTAGAATAAATAAAAACCTTATTGGAACTTGTGAATCAGATTGGCCTTTTACAATGGAAAAATAAGCAAATATGTTTCAAAATTGTAAAACTCAATTTTTTCCATTATTGAACACTTGCTGCGCCCCGCGGTTTCGCCCCGTTTTGTCTCACGGGAACATACTATCGGGATAAAAAGTACCCTATCACTCAATCCTGGTTATAAACTATTTGTGTGCTAAACTTCATGCAAATCCGTTCATCAGTTTTTGCGTTATAGAGTAACAAACATTCATCAATCGATTCTCACACACTTTCATCCCTACTTATATTATAAATGCGAAAGTAACTCTGTCTGTCTGTTGCTCTTTCACGCATAAACTACTGAACCGATTGAAATGAAATTTGGTACAGAGATAGTCTAGAGCCTAAGAAAGGACATAGGGTACTTTTTAATACAAAAAAAACATTGTAAGGGTTTGAAATAGGGGATGAAATTTTCGTCATTTTTGAAGCTAGAAGCTTGAAATTTAGTTTTTAGGCTTTTGATTAGATATCAGTAAATATGATATTAAAAGTTTGTAAAAATTTACCCTTGAGGGGGTAAAATAAATGTAGGGGATGAAAGTATGTATGGAAATATGTAAAGTTTCGGCTAGACAACTGAGCCGATTTTAAAAATTCTTTCACTAATGGAAAGCTACATTGACAAGGAGTAACATATTCTATTTTTATCCCCATATTCCCGCGGAAACAGGAACTACGCGGGTGATACCGCGGGGCGTAGCTAGTTTATAATATAAGTAGGATTAATTCTTATTTGCGAAATTATTATCATTTAAAATTAAAACGCAATGTAATACATCACTCGATTTACACAACAGCATTACAAGAGTTTCACGAGAATTTACACGTGGAAATGCTGAAAGTTTACCACGAACAGATTAAATATAAAATTTTCACTCTTGCCGACATGACGTAAGGAAGAATTCGTCGATAATCTTCATTGTTTGAGAAAATTTCAAAGTTCCAAGCGAAATCGGTAAGCAGATGTCGTAACTAACACCGAGGTTTACGATTTGGTCTGATCGTGTACATACGAACCGAGAAGCAAAACCGTGTACCTCGTTAGGAGCGTTTGTACCCAAACTCTAATTAAACAGATGTTGCGTATGCGAATTGAATATAATTTCGCAGATTCGGTTCGTTAGCTAACAAAGTTGCACTTTTATTTAGCTGTCGCTGTTCGGATCAAGAATATCATTTTGTTTGGTTAACTTGATTAGTAGCATTTCCTTGTACTCAATCTTTAATTTCTCTACTAATTTCCTAAGTTGGGGTGCCTCGGGAGTATGTCCACATCGTCTCTTGTGCAAAAAGTATTTTGTTGTACAAACTATTCTGCCATGCACATGCCAACTGTGATCGGCCATCTGTCATCTGTCATCTGATCTGTCATCTGTAATCGGTCATCTGATCTGTCATCTGTCACCTGTCATCTGTCGTCTGTCATCTTTCATCTGATCTGTCATCTGTCATCTGATCTGTCATCTGTAATCTGTCATCGGAACTGTCATCTGTCATCTGATCTATAAACTGTCATCTGATCCATCATCTATCATCTGTCACCTGTAATCTGTCGTCTGATCTGTCATCTGTCACCTGTAATCTGTCGTCTGATCAGTCATCTGTCATCTGTCATGTAATCCATCATCAGCCAGCTGTCATCTGTAATCTGTCATCTGTTCTATCATTTGTCATCTGCCAGCTGTCATCTGTCATCTGATCCATCATCTGTCATCTGATCTGTCATCTGAGACCTGTCACCTGTAATCTGCCGTCTATCATCAGTCATCTGCCATCTGTCATCTGTCATCTGCCATCTGTCATCTGCCATCTGCCATCTGTTATCTGAGCTGTCATCTGCCATCTGTCATCTGTCATCTGCCATCTGTCATCTGCCATCTGTTATCTGAGCTGTCATCTGTCATTTGATCTGTCATCTGTAATCTGTCATCGGATCCATCATCTGTCATCTGTCATCTGCCATCTGTCATCTGCCACCTGTCATCTGTCATCTGAACTGTAATATGTCATCTGATCCATCATCTATCATCTGCCATCTGTCATCTGCCATCTGTGGTCTGTCATCTGTCATCTGATCCATCATCTATCATCTGAGACCTGTCATTTGTGACCTGTCATCTGTCATCTGTCATGTAATCCATCATCAGCCAGCTGTCATCTGAAATCTGTCATCTAATCTATCATTTGTTATCTGTCATCTGTCATCTGTCATTGGATCCATCATATGTCATCTGTCATCTGCCATCTGTCATCTGTCATCTGCCACCTGTCATCGGATCCATCATCTGTCATCTGCCATCTGCCATCTGTCATCTGCCACCTGTCATCTGCCACCTGTCATCTGTCATCTGATCTGTAATCTGTCATCTGATCCATCATCTATCATCTGTCATCTGTCACCTGTAATCTGTCGTCTTATCTGTCATCTCTCATCTCATCTGTCATCAGTCATCTGATCCATCACCTGTCATCTGTCCTCTGTCATCTGCCATCCATCATCTGTTGTCTGTCATCTGTCATCTGATCCATCATCTGTCATCTGTCATCTGTCATCTGATCTGTCATCTGTCATCTCAGACCTGTCACCTGTAATCTGCCGTCTATCAACAGTCATCTGCCATCTGTCATCTGTCATCTGCCATCTGTCATCTGCCATCTGTTATCTGAGCTGTCATCTGTAATCTGTCATCGGATCCATCATCTGTCATCTGTCGTCTGTCATCTGCCTTCTGTCAGCTGTCATCCATCATCTGATCTGTCATCTGTCATCTGATCTGTCATTTGTAATCTGTCATCGGAACCATCATCTGCCATCTGTCATCGGATCCATCATCTGTAATCTGTCATCGGATCCATCATCTGATATGTCAGCTGTCATCTGTCATCTGAGACCTGTCATCGACAGATGACAGATTAGATGACAATCTAATCCATCATCTGTCATCTGTCACCTGTCATGTGTCATCTGATCTGTCATCTGCCAGCTGATATCTGTAATCTGTCATCTGATCTGTCATCTGTCATCTGATCTATCATTTGTCATCTGTCATCTGTCATCTGTCATCGGATCCATCATCTGTCATCTGTCATCTGCCATCTGTCATCTGCCATCTGTCATCTGCCACCTGTCATCTGTCATCTGATCTGTAATCTGTCATCTGATCCATCATCTATCATCTGTCATCTGTCACCTGTAATCTGTCGTCTGATCTGTCATCTGTCGTCTGTCATCTGTCATTTGACATCTGATCTGTCATCTCTCATCTCATCTGTCATCAGTCATCTGATCCATCACCTGTCACCTGTCATCTGTCCTCTGTCATCTGCCATCCATCATCTGTTGTCTGTCATCTGTCATCTGATCTGTCATCTGTCATCTGTCATCTGTTCCATCATTTGTCATCTGTCGTCTTACATCTGTCATCTAATCTGTCATCTTTCATCTGTCACCTGTCATCTGCCATCCATCATATGTCATCCGTCATCTGTCATCGGTCATCAGTCAACATCAACTTCAACTTTTGGTTATAACTTTTGCGGGGTTGCTAGTCGATCATCGGTCAACGGCATCATCTGTCATCTGTCATCTGTCATCTGTCTCCAGTCACCAGTCACCAGACACCTCTCACCTCTCACCTGCCTACCACCTACCGCCTACTTTCCTAATTTACCCCTCAACTTCCATTCCCCTCGCCCGGTCACATGTTTCTTAACGCATCACCAGCTTACTCCTAAGTCATGCGTTTTTAAGCAACTAATGTTTCTGCGACTCCGTATCG
This sequence comes from Campaea margaritaria, assembly GCA_912999815.1. Classification (NCBI taxonomy): domain Eukaryota; kingdom Metazoa; phylum Arthropoda; class Insecta; order Lepidoptera; family Geometridae; genus Campaea; species Campaea margaritaria. The sequence goes on along the minus strand of OU538789.1, from coordinate 12,441,811 downwards.
TAACGGCAGAACAAATTTTGATGAAATTTGATACTTGAGGTCCTGTAATTATAACCACACAGATTACTTTTCAGACACGCTTGAAGCGCGAGGCGCAACCAGTAAACAATAAAGACGTCATGAAATTGCATTACTCAAATAGCTATTTGTTTCGAACATCAGTAATCTATTCATTCACATTTTGAATACCAGCAATAACATTTATTGGCGAAATGAATGCGTCATAGAGCTGAAGTGGGATCAGACATCGATTTATGAAATGAGGTTACCAGCATAGATGGCGTCAGGAAATCGTTTTAGCTCGCAAGGAAGTTGCATTTCAGGGACAGATAGATGGATAAACTCTATATATAACATAAATCTTCACAGAACAAAGAAAACTAGAACGAAAATAAACTTAATATGGTTCGTTTCGCTTAAGGTAAGTAATTTAAATTTTCTTGTACACAACCTGTCTTTTCAATATTTGTTATCACACGAAATACGACCAGATTTGTAATTCCTAAAAAATCTAAAACCGAACGTCAGGATATGGGCATAGCATTTGTTTTTATTTGTCCTTTGTCTAGGTAATTGTGGGACCATGGACCTTGTAGTTACTGATCCCACAGCTCAGAGAAATCTAACTAAGGGTCAGGTGGAACTTCTATGCAAGTGACGCGTTTTTTATTAATACCACGCCATATTTATGACCTACCAATTTTATTAATAGTATATTAAATGGATATGTAATTATACCTACTTCGTTTGTAGAAAATTCGAAAATGCATTCATGGCAATGTATAGGCATATGAAAATCATAATACCATAAACGTAATTAAATCAATTCATTAACTCCGCCGAGTGTGTTATTCATGACTCTCGAAAACAATAAATAATGCTACCTAATCCCAATTCTTAATAATTGATATCGAAATGATATCGAATAAATTGCGCAAAACCTTTGCGAGATAATTATTTTATTAATTTCTCGAGAGTCTCGATGAGTTTATTAATTAGTCGTTATTAATTAAAAAAAACAACGCCGACGCCGATCCCGCTGCCGACGCCAAATCTAGTAAACAAAAAAAAAACAATAAATGGCATCACGTTAATAAGTAAATTATTTTAAATATTTATAACATTTAAGAGCAAATACACAGCATACCAAGCAACAGCGTTGTACAAGTGAAAGTGCTCCAGTTTTCAAATACAACGAATGATTATAAAACGCCGTCTTCTTGCAGAAACTTTGCGTAAACAACCGATTTTCAACATAGCCTCTTTGCGTCAACTCTAAGAGAGCCGTCGAGTAATCTGAAGGAACCGTCACCAGCTCCGGTAGCCGTGATCGTCTAGTGGTTAGGACCCTACGTTGTGGCCGTAGTAACCCAGGTTCGAATCCTGGTCACGGCAGTGCAAACTGTCGCGGTGGAGATTCACTTTATGCTATTTTATTTTTATTGTCATTGCATTTCATAAAATTTGATTTTGATGGAATATTATTACCTGATTGGGATTAATGTAATTTTCACTTAGTAAATCGTATATTTATTTAGAATAGAAATTAATTTTTTTTTTTTAAATTAAAACGTTAGAAGTATTAGAAGTATTACAGTATTATTAGAATACTGCTGTTTCGGGACACTTAAGTATACGAGATATCAGCAATGGAAAATAGTAAAAGAAATATGCTTTAAATTCTGAATGAAAACCGTGATATTTTCCTGGCAAAAAGGTCTCTTCCTTTTCCCTTCCAAATAATTAATCATTTTAAAAGTTAAATAAGACAACAAGAAGATTGAAATAAAGTAGTAGTTTTATTACATTATAATATAATAATAAAAAATATAAATTTAATTGTAATTATAAAAATAATAAATTATATTAAATTAATGTAATTTAATTTTTTGTTTTATTTGTGTTTTTTTTTTGTTTTGTTTTATGAGTTTTTTTCTATGAACTGGTGTGCAATAATGTGTTTTCTATTATATTCTATTCTATGATTTTACTCTACCATCATTCGAAGATGAATATTTATCAGTGTCAGTCAGTAGGTAAATTCGCTCAGTAAATTATTACCACTCTCTCCGTCATTATATACAGAGTGAAACAATCTCCCCAAGTAACGCAGATTACTGGCGACTAGAAAAAAAAGAAAAGAGAAGTGCTGTAAAATGAGCAAGCTTTATTCTCGTGGACCGAAGATTGCCGGCCATTCCATTTAGGGTTGGGTTGACATTTCAGTTTCGGTTCCGGAGACGGATGTTTTCATGCTTCCGAAATATTACTTTATTGTGTCCGGATGGATACGGACATGACGTGTCCGTATTTGAACATGTTGACATGTGGTTATGTGTGTATATATTTGATGGACCCTTTTGAGAATGTATCACTAAATAAGTAAAAGTTAAACAAATAAAATTAAACTAATTTAGTTCTGTTGGGGCTCTCGTCATGCAGCCTTTGTCAGCCATTTTCCGCTAGTCGTCACTCCACCTAGTCGACGGGCGTCCTACACTAAGTCTGCTTAAACGCGGTCTCCATCCTAGAACTCGGCTACCCAATAGGTTTTCGGTTCTTCTACAGATGTGACCAGTCCACTGCCTTATCAGCTTTCGATGCTTTTACTTTAGCTCCAGTTACGGATGCGGACATATTTTATGTTGGATAGTTACGGTTACGGATACGGATATGTTAACATCCCTAATATCGTTCAGTCCAATTAGATCCCCGTTATCCCACAGTTTCCACAATTTTATTGTTGAATGCCAGAGGTGAAACAGCGAATGCATTTTGAAAAACGTTCACCGCTGCGCGGATGTGGACCGGTAAAGTAGTATTTTCTATTTATCAGAGCTTGTAAGCAATGCCCGTGCAAACGCGTACTACGAGTTTTAAATAATAGTAGGTTCATTTCAGTTCTCTAGTTACGGTATAATCCAGCCTAGATATCTCACTTCAATAAGTTATTAGAATAAGAATAAGAATAAATTTTATTGTATAAAACTGTGTGTAATGATTTGAAGTGTTGGTAATGATTTTGCTCCTGTGATTTGAACTTTAAATACTAGACTATTGCTATGTTTTTTTTTAATTTGACAATGACGAGACGAGCAAGTCGTCCACCTAAGCGGTAAGCGCTTTGCCTGCCCATAATAGTTACAGTGCCACCCAGCTGGGCTATTCAGCACGGTGCGGATCACCTCGAGTTCGTATTGAAATGACGAGTCCGGTGGCAATCAAACGTCAAAATGAAACGAACTCGAGCTGATCCGCATCGTGATGCATAGCCCAGCTGAACTTTGCATTGCATAATCCTGCGCGGCACTGCACTGCGCTGGTCACCCAGAGACATCGGCTCTAAAGCCTCATATGTTTAACTTTGACGAAGTAAAAAGAGTAACAACAGTTATAATGTTAATAACCAATTATTTATGTTCCTCGCGAAAGTGAGAACTTGTGGTGATAATGATTTTTCACACTGTTTTAAATAGATACAAGATAACACCATGGCCGTGGATTCGCGAAGAGGCTTATCTGGTTTTACGGTCCATTTTACAGTTGTTGCCACAGCCGAGACGTGACTTGGTAATTGCATCGGTCTTTATGGATGTTCTGTGATGCGCATCCCACCCGACTGATTGAGATTGGAGTCGGCAGTTAAATTCTTTACTGTCCTGGAGGCATACCATGACATCTTATAGCGATTCAATTGTAGACCTGAACCGCGCCGCATAATAGTACCGTGACGTCTTATTTTTTATGTTGCTGCCATTGTCAACCTAAACCATATCCAATTTAGGTTGAAAATGGCAGCAACATAAAAAATAAGACGTCACGGTACGATTATGCGACGCGGCTCAGTTTAGGTCCTCAACTGAATCGCTATAAGACGTCATGGTAGGCCTCCTGTTCTTAATGTGAAAAGTTCTTGGTCTGTTTTCTTTTCTATCGTGGTTTAATGAGGTTATTGGCGGGAAAACCGAATATGTGACGCTTATGACTATGTTTTTTTTTTTCTTAAACTTCTTCGCCAGTCAATGTGCAATATTCATGGAGTTCATTAAGTATTCTTTAACGTGTACGAGTGCGGGCAAATGATACAATCCCAAAAAAAGTGTAATCTAGTGTTCTCTCCAAAAGTCCTACGAAGATGTTTTCATTAAAGCATCCATCACTTTACTGACTCCTACTTACTAATCCACCTACTGACTAGGAATTATGAATATTTGACACTGGCTGAATGCACAAAGCGTCCGAAGCCAAAATATAACCAAAGAGTTTTTATTGTACGTCTTTTCTACAAGGCTCCGCGTGGGAAAGTATTTACCTTGGCCTGATATTCAACCGAAAAGCAGGAGTACGTACGCAAACGTTACGTTACTAAGTTCCGGGTTCCAAGGCACTGTTTCCAGCAATTATAGTGGGCTTGTGAAACTTGAGAACTTTATAGGTTTTCACCTAATCACAATGTAAATGGTTATCTATAATTTATTATAAGTAAAGCCTCTGATAAAGAAGCCGGCACTATATTCCTCATTCAACCTAGGAAAGTACCACACTCTACGGAGAGTTTACACAATCAATAAACAACGGATTGATTTTCTTTTCCTCTTCTTTTGCATAATCCAATATATTATATTGTTGTGTCGTTATCATGGCCTCGGGGATATTCAACTCTAAAGCTATAAAAATCCAACAAATTCTCCAAAGCCTCCTAATATCAATGCGAGAATAAGAATTTCTTTTTTGCCTTTTGGAATCTAAAGTAATGTTTTGTGTATAAGGCGCTAGTAACTAATGATGCCTTCAGGGGTATTAAAAATTCTTTGCTCGTTCAATATTCAGAACTTTGCTTATTTCAAAGAAGCGCTTTTTATTTTTGAGCTCGTCTTATTTTCTTGTTGTATTTTATGCCTTTCTGAGGATTTAAGATTATCCGAGCAAGAGTCGCGAATTGTAAAATTTTAGGGCAACATTTAGACTTCAGACGTTTACCGTTAATAAGAGGCTTGGCAATTCAGAGTTCACTGGAGCAAGAGCACTCGCTGGCCAATTACTTTGAGAGAATCATTTACATTTAATTAAATGTAATTTAAATATTGATGAGTTAAAAATGTTAAATGTAGGTTCGAACCGGGTGCCCTTGAATTGTACACAGATCGTACACAGTTCGGCGATAAGAACAATAAACCAATATAGTAATACTGATAATTTATTGAGAAGGAAATATTACGTACATACCCAAACAAGTAACCAAGCAGTAGTGTGCAAACATTACTGTGCTCCGGTTTGAAGGGCATAGTTTCCAGCGAAATTACTGGGCATATGAGACTTTAGAGCCGATGTCTCTGGATGACAATACCGCGCAGGATTATGCAATGCAAAGATCCGGGTGGCACTTTTACTGTAATGGGCAGGCGTAGCGCTTCCAATCAGGTGAACGACTTACTCGTCTCGTCACTCAGTGTAATAAATAAATAAAAAGAATGATAATGATAATGATGATTATGATATAATGCTTATTCTCCCCATTGTTCCAGAGCGCAGCATGAGGCGCCATGTATGGTAACGCGAGCGAGGGCGCGGGCGCCGACGACGGGACGCGAGCGCACGCGCTGGTCACGCTACTCGCTCTCTACGTTCTCGTGTGCTTTATTGGCATACTTGGTGAGTAACACGTAGTAGAATAGAATAGAATGGAATAGAATAGAAAACTCTTTAATGTACACCAGAAACAAAAATAAACACAGGAGGCCTACCATGACGTCTTATAGCGATTCAGTTCAGGACCTAAACTGAGCCGCGTCGCATAATCGTACCGTGACGTCTTATTTTTAATGTTGCTGCCATTTTCAACCTAAACTGGATCCAGTTAAGGTTGAAAATGGTAGCAACCTAAATTGAGTCGCTAATAAGCCATTTTCAACCTAACCTATATCCAGTTTAGGTTGAAAATGGCAGCAACATAAAAAATAATACGTCACGGTACGATTATGCGACGCGGCTCAGTTTAGGTCCTGAACTGAATCGCTATAAGACGTCATGGTAGGCCTCCAGTACAGAAAAATTACAATAGGTAAACAAGGGTAGTACAATGGGCGGTCTTATCGCTGAAAGCGATAGTAGTAGTAGTGTTTTTTTACAAGGTTTTTAGCCCCGACGCATAAAGACGAGGTGTTATAAACTTGACGTCTTCGTCGTCGTGAGACAACGGCTCTAAAGTCTCATATGCCCAGTAATTTAGCTGGAAACAGTGCCCTTCGAACCGGAACACAGCAATGTTTGCACCCTACTGCTTAGCGAATGATTATCCGGCAAAGTTGTGGGTAGTTGCCCAGGTGGTCTCTTGCAGAAAAGAGCTCCCACTGCAAGAAACATTTGAGGAAGTTTTGAGAAACTTCACAGTTATTTTAGGGCCGCCTTCGAGTTCCGTATTCTCAAAGCTCTGCCACTCCCTTCTATTTAAAAGTTGGAGGTGCTTTTATGATTTCGAAATGAGCGTTCTTGATAAGGGTATGAAATTAATTTATTGCTTACGCGTCCCACTTGTCTAATTTAATTTATTCCAAACCTTTATCCACTTTTTGATGGTAAACCACAGAAGTTTCGGATACTTTAATATCATAAGCTTTTGAGGATTAATTAATACCTACATCTGGTTAATGTACACAATGGGTAAACTGTAAACCCAAATCAAAACAAAAGTCCATTGTGTATACCATATTATATAATACATAGTAAAACAATTTTATATGTTTGTTAACATTAATTTATTAACCTCAAATTACAATGTCGACGCCGCTGGTGACAAGAGGGCTGGCTCATTTCTCGCACAGAGAATAGCTATTGCTATTCAAGGTGGAAATGCAGCCAGTGTTCTTGGCACCATGCCTCATGGACACCCTCTTTTGTTAGATTTGTAAGTTTTTAGTTTTAGTTAGTTTTCCTTTTATTTATTTTGTTATTTAAGTTCTGTCAATAAATAGGCACGATTACACAATGATTTAAAATTAAAATGTATGCAATGGACTATTTTTTTAGAATAGTTCATCATCATCATCAACCCATAACGTCCCACTGCTGGGCACGGGTCTCTCCTCACTTTCGTAGTAAAAATAGTTCGTTAAAAATAGTTATGATTTTTTAATAATTTTTATGGATAACCGTTAAATAACCTGACTTATAATTTTGTAGAATTATGAATAAAATATTTATCTGTTTTATTCTCCTTTGATTAGCGTTTGATCACTGTCTCGCCTTGCGTTTAATGACGATGTGGATACAGGTGGTAAACTCACTAAAACTAGACTGGTTTGGGAAGGGAACAAGTTACCCCGCCCTTGGGTAAAATACATCTAATCTGAAATAAGATTTTACCTAACCTATATGTGACCTATCTGACAAAAGATGTACTGTCTCTTCTATTACTCTTTTCTCTTGTCCCAGCTATGGGAAGGCAGATGATGATGACTATCGTGATCGATCCTACTCTAATTAGCTTCTAGCTTTTGGTACCAGTTCTAGCCTCCGCTATCCTGCTGCACTATTAAGCAATGCCGTCGCTCACATCTCCACAGGTAATGTGAGCCTCATGGCAGCACTGGCTAGCGGCGGCGCGTCTCGGTTGAGGACGCCGCAGATGCTGAGCGCGTGCGCAGCTGACTTCCTGGTGTGCGCTGCCAGCGCGCCCCTTGCTGCCACCCGCGCTGCGAGGATACACCATCTGCCGTGCCATGTCACTTATTATATCGAGGTGAGAGTTCTTCTTTAAATGTATCACTCAATTCATAAGCCCTAAGAGATTGCTATATATAATAAGGGGGATTGTCTTTGGACCACACAGAGGACAGTTCCGACTTCTACGACATAATCGTACCGATTCTATCAGTCACAACGAAATGTATGTGACACAATTAAGCCCTGCACAAAGACCGAGAATAATTGGACAATCCAGAATAGTTTTGCCCTCAGACCTGAAAACTCTCAGCAATGAAACTTAATGGGCGGATGATGATAACCAAGGTTTCCTCAATTCCAGTCGTTCCCGGTAGCAGCGAGCACTCTCTCGCTGGTGGCCATCGCTGCCGATCGCTGCGGTGTGGTGCGGCGCGGCGGGACCTCGCCCTGCACGCGCCCTCTGATGGCCGTGGTGGTCGTCTGGACCATGGCGTTTCTGTTAAGTGAGTTTTATAACCTTACTTGTGAGATGTTCTTCTTGAATTTTTGAATCAAATTTAAAATTTTGAGTGATGAATTTGGCTAACGAGCTGCCTTCGAGGCAGGTCGCTCTCCTAATGTAAGCCAGCAATTTTGCTGCATACAGTCCCTTTAAGCCAAACACCAAGTAATGTTTGCTCTCTTCTATATGTTGATGATATCAGGCAAAGGTTTATTATCCCTAGAGGTACCTACTTTTTTAGAAAATTTACAGAAATACCTTCACGTTTTTACATCTTCTAAAAATATGTTTTATCTTTCAGGTGCAGCGGCAGTCACGACAACGTGCTTATATTGCCCCCCACTAGCAGCAATACATGCACTTATTACATACTGCTTCCCAGTGCTGGCAGTAGCCAGGTGTCACTGGTCAGTGCGGGTCAAGCTCACAGCGCTGTCGCTGACGGCGCGCGCAGCCCACGGGGAGCTGCCGCTGCCAGTGCCGCTGATGCGGAGGCCTACGCACGTCATCATCGTCGCCGGCGTAGGCCCCAGGGAGAGAAGAGACGCCGTCGACGTCGGTGACGTCAGATCTAAGAAAAAGCTCCAACCGAGTCTTCTAGGGCCGCAGCCGCAAACGTCGACCCTGCGCTCGCGGCGCCGCCTCGGCAACGTCCTCGTGGGCATTGCGGCGATATTCGCCGTGTGCTGGTGTCCGCATGCCGCCCTCGTGATATCGAGCACGTTTGGGCTGCATGCGCCACTGGTGATAGCACAGTACGCGCTGCTGCTCGGCCATGCGCACTCGGCGCTCAACGCCGTGGCGTACTGGGTGCTGAACCGGCACGCGCTGACGGCGGCGTGCGCGGCGTGGCGCCTGCCGCAGCTGCGCGTGCGCGAGGAACGGCCATCTTCAACAAACGAGGCAGCCCTTGGCGCCTTCCACCCGCGCCTAGCGCGCCCTGCGCCTTCCCCGCGTCCGCCCCCCTCCAGCTTCCTCTACTGATGTCCGTCTATCTTCTAAGCTCTGTCGATCTGTGATTCCTGTCTCTCAGTGCCTCTATAGGCGGCCCCGCTCGGGGTTGCCGCTATGTCGTCGTTATAAACGTGGTTGTTTGAGATTTTATGGAGAAAAATATCCGTGAAGCAATAAAGTGTATGAAACACTTACGGGAGTTTTATTGTTGTCGCCGATGACTATATAAACGGAAGATGACGTGTCGTTAAATCGGCAGATATTTATCTGTGATTTATCCTCGAATTTGCAGTTGTTGTTTATTTAACAGCTCCTTTTGTACCTTGAGGAAAAAATATATTTTTTTAGGAAGGGTGTTTGGGCGTTTGGGCGACTCTTAAATTATGCGTAAGATTTATAATAAAGCTGACTCCGTGTTAAGCGTTGCCCGATAAGAAGGAGGAAACGTTAATCCAAAGAAGCTGAACAAGAAGAGACTAAGCATATTATTCCATTCTCAGCACTTAGTAAAGTTTCGGCATACTAGTCCAAGCTACAATTAGAAGAATTACATTTACTCGTATGTAAAAAATGGAGAACCTGTTCCTGTCGGTTTAATAAATCACTTGTAATTCTACGTACATAGCTGATATATTGTAATATTGTAACAGAATTATAACTATTTGATCAATTGAGATTTTGTGAGAGTTCCCACTGAGAAAAATTGCACTGCTATTTCCATGAAACACGTCTCATGTCTGCGATAGCTTGGACCATTTGCCAATGTCTACCGTTCGGCGCATGCGCATTGAACCGTAAATATTGTGAAAGTAGCTCACCGACGCATATCGATTGGTAATTTCGATAGTACCGTCACCAGCTCCGGTAGCCGTGATCGTCTAGTGGTTAGGACCCTACGTTGTGGCCGTAGTAACCCAGGTTCGAATCCTGGTCACGGCAGTGCAAACTGTCGCGGCGGAGATTCACTTTTTGGACTGGCAAAAGTTAAGCTATGTTCCTATGTATGTTCCTTGTAAGTAATATTTCCTTTCATCTACATCCATACTATTAATATAATGAGATAAAGTTTGTCAGTTTGTTTCTTTGTAGGTCGTTTTTTCTGGAACTGCTCCGAGACTGAAAATTCTACACTAGTAGGAAGTTTCGTTATCACAGAAGACTGGCTAAGTACTCTGAAAAGGCAGAATTCTGGAAAATGAGAATTACCCTAGTAAAACAGCAGGATGCAGCTAGTATTTCATTAATAAACAATAGGAGCTTATAGTTGAGAGAAGTTACAAGATTAATCTCTTCCAAGCTTGCTTCTGAGCGCTTCTCGCTCGAATATAGTTCAGTATGGTCGTATTATAACTTCTAATTAAGCAATATCGAACTTTTATTATCATCATAATCCCCACAACCAGGCTATTAACCTGGCCAAGCAGTAGTGTGCAAACAATAGCTTGTTCCGGTTTGAAGGGCACTGTTACCAGCGAAATTACTGGGCATAATAATATGAGACTGTAGAACCGATGTTCGCAGTTATTATCGATTCATTTCAGTCTTTCAATACCGTTGGAGGCCCTTTGACCCGGCAAACTTCGACGCTGGCATTTCGACGAACAACAAACAAACAAACCTCAGTCCGGAAAGCCATTTACATAATACTCCATCTACTATACTGGTACTAGAAAAGCTTTTCAAAAATTCAATAGGAGTCACTACGAGTATCTTATTCTGCTGGTCTAGCTAGATTCAATGCATGTTCGAAATAGCGGATGTCATATTGAATTGGATGATTCAAATGTCTTGTGACGCAACAACTGCTATATGAGAACGGCGGGAGAGTTTTGTATCTTTTGTTGCGTTGCAATGGAAACTGTGTTGCAGAGGCGTTATGAAGTCAATCTTGAAAAACCGGTCAAGTGCGAGACGGACTCGTGCACGAAGGGTTCCGTAGTTTGTTGTATGGGAGCCCCCTTAAAAATTAATTTTATTTTAATTTAACTATTTATTTTCAAAGTGAATATATAAATAAATAGTCTGTGAATATTTCAAGCGTCTACCTGTTGCCATTCTCAAAATCAAGCAAAAATTAGCAAAACAATCACGTTTGTTATATAGGAGCCCCCTTAAATATTGATTTTATTCTTATTTTTAGTATTTGTTGTTAAAGCGGCCACATAAATACATCATCTGTGAAAATTTCAACTATCTAACTATTACGGTTCATGAAATACAGCCAGGTGACAGACAGACAGACAGCGGAGCCAGAGTAATAGGGTCCCGTTTTACCTTGTGGGTACGGAATCCTAAAAAGTACATTTATACGTTAGTAGTTAAGATTTAGCTAAAGTGGAAAAGCAGAACCGTTTTATGATCACTGCAGTGTACACATCTGGTTTTAGCTTTTAAAATATTAAAAGTAATAGTACATACTGTAGAAGAAGGCGTTATAATTATTTCATTTATACTTATTTACCTACTTAATTTATTATTTGACATAACATTTTAATGTTTTAAAACATAAGTTTCATTTTATTGGATTATGCATGAAGATATTATTCATCATCAACCCATATCCGCCCACTGGTAAGCACGGCTTTTACCTCGCTTTCGTCAGAAGGATTAGCCCATAATCCACCACGGGAGCTCGGTCATAGGCGATAATATTCATGACTTTATGTTCAAACTACTCAAAACAACCAGGATTTACTGTCATAAAAATCCTATTCCTGTTTCAAACAACGAACGCGTCACGTACCGTAAGCCCGAATTATAACTTTTCGACAAGTTTTCAACGCTGAAACTTTTATCGGCTTAACGCTCGTGTTTGGATGAATTTCGCATACATATATAAACAAGTTTGAAATTGAAAATAACAGCGAACACAATGCCACAGAAGATATATAGGAGGTGCTCCATACAGAACGGACATTGTCCACCCACCGCGATCTGCTTCTTCGCACCTCTACCCGCAATCCGGGGGGAAATTGAGAGGTCAGTCAATATGACACACCCAAATGACAAATGACAATAGACAAAGGAGTAGTATAAACCTTCATACAAGGGGGTTGTCTTTTGTTTTGGTCATGTAGTATTTTTGAGTACTTACACACGCATTTGGCGCGTGTACAAACGTCTTGTATGTGTGAAATGTCAAATCTATTATTTGCATGAAGTGTCTGGATGTGATAATGCAGAAAAGAAAGGACGAGTCAAAGTCAAAAAGTCGATAATGATTAGTCATTCGTCTGAAGCCAAATTGCTGTCGAATCGAGTCAAGCTGTTACTGGACAAAAGAGTATCGATTGGATTCGATATAAAAGTCTAAATAATTTTCTCGTTTTTAAAACTTACATTCATAATAGACAAATTGTCGAGCTTTAGTCCGTAGGCAGTCTAGTCAAAGTCAAGATTCAGTAAAGAGGTGGGTGCTTTTTACTAAAACTTCTTGGAGAGTCGGTACACGAAATGGCTCATATTTTAGTTTTGTATCATTTTCCACACTCGGACACTTTAAAGAACACTTATTGGATACTATTCCTCCAATAGTACTTGAGAAAATAATTCAAACAAAAACGTCACATTTTCAGTTTCCCGCTAAAACTCCAGATAGCATATTAATCGAACGAATTTAAAAAAAAAAAATCTCAGTGGCCAGCACATTTGTAAATTGGACATCAAAGCAAAAAGTACCTTTTCGAAATATCCCTCATTGATCGAAACAACATAACATTATTTAATGGCAACTTTTATAGTTTCTGTCGCAGTCATAAAGTTTCAAACTAATTACTATGAGATTGAAAAATCGCGAGCACTCGCTGGGTTGTTATTGCGTCTCCAGTGGACCGTTAAAGATTGTGAAAGTGCTCTTATTTTAGTAATTTGACTCAGGCTTTTAAACTTTTTGGTGATACCGTCACCAGCTCCGGTAGCCGTGATCGTCTAGTGGTTAGGACCCTACGTTGTGGCCGTAGTAACCCAGGTTCGAATCCTGGTCACGGCAGTGCAAACTGTCGCGGCGGAGATTCACTTTTTTGATAATTTAAATTATTTCTGGCTTAAAAAAGGTAGAATTTTATGGAAATATTTAGGATATAATGTAATTTTTATAAAATTATGTACGCCACTTACCACAACATTTAAATTTGTTTTTAATTGTTTTGTTTTTATTTTGTTTTTTATTTTTGGCGTACAATAAATAGTTTCATTCACATTCTATTCTATAAAAGAACTAAAATTAAAAAAAAAACGAAAATTTCATATTTAGTAAACTTAAACTTTAGATAAAATATGTTACGCAACTTTTGTTGCTGAACTTTTGTTGCTACCCACTTTAATTATATTTAGATTACCTTTCAACAAAACAAAAAACAAAAATGTCTAACATGTTTTTTGTTTTCATAAAACATGTAAATTAATAAAAGATAATATTATATACAAGTCACTTTACCATAAGGCCTATCAATTTTAGTAAATGCCCTTTACAATGTCACAAATCGACTTGAAAGTTAATTAAAAGAACTGCAATTCAAAACAAGATAACAATCCCATTTTTCAAGCTATTTCACATTTCATTCAACTCCAATTATCCAAATGACAAGGCTACATCTACAGCTGAAGAAACAAAGACCGAATTACTTTTATATCTCGTACTATCTACTTTAATTTAAACTAAAAGAATGTTTATTCTTATATTACTGATAAATGCAGATGTTAAAGTACTAAAGGCTTTCATCTTTGTCTTGAAATTAAATGGAAATGAAATGAAATGTGATTTTATTGGCTTTTAAAACAAAAATATACACTCAACTTAATTTACATAATAATATAATAAGACAATCAGGGTAAAAGGGGTATATTTTATTGGTGCTTAATTTAGGGTAAATAAGGGTTTTTGAAGTAAAACTTCTTTACGCACGCTTGACATATGGAGTAAGCTGGTGAATGCGTTACGAAAAATGTAACCGGACGAGGCGGGTGGAAGTTGAGAGGTAAATTAGATTAATAAAGTTAAGAGGTAGGTGTTCGGTAGTAGGTGGTTGGTTGTAGGTGACAGGTGACTGGTGACAGGTGACAGATGACAGATGGCAGGTGACAGAACACAGATGACAGATGACAGATAACCGATTACAGATGACAGATGACAGATGACAACTGACAGATGACAGATGACAGATGGCCGATGACCGATGGCCGATGACAGATAACAAATGTTAAATGACAAATCTATATATATAAAAATGTAATGTTGGTACGCTTCAAAAACTCAAAAAGTTCTGCACCGATCGAGCTGAAATTTTAGCATGATATATAATCCGCATCAAGGATAGTTTTTATCTATTTTTTTCATCAGTGACATATCAGCGAATGTGCGAATGTGCCACAGCGAAGCGTGGCACATTCGCACAGCTAGTGGTACATAAAAAAATATATAATAAAAATGGACAAGAGAGATAGATTCAAGCGCACATTTTCTTTCTCTCTTTCTCAAGATATTCTTCAGTCGTGTGGTCTAAAGCACACTCGTTTTTATTTATAATAACATGACCTCGACTCTTTTGAAAATGATTGGAAGGAACTAACCCTGGATCGAGAAAAATGGAAAGAATCGGGGGAGACCTATGCCCAGCATTGGGACACTACAGGCAAAAAACATATAACACAACTCCGACATTGCACATCAGTAATTTGTTTTTTTGTTTGCTAATTTTGTTTCATTTGGGTTAAAAATAAAAAAATCGCATTAGCAATATATTTTCGGACAAGTGTAATTAGTTATTATTCTTAATTCTGTAGTTTTTTTTATACTAGCCGATCAGTCAGTACCTATGTAGCTAGTTATAGCTGTGATTATGGGAGTTGCGGTCTTGCAACCACGGGCCGGATTACGGAAAGCGCTCGTAAAAATCCTAAACAAAAAGTTCGCAATCACACACTCCAAAAGTCACAACACGCGACTAAACCAGTGTGACTCTTCACTCTTCACTACAAGTTCACATAAGGGCATTCCAATTTAAACTCGAAACAAGTGGAAGCGCAAGTTTCAATTACGCACTCCACACTGCAGCGTCTGGTTCCAATCACTTAGCGCAATTAAAGTTGTGTTGTTGGAACAACAGTTCGCAGTTCCCTAGGGACCTGAGGTTGACATTGCCTTGGGAACGGTTAGACACACACAAGCAGCTCAGTATTAGAACCAACGTCTTTTGAGCACTTAACTACACTTTTGACAAGTTTTCATTGAATAAGAATGTGTAATAACTTAATCTATACTAATATATAAAGCTGAAGAGTTTGTTTGTTTGTTTGAACGCTAGGATCTCAGGAACTACAGGTCCGAATTGAACAATTCTTTTTGTGTTGAATAGTCCATTTGTCGAGGAAGGTTATACGAGTAGGTTATATAACATTACGCTACTACCAATATGAGCGGAGTATCAATGAAGAATGAGGCAAAAACAGGAAAAAAAATTTGCTCTTCAAAGAGTTATTGCGGGAAAACTTGAATTATTCGGGTGAAACCGCAGGGCGCAGCTAGTCAGTTATAGAGTTAAAAGCTTAAAGAGAGTGAGAATGAAACTTTGAATGTGTATTTTGTAATAACTGTGTTTACTGTAATCTTCGATTGTTGTAATTTGTTTCAATAGAAATAAATAAAAAAAATAATACAAAATTAAATAATGTTATACCTGTTGAATATAAGAAAAGTACAGGTTAAGGTACTAATAGTTTATTCGAAACTGTATCTTCTTTAAATAATTAGAGAAACACAATGACTATAATCGCCATACCTAGAACATACCATGTAATTTCTGTTGGAGATCCAAATTTTAAATGAACAAGGCTTTTTATGATCCCACTAATCTCACTGACGTTAGAAATGCGAAAGTTTGCGTGTTTTCTTCGCGCCGAAACATCTGAAAAGATTGGGCCTACCCTAATCTCCTCACGAAAGTGAGGGGAGACCCGTGCCTAGCAGTGGGCCGATATGGGTTTTATTTATTTATTTATTTATTTATTCTTTAGCACACAAATGGAGTACAAGGAGAACTTAATGCTAAGTAGCATTTTCTACCAGTCATCCTGGAGGTGTAACTGAAATGGTGGTGGTGTGGCAAAACGAGAGAGCAGAGAAAAGTATATTTAAAAGATATTTAGTGATAGAGTATTTTATTATAATACAACTAAATATATATCGTTATAATAGTCTAATAAATACAATATAAAATAGATAGATAAGGATATATTATATCGAGTAGGTGAGGAAAAAAAATTGTAATAAAGCAATTATGCAGTTGTAGAATGCACCTTTTGGACGTAAAAATCACGGACTAACCGCTTAAACAGGTCTCTAGAAGGAGCCTTTCTGGTGATGATGAATATTAACCACGTCCTCTCGCTAAGCTCCTCCCTAGTTACGTCCATATATCCCGGCCCTAGTTCCGCTTCAGACTTCTCGTTAGCTTGGCAACACAAACAGGATCTAAGCTGTTATATTGTCAAAGTTTTGAAATAGGGTTGCGATGAATTAGCGTACATGTAGAAATAGGACATAGGGGCTTACGGAAACTTGTTTAACTAAGTTGCCTTTTGATAGAAGGCGGTCAGCCTTTATCGTCGGGAGCAGTGGGAAATAGTGGCATGGTGTTGGCAACGCGGGGTAGGTAGGGGTCAACTTTATTATGTCAGTTATTCGCGATTTCGCTGTTTGCGGGTAAAAAAATTACGACTCGTTTCCTGTTTTCATACAACACAGCGAATACAGAATGCGAATACAGGAATCGAATCGCACATTTTTTAGCCGCGAATAGCGAATTCGCGAATAAGTGAACCGCGAATAAGGAGATTTCACTGTATTCATTTCGTCATTGTCGTCATCATCATCATCATCTCAGCCCGTATTAACCCACTGTTGGGTATAGGCCTCCTCTCCTTCACGCCACTTATTCCGGTCCTGTGCGAGACGTATCCGCTGCCTTCCGACTAACTTGACAAGGTCGTTCGACCAGCGGGCTGGTGGTCTGCCTACCGGTCTGCACCCTTCTCTCGGCCACCATTCCGTCACTGCTTTTGTCCATTCATTCAGTGTCAGTCATTGTCGTACTCTTCATAATTATGAGAATAGGAGTCGGATTTCTGACGTTAACGGTTTACTATGTTATCAATAACATTGATGATTTCATATTAATAATAACAACAGATTCTTGTAATCACACCCAGTAGGTACTTAGCTGTTCTGTGAACGAACGCACGCGTCGATTAATAATTGTATTTGTGTATTTGATAACCTTTTTGACGTTTTCATTCGACATGCGCATTATCTTGGCATTAGTAGCGTTCCTCTACGTATCAGAAGGACGTAAGTATTTTTATTATTTTTAATCTGTCTGTATTCTATTTATATAAAAATAAATCCCTATCTACCTTGGTCACGCAATAACTTGAGATAAAAAAAAAGAAAAAGAAAAAACAAAAAACAAAAAACAAAAAACAAAAAACAAAAAAAAAAATACAAAACTTGAAAAAGATAAAACAAATAGAACTTAAAATAATTAAAAAAATACTTAATATACTTCGCATAATAGCATCGCCAAAACAACTATCGGTGTTTTGGCGAATGGCCGAAGAGCCTCGACCAACATTGTTATTATATTATGACCTATTTATTATTATGCTATTGAATGGATTTTTATTTTTGTTTAATTTTATTATTGTTGTTGTTTTTAATATGACCTAAGCCTCTATACAGCTAAATATGAAATAAAAACAATGAAATATACTGACGAAATGAATTATACAAAATTTTTATTACAACTAGACACTGCATCTCTGCCATAGTGTTTACTAAGAACATAGCTGTTGTTCAGAAAGCTTATATAATGTATGTTTTTGACGAGTCATAATTATTTGTGCCCATCGTTAATATTTTGTATAAAAATATAATTAATGATACTATTTACAAATTATGATAATAAATGTTTCTATTCTATTCTATTCTAACACCTTAAGAGGTTTTCGCTAAATGGCTGGATTAAGGGTCGGATGCACGCGGCAGTAGGTCCTCCTCGACACGGCGCGTATTGTCAGGAGGTTCCTCTCTCTGCAGCCCTAACCATCGGCAGTCTGGGCCTTGCCCCGCTACCAGCGATACCCTAGGTTTATGTTTAATTATAATTTTTTGTAGTTTTTTGTAGAAATATTGTAAACAAAATTCAAATCAACACGAACTTTTAAAATTATTAAAATTGATGTCAATAAATATATTTCTATTTGAATTTTTATTTGTAGTTAATTTGCGGTGATTTCGTTTAATTAGCACATTTTCGAAATGGTTATACTAACTTCCAGTGCGACCTGAAGACTGCCAGTCACCACCGAGAGAGAAACATTGTTTGATAGAATACAGGGTGCGGTACCGGTGGCCTCATCAAATCAGGTAAGCACGTTCCGTAATATACAGGGGGTCCCAAAAGTGGACGTTCAACGACCAAGGATTACTTACTTCACTCATTTCCGATCAGACGAGAACAAATTTACATAAAAGAAGCTTGGCTCTTAAGAAAATTACTCTTTTTGTTATTTATTGGCTTAATTTAGGACATCCTGTACAAATATATATTAGTAGTATATTTGTTGATAAATTATCTTTTTTTCTTATTTGACTAAGTAGCGAGACGAGCAAGTCGTTAACCCGATGGTAAGCGCTACGCCTGCTCATAACAGTTATAGTGCCACCCAGAACTTTGCATTGCATAATCTTGCGCGGCACTGTACTGCACTCATCACCCAGGGACATCGGTTCTAAAGTCTCATCTTAGTATTTTAAATAAAAATTGGCAAAAAGTAACTATCTTTATCATGAAATTCCTATTTGTGTGTGAAGTGCTTATTTTCAAAAAAATATTTCAATGTTCCAACAGGGTGACGTCAAATTAGGGGCTGTCCATTAATCATGTGATGTTTTTTTAGCATTCTAACCCCCTCCTCCCTCTGTTGTAAAAAAAAATGCTGTAAAAAAATCATGTGTATTTTTAGTACGTCTGCAAAGAACGTCGATCATGGAGCAAAGAATCTTAAAATTTGTAGAATATTATCTTTTTTTAACTTTTAGAATAGCCGTTTTTCATTTTAGAAATCGCGCGTTTGATGAAAAAAATAATACACGTGATTTCTTACTACATCCTCCCCCTGTGATATTTCGTGATCTTTGCTAGACCCTCTCCCCCTTTCAAGCTCAAGCCTCACGTGATTAATGGACAGTCCCTTAAGAGGCACACATTGCTCATTTCCAACAAGAACGTATTATCTCACGTTCAACACGTTGAGGATTTAACACGTTCTTGCCGCAAACGAGTGACGTGTTATCGTTCTACTACTATTGCTCTCTATACGTATTTTCATGTCGTTTTTTCAGATACGTGTACAACTGGTACATGAAGAGCTGCTTTGAAATCCGCTGGTCTGATAACTGTCCGCCTGTGGCTGTGCCGACCTCGACCAACAACTTTCCCACGGAGCGAGACTGTATGGAGCAGTGCAGTGGATGGGCATAAGAGCACATACCACGCTACCAATGTAATATGTCCAAGGTGGCGACCAATCGACGACGATATACAGGGCGTGATTAACCCGTAGGCTAATTAGGTTGCAGCCTAGGGCGCGAGGATCGGGAGGGGCGAGCTGAAATCGTGTTTTCGCATGCACTATTAATCTAGCATCATTGCTCTACCCTACATATTTTAACTAGACCGAGACAATTTGAGACAAACCGAGACAATTTGGGGGTGGAGGAGGAGGGGGGGGGCTCATAATAAGCCTAGGGCGGTCAGAACTCTTGATCAGTCGCTGGCGATATACGACAAATGATTTGCCGGTGGTCGTTCTCGGGCGAGCGGCCTTTGACCGAGTCGATTGGATAAAAAACGGATTGGTTACATATAACTACTTACTTACTGCAATTGTGTCATGTAGTTTGTGTGTAGGTTATTAGGTAGTTTTCAAAAAAACGCCGTTTTTCGGACACATCAACTAATTATAAAATTCAACAACAAACTTAAATTCGAGTTCTCCACCTTTCCTTAAAATTGTAGATATTATATTATATATAAGATAAGATATTAAAGATGTTGGCCTCGATGCAGCTACTCGTAGTGTCCTTTCAACTATCCTAAGAGTTACTTTTCCCTAAATCGGAAAACAAAGTTACCACAACTTATATTATTTAGGCAGGTAAAATAGGCAATTTTTTAAGAAGGATTTTACTAAAGTTTTTAGGGTTGAAATTAGATGGCGTTGCATTATAATCAAGTGTAACGTATTAGTTAAATCGATATACAAGCTAAATGGTAATGCTAACTAATAATAATAAAGGCGCGTACTTGTAAAATGTGTTATATCACGTGGAGATAACATTTTCTTGTTGCACATGTATGAGCAGAGTATTCTATAACCACATTTGACATTTGATTTTAATTCAGCGCCCTCTATCGAATCAGTACGAAATTAAAATTGTTATTTATAAATGAGGCTTTGAATTTCCTACAAATTTTGTATGTACATGAAATCGTGAAAGCTTTTTTTACTATTTCTTTTTTTTGTTTTATTGTATGATAAAGCATTTACTATTATATTTTTTAATTGTTTGCTACGTTATTGTGTTTTTCACACCTTTTGTATATAAATATACTTTATTTTTTCAATGCGATCGCGTATGTGTACCACTTCTTATGAGGCCACTCGTATTTGCCCTTAAGACCAGAATTAAGTAAGTACGGCATTTTATTAAAAACAGAGGTTATGTTAGCATGCCGCTCCTTTATTATATTTCGGGCGTAAGCTTTAAAATTTCATAAAATATGGTAAAGGCCTCATGGTAACCAAATGCCAATATAATTTATGATAATTTACATTTTCATTTAGCGACAAGCGGTATCAAAAAATAAAATAAAACTTGTTTGTTTGTTGTTTTTCATAACTTGCCGCGAGTGCGGGAAAACACAACTGTTGTGTTTTTTGCATGGAAAAACACTATGGAGTGTGCAGATCCGCACCCGTGGCTAGACAAGCAAATCGTCTCAACGGTGAAAGTGTTAATATAAATTACTTCCATTCAAATAGACTACACACGGCTATTTATATCTATCTTCTTCATCGTCATCATCAACCCATATCTTCCTTCTGATTTTGGGTTCGCTATACCTGAGAAATTATAATGATAATCGATATGAAATATCGATTATCATGATGATGTCACCTCCCTATTGGCAGCATAAAATCTGTAATGACAAATAAAACCCTATCGAATTGACCCAAATATGTAAGAACAGTGTAAAATAACTTTTTATTGATCATAAAAACGAGGACGAACCAGACGTAACATCAGGAGGCCTACCATGACATCTTATAGCGATTCAATTGAAGACCTAAACTGAACCGCGTCGCATAATCGTATCGTGAGATTTTATTTTTTATGTTGCTGCCATTTTCAACCTAAAATTGATTCAATGTAGGTTGAAATTGGCCTATTAGCGATTCAATTTAGGTTGCTACCATTTTCAACCTAAGCCGGATCCATTTAAGGTTGAAAATGGCTGCAAAATAAAAAATAAGACGTCACGGTACGATTATGCGACGTGGTTCAGTTGAATTCTGCAATTGAATCGCTATAAGATATCATGGTAGGCCTCCTGAAGGGACATGATGACCTATCTAAACCAGATAAGGGCGTAATCTACGCTTTTACACTTATATTATGAAGAGGTAGAGTTTAATTTTAAAGCGTCACATTCACGCATATATATCCTGACCCCTAAGTGGGATTCCTGTATCTAGAGAGTCAGGAACTACGAGGACCATGGTCCTACATATAAATAGACCCAGAGCAAGTACCTGTGCTACACACAAATCTTGGCCCCGTGCGTTTGTGACTATTTGAATGAATATACGGAATTGTTATTAACCGACATAAAAAGGAGAGGGTTATCAATTCGGTTGTATTTTTTTTTTTTTGCTTATTACCTCAGAACTCCGTCGTTTATCAACGGATTTGGATAATTGTTTTGTTTATTTTTTCAGGTAATATTTCCATTGAAATTTTATCAAAATCCGTTCAGTAGTTCAATCAAGTAAACTGGAATGAAATATGTCATATAAGGAGCTGAAATTGTGTATTTTGCTTTCCTGTGGATTTTTAGTTGTTTAGTAAATTAATTTAAGGAAGATTTTTTGGGAAAAAAATACATTTTTATGAGTCTAAGTATACTATTTAAAAAATAACAATTCTATCTATCTATCTAATTGAATAACATTTTATAAGCTGTTTCATTGACTTTAAATCAGCAGCCTGAAACCAATTACTTAGAAAAAATTAATCCAACAAAAAAGCTCTTACTACGAACGAGGGTGTTTATAAATAAAACTAGAGAAAGCAATCAGGGATACACGCAGACAGGGCAGGGCGCGGCCGTTAATGGCCGCCGGCCCAGCCTGGCGTTACAGGGTAGCCAACCTGAAGCAGAAAACACAAACAATGAGGGAAAAAATCAAATCCATACTTTTTATAATTTTATATTATAAATTCGAATGTAACTCTTTTCTTTATTCGTTACCTTTTCACAGCTTAATAGCTGAACCAACGAATAAACAATAAGTCTGTTTATTCTTAGGGCTGAATGGATCGTATCAAAATTTAACGAGGAGATTAGATTATATCCTAGGGAAGGACATAGAATTCTTTTTATCGAGATAAAAACTCTTTACCAAAAATTAACTGAATACAGAAAAATTACATTAGGTAGGTAAACAAAGAGTAAAATTGGCGGTCTTATCGCTTAAAGCGATTTCTTCCAGACAAACTTAGGTGGACAGAAAATAATCATATTTCGATGGTGGCGTACTTAAATAAAATATATATACATAATAACCGCAACAAGTGGCACCGAGATTAGCTATAGTTTAAATATTCCATTTAATTTAATTGTGCTTTTAAATTATATCCTTTAATTAATCAACATTTTAGAAACCTTTAACCACATTGGAATGTCATCCCCATCGTTGCAACCTATCCAAATATTTCAACAACTTTCCTTGGATATATTTATACGGGGAATTCTAGTTTAAGGGTCAGAATCCCTACATGTACCTTGTTTAATCAACCTAGGTTGTAACCATGATATTATAAAAACAAAAATTGTAAATGTACCTATCACAGAAAATTATAAAACCTTCTCTTACCGTGAACAAAATAATGCTATCATTAGTTATACGGAAACAAAACCGGGGCCCGTAGCGACGCGCGACGTGAAGAGCCAAGATGGGTCTGACACGTGAACAGCGACGAGATACGACGTGACAAGATAATATGTGGGTACCAAGTAAACGGATACATTCACATTGAAAAATAGTTTTATTATAAAATAGATGAGCCGCGCGTTTTCACCCTCGCAATTCTTCAATTTTTTCCGCAAGAACTCTGCGTTTCAGAAAACAGCCTTTGTCACTTGGGAATAGTGAACTGACGATCTGAAAAAAATAAGTAAAAATAATGACGTTAAATCGTGAGTTTATAGAGAAATCCCATAGAAAGATTAACTTTAAATTATTCCCAAATTTTTCGGGATTTTTTCCTATTGTTCTTTCCATACAAACCTTTACAATAATTGTATGCTGCTTTATATTTGTGTTGGTAATTATTACCAACACAAATATAAAGCAGCCCAATGAGTTTCTATCTATCTATTTAGCCCGTATCCACCCACTGCTGGGTATAAGCCTCCTCTGTTTCACGCCATCCGTTCCAGTCCTGTGCCAGTCTCATGGGCAAATGATCATAATTTGCTAAATGTGGCAAATACCAGATTGACGTGACCAGGTTGATACGAAAGCAAACGCTACAGTTCAGTTTTCACTCCTTAGCTGCAAACCCCTTAAAATGAGAGCAAAGTGTAAGATCTCATCCACTGACCTTGGATCCCCGAAATGACTGTTAGCATTCCCTAATTTAGTACCAAGGTTAGGCGTAATAACTTAAGCTACTGTTCATAGAATCATTAGAATAAAGCGTAATACTAGCGTGGAGAAATTCAGCTCACGCTCTATGTCACTATCGAGGACAGAAGATAAATAGTCCTTGGCCAGGGGTGCCTCAAACTGCATGGCACTACGCTCTTGCTATTGTGTTAAGTATGTACTTAACCAAAACCGATGTCAACCCTACACACTCTACCACAGATAACCTAATAGTTACTTTCAAGGAAGTTTTACCAAAGTAAAGCTATTATGGTACGACTGTGGTTTTGTTTGCTCGACTTGCCAGGGGCACTGCCGTGACCCAGGTTGCTTTATAAGGATACTAACAGTAGCCCACGGTTTCATTATAACCCACATTAATTGACAGTTATTACGGGATAAAAAGCCGTATTCTATTCCAGAATCTAAAGTATCTATATACTAAACTAGCTGCGCCCCGAGGTTTCACCCGCATAATTCAAGTTTTCCCGCAATAACTCTCTTAAAAGCAATATATTTTCTCCGTTTTTGCTAAATTCCTCATTGCTGCTCCGCTCCTATTGGCCGTAGCGTGATGTTGTATAGCCTACAACCTTCCTCGATAAATGGGCTATTCAACACAAAAAGAATTGTTCAATTCGGACTAGTAGTTCCTGAGATCCTAGCGTTCAAACAAACAAACTCTTCAGCTTTATATATTAGTATACATTTCACCAAAATCCGTTTAGTCGTATATCTAGGCGTGAAGGGAGGACAAACACACAAACTTTTGTATCTAATCTAATCTAACGCCTAAACGATGGAACGGACAAAGGACACTGATTTCTATACTTATAAGCCCGTTAAAATTAAAAGTTCCTGTAAGATAATAGTTAACGCGGGTTAAACCGAGAGGCGCTGCCAGTTTATAAAATTACCGAGATATTCTCAAGTTAAGGTTGACCTATACTCACCGTCTTTTGTTTCTTGGCGTTAAGCTTCTGTTCTGTAGACAATTTTTTATTCCGCTGATAGTGACAATAAAAATGTCGCATTCCAGCGTAATCCCGATCTATCCTATCGCAGTACGACAAAACGGAGGCTTTTACGACGTCGCATACGGCATAGTGTCCGCATACTAAGTAGGTTGTCCTTGACACGAAGTCTCTGTCGCCTACACTACTCTGTCGGTCCGCCCTAATAACGAACTAGACGTACAGACAGTAACGCAATTCAGTACAAAAGTTCTGTGGCTAACAATGGGTAGGGGTGAGCTGATGGTGTTCTATGGTAACTTTAAACGCATGTATTTACTATACATATTTTGATATGTGCATCTGACTGACGATTATATCGACCTATGTAAATGCCTAAAGTGATATTCGACCGTTCTTAATTAGATATTAGATATTTATTTGATGAAACCAAAGTGAAGTTATCTGAAAACTATGCATGAAACAAAATTAAAACACTAACAATGTGTTTAAACATCTGTAAACAATATTTTCTTATTCAGCTTTTTGCTTTGAAATTAAGACTAAAATTGTAGGTTAACTAATTACACACGTTACATACATCAAGAAAAAAAATGCAAACTTGACCCATACATTGCATACAGTTAGTCAAAATAATTAGGATATTAGCACGAATTAAAACTGGAAAAACAAAAATAAGAAAAATCAGTCATAGTCATAATCTAATTTCATGACAAGTAGTTAGTAAGTCAGTATTATATAGACCTTGATACAATCGATTGCTACTTGAAGCCCAAAGAAAAGGGTGGTTTTGAGTACAATTTGACAGTTGCGCCGCAAATATTGTTTGATCGAAACAGTTTGCAACAAATAACCCTGTAGATAACACAATCCACAATATAATGTTAATTACTTATTAAAAGTACAATTCCACTTATATGTAGTTACGTTTTGCATAGTGTCCATTGAAGAAAACCGCACCTCGCCGGACATCTGAAAGGGTCACGATCAAAAGAGCTCTGTCCGATGATTCGCTACTGTTTGTAAATATAGTGTGACCTAATCCACATTGGGGCTTGTCAGTGTTTAGCCGCCCGCCGCAACAGGCTGTCCTGACCGGCGCTTTGCAGGTCGTTCCGGATAATACTGTAAAATATCGGTTTGTGACGCAGTGGAACGGGATGGGGAACAAGGTCGTCACGTTTACGGAGAAGCAGCTGGAGGATTATCAGGTGAGGATGTCCGGAATAGTCACGTAGTCGGGACTTATTCCTAGGAGTAAGATATTATGTTTATGAGGGGTCTTAGGATCATTTTTGTTCTTTTCTTGTGTTTGTCTGATGTTCTTTTATTGTCTTTTTTTAATTCTCAATTATTGCATACTGTTTTTTCGGTTGTTTTAAAAGTTGGTATTGAACTAGAAATTTAAAAAGTTTAAATACCTAATAACTTGGAATCAAATTTGAATTTTACTATCTAATTTATTTATTATGGTTAATGTCATAACAATATATTGTAATGGTTTCATATGTCAGAAATGCGTAAATTCTGGATCCCCAATTTTGCTGGTCCAATTTTTTTGTATTTGTAATTACGCTTTTTTGTTTATTTAAACTTTAATTGTATTTTAGTGGTTTTCTTGAAATCAGATACCCAGATACTGTCTAAAAATTTAATATTGATTTACCAATGAGTATTCCGCCAACAAATAATTTGTTAACAAACAAATTAATATATTAATTTTAATAATCTCTTAACAGGACTGCACCTTTTTTACAAGGAAAGAAATACTTAGGTAATGTACCTGAATGAGTGATATATTTTAGATACCTTACATTATGATCGTCTCATTAATCAGTTAGAAAAAAAAAACACACTTAGACATAGCATACCCAAAAAACGCGGGAGGAGCCACGGGGCAAAGCTCACTTGAAATGCATAGATATTAGAATAGAATAGAAAACTGTTTATTGTACACCAAACAAAATAAACACAGTAAAGAAAAATTACAATTGGCAAACAAGGGTAGTACAATCGGCCCTATCGCTGAAAGCGATTTCTTCCAGACAACCTTTGGATGGACAGTAAACAACATTTTTCGATAGTAGGGTGGGTTGCGTACTAACATCATTTTATAAACACTGTACTTACGTTATAATACACATACACACTTTACCTTATAAATAAAAAAAAACTAATAAATAACTTGCAATCGAAATAATAAGCAGTAGTAATATAATCATGCTGAAGTTTCATGGCGTAATTAAGCCAGCACTGTACAACACGCTCAGACGAAATAACGTCGCGCATTTTGCCGTACTGTACATTGCAGGCGTAATTACGCCGCGTAATTACGGCAAGTGTTACTAAAAGGGGTATAAGTGCTTTTAGATAAATAAATAATCCATGATTAAGGGCAACCAACAGTTCATCAAACTTTACCCAGTTTACTTCGGTCAACCACCGTATTGTCTGCCATCAACAAAAGAATTCTATTGGCATTATTTCTAACTATTAAAAGCATTGTAGTTATTGGCTGAATAGAAAATGACACGACTCAAACGTACCACAGCTTTTAGAGATGGGCGAATCTGAGATGTTTAGGTAATCGAAAGTATGGCATTCGGTGCTAAATTACAATCGAGTTTTCATCCTCTTCTGCAAGAGACTGCCTGGGGAGGTACCACACCTTCGCCAGATATTCATCCGCCAAGCAGTAGTGTGCAAACATTACTGTGTTCCGGTTTGAAGGGCATTATTTCCAGCAAAATTACTAGGCATATGAGACTTTAGAGCCGATGCCTCAGGGTGACGAGCGCAGTGCAGCGCCGCGCAGGATTATGCAATGCAACGTTCTGGGTGGTGCTGTGACTGTTATGGGGAGGCGTAGCGCTTACCATCTGAAAGAAAGAAAAGAAAAAAAGAAAAAACATTTATCCTGACACAACTGCGCACAACAGCGAACAACGTACTTATTTAGAGACAAGACAAGAAAATGAAAACACACGATGAACATAATAGTGTACGCAGATAGCCGGCGCGCAGTGATGTCAGACAAGGCCTGAGCTCAGCATAATGCTGTGGTCAAACCACAACGCTGTTTTTCAGCTCTTGCCTTTGGTGACACACGGACTTAAAAAAGACTTCAAAAAATGTCGTATATATAACATGTTTAGGGCATTGAAGGACTTGCTCGTCTCATCGATAATAATAAATAAATACTACGTCCATCACTATCGGCTTCCAATTGTAATAAGTACATTTCATTAGCGCTATGTAAGCCGATTAGTGAGTGACGCATCGAGGATTATCGAGCGCGGGCGGCTTCACTCACGTTTTCGTTCTCACGATGGGTGTAAGTAATTTAGGAAAAAATTAAGTCAGTTGCACTGGAGTCCAATGACCTCATTGGTGAGGGGAACAATTAAAAAAAAGGTTTTATAACTAGCATTCTTTTTTTTAGTCTTGCAAAATTTGAGAGCTTTGTTAGAGTTTAGTAAAAAGACTGTTCATCCGGTCGCCATCAAATTTCAAGGAAACAGGCGCTGGGCTTATACGAAGATTGGTTCGAAAATGTAATCACAATCAATCCAGCTATTTTGGAGAGCATATTAAATTATACACCTCGATTTTTAGGGTTCCGTAACCAAAGGGTAAAACGGGACCCTATTACTAAGACTCCGCTGTCTGTCTGTATAATATTCAGCTACATATTCACTTTAAAATAAATAATTAAATTAAAATAAAATTAATATTTAAGGGAGCTTCCAAACAAAGTACGGAACCCTTGTGCGCCAGTCCGACTCACACTTGGCCGGTTTTTATATATTGTCGAAAGTCAAAACGTTGAATCTTCGGCCGGGTGGACAGTAGTTCAGTTAACGTCACGATTCAGTAAAGTTCGACAGTTTCATATATGCCTACTAATTACCTACCTAGTTACCTAAACGGCAAGCCAGACAAGAGCTCTGCCTTACTGCATTGGTCTGTTTACACTTAATGGTCAAAATGTGCAGATGAAATTGAACCTGTAAAATACGAAATAAGTCATTCTAGTGAGGTAGGTATTATCTATGGTTGTTTTCTCCAAACATTTTATTTGTTTACAAAAGCAATTTAATTAGTAAAGAGCCCTGCTGTTTCTGTGTAGGCACGTTGGTTTTGTTTTGCAATTCACTGAAGCCCTCCATACAACTTTCATTTCAATTAAAGTTCAAAGTGAGTAGGTACTTTTTTCATTTCAAAGTACCAACGTTAAAATGAAGACCTTCAAAAACCCTTTTTATTTCAACGAAACCCTAGAAACTCCAGCGAACTGGCTGTGGAACAAATTGCGTAACAACTTTGTTTCGGAATTTGTTGGTTTTTTCTCCACTGAATAAAAAGATAAGCAACGTGACACGATCACATTTATGTTGCTAAGTAAAGAGACGAGCAAGTCGTTTACCTGATGGTAAGTGCCTGCTGCATTTGTTGTAAGCACTTTTTGGCAGGGCTTTTAACTGGTTGCCGCGTCTCACGATATTCTAGTAGAATTTTTCTAATAAACGTAAATCATTAGCCCACAGCCTAGTATTAGGAGAAATGAATGTTTTATGAGATTTGAAGTAATTTGTGGCTACCGAAGTGAAACCTATCATTAGCTGCCGATTGCTGATAAGGACTTCGAAAGAAATTACGCGCTATTTATAAATGGAATGGACGAGCTATACGGTCGGCCTCAAGTAGTTGAGCAGTGAGTGTGGTGAGGGTTTTGATAGCATCTCCAGGATGACTGGTGGTGAATACTAATTAGCATTAAGTCCTCCTTAATAATATTCATCATCGTCATCATCATCTCATATCGTCCCACTGTTGAGCTCGGGTCTCCCTTCACTTTCGTGAGAAGGATTAGTATGGACATATTATTATATTATACTAGCTGTGCCCTGCCACGCTTGGCTGTGGCACATTCACACATTCGCTGATATGTCACTGATGAAAAAAATAGATAAAAACAATCCTTGATGCGGATTATATATCATGCTAAAATTTCAGCTCGATCGGTGCAGAACTTTTTGAGTTTTTGAAGCGTACACAAACCAACATAACATTGTTATATATATAGATTAATATCAAATGCAATAACATTGCCATATTAACATATTATTGTGTTATAAACACAGATTTTTTAGATTTTTTTTTTTATATTTATATAAATATCGTTCCAAGCACAAAAGAATGAAGTGATTGTTTTACATACCGTTATACATATTTATTTTTATATAAATAAAAGGAAAACTAACTAAAACTAAAACTTAGAAATCTAACAAAAGAGGGTGTTCATATACTTGTTTATATTGGTAATTGTGAGAGAGACGAAACGAAAAAGATATTTCTCGTATGCGATTACTATATTTTCCAGCGAACGAAACAAAACTCCATCAACAATTATTTTTCACTCATTAACATTTCACTATATTGTTAGAGTTTGTAAATTTGTAACAATTAATCGATATCAATTAACTAAATAGTTACTTAATACCTCTTTATACTGACAACTTTTTGGTTGAGATCTTTTTGGTTGAGTAGTCGGACCTTAGTCGGACGAAAAGAAAAAGGGAAAAAAGGAGGAATGTATGTCAGTGCGGCATTCGAAAATTGGAATCGAGCAAACGACTTTGTTATTTTAAAAAGAATATATGATTGTCTTGAGAAAAAGAAAGAAAAACAGTGAACGTGTTAAGTAATATTTTATCTTTTAATAAACTTACTCCGACGGGGCCTAGAATAGTGATACCTAGTCTTACAATATAAAAAAGAACAGAAACTAAATTTTAATAATTAAACAAAAAAGGTCCGTCGCCCACAGTAATAATATGGTTATAGTGCAAGTTTTTTGTCGGCACTCGCGGAGTGCCACTGTTTTTTTTTTATTTTTTTTTATTTGTGTGTTAAAATATAAATTCATGAATAATAAAATCACACAAAACCTCAATATACCACCGTAGTATATACTTCTACGAGTACATCTAACTTTCTAAAAGTGGAGTTATCTTGCACCTAACAGGGCTGGACTAAATTGGCACTTAGGTACTTTGAAGTAAACATACAAGTTCTTATATTTATGAATACCACGATACATTAAACTTATGTAAGTTTGGCAAATTCTATTCAACCAGAAATTGAACCTAGCGTTTTATGTAACATACTTTACTGCGACTTCGGAGGACAATTAAAGCACTCTGTAATATAATAACCATTAGGTTGTGTAACGAATCAATGCTGTTTTGGACATACCGCCTTATTGCGAGGCGTTGATTGATGTAAATTCAGTTTTTCTTAATACTGGCTCTAGTTCTGGCCGTGTTAGTTATTCTTTATTGTAATAAAAACTCACACCTCACGTTTTTTTTTATTCGACTGAGTGAGTAGACGAGCAAGTCGTTTAACTGATGGTAAGCGCTACGCCTGCCCATAACAGTTACAGTGCCACCCAGAACTTTGCAATGCATAATTTTGAGCGGCGCGGCGCTGCACTTCACTCGTCACCCTGAAACATCGGCTGTAAAGTATCATATGCCCAGTAAATTCGCTGGAAACAGTGCCCTTCAAACCGGAACACAGTAATGTTTCCACACTACTGCTTGTACTTTTGCTCTATTGTAATACTCGATTTATGAACTAAGGGACTTTTACAGCTGGGCCCTTCAATTCCCCTTTTGTTATGTCCATCTCACTGTATTTTTTATTTTACAGAGTGTTCAAAAGATTCCGGGAAGTCAATCCTAACTTAGTCCCCAAACGAATGACTGAGAATCAAGCCCACACCATAGCAGTTCCGGTGGAGGAAATAGAGAAGTTACCTGAACTAAAAGCAAGTTTACCTTTCTACAGACTTTGCAAATTAAATATTTTTATGTCATCCCTATTTCCCTACTTATATTATAAATGCAAAAGTAACTCTGTCTGTCTCTCCATTAGGCTTTCACGCCTAAACTACAAAACCGATTTTAATGAAATTTGGCACAGAGATAGTCTAGAGCCTGAGAAAGGATATAGGCCACTTGATAATGCGAAAAAATGATTGTACGGGGTTGAAATAGGGGATGGAAGTTTCGTCATTTTTGAAGTTAGAAGCATGAAACTTATTTTTTAGGCTTTCGATAAGATATAAATAAATATGACATTCAAATTTCAATTTATATTTAATCAACAAAATAAAAGTGAGCCTCATTTTTATAAAATGCTCAGGACCAACAATAAGTTAAAGGCGGCTCTGATTATATCAAACACTATAATATTTCAGGAAAACCCTTTCAAGCGCCGAATATGCCAAGTGTTCTCTCACGATGGCTCCGGGAACTTGACCTTTGAAGATTTCCTCGACATGATGTCTGTGTTCAGCGAAGCAGCACCGAGGGACATTAAAGCATGGTAAGAAGACACTGAACTTGCTACAGAATATAAACCACTAAGCTGTCTTGGAGATATATTAAGGAACCAACTGCAGCCAGGCTAACATGCGAGCCGCGAGATATCCACTCTTTACAAGATTATTATCTTGGCATCTAATCCTACTGTATATTTCAAATATTTGGCGAGACGAGAAGGTGGAAGATGCTTGGTTGGTAGTGACAAAATGGTGGCAGGCAACTTGCTCGATGGTCAGACAAACGCAGGAAGGCAGTGGATTTGTCTAGCGCAGGACTGGAATAAGTGTAGATAAGGAGGGCTTTACTCAGCAGTGGGTTTTGAATTAAAATATTGTAACACACATGAAGAAGAATAAAGAATAGAAGAAGAAGAATTATTAAGAATTATTTCGGAGGTAGGTATGATATCCACAAATCGGGACGGGCCCCCGTGGTGGATTATGGCTTAACACTCCTCACGAGAGTGAGGGGAAACTTGTGATCAGCAGTGGGACGATATGGGTTGGTGATGATGATGATGATGATGATGTAAGTGTGTGTATGTGTCTTTGTTACCACTCAGCTTCAAGACGGCTGAACTGATTTTGATAAAATTTGGTAAGTATATTAGCATAGGTTATGGTATGACCTTTTTTATTGCATGTAAAAGAGTATCATAGTCTTTAACCCGTTCGCCAAATCGAGTGCCGTATTTGAATCGAATTACCTAAAGAGGCTAAAATGCCAATCTATGATTCTGATAATTAACCTTTACGTACCGCCGCAATTAAAATTACGACCGCAGATAGTTTGCCCCACTACCTTTTGTTTGTCCCAATTTTATGTAGAACAAAATAGGTAGTTTAATGCCCTAATGGAGCGTAATATGCAGAAAGCTCACGCAATGTATCGATTTGCGAGATCCGATGGAGCGTCGCCTGTGTTTCTTTGTTCTGGTTTTCTAGAAAATTATAGGGCGAGGAACGGAAAACAAAATGGCGTGTTTGACATTTCGTACTTTTTGAAAAAAGGTGAAACTATAACTAAACTGAAACTTGGGTTTGTAGCAGTTGCTCTACGAACCCAAGTTTTGGGGGTATTTCGGTTTTTTTTGTTGCAATTAGACAACCGCTTGACCGCAGGCTCACCTGTACCTTCCACTATTGACAAGAGCCAGAAAGGTTTCGTATCCGATTCCGACGAATTCATTCCCGATCCGATGCTTTCTAAAAATGCGTCGGATCGGGAATGAATTCGTCGGAATCGATTCGACAACTTTCCGACACTTGTGAATAAGGGTACTGATGGTAAGCGACGGCGCGGTCGACGGTGGAGCATGCTTGCCTAGAACGAATGACACCCACAGCTAGAAATCTCCCAGATTAAACCTAGCTCTCGGAAAACAGGCCGATGTCTCAGGGTGACGAGCGCAGTGCAGTGTCGCGCAGGATTATGCAATGCAGGGTTCTGGGTGGTGCTGTTACTGTTTTGGGCAGGCGTAGCGCTTACCATCATGTGAACGACTTGCTCGACTAGTCACTAAGACAAATAAATAGTTCATACTACTTAATTTCGGCATGTTTCCTTCCAGGTACGCATTCCGGATCTATGACCTCGACAATGACATGTACATCGGGCGCGAAGACCTGCTCGAGGCCACGCGATTGCTTACGAAGGGCGAACTGCACCCCCAGGTAGGCCGTCATCACTAAAGGCCCTTAGTCTTGTCAAAATGGTACTTTCTAAAGCGAACTCCCCTACGGCTTGTTTTAAAAATCAGATAAATATATATTCGAATTTATCAATTCAAGTACAACATTTAGCTTTATGCTTTTTTTTAATTGGTTATGGTTTAGGAAACTTTTTAACAGGATTAAATTTTTTTCTTGATCGCGTATCTTCTATTAAACGGCTTCGGCGATTTTACTTATATCTATGTTAACTGATAGATAAACTTGATAGCTATAAGTGTATTATTGATTTCTCAATCGAACAATCGTGTCCATATGAAAATTTTCTAAATTTTCGTGTTATTTCGACGGAATATTTGACGTAACAGCCACGTTGGAGTGCACGCTGACTTGGGCTTTGTTTCAATAGTATTGCGTGTGATATTTGTGCTGAGCTGCGTCGAGTTGCTAATTTGGGCACTGTAATCACCTTAAGTCTTATATCTCATAATATAATAGAGTAAAGTCAGGGCCTTAAGCAATGTCAGGCGTGGGCAACAATTGGACGGGTGACAGCCTGGTGATGTTTTAGGTTTTGTCGGAGATTTATATATGGATTACTAACAGCGCCCCGCGGTTTCACTCACGATCGCTAATAATCCACAGGAACCGTCAGTTTTTACGGAATGAAAAGCTTATCTTCTATTCCAGGGCCTAAAGTATTCGTATACTTAATTTCATCAAAATCTGTTCAGCGGTTCCCGCGTGAAGGGAGGCCAAACGCACAAACTTTCGCATTTATAATATTAGTGAGATTCATCAAACAATTGTTATGGATATAGTTTGAAAATAGAATATTTTTTATCGGGATATATATTGTAGTTTTTTTTGGTGGGAGCGATGTTTGGGTTTTAAACTAGACTATAAATATAAAGCTGGGTCCATATCTGTAACCGTGACAGTGACTCCGTGACTGTAACAAACCACAAGTATGGACGAGTTTTGTCACGCGTATTTAATACGGACACGGAGTCACAGATGTAGACCAGCTTTACAGTTCCACAACTGTCTCCAGGAGCGGGACGAGATAGTCGCCAGCTTGCTGGACGAGGCTGATGTGGACGGCGACGGCAGACTGTCCTTCATGGACTTCGAGCACGTGGTGGTGCGAGCGCCGGATTTCCTCTCCACCTTCCATATTAGAGTGTGAGATAATAAAGCGTTTTTAATTTTGGATGATGTCGTGTTTTATTGTACACATTAGATATGTCAATTAGGAGCTCTGTAATGGCTTATTTACTAAATCTATGGATTTCTATCGTTAGGGAGTCAAAAGTAAGATTAAAGAGCATGTGACTGAGCCAGTGTGGTGGGTACCCATACTTAGTAAAGACTGTGTGTCAACAGCGGTGACGGGAAAGCTGATGATGGATACAGCATTAGTGATTATGGTGAGTAAGTAGTACTTGAAGTATTCTTAGAGAATAAGTCGATGTATAGGTATAAGTAATTACATGGATTGCTCTGCGGTCACTGCTAATGAGACAAGAAATAGTTAAAAAAAAAATATGAGTAGGTAGGTACTCATATTTTTTTTATTATAACAATATATCAAAGTGTACCTGCTTCGTGTAGGTATATTTATGCGTTACAATTTCGTTTCATTAATTTTTTTTCTATTTCCAATCTCCTGTGTTAAGTGTAGGTAGTAAAAAAATATTGCGAAAATGCCCAAAAATATAAAAATTCTTGTGTGGAACCAAGAGAGGTAGCTGTAGATAGACATCGCAGCAATGTTACGAGATACGCTAAAATTCGCCATGTCCGCCATTGCTCCGGTAGCCGTGATCGTCTAGTGGTTAGGACCCTACGTTGTGGCCGTAGTAACCCAGGTTCGAATCCTGGTCACGGCAGTGCAAA
The DNA here is from genome assembly GCA_912999815.1 of Campaea margaritaria. Taxonomy (NCBI): domain Eukaryota; kingdom Metazoa; phylum Arthropoda; class Insecta; order Lepidoptera; family Geometridae; genus Campaea; species Campaea margaritaria. Next base: position 12,405,765 of record OU538789.1, on the reverse strand, counting down.
CTGTCGCGGCGGTGATTCACTTTTTGCTACTTTATAATTTTTCCTGTAATTCGCTACTGTATGAAACAGGGAAGATGGAATTAATATTCCATATTCCATTCCTATAACTTCCCAAACCAAGCCGTGTTTTATTGAAGAGTAATGTGAGCTCCGTACAGGAATAAACAGGATGAATGCTTAGTAACGTTCCCTTTGGAGTAAATAATTATAAAGCAATTTTCTATTTCGTATTGAATAAATAAATAATTATGTTATGTTCAGTGAAAATACCTTACATTCATTTTTATTTGATTAACACGTTCAATGCTCAACCGTTTTAATTTTTTTTGGCTCTTTTATGAATCTTCACACAACATTGTGTGTTGACTGTTGGCGTTGTGTCGTAACTATACCCAATCAGCTGTGCGGGCGCACACAACTGGTGTGATAAAATTGTCAATACAGCAGTGCAGGTTCGCACGCCAGGCGTGTTTCTGCTTGCCGTTTTAATCATAAAAACAGACGCGTGTGTTTTCACCAATAACGTGCTAAAGATATCAAGGAAATGTATAATATATCCTCCCCACGAAAGTGAGGGGAGACCGTGCTCAGCGGTGGGCCGATATGGGTCGATGATGATGATGATGATGAAGGAAAACAATCTTGCAAGTTTCACCAAAGATAATGAATATAACGACCATCTGAACAGAAGTTTAATAAAAACTGTCTGTCAGCCCTCACTATTTTTAACAAACTTGTCACAAGCATTCCAAGCTCAACTGGAAACGGATATTTAATAAAAAATACTTGTAAGCTTACTTTGGGAATTTCTTCTTTTATTGTATTAAAATTACTTACTGATTTTTGTGGTTTCGTGCGTAGAAAATATTGCGTATCTATTAATTAGGTACCGTACAATGACCCGGAGGCACTGCGTGACACGTGTCACGGGTCATTTTCCCATAATGAACACACGGTTTAATGACAAAAATACAATTTGATTAATATAGTATTCTATTGTTTTACAGGCTCAATGCAGCGTAGAATACAGGGTACAGGTATAGTTAAAATAGAATAGAATAGAAAAGAATACGTTATTGTCCAAAAAACTAGGTACTTACTGTGATATACAAATAAATGTAGGCACACAATCGACAGTGGCGCCTCTCCTCACTCCCAATCTGTCATTCAGAGCGGGCGGTCGTCTCTTCTGAGCGTGTGCCTACTTACTGATAATCTGGTTGTTTTACTTTAAACCCAAGCCCTAGATTAGTGAACACAACACTTATTAAACTAAAAAAACTAGTAACGACTTCATGGATAAAATAAGGTTTGTTTACATGTAGATATGTTTTGTTTGTTGAGTAATTAGTAATTGTTTTTTAAATGAAATCAAATAACCCAAAACTCGTTAAAAATAGCCGCAAATTTATTTTATATTGCTAGGTGGCGAGTCGAACAAGTCGTTCACCTGATGGTAAGTGCCACGCCTGCCCATAACAGCTACAGTGTCACCCAGAACATCATTTATTTTTGATGTTGTCTGTAGCTACAGTGATGATCTGACAATTTCAAAAAACATTGCCGGTATTTCTTAAAAGTGATAAAAAGCGTCAAAACTCCGTGTCCCTCACTGAATAATGTCGAATAGAGGAATAGAGACGAAGAGAGGAGGGATTTATATAAATATTATGACAGTTCTAATTTATGAGCTTTCTACCCTGCATAACTTGTCTTTTAAAGCTCCTAGCTCTACGCTTTCCCTAAAGTAGCGACCTCTGTTGTAGAATATAAGAACTCTTGCTTTTTTTATGATAGTGCCATCTAGTGTCGAGTAGCTCAACTAAAGTGAACTGATTACAAAAAATAAGGGTTATTTGTACAAATTAATTAATTTTCTTTATTTTTATTGTATGTATTGCTGTTTTTTTATTTTAAAATAACTCTGATTGTGACATTTAAGAACGTTATTAAGAACGCACTTTATTCTATATTGCACGTGTTCTCTATGTTTTCAAATGTCTATATTATCTATGGCTAAAAATTAAAGTACCTTCGCTTTTGTAGTCGCGTTTTTAGCAATATCATGGTTAAAATGCTATTATAACTCGATAATACGCAAAACGTGCCTCAGGAATCGTCGCTAACACGTAAAGTGAAGAGGATCAAATATTTTTTACAATTATATGGTTACTCGCTCTCATTTGACAAATTGCGCTAGACCGCATATTTAAAATGGCAGCCCTACCACGTAGAATAATCAAAGAGACACAGCGACTGATGCAGGAGCCGGTGCCGGGAATCAGCGCAGTGCCGAGCGATACCAATGCTCGCTACTTCCACGTAATCGTCACCGGCCCAGAAGACTCGCCATTCGAAGGTGGACTGTTTAAATTAGAGTTATTTCTGCCAGAAGACTACCCCATGTCAGCGCCTAAGGTTAGGTTTATAACTAAAATATACCATCCGAACATAGACCGGCTCGGCCGTATATGCTTGGACATACTGAAGGACAAGTGGAGTCCCGCACTGCAGATCCGCACGGTGCTGCTGTCGATCCAGGCGCTTCTGTCGGCGCCGAACCCGGACGACCCTCTGGCCAACGACGTGGCCGAACTATGGAAGGTGAACGAGAGCGAAGCCATCCGAAACGCGAAGGATTGGACGCGGAGGTACGCCATGGACAACTGAGCCGGCGCCGCCGCCCCCGGGCCCCCGGCTAGCGCAGCGCGACGAGGACGACTAACAGATATCTTTAAGAGTGCAAGTTATGTTATACACCCTACACCGAGTAACTTGTGAAGAGACAATTGTGGATAAATTCTATAATCGGTGGAGAGCGGCGCACTCTCACATTTCTACATAGCCTCGCTCGCCCCTTTTTGTCTCGGAATGATCCGATTCCCACTGATCATTTACCGTTCACATGTAGCTTCGTTACGATATTAGGTATGCATATTTTTTTACTATCATAATAGCGTTTCAATGAACACCTTGAGACTTAATTGTATATATTTCAATGGTTACAGATTTGGTTAATTTTATACAAAAGATAGTGCTAGCAGTCACAAAGTTGTGTGCCTTTGTCAGCGAGTTCTTGGACACCGTCTTTTGAGTGAAATGTATGCTTATCGGTTCTGATCTGTAGCGATACTGAACATTAATTTTATTTTTTATTTTGTCATAGTAAAGTGAAATCCCTTAGGTTTAACTGTTTCTGCCGTATCAACATGATTTAAGAATCTTCCGTGTTCTATTTACTTGTATAAAAGTTATCAATTAAATGTATTTATGTAAATTTAATTTGGCTTTGTGAGGAACTTCAAAATACATAATATACAAAAGCTAAACCAATTTTTCATTTTTACATCGCCTTCTACTAGTTCTAAAAATAGAAGCTTTACAATCAATAATATTGCCTGCTTGGATACGAGTATTGTATGACTTTTTTCCTATTGACAAGGAAACAAACTGTGTTTAATTTACTGCCTTAGTTTTAATCCTTGAAATATCCACATCCAATTGAAACATAAGAAAACATGATTCTTCATTAGTTGCCTAAGGCTGTGGAAGTCAAAATAGATCATCAAACACACACAATTGCCTTTCTCCCGTTGTGGAGCATCATACATAATGTTTTGTCTCCACTTTTTTATGTCATGGACTTATGCAATGTTTTAAATGTCAGCATACTAACCATAGAGGTAGCAATGGTCAATTTTAGTGTTGGTGGTCAATTGATCATAAAAGCATAGAAATTGAATGATGGTATCATATTAGACATGCTTTTAAATTTAAACCTACCCACACTATCCTATTACAGAATTCTTACATTGGTTTCCTCACAATAGATGAGTATTTGTGGTGTATGTTTGTAGGTATTTGTGTGTGTATGTAGTTAAATTGGATCTATATGATTCTTACTGTGGTTATTGAACTACAATAGGTTTATTTAGTTCCATGTTCATTCTGAGTAAACTGCAATAGCCTGTGTATCCCATGGCAACCCGTTATTTTGATATTGTCGATTGAACCGCTGTTGTTTTAGGAATAGTCATGTTTCTATGCAATGCTTTATGTGATGATGTAATCTGTAAGCACAACAATAAACCTTGAACCTCTAGTTGATCATGACATATTTGATTAGATTTCTGTTCGGTTCTATATTTTAGTTCAACCTAATTGATGAATTCTAGGTCGAAGACTGGGCTTATTATTGTAATCCCCACATTGTCCCCAGTAGAGGGGAATTATATCAATTTTCAAACATAGGCCTTAAAATTCCCACCAATTTCAATGCCTGTGGGTGGGGCTTATGACAGACCATAATCTTAGTAATTTCTATCCCCACTTGAAGAGGCAATGGATGAATCAATTTTGATTTGTTTTTTTTTAATATTTAAATGGTGGTTTGATTGAGTGAGCCACAATTCAAGAAAATCTGTTGAGCCCTTTGAAGATCACCAGCTCTTTTCTAGATGAAGGAGTGTAGCAAGTTTAACATGCACGCTTCACAATCCTACAATTTCAGCTTCAAGCCCCAGCTTTGCATTTACCGAGGGATCGAGAAGGGTTGAGTTACCATGCTGCCAGCATTTCTCCAAAGCTAAATAAATATAAAGACAATCCTCAGCTGATCTTGTGCCCGAGCCATCAGCTGCTGAAGGCTGCTTGATGCTTGATTTATTATAATAAAATAGATGCTTTCTTTTCATTGTATTCTTCTTGAAGTCTTAATATAAGTATTAAGTACATCTAGTCTAGTCTAGACAAGGTCTGTACTCTGGTCTAGTGTATTCATAGTCATGAAGGGTAACTATATGATTTTACGGTCTTCATATTTGAACATGACACATTACATAGATTTTAATGCGATTATTACCTACGTAGGTAGGCATTTCAAGAAATTTTCATCCAAAACATTAACTCTAAAGTTGAGTTGTTTTTTATGTTGAATTATAATTGACTTGTATTGCATAAAACTGTGTACTTGTAAAGGTCTTAATATGATAAAGTCTCAACAGTAATTTTACAAATAATGTTTCTTTTATATTTAAATTAGAAAATTTACATTCCCAGATAGATAGTAGATACTTGAAAAAGGTGAGTCTGGCATCAATTAATAATTTAAGCAAAAGATTAAAAAAATATCTTGTTAAACTATTTATTTTTTGCATTTCTTTTGCTTTCATTAAAAGTATTAAAACGCCACCTGTCTGTAGGGAATACTGATATTCCGTTCACGCTCCTAACGCTTCATCTATGAGCAATATGAGCTGTCAACGGAGTTTGGCGATCGGTCTGCAAGAAGTGCAAGAGCAAGCAAACGGTTGGCTGGGTCGAATACAGAGTATAAAAATTCCTTGGTGTCTTTTTTCGTCCCAGTTGGTTGGTGGTGTTTGTTTTTTCAAGTTATAAATAACAAAAAAGCTAAGCATAGACGCACAGATTTGCCCGGCGGATCTGCCTGACAGACAAAACTGCTGGTGAATGGTAAAAACAGACGAATTTGCCTGTCGGATGTGTCTGTTTTCACCATACACCATCATGTTTGCCTGCCAGGCACGTCTGTCAGGCAGATCCGCGGGCACATCTGTGGGTGTATGCCTAAGCTTAGCTAATAACTAGAATAAGAAAGAGACCTAGTTATATTTATTTAATAAGTAAGGAAGAGTACATTTATTTGCTACGTCCGTCGTAGATATTTCTTCGTGTGTTGTAGTACTCGTAGTAGGTACCTTTCCTCGGTAAGAGCTTAGTATACATATTAGAATCTTTTGTTTTCCCATTATAGTCCTTATAGAAATGACAACAACAGCGTGTACTTATGTCATTGTTCTACTAATCAGTCAGTAGTATTCATATCGGTCAAATTTTGGTTTCCTTTGTTCTGTATTTTCATTCATCAATATCAAATGTAATCAGCCTGATAAATACGCAATTGACCTGATTACGTGCGTAGGTAGTTATTGCTAGGTACCGTATCGTAGGATTCGTAGGTACATAGTACACACGAAAGACTTTTTATCGTCCTAGGTACGTACTAAACAAATTCACTGCTGAAAACACAACTGTTACTAACACAACAGCTGTTGATCTGTTGTGTTGGCGGTACGGGAAAACACAACGGTTGGATTTGCCTAACCCGATGATATATCTAGGTAGATACCTCCTACCGAAAATATTTCTGTTACCTTCTCGAAAAATTATTAATGGTTTTTGAATCCAGTGGTAGGTCGTGTACCTGTACTGAGCTCATTTTACGTCATTTTAATGTTGGTACTAAATGAAAATACCAAAAACCCCAACCATTACCTACTTGTATATCTTTTTGGATATGTTACTTAGTACCTACCTTGAAATATCGTAGAAACCGACCTCCCGGGACTGCCTTCGTGGCGTAGGTGGGCGTTTGGGCGATGGATTACTGATGAGCCGGCTGCGAAGCATGAGCTTACTCATTATGGCAAAGATTTCTGTGAGCCACAGGTACATGGAATCCCAGATAAGGGATTAGGATCTATCCATGTGATAGTGACGCATTATTATTATTATTAAATCATGGGTAATTAAAAACAACAAAAAGTAAGTTTGTTCAATTTATTCTTAACTTTAATGCAGACTAGAATAATACTCTTAGAAATGAGAACAACAATAGTCATTTCACATGTCACAGTGTACCTACGATAAACCAGTTTCACAATAAAAGGCTATTTATTATCTGTGTCTCACAAATGTCAATAAATTTTATTCACAACAGCTAGCAATATATTTTTTTTCACATCAGACTGTATACTTACATTTACTCGAAAGAGGGCATGGCCGGCGCCAAAGAAATACAAGATTGGAAACACGATGAAACCTTTTTTAAAAGGTTAGAGAAAAAGGAAGAAAACTAGCACTGGCCGCAAATAAAATAAGAGTTTAAAAGTAGGGTAGACAGAAAAAGTCGGGTATATTTTTGACAGTAATAAAGTAAGACAGAAGCAGATAGAGTGGGTTATCTAAAATGGTGTTTTTACATTTACATTAAATATACATAATATTATAATTTTAACTGGTTCTCAGAGCACTAAGCTTAGCTAAGACCACGGGACATACATATAATATCGTAGGTTATACAGTAAATGCTATAGCAACTATAAAATTTACAAAATATGATATATCTTTTGAGATGCTACGAGAAATAATGCCTTTTATAACTACATCCTCTAATCAATTCATGTTTATTTGATCTCTGTTGATCTGTATAATATAATATCTATAATATGCTGTGCTTCTTAAGTATACGTAACGATTGTCTTTAAAATAGAGCAAAGTTGAATTCATTTCAAAGAACTATACAAGTTGTCGAAACGTAATTACTTGAACTATGGTGCATTTTATGTGCTGAAATATAAGTGAAAGTAAAAAATACAGTTTTAAATTTCTCGTGTACATACAGCTGATGTAAAGATGTCGATTCAGAGCGCATCGAACTAATCAAATAAAGTATAATTATATAATATGAATTTGACAACCCTACTATGTTTGTCTCTTTCATTTTATTATGATTTGAAAGAGAGCAATAATTTTTAGGGTTGCAAATTAAATTTAAGAATTCAGAACCATATCTTCCATGTTTCAAATATTTAATAAATTAAACTGGAAAGTGTAAAAGAAATGGAAACTTAACAACAATATAAAATATATTAAAATCACGCAGTGTAGGTACTTTTTAGTTCTTAAGTGGAATGGCTCGATACAAAAATCAAAACTTAAAATAAAAATTAATTAAATAAGAATGTACAAAAAGATGGCGTTTAAACTTAACAACTATGCGTTTAACCGAAGGGTTTATTATCGGCTATAGTTAAAAATGTTTTTACATTTCACAAGCTCAATAGCAATCAACTTTAAATATAATTTATGTATTTAGGTATTATAATTTATATTATAATACATTTTATTATTATGAGGTTTAGGGAACAGAGATACATAACTGAAGTTAGAGCTGGATATAATATCATAACGCTTTATATAGGTACTTTAACCCATCGCGCGTCGCGCATAATTAAATGGATCTTTTGTTCGCGACGTTAGAGGGGTTAACCATTATAGAGATTCTTATTTAATACTTGCAAAACTACTATGCTAGAAGTGGTATGTGTTCTGAGTACCTATGTTTTAGTAACAGACATAATTTACTGCCTAATTATTTTGAGTTACTCAATTTTAGCGAACCCAAAAAAAGTTTGGCATAGTTCAACTGTATTTATTTTGCCTTCGTATGTTTAATGTATTCGGCCAGTTTCAAGTAATATTTTAATTATTTTATATTTTGAATAGGTTTATATCAAATTTTCTAGTGTGTAACAGTCCTGTCACTGTCAAAGTTGACATCTAAATTCTTAATTTGATTTTAATTTTATTGTAATTATTATTTTGTATGTTGTTATTGTTGGGTTATTAGTTGCCTCCATTGACTCTACCATCGGCTTCGGAATACATACAACCTTTACATTATTGAACTATTAAAATATGCATTTATTTTTAATTATGTGATAGAAGGTTGATGTAGAATTCCTGTGTTATGCATCTCGGTTCCCAATGAAATAAATACGCTTTCACAGCAGCTTTAATTAGTTTATAATAATATCTAAGCAGATATGAGTCGGTTTCGATATTCAATTTATAAATACAACATATCATTAAGTGGAGCTTACACACATGTCATGATAATTAAATACTTTAAAAACCGCATTTGCCACGACGCAGCGGAAAAAAATAAAAGCTTTTTTTTGTATTCTTTTTTCAATTTTTTTACTTTTTAAATGTTGCATGTCGCAATGGCAAATGCGATCTGTTATTTATAGAGAGATACATCTTATCCTACGTTATTTAGCCACTTAAGCTTAATTTTATTAGCGTTTGAAAAATTACACATCACATAATTTTAGTTTTATGTTCTTTTGAGTATTTTTTGTTAGCTCAGCTGGAAATGAGATCGGTCCTCACTTTGAAAATAAAAAGTGGTATTTATTTTAATGTCTTTATGAACGAGATCAACTCTTTTATGTTTGTAAATTATTAATTTCGCCTACTAGATTTAGGGTACAATGGAGTTGGCATACCAGCATGGTTAAATCCCTTAAAAATTATGAATTAAAAAAAAAAACAAGTGAAAAAATTACGTATTTTCCAACATTTCCTCCAAGTTATAGGCATATTCACTAACGCATTAATGTCGCTAGAGATATCGCGCGACGTCGCAGACATTGTCTGGCGAGATTTTTCGTGATCAGACCAAGCTATGGCGACATTGCTTCATGGCATACGAATTCGTGCAATATCACAGTGGAATTGCGACATAACACTCAAAAATTAAAAAGAAAATGTCAGTAAAAAGTTTGCATTACAATTTGGATTACGAGTCAAAATATTACCAATGGTCACTAAACTTGTTATTTCGTTCAGTGAGGACATCGCCTTCCAACCAGCTCTTATCTACAGGGTGGGCACACGTCGCAGACACACTCTCCCTTAACAGTTCCAATATGGTATGTCTTGGACGCCATGTTGAAAATCCTGCGTTCATCGGTAACCGTCGCTACATAAGTATACGAATCCTCAGAAACTCATGTACTTATGTGTCCGTAACTTCTAGGCCAAAACACGAATTTCACCATTTCTAGTCTTTTCGTACAAAAACGATTGTCCTTTAACTTGCACTGCATCCCAAGTCCAACTTTACAAAACATAGTCTGTATCCGACCTAACTTTCTTGCCACTTTTCGCTTTATTTTGAACCCTATATATGAAGTTGGAAGATCGAATCTCGAAAGCAGATTCGAGTAGATTTTTTTCTAACTTCACGTGTTGGTACAAATATCAGCCCTATCACCAAAACGATAAGGTCGAGTGTGGTTCGCGACGTGCGCCCCACTCTTGCGTGCGTAATATCGTAAGCAGGCACTTGTGTTTATATGAACACCGGATTTTCTTGGCCGGTGAGCAGTCGGAACATAGACGTGGGCATCGTCTTCATTAGGATCTGGAAGTTAGAGAACAATTTGTGAGCTTATCACACGAAAATAGAGCGAGAAAGAGACAGACACACAGAAGACAGAGAGAGTGAGATCTCTCTGGGATCTGCTCGCACCCTTGAGATCCCTACCTACCGTCAGATTTGTTAAGAAATTTATATCGGTATAATTTTTTCTCGTTGCAATTCTTCTTCGTGCGAATTCAGCTGAGTCCAATCCGCTTTTCATTTAGCAACTAGGTTCAAAATTAAACATAAAATGCCGCAATGAGGCGGAATTTGCAATAAGTTGCCATCAAAAAAAAAAGGAAATAAAAAGAGATCAGGAGGCCTACCATGACGTCTTATAGCGATTCAGTTGAGGACCTAAACTGAGCAGCGTCGCATAATCGTACCGTGATGTCATATTTTTTATGTTGCTGCCATTTACAACCTAAGCTGGATATAGTTTAGGTTGAAAATGGCTTATTAGCGACTCAATTTAGGTTGCTACCATTTTCAACCTTAAAAGGATCCAGTTTAGGTTGATAATGGCAGCAACATAAAAAATAAGACGTCACGGTACGATTATGCGACGCGGTTCAGTTTAGGTCTTCAATTGAATCGCTATAAGAGGTCATGGTATGCCTCCAGAGCATGTAGGTCAGTCCTGTGTAGCGTGTTTGCATAATACGGGTAGTAGTGTATCACCTCTCCGACGGAAGTGGCGAGCAGGTTTACGATGCGCTCGTGGGGCACGGCGACCACGCTCTGCGAGTTTATCTCTATGATGCGGTGGCCGACGCGCACGCCGCCTCTCTCCGCTATACCGCCGCGGAGTAAGCTGCATATCTGTACAATCATCATCATCATCATCATGTACAATCATCATATCGGCCCAATGTTGAGCACGGGTCTCCCCTCACTACATGAGGTCACTTTCGAGGGGTTTTCGTGGGAATAGGCCATAATAAATTCACGGCCGCAAGTAAAGCGAGTGATAGTGAACACGACAGTTGTGTTCTCAGCACTGAATGTGTTAAGCCTGTGTTCCCTTAAAATTTGTTCTGTAGATAGTTTGAATCCTGAGAAAGGACATAATAATACTTTTGGTCGCGATACAATTTGTTTTCTTTTTCGCGCTGGCGAAAAACTAAACCTATTGTGTGTAGCCATTGACTCACCACGCCATTTTGCACACTGAACCCGAGCTGGTACTTGGTGTCCGGCCGCTTTATCTTGACCTCTACAACTGGCGCGCATGGTACCACGGTGAGCTTCACCACAGTCTGGTTCTTTGAGTTCTTGATGTAAGTTTGACAGGTCGATAGCGGCAGCCCGACGAGGCTGACGCCGTTTATTGCTATTATTTGATCACCTGAAATAAAAATCATGAAAGTGTCGTTAAATCTAATATTATAAAGAGGTAAAATTTTCTACACGTAAATGAGTTTTCGCGGGTAGTTGGAAACAACACCTGCCTCTCTCGACGTTTAAATGCCAGCCAGTTTGTTTGTTACGCTTTCATGCCTATAACACTAAACCGATTTAAAAAAATCTTTCACCAATGGAAAGCTACATTGTCAGCGAGTAACATAGGATATATTTAATCCCCGTATTCTCACGGGTACAGGAACTATGCGGGTGAAACCGCGGGGCGCAGCTAGAACTGAATATAATTTACGGTTTTTTTTTTTTTTTGTTCCACTCACCGATGTTCAGTTGTCCACACCTTGCCGCCGCGCCCGCCGGCGCTAGGTTGGCGATCACTACGGTCGGCAGCATGGACCCCCAGCCTGACTCCACCACCACAACACCCAGGATCTCGCCTTTTGACTTTGGGACTACCACCTGGAATTAAATGGAACATTTATTTGTGGAAATAGTGTAAGATTTCGAATGTAATTTTCGATACGAAAGTAGTCGATGAGATTTCGAGTTGTGAAAACTGTCTCTTAACAGAGAAAGAAGATTTACTATCTCTTTAAGGCTAACCAATTACTATCTTGATGCAATTTGGTATGGAGGTAGTTTGCACACTGGGGAAGGACTAATCGCTCATTTGCGAGAAGAACGCGTTATCTCCTTAACAGTATATTGAGATAAGACGTTCTGGCCACAAATGAGCGAAATAATACATTTTATCGCGCTACACTGTGGTCCACGCGATTAAGTCGCGGGCAAAAGCTAGTATTAAAATAAAATACTATTACATAATATGGGCTTGTCTAAGGCGGAAAATTAAAAAAAAAATGTTCCAACTAACTATCTATAGCGGTGACCCCCTATCAAAGATCAGAGACTATCACCTGACATACACAGCGATAACACAATCCATCCACAGCCAGGGGTGGTCGCGGAAGCGCGATTAGCGATACCGTAACCACCCCAACATGCGGAGAGGAGAACACCCCGGGGGTTTTTTTTTTTTTTTTTAGCGGGTAAACCCCGTCAGGCGCATCACTAGGATGCGTGCTGGCGGGGGAAACCCACATAACTAGCCGGCCTCCCCCGAGGTCGGAAGTATGCTTAAAGTCATTTTCCCCGGGCAAAAAAAAAAAAAACATCCACAGCCATAGTTGATCTGGTCAACTAGATTGTAGCTAATTTAAAAAAAAAAACAATCTCCATTCTACCTTCCACTATTCCTTAGCCACAGTTTGTATTATTAATAAATAGGTTAACGTTTGACCACTATGGATGGTAAGCGACAATGTGGCCTACGCTGGTTCACGCTTACCTAGAAGTAACCTATTCACTAGTTACTTGAAGACTCCCAGGTTAGCAAAAAAACTGACCTCTTTCTGCAGCTCCTTCTTCGCGAACATCTGCAATTCGTCTCCGAATATTTCCTGGCTGTTCAGTACCTCCTGGTAGTCCATCTCCTTCACGAAGCTGTGGTCTTCAATGCCATTGGCCTTCAGAAACTCCATGTATGCCACTTGGAACGCCTGTCCTATTGACTGGGCTATGAATTGGGCCTACAATGAAACAATAGTTGGGTGAAAAGATTTGTTTCGGAGTGAAAGCTATACAACACGGAAAGGAAAAGATTAAGCTGTTTGATTTAGAACATAAATAATAATTCATAAATTAAAAAAAAAAAAAAAAAAAAACTTATTAAAAAAAAAGTATTAGTTTGATAAGTTTTACTTTTTTAGTTTCCTTTGCTCTGTGTTTTTTCAATATATTATAATTTTCAATATTTTTTATTTTCTATTTATCCCACAGAAGGGACATCCCTATTGAGCGATACAAACAATCATAAAATGAATTTATAATACATATTACCATATAAGTGGACCAGCCTGAATATTAGTAGCTGGACTAAAGAAGATAGGTTTATGTTGTTAACGCTGATAAAAGAACCGTTAATATGTTTGTTAAAGATTAGTTCTGTTGAGTTTACAACATCATGGTTTATAATGACGTATTGTAAAAACGTTCATATTAACAAAAACGTACCTTAATTTCCCTTTCTATTCCTCTTTTACCAACTGTCATTTTGAAGTTAATATTTTTACTAAGCAACGTTAAATAACAGTTCACTTCGACGTTCTTTACTTTATGTAGATACTTAACGCAGTTAAGACATTGACATTATCGGTAACGTAACCTTGTACACTTTCTGTGTAACCTACTTAATTCAGAGCTAGCTTCGGACCATTGATTAACTTCTGAGGTTGAGTCTTGATCTAAGCTCAGTAGAATTTACATTTAATCTTATTTTTTTGGCAATAGCGATATTTATTAAAGTGATATTATTTATATATATTGTATTTTATTATTATTTACTTTATTTATTGTACTTCTTAATTATTATTATTTACAATACTTTTACAAAACTAATTATAATAAATTCAATTAAAAATATTAGAAAAGAAACTTAAACCTAGGATACCACCGGTAGCGGGGCAAGGCCCAGGCTACCGATGGTTAGGGCTGCAGAGAGAGGAACCTCCTGACGATACGCGCCGTAGAACGTTAGAATGTTTTTTTTTATTATATCTAAACTTCGACAATCAGCCTCCTATGTGATATCATTTTCAACTTTTAAGAGGTAATTGACAGTTAGCTAACGGTCTGTATAATCATTATGTAGATTTTAATGGTATGAATAATTTTTGATTGTGTTTTTTGTTTGATTCTTTTGGCTTACGTATTTTTTTACGATATGGATTTATTAACGTATCTTTCTACGGATTGAGACAATATTTATAGTGTTACCATGACTTACATTGTTGCCAAGCCTAACTTACATTTAAGTACTGAGTAAACATAAAAAAAAAACGTGATTCTAAAATATTGCCCAGGGTTGGATGGTTAATAATATCGTTATACTTTTTTAGAAGCTGTATTTAACACTTTGACTGCTGAGCCCATTTTCTTGTCTAGCCACGTTCACGGATCTGCACACACCGTAGTGTTTTTCCATACAGCTAACACCACATTTGTATTTTCAGCAAGTAGTTAATTAATTTAAAGTCAATTCTACTCATGAGTCATATACCATTACCCATGAGTACTGTAAGTAGTATTCTACAAGCATAGAAAGGATCAGAGACAGATTATGAAAAATCAAAAAAATTCACTTACACTCACCTCTTCACTCTCGAAAACATGGCATATCATCTTGGGCGTACGGTTCAATTTCGGCTGATCGGAATCATTCTCGTGGGGGACAAATCTCCTCCTCGCCATGAGTACGACCAGATCCCCAATATCTGCTATGTAGGATATGGTCCTAAGGGCGTGGTCCATCATGATTTCTTTCAGCTCCGTGTTGAGGACCATGATCTTCTCCGTCGATATAAAGAGGTCTACTTCTGTACTCGGTTGGTTTTCACCTTCAGGTGCCTGTAAAGAATAAGATTTTTGAATTATTTGGCAGTTTCAGAAGGTGGTGTTGGCGGAATAATTTGGAATTTGGACTTACCAATGCCTGAATGTCCGAGAGAGCGGGTGGGAAACAAAGGTTATATTAGTATTTGATTATAGTTATCTACTATATCTAATATTTTATTTAGTTAGATCTATTATTTTCGCTCTAATAGCCAATGTGATCGGATATCTACTAATTCAGCTGTAGTAGCCAATCAGGTAGAGGACTCTGCTTTGCTCGCTCGACCTTTTTGCTATTAAGTCTTAGGTACATTTTGATTTGATAATAGGTACCTTTTTTATTCCACTACCGTCTGCTTCTGACAGACCACGGTGTGTCAGAAACAGTTTCATGGGACAGTGAATTTCTAAAACTATTAAAAGACTTGCATTGACGCGGGTATTTATTTACCTTTTCAACCACTCAGTTTTATTTTTTCATTAAAAAACTACAAGTTTCGCACTAAACATGTTCTGAAAGTTTTCCTTGAAAATGTATTTTAATTCTTAACTTTCTATCGACATCATTTGATTTTAATTTTACTTGTGGTTTTTGAATGAAAGCATAACTAATTATGCAAGACTTAACCCGACTTCTCTTTTGTATAAGCAACTGAGTAACCAGGCGACCATTTCACCTGATGGGAAGAGGTACGCTTGCTATTAGTTGCTATTGCTCTTGTTGCTATTAGTTGCTTGACCTACGTCCCTAAATTCCAAACTAGCCTCGAAAGTACAACGGAAACTGCCAGCCAAACCACCTTGATTTTCGTGACGGCCTCTTCGACCATGTTCTTTTTGAGGCGTTTCTTGCGCCGGCGGCCGTCCTCGTCCACCTCCACGGAGCCGAGGAAGGTGAGGCGGAAGACCGCCGCGGGCGCCGCGTACACGCCGGAGTACGGACCTTCGCAGCCCCACTGGAAACCGGCTAACCTCCTCGCGAATCGCTCTCACATATCGTTGTTCGGAGTTGTGTTCGAGATGTTTTGGTTTGCGCGGGAATTGTGAGGTTTGAGGTCTCGAGGAGGTCGAGGTGGTCACAAGTCACGCGTTCAAGCGTTCGTTTAATTAAGGAAAGTTGCTTAAGGGAATCGAAGGATACCACGTGAACTCATTACGCTTGATCACCTCAAAGCTGAACCTCTAAAACTTTAAGAACTCTTTGTAGTGTCTATGATAACTTAACTGAAGAAATAACCCCACAACACATTTATATTTAATTTGGGACTGGATTACTTTAGGTTAACGGGTAAGATGCTACATAAATTTAATTTAGACGTGTTTTTTTCTTTTTAATTGTTCTACACATAATTTTTTTAGTTAACCCTTTCACCGCTGAGCCGATTTACTTGTCTAGCCACGGGTGCGGCTCTGCACACTCCATAGTGTTTTCCCGCACTCGCGGCAAGTTATGAAAAACACGACAGTTGTGTTCTCAGCACTGAAGATGTTAAATATTTTCCGCGTAGCAAAAAACGCGATTTGTCTTAAGGAAACATGACAGCAAGTACTAACCAACGACGGTGGCGCCATAGACGCCGTCATCGAGTATGCTGACTCAGCAGATGGCAGTAATGTAATGACGTCTATAAAAATAGCCCCCATGGGGTCAATGACAACACTACCTGTATTTTTTATTAATCTATTGAAATTGGAAGATTTGTAAGTAACATCACTATTAATAGTGCAAGGGGTGGTGCAAAGTAACCGCCACATCGGATCTGCCACGATTTCGTTAGATAATCATCCGTTCGGTCCCAACATTTTACGTTTATTGTTTAGCTTGCTTTGTGATTTCAGCGTTTCTTCAATAGCCAATAAAAAAATCGATCGCTCCAAAAATTTCAGCGCAAAAGCAAGCAAAACAACTCGAATACAAACACACAATGATAAGTGAGAAGCGGGCGATCCTCGTTGTTATGAAAGCATACCTAACGAAAAATCAACCTTAGAATCCTTGGAATTAGGCTTATTTGAGTTGTGCGTAGGCGTTATTAAAGCTAGAAACGCAATGTCTGTGCAAACCGTCAACAAGTGTCGGAATAGGCCACCGCAGCCGGTGTGAATCGGGTATGTCGCATGCTTTATCTGTGCGTAATATGGGAAAAGTGCGTCAAAAAGCTGATGTTCGATAAAAGTAGCGATCCGTTTTTGTTTCTGTCGTCTGCGAGTGTTTTTTTTTTAATTGAGAGTAGCGTTTTCGGAGATGGCTTATTAAATCTAGTTACAAGGGAAATTATTCAACAAAATGTAACATTTTTTTTTATTAGTGTAACACAATATTATTTTTTACAACATGCTTGCTTTACAAGTTATATTTTTAAAGGTGGATTTAAGTCTAAAATAAATTAAAGCGCCATTCTTCGCAAACGCAATTTGGACACAGTTCAAACAAAGTGCGTAAGCCTAGTGTCGTCAATTCAATCATGCTTATCTTAGACTAGCATAGCACAGTATGATCGCATACTTTATCTTACCTTCAAACATTCAAAATTTAGGGTTGACACAATGATACAAGCATAGCATCAAGCGGAACAAGCGACAGAACAAACATTTTCAGAGGAGGCTAGCCGGCCGATATCAGACAATCTTCTCGGGTCGGATCGAGGGGTGAGGAGCACACTGAAAAAAATACTCTAGTGGCAAGTCAATAAAGAGCTTTATCGGTTTGGCGGGCAGGTTTCGTGGTACACTTACCGGGGTTTCACGCATTAATTCAGTCACTAGGTAATTTAGTTTTTGTATGTAGGGTATATAAGGATATTTTACTAGCATTCTCAATACACTAAACCTAGATGAGCATGAAATTACATATGTACAGAGATGGTGGTGAAGATATAATTTTGAATGGAAAAGTTTGCGTGCAAATAGGAGAAGTAGTTTTGGGTGCTTTTCGTAAGTCAGTATTTTATTATACTGTTGTGTTGTGTTGTTACGAATTACTAAATAGAATGTTAGTAATAAACGCAAGGCCTGTTTGGCTGTGTTTAGACAAACTGCATGGCACTAAATAGTGTGTTGGTTTATGTGCAAGATCGAACAGAATTCAGTAAAATAAATTAAACATTGAATTTAAAAGTGACATCAACATGTATTGCTTGCTTATTAAATCGCGTAAGGAATTGGTAGGTAGACAGATACAGCCAATTGATAGTGTCATAGGCGATAGGAAGGATAGAAAGAGACAAAAGTAATTTCATGCTCCCACTGTTTGTAACATCTACGAAAACAACATTTATACCGATTCACACGGGCAACTTGGTATACTGCCTTCGTTAAACTGTGTACGTATTATGAGAATGCATTTACAAAATGGTAGATTGGTAAAAAGGGGAACACCTATTGAACATTATTGTTACATAACAGAATATAATATACTTATTAAGTACAAATAATCTTATAACATGCCAAAAATACTTATTAAAAATAGTAATAATAATAGTATTAATAATATTAGTCGAGTTAAATGGACTGCGTATGGTAACATTGATTTCCACTTCATCATCATCAACCCATGTCGTCCCACTGCTGAGCACGGGTCTCTCCTTACTTTCGTAAGAAGGGTTAGGCCATAATCCACCACGGGGGCCCGGGTCATAATAATTTTAGCCAAGTTTTTATACGAAATACGTCCCGTTCAACTTGCATACGACAGGATCGATAAATATTAGAGGTAGGGACAAACTTTTTTACAATTTTCATAGAGAAAATGGGAAAATTGTAACGGAAAATAAAATTTACTTTGCGAAGTACCAAACAATTTATTGAACGAATTGTTTTTTGTTTTTACCAGGTACTAATTATTGTTGGATTGTAAAATGACAATAACTTTATAATATAGGTTTTCTTATTACGTTTCAAAATTATCAAAATTCGGTAATGTGGCGACCCCTCGCCTTAAGAAGGTTAGGCAACACAATTCGATCGGCGATCAGTAAAGGGGTGATTTTTAAGGTTTTGAATAGCGCCCTCTATGTTCCCAGAAAGGAACGTTGACAACGTGGAATGTATTTCGATTAATGTATGAGGATTTATTGTTTTACTGAGAAACTATTTAAATAACATTTCTAGGTACGGTGTCTACAGTTGATGCAAGTTTAATGGACGATTGTGTTCAACATCTGACTCTGATCAGCATTTAAGTCTCTCAACGAAAAGTGAAATATTTTATGGCCATCTAAATTTAATAATAAACAAGTTTTTGCCTGTAGGAAGTATATTTTCACATTTTTTCTAATACTTTAAAAAAATCTGTAGAAAACGATTTTAGGTAAAACAATGGTTTTGATTTTTGTAGTTGGTACACCAAACGGAACAATATTTAAATTTGACAGTTCTAAATTGTTGTCGCCACTTTCAAACCTAATGAAAACAAAAGGGATAGCGCAACTTCGGAGCGGCCAAAACTGTAGTTCTTATTGGTGCAGAACCGATTTCAATGACATCTTCACCTATTTCTTTTTTGTAATGTAAGTTATATTACCTTAATCCTGGAAACGGCCTCTTCGGCCTGCAGCATCCTGGTGGCCTTGGTCGGCTGTCCCTCGCACGCCAGCTGTGTGGATCCGAGGTACCGCGCTCGAAACAGGACACCTTCTATCAGCACTGAACGAGCCATGTCTGAAACGCGAGGAAGTGGCGCCTCAGATTTTAAAGTGACCGTTGTGGTACCTCGCCGATAGATGGCGTTAAACAAAGTTTTCAATTTAAAACGAAATGATATAAATATATGACAAGACAAAACAATAAGTAGGAATTACTTTTAACGAAGTTTATATCATAGCATTTGAGTATTTTATATTATGTATATAAGCGTGCTAAGTATAACTGAATAAAATAAGGTGCACTTAATTATTAACCAATGAGGGACTTTTAATGACAAATTAATAAATTGTTCCCACTGGATCGATGGGTGGCTCTGAAACAATATTCGATAATAATTACTGAATAAATGTTAACATTTTTTTAGTAATTGTAATATGAAATTTTACAGTGTCATCTATTTTCTACTCAAAAATTTAATAAAACATGTCATTGAAAATTACTCATTATAAAAGCGATTTGTGTCATTATGGCATAAAATTACAGATAAAAAATATTGAAAAGTTAAAATAAAAAATGTTACTGTCTGCATACCTGTTGAAGTAACTTACCATAAAGGAATTCCCCAAAGCAGCGTAAAGAGAAGTCGGTTTTAGAACATTGTAACTAATAAATTACACAAGCAGAAAGATATATTAAAATCTAGATAAGTACGCTACTCACCTTCTTTATTCTTATTCTTCTTTTTGATATCCTTTTCCTGAAAAAATTATAGAAAGTCAGTATTAGGTATAAGTAAACCACGTGACAGGAATTCAAAGAACCTTATTTTGCAGTCCAGTTTATAAAAAAGAGCCAAAAATTACATACAGAATGTCTCAGAAGAGAACGTTTAAAACGCACCCCTTCGTTTTCGACAGTTGAACATAATTTGACCTGTATAAAAATCTCATTTTTTGACATGTGGCAACATTTAACTTTTTTTTTACTTGAGATCCTTTGTCGCTAGTCTGGGTGCTATTTCAGTAAGCTCGCTAGAATGCCATGACGCAGTGTAGCACAGGATGCACCGGATTTTTTTAAGCATACGTCTGACCATTATAGTAGGGGAGCCCACGAGGCTAAATGGGGATTTACTCGAGCGTCGTAGAGACCTATTGGGATGCAAAGCTTAGATGATAAGAAGAAAAAAATGTTATATGATATATACCTTTACATCGGTGGGGGAAGCGGCTAGAGATTTTTAAATATGTAAAAAAAAACTGTTGCATGGACATCCTCGAGCGCGTCAGATATTGATAGCATCAATGTCCTACGTATTTTTAATAATGTACGTATGTTAATCTGATCGTTTGCATGATGGGGGTGGTTGTATTTAAGGGTTGAAAATGAAAAAAAAAAAAATTAATCGAGCGCGTCAGATTTTCTAAGGGAGTGTTAAGTGCACCAAAAAAAAGCTCTCCTTCACTAATCTGACGATTTCGATGGGACGCAAACTCGCGGCCATTTTCATAATGTGCAAAAAAAATTCGCCATTTTGAAATACTCAAGCGCGTCAGATTAAGATATATATGGTTCATCTTTATGTTCTAAACGTACTGTCTCATAATCTGACGATTATCTAGAGGGATTTGCCTGATCTGACAAAAAAAAATTAGAAAAACGGTTCACCTTAAAGGCCATCCCTGCAACTTCCCGCTAATTCCATTCCTGGGTGCTTAAAATTGTACTTATGACATTTCTGAGCTCAAAATATAATTTATGTGATATTTTGAGCTCGCTGAGTTCAAAGAAATAATATTTCTATGCATTTGAGCTCTCCCAGCTCGAAAGTCTGATAGAAGTTTCATAGAACACTATTTTTGGAATTTACAAACCGCAATAACTTTTGAATGGATCAAGCAATTTTCACGCGGTTGGCGCAATTCGACGCAGTTTTATCATCCTCATAAGTGGGGATGGAGTGAGAGAGTAATAGATAGAGAAAGAGTGAGAGAGGAATAGAAACGCGGAGAAGGAAATGTAGGCATCACGCAGCTGCACGCATTTAACTTTATCGACGAATTTTTGTTATTTCGGCTTGCGGAAATCGTCAGATTTTATATTTTTCATTATTCTTGAATTATTTCCTTCAAAATAAAAAAAAATTTAGCTACGCTCGAGAATGTCGAGATGACGTTTTTTTTTTACAACTTTGTTGCCCTCCCCTTTTTTTACGTCACTCTCAAATTGTCAGATTAGTGGAATATACACTTTTTAGGATGTAATTAACTCACCCTACCTTAATCTGACGCGCTCGAGTATTTCTGATGGTCAATTTTTTTTTACTAATCTGATCCTGTATCCTTCACGGGCGGCCTTATATATGGGCCTCATGTTTTGTGGAGGTACTTAACCGGGTACAAGGTATCCCCCTGTATATTAATCTGCCGCGATTTAGTAAATCCCGAAATCCCCGCTTGGGCTCCCCTACTATTACGCATCATGGTATCGTACCATAGACTCCATGCCACAGAGTTTATTAGGGCAGACCTTCTCTCAGAGATCCATAAGATATCAGCTCTAAAGTCTCATAATATGCCCTGTAATTTTGCAGGAAACAGTGCTCTTCAAACAGGAATATTTCACACTACTGTTTGGCGAATGTATATCTGGCGATAGTTTTAACTTCCCCAGGCGGACTCTTGCAGAAGAGGCCTTCCACTACTAAAGGTAAATAAAATCTTATAAAAAGAATAGTAAACTTACTTTTCCATTATGCAATGCGTCCTCGTCCCGGGGCTCGGCTGCGTCGTGCGCGTGCGGCGGCGAGCGCGCCGCGCCCGTCACGCTGCCTGCCGGCATCACGGTGCGGGACTTCGGCTTGCGCCATCCCTAGAAATAAAGTTGCATGACTCAGATAAGATTAAGTTTTCGAAATTGAAAAACAGATGGCGCTGCAATTTTTAAAAATAACGAATAATAAAAAAAAATAACGCGTCACGATCACATACATAGATCCTCACACCAAGCTAGGAAAAAAATAAATACAAATAAATGTAAATTTTACATTATTATACATAGATTCTGACACCTAGCCAGGGAAAAAATAAAAAGAAATAAATGACGTAAAAAAGTTTTTTGATAAAATACGTATGCAGCTACGTGGTCTAAGTAAATTTAAATAATAATGTAGAATATATTCGAGTTTTGTCAAATGTTACCATAAATAAATGTTTTAATCTACCCATAACCAGATATCAAGACATTATCAAATCTGGAGTCATAAAGAATATTAAATAAAGATTAAAGCTACATTAAGAACTCAACTAGTGTTTCTTAATACTTAAGAATTATATCACATAATCTTTATTCACGAAATTATATCATGAAATATCTTTGGAATAGGATTTTTAAAAGAAACCAATTTAAGGAAATGTAACCTTTTTTGTTGTATTCTTATCCTGCGGCCTTGAATCATCACTCGACTCGGGTTCGTCATGATGAACTGAATCATTTGGTAATTCCTGAGACTCGTCACCTTGTATGTGCACTTCTTCTATGCTAGTTATTGCTTCGTCTAATTCTATATTTTCCACTACATTTTTATCAACATCCACACAATTTTCACTCACAGCAATGTCTAAACACGGCTCTTTTTCCTCTGATCTCTTTTTATGCACTTCAATTTCAAAACTTTTTAAGCCTACTTTGTCCAAAATAACGTCACTGTCATTACAATTTTCGACCTCATCACCATTTAAACAAGGCACCTTTTCTTCCACGCTCATTTTGTTTACAAACTGTTTACATAGTAGTCACTCAAACAGAACGGTAGCTCATTCATGGAATGGAAGTGTCCTACCCACTCATTGCACAAAAATCCAAACGTGGAACGCGGCTTTCACTGACATTTTTAAAAAGAAAACAATAATAATTATTTAGTACAACAGCACTGGCTGAAAACACTATCCATAGCTTTTTAACTGGTTCAATAATTCTTTTTTTTTTTACGTGGGTTATGTTCTAGACATTGTTTGTTACTGGCCGGTTATCGTGCACATTAGGTCATTTCCGAGCGATAACAGTATCGCAAAGTAAATAAAATACAGACGGCAAACACGTCGGGCCGAGACTGCTACCAACACCGGTTTCATTTCATTTACGTACGTTTATGCTAAGTAAACAGATGTTGTCAAAGATTATGCTATTCAGACGGGACAGAGAATTAATGATGCCTACTCTTGGGAAAACCAATTTGTTTTTTTGATGAAGTATTACTATAGTGTTAAATAAGTTCTTTCTTTTCAAATTAATTGCACATTAGCATTGTAATCAACATTGTAATCCTTATCACTAAGTTTTATGAATACTATTATTCCCTGCTTTTCAAGTTACGTAATAAAAGATGGCACAATCATGAATTGCTATTGGTTTTTAATGGTTCAAACAATTTCAAACTAGGCACATCTGGTCTATATAACAGCTAATCTGATCACATTTTCAATAGGCAAACTAGCGGCCAATTGAACGTACAGATGCTGCGTAAATGTGTTAGTGGCACATCATACAAATACGAACGATCTTTGACCTAGTAATAAAATAGCAGAAGAGCAAGGACATAGACAACTATGTAGGTAGGTGTTTAAACTCTATGGGAATTAATAATTCTTAGTCTATGACTCTGCCCAAAGACTAGCAATACTGACTCACAGATGCAACTTCTGCGTAGGCTCAATTATCATACGCTCATTGGCCAATTGTAATAGGGAACAAGGTCAAGGCGCGCAAGTTAACATCTCGACAACGTGTTATTATGTAGTTGTTTAGATTCACTACAAACAATGCTGACGATAAACCTCACAGATGCAACGTTTGTTTAGGCATCAGTAAACATCGCGTGGGGTCTGCGACAATCGATCTTCATCCGTTCAATAATAAGAGAGCAAGGTCATCCTGCGAGTATATAGTGTGTAGTATCGAGGTGTTACTCGATACAAATTCAGCGGACAGTTGCGTCATTGTTGTAATAGGTAACAGTGTGAACGAGTGACTCATTAAAAATCTATTTTAACTAGGAAAGTTTAACCAACTTCCTTTTTTGCATGAATTTAATATATATTATCCTTACTTTCTTACTTCCTTACTTATATTATAAATGCGAAAGTAACTTTGTCTGTTGCTCTTTCACGTATGAACTACTGAACCAATTGAAATGAAATTTGGTATAGAAATAGTCTAGAGCCTAGGGAAGGACATAGGCTACTTTTTATCGCAAAAAATGCATTGTAAGGGTTTGAAATAGGGGATGAAAGTTTGTATGGAAGTATCGTCATTTTTGAAGCTTGAAATTTATTTTTTAGGCTTTTGATTAGATATAAATAAATTTGGCATTCAAAGTTTGTAAGACGTTACCCTTGAGGGGTACAATAAATATAGGGGATGAAAGTATGTATAGGAATATGTCAAGTTTCGGCTTAACCACTGCACCAATTTAAAAAATTATTTCACTAATGGAAAGCTACATTGACAGCGAGTAACATAGGCTATATTTTATCCCCATATTCCTGCGGGAACAGGAACTACGCGGGTGAAACCGCGGGGCACAGCTAGTATTACATATGTGAAACTTGTGAGGATGGATGCATGGATGTTTGTTACTCTTTCACGCA
Organism: Campaea margaritaria; assembly: GCA_912999815.1. Taxonomy (NCBI): domain Eukaryota; kingdom Metazoa; phylum Arthropoda; class Insecta; order Lepidoptera; family Geometridae; genus Campaea; species Campaea margaritaria. Next base: position 12,380,709 of record OU538789.1, on the reverse strand, counting down.
AAAAGTACTAAGCGGATTATGATAAAATTTTGTACACGTTATAGTTAATTTCCTGGATCAACACATATGGTACTCTTTATCCCGTATTAATAAACAATTCCTGTTTGATAATACTCATTGCGGGTGAAACCGCGGGGCGTAGCTAGTATTTATATATAAATAAAATAAATAATGTGAATAGATAGCATTTAAAATTAAACTGTAACAGCAGCTACCGTTAATTAATGTTATCGACGAGTTCGTATTATAATGTGTGTTTGACTCAACGCATAATTACATAATCATTAATAATTAATTATATAGATGTAGTTTGCTACTATAATGAGCAGATGGATGTCAACATTGTTATGTTATTAATTACAGTGAAACCTGGTTAAGTGATACATCAAGGGACCTGCAATTTCGTTTCACTTATAGAGGTATTCCACTTACCCAGTGTCTCAGATATACAGGTATAAATAAATATATGTCTCATTTACAGAGGGTTCCATTAATAGAGGTGAGAATACAGGTTATTTCAGTTATGTTATCTCAATGTTATATCAAACAATCAAACAATGTTATCTCAGTTACAGAGGTTTATGCATATAAAATTTACTCGCTGTCTCAGTTATAGAGGTAACTATGATGATAAAACGAAAAAACAAATCCCAGATATAGAGGCTTACCTCGTCCCACTAACAGAGGTAATTCAGTGCCAAAGTGTTGGGACCTCAGCATGAGTTCCAGTTATGGAGGTTTCTCACTTATCCAGGTCCCACTTAACCAAGTTTCACTGTACAGTGAAACCTGGTTAAGTGAGACATCAAGGGACCTGCAATGTCGTTTCACTTATAGAGGTATTCCACTTACCCAGTGTCTCTGATATACAGGTATAAGTGTTGGGACCTCAGCATGAGTTCCAGTTATGGAGGTTTCTCACTTATCCAGGTCCCACTTAACCAAGTTTCACTGTATTATGTAAAAGCATTTTCCTGTTGCGTATAAGAAATGTTTTTTTTTGCTAAAAGTCGCCTCAGAGTTGCATCAGTGTTAACTATTATATTATATCAAAGGAAACGTAAATTTTGAGGGAATAAAATTATCCTAAGTCCTATTCTATGCCATATGTTATGTTCTATTCAAGGGCCAAAACATCATGCCAACAATCGTATACATATCCTTAATAATATTAACAACATTCTTTCAGCCGTTGGAGCGTGAAGAGAGCACAAACACACACACACAAAACATTGTTTCTTAAGTCATTGTTACTATAATAAATAATATTCTGCTCGTCCCAAAATTAACTTGTGAAGGCGTAACAGAAATACTGAGACATTTTTTTTGTCAGTTCTATTCAAAAATCTTTACATAAGGTAATTTGGTCACAGTTATTACAATAAAATATATTCTATTCTATTCTATTCTATTCAATGGCGGTTAATTTAAAATTCAAAGGTTTTTTATTATTGGAACTAGACCGGGTAAGTAATGTAATCAACAACCCATAACGTCCCACTGCTGGGCACGGGTCTCCCCTCACTTTCGTGAGGAGGATAAGGCCATAATCCACCACAGGGGCCAGATCCGGATTGGTGGATCACATACCTACCTCCGAAATAATTCTCGGGTAAGTAATGTAAATGAAAGTATAGTTAGGGACAACCGTAGATCATTGTTTACACTATTTTGGAAAGATATTTAGCACTAACGCATTGAATTGCTCATAAAAGTCATATAACTTGCTCATATAACTTGTTTTGTTCTAGTTTTTAAGTTTTCTTTGTTCTGTGGTGTTTCAATAAAGAATTTATCTATCTATCTATCTATAAGTCGACACACTGTTAACACTTTGACTGCTGAGCCGATTTGCTTGTCTAGCCACAGGTGCGGCTCTGCACACTCCATAGTAATATCCTATAGAACAAACACAACAACTGTGTTTTCCCGCACTCGCGGCAAGTTATGAAAAACACATTTGTGTTTTCAGCACTGAACGGGTTAAATGTGTTTTTATGTGCTAAAATTTATTGACTTATTTGAGTAATCAGAGGGGCATAAGCGTCAAATATTGCTACAAAATAACATAATGAATTATCTACAGTTGTCGCGAATTCCATTGTCATTTATAATAGTGACCCCGGTCTAGCTTCACACACGATAAAACTGTTTGATATTCAAATTTCTCGCCGTAAGCGACCGAAACACCTTAAGTAGGTCCGCAAATCGTTTGTGCGTACTACAGGATTGTCAACTTTAATTATACGAATTCCGTCTCCGTTATCAGACAATGAAACAGCCTTGAATTTCTCGCGACATTTACAGTTTCTCATATATTTGAGTAACACGTAATCACTCACCTTGTCGTCAAAAAATCCCTGGTCGTCAGTCCTCTGCTGCCCAAGAAGTCTATCAGTCTCAAGGTCCGTGTCTGCCTCATCTGAAATGTTACAATGAATGCCTAAATTTCATCATAAGACATCCTTATCCCCATTGAGCACTGGTGAAAGTGTGTAATTGTCCAGAAGGTACCTTCGTCGCCGCTCGCGGGTTTGATCTCAACAGATTCCGTGCTCTGTGCTGATGATGGCCTTTTCCTGAAAATTTAAATACTAATTCAGTAAAAGTAAAACTTTTAAAATTTGACCAGGAAGTTTCAGTTAAGTACTTTACTGAATTTTGACGATCACTAGACTACTGAGTTCCTGACTCGGATTCGGACTGGGAATTTCGACAATTTTACTTGAACCAAAACTTGAATTGTAATAAATCGTGCAAAAGGAAAACGTAGTGACTGTATTCAAACGGTATATACCACCGCGACGCAATAGCCTAGTACGCATTAGGCATGGATTCCACTTCATCATCACAACATATATCCGCCCACTGCTGAGCCCGTGCTCAGATAAGACCCGTGTCTTATCTCACTTTCGTGTAGTGGATTAGGTCATGATCCACCACAGGACGTGAGCCCAGTCCGGATGGACCACACTTGCTGGCCTACCGTTTAGTATCTGCCGTCGTCGTTCAGATACTAAGTCCGTTAGTGCAAGAAATAGATGCGCACTGGATGCGTTCAAGTGCGGCTGCATATTTCAGACATCAATGTTTCTCGCTCTAGCAAACGGAATTTCTGGGAGATAGTAAAGGTTGGCACTGTATAAGCTCCATATTTGTGTGTTACCTCGGCGGGTAGACGTCCGTGTGGCTCGGCGCATGGTGGTGGTGCGGCGTGTGCGGTGCGTGCGGCGTGTGCGGTGCGTGCGGTGCGTGCGGCGCGTGCGGCGCGTGCGGCGCCGGCGGGGACGCGGGCCGGTGCGGCGCGGGCGACGGCGGCGGCGGCGCCATCGGCTCGCATGCTGGAACAATCATAATACTATATTTTTGTTTAGTATAACTAACTTACTTCGTTATAAGTTACTTCGAGTAAATCTGACTCGTAGTGTACTGAGGCGCGGAAGCGCGCGATGGCCCTATCACGCGCAGAACATACGATTACGATGAGCCAGTATTGTCCCATTGTTGAGCGATTGCCTCCCAACATCCCAGACACTGAGATTCAGAGCTGATTTTGACCTGTATAATTTGTTAGTTTGCCCCGCAAAACCCCTTTCTAGGTCTGACGCGCTGTAAGGGCATATTTATGTGGCAATATTGACCAACAGCAATAACATAATTTGTAAAAATAATGATCACATACCCAACGGGTCCAGAGAGTGCAGGTCAGCGTCAGATAGTAAGTGAGGCTCCGTGCTGGTGCCGTTTTCTATGATTTCTTTTACGGTCACCGTTGACGAGTGGTTCTGTAAATTTAACTAAAAATAAGGACACGTTATACAATACAAAGTCTGGTTGAATAATATGAATACACGTTTAAATGGAAAAGGAATTGAACACACAAAAGGTGAATCCTCCTTGTGTTCTATGCTACCCTGGTAACAGACTTTAGATTTTATTATTTTTCTTCAACTTTGCCACTTTTTACACTATACGTTTTTTTACCCATCGGTACAAAAATAATATTCCAAGATTTCCAAGCAAACTAGATTTTGGAACTTTTCATGGTGGTGCGAATCGCCCCATTGTATACAATTTAAACTTTACTGTAGTAAGTGGAAAATAGCAAGATAATAGTGTATTTCCAGCGACCTGGTTGTTATTGTCTCCGTCGGATCCTTCAAGCGAGAGTCCGTCGGCCAGCACCGGCATCTTCGTCACCGGCATGCGACACGACTCCGGCAGCCGGTCCATCGCGCCCGGGAACAGAGCTGAGAGGAAATACACCGTATTATTGTAGCGGCGAATTACAACCACAGAAGACATAACTACATTATTTAGAACTACATTCAGAGCGGATACTCTCCACCCCGCGCAATCCGCTTTCCCACATTCGGGACAACAGTTGATATTACACGCCCAAATTTAATAGACAAACGGTTTGTATAAATCTTTATACTAGCGGGTTGTCTTTTGTTTTGGTCGCTAACTGGTCTTTGGTTGGGTGTTAGTGTACTCAAACACTTGATTTTAAACAGGGCAAGTGAAGAACGCAGCGGCGAGTCAATCGACTCGGAACAATCGATGAAACATCGATGTTTTCAGACTCGATTGTAGTTTTGCGCTGAAGGAGATTTTGTCGATTGTGTTAACATCTCTGACTCCATCACTACTTGCCCACCTTTAATGTTCTCGATATCATTTTCCATATGCACGAGGGACATGTCGCTAGCGCTGCCAGTGTCGCTCGAGTCTGACGACAGTGTGAACGGGACGCGGTCCAGTTCGCGGCGGCGCGCCGGCGACGCCGAGCCCACCCACCCCACGCGGAGCGGCGGCTCGCAGAGCCCTGGGTTCGACTGGGAACAAGAGACAACCTGATCAGATTTGCTGGCATGGTGTTAGCCGGGAGGACCTCTAAATAGTGTTTAGACAGATTTGTTTATTAGTTTAAGTTCTACTGGTGGTGTTCCAAATTGATCAAAGATTAGCGTTTGACTCATTTCGTGACGAATTGTGGTCAAGGAAGGTGGCACACGCTAAACCTGAAATGGAACTGGCTCTCAAGGATTACTGCCGGACATGTCTAAAGCAGATAATCAATCGAACCCCGTGCATTAAATGTGACAAAAATGTGTGCGCATTCATGCGTTCAAATCTTGAGGCAGCCAATTCCAAAATGGAGTTCGGGCCTCTAACAAGGCTTAATAGCTGCTATTATTAATAACAACCGGGACGGTTTCGTGTTTTCCGAATCACGGAAGTCTTCAGTACCCAGTGTCAGAAAGTTTTCGAATCCCTAATATAAAAATAATAGAAATTGTGATTCACGTTTTTCGAATGAGTCGGATAGAGATTGAATTCGTCGGAATCGGATTTAAAGCTTTTTGACACTTGTGAATAGGGGGTATAGTTCTGAAATTTGGACAATCCAAATCAACAGTTGGCGCGACTTATCCACTAAAGTGACACATACCGTCAATCCGATGAAGTTGGAAAGGTTGTTAGTGATGTGCGGACTGTGAGGCGACAGCGGACTCAAGTCCCGCGTCTCACGCTGAGGCCACTCGGATTCGCTGCCTTCGTGGCCATTCTCCGATGGGCATTCTTGCGTCTGACGCCTCAGCTCGTAGTCCAAATCCTTAAATGAAGAGAACAAAAGTTATAGCAACTGTGGTTGAACTAACCGTCAATTTACGAGATAAAAACGGTACAGAACTCGGGACTTTAGGCTTCCCTTGACCAAAACTCAATACTCAAAACTCAAATCATCTATTGTAAATAGGCAAAATATTGGACTTTTACACGTCAAAAATAATATCTTATACATAAGTACAGAAATACAAAAATAAGTCAAAATATTATGATCTACGAATCTAATGATTATTATCTAATTATGGTTTGAGTTTGAAAAAGGAAATTTCCCTTTCAAGTAGTGACTCATGCCTGAATCTCGCACAGGAAAAGGAAAACTCCCACGAGACCAATGTCTCCTGTACGAGTACAGTTCGTCACGGTACCTTAGTCAGGGTCGACCACACTGACGTATGAAGATTTGTGTGACATATACGAGTATTTGCTCTTGGTCTGGGTGGTTTTAGGACCATGGTCCTCGTAGTTCCTGATTCCCAAGATACAGGTAATCTTAGTTAGGATCTTTGTATGTGCACGTGATGCGTTATTATTATTATCAAGTAATGTTGAATGATGTAGCTTATGATAAAGGGTGCAAATATAATGTTACGTACAATTACCTGAAAGTTAACGATTTCGTCAGTAGTGTTGTTCTGCGTCTGTCCGGCGACGGGCGGACATCTGAAGAACTCTTCCAGAACCTTCCTCGTCTCCGAAAATTCGTACAAGTAGTCGAACGCCGCCGAACTGGAGGGCGTCAGCTCGGGGTCTCTGCTCTCTGTCAGTACCCTCTGGAAGGAAGGAGATGGAATTAGCAAATAGGTTGGGCCTTCGAGAATGAGTTTCATTCATGAGGTACCCGATTCGAGTATTGGTGTATTATCGGTTCAGTGAGAACACGAAATTTTTAATCTATGTGCACATAGATTAAAAAATTCGTTCACCGCGTAATGCTCATTCATATTTGGCGGCTTATAAAACATGTATAAAAGTCAACAATATGACCTGGCTCTAGCCAAAGGACGTAATTCTATCAGTTAGAGTTACGATGGTAACTTTAAATTGACAACGTATCAAAGTCCAGAAAAGACGAAGAAAGTAAATTGCAAATGGCAGTACAAACCTGAGGAAACCCAGGCCTCGGCGACCGCGACGCCTTCTGCGGCCCCACTCCGTACCTCCTCGGCGAGCCCTCATACTCCGCTATCGGAAGCTCGCCTATCACCCTCGTTACTCTCTTGTCCTCCTCTCCCGTCCACGAGGGACTCTCTCTCACGTCCTCCCTCGATCGCGTCGATTCACTCCCGTCACTTAAAGCCTTATTATCACAATCACCGTTCTTTATATTATCTATAGTTCGTTTAACACTCATGTCTATCTCATCGTCACTTGCGTCTGGGTCCTTCCTCAAACCTAGAGACACAGAATTCAATATCACTGGAAATAAAACAAAAGGAAATAATAAAATAATGGGTTAGTCAGTTACAGTTGGCTGTAAACTTCGATTATCCAATTCCGGTTAATTGAATGAGTAGTGAGAATTGGCTGCGGTTGGTACAGAATTGGAACCAATAAATGAGAAACTGAAAGTTAGTTGGGGTTAAGATAATGAAAGTTTACAGTGAGAATATGATACATATAAAGCAAAAGCAAAGACATCGAAGCGAGAATATTAACATAGGACCAAATCCAACACAAGTGGACGCGACATCGAAAATGCAACAGTATAATTTACACCGCGATCGTGATTTTATAATACACATGTAAACATTATTCTAATCGGCAATTAAATTTATTTTACAGACTTTAAATATTTTCTAGTTCTATTGATATTTTGTAGTAAGTAGTCAGCAATGAACACAACACTAAGTAAAAACATTGAAATTCACCTTTCCAGTCATCGTTATCGTCAAACACCATGACTTCTCCGTCAGCCACGACGGCTATGGGACTGCTTTTGGTGCTGACGTCAGTGGTCTTGTGGGGGTCTAGTATGGGAGAACTGTTCTTAGGTATTCCCATGTTGCCGGCCTCGACGTCCCGGATGGGGTCCCGGTCGCCGTTCGTGTAGGAAGGCGATGTGTGCCGAGATATCATCTTTTTGGGCTCATTTGTTATTCTGTGAATAGGTATCTGAAAATTGAATTAATGATATGCAAATTAATCTGCGTAGGATGAAAGCAAAACACTTTCTGATATCTACATAATGTATTAGGAACAAGATTGTTATTTGTGTTACGGAAACAATAATTAGGTAGAAATATGAACATTAAACTTTTATAATTATTACCTCTCTTCCAGGCAAGCTTTGAAAACTCTGGTCTAACAACAAAGATAAAAACATAGAAGATATACATAGAGAGAAGATGCAAGAGCAGACGGGCCTAGCAAATACGTTTACTATAAAAAATAACACTTCATTCCTAGACAAAGTAAGGACTCAGCATAACACTTAGATAACAGAAGGTGAACGTTCTGAAGCTGTAAAAGTTAGCACTCGTCTTGCTCCTTACCTCATTACTAATATTAGTATCAGCTGCATAATCTACAGTATCTTTATTAAGTGATCGCACTTTGTTCCTCAGGTTGTGTTTGTGTGTGTTGCTGTGCCTAAGCTTCCGCACTGCTTTTGTCCTGCTCTGCGAGTAGAGCTCTCGTCCTCCTGCTATTTCTATTATCCTGGTGACAAGAATTAATAAAATTACGTGGTTTTCGATTATCCTTATCCTCTTTTGTCAGCTAAAATTAAAGTTAGGAATCAAATATACAAAGAAGGAAATCCTTTTGCCTTTAAATTTAATCTCTTTTTGTAATTTTGAGATCATTGAACATGCCGTATAGCATCCATATACAGTTATGTTTTACAATTACTAGCTAGTGTTTTATCAGGCATGTTATCGTGAGAACAATTTATTTATTGTATTACCAATAACAAACTCTGCGGGGTGCTAAATGATATCATAATTAAATATATTGAGTCGACTCTATACTTGCGATATGATCATGTTATCCGATATAATTGGCCGATATTGGCAACCACAATACACTCTCGCTATGAAACCGAGAGAGTAACTAGGGCAGGATAAGGAATTGTTGTTAACACATCCATTGTTCGATTCTGTAGTTATTTCGTGCCTATTGTCTTCTGATAGCTATCGCTAATGAAACTACTACAAATGGTACTACGATCTACTAGATAACTTACTTCTGTATTAAATCATCAAACTTGAGACATGAAAGAGAGAGAATTTTCTATCGGGTTTTGAAACGTGAAATATTTCTTGGAATAAACAGATACCACACACAATTTACGTCTCTTTTACAAGTTCAGCCTATCATCCGTACTATATCACGTTCAAAAGAAAACTAGGTTTTATATACAAAACTCAATCGACGGTTGTTCCTCTAACTGATAATGTATCATAACTGTACATTTCAGGAGAAATCGCCGATTATGTCTCCATGAGATGAAGGAAAGCAGTAGCACGTAAAGCATTTAGATACAATAGTTTTAGGCAGGTCTGCGCTAACATTGAAGAATCTAACATCGAACTAGTGCGTCGCCTCGTGTTAGTTATTCAGCTATAGGTACCTCGAATCTCTAAGTTTGTAAGTGCCCCCTTTGGAGTTGAGTATGACTAGCTGTCCCTCGTTTCGCTCGTCGTCCGAAGACACGTTGCTCACGTTGTTAGGGTCTCGCCCCTCCAGCGCGGAGGTCAGTCTGGAATACCGAAGAATTCACATTATTTATGCACGTTAAAAAGAGGATGTAAATAGTTAAGTACCTATTTACTTGTTAACTTTTAACTATTTCATTAAAAATGTGAACCCATATCTGACCCCTGTGGAACTCCAAAAAAAACATTTAACTTTTCAGATAGATAATTAGTTCAGTACCGTTAAGCGCTACAGTTTTGTAAAAGCAAACAGAAAGGAGGTTACATTTGGCTATATTCCATCAAACTATGGATATCCAGTGAGTTTCGATGTTATCGACGCAGTCGAAAGCTTAACTCATATCGGACTTAACAATTCATACCATTATGAATTTCTCAGTAGGAATTTGTATCCAATGATTAGGAAGATTTCTGAAGAGGGCTGGAGTGGGCACTAACCTCTCGTGGTGGTGCTGCATGTTCTTAGGGCGACACTTAGGGAAGAGGCGAGTGATGCGCTCGCCGACGTCGCTCGCGGGCGTTGAGTCGCCCGCGCCGTCCGCCCGCAGCGCCCCCGCGTTCATGTCGCCGCGCCCGCCACGGTCACTTCGTCACCGCCTCTACCGGCAATACGTGCCTCTACGTTAGCTATTTCACAACGACAACACTACCTATTAACACGTTGAAAACACAATATTACCAAAAGAAATTTAGAACCATATTAAGGGCGTACTTCCGCTTTGCATCTTCTTAGTAACATCAATCTGCCTCGGCCTTAAACATGACTATAGTTATTATATTAAAGTTTTACTAAAGGCGTATTCGCTCTACGTGGAATCGTAACGGGACAAGCCCAGAGGTAGTCCTAAATCATACTGGATAGACTGCGGAGAAAGACCTTAGAAAGACAGGACCTACACAAGGAGAAGATAGATTAGGTAGAGTGTAGACAGAGTTGATTCGATTTCACTCTGGCTTTAATTGTCGTGGAAGATATTGTAGAGGCCTAAAAAGATTATAAACCTCCGGGTTAGGCCTCGTATGCTACAGTCCCTCTATGTTACGTTCGAATTAGGTTTAAATGTAGCGCCGCAGAAGGATATTCTGTTTTTTTTTTCTTTCTATTTATTAATGATTTACAATACAGTATTTTCTATTCTATTCTATTCAACGATGGATAGGTATGTATCGAAATAAGCTAAGTAAGTAGTAAGTGTGAGTAATTTAACTTTTATTTACTAGCTCGAGAAATACTTTCTTCGAGAATACGAATGACTCTCTAAGGGTTTGGAAGAAGCTTACCATTTTGTATACTAACCTTGCAAAACAATCTTATTTGACCCGATTGAAACGTAACTACAAAACATTCAGAAAAAGAAAAATCTCAGACATCTATTGTCAGACAAAATGAAAAATGAGAGTCGATATCGGCATCCATTCAACAAGGTCGAGTGTATAAAGTTCTGTATTCGGCAAGAGTCAGATAAAGAACTGTTCGACAAACATACTCGTATGTTATGTCGTAAGTATTTGTTTGACGACGACCGAAAAAACTATTAAGTTGTGGCGACCTACAGACCTCTGTGGTCAGCATCATGTAAAACCTAAATTAAAATAAGAATAATTTGTCAAACTGAGAGGTCGCATGTCAGTGGAAAATAATTTTCTGGAAGTAAAACTGAAGCGTTGTATTTTTAATTCATGTTTCCCAAAATCCTAAAGCATCGGATCAGACACCAAAAAGTAAATAAAATTTTACTACCGCAACCTTTCAGTAACGACCAATAGTAGCAATCATTCTGGACTCCGTATTCGTCCAATAATAAGTACATTTTAGGGTTAAAAGTTCTTCCGCATCCATCGAATCATTAGTTTTCATCAGTACATTTTCGGGTTAACTTTGTTCCCGACCGCAAGGAATCGAGGCCGCGGGGGCAATGACGTGTTTCGCATGCCACCAAGTGTAACCGGTGCCAAACTGCCGGATCGATAGAGCATTAGCTGCGCGGCCACGAATTCGACGGGGCTAGTAGCGGATTTCGTATTCCGTCGTAGCGGGGAAAGTAGTTTCAATTTTTAAGAGCTATTAAGTACTTGCTTCTGTGGAAATCACTATCTAAATAGACTGCTTTAACATTAAGACAGTGACAAAAACATCAATACATTATGCGCATTTTTTTTTTAATTTGATATACTACGGGCTGGCAAACTATTACAACAAACGAAGCAGAGCAAGTAATATATAAAATTACTTTTTCGACTAGTTTCTGTAACATGTTAGCTTTGACTTTACAATAAATCTATTGCTGTCTTTGTCTAGCACTAAACAAAACAAGATATTTAATTATAATAATATAAGGACATAACTATTGTTATTGTTACATTTTAACAATTAGTTACCACTAACTGCCAAACAATCAGCTTATCATTTGTTGTCAAAAACAAATACCTTGAAACTCGAAGTTTGCATCCGACAATAAAGGATGCCATTAGAGCAAAACGTGATTTCACCGTTTACAAATTCGACTTTATTAAAATGACATCTGATTTGCACAAAAGTTTTTGCAAACTTTGTCAAAAAGATCAAATTATACTTTCAACGAATGAAACAATTTGGATATCAAAGTTATTCAGCAATAATATTATTTTTTAATTATGTAGTACCTAGTAGCACAGAATAAATAATATTACTACGTAGCAGATAGTTTACTAGTAAAATTTTTGTAATGGTGTGATGAGGGAATTTTACTTTAACAGACCACCGGGTTATGTATTCTATTTCAAAACTTCCGATACGATTTGGTTTGTATTTTTGTTTATATGAAAATTTAGCGGCAATCTTAATACACATTTCGACTATCCCGCTAATCTCCTAGCCCTACTTCAGACTGCTGGCTCGTAGGGTAGACACTCCAGCCGTCTTCGCCGACGGGTTTATGCCAAGGGTTTATAGCGGCGTCAGTTCTGGACATTACAAACATAGCTCTTCGGCCTTCAGCAATACACATGTACATTTATGAGTAAGTTCGTATAGTTTATTCAGAATAGGCCGTATGTTACGTGACATAGATACGCGATACTGGCATGGACGTTTTTCAGTACCGCTATTACGAGTTTTACATACAACAGTCGCTAGCGAGTATGATTAAACATTTGTATCGCGTTTTTAGTTACTTGTAGTTACCGCTAGGGGCGCTGCACCGGATTTCATACAAATGTGTTCACGTTTGTAAATGTGTGTGTGTGTGTGTATGTGTGTATAATGTGTGTGTGTGTACGATCGATAACGACCGTAGTAAGCAAAACCTGTAATACGGGTACTGGTGTGCACATTTTCATATTTTTAAAGCAGAGTAAGCACTTTACGTCTATTCATTTGAAGAAATACATATTATGTCCCAATAAAGAAATGGGATCGTTTTTAGGTTTGCCTAAAACATTTCTTTACAAATTACTGGTTTTTTTTTTAATTGACTCGCTCATTCCGTAGCCCGACAGCAAAGCACGCAAGGGTAATGTCGGCGCCGCTCGGCTGGGGGTTGGTTTTATGTTTCAAAACAGTAGTCGACTGGACGGCACACCACGCAAACTTTGTACAAGCTTATAAAAAACTCAAAACCCAAAACTGAAATAATTACTTGCAAGTAGACACAAATAATGAACTACAACAAGTCAAACACTTAAGTCTCATGTACATAGAAAAAAATAGAAATAACTCAAATATAACCTACTGAACTTATGATTAAATGATCACGGTTTGAGTTTGAAAAAGGAAATTTCCCTTTCAAGCGGTGATCCATGCCTGAATCTCGCACAGGAAAAGGAAAATCCATTAACTCCACACCAGTGTTTCGGAAAAACGCCCGTCAGAGAAGATAGCACCAAGAAACTCTATGGAGATGTAATTTTTTCAATCTTCATAATTTTACTGTCTTTATTTATGCCATAAAATAATCTATTCTAATGACAATATTATAACATCATATTTACAAGTGCCAATAAAATGACTCAAAATAACGATTTAACAAAAGAGATAAATCACAAAACAAAACAAACAAAAGCGGTTTTGGATTCTAATTTATGTTAGTTATGTTGGTTGATATGTTAGTATGGACTTTCCAACCATTGACCTAACAAACATCCTTATGTTTTTAGGTTAATTTTCGAAAATAGTATAAGTGCCCGATATGGAGACTTGTCTGATTATACTTGTACCTCTACGCCTACCCTCATTTTCTCGTCATGGTTTTGTAAAAGATTGGTTGGTTTCACTAAAATTCTCGAACGAATAGAACCGGACAATAAAGGGTCGAAAATCACCTCCGAAAAGCGAAAGTTCCGTAACAAAATGCAATTATATTTGTAAAATTGTACCCTTTCATTAAAAGGTGTTATTTAACTTAATTTCATTCAAATTGATATGACATTTAAAATGATGAGGACAGGGTATAATTTGCGCTGACTTTTGGTAATTGGTGGGCCGGAATGCTCGGGTGGCATGCCTTTTGGGCAGATCTCCTCGCCACTACTGTTCGCCAATTAAAAGGTCTCTTCAGTTATCCCGAAGAATGGCGAACACCCTCTGGTAGTAATTAAAACTCCATTTATGAAATAGGCCGCCATTGCGAAGCTTTCATTCACGGTAAAATTTATTTCCTGAGTATAATTATAGCAATCAGAAGCTGGGATGGAGTCAGAGTGCCCTCTTCACGACTCAAAAGATATTTCACCAATCGTGGGAAACTACCTTAGTACCTACCTACAGATTTCAAGAGCAAATTGAGAAAATAATTAAAAACATTTGACGATTAAACCTCTTCAACTGTTTTTATTTCATTACACTCACACTGGATTTTTATTTCACTCACTCTCTAAATCCCCAATAGAAAAATAAATTGAATTAATAATGTAAAAGAAGGAAAGACTGGTCCGAAGTCCCGGCCTATAAGTCGCCTCGTAAAATAATTAATTTAATTAAATGTGTTTTTTTCCGTCAGTATATTACTCGACCTGGCATTTAGATGATTAAAAATATGGTTATTATTGCGACAATAAGTTATCTGTATAAATTAAATTAAATCAAAGGCATTTTAGGTTTTTGTAGTAAAACTTCTTTACGCACGCTTGACTTGGGGAGTAAGCTGGTGAATGCGTTACGAAAAATGTGATCGGGCGAGGCGAACGGAAGTTGAGAGAGAGATATAATGTAGTGAAGATTATAAAGAGTGAGAGTTACGTTTCGTATATTTTTTTTAATATCTATTATGAAATATTTTCTTAAATAATTTTTTAGTTGAAGTTTTACTTCTAATATGTGTCCCACATTTCGTTTTTTTTTTATTTTAACGCTAAGCACAGGCAGCGCCAGGTTAACAGCCTAGGTCTATTGATAGTGACAGGCATCACACAATCAACGAAAGTAAGTAAATAAATCACAAGTGGCCATAAAACACCCCAAACAGAATTTCTTTCTCTATTTATTAGCAAAATATCGCGGTCGTTCAAAGGAATAGACATTTGAAGCTGTAAAGCAAAGGTCAATGGTTCTGAAAGGCGCACCGATGTAACCTTTGATGGTACGTCCCGGGGCCGCTTTTACAACACACAAGTTCGCAGTTGGATAAAGGTGGAACTATACATTCTACAGTTCATCAACGTGTAAGGCGGGGGCGTCATCTGTCAATCGACGAGAAGACGGTCCCGTGTGTTGTCGCCGCCACAATCTAGTTTGTGTTATCTGATAAATAGCTTAGTTTTACTCACTAGGCTAATATTATATTGCAAGTGGTTCTGAGAGCAGTACACTTTTTTGCACGAGAAAGTAATTAGGTTAAGTCGATTTTTTGTTTTACTTAATTTTTGACGTCTTATAAATCGATGAACGCGGGCTGCATGCACAAAAAAGTCGACACATTGTCCCGTAGCGCTCATTGTCCCGTTACGCTCATTGTACACTTGCCCCGCATCTACCTCTCTTCTCTTCTTGACAGGTTAATTATTCTTGCATTTAAAAAATCTGATTACTAGTATAATTTCATGTATTTATTCTTTTATTATTAAAAATTATTCAATTTTATTCATAGAAGTGTGCAATCATTTCACCAGTGTTTTTTTATGACGCTGTCACGTTAAAATATCGTCCGTAAACCAACTTTACAGACAAACAATTTTTTAATGAAGATCTGAAAAGTCTTAAATAAATTTTTTTATGAGAACTATTTAATGTAACCTTTCAATTATAAAAAAAAGATTCATCGAAATCGGAGGGATATTAGGTATATCAGCTATTTTCAATAAAAATGACTCAGCAACGACTCACTTGTAAATATGACTATTTTTGCGAAACAAGCTCTGATTTTTTGGCCTACATGTACGAGGGGTAATATTGTTCTTTATGGCAGAATACCCCGTGGAAATGGCAGAGAGGTTAATGTTTTCGGCGGCTTAATTCTTTTTGCACGTTACTGGGAAAGGTCGAACTGAAACGGTAATATCTTAGTTTTATGTCCATTGGAGTGATTGCCTATTCCAAGAATAAGAAAGCATCAAATAGACAAGACCTTGTACAGAGAAACTTAGAAAATAATAAAAATAGCAGAAAACTTGAAAAAATTGTTTAATTTAAACTCACGTTTTAAATTTTCGGAACGATAATTATGGTAATAGAAAAAATATTGAACCAAAAATCTCAGTGGTTTACCTCAGAAAATATAATTGTATACGTAAGAATTTAATGGCAAATAAAAGCACAGAATAATTGCATACAAGGAGTAAATTCAAACTAATATCACAGCCTAATAAATAGACGTGGGCGTTTAAACGACAAGCGTTTAAAAAAACGTTCTGCAAAATAAGCGCCAAAGCGCGCTTACGAAAATAAGCTGACTTCGTTTAAATCACATTTCAATCCCGATTTTCAGTGATTTAAAGGACAATGATGTGAACTAATACGATTAGGAAAAATTGGAATGAGTTAAGTGCAGTTATGACGCTTTTTTGACTGCTTATTATGTTAATAAAATATTGTTAACTACGAAGTTATTGTAACTTCAAATCAACGAAATTGTTAAACCGTCAAATAGCTATTGACTTGACAAATTACAATTCGATTAAAAAAAACATTAGTACGAAATTTGAAGTCGTTGGATTTGGATCGGGACTGGAATTTGATTAGGCTCAAGAATCACCTAGCGGGTACTAATCACAGAACAAAACGCAGCAATCAATGATTCCCAGCCCAATACTAAAGCCCAACAGCTCAAACTGTGACCACACGAAAGGAAAGCTTGCAATAACCACGGAACCTGGCTCCAAGTGGGTCACTGCTATGTATTCTCTACCCCAAGTGGACGGTTTACGACTTACGAAACTGCCTCTACTTTGTTCCGGGCTACAGTTTTCTAGGAAATAAAGATTGAAGCCAGTTTTCCGGTAAAACTAGCTGGAAGTACTTACAAGTGGCAGAAAGTATGAGTCGCTTGAAGTTATTGCTAGTTGTTAGTTGCAGCTGTTTTTTAATTGAGTTGGCTAAGGTTTGTGAATAAGTGATGCACCGATGAAGCGGGCAGTGTTGAAGGCAAAACTATATTTATGTTAAAGGAGTAAAGGACTAAAAATCGGTACTTAAATTGTACAAAAATTAGTAAGTATAGGAATTTAAACATAAGCTACTCAACAAGGATATTACATTTTAAAAAATTGTGTCTGTCTGTATGTTTTCGCATCACGGAAACACTACTGAACCGGTTGCAATACAGTTTTCACTGTTTGGTAGCTTAGAATCTGATTAAAATATCCACACACGAGTACATAATATCTCAATCCAATGAACAGAAATTTTTATAAGGAACTGTGATAAAAATAATTGTTTTTAACCAGCTCCAGGAAGCTAAGTTCTGCATTTATATACTCTAAAGTGCTCCGGTGCCTTTTTTTTACATACATAAATTTGTGAATTTTAAAACGAAATTACCTAAAAGTATTAGTCCGTCAAAGACCCTTGCAATTCGAAATTTTCTAAAAGCTTTTTGGAAATGAAAAGCGGCCGAAACAAAAAGAATGTCAAAGCCCTACAACTCCTACAAGCACCTCAGAAATGTTATGAAACATAACTTGAAAACGATGGAAAACGCCGTTAGCTATATACCAAAACGCTATTAAACCCTTCCCTAAAACTTCAGTAAGTAAGGAAGTACATTGAAATGTAAACAAACTGGGACAAGAGAAACCTTCTAAGCGGAAATCAAAATTATTCCCAAGACATGAAACGGTAGAAATCAAGTTGTTTTCCATTAAATGTGTATCAAGGTTGAAAAATGAAAAGCAAGAGGCTAATTAGTGAAGATCTCAAGTATAGAGCTTGATTCAACAACATTATATACAAGGACGTTAGTTACCTGTTATATTATAATTATAATAACTTCTGAAAAAATACTACAATAGCTGCTAAAATGATCAAACGGTTTTCTGTTCAAAAAACATTGATTTTCCTCTTTTTAAATTCAGTATCGTAGTTACTAGTTCCCGGCGGTGTTTATTCTACCCGATAAAAATACAAACCTCTGAAGTTGTGAACTTGCTAAAATTACAATGAGTTTGTACGCTGGTGCAATCCCCCTTTTCTCCGGGGGTATTATTTGTCCAAATACATGCGAGTACTAACCTTTTCTCAACATTCTGTCTTCGTTATACCTGAAACAATTTAAATAACAATGAATAAGCGGGAAGCAACCAAACAATTCGTGGAATATTGTCCATGTACCAACGGATGACCATATTCGGTTCCAAAGTTTTCAGCGGTTGCCAGAGTTACCAAAAGTTGTTGTTGTAAAAACAAAAGAACACCCGGAGAAGCCCGGGAGGTTCTTTTTCCAAGATGTTTATGACGTAGAAAAATATGTAAAGATCCACCGTGTTTATTTAGGTTCATTCTCAAGAAAAAGTTTCTAGTAAAATATTACAAAATAAGCAGAGAACATGGTTCTTCCCTCAGTCATCATTTATTTCTAGAAATCACATTATCATACAATTCTTGTGTTGTACGTAGTAAATCAGAGAATAAAAGATCCTTATAGAACATATTCCTCCATGCTAGGAACAGATGTGAAGTCCACTAACGTGATGAAGTGTTTGGATTTGACGCCGCTTGAACACTTTGTAAGGAAAGTACTTACCCATGTGAAATTTAAAATTAAAATTTTAATTTAAAATATTACGCTGCGCAGCGAAAACCATTGAGATGCAAATTCATGGAGGTGGGAAAGCGGACGATATAAGAGCGCTGTCAAGAGCATTTTAAAAAGCGCTTTTTGCGCATAGTTGCGATGCCACTGATTTCCATGCATGGGCCTCTTACCTATTTGATGGTAATATATACATATAGTGAGTTAATCTTGTCATTTACTTAATAATAGTATTGTAATAGTATATTACAATGGTAATTTTATTTTTAAACAAAAGCTTTTACTATATTATATTTATTTATTACATGTCGAGAATGGGTTCAACTGAAAATACAGTTATTGCAGCATTTACAAAATATGTCAAACGACGTTTTCGTTATTTAAATGACGGGCATAAAACGCTTGAAATTTAGATGCTAGTTGCTCTTGAAGCTGTATTATAAAGCGCTGTCTAATGGTCGAGAAAGGAAATGCAGCGCTTTGATCACAAAGTTGGCGTAAGTACCGAATCTGGGCGATGCGGTAGGTCGCCATTACTAGGTGGGTAACATTTCTAGGCACATTCAACATACTTTTGTGACTTTCTGAATCATTAATGTTGCACTGCGTAGGCTTTGGAGTCCATTTTTATGGACCTGTTTTAATATATTTTTGAAGAAAATGCAATATAATTGCTTTATTCGGTAAGACTAAGGTATCCTGTTTTATGAGTCAGTACAAGCCACTGTAGGTTTTTTAATAATATTACTTGCAATGGAATACGGCATGATTATTTTCTTGCCGGTTCTTCTCAAATGGATGTAGGAACTTTCATAGCTCTTGAGGAACATGTAGGTAAATACATATTTCTGATATGATTTGTTTTGAAAAAAGACCTTATGTTTATCTTATGAGAGCGAAAAGAAAAAAGTTAGGTTTAAATTGAATCCAGACGTAGGAGTTTATTGCTTATCTAATTGCAGAAAATATAACTACTAGAGAAGCACGTAAAACTTTTATTAGTTCTGAACTTTGCTCGTTAAGTTTTGTTGATGCATTTACAAAAAGCAATAAACCAGTTAATACCGACCGGGACCGCTCGAGCGATCCATGTCTATGCAAAGAAGACCACAGCAGCTGCTGCGTTCGAGCAATCGCTGCTTGAAGCGGTCGGTCTTAACACGTTCACTGTTGAAATGTTTTACTTTTTTTGCTCTTTAGCGAATCTTCACACAACATGTGTGTTTAATGTTTACTGGCGTTGTGTAGTAACTAAACTCAATCAGCAGTGCGGGCGCACACAGCTGGTGTGACAAAATTGTCAACAGGTACAGCAGTGAGGGTTCGCACGCCAGGGGCCTGTATTCGCTTGCCGTATAATTATAAAAACACAGACGTGTGTGTCCGCAGCAGTGAACGTGTTAACTGGTCTAAGATGTCCGTGTAAGGCTGCCCTAAAAGTGCGGATCCGACTACCTTTTCCAAAAATGGGACGTGAATTACCGGCTTTACTTACCGTCCGCCTAAGTTATTATCGGCATGCCGCCCTGAGTCGGTGTACATAGAAACATTTAATATTGCTGCCGTTTCAACGATAAGGTGTTTAGTCTTCTTTGAAAAACAGGATTTCCTTTAAACGTAAGTTGAAGCAGTGTTTTATTTGTGTTTACCTACTGGGCGGCAAATGGAAAATATTTTAGAGAACATAAGGATTGGGTATATTTGGATAACTTTATGAAAATAATTCGAAAGCCTCATCCGATAGATGGAACCCAAGAGCATTTGTATAAAAGTTATTTTTCCTCATAGAAGGACTTGGCAACCATATTTTTTTATTATTCGTCCATTCGGAAGCAGAATTACTCTAGCGTACCGCTTTTACCGATTTATTGCTTTGCAAGATTTGTGCATTCAGCCGGCATCAAGTGAATAATACATTTTCTGGTACCTTCTCGGAAATAATTCGGAAAGGTGTTTTGCAGCTTTATAGCTTTAAGCTTTCGAGCACTATAGGCCATCAATCATAGGCTCGACTCTCCTTTCAATTTGATTGCAATTCAAATACCTACTACGAAGTATTTGTATACGCGTTGCGATATACCAACTTGCAAAAAGGTTTATATCCTATCAGGAGCATCTTTTGTTTTTCCTCTTTTTAGGGTTTTCCGTTGTTTCCGTAACAATTCATCAGGGGTTTCGCATTCAATTACTCCGCCCCCAAGAACCCATTACTTGGATTTGTTTAAAAAGATCAGTATAGAATCCGGTGCTCGTGACTTTTGGTAACGAGTACACGTATCGGTTGATATTTTTATTCGAAAGGTGGCTTTAGGTCGATATTTTTTATTTCTTGTCATCCTGTCTCACAGTCTGGATACCAGACGAGTTCTTAAGATTTTCAACGATAGTTACATTATTAAATCTGAAGAAAGAACATTCAATCTGTGTGTGTTTTCAGACTGAATTTTACCAATAAAGTAATTTGACGCTTGGTACGGTACTTCCCAATTAAAATTGTAATATTTACTAGGTAGGTACGGACTATATTGACAATGACATATACTTTAG
Source organism: Campaea margaritaria (assembly GCA_912999815.1). Lineage (NCBI taxonomy): Eukaryota > Metazoa > Arthropoda > Insecta > Lepidoptera > Geometridae > Campaea > Campaea margaritaria. The sequence continues at coordinate 12,359,711 of OU538789.1, read as the reverse complement.
TACTTGTTGATGTTAGTTTTAGATTAGAATGTTTATGACGATACTTTGAACGCCGATATAGATAAATAGATAGATAAACTCTTTATGCATAACCAACTAAGTAATTTTAGTATTCGATACTTTCAGATATCGAGTACAGAGACGCCGATATTATTTTATTGTGTCGCGTATGTATACCCAAAGAGTAGTCTGTGCCGAAACCTAAGGCTGATGCGTCTAAATTCAAATTTTATTCTAAATCAGCACACGCATAACCGTATTCCTGGCGCGGGCTCATATGACCTTCGTCCCTGAACCGCCAGTTGTGTTCAATCGATTCACTGATGCCCTTCGCTAGATCTAGCTAGACCTTTTTATCGACCAATTTTCCTGTGGCGCAAACGACAGTGTTATCTTCAAAGTTTCTTTAGAAAATGTCCTGTAAGATCGTTTGGTCAAGTTTTGAGTTCAAATTGAACCACTTCTTGTAGGATCTGCTAGTATCTTGAGATCAATGAATATGGTACTTTTAGTCATTGTTTGTTTAGTATATCGGAGAAAGATATGTTATCCACCAATCCAGACCGGGCCCCCGTGGCCTAAACCTTCTCACGAAACTGAGGGGAGACCCGTGCTCAGCAGTGGGACGATATGGGTTGATGATGATTATGATAAGTCATTGTTTCAGTCAGTCACAAAAGTCACTGACCATGATCTAATTTCTATGCGCATAATACTATTATTTTCCATAGATTAGTATAACATTGGTTTGAAATTATCAGCATATAAAAAAGGTTTCACCACACAGTTTGCATAATCAGTTCAATTTCCCTTCACGAAACAGACTTAATTTTCCTCACACATCAAACGCCGAGTATAATAACGAGGTTTCCACGAAAACATGTTATTTGTACACGCAGAAACCAGCACCACGTCGTTAGCCATCAAAGGACCATCGCCTCCTAAATAAGGGGTCTACAGTCTGTAGCCGCGGCGTGATATCATCAAAAGCCTTACGAGGGGATCAACCCCCTGATTACGTAAAACTTTTGCATTAACAATGCGACAACAATCGAGTCGCAAAATGTCACTAGAAATAAATTCTACAAAATTGGCCCTTATATATCCCGCTTGTCCAGTCTCCCAGAAAGCAGTTTGCCATCGATATTAGCACCATTAACGAAATAACTGCAATATGTAAATGGAAACAAATAAAAATAGTTTTTGTTTTTCTGTTTTGAAATGTGACTCGTTTGGCAGCAGTGATCGCAGCATTTACATCTGTCGCAAAGCTGTCGTGAGATACGTAATAAGGCAGCGGGATATCATGTTTTGATACGATGCTGGGGTAACTTGAATGTGTATGGGGCTGGGGCAAAGAATATGTTCATAAATCATAATGGTATTGAATTCAGTTATTACCTTTTGTTCGCTTTACCTTATAATTTTACTAAAGATGATTACACGACATACAGCATACAGCGAATCCTAATTAGGTGTCAGGACCTATGTATGTGATCGTAATGCGTTAGTATTATTAGTATTAAATATCTAAAAAAATATATATTAATATCCAAAACAATTCTACACGAAACCCACGCTTACATAAATAGCGTATTGATTGGACGCATCGCCGACAATACGTGTATTATAGCTACAAAGCTACACGCGATTACCTCGCCTTCAATCAGGCTTCCTTTAATCAAACACCGCGTGCTCACGCACTAATTCCTTAAGCAACCTTAGTCTAGACTCAACAGCTAATCAAATACCTGAGCCGATCGATATGGCATGCCGAGAGGCAATCACTGACGACCTAACACGCGTACGGTTGGCAGGTGGTTGGCAGCCATGAGTTAATACTCTGCTGAAGTAATCAAATAATAAGGAATTTTCGAAGTCGTTGAGTATCGATTTCTTCAGACCTCATCATCAACCCATAACGTCCCACTGCTGGGCACGGGTCTCTCCTCACTTTCGTGAGGAGGGTTAGGCCATAATCCACCACGGCGGCCCAGTCCGGATTGGTGGATAACATACCTACCTCAGAATTAATTCTCGGGGTGGGTTTCCTTACGATGTTTTCCTTCACCGAAAAGCGTGTGGTAATTACGTACATATGTTTTACAGAAACACATTGGTACGAGTACGTGCCTGCACTGGGATTTGAACTCACGACCTTCTGATTGGAAGGCGGACGTTCTCGCACTAGGCTGCCACAGCTAGGACCTAGGACATAATATTTAATGAGTAGACCGACGGACTAACAAACTCAAACTCAAACTCAAATCATTTATTGTAAATAGGCAAAATATTGCACTTTTACACGTCAAAAAAATAATATCTTATACATAAGTATAGAAATACAAAAAAAATAAGTCAAATTTTATGATCTACGAAACTAATGATTATTATCTAATTGTGGTTAACGAAATGGCCTTGCAACTGCTACAGCAACAGTGAAGCTGGCGTTTCCCCCAACCACAGAATAACAAATTGAACAATTAGTTTTTACTTTATATTCAGCCTTACTAACAAGGGTAGGCAGCGCACCGGCAATGCCCCGGACGTTGCAGATGTCCATAGGCGGCGGTGACCACTTATCATCGGGAGGGCCGCATGCTTGTTTGCCACATCTATGTATATAAAAATGTTATGTTGGTTTGTGTACGCTTCAAAAACTCGAAAAGTTCTGCACCGATCGAGCTGAAATTTTAGCATGATATATAATTCGCATCAGGGATTGTTTTTATCAATTTTTTTCATCAGTGACATATCAGCGAATGTGCGAATCTGTCACAGCGAAGCGTGGCAGGATACAGCTAGTATTTTATAAAAAAAAAATGTAACGAGTCTCGGTCATAGCAATCAGCAGTCGTTTTGTACTACCGCCGATACTAGAGCCGATGTTTCTGATATTACCGATAGATACTGATACTAGAGCCAACTGCGAAGTGTGAGTTTGCGGGCTAGATTCTCGCACAGGGCAAAAAATCGTTTTTTTTCACAATTATAGTCTGGGTTTTTGTAGGACCATGGTTCTCGTAGTCCTGATTCCCTAAATACAGTGAATCCTAGTTAGGTTGACGTGATTTTGAGGCATATAAAAAAAAGGAAATTAGAATTAAGTACACAAATGAAAATCGGATTCATCTAACATTTTGGCTTTACTAAATACATCAACATAATGAGATTTTTAATTTCATTGGTAAACCCTACCTAAAACTCCCTGACTCAGAGCAAAATTGTCTATGAACTTCCAAACAAAAACAGCTCCCTGCTTCACCGTTAATAACTAACTAAACTATATTACGTCATAAGTGCACAGTTAATTATGACTTCATAATGTTGGCCGGAGCGGAAAATATTTGCCCGGACAAACAGGGACCGTGCACCGGCGGGAACAAGGACGTACCGGCTTTATGACAATGCAATAGGGGTCAGAATGGGTTAAAGCTCGTTCTGCTTTGTATGCGGGCCCACTGGGCCATTATCATATTGTGCACTGTGTTCTGTAAACCCCTGTAGGAATTTTTCAGTCCGTTTAATGAAAAATTTGTAATCAGGACAATGTAGTGTTTTTTTTTTTTTTCTGTGTACTCTACGTTAAGTGTACTCTACGCTCTAACACAAATATAATTATCGAAGTACACCATCCTAAAATCGTAACAATATAATAAACTGTGACTTGATTAAGTTTACAGAAGCCAATTATCATTCAAGTCCAGTATCAATTAGGAGCCTTACCTCAAGGCCCCAGGAGCGAATCGCCACAGTTCAATTACGAACTCGAATTAAATGTCAAACAGCATCCAATTTGGTCAGTTTGAAGCAGCTGTACGAATAATACGGTGTGAATAAATATTAGAACTCTATACTTTTCATTTGATACCGAATACTTTTTGTATCGATACTAGTGCTGAGTAGCGAGTATTGGTACTTTCTTTGATATAGATTGAAGAACATAGATCCATCCATACTAACACAGTGATATAAATGCATGTAAATACCAAAACTCAAAACTCGATATCCTTTATTACAAGTAGGCATAAACAATGCAGGAAAAGCGGTGGTGGCCTAGTGGGAGAACACCCGCCTTCCAAGCAGAAGGTCGTGAGTTCGAATCCTAGTGCAGGCACGTACCAATGTGTTTCTTGTAAAACATATGTACGTAATTATCACTCGCTTTTCGGTGAAGGAAAACATCGTGAGGAAACCCACATACCTACCCGAGAATTATTTCGGAAGTAGGTATGTGATCCACCAATCCGGATCTGGCCCCCGTGGTGGATTATGGTCTCATTCTCCTCACAAAAGTGAGGGGAGACCCGTGCTCAGCAGTGGGACGTTATGGGTTGTCGATGATGATGATGATAAACAATGCACTTTTACAAGTCAAACACTTAAATCTCAGATGTATATAGAAAAAAAAAAACAAATATGATCCACTAAACTAATGAATAACTGATTATGGTTTGAGTTTGAAAAAAATTTAATAAAACTAAAAAAAAAAAATTATAAGGCGTTATTTAAAAAGGAAATTTGTCGTTCAAATGGTGATTCATGCCCGAATCTTGCACCGGAAAAGGAAACTTCATTAACTCTACCAGCGCTTCGGTAATACGCCCGTCAGAGAATATAATATGTATGTATAGATAAATGTACCCAAGTACAATAGAATTGAAAACAAGACAAAACCCATAATACGCTTCATATCCTCAGCCTTGGATAAACAGAGATCTGCCGACAACCAAATCCATTATCCCATTCCTATTTGCACATCCACACTCCACTCTGAGGTTTTAATTCACGGACGTGTACAGTGTACAGTACACACACCAAACACGTCACTAATACTAATGTAACTCCCCTCAGCCCTGCAAACAAACAGTGAGTGTGTAGACACACCTGAGAGCGAATCTCGCATTTATTGCTTCATTTAAAGGGTTTAAAGCAGATAAGTGCTTTAAGCGAGGGCCTTATTAGGGCTTGTATCCACAGAGGAATGTCGGTAGGAGATAAGGGGAACTAAACACGTCGCACGATAATGCTTGTGTGTTTTAGAATTCAGTGAAGCGAACTAATTGGGTGGGGCTTAATGCCTTTGTTGAAACTGTGTATTAATAGGATTGGGCAGGTTTGGGATGGAGGTCAAGAAAAGTCGATCTCAACGGTCTAAATTGAACCCAAGGCCAAAGTAGCCGGCATAGGCAATAATTGCCATTGTATCCAAATTACATCTTATTAAAGTGATATAAGAACTCAGAATCGTTCGATTCGTTCCTTATACATAAGTATATTTTACATTTGCATTTATTTGCTGTCTGCCCGGTAGCGTGCAGCTCCTATGTTTGGGGGCAAAGTGCAAACGAACCACCCCCTTTTTTGATTCGTTTTACTGTCTGCCAATCAGCTTGTGTACATTAGGCACAAACGTCAGGTCTTCTTTCAACAAGAGTAGAACCCAAAATCCAAAAAGGCAAAGGGCGATTTGGTGGATAGCAAAATGATCTTTAATAATTGTGAAGTTTAAGTTCTAATTCTACAAACACTGTTCCAACAGTCATTGTCACTTTTTCTACAATGTAACAATTACAATCTTTTAACTTTTGAAAGGAACTTTTTTTTTTTAAATTTTTGTAATGTTGCCATTATCAAAAACTCTATTTTATAGATTTACGAAACTCAACCAAAACCTAACACTCAAAACATTTGTTGCAAATGGACAAAATAATGAATCTTTACAAGTCGAACACTTAAGCCACTAAGAAAAACAATAAATAAATCAAATTAATCTGATGTACTAAACTCGTGATTAACTATGGCTTGAGTTTGAAAAAGAAACTTCACTTTCAAGTGCTGATTCATGGCTGAATCTCGCACAGGAAAAGGAAACTCCATTAGCTCTACCACCGCTTCGGAAATACGCCCGTCAAAGGAGATAGCACCTTAAATAATAATACGTTTTTACGCTAACACGCTTTAATAATGCGTTTTTTAGTTTAATATTAATAATTTTAAGTCATAATTGTAATCTTGTATAATTTTATCTTCAAAGATTTTTGTTTTTTTCTTTCTTAATAATTTTCCTCGATGTTAACTGTTTTCAAATTTCTGTCATGCTGTGTACGCATCTTTTGGGACACTGTCCCGCACTAAACTAATTGTACCTATTTTATGCTAGCAATATTATACTGAGAGTGTTCTGTTATGTGTGCCTAAATAAATAAATAAAATAAAACTCTACGTGGATGTCATTGTTTTATCATAATTATAATACACATACACTGACGTATTGGTGCTACGGGTTCAGCGGCTATTTCATTTACTATCGTGTATGCCTGCTATTTTTCAAATCCTCGACATATTTTATTGGTGCATTAGAGACGTGTGACGTTAAAATTGAATCAATTTACGTTTGGTGGGGTTCGTGGCGTCTAGACTCCAGACATACTTACTTACTGCAGTAAAACACTTAATTCGATTTATAAGGGCAATAATCTCCCGTGTCTCACCCTCTACTTACTTAGAAATTGTTAGTTTCAATATCGCCCTAGGTTTCACTAGTTTTCTTTAAAGACAAAGACCTTTAAAACGTGTAAGTTGACTACATTGGTCTAAACCAAAATGATTTTGTATTGATTTATTTTATTTAACGTTTAAAATAACCGATATAAAATGATCGATTTCTTTTGAGAAACCGATGAGCATCGGCTATTTTATCGCCCAATGAGATTAAATATCGGCCCTCGGATCTATTTGGAATTTATAACAGAATGGGCATTTTCAATCAAACCGAAACTTCCAATACCAACGCCAATAAATCATAACAATTACCATAATATATTTCTTTGTTCCATTTTAGTGGGTTCTTCCAACGGCTTAATGACCCTTATAGCGCCAAAAATAGGAAACGGAATGATTATGGCGCGCACGTCAACGACTAGCAAAGATGTAATGTATTTTAAAATTAGCTTTAAGTAGATACCTACCTCATAGAACAACTATTTTTAAAGAATAATCGTTCATTCATTCATTCATTCGTTCAATTCAAAACTACTTAAGTACTCCCGCCAATGAATCAACAGCAATAAAAATAGATAAAAAAAACTCATATTCTCTTTCTCCCCCCCCCCCTCCCCCCACAGACAATATCACCACAGAAGCACTAACTGAAGTAATCCCGGAACGAATGGGCGAAGTCACGGACAAGTTCGGCATTTCCATTAACTAAAGGCTGGACAGAGACATAACCACAATATTAAGCCTAGTTTACACTATGCAAAAGTGACTCGCAAGTCGCAACGCAACACGTACGTAATGTTGCGCCATCGAGAAGCGTATCGGCATAGCAGAAACAGAAATCGGTATCTTTTTTTTTCATCATTCCCTTATCACGCGTGTCTTGTTGCTTGCGAAGTAGTAACGAACAAAAAATCTATTTGGGTATTATATTTTATTTTATTCTATGGTATTGACACAGAATACATAAGTGGACGGTGCACTATACTTAGGGATACTACACTTTGGTCAAAGAGACCCCACGATAATAGCAGACCCGGAGACATTTTTTTTAGATATAACCCACTAGCTGCGCCCCGCGGTTTCACCCGCGTAGTTCCTGTTCCCGCGGGAATATGTGGATAGAACATAAAAAAGTACCCTATGTCCTTTCTCGGGCTTTAGACTATCTCTGTACCAATTTCAATCGGTTCAGTAGTTTAGGCGTGAAAGAGCAACAGACAGACAGAGTTACTTTCGCATTTATAATATAAGTAGGGATGATACTACCTATGACCATGATGACCTATTAGTAGGGCTCTTCGATTGTTGAAAAGAATCTGCGCTGAGCACAGCGAGCTGGACATTTTTACATGTTCTTTAGTGACATTTACGGATGTTGCCCTTAAATGTGTTGGTTCTTAGTTACATGTAAGTACAGTGTCGCTTTGGAAACACCTGTTAAGGCACTGTATATTGAAATAAATAAATAAATAAATGATGAGATTTGCCGATAAAGGGAAGTGTTTTCACTATTCCACACTTTTTCTTTTTTTAAAAAGATGAATTAAATAATTAAAATATATCTGAGAGCAACACCAAGATATACAGGTTTCAGTATTCTGTGATACAGAGTTACAGACGCCATGATTTGACGAGTGACGACTCTGATTATCTAGGCAGATACGGAGCTCGACAAACACTGAGCGTGTTTGAGCGCCATGACGCAGAACATTTGTAGCTTAGTGGAGACTAGGTTTTATCTGCCCCTATAATTTGGCTGCCGTCTAGAACCGTCTAGGATATAATATCGATGTCTTTGTAGACGTCGAAGGTTGTGTGTTTAGGACGGTTTGCTTGCGGGAATAAGGATTTATTAAGTTTTTGATGCGTTTTGGAGTGGTTAGCGTTTTATGAAGTTATTATTATGAGAATGAACCGTCTGTATGAAAGGCAGAAGGCAGAAAAGGGAAATTTAGGCAGGGGACATTTTGGGAAAGAGACATTTGACATTATGCACGATAACGACGTATACGTCGATAAAAAAAAAAACATTTCAAAACGAGATTATAGACAGCCTAGCTGCGCCCCGCGGTTTCACCCGCGTAGTTCCCGTTTTGTCCCACGGGAACATACCATCGGAATAAAAAGTACCCTATCACTCAATTCTGGTTATAAACTATTTATGTGCCAAATTGCATCCAAATCCGTTCTGCAGTTTTTGCGTGATAGAGTAACAAACATCCATCCATCCATTCTCACAAACTTTCACATTTATAATATTAGTAAGATAGATAAACTCTTTATCGAAACGCTACAGAACAAAGAAAACTTAAACAAGTATTAAGTAAGAGATTATAATTATATCCATCCTACCCCAAAGAGTATAGGACCAAAACTGATCCTACTAATGATTACGAATCGAACAATAATGGCTCCAATTTCGATTTAACCACTGTGTGCATAAAATATGTTGACTTATTTATGTTCGTAGCCATTCGATTCCCCGAGGTACATTACTGGATAGTTTGCAGGCAAACTTCGCCACACAGCCAGCAGCCAAACGTTAATTAGGAAAGAGCTGGGCGTAATGCAATATCCTAAACATTTTACGGTGTTCACCTAGACGGCCTGTGACTGTACAGTCAACATCAAAAGCTAATGATAAATAATTAGATACATTTTAAAAACCATGACCGGTTATTATAGTTCTCTGGTCGTTTTTCATGCAATAATTATTCTCAATAATATCTGATTCCTTAAAATTGTCATAATTCCCTGTCCTTCACTGAATCCTGTAGATATCCCAAATCTTTTAGCAAAGGAAGGGAGGAAGGAGTTGTGTAATTTTTTAGGAATCAGATTATATTGAAAATAATTAACGAACTAAATACCCACCGGTCATGGCTTTCGAAACTTGTCTGATCATGATTTACTTTTGATGTTGACTGTACCTAGCTGACTCGGGGAAAGTTAAGGCAAGAAGTTTTAATTTTTAACCAAGCATGAGATGTTAGACTTTGGTTGCCTTATTACGAATCTCACGACAGGTTTGCGACAGACGTAGATCTCGCGATCTTTCCTGTCAAACGTAACTTTTGTATTATGTGTCAGCTGCTAGAGACATACCTTTCTTTACCAATGGACAGACGCCAATCGAGTTTGTATCTATCACAGATTAAGAACAAGTTAGTTAATCTTCCTAGGCTTCCATTTAAAGCAGTTCTGTTGTTAGATGCACTAGGCCATGGTACAATCAAAAATAGGCAAGCAATAGGCCGGCGATGGTTTCCGTTATATGATTTTTTGTAACCAATTGCGACTGATCGCAAAGTAATTGCTGACGCTACTACAAAATGTTACGTAATCACGCTACGGTGTTCTCCAAGGGTAATCGACAGGATGCGCCAACTTTCAGAAGCTGAAGTAATGAGATCGCTAAGGTAAGTTACAAAGGCAGAGGAAGACGCTAATGGCTTAGACAAGTTGGTAGAGCGAAGAAAAAGTCTCGTTTCCAATAGGATTCCCTGGAGTTCCAAATAAGCTATATCCCATTTCTGAAGTATTAAATTCAGATGGGACTTGATCGTGCTTTTTGAATATCTAAATATCAGTAACAACTGACGAAGACCGACGTTTTTACCTATCTATCTATATATATAAAAATGTTATGTTGGTTTGTGTACGCTTCAAAAACTCAAAAAGTTCTGCACCGATCGAGCTGAAATTTTAGGATGATATATAATCTGCATCAAGGATTGTTTTAATCTATTTTTTCATCAGTGACATATCAGCGAATGTGCGAATGTGCCACAGCGAAGCGTGCCAGGGCACAGCTAGTATATATAAAAATGTTATGTTGGTTTGTGTACGCTTCAAAAACTCAAAAAGTTCTGCACCGATCGAGCTGAAATTTTAGCATGATATATAATCCGCATCAAGGATTGTTTTAATCTATTTTTTTTTTCTATTTATGTCATATGAACTTATATGAAATGTATACTGTGGTTTGTTTCTCATTTCTCAACCATCATCATCATCATATGCAGCTCATCCAACCCACTGCAGGGCATAAGCCTCCTCCCTCTTACGCCATTCATCCCGGCTTTGGGCCGATCTGGTCCATGCATTACCCAACAACATTTTTATGTCGTCGACCCACCGTTGTATCGGTCTTCCGCGGCTGCGCTTACCCACACGTGGCCACCATTCTGTCAGGGACTTACTCCACCTGCCATCGCCACATCTTGCCAAGTGTCCTGCCCATCGCCACTTGAGTTTAATTATACGGGATCCGATGTCTTCCACTTTAGTTCTTCTTCGGATTTCTCAACCATTCAATCACAATGTGACACAGCGAAGCGTGGCAAGGTACAGCTAGTTTTCTTTAATAAAATCTTCACACCTACCTATCAAATTAATCCACACACACACATCTATCTATATCCTAACGAGTGTTATAAATGCGAATGTGATATTGTTTGTTTGTTTGTTTGTTTGTTACGCATTCACGCCTAAACCACTAAACCGATTTTAATAATTCTTTCACCAATGGAAAGCTACATTATGAGCGACTAACATAGGCTATATTTAATCCCTATATCCCACGGGAACGCGAACTACGCGGGTGAAAACGCGGGGCTCAGCCAGTATCTAATAATATTCTTATTTTTCCTAAACTAACAAATCCGCTAGTCTCCTTTCTCTTGTCCAATGTCTGAATAAAGGAGGCATAAAACTGTTTATTTGCGACCCGACAGTCGCAAGTTGGTACTTTATTACATAGCCGCTTCGTCTGCAACAGTTTTCAACTTTGGACTAGGTACAGCGACGTGAGAAACTGCGAACATAGCTGCTTCGCTGTACTATGTTGGTGGTACCTTGTGGGTGAACGTCTGCCTCCAAAGGAAAAGGTCGTGAGTTCAAATCCCAATGCGGGCACGTACCAATGTGTTTACGTAAAAAGCATATGCACGTAATTACCTACTACGCTTTCGGTGAAGGAAAACATCGTGAGGAAACCTAAATACATACCCACCCGAGAATTATTTCGAAGGTAGGTATGTTATTCATCAATCTGGACCGGCGGCCCGTGGTGGATTGTGGTCTAACCCTCCTCACGAAAGTGAGGGGAGACCTGTGCTCAGCAGTGGAACGATATGGATTGTCGATGATGATGATGATGACGTTGAACAAGCTTATACAATTCAATTTTGTCTCATAGTTGTCCAATCAGTAAGGAAAATTAAGAAAGCTTTCTTTGTTAATAAGAAGTGGCTTGACACCTTGAAGATGAAAAGTTTGTGAACGGTGGAACCCGCGGAGCCAAATGGTGATGACATTTCAGATGATATAAAACTCAGACCCTTGCAATAGCCTGAAGACATACGAAAAATAATTCAATTATAATGTTTCATTTTATTTACAGAACAATAAGATGATAAGAATGGATAAAAACTAGGTTCACGAAATGTAGAAGCAACAGAAAGTACAATTATAGACAGTCACAGCTTTATTATCCTTGCTTTACGCCAAAATGTTAACACTAAATCTGAACCGTTGGTACAACTTTTATTCCTTCCCTTTGAGCCCCGTTAATAACAGTGCATTTCGAGGGTAAATGCAGCAATTAGATACATTTGAACTGTAGACACTGCAGCAAAACTCGTTAAGTCGCACGAAATCCTGGAGCAAAGCGAAATGGCGGCGAGTAAACGAGCTTTTAACAGGAGAGAAAAAGAATTTATAGTTTTTTCGATGTAAAGATGAAGTTAAGTAATTCTTTTATTAATTTTTACGCTTATAATAAACTTTATTAGCGACGGGATAGCTCAAGAGCCTGTCCAGCCATCTAAATGTAGAAGCTTTCTCAACATAAGGCTTATTAACGTTGCGAAGACGCGCCAGTTCGGCTTTGTCGATAATCGAATATTTACTGCAGCTCGCGTGTCTAACTACTATAGTCCAATCAATAAGCTTCTACTAAACTTTGGATGCTACGCCACGAGTAGTTCTCGTCGGGTACTAAGCAGCATTATTAAGCGCTTAGGGAGGTCCTTGACACGATGTAGGGCGCTTGACCTGCGTTGCATCGCGGGTTACATTAAACTGCGGAACTTTAGCTGCAGATACTTGATCAACATCTGTAGTGAAATATATAACTGTTTGACTAACAAACAATAACAACGCGTCACCATCACATACACAAATCGTTACTTCTAATTGTGATTCCCTGTATCTATATAATCAGAAATGACGAGGACCATGTTCCCAAAAACGCAGAGCTAATACTTTTGAAATAATTCCAAGTGAAAGAAAAAACCGGCTTACTTTCAACACATTTAAATAAATAATTGGAAGGTAAATTTAACTACACGAAGACAAGTAAACAGCTTAATGGAAATTTAAGTTCACAGAATATAGAGGTAGATGTTTAAGAAGCTTAAGAACATCTTTTAGGCTCAAGTGTTTAAGTCGTCAACTAATCTATTAATATATCAAGAGACGCTTTGGAAATATGGAATATTCTAACCGAAGAACATCGCTTATAACACTTACGGAACTTTGAAACGAACTATGTGGAATATGATTTGTTTGATGTTAGAGATAATGTACCTATATTGAATCCTTTCACGATAACATGAAAGGACTTCAACGGCGATAATATCAGTGAAGAGGCAACGCGGCGTTCGGCAGGGCTATGAATTGGCACTCACTCTGTTCAGAATGTTTTGCTAACATTACGAGCTGATTTTAGTGACTGGTAGAATATTACGTAAAGTACAAAATACCTATACCTATGTTTCTGTAATAACAAAAAGTTAAATATAATTTTACAGTTCCAAAGTTATTTTTATCTCTTTAATGTTATCTCGTTTCGTGATATTTATCACTTTCAAAAAGTAAATAACAAGTATCATAATTTTAACTACGGTTGTGTCTTTACAATTCGTTGTTACTTTAAAATTCAATTGCCTTGGAAGGTTCATAATTTTTTCCTCAAACAACACTAAATAAAAGGAGTTATTTATCAAGTCTATTTACTTTGTGGCGTTTATAGTCTGAAACTGCCTTAATAAAATTACATTGCTTCTTTGTTTCGCTTAATTATAAGGGTGAATTTACGCGTTAATTCGTATTAACGACTTTAATGTCCGAGTAACGACTGTTTGGATGACCGTGTGGAATAGCCCTAAGGACGGCGATCACTGGAATGATCAATTTATATTTAGTGTTTCTATCGATTCTACTAACAAAGCTATTTAACGGATTAAATGTGACCCAGTCGGAGTCCGCATAATAATATGGTCACTCACTAATGCTTTACTGAGATTTAGTAAAAAATCAAGTTAAAACTTATACCATGCAACAGAAACATTACATTCCTCAATACGCCACTGTCCTAATTGGCTTTGTGAAGTACATACGTAAAAATGACTATATTTTATAATTCTCCATTTTTCAGTTGCTTGCTAATATCCTGACACATCCGAAACAAAGTTAACTGAAGAGTGATAACGTCATTATAAATACCCACGTTTATATGCAAAACGTTTTCAACAATATGATTAATCACAGTACAACGCGTCACTAATTCCGCTTCGCATTAATAAAGCCGACGATCCATCAGAGTCGCATACAATGACAATTAAAATGGTTCATTGTATCTACCGTTGACAACAATTATTACTGTCCACGCCGAAATTATGACTTCGGCCCAAATAACCAAGGGACAACACAAAAAAAATATATAACCAACATTACGGAACATCTGTCGAGGTATGTAGCTTTATGACTGTAATAAAAAAGAGTGGCCCTAAAACGCGACCTTGAGGTACACCCAACTTTAATGAATGTCTTGAAAATATAAAACTTTCAGTATCGGCCTAAGTATAACGACACAATGCTTGAAATAATAACAACATTTTCTTTTCAGTGCTACTGACTGGCTAATGGTTCAGTAGGTACTCTGGGAAAATGTCCCACAACGTCGAACGCATCAGCATAATCAGGAAAGGAAGCATAAAATTTGTAAGTTTTATAATATCGGCGACAAACTTGACTAAGCGTACTAAAATCGTATCGGAAATCATCAATAGCCTTCTAATTTGATTAATGATCGCTGTTATCGATGTTATGAATTATGATGTATCACCCATTTTGCGGCACTGACACCTATATGTATCGTGTGAATAGTTTCCGACTCGGCAGTTAGCAGGTAAATGGTCGCGATAACTCCAAACTGCGGTTCATAAACCGAGACATGTATCGACGCTATTGTGTCTGAAATAGGATATATCACGTGAACTAATTGAACGAGCTTTATCGTGCCACTTTCCGCCCTGCGATTGTTCCAGATAAAATATACGCAGGGTAAATTAATACAGGAGGGTAACGTATTGCCACTAACGCCACTTGTAGATATGCGGTATCTTGCGATAAGCAGCGTGTATAACAAAGTGCTCATATCACCGCTTAAGTATATGAGGACAATGATAAATGCAGAATTAAGATTACTGCAGTAACGGAACGTCCAATATTGACGATTATGGTTTATGACGAACTTAATTACAAATCGAAGTTCCGTTCTTGTATCTTTATTTGAATACATATTTACGAGCAATAAAATGGAAGCTTACAGCAATTTTTTATAGTCAAGGGCAGTAGCAACACAGTACTGAAGTCGACACGATTGGATATTTCAAAAAATGTGTTGCCTTAAATTAGACAACAAAAGATTACTAGCAAGCCTTAAAGGCTGAAAAGGTATTTTATCCAATTATTTCATAAGGCGAATGGCACAAATAGATAAAATCAAGGCCTGACCTCTAACTAGTATTCTGTATATAGACGTGGTGTGTGGGTGTCTGTATGTTTCATTCACCTTTACACAGTTGTTATATCATTATTTTCGTTCCACCATATCAGTAATTCAGTACCTATCAGACGAAAGCTCATTCATATTTTCCTCATATTGAACTTTCTCGTATCTAGGTCGCACAAACACAGCATAAGTTATCAGAGGATCTAGACGAGAAAGACGTTCTGTAACATTGAAAACAACTTGAATAAATATCCGGTGTTCTTGGAAGCTAATGCCGACACATGAGTCAACTTCTCTTTTATATGTGAGGGATTTAGTACAAGCTCAGTTGTAATAACTCCAGTGACATTTTTAAAATCCTACTAAATCCAGTGAGCGGCAAAGCGTCAAAGGATAAACCGGTGAGTCATGAGTTTCCATTACACTCCCTTAAAGTTTATCCTTTACATTCTAACTTTGGAAATCTAAGTCCAATCTCAACTTATCCTACTAGGAAAACTTTACAAATAAGCAAATTGTTTTTGCCTTCGAACTTTAGTTAGATCCTTCTAGAAAAATGAGAGCTTTGCGTGTAACAGCTCCCATATTTCTAACGCAGTAGTTTCCCTGTTTCGGACGCTGCTGAAAATGTCATTGGTCCCATGGAGGTAATAAAGGAGATGTTTCGTTTTTTCTCATTTGTCCCAGGATGGGTAGAGGCGGGGGTAAGTGAGAAAGGTGAATTGATTTACGTAGAAAGTTAGACAGTTCCTAAATAAGGAAGCGTCTCGCGGAGGGCTACCGGGATCATACTTGACATTATTTCGTTTTCACTCGCGCCTTACGCTTTTAAAAGTTATTTGTAAAACTTTGTTCTTTGCTGATGTAAGTCTATTAATTCTTTTTCGACAATATTAAAAGAGACAGGCAAAGTTTGTATTTATGATGTATATGCGAGTAAGGATTATACCTCCCCAGAGCGAAACAAGAGAGCTTTGAGCGAGACCCTATGTAGTCCGATGGTAGTTGGTATTATTGTGTAGGTATGTATATCGTGTTCAATGGCATGATGTAAGCAAAGTTGGTACAATCGATATCCATATGAATATGCATAGTTGCCGACATAATTGTCGTGCAAAGCGGTTATAAATTATTTTATAATAGTCCGTAGCATAGCGGTACTTTAAACAGTATACGACATGCTACCTATATTTATCTGATCACGACTTATTTTTAAGTAGATACAAGTAAAACATAATTTCAACTTTGCCGTTTGTAAAGAAGAAACACCGATTCCATAGAAGTATCTGATACTAATATAAAAGACGCAGCTCACCTCTGTGAATATTAAACAAACTTAGCCAAAAACACTGATGTATTTTAAGAACTAATTAATAATTAAGCTTCCGGAGTTTAAAACAAAAACACTCCCGTCAAAGGGCATCATGATCCCGAAACTAATTTGCATAAAGTAACTCCTGCGGGGGGCGAACTTAGGCCGGAGCCGGACCGCTCTATTAGCACTCCTGTCTTTACGGGAACTTCTGTTTATTCTTTCGTTAAGCCTGTAATGCAGGCCTGTACAAAGACCCGCCATATCGCCGACCTTAATAAGGTCACAGATGAAAAAAAGGGCACCACCGCCGCCATATTGCATATTTCATTCCCTTGGGATAAACGAAATTAGTTTTCCAGTTCTTGTGTTAGATAGTCCGTCAGACAAAGCTATTGCTAATAAATATTAATTGTTGTAAATAATTTGTTCAGTTCCGATGACCTACTCCTTAAAAAGAAGCTAAAGCAAAAACGTTAATTTGTCACAATAAACATGAAACGAAACAGAAAAAGACATTACACACCACCGTTAAGAACTCTTAGGTTACTCAGTGTATTAAAAAAGAGGTAGAACAAATTTCTATGACTTCCTTTCTCCCAATTTCTAATAATTCTACCAGAGTAAGTCCAGAGAGACAGCTCCTAATAACTGCGGCGCCGGTTGATCCTGTCCATCGGATCCTTCCCTCTTCATCCCGGAGGCTTTACCACTCATTATTTATTATTTTTTATCCGACACCGGAGACTGGACCGCTAGGGTTGTCAGTTTTATTATTATCATTATATTATTGTAATATTTTAATTTGGTAAACTATTAGTTTCATGTTGGTTTGTTTTGTAGTATTTATATTGTTTAATAATATTAAAAATATTTCTAAGCGGTTGATTATGCTTTCTATTCTTACTCTGAGTTCCAAAGTTTAACAATGTCTATAATAATGTTGAGAAAACTCTTAATTTAAATTCAAAGTTTTCTTTTGTTACCTACACATAATAAAGACGGGCTTTTTATTATAAAATAATTAACATTATTGTTTCCGATACAAGTGCAATAAGTCTCAGTCATATTATCAAATCAATTTAAGGCATAATTAATGCCAAAACATTGTATCGATTGTTTCACGTTTTCGATTGACACGTATTTCTTCAAAAACTTTAGCAACCCTAGTGTAGGGAGGAAAATGGGAAATGGCATGAAAAATGACATCCCACAGATAAAGGAGAAATATGACCGCTGGGTTTTGTTTTTGGTTAACTTTTGATTGCGTTTGCGATTGTTATAAGACAAAAGCTACCAAATAAAGTTGCACGAAAATTAATAATAAAGTATTTTAATGTGTGTGTCTGTGTGTCTCTACGTATCCCCTATTATGCATAACATACCATAATTATACCCAATTCCCTAGGTATGCATAGACCTAATTAACACTTTCACTGCTGAGCCGATTTGCATGTTTAGCCACGGGTGCGGCTCTGCACGCGCCTTAGTGTTTTCCGATACAACAAACACAACAGTTGTGTTTTGCCGTACTCGTGGCAAGTTATAAAAAACTTCAGTTTTACTTCGAGAAAAAGTAACGCGAATAAAAAAATATACGTTTGCCTACCTTGTAACTGAATGCTTGGTTAAAAATTCAATTTCCAGGGATTTTACATCGGAATTTCTGGTATTTGAAATATATTAGCCCCCAATAAGAGGGTCGGGAGCTCGTGAGTAGGGTGGTACCCCCTTGACGTGTTGTATCCTTTAACTTTACGCGAAGATGTTAAGTATTTTCGCTCCAAATTTCAGTTGAAATCAATTTCAATTGTACTCCTGAAGGGCTAAGGTTGTTTATTGTTCGTTACAAGTTTACAGTCAATGTTCGTAGACGTGATTGTTTGTAATTAATCATATTTATCAGCATCAATCTCGTGTGCTTACCTTCTAATTACGGGA
The DNA here is from genome assembly GCA_912999815.1 of Campaea margaritaria. Lineage (NCBI taxonomy): Eukaryota > Metazoa > Arthropoda > Insecta > Lepidoptera > Geometridae > Campaea > Campaea margaritaria. The sequence goes on along the minus strand of OU538789.1, from coordinate 12,341,154 downwards.
TAACCAATATGAACAAAGCCCCTCAAATTGAGTGAGAGCAGAATGAGCACTTACCTGAAACAAAATAATACAATAACTCAGTAAGTAAGGAAAAAGCCAATAAAATAACTCAGGTTGACGTGAACAAGCGAAACAGAAAAATTATTCATTAAACAGAAAATACATATTTAAAATAGATTTATATACTAAAAAATAAACCAAATACATTCCTAGCGATAAGACTTACACAGTGTAATTGAGTGAGTAATTTTGTTAGGGCTTTAAAGCATGCCTACTCAAAAAAAAAAAACAACCAAATTGATAAGAAAAGAGATCCTTCTTTATTGAGTTGGGAATCAGAAAAAAAAAATTTAACAGACTGGCAGGATTAGGGAATATTATATCGTAAAACAGTTTTGAATTATGTAAGTTTTAGTACTAAAGCTGTAGAAGCGAACAGCGCGGTTGTACCCAACACCCCACTAAGCGAGTCATCGTCGCCAATGAGGGTGGATGCTTGCACACAATCGAAATAGGTTGCCCCTGCCGCTGCCACCCACTGCAGGCCGAGGAGTCAACGACCTTAGCCATCGTCGGCATAACATGTGCTTTCTTTTTTTTAATCTTAGTTTACGCGTAAGTGTTCATTTAGCTAGTGTCAAGTGTATTTTCAAGCTTCTATTTTGCCGAGTCTATATGTAGCCTAGTGGGAACGGGGCCTACCATGACGTCTTATAGCGATTCAGTTGAGGACCTAAACTGAGCCGCGTCGCATAATCGTACCGTGACGTCTTATTTTTTATGTTGCTGCCATTTTCAACCTAAACTGGATCCAGTTTAGGTTGAGATTGGCTTATTAGCGACTCAATTTAGGTTGCTGCAATTTTCAACCTTAACTGGATCCGGTTTAGGTTGAAAATGGCAGCAACATGAAATATAAGACGTCACGGTACGCTTATGCGACGCGGCTCAATTTAGGTCCTGGAGGCATACCATGACCTCTTATAGCGATTCAGTTGAGGACCTAAACTGAGCCGCGTCGCATAATCGTACCGTGTCGACTTATTTTTTATGGTGCTGCCATTTTGAACCTAAATTGGATCCTATTTAGGTTGAAAATGGCTTATTAGCGACTCAATTTAGGTTTCTACCATTTTCAACCTTATCTGTATCCAGTTTAGTTTGAAAATGGCAGCATCATAAAAAATAAGACGTCACGGTACGATTATGCGACGCGGCTCAGTTTAGGTCCTCAACTGAATCGCTATAAGACGTCATGGTAGGCCCCCTGAACTGAATCGCTATAAGACGTCATGGTAGGCCTCCAAGTCTGCCTCCCAAGGAGAAAGACGTGAGTTCAAATCCCAGTGCGGACATCCACCAATGTGTTTCTTGTAAAATATATGTACGTAATTATCACTCGCTTTTGGGAACCTACCCGAGAACTGTTTCTGATGTAAGTATGTTATCGACCAATCCGAGCGCCCGTGTAAGATAAAGGCCTAATCCTCCTCTTGAAAGTGAGAGGAGTGGGCCGCTATGGGTTGATGATAACCACGACGTGTTAATTTTAGTAAGAAAACCGTCTGAAACGCAATTGCCCAGTTATTCAATACATTTCCCGCACGTTTTGTATAACCACAAGCCCCTCATTATGCACTTGGCCCGTAATTCGCTTTCAGCCGCGGGGTGGGCAGTCGCAACGAACCCCGCAGACTGGCGGTGTCTGCCCGCAGCCATTCGTCAGCCGCGATAATGCCATGCTTATGTACTTAAGCCATTTGACTTCACGTCGGGCTGATGGCCTGAAAATCAGAGGAATTTGGAGGACATTTTTGGGGTCTGTAAGCTTTGTACCCGTGGTGTGTCAAAGGCACAGTGGCGTTTTCTCAGGATATGTGGAAATTGTGCATTGTCTTATAGAAATAAATAAAATTCGTATAGATTCGGAAGCTTCTAGAAACTAATACGACATACTTACTACATATATTTTGAAAATGTTGGTATAAAAATATTATTTTTTCAGGAAATCAGTAAGTTTGTAGTTTTTTATATAACATGAGAAATGTATCTAAATAAACGGATACTAAATACTCGTAAAATACCTTAGACTTAGGCGAATGATCATTTGTAGCGGAAAGCAAAATGGCCAGAAACTGACTGCATTATTTTTTATTTGACTGCGTGACGAGACTAGCAAGTCGTTTACCTGATGGTAAGCGCTACTCCTGCCCATAACAGACACAGCACCACCCAGAACCCTGCATTGCAAAATCCTGCTCAGCACTGTACTGCGCTCGTCACCCTCTACCTCTCTCTCTGCTACGTAGGTACCTCTAATACTCGCCCTTCATAAAAAATAAAACGTATTTATGTAAGTATTTATATCAAAGACATCCTGCATCAGTTGTGAAAATTGGATGAATCCAATTAAGGCAATCATAATCCGAACTCCGATTTCGCAATGGAATGGAAAACAAAACAACGTTACATTACAAATGCCGGCGTGCGTGACCCGTCGATACCAATTCCAATTACACAACTCATATTTCACACAGTATATGTATTTTGGTATTATTCGAGTACCTACCTATTAACGAAAACACGCCCGCCTCTGTGCTGTGACGTAAAAGGTACAAGACTTCATAATATGTTTATAATCTTCACTTAATTCAATGTCAAAGTCGGTTTGTCTATATGTTCCTACTCGATTCTATATCTGCAAATGTATACTCTATACTATTATATAAAGCTGAAGAGTTTGTTTGTTTGAACGCTAGGATCTCAGGAACTACTGGTTGGAATTGAAAAATATTTTTGTGTTGAATAGTCCATTTATCGTGGAAGGTTATAGACACTATGACATCACGCTACGACCAATAGGAGTGGAGCATCAATGAAGAATGTGGCAAAAACGGGGAAAATATATTGGTTTTAAGAGAGTTATTGCGAGAAAACTTGAATTATGCGGGTGAAACCGCAGGGCGCAGCTAGTATTTTATATAGAGTTCAAGTATGTCGCGGATAAACACAATGAAATTGATCATAGAGTTAAGATATACACCGAATGGACACACGGCATTATTCATCATAATCAACAATCCATAACGTCCCACTGCTGAGTACGGGTCCCCTCTCATAATCCACCACGGGGGCCAGATCCGGATTGGTGGATCACATACCTACCTCCGAAATAATTCTCGGGTAGGTATGTGGGTTTCCTCACGATGTTTTCCTTCACCGAAAAGCGAGTGATAATTACGTACATATGTTTTACAAGAAACACATTGGTACGTGCCTGCACTGGGATTTGAACTCACGACCTTCTGCTTGGAAGGTGGACGTTCTCCCACTAGGCTACCACGGCATTATTACAAGAGAGTATTATAGGGGCTATTCATTTAACCACGCCGCGGGCGAAACAGTGTATAAAAACTAAAAGACCTGTGAAGTCACAGTAGTATATAATACACATATTTAAGTAGGTATATTTGAATGCCGATTAGTGTCAAGTGCAAATCAATAATCGTAGCTTTCCACAGAGCCAGGCAAAAAAGAGATAAATGACACGCGAAGCTTTCGTTCCTTCATGCGTCACGACTTCAGGAGTCACGACGTCACAATACGTATCAAGGGGAAAACTGATTTCTGAAGGTAAAAAAGATATATTACTTATTTAAGTCCGACGCCCAACTAAGATTTGGTATCTGACGCATTTGTTGTTAAAGTTGACTGACTAGATGAGTCTTACAACCTGTGAGTCTTTAAGTCACGAGTGGATAGGTTACTTCTAGGTAAGCGTGCACCATGGTAGACCGCATTGTCAGTTAACATCAGGTGAGATAGTGGTTAAACGCAAACCTATAAATTAAAAAAAAATACAAAAAAAAAAGAACGAGGCAACGGTAATATTTGGCGCACGCTACAAATAAAGTGTTTTTTTTTAATTCTATCGATCTATCTATCTATTCAGCCCCTATCTATCCACTGCTGGGTATAGGCCTCCTCTGTTTCACGCCATTTGTTCCGGTCCTGTGCCAGTCTCACCCAGTCTATCCCAACGTGCTTGGCGATGTCGTTCGACCATCGGGTTGGTGATCTGCGTCGCAGTCCACCAAAAATACTAAATAAAAAAAACAAGAATAAAAAAACTTTACTTTTTAAATTACCAACTATATATTTTCTATTAGATAGATCGCAGTGCGCGCGCGGAACCTCTTTAGTTCGGCGCCCGGCCTAGCATACTTTGTTACTGCCAGTGTTTGGTATATAAAAAAAACAAATAAGAAATTAAAATTTAATATCGTAGCCACGCTTGATATACTCCCCGAGGGATAGGATAATAATGACTACCCTTTGGTAGTAATTATTTCTTAATCTGTGGTGTGGGCCTGTGTGTCACACCCCTTTTCACGACTAAGCCCTGCTAATCCATTGGTTTCTGTACTTTGTTGCATATTACAGTGATGAATACATTTTTAATGCACGTTCAGTATTGCATTTTTATCTCTATTAAGACCCAGTAAAATTAAGAATTAAATTAACAATCACTTTAATTTGTACTATATTTTCTTTTATTGGACATCGTTCTGTTATTTTTAACAAGCTACCCCTAAGAATTATACAGATTCGAGTCCGGGTGGGTAAAAAATTTACAAGCAAATTGGTGCGTCGTTATGTATGGTAATATCGGTATAAAGGTGCGAACACATAAGCCGTCTCGATGTATACTAACGTATGATTATTTACGGTTGACGAAAAACGTATTTAGAGGTCTTCCACAATAACTCGCGAGAATTCCTCGAGTAACCTGACAATACAACGAAATGCAAATCTAAGATTGATTTTTGTGTTCAGAAAAACGCACAAACGCACGTTATACTTTGGAGACCTAAAGTCTTGCCACAAATACTATAAAAGATTCAATTTTTTCGGAGCCACATGATATGGGAATCTTGGAATATCAAAGCGAAAAGCTTGGTTAGCATAAGGCTCCGAAAGACTTAAGAAACCTTCAGAATTTACGGCGCAACTGTAACAAATTATTGTACATACAACCCCACGGCACAAGCGTTGATATAATAGCATAAAAACTCTTTATTGTACACAAAAAAAACAGTACATTAAAATTACAATACGTAAAGAAGGGTAGTACAATGGGTCGTTTTAATTCATCACGAAGAGACGACTCTATGCTTTTGTTGACAAAACGTGTAAACTCCAAATTCAAACAATAAGTTCTTTAAAAAAAAACCGTAGAGGACACAATGCCACAATCGGAAGCAAACAAAACAAGCGATAAACGACTCCGTAATTCCTTACGATCAGCTGAAATCGTGACTGACTAATCAAAGTAGATACGAAACATTACAATTCAAATATCGATCGATCGGAAATTGGTTTCAGAGTAACCCCCCAGATAATAAAAATCGGCGATGGTTTCTGCCCTGTCACACAACACGCAGATCTTGAGATCGCCTTCTTTGGCCTTAGACAAATCAAGTCAATAACAAGCAGTTGTCTAAACGGCATGAATCATATTTATATGGAGGTACAATACATGTCTCTAGCTATATCTACATGTGTACTGTATCTCCACTCTCCAGTGTATGAGGTAATTGATTTATAAAGTCCCTTTGTGCTGCCCCACGCACACCATGGCAGATTGCCTGTCATACGATATTACGCACACAGACATAAATATTTAAACAGAAGCGTCAGGGACGACCTTGACTCGGATATATAAGGGCTATTTTGGGAGTAAGTGCTTTTTATACCAATTACCGACGAGACGAGCAGCTCTTTCACCTGATAGTTAGCGCTACGCGTGGCGCGATGGGCACCCGGAACTATGGTTGCGAAATTAAGTTTTTCTATGAATTGTAATTTAGCTGGAAACACTGCCGTCCAAACCTATTCTATATAGTTAGCCCATCCCTATAGCGATATGTCCTTATTTTTAAGAAATATTTTTAAGAGTAGCGAGATACAAAATGATGTCGTCATTCTCAGTGGCCCATATTTCTTCGTAAATTTTTTTTTTTATGTGTTCTGTTCCGCAAGCTGATCAAAATGAGCACAAAAACCACCAATCAGCTATTCATCACTGAGGGGTTCTACGAGTATAACCAGAAAATTCAACAACAGAAAATATTACCTTCAGTCCCTATAATCAGATCAGCTCTACCATATTGTCATCGGATATTGACAGGCATCCAAAATTGCAACCTAACGAGGAAAATGAATAAAAACTAACTTGAATTATTTTACGTAAACATAATTATATCCTCTCATCCATCCATACCAAAACAACACACTAAATTAAATAAAAAAGCTTAAAAAAATGTTTTTTTTTTTTTGTAGAATGTGTAATTATTTTGAGTGAAACATACAGCAAAAACTATACAAGTTGAATACAAAGAAAACTGAACGACAAAGAAGATTAATTCCTGCCATTGTCTCTTCCAGCAAATCGCCCCCTTTCTTATTCCAAAAAACGCAATTTTCTCCAAACATTATTCTGTTCATGATCCCTACCCCAACATGTGGGGGTATTATTTTAACTAATTATCGAACTGTCCCCCGCACGTATAAGGGATGAATCATCCCTCGCAGAGAAATTGGATTCGTTTGGGGTTCGGACGAGTCATGTGTTCTGCGAATCTATGAACTTGGCTAACTGGTATTATAGCCTGATATAGAACATTCGCATATCACGTTTCCAATTGTGATATTTATGTATGTGATGTGTGTGTACATTTTTGATTGGATTTGATGGATTAAAAACGTATGCTTCAGGCAATGTGGAGGTCCAATGGGAATACACTACGAGCCAGAGCTGTCATGCCAAAAAATAATCAGGAATCACTTTGTTATTTCAAAGCGAACGTTTGTTCCTAAATCGCACATTAATATAATGACAGCGTTCAAAGTTTTTACCCATTGACAACGCAATGTACGAACGGCTAAAAAGTTCCAAGTTACGTCGTCATCGTGACATGAAAATGCTGTAAGTTAAGCAATGGAGTCTCAGGAAACACATTCGAAAAACAGACCCAGAGTTGCTCTTACAACAACTTGCTACACAATGTTTCCGAATCAAATTGAACCGATTTTGATGCTTCTTTTTTTCTGCAGACTTATTTTTATAAAAAAAAATGTCGTAAGCCGTAACCATCGAGAGTTACCACCAACATTTACACTACGGTGTAACACAAGCCCTCTTAAAAGACCAAGCGGTAACAAACTCAACTTTTACATTATAGGCTGTTTTTAACTTCAACTAACCAAATTACAAATACAACCGTGCACCCCTAGATTGTAATTAACGAGTTAACACACGAGCAGGCACAAACACAAGCTGCTGCAGCTCGAAACAATAGGGTTGCCACACGCGACACCCACTACCCGAAGTAACACAATCGCCGCTAAAAATACCCTGGCGGTTCCAACGGCTGAGCTCCTGTCAACGCTCTGTTACTTCTTCTATTATGACGACTCCGCTTGAAAACTTTTTTGGATGTTTTCGAGCGAAAACCGAGACTTTTGTGATATCAAAGCTGTTTGTGGAATTGGAACGCTAAGTAATTAATTTTATGGAGATGTGACTGTGAACGAATAATTTCTGTCGCTTTTGGCGAGACGGTGTTCCATCTTTAGTAAATTCATATTAGGTTTCAAATGTAGGTTAACCCTTTTGTGTGACGTACGTAAATTCGTAATACATATTCGATGAGGACTACTATGACGGCTGAACGCACACTAGCTCGATATTAGTGTAATTTGAATTATTGATTGAATACTAAAACGTTTCACACTTATGATACAAATAGATACGAAGCGATAATGTGTAATCATAGACGTTTCTACAAACCTATTATAAGCTTTAGAATACACAAAATAGGGTCGAAGTTAGACACGAAACGAAAAGCTAAAGACGTAGGTAAAAAAACCGCTAACTAACATGCCTTAACTTACATCACATCCAGCAAAGCAACAGCATCAACCGATTTTAAATCCAAATCACTCTGTAATACTGGTACTTAATTCACTGCCCGTTTGATTCACTGTTCAGTCTTTTCGATACCACTTTTTACACGCACCCGGTTACTAAGTATCAGGTACTAGACAGTAATACGTCACTGCAGGTGTAGGGTTCAGTTACGTGGTACGTCGAGAGCGAGGTGATACGGACTGCGTCGTCTGACTGAGGGTGGCGCGCGCATGCGTACCGAGTACCAGAGGGATGGATTCGTACCAACCATTCTCATGTACCGATAGGTGTATTTGCTAGGGCATCAGGATATCGGTGTTGAATAAATAAGAAGACAATAATTGCTTCGCGATGTAAACGATTTTGTAATCTAGACAAGACAAACACAGAACATGATTTCACTTTACGTATATGAATTTTCTAGCGTATCTTCATTATGTTAAAATATTTAATTGGTCCGTTTTTCTTGCGTTTTTGCTATTAAATCATCATGAATGGGTTTTTTTCTAATGTATGCCGTCAATTTTGTTCTATTTTCCGTTGAATAATTATCTTAGGTTAATAAATACAATCAAGGTTAAGATTATGTAAGGGGCCTAGGATTACGCTCGAAAACACAAGTGCAGACATTTTTTATATAGCACAGAACGAGGAGCCGGTGATTTACTACAGAAAAACAAATCAAAGTTTGTAGAGTTTAAATACTAAGGGTACATCTAATGTTATGTCGAGGTTGGACTACGTATTGTATAATCGATTTTTATCACTCGCTAACAAGTCTGTTAAGCATATTGTTCGATTCCGAGTTCGATATCGAGTCTTATTCGAATGGAAATAAAAACGGCGAGCATGATATTCACGTCTGGAGGTAGAGCTCAAACAAAAAACTCTTTGCATCCAACAAAATCTCTACATAAGGCTAAACTCGACAATCCACATCGTCAAACATCCGAATGTTTATTAATAAAACATGATAACGTCGCGAGGCCAAACAAGGAACACCCCTTACATACCCATGGGACGTAGGCCCATCGGTAACACACTTACAGGAGCTACAGGCTACACTGACAGGGAATTCAGAAGTGGGAGTAAACAGGCCTTAGTATTTTTTTATTTATGTTACTAAGTAACGAGACGAGCAAGTCGTTCACCTGATGGTAAGCGTTACGCCTGCCCTATAACAGCTACAGTGTCACACAGACCTTTCTATTACAAAATCTTTCGCGGCACTGCACTGCGCCCAGTAATTTCGCTGGAAACAGTGCCCTTCAAACCGGAACACAGTAATATTTGCACACTACTGCTTGGCGGATGAAAAGTTGCCTATTCATTATTCTCGGACCTACGTAGTCAAAATTCGCTCAGCTTCTTACAGAGTTGAGTGGTAACAACCACACACATATTCTAAATTCCCATTTTCAAAATTTATAGGATAGTATACTTTGTAAATGTACTTTAAACATCGGTTAAACTATATCTAGAGATCGTCGTTAAACATTAACCTATCAAATATGACAATCTCTTTGTATTTACTGTCTTCGTGATATTTATTTGAAAACGAATCTTTATAAATAAGATATGTGTAGACACTATACTCACATAGAAACGATGAGTGCCCACGCTATTTCACTATTACTATTTTACGTGTTATAATTTTCGGATATCAAGGCTATTTTCGTCATTTTGTTGCTAAAAACTGTTAACCTCTAACTAAGGTAGAAAAAAAAAATTTTTTTTTTTTAGAAAAATTTGTTTTGTTCTAGTTTTAAGTTTTCTTTGTTCTGTGGTGTTTTAATAAAGAGTTTATCTATCTATCTATCTATCTACGGTAGATAAAAATGCGGGTATGTATAAAACTCATTAACAAGTTGATTGCTGAAAACACAGACGTTTGTGTTTTGTTTAAAGTTACGCAAGTGCGGGAAAACACTAGTGTTAGCGCAGTTAACGTGCCGGCTGTGCGGTGAAACACAGACGTGTGTGTTTAACGCGGCGCTACTACACTGCGGCTCACATAAACTGCACGCCAGTGCTGGAAAACACACACGTGTTAAACCCAATTGTTCACTTTTCAAACATCTGTAAACTTAGGAATATTTATTCTGTATCACATAAAAATCCAACATACTATTTTGATAAGACAGAAACATGATTTGTTAAAATGTATACGGTAGAAAAAATATCAAAGGTTACTGTAATCCTAAGACGTCAATTGTGAAGAGCTCCCATCACTAAATAATGTCAAAGATATATCGATACAAAGACCTTACATTATTAAGTACATCGGAGAGATACTTTTCTAGATATTTTTTTTATTATTAAATAAGAATCTCTGAAATAGTACAAATCTATAACCGAGCTATAAAATAATAAGTAATGGGATGAGCAACCTAGCTTTATTGCCTACTAGCAGTGCCCCGCGGTTTCACCCGCGTAGACTAATTTCCCACGGGAACTGTTAATTTTTTCGGGACAAAAAGTATCCTATGTTCTATTCCAAGACCAAAAGTATATGTATACTAAATTGCATCAAAATCCGTTCAGCCGTTTCGGTGTGAAGAGAGGACAAACACCATGAAGTCACAAACTTTCGCATTTGTTATATCTATATCCCTTCTTTTGTTTTTTTTATATGGTCGGATTTGTTTTTTTCTAAGTTCATCGTCCCGCTCTACAGAGGTTAAACGAGAACCAGTATTAAAAAAAAAACTCGCCTTAACAGCTGTCACCGTAGATTGAGTAAAACAAAACGATTTGCCAACAGGTATTTGAGTTTTAATCGATACAGCTCTTGGTGAACTTTTGTGCTGATATTCTCGGCGATGTCGTGGTCGCCGGTCCAACTTTCGCTTCGTCACGTTCATGGTTTTGAAGGGAAAATGGGTCATGCAATTTAAATAAAACATGAACTTTTAATTGAGTAAAAAGAATCGGATCATTTTCTTTGTTCTGTTACTTTTTTGTACTAACATTGCTGCAGTTGAATGGTTATTTTAGACGGCTTGTGTAAGGTGGGTTTTAAAGCCACTTTTTTTAATACCCGTGTAAAAAAAAAAACTTATACACATCAGCACATAAAGAAAAGTTATTTTTTTAAGCTATTAAAAAGTTAATTCCAGACTTAATCACAGACAAATGACAACTCTGAAAAATATAAAAAAGAAACAATACCGTTTATCCACAGATTTGCGAAGACAACTGTTATTGGAACTAACACGTTATTCCAATAATACATGCCGTTGCATAGTCGTCATACATCCGAGCTTCAAGAAAATCCTGTTCCCTTTTTCCAGGGTTCACCGACCTGCTCTACATTTACCGAGACATTTCTAGGTCGTACCGCACAGATTTTAATTTTCTTTTTTTAAATTTCCTTTTAATAGAAAACTCTTTTCTCCATTTTTTTTCTATCTCCTGATTTTGTACATGGAGTTCTGTCAAAAGCTTCTACTTCTTAATGTTTTTTAAAAATAGAATTGAAAACTCTTTTCTTTCTTTGCATTTGAGATTGAAAATGATTAAATTGGCTCTTTTTTAATATTTATATTCTGTGTTACTGCGGTGTCACTTTTTTTCTATAGAAACTGAGTTCATATGTGTTCAATGATTTAACTGTCACGGCAGAAAACTAAACAAATTACAGGTGTTTAGTTTGCCTCCCAAGCCACTTTTAGTAGGTAGCATTATTTTGCTAAGACTAGATTATTCGTAGCTACGCATTAAGTTTCCATAGCGTTTGAGCCCTTGCAACAAAGCTTTTATTTTTGTTATCGAAGATTGGAAATGATTAATTAATTTACGACATTTTATAGTTCACTATGATAATACATTCTATTTATCTTATTGCTTCTTAAGGGTATAGAATATATTTGCCCACCTAAATATTGTGATAATTTTAGCTTTCTCGTTTACCGTGAATTGAACTTGGAAACCCGTAGAGAATCAGCAATCTAGGGGAAAATTGTAAAACCGGTAGGATTTCCTTTATTGAACGGTTTCCTCCCCGCAGAAGGGGAAATTGCAATGGAAGGAACCTGATACTTGGTGTGTTGTGAACGCCACACACTCGAGCTGAAATCGAAAATAACAGAAAACTTATAACATTCATTGTTCATTTGTTTTTAGATACCACACATCTATTTTTGAACGTACTTTTTTATGGTCCCTAGGTTTCTACAAATCAGCTTCTTTTTAAGCGCTCGATTCGGCCCTGTTTATAAAAATTTATACGAGTACATTAACGCTTTCACTGCTGAGCCGATTTGCTTGTCTAGCCACGGCTGCGGCTCTGCATACTCCATAGTGTTTTCCCATACAACAAACACAACAGTTGTGTTTTCCCGCACTCGCGGCAATTTATGAAAAACACGACAGTTGTGTTTTCAGCACTGAACGTGTTAAGCCAGATCCTATGTCCTATTGAAAGTTAGTAGAAAATAGAAAAACCTTACCTTACCTTTAAAAATCTAACACAAGTTGTTGTCCATAAGGCATGGTGCCAAGAACACTGGCTGCTTTTCCACGTTGAATTGCAATAGCTAGTCTCTGTCCAAGATATGAGCCAGCTCTCTTATTACCAGCGTCTACTGGTAAAGGAAATTATTGCCTAAAAATGCTTATCCATTTTCTTCTACAGTTCCAGTCTAATAAGATCTGTTTAATTTATGTGAGAAATATCGAAACGAATCGTGACGATGTTTGCGACGTGACTCTGAATAATCGCAGAATTTCATTAGCTAGGATATCCCGTGTGAACGGAAAAGGAATGGAATTCCTCGGAACATCCCGGCGGCATCGATTCCGGGGGTCACTTGGGGCGGTTTGCCCTTTTTCGATTTTCAATTGTTTTTGAAACTATGGCCATGGATTTATTAATACTCTATGGCCGTGGCCTAAATCGAGTTTTGGATCATCTTCATTACAGACAGGTTTTATAAGCTTTTTAATATTGAAAATTCCTTGAAAAAATTGAATCCTATGATCATATTAATTGCATAAAAAGTAATTATAGATAGTTATCCACCGCCCGCAAAGAAAATTGACAACAATTTAGGAAATAAAAATAGTACACTAATGCTACTAAAATTACTCAATGGTGGTAACAACTTACTTCTACGAACATCTCATAAAAATAATATATTCATATGTATAGGAATTGGAACAAATCTACTTTTATCGTGCGTCAGCAATCTCTTTATATGAGTACCTTATGTATTCATATGCATGGATAACAATGAAGTGGTCTAAAAGGCCCAGTGGTCCAGAGTACCCCAACCCGGTAGCGGTTAAATAGCCAACAGTCGAAATAAAGCAGTAATGATATTCACTCCTTTACAGCAGGCAGCGCGATTGGGCGGTCGTGATACCATCGACACGCTGCCGACCCGCTGCCTGATTACGTAAAACTTAGCGGTAGTATAACAAGAGCAATCACTATGCGATCAGTCGCAAAATGACACTAGAAATCATATTACGGAAACTGTTCGCCCGGTTCACGCTTGTAGCAGAATGCACTTTGGCCGTAGATACTAGCGCCACTAGAGACAGATGGAAACGAATTGACACGTTCACTGCTGAAAACACAACTGTCGTGTTTATCATAAATTGCCACGAGTGTGGGAAAACACAACTGTTGTGTTTGTTGTATGGGAAACCACTATGGAGTGTGCAGAGCCGCACCCGTGGCTAGACAAGAAAATAGGCTGAAAGTGTTAATGTATTTCTGTTAAGGCAGTTTTTTAATGTGATTTTTGACAGGAATGGTCTCGAAATTTACGTATGTCGCAAGCCTGTCGGAAGATTCGTAATAAGCCAGTCTGCGCGAATCCGCTGCGGAGCCGCTGCGAGGCCGGCGCGGGGCCGGACGGTCGACGGCCGCGCGGCGCCTGCCGGTAGGGCCGTCAGGGCCTCCACTATCAGATTGTTACCACAAACAGGAGGCAGTGGGATTTGAAAATAAGGGGTAAATACAAGGCGACTGGTTTTCGATGCTAGAGTAAAATTAAAAGTGTTCTGAAAACTGTTTAAGCTCATTCCACTATCGAGATTCTACCACCGTACATCTCAACGCCAAAAAAGCTCACCCACATATAGTGGATTTGTTTCTGCCTCACATCTGCAGAATGTGGAATAAGCTATCATAAGACTTTTTTCCGGAGAACTATAATATGGGGTCTTAAAGAGAGGGTGAGAATAGGCAACGCATCGACAAAGCCCCGAATGCTGCAGGTGTCCATAGGTGGTCACTGTTTACCACCAGGTGGGCCGTCAGCTAGTTTGCCACTCTATGAAATTTAAAAAAACTCGTGTCTTTAGCCCACACGACCGAAGTAAAACTTCTTTAGCTCCATCTATATGTATGTATATAAACGGCTATGAGAGAAAGAGAGAAAGAAAATGTGTATCGCATCGCTCTCTTGCCCCTACAGTAATATACGAAACGTAACTCTATCCCTTTCTATCTTCGCTAACTTATATCTCCCCCTTTGAACTTCCGTTCGCCTCGCCCTATCACACTTTTCGTTACGCTGTCGACACGCATTCACCAGCTTACTCCCCAAGTCAAGCGTGCGTAAAGAAGTTTTACTTCAAAAAGTCTCAAAGATATTTGTTCATCGATTGGGAATCAAAGGGCCGTTTGAACAGAACAGTTAGGTACTGCAAATGTTTTATGACCGGCTAGACGGCTAGACTTTATTCACAAAGTGCTGTTTGCTGAAAATGAATAATTCATTTATTTTATTTAACTTAAATACAGTCTTAATAAGTCTTCCTTACAAGCTGTGGTTAAAGTGGTTTTCTCCGAATTGTATTCCGCTTCCTGTGGTAGTCAATACAATACAATAATTCTTCGTTGACCACCATAAAGCTAGACACAATCTATATATATATAAATGTAATGTTGGTTTGTGTACGCTTCAAAAACTCAAAAAGTTCTGCACCGATCGAGCTGAAATTTTAGCATGATATATAATCCGCATCAAGGATTGTTTTTATCTATTTTTTTCATCAGTGACATATCAGCGAATGTGCGAATGTGCCACAGCGAAGCGTAGCAGGGTACAACAATATACATTTGATAAAAAGGTGATACAATGGGCGGCCTTATCGCTTAAAGCAATCCTAGTCGTTACATGAGTGCCCTATGTGAACAAAGATAGTTAAAATAGTCATATTCTACGACTATCGCTATTCTGTTTATCTATCTATCTTACTCACTCATTTGCGATAAGTAAAAAATCAAATAAAAGAAAAAAATAACGTGTCATCTTGTCATGAGGAGATAACACGTTCTAGTCGCAAATTAGGTGCTGAAATTATAGTTTTACCTTTGTTTGTGTCAGTAATAGATAGATAGATAGATAGATAAACTCTTTATTGAAACACCACAGAACAAAGAAAACTTAAAACTAGAACAAAACAAATTTAACAATTAGTGTCACAATGGGCGGTCTTATCGCTCAGAGCGATCTCTTCCAGACAACCATGCACGGAGAGGAGTAAATAGGACATCGGACGGTGGCTTTCCTAATGTGGTAATGTATTCTTAAAAAGCGACATAATTCAATAGATTTTGTGTGCGTCCAATCCTCGATGCTAAATCGTTATCGCGCGTTCGCGTTGTGTTTTCAAAATTAAATCGACGGTTATCCCGTAACTCCCATTTAGTATGCTAATGCTAGTTTATTTATATGGTGATTATGAACCTTTATGCGGGCGTTACCATGGGGGCTATAAAGTTTTGTGTACGCTAGCACCAAAAACCTAACAACACTTTTTTATGAATACTGTATCTCGCCTTCTCTGTTTCGCTATCTCCTTTTTCTACGCATTTTACATGGCAATGGGGTCAGCCTAACTTTTCTCTTTTTTCTACTATTCACTTTTTATTTCTATAGCGCTGTAAAGTAATGTTTTTGCTGACCGAAACGACCTGACGGTGAAGTGTTATACGTATAGATCTGCCGCCTATTTCTTAGTGCTGTTGATTTAGAACTCGCCTACACTGGGACTTGATGGCCATGACAGCTGTCAAATGTATACAAAATTTATCAACTCCCTCCCGGACAGAACTCAGCAGTGCTCTTTACGAAAATAGGGGGGTAACCACGTTTTCTTATTCCATGCAGTTCATTTTAAGGCCTTAAACTGAACGGCCTAGATTGGCACCACACACTCATAAATGACAAACGTGACGGGACGTCACTCAATAATATACTGAGAAGAATCAGAGAGAAAGAGAATGAGGTGGAGCTATATAAACTCCCATTAATGCAAACAAATTGTTCCGATCTCTTTGGATAAATATATCTGGTCGCTGGACGATATTGGTGGTGATAGTTAGCAGGGCAGTTCAGTTTAAGGCTTTGAACTGGATGGATTTAACTCTTCGTGGTGAAGCCCCCAGGTTTGGTAACAAAACTGCAAACACAAAAAGTGAATCAAAACCGGCTCTGTAGTTTTGAAGCACCACCATACTGATACATTACTTATATTCTTTTACCGTAGCTTTTCCATTCGGTCGCGGGTAAAAATAATAAAGAACCCAATAAATATGGAGCTATAAACAAACTCCTTTAGCTACCGTTCTAATTTGTAAGGGCATAGCCACCCTAGCTCTTGAACACGCAATTGTCCGACAACCCTTTATATAACGAGAGAAGTATTGTGACTAGGATTAATAACAACTGACTGGTGTTTTCGTGTTTATTACGCAACATTTGTGGCTAAAATGCTGTAATCCTGTGTTTCTTGTCTCGATGTTTACGAGACAAGAAAAATGAATTAAAAAAAAATTATGTCTTTTTTTATTTTGTTTTTTAATTAAGGTTTTCTTTCCAAACCGCCTAAAGTAATACACGTCCCGGAAGAATATATTTTTCCAGACAATCTTTTGTATAATACGTTTTTATTTGACTGAGTGACGAGACGAGCAAGTCGTTTACGCGATGGTATGCGCTACGCCTGCCCATAGCAGTCACAGCACCACCCAGAACCCTGCATTGCATAATCCTGCACTGCGCTAGTCACCCTGAGACATCGGCTCTAAAGTCTCATATGCTCAGTAATTTCGCTGGAAACAACGCCCTTCAAACCGGAACACAGTAATGTTTTCACACTGCTGCTTGTAAGCTGCACGTACTGCAAGCTGTTCGGAATGAGTCCAAACGCCATCAATCTACTGTTAGTCGCTGAGGATGCGGTCCGTTTGTCGAATAGAGCCGGCCTTTGGTGTCTCAGACCTATTAATGGATAACAACCGAGATTAAAGCACGGAGCGATAAAAATCCGCACAAAACATATGAAGTCAGGTACCAGCGATGAGGTAAAAACGAAATGTGTGTCTGGGACACATATTAGAAATAACCTTCAACAAAAAAAAATACATATTTCAAATCGTATGAGATATTTAAAAAAATATACGAAACGTAACTCTCTCTATTTCTATCTTCACTAACTTGTATCTCCCTCTCAACTTCCGTTCGCCTCGCCCGATCACATTTTTCGTAACGCATTCACCAGCTTACTCCCCAAGTCAAGCGTGCGTAAAGAAGTTTTCCTTCAAAAATACAAACACTCCTGTTGCTACCAAAAACGATGTAACAGTTATCCTCCTCATAACACCTCAAGGTTACACCCCTAGGAGTCGTTTTAATTAATGCTGGATTTACGGCCCTCTTTACTGTTAGGCACCGGTAACTTTAACCGCATAATTAGAGAACGTAACGCAAACCAAACGTTAACGCCGCGGTTACGTCGCACGTCACTCACACAGCACTAATAACAGTAAACGCAGAGTTGCAAAGTTAAATTACTTGGACTCGTAAGTTTTTTATGGTTATATGGTGATAAAATTACAATTTGTAATGCTTAAAAATTTAATATATGTGTCGTGTCCAACAAAAACCGATTTATTCATACTATTCATAAAAGAACATCAGCGCAATCAGAAACGAATTAGAGAAAGTCGATGGGTCGGTTAACAATCACGAACTGATTATGTCAGTGGGACCCGTATCATATTGCTTGGCATATATTTTTCCAATACTATGCCTACGCCAAATTCCACACAAAAAAACCGTTTGTCTAAAATTAACTCTGGTACTTTTAGCATAAGGTTGGGTTTTAACCCGTCATTGGTCGTGGTGGGTCGTTAAAACCCGAGCACACCTTCTCTCTTCCACTACAAGTCAAACGCATAAAGCAGAACCCCACTTCATTAAGTGTTCGACGACCTGAGCGATTAACTTGGGAGATTTACTTTTATAGGTAGGGAAAGCCGCGCATGTTAGGGGTAGCCTTATGAAATTGTTTCAGCACATTCGTACTGGGGGTTATTGTTGCTATAAATTCTAGAATTGAACCTTTTCGCGGAGGAGTTATGAGGCAGTTACGTATGTTTGCCCCTGGAAGTTAAGAATGAAAGCCCCACTTGTTAGCGACGCATCGCTAGTATTGAAATATGTACCTACATTTACCTATGTTATGTCAAAAGGAGCGCGTGGGGTGCGAACTGAGGTGCGGGGAAACCAGCTGCCGCCGGTCAGTGGTCGTTGCATCGCCTCATACGCACGTCATACGCGTTTCCCTATTAGCGTATGAAACTACTCCCTGACTTTGCATTTGATCACCGGTGAACGTGATCTGCTGAGAACAAAATGGATATTTCCGGAGACGTGCATATTATATACCGTGTGCGATACTCTCCGATGCTCACGTACCTAAGCTCCACCGTCGCGCACGGCTTCTGAATGCAAAATAAACCAAGGGGACGCAAGAAAACTTCTCAGAAGTCATCTCGGGATATCGTCGAAAACGTTTGCGACTTAGACATTATAAATTAGGCTCCGAAACGTTATAAAAGCCATATAATATGTATGTAGAAGACCGAGGCGAATCGGATCAGGGGGTGAATCGGACCAATAAGAAATTTAGTGATATTTTAAAATCAGCGGCTAATTAAATGAAATCAATAAGCACAAAACATTGCTTCTATCCACCTGGACCCGCTGAGATTTAGCTTGACATTACCTCACGGGTCAGCCTGGAAGAAACTTCCCAGCGGACCGCTCTTTTCGTAAAAAATGATCTGAATCGCCTCTTATCATAGAATACATGGTACAAAATGTTCGTGAAAATTGTATCAAACCTTTATTGCTTAAGTTTTCACCTGTAGAACTTCTAGACGTAAGTGAAACCTGAGAGATTAGAGAGAAAAGGTTTTGATCAAAGTAATTTACATTTTAATTTTTAATATAACATGTTCTGATAGAAATAAATTGAGTTTGGGAGGTTTGCTAGACATATTAATTTACATTTAATGAAGGACCGCTAAAGGTCTTCCATCTTTTATACAAAATAGTAGTTAAATTTTTGTTAAAATGCATATTTATGGAGCAAGTCGAGAACATTTTTAATTAAGGTTTATGCAAACCGAGGATAACTATAAAATGTTTTGTACTACTTACCACACTACGACGTGTCAGGTTAAACAAGGCTGGCCAACATCACCCGGCTCTCAATAAAGCTGCCTATTCACCACAGAACATCGCGATGATCGCAATTTCACCGGACGGCCGTCATAGTATGATTTCCCGCGGGTCGCGGCAGGCGGCGAAATAACGCACGTCTG
Source organism: Campaea margaritaria (assembly GCA_912999815.1). Lineage (NCBI taxonomy): Eukaryota > Metazoa > Arthropoda > Insecta > Lepidoptera > Geometridae > Campaea > Campaea margaritaria. The sequence goes on along the minus strand of OU538789.1, from coordinate 12,321,550 downwards.
TGTAACCAGCGTTACAAATTGTAAGCTTCGCCGGGACGTGAGTGGGTCGCTTTATTTATTTACGGTTATTGATTACGTGAGATTGAAAAGTGATTTCGAAAACGCGAGCTAATGAAAATAAAAGCAAACAATTTTTATATTAAAGAAACTATAAATGCGTTTCTAAAAAATCCTATAAATATTATAAAAAGTTTGTGAGGATGGATGGATGGATGAATGCATGTTTGTTACTCATTCACGCAAAAATTACTAAACGGACTTTGATGTAATTTGGCCCACAGATAGTTTATTACTTGTTTTTTTTTTTATTTCACTGAGTCGTCACTCAGTGAAATAAAAAAAAACAAGCAAGTCATTCACCTGATGGTAAGCGCTACGCCTGCCCATGACAGTCACAGCAACACCCAGCAACCCTGCATTGCATAATACTGCGCGGCATTGCACTGCGCTCTTCACCCCGAGACATCGGTTCTAAGGTCTCATATGCCCAGTCTATTCACTGGAACCAATACCCTTCAAACCGGACCATAGTATTGTTTCCATACTGCTGCTTGGTGGCTGAATATCCGGCAAAGGTGTGGGTGGTACTTCCCCCGGCGGTTTCTTGCAGAAGAGGCCTACCACTACAAGCTGTAAGTTGAAAAGCGGAAGTCTGTTGCCGAAATGTGAACAGTACTTTGCCACCAAGCGGATTTAAAGACTCCAAAGCAACGGGTGCACTATCGCTTACTCGGGCCACATTTAATTCCTAACTAAGTCGCAGATGCAACACACACAATACACGGAAACTCGGAACTGAGATTGGAAACTTTGTCTTTAGCTCCCGGAGCTGAGTTCATTGATTAAATTAGAACAGTGTAACGAGATCAGGAACTGAAGCCAATCTTAAAGAATGTTATTAATATCTCAAGGGGGGTAAAGCTGAGACGAATGGCGAATTACGAGTAACTACTATATAATTTTTATTTCACTGAGTCACTAGACGAGCAAGTCGTTCACCTGATGGTAAGCGTTACGCCTGCCCATAACAGTCACAGCACCACCGAGAACCCTTGCATAATCCTGCGCGGCACTGCACTGCGCTCGTCACCCTAAGACATCGGCTTTAAGGTGTCATAGCCAAAATTTTCGCTGGAAACAGTGCCCTTTAAACTGGATCACAGTAATATTTGCACACTACTGCTTGGCGGAGAGGCCTCCGACTACAAAAAGGTTGTCTATGAAAAACGTCCCACGCATTCAGCGTAGCTGAACTGAACGTAGCACTAGCGTCTACGAGGACGTAGCAGTTTAGTCTGTTTTTCTTATACAGTTACTACTGGTTCCCGTTCGGGTAGGCAGAGACTACATCTTTCCACATGCTAAGATCCTGACACAGCTCTTTCCGTCTTCCACTTTCATGAGTCCATTCATACGGGCTTTTTTATTTGTATGAATAATGTTGTCTGACAGCTTTCAAAATAATAGCATTACCTACAGAATCATTTAGATAGATTTTTATTTTAGTTTATTTTATTAGACGAGAGAGAAATGGTGATGATTACACTTATTTTGACATGGTTTGATATTTTGTACCTATCTACTTATTATTTTTAATATTAATTAATTTTGCAAGCTCGTACTCGGGAGAGTTTTTTATTATTACAACACATACTGTATCACCTATGTCCGTAAAAAATCGATTCGTTTACGCTGAGATATCAATCAGTAGCGCTTACCATCAGGTGAACGATTTGCTCGTCTCGTTAGCCAATCAAACAAAAAATTTAGTGATGGTGGCCACGACCTACCTAACAAAATGTAACCTGTAGTTATCGGAAACCAGTCGAGGTCGGATAAGCAAACGCCGAGTAAGCACGTAAGGCGTGCTCTACACGAGGCATCGGCATGCGACTCACGCACTCGCCGCGCCGCGCGCCGCCGGCCCAACTTGCGCCAAGATGGCTGCCGCCGCCATATTTATTTATGAATTGAATTCTCCGCGGACTATCCCCATCCAATCTAAAATGGTATATCTAAAGGTTAGGTTATATATTTTTCTAGACCGCTTTAGGAGCTCGGTTTTCATTATCATAACTTAGTTTCCGGACCAGAAAATATTTGTATCCGAGACAATTTTGGAGGTTTCGCTTCAAATCATTTTAAAAATTCGTAATCTACAGATTCTAGAACTTTATAATTATTGTTAGAAGAAACAGAACTTTACAGAAACCGAAAATTCCCGTGGAGTACCTACACCTACACGCATGTAACATAGGTAAGCTGGGTATTATAAAATTATAATAATCGATACTGGCTGAATGGCACCAAACGTTCAAAGCCAAAACAACAACAAAAAAAACTAGAATCATATCACAAACAATACCCGATCGTGACTTTAGACATATAGAGCAAAAAAATAAATTATTTTGACCACAGACAACTAATATACCGGAAAGCTTTGACAACATTCAAAGGTCAAAGAGCTAGTGTTTATTCCGAAGGTCAAAAAGCCACGTTTAAACGTTCCAGCGAAGGCGCGTTTAAAACGTACCAGTATTATTAAATTTCGCATTAGCCGAGTTGTAATAAATTAGCCAGTCCCGGCGGCGGACACTCGACTCTAACGAAAATATATTGAAGCCGCCGGAGATTCCGACTGTACCTTGACGCAATTCCTGCAAATGATTATTTAGTGCTTCGTTTTAAATGTCTGCGTTATTTTAATATAGCTGTGTGGGTAGACAAGCTGGTCGTACGGCTGGTGGTGACAGAAACCTACAAAATTAAGGTATATGACGTTTGAAATATCTTCTAAGGTACATAATTATATCACATCTGTATATAAATGTCTACAATATCGATATTTAATAACTATTTGAACAAAAACAAACCTCTAATCGATTTACAAGATCACTAAAAAGTTACAGGAAAAGAAAAAACGCCATTTTCATAACTACCCTTGTTTACCTATTTTAATTTTTCTGTACTGTGTTTATTTTTGTTTCTGGTGTACAATAAAGAGTTTCTCTATTCTATTCTATTCGGTTACTTGGATGACATATTGCTTGCAGTTATTTTGATTAAAAAACAAAACTACTTAACCGATATTGGTGAAATTTCTATGGGACCAATCTGAAAGTACATCGTTGAAAATAAAAAATAAAACAAATCGATTGATAAATGACCAAGTTTTTAAGTAGTAAACATAAAAAATAAACAACCGAAATAACAGCAAGTCATACATAAAACTATTAAAATCTACACATACAAAAGCTCCACAGACATACAAAACTTTCGGCACAAATTGTCAAACGAGGACATTCGTCAAAAGTACCCACATGCCAAAGACTGTGACAAAGTAGAAAGAAACACAAGCCATTTTTATATGTACCCAGGGCCGTACTCAGGGGGCTTTGAAAAAACACGGACACTAGATTTATCTTTCTTGAAAAACGACAGAAATAATAAAAAGCTTAATATTAGGCGTCAAAAGAGACAATGTTCATGACAACTCAATAGTTGGAGTATCACATCAGAGCAGCATGATCTTCGTCTTAATATGATATTGGGACAAACTAAAACTCAATCTGACAGTTCTAAAGTTATTCCTTTCGTTTTCATTGGATTGAAAAGTGACCACGAATAAAATTTTACAGGGCTTAAGTGAAATTTAGACTACTTTGTAACAACTGAATTGGACTATAGACTTAGTAGTAAGTTTTATTTATTTTTTATCAAATTTTGTTATTTTTTTTTCTTTATGTATCCATTAAAACCCTTTTTGGATTTGATATTTATAGAATAGAATAGAATAGAATAGAAAAACTCTTTATTGTACACCAGAAACAATAAAATAAAAAATGAAAAAATTATAAAATGCATCGTTTATGTTTGTCCGTTGATTTTGAAAGCTAAAACCAAAGAATCACGTTTTTCTTTTCGAGAACCGAAAAAATATTTCTTAAGCATCTCATTGATGGTCAAATTATATCCTGTATAAAATTCCTAAATAATGCAGTTTGCAACATTTATTTTCCATAGAAACACCCACGTTACCCTAAGGTGGAGCCACGTTCAAACATTATAATATATAGTACCTAAGTACACTGTTGTGTAGTTTCGACACAGTTTCACCGGAAGCGTGAGCGCCCAATGGCGTGGAAAATGCTTTTCGAAGAAAACTTCTCTGGCCTTAAATTATGTTTCTGGTTCAACAAATTCGAGAGGTGCCTCGGGGATTGACATAAACCTACATAGCTAGTAGCTACATTGCACTACCTCTTATAAAAATGGTGGTGTTATTTGACTCTAGTAATTAAAAAATTACAAAGGTTATAAGATAGTTAGAGAAATATAACCCCTAATTTACACCAAGAAAAAAAAGAAAGAAGTAAAAGGAAAGAAGTAAGAAGAATGAGAATAAAGAAGATAAAGGGGTAGAAGGTAAGTTTAGATGCTTGGTCCTTATTCATTCATGCTAGAGGGAAATTGCTGATGTTAGAATTTGGTAGATAGTCTAACGTTTTTACAAAAAAAATGTAGCAGACATGCATCAAATTCGCAGTGTTTATCAACCAACATGACGACAGCCTGATTGTGTCAGTGCAGTGTTTTCCAACCAACATAAAAGATAGATTAGTCAGGGCAGTGTTTTACAGCTCGTCAACAAATAAAAAAAACCTAATTAAATTGAAAATTGTTGCTTATCTTTAAGTATTTCATTACTAAGGTATTTCAATTAGCTAACAAACCAAATAGAATAAAAAACCTTGAGATGGAAATGTCTCAGCATCTTGGGCGGGACGGAGTTCGTAATGGAAATTATATAACGATTTTTTCAGGTCACGCTGAGGAAATTTAATTTCTCTCTAGGTAAATCCAATGTTAAGGTAACACTGTACAGATTAATATTTTATTTATTATCCACCTAGTTATTTTTTTTAATTTACCGATCAGGAGCAAGAGGACCAGTAAGACATGTGCCTAATATTTAAAAAAAACAAACTGTGTAAAAAACACATAGTAAACGTAAAACTTTAACTAAAAAAATAATTCAAAAGAATTATTCATAAAAGACGTTTAAAAAAACACAATAATAAGGTTAATTTAGTAATAAGGCTCTTCTGCAAGACTCTACCTGGGCTGGGGAAGTACCTTAGCCAAATAATAGAGTGCAAACATCGACGTGTCCCAGTTCAAAATGTATTTAGCGTTTGACGCTTAATTGTTTTGTACAATTCAATTTAGGTACTTAGGTACAAAACGAGCGCGTACTACATTGTACCCTCTTACTGCCAACAGCCGCATATTAGTTTAATTTGGCGTGTGATAATATGCAAATGGCCGCCATTCATTATACACTCGCAAGCTGTGCCGCTGACTGCCACTGCCACTCGTTCTGTTGCGTCGCGTGACAATGATTTATTGGTAAAGCCTTAAGAGGTCATAACGGCAGATATGTATGAATATAGAAAAGTACTTATATATTGTACATAAATGCTTTTTTTTAATAAATTTCAAGATATTCACCAAGTGTTTTCAGAAGATAAAAAATAAAATTTGCACCACGTTGGGCGCCAATCACAACACAATGAAAATTGATTTCATGATTGATTTTTTAAGAAGTAAGTATATTCAATTTACTTTTTGTCAAAATAGCAATTCTATTTTCTATTTAATTCTGTAAATGGAATAAATCGGAGTCTTACTATGAAAATCTGGCTTGAGAGCTCAGATAAAAACTAATCTACGCCCTTTGGACGTTTGTTCAAATTCAGAGACACTAGTTCCACAAGTCGTAAGGCCTCCTTGTGTCCTATACTACCCTGGTACTTCTGGTATAAATACGTTAGCTCCAAAGCACAGTCATACTGGAAGGCATAAGAGGTATGGCCTCTCTGAGTAGGACAAATAACAAACCGGCATTGACATTTTGATGAAGATAATGAAGCTCGTTTTTCGATGTGGTCATAATCCCCACCAGTGGGGACAGAGGAGTGGGGATTAGCCGTTCAGAGCAATAACGCTATATCAAATGAAGCACAAGTGACGCACGCCAGGCGTGGCGTTTGACGGCAGCTGCAATCAAGTTACTGTCTGGATACAAATGTGCAGAGAGGATGAGTCGATGACGAGTGACAGTACTGAAACGCACAAAGCATGATCAGATTTTAATGGAGCCATAACTCGGACAAATAGGAAATTGTTAACTTTAGATTAATGATGAATTGCTATAAAATTCAAGAACAGAGCGACGGAATGAGTTAAGTTAGCCGTAAGTGCAATTTATATGGGTGACATAGAAGTCGGTTTTGCTTTGAAGTTTGACCAGGGTCTGTTAGCTATTGATCCGTGTTGTTGCTGTCAAGGCCCCAAATTTTGACACTTTTCTTAGAATTGCTCACCCACAACGATGACGCGGTTCAATAGCTCTGAGACCCAGAGTTTGACCCCTGTCGGTGTATTACATACAATATTCGTTTAGAAGCACGTGCAACGGTTTCAAAACAATTCCGTTTATACAAGGTGAACCACTACTACTGAACGGAGCTGTTCAGAATCTATGAATTAACAACTGCTGTTCTAAGACCAAACGAGTAAATTGTCAAGATTAAACACACAAATCAGCCGGAGCGGAGCGGTGAACGACCGCGGCCGCCGAATTAATTCACCTGGCAATCAGCTAACAAATTGTTCTTTTTTATATGGAACTATCTTTTCAAAAGTTACCGAACAAATCGTTTGTGCCTTAAAGGTTTCCATCATAGATAATCATAATGGATTTTCCTATAGAACAGTTTCTCAGAACCAATGTCTTCATTAGCTTTTAATGTGAGGTACAATATGATTCGACTTAATTTTCTTGGGATCAATTTTGGTGGGGTTATAACCTCTTTTATACTTTTTTTGAGAGATGTGCCTATCGTATTTGAAGCCTGCCTAGTAACGGAGGCGCTCGCCGCTCTACTTGAGGTTCTCGAACGCCCAGCTTGCATCGCGACCTAAATACCCCTCGGCTCAGATATCTGTCGGCGGCACTCGCTTCTGCATCAGGCAGCTCGATTTGTACGCTACGCCCCATTTGGCAAAGATGCGGGTTGACGCAAGAAGGTATCTATCAGTACGTTTCTATTAGACACTATAAGATATTACATTTTAACGGCATTTTATTCATCCTATCTTACTAAGTTTACTAAAGCTTTGCGAAAGTTTGCGTTTGTCCTCTCTTCACGCCGAAACGGCTGAACGGATTTTGATGAAATTTAGTATTTAGATACTTTAGCTCCTGGAATAGAATATAAGATACTTTTTATCCTGTAAAAAAATACGGATCCTGTGGGATAATAGTTAATGCGGGTGAAACCGCAGGGCGCTGAAAGTATTTAATAATGTCCTCTTGGCATATCAACCTTTTGATTATTATTCTTATTATTATATTCACTGCTGAGACACAATTGTGGTGTTTTTCATAACTTGCCGCGAGTGCGGGAAAACACAACCGTGGTGTTTGTTGTATGAGAAAACACTACAGAGTGTGCGGAGCCGCACCCGTGGCTAGACAAGAAAATCGGCTCAGCAGTCCAAGTGTTAACTCGTCCAGATGTCTTTAGTAGTTTCTAGATACCTACGTATACCAGACGATACGCCCCTCGCCACATGGAAACCTCACTCCACAATAAGCACTCCCGTCGCTCGAACATAAAAACTGTCTCAGAAGTTTCCCCATCCCTGAGGATCCGGCAACTCCTCGATCGATGTCAATGGTCCCTCGGCCAGCGATTTGGGATGGAACTTGGAAAAATAACTTCGCTGAGCATACTGATTAAAAGTTTCTAGTCAAAGTTTTAAGAAGTAAATCACAATGTGCTTTAGTTATTTATAGCTGAATACATTAAAATAAATCCACGGTCTTTGTTTATCAATTATGGAGATGCGTGTTTTTTTTCTGTATTATAGCACTAATTATCTATAGAATAAGAAGTATAATATGGTGCGTTTGTTTTTCGTAACGGTATTCAACATTACTATTGCAATACTGCGGTGTGAAAATTAACTATTTTATCAGCATTCATTCAACCGAACCAGAATGGGGGATGTATACGTATATTATTTATCACTAGTAGCGACCCGCGGTTTTTCCCGCGTTAAATAGAATCCCACAGGATCCGTAATTTTTACGGGATAAAAAGTACACTATGCTCTATTTCAGGGCATGTATTATAATATACTACATTTGGTCAAAATCAGTTTAGCCGTTTTGACGTGAAGATAGGACAAAGGAATACGGGATTTATTAGGCTGTGACCACACCCATTTTCGGCCCGTTCAGATTAGACTTAAAGCCCAACGATGAAAGTCATGAAACTTGAACTAAACAAGATTAGAACTACCAACCTTTACCTTTATAAAAAAATACATTGCAGCTTAACTACCCTCTAGAGCCTTTTATCGACAAGATTCAAAATATTCGATTTACATAATGTTCTAAATCCGGTTCCGCGAATCACGTCCCCGTCGGTTGGGTATTTTTGCGGTAGCGTTCCGAGTGTTTATACAGGCTGTTGGAATGACGAAGCCAGATTGTTTGCCCTCTGGAACAGATACCCGGCAAACTGATGTGACAAGCTTCCAACTGGAAAGTAAAGAGGACGTCAGAATTTACTGTGTGCAGTAGCAACCACGAATATTTCAAAGATATTATCGCCGTCGCGTCGTTACGTTAACGCGAATATTTCAAAATATAAAAATGGTCTATTCAAATAAAAACTTCCTCGAATGAGTAAAACGCTTCGTGTTACGAAATTAGTTCCATTTACGCCCTGTGGAGGCGCTGATCAAATCTCATACAGTTTGTTGACTTTTCAACGATACGAACACTTGCTCGATAGTTATTCGTGCTCGCCTTACTGACTATAACTCTATCGTATACTAGTCACTCAAATAATTATTCCTACTTATATTATAAATGCGAAAGTAACTCTGTCTGTCTGTTGCTCTTTCACGCCTAAACTACTGAACCGATTGAAATTAAATTTGGTACAGAGATAGTCTAGAGCCTAGAAAAGGACATAGTCTACTTTTTATTGCGAAAAAAGCATTCTAAGGGTTTGAAATAGGGGATGAAAGTTTGTATGGAAGTTTCGTTATTTTTGAAGCTAGAAGCTTGATTTTTATTTTTTAGGCTTTTGATTATATATAAATAAATTTGTAAATATTTACCCTTGAGGGGGTATAATAAATGTAGGGGATGAAAGTATGTATGGAAATATGTAAGGTTTTGGCTAAACCACTGCACCGATTTAAACAATTATTTCACTAATGGAAAGCTACATTGACAGCGAGTAACGTTGGCTATATGTTATCCCCATATTCCCGCGGGAACAGGAACTACGTGGGGGAAACCGCGGGGCGCAGCTAGTAATATATAAATAGCATTAGCTACAAATGGCAATATTGTACGCCCGAAATGGGTATCCTATTGATACCATACTGAAATTACATGTAAGACCTTTGTACTCAGCCATTACAATGAGATATATTCTATTATATTCTATTCTATTCAAAAGCTTCAATCTTTCGCGTTACGAAAAATGTGATCGGGCGAGGCGAACCGAAGTTGAGAAGGAGATATATGTTAGTGAAGATAGAAAGAGAGAGAAAGTTACGTTTCGTGTATTTTTTAAATATCTTTGTATTTTTTTTTTATTTTTTTTTTTGTTGAAGTTGTACCTCTTCTATGTGTCCCAGCACACATTTAGTTTTTGTCGTAACAGAAGATAAAGAAGTGGCTTACTAATAGTCACATCAAACCTAACAATAAACAGGCAAACAAATTGCCACGTGGGATTGTGGTGAAATGCGAACCTTAAACCAATAAAGAAACAATAAGAATCTGAAATAATTAATCTATGAATGTCAATGCAAACAGGAGCTTATCAGGACTTTAAAGCAAAAGTTAAAATAGTCCTTACTAATAAGGGTAGGCAACGCACTGGCAATGCCCCTAGCGTTACAGGAGGCCTGCCATGACGTCTTATAGCGATTCAGTTCAGGACCTAAACTGAGCCGCGTCGCATAACCGTACAGTGACGTTTTATTTTTTATGTTGCTGCCATTTTCAACCTAAAGTGGATATAGTTTAGGTTGGAAATAGCTTATTAGCGACTCAATTTAGGTTGCTGCCATTTTCAACCTTATCTGTATGTGGTTTAGGTTGAAAATGGCAGCAACATAAAAAATAAGACGTAACTGTACGATAATGCGACGCGGTTCAGTTTAGGTCTTCAATTGAATCGCTGTAAGAGGTCATAGTAGGCCCCCAGATGTCCATAGGAGGCGGTCCATGACTTATCTTTGGGTGGGCCGTACGCTTCATTGCCGCTTATTTTATAAAAAAAAAATGTATTGCGTGCTTCGACGGCCTCCGTAGCGTAAGTGGGTAATGAGCCGACTGCGAAGTGTGAGGTTACGAGTTCGATTCCCGCTCAGGGCATAAATTTGTGTGAAACACAAATATTTGCTCTGAGTCTGGGTGTTTGTAGGACCATGGTCCTCGTAGTTCCTGATTCCCTGGATAAGAGGAATTCTAGTTAGGGGTCAGGACCCATATATTTTACCGTGACGCTTAAAAAAAATCCAAAGAGTATATAACAGTACGTTATACGTGCATCGTTCAGACATATTGTAACACTGATATAACTTATCGAGGCAATCAATAATCAAAATCGCCACCTTCATAAATCTAGATAACCAATTTGTTCATTACCTCAAACAAACACCTTTACTCGGTACCGTAATTCCGGATTTCATTAACGCTACCAAGGTATGTGTCCCACCACTCCCAGTTGATATTGGCTCAGTAGATTTATAGCTTCAATGCAATTTATCGGCTAAGACGCCTCGCTCGGTCATGCCTCGTATCGGCTGATAGGATATGTAACGGTAAGACTTTACATTGAGATGTTGAATATGTCCATTACATTTATTTTTTTATTATTTAGTTTTTTTTTTACACTTAAATACGTGTAGCTACTAATTCTTAGTATTTCAGCACTTAGAAGAAGAGTACGTTTTTCGGTTACGTTTATTGGCGCCGATTTCTCCAGCCCCTGGTCGAACGAATCCGATTAGTGGACGGCGACCAATGTATGAACGTAAGTACCTTGATCGAATAAAAAACCCAAGTTTTTATGAAAAAATGTGGGAAAGATTATAGATCAGCCGCTTCTTTCGCGCGTTTATTTACTTTTTTAGCGACTCCACGCATTTCCGAGATCGTTTTTGGCGGCATTCAAGCTATATTCAGCTATATCTTTTTCATATTTTCGAACACGGATTTCCGTCTGATCTTATAAATCCAAAAACGGCATTTAGTGAAAATTAACCTTCTTTTTACAAACTTGCTTATTATTTAACTTGCAATGTTTATGTATGTAAGTTTGGGTCAAGTATTGCAACTGAATTTCAAAACAATTATCTCAACCGATTGAGATAAAGTTTTGCATGCCTGTCAAGTTTTGATGACAATACAATATTAAAGTGACAGCGAGCCGATCTGACGATAGAGACGGGAGGTAGACAATGGAACTCCTCAGTGACTAACAATAGACTGATGTTGTTTGGGAACATTTTGATCGGCTTGCAGTGCCATATAAGCATATTATAAAAGCTTGCCGGCAAAAACATATTTTTACTAAAAACTACATAGGTTTACACCAGCAAATTGAGTTTCAAAATTCCTACACATTCACTCTATCAGTTCATATCCCTATCCGGTTTAATTTAACTAGTTTCAGCACTGAATAACCCTCCGTAGGCCGGATTAAAGTTAAATCAAATATTACGGAGCTCGAGACTGAAACGTCAACAATGGCCTGACGGATTCCCGCCTCATCCCGGCAGATTGGAAGTTATTGCCCGATCCTTCGAATAATTACTATGAACTAGAATCCCGAGCCTGAGCGTAATATTAAATTTACTAGGAACTCTAAGGGTTGGAATCTGGGAATGTAAATAGCGAGTCTAAAACAAATTCGCTGCCAAAAGACTGGAAGATCTGTCAAAAATAAGAGTATTTCAAATCGAAACCGCTGGTCAGTTTATACCAAGCACATGGTCGTTTATAGAGTACCGCTCTCGTCTCTGTATGATCCACTCGTCGCAAAAGCCTAAATTAAAAAAAAAAACAAGGTAAAACATTCGTGTGCAGGCGACACATCTGTCATCAAGAGCTTAACATCCGGACATTTATGCTGGCGCATATGAAACCGGATAACTCGGCTCTAGCTCTGCGGTCGCAAATAGAGCCGGATGAAAATATCAGCTTGTGCTAAACTGAGATTAAAGTATATATTTATCTTGCGTCTACTAGAGGGCTCATGTCCCTTTAGCAACATGTCTACAGCTCTCTCGTACCTTTCGCTAAGTATCTTGTTCACAACTGTTTGCCTTTAACAGACGAGCTCGAAATAGATATCACGAGTTAAAGCACCTGCTTACTGGTTTCCAGCAACTTGGATTTTCCCACTTACGTAGATTTGGATACGTTATTATTTGTTTATCTTCATCATCAACACATATCTGCCCACTGCTGAGTACGGGTCTCTTCTCACTTTCGTGAGGAGAATTAGGCCTTAATCCACCACTGGGCCCCAGTCCGAATTAATGGAAAACATACCTACCTCCGAAATAATTCTTGGGTAGTTATATGGGTTACCAAACGATGTTTTCCACCTTGAGTGTTGGAAAAGCGATCGAAAATTACATAATTGTTTTTAAAAGAAACATTTTGCTACGTGCCCGCACTGAGATAACTTTTTAGTCAAAACTTAATCTGAAATACTGAGTTAAGACAACCGCGCTGATTGATAGATAGATAGATAGATAGGTGGATAGATAAACTCTTTATTGAAACACCACAGAACAAAGAAAACAGTAGTTGTCTTGTCACAAAGCATATTACGGAGAGTAGTGAGATCACGTTTATCCAAGTCCATATTATAGATATAGATATTGTAGTATGTAAATAGGTCTCGTACCGATAGCCAGTGGAATTTTCCATTTGCCAATACAGGTTGTTTTCTTCCATTTTGAAATATCCGTGTATCGGTAGCTGTCACCGGCAGACACAGGCGGTAGTGTGTACTATTATTTATACTTTGCCAGCGTCCGGTTGCGCGCCAAACCGGCTAACCGGATTACAACAACGGTTTGTGGTTTCATGTGGGCGGGCTGCGTGACAAATATATGCATGCATTCGAAATCTGAATTTATTTGGCGAGATTATAAGTGGGAGCGGGTTTTAACCGCTGCGGTGTCTTGCTGTAGGTGGATTAATACTCATGTCTACTGCTTATCGGTATAGTAATTTATCTATAACTACTTCCAGTTATCTTTTTACCTGCTGGAGAGCAACGTCACTATGTGGCTTAACTTCTTCTGAATGTTTATATTGGGTTAGATTCTTAACCCAATATAAACATTAATATATCTATCTATATATCTATCTAGAAGCGGTGGTAGCCTAGTGGGAGAACGTCCGCCTTCCAATCAGGTCGTGAGTTCAAATCCCAATGCGGGCACGTACCAATGTATTTCTGTAAAACATATGTACGTAATTATCACTCGTTTTTCGGTGAAGGAAAACATCGTGAGGAAACCCACATACCTACCCGAGAATTATTTCAAAGGTAGGTATGTTATCCACCAATCCGGACTGGGCCCCCGTGGTGGATTATGGCCTAACCCTCCTCACGAAAGTGAGGAGAGACCCGTGCCCAGCAGTGGGACGTTATGGGTTGATGATGATGATGATGATGATATATCTATCTCAATATTATATTTGGCTTTTTTTTGTTTCATTATATTCGTAATAGCATCGATCAGAATTTTGCGAAAAACTATATGGAAAAGTTGGCCGGAAAATTGGAAAATTTGGTATAAGCTGAAAGTGCTTTTTCCCTTGTATGACTTTTGTATGGCATGACATTTGTTTTAACTTTTGTTGTTTTCGCGATCTTCAGTTGTTTATTTTCGTGTGTGACATGTGCTGTTTAGTACATGGGAAATACAGAGCACTTGAGGGAAAACTGGAATGACGTGGGTGAAACCGCGGGGCGCAGCTAGTATTTTAATAATAAACGAAGGTTGAAGTTTTAGATATATGAACTGTGAGCACAAAAAGGATAGCTTTGTCAAAGCTGTTGAATACAAAAAGTAACTCCATTTTTGTTTCCGCGCTGGTGAATTTGTGAGCCCAGTCTAACAAAAAATACACAGACAGCCGTGCTTCTATCTACAAACTGAACATTTACCATTAAAAATCGTTTCCCAATTTTTCAAACGCAAATTTTAACCGCTTTTTACTCTCGTTTGGCAACGCTACCATTGGAGGGTTTTAATTTGTTTGCCACGGACCGTTCTAAACATTCTCTAATACAGGAACAAAACTGTTTCGAAGCTGAACAAGTTCCACTCTACAGGTTACTGGATAAACCGCAAATCTTTAGTTACAGCAACTATTTATATCATCAACCAAAAAGACCCTTGGAAAAGCGTCTTGAACCGTAACTAAGTTGGATCGCATCTTTGTTTGGGGTCTGTACCCCTACCCGGATATCGGACCGATCCAATAATAATTTTGGGTTTGGGATGGAACTGTGGAACAATAAGGGGTTAATTTAATCTGGTGAATTGTATTTAACCATGTGAAGCTTCATCCGATTAAGTGCAGTACAATACCCTATCCATAAACAAGATAAAAACTTGGCGAAACTTGGACGAAAAGAAAACAGGATAAATTATTATATTAGTTATCAGCATGGACCGGTTTTATAATCTAACTGATGAAGAGGTCTGCATACTGGTAATAGGAGTTTGGGAGATGTGAGTTCTATACTCAGCAGTTAGATTATAAAACCGGTCCATGCTGATAACTAATATAATAATTTATCCTGTTTTCTTTTCGTCCAGGTTTCGCCAACTTTTTATCTTGTTTCATGGAGGTCCATGAAGCAAGTCTAAAAAACAAAGACCAAGACTGAAAATCAATACAGCCCTTGAACCTCCGTGTATTTAAAATCCGCGACACACGAGACTTACCGGTTGCAGAGTCAACACGAAACACTACTCAACAGCATATACTTTATAATACCCTCAGCAGCCGCATTACAATTCATCAAGGGGGGTTACGTCGAGCACATTCGGGAACATTTTGGAACATTCTCGTGTTTGCACGTACGCTGGGAAGTTTATCTGTCGAGCGGGACGGAGATGGGAGACGAGCCTGGTGATTTATTGGAGGTGGACAAGCGACGAGCGCTGACGTGGATAAATAACGAAGAAGCCGGAAAGGGAGGTGAGAAAGCAGGGTTTATTTATCATCCAAGCCACAATAAGGGGCTTTGAATCTTTCTAAGAAACGGTAACTATAAAATTGTATCAGATATCTGCTATCTGCAATTCGCAAGACTAAGTGATGAAGTGTTCAGATGAAATCTACTGGTTTTGATGAACTGACTGTTCTTCTGTTCTTGTCGGTGGAGTAATCGCCACCCTTCCCTATCTTCAAAGCTTTGACTTTCCTATAACACACAACATTTCTTTTATCCTGTATCTCATCTGTGAATACCCTACTAGGCCTGTCTTTACCTGTGTTCCCTTCAATGATGGTAGGTAACGAATACTACGTTTAAAAACGAAACTGTAGCAGCTAGTAAACAAGCTGCCATTTGATATCACAAGGAAATCGTTTCAACACTAATGAGCTTAAAAGAGCAGTAACTGCGCATTGCAACAATGTTGCATAACCTTTCAATACCTTGACGACTATTCCAACACCTCATTACAGAGCTTCCGCTGATGTAATGAGATTCCACGCCGTAAGCCTGTTATTTCTCCTTAGCTTATGGTCCCAGATCCCTGCCGCTCCTAACTTACACCTTCGTACCCGCTTCCTCGTCGGCGACGCATACTTACGAGTATGAATTTAATAAGACTCCAACAAATTACCGCCATTCGGAACTACGATATGGCTCGAGTTCGTTAGGAACTAGTACTTCGCGTTCTCACTTTGGAGACGCTCGTCGTTCTACTTTCGTTGGAGTTTTCATCAATCTTATGCAGTCTTGATTTTCGTCAAGATTTTAATTTAATTGACAACTTCTGAGTCAACGTCATGGGTGGCACTGCAACTGTTACAGCATGTGACAGGGTGGCATTTTACTATCAGTGAACGACCTCCTCGTCTCACAACCCTTTTGCTTTTATAAAAAAGTACGAGACTAGGTGTGTTTTTGTACCCACTGCGGAAGACCGAGGCTTAAAACTCTATATTGTAAAAACTAGGTAACATCAATTATGCTTTATTAAATCCCGTCGAAATTAATATCGTGAATTCCCAACAGCTATCAGTTACTATACTTTTAAAGAAATTTCCTTTCGAACTATCTAAGCTGTGTGCTTATAACTTATTTCTTTTTTACATTGTAGATATGTTTATTATAGACAGAACCAACTATTTGATGTTATATCGTCCTCCACGTTTCTGCAAATAATTTTAATTGAACTCAAACTCAAACTCAAATCATTTATTGTCAATAGACAAAATGTTGCACTTTTACACGTCAAAAAAAATAATATCTTATACATAAGTATAGAAATACAAAAATTTAATTAGTACGTACTCAAAACTGAAGTCAGAAGCAGTTTAGGTTTTAACTATTCAGTATGCCCCAGGGTATTCATAGCTCCAGTGTAATCGGATTACAGTTCAGGGTACATTTATACACTACGTTGTGTGTAATAGCTTAGATAGTTCGCTTTGATATTCTAACTGATTGTGCAAATGTTCGTACGCTATGATGTTTTACTCAAAGTTAGACGTGGCAAGCGTCCAGCTTACTTGAGCTTACTGCTTGTGCCGATAGCTTAACTAACCTATGTGTGTAGGACCTACACTGTAGGTACAAGTAAGGTGTCTGCTTCTCGGAACACTTACTTGACTTGAATGTGGGAATGAAGCTCTTGTTAATATCCTGTAACATATTTACTCAAGAACATAACTTCTCAAACAAAACAAGCTGCTAGGTTTCAATTGGTAACGTTTCCGTAATGCTGGCTGCTCTGCATTTTCACATAATTAAGAATGCTTTATCATTGTCCAAAATAAAGGCCAGCTTTTGTTTTAATTTTGTATTGCTGGTCCCTTGAGGTTGTCGTGATACTCCGTGTAATGTTACTGTATTGCTTCGAAGGATTAGTGTTCTACCAATTTCTCTAAAGCACTTACTCCGTATCTATATATTTTTGTAAAACTCGGACTAACGCTTTTGGCAACTGACTCAAAAATTCATCATTTTCCTCTTCATGACTCTTGTCATTGTACAAGATTTTTATGAACCGCACGTGTTTTAAATGTTTATTTTCGAAGCGCGTAGCATTGTATGTTTTTAATTTTTAAAATATCTTTGTAATATGTCATCGGGTGTTGAGTTCATTTTTCCAATGTATGGCGAGCTTTGCAAGCTCATGACATGGTAATCTTATGCAAAGCGCTTCCTCGGGTGTAACCCTGTACACAGTCCCCTTTTACACGGCATTTTCTCTTCCAAAGTTATTTGGGAGCGCGAAAGCCCCAGTTTCATATAAGTAAGTACTTATTTTCATGTCAAGTCCTTTGACATATTCTGGGTTATGAACGAAACTATGAGCGCACATAATGCTATTATTGTATGAAGTTTTATGAGGTCCTTTCCCGGATGACGCTCGCTTCCTACTTTGCATAGCGATGAGTAATAAATTGGAAATGAAGAAAGTTCAAAAGCAATTGAGATAATATGAGTACATTTTGTAGAATGACAGGTTATTTGAGTCGAAGAAGGGTAGGTGTGGAAGGTTGTTCGGCAGACTAATAAAGTAAGGGCAGCGATCTTTTTAACATAAATCACTGGTAGTATAAGCATAACTGAAAATTGTTAATTTGTTTTTGGTTAAAATTGCCGAACGTTCAAACTTCACCCGGTTTATCTTTACAAGATTAATTATTTAGCTAATGGATATTGGATGCGCTACCAACTGGTAACAAATATTTATGAGAGGTTGAGGAAGCAATAATTATCTCATTGTCAAATAAAACCTGTGTGGACAATCTATTACTCTCCCACCAATACCTCCATATGAGAATTGGGTATTGTCCAACTAAACCCTACCACGCATTAAGTCAAGCATTTAAATAAAGTATAATATAAAATAGCAGCGAAAGCTCAGTGGCTTTCAAAGCGTGCACTTCAAAACAATCATCAAACACAGGGTTTCTTTCAAAACCAGCGAGCAGCCCTTTGAAAGGCGCCGAAATCCTCGCAACGCTTAGCGCCGACAATGGCAAAACGAAAAACAGCCAAAGCGGAGTTATCTCGCCGTGCCAGATGGGGCAATCCAATGGCGCCACGGATAAACCAAAGTGGCAGGAAGCAAGCGGGACGGATTAGCGGAAATAATTATGCCTTCTTTTGGGATTATGTGTTATAGTACCTTAATTGGCATAAAAAAAAATTACAAACATTAAAAAAAAAGAATTCCCAGTAGTTTCTTGGTGCTATCTTCTCTGACGGGCGTATTTCCGAAGCGCTAGTAGGGTCAATGGAGTTTCCTTTTTCTGTGCGAGATTCAAAAATGAGTCACCACTTGAAAGGAAATGTCCTTTTCAAACTCAAACTGTAATCAGTCAATCGTTAGTTTACATATTTGATTTATTTTGCTCTTTGCTTATAAGACTGTGTTTGTCTTAGAAAAGTGCATTATAGTCATAGTCTAAAGAGTCTAAAGAGTCTAAGTCTGAGAAAGAACATAGGCTACTTTTTAATGCGAAATAAGGGTTGTATAGGGTTGAAATAGGGGATGAAAGTTTCGTTATTTTTGAAGCTAGAAGCTTGAAACTTATTTATTAGGCTTTTGATTAGATATAAATAAATATGACAATCAAACTATGCAAAAATTTTATCCTTACGGGGGTAAAATAAAAATAGGGGTCCTACGCGAGCGAAACCGCGGGGCGCAGATAGTATTATATAAAAATGTAGTTTTAACTATCCTAGAAGTTTCTGCCTAGTTGTGACACGAGGGTGGTCAACAAAGTGTTTTTTTTTTTTCAATTTAAGACGCTTTCCCAACTTTCAATACCCAAACTCAAACTCAAACTCCAATCATTTATTGTAAATAGGCAAAATATTGCACTTTTAAACGTCAAAAATAATATATTATACATAAGTATAGAAATACAAAAAAATAAGTCAAAAAAACCAATGATTAATATCTAATTATGGTTTGAGTTAGAAAAAGGATATTTCCCTTTCAAGTGGAGACTCATGTCTGAATCTCGCACAGGAAAAGGAAAACTCCATTGACTCTACCAGTGCTACCCAAGTAGATATTACAGGTACGGAAATATCGATAATTCTAGATAGTTATTCTCACCATCTAGGCAGTGTTAGGCATCGACGCTCGCATCGCGATCCGAGACGTAGTCCGCGGCGTGTTTGCAACAGCCGTTTGTATTGACGATGTTGGCTGTACGCAAACAGTTGTAACTGGGGCACCAGTATCTGTGGACTTTAGATTGAAACCCTTTGAAAAGTTTAATCAGTCTTCGGATCTTTGCTGATAGTAGGTTCCTGCATGATGAGATTGATAACGTAATTTAACATTTTCACTGCTGAGCCGATTTTCTTGTCTAGCCAGGGGTGCGGCTCTGCACACTCCATAGTGTTTTCCCATACAACAAACACAACAGTTGTGTTTTCCCGCACTCGCGGCAAGTTATGAAAAACATGACAGTTGTGTTTTCTGCACTGAAGGTGTTAAGCAAGATGTGCCTTAGTCTTGAGGCTGTGGTAGAGGATAAAGGAGCTAGTACATTTTGTTAATGCTACTAATTTCCCGCTTTCTAGTAATGATTCAACGTGTTGAAACGTAATCCAATTTTTTTTTAATTGACAGAGTGACGAGACGAGCGAGTCATTCGCCTATGGTAAGCGCTACGCCTGCCCGTACCAGTCACAGCACCACCCAGAACACTGCATTTCATATTCCTGCGCTGCACTGCACTGTGCTCGTCACCCTGAGACATCGGCTCTAAAGTCTCATATGCCCAGTAAATTCCCTTCAAACCGAAACACAGTAAAGTTTGCACACTACTGTTTGGCCGATGAATTTTCAGGTTCTTAACCAATTCACTGCCCAAAACCTAACCTAAGGAATACTGCCATAGAACTTTTTAAACCTTTTAAATTGTAGGTACATTCTCTTTGTTCTATAGGTATTGAACAATCCCTTAGTTACATAAACAGTTTTGATTAATTCAAACAACACGAACTTTGTAGGGTTTCGGCTTAAATCCCTAAAACGCTCTTTAATCGATTTGGGGACAACAAAAGGGCACGAACCACAAATCAGAAGCCTTGTAAGCTCCAACATCCGGATTATCGATCAGAAAACGGACTTTCACTTAAAAACACTCACGCAAACTAGCTAGTCACAATACCAAACTAGCGCGGTAAACGCAAACCAACAATCCTGGCCCTATGAAAACAGTAAGAATGCCCATGGAACCCACTGGCGAAACGCGCGAAGGCCGGTTAACAGCGCCCAACTAAGCATGCCGTGATCAGACTACAGTTAGCGACCGATATGCGAACCCGGCGACCGGTTTTGCTTAAACATCGGGTGCCTTTCCGAGAAGCCAATCTCAGACATGACCAGACATACATCCAACGCTGCTATAACTTAGAGAAAATAGGCGAGCCTTTAAACTGCAACGCTAGTTAATTGAAGGTTCAAATAAAGCTGCGACTGCGACTGTTAATATATCATATCATCATCATCAACCCATAACGTCGCACTGCTGAGCACGGGTCTTCCCTCACTTTCGTGAGGAGGGCTAGGCTATAATCCACCACGGGGGCCCGGTCCGGATTGGTGGATAACATACCCACCTCCGAAATAATTCTCGGGTAGGTATGTAGGTTTCATCACGATGTTTCCTTCACCAAAAAGCGAGTGATAATTACGTACATATGTTTTACAGACACATATTGGTACGCGCCTGCACTGGGATTTGAACTCACAACCTTCTGATTGGAAGGCGGACGTCCTCCCACTAGGCTACCACCGCATATATTGTTGATATATATAACAAAAAAATCATAAATACAATATAAACAAAGGCTAGTTCTCAACAGCAATTTGCATTAAATTAATAACAAACCAAGCTAGCTGCATAATTGTTAGCCTTTGTTCGTATCTACATTCCAATACTATAGGAATCAAATGTATGTTAAGTATACTTTAGAGCCGTGAGCGCTGAAATCGTACCTAAATGTTCAAAGCAAATCCAGAAACAATGCTAACAATTTGAGTTGCAATCAATTAACAGAAATTCCAGAACCGAGAACAAACAATACGTTATTTGGTTATTTAATTCACAAACAAGCAAAATTAACCAAAACCTGTTCCAAACTCACCAGAATTTTCAAAGCTAGGATGAAATAAACGCTACAAAAAATGTTTTTGAAAACGCAAAAGAAAGCGAAAACGCAATTAAGTAAATTATTTAAAAAGTTTGCCGAGCGATGGTTAAGAGCAAAAATAAGAGTACTTAACACAAGGACGCAGGTTCGGGACACAGAAACAGGCTCGTAATAATTCTAAAACTGCTCATTGCAAACTCGATAAAACAAATTGAACCCTGATAACTTAGAAATACGATTTAAATTGCAATTAAAACGAAATGTTAATGCGAAGGACGGCAAAAAGCTGGGGAGGTAAATGGAAGGCCCCTCGGAATAAATGACGAAGTTGAAGACGCCGTGGACAGCGCTCCTCGCCCAAACTTAATTTAGTTTGCACAATTAGCTTTCGGAAAGTGTTTTCTTGGAGATAAAGCAGTTGAACGAATACTTAACATTGAAAAATCAATACTTGGAAAGAAAGAGAGCGTCGAAATAGAAACGTGACCGCCGGCCATTACTGCGCAATCTATAAAATATTATGTGTACGTTCACTTCGATGGAGTTAAAGTAAATAAAGCTTCGAATTGAAAACTCGATATTGAATCTGTTATATCGGAGCTTTTGTGTTCTACACAGTGCCGACCCAACCCAATAAATGTTGTTTGAATAGAAAGAAAACGTGACAATAATATAATTGGAATTAAGAATGACACGAGAAAAATTTCAAGCTCAATATACGAGCATGTAAAGGGATTGTAGCTCTCAGCTGGCAGTCTGAGCGTGTGATAAAAGAAAAATAAAAGAGACGTAAATACAGTGTAAAATGGAACGGGGCCACGGACGATACCAAGAGAAAATTAGATCCGAAAGCTATACACCGCGCGCGTTCGTTGTCGCTTACACGAAATGAAGTTTGATCCTGTTTTTATTAGAGTGTGAGATACGCCGAGAGGGATATCGACCTCCGGCCCCAACCTTCATTTGAAGGTTCTGCGAATCTGAATGTAATAACTGTTTGGGATCCAATAGAGCTTCCGACGGATGAAAGCGATTCGATGGAAATGTTTCGGTAATTAAAAGGATATTGAGTTTTCCTTAATCGACGATTAGAAACGTGACAAAGATTAGTAACGTAGAGGCTTTGAATCCGAACAGTGCGTCCGGAGAAAGACATTCGAGAACATTTACACAAGTACAAGATTATGCGTAAGATATGTAAAGACAGGGCATGGAATGAACATGACAGCTATGAATAATTATAGCAACAGAATACACAGCCAAGTATAACATCTTTGACACAGACACATAATGAGTATAGTCGTATTATTCGGAAATAATAATAACCCAAGATGAAGCAAACATTGAATTAATTTATGAAAAATTACCAGCCTTAAATTACATGCCATTATCGAGTCTTATGTATAGCTCGAAACTCGGAAGCCGTTGAATATAATTCCACCCGAGAACTCCCAGTCCATTAGAAGCGACACCTCGAGGAGTGACTGACTCTTGAATACCCCAGATAAATGGAGTCTGCCTCGGAGCTCTTGCAGCTGCGATCCAATTCATTTTTCCAATGCAAATTGAATGTGGAATTGTGACGTGATCTAGTTTCCTATTTATTAGCTTGATACAGATGTAGATGTGATGGTAGAATAATTTTAATGATCTGAACATGAGCGGGATCAATTTGATTGGTAAGAGATGTGGAAACGACATGTTTACGACACGTTTTTTGTGTTTGTCATTTTTATGTTATCTCAATCTTATTTACCCTTTTCCGATGAGAAAATACGTAGGGACTCACCGTGTATTGATAGTTAGCAGAACATGTTCAAATATCAAAAGGTAAACTACATAGATGAAACTCAAAACGAAATTTCTCTAACAATAATATTTTCAGAAACTACGAACACTGAAACTCTACAGTTTTAATGCCACTTGATTATCATAAGCTACTTGGCTTCCCCGAGTTCTCAGCAAAATTTCAAAGAATGCAGGTAGTTAACAAGCACTTTTCATAGTGTTACAAATTTTCCGCATTATAACCTGGAAACTACAGAAATGGCAACAAAAAGAGGGTAGAGAGAAATACGGTCGCCGGGTGCTGACTACACTTTTCCGAGCGTACCTATTTTAGCAAGAGCGGGCATTTGTGGTCGGGCAAATTACTATGTACTTGCCAGTAATAGTGATTTACAAATGTTATTTTGTGTAGGATAAACGTCTTTTTTTTTTGTTTTGCGCGCGCTACTCGTTACTAGTTCCTACACGGGTTTTTGTTGTGTTATTTTCTGCGAATAATGTCTATCAGCTTTGAAGCTTAATAAGGATTTCTTTTGGAATCTTATAGTTCGTCGTTAACAATAAATTAACGGCTTAAATTACCGTCGAACAGACGGTAATTTTACGGACAGATGAGGACCTACCACTGAGGATCTCATTTTTCCACATTCTCTTAGATTCCCTAACGGCTTAGTGCCGACAAAGTTAATTTCTCGCGTCGTGATTTGCTCTTTTTTTAAATGATCACATGCCTACAGTCCAACATAGATCATGCCCCCAACTAGGATTACTCGTATTTAGGAAATCAGAAACTAAAAAAACCGTGGCTATAAAAAAAATTACTAGAAAAAAAAACTTTTGGCTGACACAAATATTTTTATCTTGACCGGCTGAACCTGCCACCTCACGCATCACATTTGGCTCACCACCAGCTTACGCCACGAAGGCTTCAATCTCGTCAACCTAAGACCTGGTTGTTCCACCTGGTCTGGAATCCAGAAGGTCAAGTTTAAATTTGAACCCGCGGCTGTCCCCGCACTCATAAAAGGTGGGGGCAAAATTATTCTCACATATATTAGGGTAGGTAACATGAGGGTGCTTTCGTAGTGATGCGGTGTCGTTGTTACGGACAATGTGAATATGTTTTACTGGAATTTAGTCAAAAACTAAATTTTTATTTTAGAATAAAAATGTTAACAGAATTCTATAGCAATCATTGGTTCACAATCGATCACATCTACACTTCCCATCAAGTAAACTTATGTTCACAGCAAAAACGTGCAAACGTCGCTTCTCAACATTCTAAAACTAACTAGGGCGGCGCAGTCCCAAAATGAGTAATGACCGCAAAAAAATAAAATGAAATTATGTTGTACACAAAAAAGTATCCGATGTTACCAGCACCGGACAGACAGTAGCCCTCCCTCCCTAGCGTGTATTTAGTCAGCTGTAGGGAAGTGAGTCATCGCCTCACCCCCTCGCCGGGTTTATTTGGATTCATACGACAGGGCTCTAAATCTCATGGTAAATAATTCATTTATATGGGACGGGATAACTGCACGTAATTCTATATCCGAGAGTGGGACGTCGAGGTGCACAGAGATCGTCTTAAACGCGAGGACGATACATAAATTGACATGATATCCTTTACATATGAGCTTCGCGTGCTATCTGTTACGAATAATGTTGGTAGATCGATGAATATTTAACGTGGAATTTATATGTTATGAGCTCTAATATACACAGTAAATATAACTACACATACACAGCGGGGAGCCGCTGTTTGCGAACAGCTACAAACCGCTTGTCGTAGCGTTCTGTAAGAGAGGTCTATGTTCAACAGTGGACGTCTTCTGGCTAATGATGATGACGAAAGCACAGTAAGTATCCCGATTAAGTTAAGCATACAAAAAGTTTGCACGAAACTTACAATGAAACGCGGGAGGCAACAGGAGTTTAGGAAACTATACTACTAGTTTAGTACGAGTATATCGGTCTGAAAGCCCTGTGGTCAGCTGTGGGAACTTTATAGGCGGATGATGATAAGTGGTAGACTGTTGCTCTGAATACTTCATAGTTATTAGGAAAGCTTATACTAGTTAGCGTCTTTATAAAAAATCTATGTCATACTTAACTTACATCAATGGTTGAAGTAGCAAACCAATTACTCGTTAGAAAGATTAATTTTCAATATCAAAGTTCCATCCATCCATTAATTTCAACGACGTTAATTTAAGTATCTGATGATAAAAGCCTCTCAGTGAGCTTCCTATTAGAACCCACTCACCTACATAAAATATCGCTCTACATACCTCACAGGTCTTGACAAAATATGCGCCGGAAAAACTACATCACACAAACTTACTATCATTCATGAATAAAATATAAATAACCTAAGAGATCACGAAGATTATTTACGATACGACTCCGCGTCCCTACGCGTATAAAGCAAAAACATCAGCCGCTAGGGAAATAGTCAATAAAACACATCCAAGGAATATAAGTGAAGCTGAATCCATAAATCAAGAGATGGCCGCTAGGAAAGCAAGCAATATAGAGGGAATAGCCTCACCTGAGACAAAAGGAATGGCGGCGATCGTCTCCAAGAAGTGCGATAATAAATGACGCGATATACCGCAGAAGTGTCTACAGACTACAGAGTCAGACCCAGCGATGGAAAGGGATCGTCATTTTATCGATCGTGATTTAACCAAAATAGCACCAAATTGTAGAGTGCTCTTAAAAGGTGTCTTTAAAATGGCTAAGATGCGGCGGTATAATGAAGGGAAACGTCCCTTTTGAAGCGGAGAATAGATGGGTGGAGAAGGTCGTTCTTCAGTTTTTAGTGCAAGGGACAAGCGAGAGACGAAAATTAATTGTTCTTTGAACGAGTTTTAATGTAAGTATTTGTTATAGCTAAGAACTGAAGTGAACCTACACCTAGTTTTAGTAAGCTAAAACTTAACTAGTCAACTTTAAACGGCGTTGGCGATCTTCCCATAAATGTAATCTCTAATCTTCGCAACGTCTACAGAACAGTTTTAACACGTTCACAGCTGAACCGTTTTTTTTTTTTGGCACTGTTGCGAATCTTCACACAGCGTGTGTGTTTACTGGCGTTGTTTCGTAACTAAACTCAATCAGATGAACGCACACAACTGTTGTGATAAAATTGACAATACAGCAGTACGGGTGCGCACGTTAGGCGTTTTTTCGCTTGCCGTAAAATTGTAAAAACACAAACGTGTGTGTTTACAGCAGTCAACGTGGACTGGAAATCTATAGATATTTAAATAATGAAAAGTAACGTATAACACATAGGACAGTTTACTATATTACATTTTTTTTATGTTATGCTGATTCCACGCTACAACTTGTAAATTAAAAGTTGAAGGCACATTTAGACTATTGAACACGCACACCTAATTGCCAAGTCGATTTAGGCCACAGATTTACCTTCAGTTATCTTATCAGAGACCATATTTGATGACAGATCGCCGGAGAAAATTGCAATTAACATAGATATACAAATCGATGGTTGTAAAGTAGGAAATGAAGTATTTAAACGATGAGTTTGAAAAAAAGTATTGCACTTACATCCATCCAATGAAGAGTTATATGTCAGCACCGGTGACAAATCTGAAGCAAAAGACATCACGTTAAGCAAAGCAAAGCCAGTTTCTATGCAACACACAATAACATTAAAGTGTCAATGTCCGCAAATAAAAATATGCATATTACCGCAACAAATGAGGAATAAAGAAAATAGAAATATCCTAGAAATTAAGATACTATGCACCTATAATTGATAGTCTTGTGTCAGCAAATTATGTGAATAAATACATATATATGTGAAGTTAGTATTATCATTGAAAACGGGATATTTCCCATGCATTAAGAGCATGTTTAGTTTGATAATACTAATGTTGGTGATGAAGTTATTTTGAAACTAATAAATATGGAGTTCTCCGCTGGAATAGGTCGAGATTCAAATAGAGCGTCGTTCAGGAATACAAACCTAACGAACGTCCCACGCCATACTATCTCACCGGACGCGATATTCGGTGCCAGGACCTAAAAGACCGGATGTTTGGTCCCTACGTTCGCTCCGTAAAGATAACATTTCCAGGCGAGCAGCTTTTCCATGGTTTTGCGATGTTATATTCACGCTAGGAAAAACAGGGATAACGATACGTACCGAGGATAGCGACAGAGTTTCTCGAATTTTCACTCAAAACCAATGCTTGATAAAATGCTTCATTAATATCTGGATTAGTCTTTTCAATTTTAGTTTTGTAGCAAAACTATTGAGTAATTCTTTACTGGGGTCTATAAGTATGTCACAGCTAAACAGTACAAGCCCCCCAAACGTATCGCTATTGAGTTCGTCAGTGTGACAAAGATAAAACTTCATTAGACACAACAAAATTGACTTTTAAAGATTCACCTTTGTCAGGTGAATAGAACCGCGTCAAAGTAAGTTAGGAACAAAAAGTAGCTCGGGACGAAACGATTGAAACTCGCTCATCGAGAATGTAAAGCGAACCGGAATCAATACATGAATGAAGATAGAACGAGCTAACAAACTTTTAACTTTCAGCGTTGAAGTTGGTTTTTAACGGGTTGGGTAAACATATCAATGGCGTCGATTACTTAACATAATGATGTAATTACGTAATAACAGGTTATAATGTCGACTCAGTATTTAATGAAAATATTTAGAAGATAATAAACATTAGTTTCAAAGAAGTGCATTCTAATCCTGGTTTGCTGCACCAAGTAATAAAGCGAAGTGTACACGAGAGCATCGCAAGTTTATGAATAATAAACGCGCGTGCAAGTTAAGCCGGCATTATAGTGCGAGCACAGTCATGATCCACCCACAAAGCCGCGTAACTCTACTTAAAAACATGCGAGAATGGTTTATGCATTAAACCTCCTGTACTCAGCTTTAATTAAAAGTAATACGTCGTGTACAATGGATTCGAAAAGTTTACTTCTAAAAAGTATTAACGATTGTGGCGTAGAGAGCCAAGTGTGTTCGGTGTCGATAAAAAATCATTGGACTTTTTATATTGAAACAATAAATGCTGCAAACGTGGATATGCTATGCCATAGCTTAATATAGCATAACCCTGTCGTACAAAGTAAGGCTTCATTCAGTCTTGTATTTTTGGAATGAAACTGTTATTTACATGTATGAAAAGTTAAAATTTCACACTGCTCCGGAGGCACTTAGGACCTACCGTTGATGGTAGACTTATACCAGGTAGGGTTGTTTTTTTTTAATTTTTGCTACGGAGATTTATGACTTGAGGGGAATATTTAATTACATTATGCGTGATTCTTTATTAACCTCAATACTCCTAGAGGAAAATCGTCGCCCTTCCGATATGACATGAATTAATGATGAGTGTAACCGAGGACACGGCCCTATCAATTCTTCCGGCCGCAAGTTCAGACCAGTCATACAAAATAGCCAATTTTCCTGCATGCAGTAAATTAAAACGTGATATCGTCAGTAAAATTCCATTAAATACTGCCATTGCCGGTAATAACGATAAAAGTAAATTACGGTCTTATTTGTAGCTTTTTTAAATGGCTACATTTTGTGCTCTTTACGAAGGTAATTTGTAAGCAAAAATGTTGAGACGGCGATCTTTCAGAATTAACTTCACTTGCAAACAGGCAGCTTTCCAGATTGTTGATCTTAATTTCAATTAATTTCCGCTTTAAAGAAAAGGTATTTTTAATTTACATATCACACTCAAATTTCCTTGTTTTTTAGAATAAACGTCACACACTTTTACTTTGAATTTCCGAATACACATTTCCAAGATAGCGCAGGTGAATTTTAGCTAGATCTTGTTTGGTCTTCGTCTCCAACCTAGTTCACGAGTTGATATATTTGACTGGTCTCGACTCTACGAGTGGAACTGGAAACAATGTGCTCTTTAATTTGTGCACAAGTTTGTAAGTGAATTTAATCCTTCACCAGCTGAAAGTTAGCGCTGGTGCGAACTGGTTCTCAAAATACATAGGTCTAAACGTAACAGAGAGAGAGAGAGGGGGAGTATTTCTCTGCTGTTTCTACAAGCCTGTGGATTTCTCACCACATCGGAGAAGTCCTATACAAATTGAAAAATAACTAATGTACTTACATAAAAAGTCCAAAATTAAGTTCTGCCAATATTTTTTTTTTCACATTTATTGAAAACATTGAATTTTCTGGTGTAATTTCGTTAATGTTTCCGCATTTCAAATTATATAAAACTTACATTACTGTAGGGTTAAGAATTTCGTGAAAACTGTCTTTTCCTGCAGTTAAACAGCAGATCTAATCACCGTATTTTTTCTATTCTGTGTTATTTTTTGGTGTACAATAAAGAGTTTTCTATTCTATTCTATCTTAAACCGAGTAAAGCTCAAGACTAGAAGTTGATTACTACTCGGGGTAATCGATTCAAGATTCTAAATTCAATACAATAACGCTTCAAGATCACATATATATATATATGTGTGATCTTGAAGCGTTATATATATATATTTATATATATCTTGACCCTTAACTAGGGTTCTCTTTTTTGGTTCACTCTTTTGTTCTTTTAATGCGAAGTTTATTTTTATTGTAAAATTTTATTTAGTTTTATTGAAAGTTCCTTACGAATACTTAGCTAGGTACAATCCATACCTTTGAGGACTTAACTAAGTAGGCAGTCTCCTTTTTGAGTTACTTAGTTACTTATCTACTTCTAATTGCGCTTAGTAAGTACCTTGTACAACTTAGGCTACGTGCCAGAGTTAAATCCGATTAGAGAGCCAAAACAAAGGGGCTGCAAGCTTCAACTAAAAACTTGCTGGACTACACAAAACTAGCTCTTAGTTATGGCGAAAGTCACGGTTCGCTTTCCTAGATAGCGGTACCGAGTATCCCGGCAACTTGAGGCTAGTGGAGATTCTTATCTAACTAGTCATGGCCTAAATAAATAGACTTAACACTTTCACTGTTGAGCCGATTTTCTTGATTAGCCACGGGTGCGACTCTGCACACTCCAGTGTTTTCCAATACAACAAACACAACAGTTGTGTTTTCCCGCACTCGCGGCAAGTTATGAAAAACACGACAGTTGTGTTTTCAGCACTGAACGTGTTAACTAAAAAGGACTTTTTTTACCTTGGGAATGAATTCCTTACCCTTCCCTTCCCTTGTTTACCTATTGTAATTTTTCTGTACTGTGTTTATTTTTGTGTCTGGTGTACAATAAAGAGTTTTCTATTCTATTCTATTCTATTCTATTCCTTATACCATTTGGCCCCGGGGGGGTCCAAGTGGGTATGTCACTAAACCCCAAGGTGTTCTTCTGGGACATCTTTCATTGGGGCTACAGGAACGGTATAAAGTCTTCCGGGGTCCCGACAGCGTTGGTCCAATGGTCCAATATGTGATGTCGAATCCAATTGGTGGTATATTATCCACCAGTCTGAACCGCGCCTCCGTGGTGGATATGGCCTAACCCTCTTCACGAAAGTGAGGGGAGACCCGTGCCCAGCAGTGGGACGATATGGGTTGTTGATGATGACGACGATATTAAATAATAGGCATATTTTTTTTATAATTAATTTGCAAGATAAATGGGTTTAAATATACGACCCAATTACTACTACGACTAATTTTGGTTTTCACCCTTTTGAGTTGCACAAGCCTGTCTTCTCATTCGCAAAAAGAAATTTTAATGCTAACAAAATATGACCTTACTAATTACTTAATGTTATTAGATGTAATTACTACATTTATATAATTATCTACTTCGCAATCATTTCATTCATTTACTTATATAATTTTTCGTTGATTTGGTTTTTTTTACCCCAATATGGCCGTATGGCTACCCGTATTTATGATCGAAGAGCTACCCTTATAAAACGAAACCTTTTATAAAAGCAACGCGAGCCGAACGATCCTTTCGAACTAACAGAATTATGGGCAATTTAGTAAATTAACATTTCTCCCTTAGCAAGCGGCCGTGTAATATCAATAACAATAATAATAAAGTACCACTCGAGGAATAGACGCTTGTTGTGTATAAACAAACGTATTAAATATTTATAGCAACATTTCCCTTCGCCCAGCAGTGGGCCAGAATTATAATGCGCTAAAAAAGTACATTTGGAGGAAAAAATGGTCTTCGATGCATGGAAAATGAAAGATACCCCTAGTACCGATACTGCACTATGCTTGCAAGAGTTATTTATCCATTTTTACTAAGTATACCTATACAAATACGGTTTTTAGTTTCCTAAAATAAATTCATTACAATAAACACAACTTGTAATAACTCATCATATTATTTTCCTTTTCGAAACTCATTTCAGCCAAGACATCAAAAGATCGTTTACCGCACGTTAGTTTCAATTTCAAGTTCAATTTTGCCAGCAAATGGCAACACAGTCCCAATATGGCGGCGTAATCAATCAACATTGAATGGTTCGTTACTTTCCAAATTATCGTCAAGTTTCTAGAAATTCATTTTGAACATAGCATGTAATGTATAGCGGTGGATGTAATTAGTATTGCCAGATAGTTGAAAACCTGCCAGGTTTACGGGTAATTAAGATAAGATTGGAATCTGTTGCTAATGTTTTGGAGACTCGGGTATGATGTCCTTGTAATAAGGACTTACTTAAATCGATACACACATCACATACACATACATGAGTCTTTAAACAGAATTCTATATCGAAAATAAATGTATCAAAATATTTATTAATTATTAATTTATAATTTTTTTAATTTACGACCCTTACCACCAGGCAAACAACTTGCTCATCCATTCAGTTGTATAAAAATACGCGTTGTGTTTCTAAAAAAATGAAAATGTCAAACACATTTTTCTTTTTTCTCCATGGCAAACTCATTTCACTAATCCTGCAACCTACCTCACGGCACAATAGCAGCAGCATCCAGCTGTATTCAGTAAATCTTCATTCAATGGTCGGTGTTAACTGCAAAGCGCTTTACATCGCTGCAAAGCTGAAGCGACGTTAGCAAAACCTCCGTTCGATTATTGAAATGGGAAGCGGGCGTTAATGGTGTAACGATTGTTGTGGGTAGGTACGTGAAAGAGGCCACCCTGTTTGCACGATTTGGCGGTTTATCTGTTGATAATAGCGATTTGGGCCCGCTTGTTTGGTAATTTGTAAGCTTGTTGAGGCTGAGGGAACTCGTTAATGATTTTTAATTACTTTTTTATAACAAAAAGTTAATGCGCTTATATTAAGGGTGTTCAAGGCTTCTCTCTTTTTTTAATTGGCGGCTTTTCAGGCGATACAAATCGTACACTTTAATGAACGAATGACTGTTGTTTCAGAGTTGTTACCCTTCACATCAGTGTTCCATACTTACTCTGTGGTCGTATCTTTATTCCGCCTCACCCTATTGCTCCCAAAATAACAGCCGTCCATCTGCCATTACCTTAGTGTGTGGTATTAACACTACATCGTTCTGCACTCAAGAAAGAATGATTAATTCGAGGTTGGACGCGAAATGAGAGCAACAGCTCACCCCGAGAGGGTGAAACATATTTGTTTTTACGCCCCATCTATCAGGTCACGTCACATTTAAGGTTCTAGTGGCTTTTGATAGTTAAGGGATTTATTTTTAGCATCTATGGAGAAAATGTGCAGGGATGTCACTTCTGATGTTTTGGAGACTTCACCAAATATCATACCAATTTTAACAAGGTTGACTGTCATGTCTGACCACATAATTAACTGAGGGATTATAACTTCAAACATACTCTTAGAATTTTTGATAGAGTTTTAGGACCTATTGTAACCAATGACGTGTTCCTCATACGATTTAACCATTTAGTATGCAGAAGCGTTTAGTATTCAAAGACAATCTTGTAATGCGTAATATATAAGAGGACTGATTATTATTTCAAATGCGTAGGCAATAAACCTCTTCTCAATTTGTAGACGTTGACGAATGAGGCTGTGTTTAATGAACAACCCTATTGTAATAGAAACACTTAACTTTGCATATTGAAAAAATACAAAACAAAAATACAAAAACGGGCCTAATTCGCGCACAAAATTCTATTTAAAAAATAAATAAGCCTAATAAATATGAACGCTAATTTAGTTCATTCTTTAACATAATCTGCCTACTTACTACGACTGTGTCCACACAGGGCTTCACAGAGAAAAGATAGGCCATAATCAAAATACGCTAACTTTGTGAGGGTCAACGTCACGCTAACCTTATGATATTATGATAATTCTTTGAACAATAATAGGTTTTTATTATTACGATAAGTTTAATACTGTTGGCGACTTCTGAAATATCAGTTCTCCGCTTCTCAGCTACAAACAACAGCTGAATTTGAATTCCGAAAGCAGACTAAACTATTTGAGCACCTGTACTGAAAATTTA
Organism: Campaea margaritaria; assembly: GCA_912999815.1. Lineage (NCBI taxonomy): Eukaryota > Metazoa > Arthropoda > Insecta > Lepidoptera > Geometridae > Campaea > Campaea margaritaria. Next base: position 12,287,848 of record OU538789.1, on the reverse strand, counting down.
AAACAAAGCGGCTGAATGTCAAATAAAGAAACTAAAATAAAAAACATTTAGCTAACTCCATCCAGGCTAAAGCGCGGATTCCAAAATGATCCTGACAAAGCAAAGTTCGTCCGTCCGTCCATTCGTTGGTAAGAATAAAAAGGCACAGTAAATCCTTTTCGAACCGTTTTTCCTCCCATCCTGGCAACCCCGTATAATCCCAGACGCGCGCTTTCCCAGCCACTTTGCTTGAAACAAATCATGTCGTAATAAGCGATTAAACAAAAACAAATTATGATTTACTGAAACCGTGCTACGAATGTAAACAATTATTTTATGTAGAGGCGGGTTCAGTTAGAAAGGGAGACATAATTTAGTGGAACTGGTTTCTTGTGTAGGTTCAATTAGCATGAAGGTACCTAACCACACGTAACTTAGAGTGTTGAAATACTGGATTATTGGAACTATCGTAAAAAGTCTGACAAAACAAATATCTTATAAATTCTATAGTTAGGTACTTATCTATATTTCACAGATAAATATATTCCACAGTGAAAAAGCATTTAATATAATAAACGCGGCAGCAACACAAGTTACAAAAATCGGTCAAGTGCGTGTCAGTACACTAGTGTAGGGTTTCGTAAGTAGGTAAAGTTTCGCAACTTTCTTTATTTTATTAGTTTTTTTTTTAATTAAAGTAAGTATAATAATTAATATTTTCGTTTTTCGTGTTGTAGTACCATATAAAGTTATTAGCGGCTTCGCTACACGGGTCTATGGTCTGCCAAATTCGACTGCATAGGACCCGATTGTTTCATCATAGGGCTATGGCATACGGCAGACGGAACGGACGGAAGAAAACAAAGGATTTAAAAAGGTTTACCATTAGGCTACATAACCCTAAAAGGGCCCTCACGACAAGCACCTTCCTATCTTACGAATCCATTTAGTGCTTATCTCTCAGGCTATTGCGGCGTTGCTGTAATTTATGCGTCGCGCTTCAGACTCCGTTGTCCGGAAACATAAAAGCTTTCAAGCGACGTTTCATTGCGCCCCCGAGTAATGTCTGCTGCGGTTCAAACGACGTTAAAATGAATTTCTGAACGTTACCAAACGCCATTACAAATGTTATCGACGTGAGAGTAATGTTAGGTTGTCATTAAGCGATCCAGGTTGCTTCAATGCTGTTATGCTGCTACTCAATTTAACGATTTATCTTATAGTTCCTATCTTTAGTAATAGCAGACTAACAAGTGGGAATAATTTAGTATTCCTTGACCTACCTCCAGTACATAATATATAATGAAATCTAGTACAGTTGACCGCAAAAGTACTCGTAACTGAACATCTCTTAACAGTTTCATTGCTGAGTCGAATTTCTTATCCAGCCACGGGTGCGGCTCTGCACTAGTGTTTTCCTATCCGACAAACACAACATTTGTGTTTCCCCCACTCGCGGCATGTTATGAAAAACACGACAGTTTCAGCACTGAACGTGTTAACGTCCAATTTAATTTTCCGCCCGCAAAATACTATTTTTATTGAGAAAATATGGCCATATTTAGCTACTTTCGAGGCCGGAAGTGCGTACGGTCGGTCGGCATTTTTTTTGCCGTAAGTTGTTTAGAGTGTTTTAGCAAAAAGAAGGGCTCGCTGATCCATCAACGATCATCATCATTGATCTGAGACGTCTACAAAAAACAATTCAAAACCTATATAAGGGTAAGTCATTATTCAGTCAGATATGCTGATAAATCCGCATATAAATACATACGTACCACGCGAGATGGACAGATTGATGAATGGGCCTCGTGGACGGCCTGACAGCCCGCTGCACGCACTCGGCATCCGACGCAGAATGACCATCAGTTTTCAACCAATTTACAAGAGAACTTAGACCGGCTTACACTTAACAGATGTCAAGAGGTTCACAACTATTAATCTTGGACGTTTCCCGAAACAATTTATTACGTGAAACGTTAGCGGGCCTGCAAATTGGGACGTGAAGATTAGGCGGGTCAGAATAATGGTATTTCGATATTAACAAACGATCCAATATAATGTAGAGAGCAAGTCACAGTATACAATAGATACATACAGAAAGTTAAGTATTTATACTTAGGTAGCAAGCAAGAAGCGCTCGAAATCCTATCAACAACTATCAGAAACACAATATATGTGAATGTTTGTTTCAATAGCTTACATAAAAACAGTTAACTTCGCAGTTGCAAAATAAGTCTAATAATAAGTAAGATCCAATTTAACACCAAATGCGATGCATTTTGATCCAACTTAGCACCGAACGCAAAGAATTTGGATCCAAATTCAGAAAGATACACGAATAAGAGTGAAAAAGCGGTTAAGACTATTTAAAACCGTTTCTTAGTATATCTACTGAACCTACATTAGCTGTGGCCATATTGTTAACAATAGCACGGTCCCACAAAGGCCTACCTCACGTCTTGTGCTCAGTGACGACACGGACAGGTCGGTCGGCAATGTGCGGAACTTAAAACTGTTTCGCAACACTAAAGTGGATCGTTTCGTCGACTCATGTAGGAACCATTAAAGTTGTGCGTTGGAAAAGCAACGAACTTTAACTGAAATTGCGTTTTCATTTGATGCTGTCTCAGTCTGACAATAAACTGGCGCTACCTCTTTCCACCTAGAAACATTTGATACTGCTTGACCTAGATTATGGCAAAGTACCAACTCTACTCCCAAACTTTATTCAAGCTAAAGTGCGCCTAATTCTAATCTGCAAACTGGCCGAAACTTGTAAGCAACTCTGAAAGTATATACCGTTATAGATGGACTTATTTATTTATGTTCTTAATCATAGATAGTAAGCTTACAATGAACAGTACTAGGACTAAAGCACCCACTATCTTAGGTAACGAATGAAAAATAAACTAAAGAATAAACTAATTATCAATGAATATGTCGACATATTGTCGATGGGTTGAAAGTTAGTAGGACTCTACACTGTACCTACCTATCTATTCGATGATTAAACGTGGCTAAAGGAGAGGGAGACAAACAGCAAAACCTAAATTAAATTATAAACAGAATACAAAGTTATAATTACTAATAAACATTCCCCGCGGAGAATCGCAAATACAAACAAAATGTTCAAGAACGTAACAGCGTTATTAATAAAGGTGAAATAATAAATTAGAAAAATACGCTGGATGTAGACGCCGGTGCTGGGATCCGCAGCAATGTCGAATATTAAGGGACAGTCTAATTAATTTACGAGAATGAAATTACAAGGTAATTGGCTTAAACGATGAACAGAGACGTAATATTTGTATATTGGGGCCTTATATTTGTATTGCGTAGAGCCTTAATAGGCGGAGGTGTATCATAAACAGGGGTGCCAGATAAAAGTTTATTGTTAACACGTTGATTGCTGAAAACACACACGTTTATGTTTATAAAATATTACGGCAAGCGAAAACACGCCTGGCGTGCGAACCCGCACTGCTGTAATGACAATTTTATCACAACAGTTGTGTGCGCCCGCATAACTGACTAAGTATAGTTACGCGCAACGCGAGTAAAGACACACGTTGTGGGAAGATTAGCAAAAGGCTTTTGGTCCAGGCAAGTAAGACTAATTTAAAAAGTAGGTATTTCTAAGTACAATAGGTCTTTTGTCATAACCCCACCAGGCTGTCCCCACTGGTGGAAATTATGACGATAAAAAATGGCACTCATTCGGCCACCATAAATGACAATGCTGGTTGGTGGGGAATATGGAAAACCATATCATACTTATTTTTAATTTGCGCACTCGGTTATGATTGTTAAATCTCAAGAAAGTGTAGTAAGTATAAACTTCTTATTAAAGTACGATAAGTCTACCAGTTGCAAAAACAAGGAACGTTTTAAATTTTAAACAGCAAGATCAACATCGGTCTCTGCTTCAGCGCAATGAAATTAGGCTCAACCGAAAGAAAATAAAAACTCAAGCGCTGTTAAGACCTTTCAGGTTTAATCAAACGGACAATCTTCCAGGCCACGGGTTGAATCAGTCTCACTTTGTATAACAAAGAAACTTCAAAGGATGGATTTTTCAAAATGAATTTGTTAGTTTATTAAGGTCGATTACGGCCGCCCTCCGGCGCAACTTTGAGATTTTAAGAGGATTGGAGAATGATTAAGCATTTTTTTCATGGGGTGAAAAGTTCGGTTCTGGCTTGGACAATAGGCGCATTCAACCTGCGGCCACTTTACCTTTCGTAAAGTCTGGTAAATTATTATTTTATCATTTAGCAAGTTCGGTCAACGGTAGACCGGTATACTACAGAATAATAAAATTATCATTCTTTAGCAATAGTTGTATTCTGGGCCCCCATTCGTTATACCACATAAGATTCTTTGCCGAAAACGCGTCATAATGCGCTTTTAGCGTATTTTGAACCTTAAGACTTCTCGAAACGCGCCAGCTTCCCGCACGATATTAAGACAGTTACAAAATGAGCGCGTTACGAGTCTAGATTGTCATAGCGGCTTTGTGAGAATTATTGTAAACGTGTCTGAACGTAGGTGAACACATGTTTTAATGTTGATAAATTAACGAGGGCCTGTGTATTTTAAGCCGCCAGCTCCTGCGCGTGTTTTTTCCTAAATAACTCTACACAAAACATTGTAATTTATGTAAATTATCAAGATAAGTTGTAAAATATGAGAATGATTTGTCTAAAAACGCGCAGGAGACTAAACTTTAGCCACACAACCATAATAATCAACTATATCCTACTATGTGAAGCATATGACAACTGAATAGCAACACTCAAGCATATTAAACGGTCGCTTTATTTCATTAATGTCACCGTAAAACAAACGTCACTCAGGCTGGCAACACCGGGCCACCGTTCTAGGTACAAAACAGTATTTACCCAGTTGATGAAGCAACCGCACGGGCTGGTTTTAATTACTGGAACACCCTGCGTACGGCCGAGATAAAACACCTTGTATCCAGGTCAGAGCTAGGCTGTATACTGTATGTTTCTACGGTCAGGTATGTTTTATGTCCTGGGGTGATAGTTATTTAGAGCACGTTTAATTAAAATCAGGTTCCGTTCGCTTTCGCGAGCTTTAATACACGGAGGGATAGCTGGAAAATTAAAATTCATGTAGTTTCAGCAATAAATTTCTAATATTATGCTGAGTTTTAGAAATAATCTCTTTATACCACAGTATTTCATTAGAGCTGCCTAAATTCAACGTTATACATGGTACTGTTATCATCGTAGGTACGTATATGATTTTGCTATACAGTGGCGTCATAACTGTATATATTTGCTGAAATATGTTACATATTGAAAACGTCTTAGAATTGAGGAAGCCTCAATATTCTGACCGTCTATACCTTAGATACAATAAATAATAAGTTGTTCCAGTTACTATTTAGGTACTTTTGAAAGAAATTGCTGTCGGCGATTACACCGATCATTTATTTATTTATTTATTTATTTAATACTTTATTGCACAGATTAACTAACTAGTACAAATGGCGGACTTAACGCTAAGAGCATCATTGTATTCTTCACTATCGGCATCATTCAATTTCGCCTTCTTTCATTAGTTTTCTTCATTTGGGTTAACTGCGTATTGTGGACCCTTGCTCACCCACCTACAGTATAGTTTTCTATTCTATTTCTAGTGTTTACCTATTCTCTTTGCATTTGGAATAAGTGGAGCCGCGAGGTTAAAATAATAAACTGCATTTTATTGGCACTTCATTATCCGTCGTCAACGCTCCTAAATCACAGATTTTATTTGCTGCCACTGGGAATGAACCCACCAGTAGAATAAAATTCCTCTTTTACAGTGGAGCTGATTTGATGCGGCTCTCGTAAACACGCTGCTGAAGCTGTACGTCGCAGATTATCTTCAGAGATGTTTACAGAATATACCTTGACATCTCTTTGAATTTTTTAAGTGTAAATTATGTAGCTATATTATTTTGTTGTTGTTCGTAACCTGGATTTATTTGACGTGGGAAGCGGAATAAAATACTCGTGGACCAAAAACCTCAACCTCAGTCGATGCCCGCTTGGAGTTGCTAGTTCTGAGACTCCCACCCAAAATGAACCGCTAAGCCGAGAACCGGATTTCCTTATCTCTAGATAAGCCTAGATACTTTCCATGACTGAGTTAACTTGCAAATTATAGGTACCAAAAATCATCTATACCGATGCTTTCATCCTCGTCAAAACCGCGAAGCTATATTTGAAAACTTTTTTGCTACTACGCGTATCCAACCATCACAGTTATAACCATAATTAATTAAAGTTTCAAAATCGATCCGCTTGCCGAAATTATACAGGAAAATCTTTTCCACTAGCCGAGCAGCTGAAAGACACACTCAAAGAGAAACTCAATAACACTCGGGCAACGGTTTCCCTAGGACTTGTTACGCTGGATTTACCAAACGTTCAATAAGAGGGGCCGAGGAATAATGGCTTATTCAAATTTAACGTCGGAAAAACCGCTGTTTGGAAAGCGATCTGAGCCCGACACCTGCGCCGCGAGTTTAAAGCTGGTGGGTATATAGCGGCACTCCTTGGAGTCTACATGAATTTGTGATGCTTTTTGAAGACTCGCTCTAACGTACCTAATCTGCGGGATAGCCTAAAGGTCTTAGCTTTAGTATTGTGTCATCGATTTCCTTAGAATCCAGTGCAGAATCTACGCAGGTAGTCATAGAGTTTAAGCCACGAGCGACATGCTAAAACGTACCAAAGAAAGCAACTTCTTCGACTAAAACTTTAGTCTAAGTTGGAATCCTTCGTACTAACAATATTATTTAATGTGAAAGTTGATGGATGGATGGATGTTTGTTACTCTTTGACTCAAAAACTACACAAAGAACTACATATTATAATTTATTACCTGGATTAACACATAGGTTACCTTTTATTCCGTGAAAATTAACAGTTCCAGTTGGATAACATTCCCCTTATTGTTTCCACGTTGAAAACAAAACTAGAAAACATTTCTGACGTCAACTGACGGAAACGTGACCTACAACAGGACTTGTTCGAGACAACAAACAATTCCCACTTATTATTTTATCTTGTACATTGTAATGAATTAAATTACGTAAATGTACAGCACATGTTATAAATTACAGCGCAATTAACACGTTCACTGCTGAATATGCTTTATAACTTGCCGCGAGTACGGGAACACGCAACTGTTGTGTTAGCGGTACGGGAAAACACAACGGTGTGTGCTGATCCGTAACCGTGGCTAGACAAGAAAGAGTGTGTGTACTTATGTACACGCGTTAGAAGTTATACTTGTTGTGCAAGCAATTTTTTTCGTTGTCTATACTGTCGACACTTCTCAGAGTTAGTTTTTTTTTTCACTACCCCCTGATTTGCAGATTTTTTTCGTGAATAATATTTTTTACAGTATTGTGCATTTCTTTGAATAATATCTTCAGACATCTCGGAAACTAAAACAGAAATTGAAATTTAATCATGTAGTATTATTAGTTTCAGAGAAACCTGCAAAAGATCATAGGTAGATAGATACGAATTAGTATAGAAAATTATTTATATTGTTCTATTTAAGTTTATTTATGAGAATTTATTTTTGATTATTTCAAGTACTACTTTAATAGATTGAAAATATATGTTTATATAAATATATCATGTTAAGCTCAGTGCTCGTTATTTTTAGAGTACAGTGAACGCAATACCGGTTTGTCTCATGAAATTAACTGAGCAGAGAAATTTCTGTTGAAATTTTTCCTGAATTTTCTTTGCTATAAACCTCACGGAGCCCGATACCTTTCCAACGAATGCAAAACCGTGGAAATCGGTTCGTGCGTTCTAGAGTTATAGCGTCAGGAAGGAAAACCCGACTTATTAAAAATTCACTCTCATCATTTTTCTCCATCGCGCCAAAAGAAGTATAACTTCAAAAATCGGCTCAGCGGGCAGTGTGATTATTATCCGGGGTGGCGGCGTGACGTCGTCGCGTGACTGTAAAACGTTGAATCGGAGGGTTGATATATCCTGAGTCTCCTGGCGAGTTACGACGACGCCCCGTGAAAAGAATTTTAATGGTCCTTCGAGAAAAAGCGGTCAAACTTTTACAACACGAAATGTAACTCGTAAAACATCTCAAGCCCTATTTAGTTTGACAAGGCTCTCTAAGAAAAATAGTAATTTCTGTGGGGATCTAGCACTTTTTTATGTACTTAACTACCTAAGTAGGTTAGCAAAGATAATAAGTCCTTAGGATCTAAATATTATTTGCTCAGAGTAGCTTTATGAGCATGAGTCCCAGTTTATTGTGATAAATGGCAAAATATCAAACAAATTACTGTTTCTCTCTCTCTATCTAACACCGTGGCTACATTAACGGAATTCATCGAAGATTATTGCTATAAAAATATTTTTTAAGAGTGAACCCTTTTCTTCGCAACTTCAATAAAATAAATAAAAGTTTAAAAAAACTAAAAAACACGCTTTATTTAGAAAACCAAACTAAAAAATAGTATATAAATTTGAATAATTTTGAATTAAGAATAGTGTAAAAAATTCTAATAAATATAAATGAATAATAGTGTAAATAAGAAAAAAAAAAAACAAAAAAAGCGCGTCTACATATGATTTATAACTAGCTGCGCCCCGCAGTTTCACCCGCGTTGTTATTATCCCACAGGAACCGTTTATTTTACAGAATAATAAGTATTGTATGTTGTATTCCGAGACCTAAAGAATCTGTATGTATACTTCGTGAAAATCCATTCAACACGCACACGTTCACACACCCGTTATTTTTGTGACAACTTTACAGTAAATAAGATCGAATCTGCGAACATCGGGCACCCCCATCAAATTAACAATAAATTAGGGCCGCTAATGCTTTGTGTCATTAAGAAGCAATTAATCAAAAACCAGGAATGGAATGGAAGCTCCCAAAAAATGAGACATTCATACAAATTACAAAATCAATAATACTTTTTGATAACGCCTTTAGATGAAGATTTCACTGTTTTCAATGTACATTTCTAACAGTACTTTAAGCTGAAGATGTGGAATTGTGCAGAATAATTTATTGATTCATCAATCATCATTATTATCACGCACCTTGACGGATACCTAAATAATAGCCTTGGAACTGGTGGCAATAAAATTATAGACAAGCCAGTTAATTATAAAAACACTTTATACCATTCCATATTTTTTCAGTTTAGACAGGTATATACATTTTTTTACAAGTCAACATCAATGGACACCAATGAAGAATTAAACTTATTTACCCAGTTTATTGCTAATGATTGGTGTTAAATTTTACTGAAGGCTCTGAATGCAGCGGTATGTTTAGGTACCTAAGGTTATCTTGGTAACACCACTTGTTTTAAAAATTCACATGTACGACAAATATTCAAATATAAAATTTAGCTTGATTTTTAGAGTAACCTTTATGAAGAGACGACACTAACAGGTTTGTCTAGCTCTCTGCATGTAGGTATGGTCATATGTGTTGTACAGTACTATTATTTATAAAATAAAGGGAATGCAAGAGTTCTGCCTTTTTCTTCACCTATTCACCATTCTAGTAACATACTTAAATTTATGAAATTGCCAAATCTCAAATCACGTCGGAGACCCTTAGACAGTGTGATAAACTGGACACCAGATGTTAGCATTACCTTATATTATGACAAACAATCTCAAGGTGAGTGAAAGAGTGAAAGTCGAAAATGTTAAGATCAGTTTCCGATTTTTTCGAAGCTGTTCCTTTGGGTGATTTATGCCAACCAGTTTCAGTGAGAGCTACAATTGTCAAGTTACCCAGTATTACCCACTTGTAGAAGATCAATTAAGTCTCTCTATTGTCATTGTTCGCCGAAAGGCGTCCACTGGTGAACATAGGTCTCCCCCATAGAACGCCATAGCAAGCAGTTGCTAGCTGTTCGTACCCCTCTAGTTTCTCGATGCCAATACCTAATTTAACACTTTGACTGCTGAGCTGAATTTCTTGTCTAGCCACAGGTACATATCTGCACACACCCTTGTTTTCCCATACAGCTAACACCACAGTTGTGTTTTCCCATACTGGCGGCTAGTTATGAAAAACACCACAGTTATGTTTCCAGCAGAAATAGCTTGATCACTATAATTTTGATCTCCTAAGTCAAAGCCTAAGTTTCGAGAAAATGCTCTGTCCTGAAGTGTATGTTGAGTTCTGTTCTCCGAATAGGAAATTATTTGGGTTCCAAATTAATCTTGAACTTGACTAACAGTTGCACATAATAATTATACCAAGTCTTTTCTTTATCCTATTTTTAACGGAAATATTTACAAATCACCTAATACTAACAACAACAACAAGTAGTAAACAGTGTAGGTTAACAAGGTGTAGGCTGGGCCGGAATAGGAAGTAGGTGCTCGGGTAAGGATGTCTAGAAGAATTTGAGGAATTTCGGGATAGGTGCTGGCTGAAACATAAAATAAAAAATTTAATATTTATTGATCAGAACTATGCCTGCCAGTTCTGCTAAATTAAATAGGTAAGTACATAAATACTGACCTGCTCATCAATTAGGTATTTTGAATACATATTTTTGTTTGAAGACTTTTGACAAAGTGAACACAATTAGCATAAGATGAAAATATTGTGAAGTTGCGTCTGCTCAGAAAACATGGTATGAGCAGAGAAAGCAATGAAACTAGATAATTGACACCATATGTATAGTTAGCATGATACATACTTTCTCAGTAGCTACTGCTTATAAAACTGCACTCGATTGCAAGATTAGAGAATTATATACCAGTTAGAAACCAACAGTCTATAATGTTCATTAATATTACCATTTTTTTCTCAAAATATCGATCGGCTTTGGTGCTAGTCGGTGACACAATATTGGTTGGGAGTGAAAAACTTACCAAAAAAGGCGATCGCCAACGCCTTACAGAGTTAATTAGTGTCTCTTTGATTGTCACCAACAACAAAACACAACAAACAGTTCAATTTATTTACCGACGTATTTGTTATTTTATTATAACCTGCGTAAAACCGAAGTCTAGAATCTAGATCGCATCGCAACGAAACGAAATCAATGATTCGATAGATGGCGCTGGGGTGTTCATTCAAACAGACTGACAGAAGCTGGCCTAATGTTGCTTGACTAAAAAATAAAAATAAAAATGGTACATTTTCTAATACATCCCTTATTACCTCTATCGACGGGTACATCATGGTATCAATAATTAATTTACTCTCACTTTTGTAAAACATGCCTAGTTTAATAAATTTGCACAATTTTGAATAAACATAAAATCTAAACTACAGCTAGGTACCTAATAATAACGAATGTGTGATCATAGCTACCTCAAAACAACTTGTTTTATATAATTTTATTTATCCATTATCAAAAAATATAAAAATATATAATTGTATTATACTACATTGGATTGTCAGACACATTTGTATCCTATTGTAATCTCAACGAAATTAAGTATTACGAAACGAAAGTAAGTCGGTACTTACCAACATACCCGTCGGTGCATTTTTGGATTCTATTCTGACACGACGATTTTGCTCACTGCATACTCAATATCAATATTACAAAGTATTCAGTCTTTTGTATATGCATTTATTTTAATAATTACTTGTCTAAAAGAGAAAACTTTAAAATTTTAGAAACTTTTTCAGTTTTTGAAGTGAAACTATTATGTCGACGTATTGGAGACATTTTATAGCACGCTATTCGTTGCACTTTTTTTGTTATGCTGGATCGTCACATAACAGTTGACAATTTGACACGAAGGTTTACTGACAGAAGTTCGGTAGTGAGAGGTCATCATAGAGTATATAAAGATTTAAAAAGGTTTTTAAAACAGCTCTTCTTAGTACTAAGAAGAGATGTTTTTAACCATAATAAAAAGAGTACTTCATAAAAGTTTTTTCTACTTTCATCATGCCCCGACATAACATGAACATTGATGACTCGGAATGAGTGACAAATAAGAAGGAATAGTTCGTAGTGGTTATTATGCTCTTTGGAATAGTTTCACTTCTTACGTGTGTGCACTATTATACTATTACACACGCCCATTTTTATTCTTTTAAGCAAAATCAACCCCTGTGTCTAGTAAGTCTCTAATAAGAACTGTTGCTTTTCTAGGCAGCACTCTGAGCAAGTGTCCTAAAAACAGTAGATGTTTAGGCACTGACGCTTCAGGATAGTTGCGTCTTACACTATCCAGAATTGACTTAGCTGCTGCCAATGGAGTTATAGTCCCAAAGTAGCTTGGTATCCTGGAAAATACATAAAACAACAAAATTAATACAATAATAAGAGATTTGTGTTTTGGTCTCGAAGTAGATTCTACTTGTCCCCTTATACTCTAAAAGTCCTGTTGAGTTCTTAGTTAAATTTGTATGGATTTCACAGATGTAAAAAAATTAAAGAAAATACAACTTTATTAAAATTATGGAAGAAAATTTAAATAGCCGATAGTAAAGGATTTTTTCTTAGACATACTGTTTTTTAAGTGGGCTTGGGCTTTGGACCTCTATTTCTTAACTATGCCTTGGCTTGAATGCTATTAACATTTTGAAAAATACTAAGTCATCGAATGTGATGAGTATGGGTGGCAAAACAGGTGGAAACTAGTGCCTTCTCACTCTGGCAAGGTTTTCTATTATGCCCATTGTTGGGGGCTGATCATTTACTACCAATAGTGGAGTGGCATCTAACTAAACACCCAATCACCCAATTGAGCAATTATCGTTTCACATATTACTATGCTCACCTCAGCTTTACTATATGTGGACTTTCATTGCTAATAATGAAGGGATATATGTGAGTTAGTGTTACATGCACTCCATCGATCTTGTTAATCCTGAGGTCTTCCATGAGGCTTTCGGCAAGACCTCGAACTGCAAACTGCGCCACACTGAGAGGAATCTGATCGCTAATGTAACTTAGACCAGCTACAGACGTCAGTGCAACAATGTGACCATGATTTTTTGCTTTCATATCCGGCAGGAAATTATCAATTAGCTAAAAAATAACAATTGGCAAGTGATATTACAGATTAATCGATTAATTATTAAAATACACCAATGAGTGTAAAAAATTAAGAAATCTTACCCAAAAATAAGAAGTCAGTGTAAGATCTAACGTTACATGAATGTCCTGAGGCGGCTGTGTTAGCAATGATCTTGGGCTTGGAATACCACAACAATAGAATAGCATGCTAACAAAACCCAGGTCTTTATTTATCTGTGCAGCCAACATATAAACATTTTCCTTGTTGGTGACATCACATGTGTACAAAGCAGCCGAGCCTCCTCTTTTTTTAATGAATTCCACTGTATCTTCGTTTGTCTTTTTATTTTGATCAACGCAAAGTACGATAGCACCTAAATCTGCTAATTGGATGGCTATTTCACGACCCACTCCTCGTCCAGCACCGATAACCTGAAATAATTAAAATCAGATATTGAAATACAGCTTTTTCGAAATGATTCGAATACAATGATCATAACACGGCTGGTGACATATTTTGTAAATAAAAACTATTGAAAATAAGTGCTGGAAATCTTACCAAAGCAGTCTCTAATCTCACAGACTTCATAGGTGGTGGACGGAACACTTCATAACAAGCTTGCAGAACTGCGCATACTGCATTTATCGAGACCCAAGCAACGTCGAACATCAGAATGATAAACGAGTACAATCGTAGCAACATCCTTATTGGAAACATAAGATTCAGGAAGGTACTGAATACACTATTTAAAGCTCGTGCTTCCTGAAAAAATATTGAAAATAATTGTTAATACTGGCAGGTAAATAAACAAATATCCTCATTTCAAAAGAAGATAATCAAATTTTAAATGTTACTTTTAGTTTACCGGGTTATTTGTATGTAGACACCGAATATTAGAAAAAAATAAAACAAGTTATAACAATTTACCTACCTTCACTTAATTTTTATACGCAACAAATTTGATACTAACCATAGTTCAAAGTGATATGTTTTTATAATAATTATAATCTAAAATTAACAACACGTTGTGATCTATACCTAATCAGTGACATTGAAAACAAAGTTACACAAATAAATTAATTTAGAAGTCTGCTCCTCGATAACACAAAACAAAAGATAATAATTGGGATCCTATTAGTTATCGAAATGATAAGAGAAAGGATTACTAAAATGATTATAATATTACAAGATTGAACGTTTATACACTGTTGCCAAGAGTTTTCACGGATATTTAAAATTCATAACAATTATTAATTTAAACACTTTTCTATTTATCACCATTTAGCAAAACAACGAAGAGGTTATGTTATGTCAACCAACGATTGAACGAATGTTGTTTACTATACATATTTTACAAGTAGTTTGCTTTGTGTAGCACAAATATGGAAGAAACGCCGTTTTATTAATGGTATTACACAGAGGTTAAATTGAGGTCGAACTACATTGTTTGTTTTTTATTTTTATTTTGAGGGAATAAATAATTTATTTCCACTTCTGTATTTTTTTGTAAATGTCAATGTCAGGTCCGGTGACACTGTTGACATTGATAATTTGACTACCGACGTCACCGACGACAATTTTACTTGACATAAAAAACAAATAAAGAAATATTGTTTTGGTTTGGGAACTCGAAAGTAGTCGAAACTCCTATTTTTTTAATATAAAATCAACAATGGCTTTTGTATATCAAGGTGATCCAGAGCTAGAATCAAAGGCAAAAAAAGGTATTTACGAACGTCAAAATAGAGACGTTTAATTTCAGAGCAAATCCTTATCATAATGGGATTTTATTTTCAGCTGCAGAACGTATATCAGAGAACATGCACATAGTGGCTAACGAACCGTCCCTGGCGTTGTATAGGCTTCAGGAACACGTCCGGAAGGCTTTGCCCCCGATGGTGGAGCGTCGCGTGGAAGTGACCAAACTCCAGCATGAACTGCAAGGAAGGTGTTATGATGTGGAATACGCCCTTAGGTAAGAGACCGTTAGTACTTACATGCAATAGAAATAATTGTTTACTATTTACACTATTAACCATCTGAATGAAGTACAAAACTTCATGAAGAAGTTGGCATGGCATTCACAAAGAAATATATAAAATACCTATTCACCACAAAGATTTCATCTATTCCAGTGCTGTGAAATCAATGGACGCCGCAGCGGCCAGCTTCATGAACATCCAAGATATGCTGAAACAATCAATATTTCTAAAGCAGCAGCTAAAATATGAGGAAACTAGGCGAAATAAAAAGGATTCTAATTCTGTTTACAAACGTCTCTCTGCCCACATTGTGATGGACCTGCCTGACTTATCGGAGTTCTCAATGGTGAGGGAGACTACGAATAGGATTGAGAATATGATGGCGCAAGCTCGGGGCTCATCTGCCGAGTTGCACCGATCTCATACCACTCTGCATTGAGCTTCACATTTAGTATGCAGCACAATTCCCATGCAGAGATAAATTAATATAGGCCCTTATATGAAGTAATCTCTCAACTAGTATGGACTCTTGCTAATTGGCAGAAAAACATGAGTATATTGTTGATAAGTTCATTGTTGAGGCTTTTCACTTAGCTCCACTCATTCATCACAACTTAACATTCCACATAGTTGCATTCCCAACTGCATCGTAAATGTTTAATGAACTGCACCAAGTTAAGGAATACTGGAGGCACACTGGCTGTAAACTGACACTCTGTAAAAAAGTCAAAAACGGCAGTAATAAGTTCATAACGCATCCTCATGTTTCTGGATTTTACATATATTTATTCTGACATTCCTTTGCTAATATGCGCACTGTCTGTGTATAGGTGACGGGCAATCTTTCAATCCCTTTTATAAGTAACCACTTGCACCAATATTATAGATGAAAGATGCATTGCATGATTAAATTCGGAAGCTCTCAGAATTAAATGTACCTAACTTGGTACGGTTATTTCGGAAATAAGCTAGTCTTTGAAAATAATGCTTGTATTTTATTTGTTTGCACTATTGGTATCATCAAACAACCAATGTAAGCAAACTAAAGCCTTGTTATCCATTAGGCAACACGGTAACTTGATTTTGATTACCAATGCTATCTATCCATACTGATCAGCGGAACATGTTGAGTGTTCCGTGTTGCACGTCAATTGTTGCCCAGTGGATAAACAAATTAACACTAACAACAAAATAACATAATTTCTAGCCTAAGACAAGACATGGCAGTCCCTGCTTTCGTAACAATTTCATTGTAAATCACTTTTTTTGTGATCACTCATGTTCAGATCATTTTAAATGCTATAAAAAATAATTTGTATGTAAGGCGCTACTTCCACTAGCAATATTATTGCACCTTCAAGTTTGCGGCCAGATCCTTTGGCTATAGCCAAAGTTTGCTACAGATGAATTGATATCCACATGGTATTATCACGGCTTCCAACTAGTGGATTAAATTGAGCTAAACATAAGATTAATCCTCTCTAGTAGGGACAGTTTGGTATTGATTACGATATTAACATGTTCACTGCAAAACACAACTGTTGTGGTTTTTATAACTTGCCACGAGTACGGGAAAACACAACTATTGTGTTAGCGGTACGGGAAAACACAACGGTGTGTGCAGATCCGTAACTGTGGCTAGACAAGAAAATCGGCGCAGCAGTCAATATGTTAAATCAAACCTTTGTAATAATGCTTGTAGAGGCGGGGCCTATGTTTAAAAACCTATGTACAGAAAAGAAAACCATCACTGTATGGGCTATACCATTTTAAAGCTTTCGTGTGTTGCTCAAAAACTAACTTTAATTGTTATAGTTAATGAATTTGGACAAGCAAAAAGTAAATTGCTTATCTATTTATATACCTTTGCAACGTTTTGAAGCTTATCTATGATTCATTTACTATAAGGCACCTGGCACACGACCGGTTCTTGCACCTGATACTTACAATAAACCTATTTATCACCAGTAATATTGGAATGCACAAAGTCAAACATTTTCTTTGAAGTGTTCCAAGTTTTTTTTTTTATTAGAATGTAAGTATTGGGCCAAAAACCGGACATGTGCGGGCACCCTGAGACGCCTGTTGTTAATCTATGCTTAAATGTACATCTACTAATATTGTAATAATCTAGTCATTTTTTTAAATCAGTATTAAAGGTGTAAATGTTGTAGGTATTTTACAGTATATTGCTTTTCTATGATATACCTATGGATACTACCTTTGGCCCTATTTTAGAAAATCGAAGGGGTGTATTTTGACTGAATAATCCTCTATTTTTAAACGACTTCAAAAAAGGAGGAGGTTATCTATTCGACTGTATTTTTTTAGGTAAGTGTATACCTAATTTTTATTAGCAGACTTCAAAAAAGGGGGAGGTTCTCAATTTAACTGTTTTTTTTTCTTTCTTAGGCCTGCTGGGCCATCTACCTGACAGTAATCTAGAGTGCCTAGTCAATACTAGCTAGGTGGCTAAAAGCACATGCCAGCAGCTTGCTTGCATGCAAAAAGCACGGTAGCTAACACAATTACTAAATTATTGAATCACATAATAATTATGCCATAGGTAGATACTAATTGCATTGATAACTTGTAGGGCAATGAAACTAAATAACAAGAATTTTTTTGAAAGTTTATAATTATATTAGTAGTGAATATCTCGCGCACACCCAGCACAAGAAAAATCTAATTACTTATGTGAGGAAGCAACCGCTTAAATTAAAGTTACCTATAAATATTATAATTACTTTGAACATAACTTAGGTACCTACTTATTTCGAGTTTACAGGATAGTCAAAAATGTCAATAAAACCAATCGGTTTATTTATCCATTCATTTTCCCTATTTTCTTAAGTTTTTTTTTTTTAATTCAGCGACGAGATGAGCCAATCGTTCTCCTGATGGTAAGCACCCATAACAGTCACAGCACCACACAGAACCCTGCAATGCATAATCCTGCGCGGCACTGCACTGCGCTCGTCACCCTGAGACATCGGCTCTAAAGTTTCAAATACCCAGTAATTTCGCTGAAAACAATGCCCTTCGAGCCGGAACACGGTAATGTTTGCACACTGCTGCTTGGCGGATGAATATCTGGCAAAGGTGTGGTACTTCCCCAGGCGGTCTCTTGCAGAAGAGGCCTCCCACTACTATAACAGGTACGCTACAGATATTAACAAATAGGTAAACGACAGCCTTATACCGTGGCGGTACTGACAATACTGCCAAATTTTAGGTAACTGTCTGAAAAATTACCGACCAAGGCAATTCTTTCAGCTTTATTATATCGTATTTTCTTTCAAACGGTATCAATGATTCTAGCATTTCGTTGCTTGGATATAACTTAGTCTGATTCATGAACTGCCTCCTGAACCAACTCGTCGGGACGTCTGATGCGATCCAGTTACCCTTCTCGTTGGAGATGATCGAGTTATAGATATAATCTATGGGTATGGCCGTGATGATGTACGCATAGACTTGGTGGTTGGTCACTTTAAGTTTCTCCATCCTTTGGAATATGATCGCCCAATTCATGTCGTAGTCTAGGATTTGGACGTTCACTAGCACCTGGAGAGGGAATCGTTTATTATTTATTAAATTAGAAGATAGATAATCAAAAGGGCTGTAGAATCACTTAATTGTATACGTTTTTTCTATTTGTCTGATTTTGATGTTGGCAAAGATAATTATAATGGTCAATATTAGGGATACCTCCTCTACCTCCTCCTCCTCCTCTAGAGATACCTACCTCTGATGTACCTATCGATGAGATCAAGTTATCGAAGGGTCTAGCGAATACAGGTTTGATGTTGACATAGTGCTCAACATCAGTAACTTACCTCTGATGTATCGTTGATGACAAAGTTGTTGAAGTGCTTCTCGAACATGGCTCGGATGTCAACCTCGTCCTTAAGATGCACCACCACCGTATACCCCTTGTTGCTGTACCGTGCTACCAGGTTATCAATGTTATCGACGTCGTAGATGCTGCCGTTGAAAAGGATGGCCAGCCGGTTGGTCATTGGCATGTGAGTCTCCAGGCTGAAAATTATACGAAAGTGAAGCATCTAAATTAGTATAATCATCATCATCAGCCTATATTCGTCCACTGCTGGACGTAGGCCTCTGCTAGTGAATGCCACAGAGCCCGATCTTCAGCTCTCTTCATCCAGCCTTTACCAGTCGTTTTTCAAAGTCGTCATTCCACCTATCCTACACTACGTTCGCCTATTACACGGTCTTTACTCTAAAACTCGTCTACCCGAGCGGTTGTCGGTTCTTCCAGTCCACTTCAGCTTTCTAATCCTTTGAGCTATGCCGGTTTCACTATCACCTGTACTTATTTAACTACCTACCATATTAGATAAATTAACATGGTGAAGAATAACAAGAATAGATGATAGATATCGATACAGGGCAGGAGGTGGATGAGATCTATTCGGACCAGAAAGAGTAGTGCAGTAAGAGAACTGCCGGGATGTTGAAAGCAAATATACCTGCTCGAACTAATAAAGATAGCATGGCCCTGTCTCCTCAGCGCGTGCAGCATGCTGTACATGGAGCGGCGGACTGAGAACTTCTGGTGCGCCGTGCATTCATCCAACACTAGAACGGAAGGAGCGCCTATCACAGCTGCGGCGAAGTGCAGCCGTGTGCGATGAATCTTCTCCGTGATCCGGCAGATCAAGACCTCTGCCTGTTTAGTCATATCTGTGGGATTGCACTTTCAGGTTTCATCATATCTTTAGTGGGGCAGCAAAGATATCTGAAGGAAGTCAAGTTTAAGTACCCGCAACTAACGTAGGTAACGCATCGACACAAGTAGGTACATGCAATATACAGTAATCTGTAGTACAACTAACGTAATGCATCGATGATATTCCTGAGCTCCTCTTTTATGTGTGCGGGGGGCACTCCGCGCAGTAACGCCACCAGCTCCAGGGCGTCGTACACAGTCATCCACGGTGGCAGAGGTTCCTGCCCACAGCTCACGGATATCTGTCGGGCGTACTGTGAGGGACCACAATACTTTGTGAAAGCTTACACAACACGTGTTTATGGACCAGAAACAAACTACCCAAAGACCACAAGCCATGAGGATAAAGGGAATTGATTCAACAAAAATAGTAGAATCAGAACATAGCCTTCAATAATTTCTTACCAAATGAGGATGCGTGTGGTGGTTCCACTTGGACATGCAGCAGGTTAACCCCTGCGTGGGCTGGCGTAAGCCTGCTAGCATCTCGATGAGCTCGAGGCGGCCGTGCTTTTTGAGGCCTGAAAGTGCGAGGACTTCGCCCTTGCCCAGCCCGAGGTACACGCCGTGGACTTTATACGCACCCAACTCCTTGTAGGCCAGGTTGTGTGCCAGGAGGTACTCGCCGTAAGTGTCGAATGTTTCATCTGGAAAAAAATTAAAAGTGAGGTCTTGATCGCAGAAAGGGAAAGAGCTACGGAAAAATGACATCCGTCCGAGGGGATAAGGTCAAAACTGACGCGCCTGAACAAGATCACGTACTTACGTGATCTTGTTCAGGCTCGTCAGTTTTAACCTTCATCATCATCATTAATCACTTCATCATCATTATAAATTATCATCAGACTATATTCGTCCACTGCTCGACTTAGGCATGTCCTAGTGAACGCCAGTTCTGCGGCTCTCCTTATCCAATATTATTAATCACGTCCGATCACGCCAGTGCCGCAATACAATAAAAATACTAGGGGCTTTCGGTTCGAGTGAGAGAACTTTATGTTTTGTATCTTGGATCTAACTTACGTCGGCCTGCTTGTATCTGTTTCCACTTCTCCAGGACTTCTTCTTTCTCCCTTTCTGCACCAAGGTGAAGGGGTTCTGCCCCGTTCTGAGCGTCTTCCTTCCTCGCCCATTTCGTCACCACATACATCCAAACTCTCTGAGGGACCTTATATTCTAGAAGTAGCAGTGTAGCCATGAAGAAGGTGGCTGTGGAAGCCATCGCGACCGCTTCTCTGATGATTCCGTGCGTATAGGACAGGTAGGTCTGTCTACTGAAGCAGTTTTGGAGGAGTCCACATTTTTCTGTAAATATAGTAGGAAATAGAAGTCGCCGCTTTTCATCAAATGACCGCTCGGTGCCACAGTTTCACTGAGGGATCTTATGATCGGAGATCGCGAGCTTAAAATACCTACTACCTTTATACGAACACTCGATCATATAACTTTAGCAGAGGGGCGGGAAGAGGGATGTGCGTGAGCGTGTGTGGTCCTTTGGATAAATAATTTTAGCGGGGCAGTGACTACTAGCTCTTTTAGAGTTTTCAGTTGTCTTTTCAAACTCGCCAGGAACACCTGGTGTAGATAAATTATAATATTATACTTACTACAGCACTTGTGTAGAATTTTGTTCGTGCATAGATTTTGCGACTTAAAGATAACGCACTCGCTGTTGTAAAGGAAGATCTGCTTGATCTTCACGAAGGCATACGCCATGTTGAACTGCGGAGACATCCTCATAAGCCACAGCGCCAAGTTGAGGATATCTCCATAGAATATCTTCGCAAGGATTGTGGTTTCAGCTGACGGAGGAAATTGGAAAACTTAGTATGAAACGATGGCAGCTGAAAAAAAATCGGCGAAGCAGCAGAAATATTTGCATCTCAACATTTTAATGCAGTGGTACGATCATGACAAAAAAATATTAATAATAACATTTTCCAATATTTGGAAATCATACTAATCATGGAAAAAATCTTAAATCCCAGCGCGAGCACGTAGGTAATAATTAACTACCTACGTAATTTTCACTCACTTTTCAGTGAAGGAAAATATCGCTAGGAAACCACCATGCCCGAGAATCATTTCGGAAGCATGGAGACTAATGCCCAGGAGTAGGCTGATATGGATTATGACGATAACGAAGTTCAGACTTTCAATGAGAAATATTTTCTATGGGCCCAAAATATTCCTTTCAAATGTGCCATTAACTTACCAAAGACTATGTTGACAATTACAAAGGTCATCGCGTTGAGAGCGACTCGCGGCCCCAAACTGAAGAGGTAGGCTTGAGGGACGCACGCAAATCCGTAGAGCACCAGCATGAAAGGTATTACCACTAAAAAAAATATCGATACAGTATAATTGTATTGCCAGTAAAACGTTTTACGCATAATGCATATAAAAGGAACTCGCTTCGTTGTAACCCCCCCCCCTTCTTCTTACCTTCCCCTCTCCCTTCATCTTATAATAATGAGCCTAAATTTTTCGATTCCTATTAATTAATTAATTAAACTAAAACTTGCACAAATCTTAAACTAATCGTCTCCCCCTACTCTCTTCTACTCTCTCCTAATAATAATACTAATAAATAATACTACAGTACAGTACTACTCCGTATAACCCGCACCTAACTCACTCTCTACTTTACTTTACCTTACATTATTTGACTTTGTTTTGGTTTACTTTATTTTGGCCCGATGATCGTCTAGTAACCCTTCGTTGTGATCCGCGTGTAGTAACCTAAATCCTTTGAATGTTCAGTATGGCTTCACAATCCGTCAGTAGTCAATATCAAAAGAGATAAATAATTTGAATTTAGATTTCGCTGAAGTAATACAATTTGTTTTCTACCATTCCTAAACTATTATAAGGCAGCCCTAAATAAACTCAACCTAATATTTCCGTTCCGTTCCACCTCTTACCAAATCTGTATTATCTAAATATCTGACCAAGTAGATCTTAATCCTAGTCCTTCGTTGTCCCATTTACAACCTTTCACTCGAAAGTATAATTTAATAATCGTCAACCTTATATCAACTTTTCGTCAACCTTACATTTTTCGTAACTCATCAACCTTTCGCTCGACCTTAACCTTAACCTTTGTAATTATCACGAGAGTCTATGATTAAAACTTCCATTCTGAATCTACGATCATGACAGCGGCTATGACTTAGAGCCCCGCCCCGCCCTAAGTTGTGAATTTCGTCGGACCAGACTTGGATATTCTCCACCGCTTGTCGGGATTAAGTACCGCCTCGCAGTTACGAAATCTCGACGGAAAGTATTTACTTTCATTTAATTTACTATGTTTGTCTATCTGTGGTCTTCCATCAAATTTCAATTCATCGTTCTATTATCCGTCACTCTCACAGGACAAATGACACTGACAGCAGCTAACATCGCTCCATGACAATAAGCTTACTTGTCAAAGTCACCCGTCCGAACTCATTTAAACAGATGTGAAATCTTTATGTTATCGCTAGAAAATACCGTGAAACTCGCCTATTACTATAAGTCTAGTATATCTAAGCAAGAGAACTTCATAAAGAGGGACTTCTTTTCTTTTATTTAAAGAGTATTCACGGTTCGATCTCATTCATATCCGGTTCGTAAACAATCTCACAACCTCCATTCATGATTCAACGAGGATGAAGGGTTATCAGCGGACATAACCCCCGCCATGGTCGAATTTCCCATCCTTCTTATCTAGTTCATGCGGTTCCTCAATCCCACTTACTTACTTTAGCAAAAGGGAAAGAGGCCCCAATATTTTGAGATCTAAAATCTCGTTAAACCTATCCTAGCTCTACCTACTAGGAGCAACTACATAATACCTTAGGCTTTATTTACCCATTTGTACATACGCCTGGCTTATTTAGCTTAATATGGGACTATTGTCCAGGTTTCTATTTGTAGAATTATATTATGTGGTAAGAGGTCATATTTTTCCCCCGGTGTAATAATACTGGTTTTATTTAGTTAGTATTTCAGAAGCATTGTTCTAAGGTTTAAGGATATTTTTCCTTTAGGTGTAGGTAACAACAATTATTTTTGTTTCAGGTTATTTCTCATTGGAAAACCTAGGAATTGTTTTAATTCCAGAAAGTGACAGTTCGTCTAGATAATTCTGTAACACTAAGATTTCTAGTGTGGAGCTGTAGTTATTTCCATATCTATTCATGGAAGGATTCAACATTGGAGCGATTCAAGTTGAAAGTAAGCCTCAGTTAGTGACTTTCGAAGAGCCTTATGGAGAATCTCACTCTTTTTTAGTCATAAGAAAATCCAGGGAAGGTAATAGGTCATTGCCCATAAGTAGTCAATCTAACAGAGACGAACTCATTCATATTTGTCGTTCGTTGTTTCTTGTAATTAATGTTAAGGACAGAATTATTCCTTTCGAACCATTTTTCTGGTGTAGTACTAGTTTTATTTAAATAGTATGTTAAGAAGCCTTGTTCTAAGGTTTGATGGTAGTTTCCATTAAGTATAATGTCATTTCTTTGTTGATTTCAGGTTATCTCTCTCTATCGGAGGTTTTTTTTTGAAAGTTCTTCTAGATAATTCTGTAACACTAAGAATTCTAGTGCCATAGTTAATACCATATCTATTGCATGGAAGGATTCAACATTGGAGCGATTCAAGTTGAAAGTAAGCCTCAGTTAGTGACTTTCGAAGAGCCTTATGGAGAATCTTACTCTTTTTTAGTCATAAGAAAATCCAGGGAAGGTAATAGGTCATTGCCCATAAGTAGCCAATCCAAAAGAGACAAACTTAGTCATATCTGTCGTCCAGTGCCTTTGTGCAGTTAATTAATCTTGAAATCAGAATTATTCTTTCCGAACCAAGCCTAAGCTAAATTATAGTTAATTTGTCCAGATTATTACTTTATTTATAGGTAGGTTATATTTAATCCTTGCAGTTTCATTCAGTAACTATCTAACTATATATATATATACAGACAGTCCTAACTTATTGTGATTTAGTTGATTATTTATCAGTTATGTTTAGTTTTCATCGTTCATTTTCTTTCCGTCACAAATTATATTAATTTCTTATTTGTTTTCCCAGATGTTTTCTTTATGAGTATGTAAAGTTATATTTAGGCTCTACAGCATTGTTATGATGGATAATAAAATAATTAAACCGTACTACAACTTCTTTCATTCAAAGCAGGTACATATGCAATGATTAGTCTTATTGATTTGATTGCCGGATGTAACACTGTTTAGATGTTTGCTTGTTCATGTTTGACCTAATAACTCTGTAAATCTATTACAATATAGTCTGTAGTATTACAATTGGTTCCCAAGGAAGTTTATGTTTCACCAGTTCATTTCTTTGTCATAGTATTAAACTTTTAATGTCCCCGAGTGCTTGTTTTACATTTGTATTGATTTTATGTAGTTTCCTATAGTTTAAGATGACCCTGTCCTACAGTATGAATTCCTTCCTGTCAGAAGAACCCTAGGCTAAAGGTGCGTGTGTGTGTGTATGTGTGCCTACCTGTCAACTTCTCAGGACTGTCCGGAGTCCACATTTAACTTTACCTATCGAAATTGGTGTCTGTGCGTTCGTTTGTATGTTGTATGTTATGTGTGTGTGGCCCTACGCTCTTATAAACTAGCTAGCTCATAGGGACTTACGAACTTCCTATGGCTAGTAACCCCTATTGTTAACACTATAGACTAGCTCATAGGTACTTACGAACCTCCTATGGCTAGTGACCCCTGTTGTTAATTATTATGAGCCTATGCCTACTTGCCTTAAGTTTCTTATGAACTAAAACCTGTCTAGCTTCTAATAAATAGTGTGTGTACCTAACAGAAGCAAGCCTGATTGCGACAACTTCGGAGTCGTGACAATCAGATTTTCCAAGTTAATTGTGCATGGAGAAATCCCACAGGGAAGTTCCAAGAATGTCCTTTTCTAACTAGCTATCTAAAGTCCGGAGGCACCGGGAGTTTTGCTTATTTCTAAGCCCTAGGCCGCCCTAAGATTTCCAAACGGCAACCTATCGTCAGTCGTCAAATTGTCGCCCCGTCATGTCATGCTGGGAAGGGAGTTTATGTCGTTGGAAATCGCCCTGACGGTAATAACACCGTGTGCGTGCGGGGACCATTCAAATCGACTTTATGTACAGGAAGAGATATCTTCGTCACTGTCTAGAGGAATCACCCCGCCCGTACACAAAATACGATCAAAATGGGTGGTCAGGCGCTTCTAGCCACCCATGCCGGAAGACGCCCCTGAGGTCACCACATTCCTCAGGCTATCAGCTAAACTCTTGGCAAGCACCGTTTCAATTCGCCAACCTACGCGCCCTACCAGTGTCAACAAGAATCAGAACATTCGCAGTTTGACTCAAGCTAACACAGGCCCTAGTATCACTTCCTATCTCCCCAGAATCGCTTTTAAGGATCACTAAATCCCCTTTGGAAGAGACCTAGCGATCCGTAAAACATATTCCTACGCGCTTTTCACTACTTCGCCATTTTGGTTTTCTCACTTTTCTAAGCACACCCGTTCTCTTCGCAAATTCGCAAGCCAAGCCCCGACTCTCGCGCCTCTCTTTTCTTCCGCTCTAAATCTTTCGTCTCCCTCTAAGCTCCTCATTGGCAAAATTTATTGTCGTGTTATTGGCCCATACCTTCTAAATCTACCATCATGTCGAAGTCCTTTTCGTACTTTTAAGCTATTCCCTTTGGATGTCATCATTATTAATTATTTAATTGATCCGTTTTCCATTTCCGCCTTATCATAGATACGACTTGACCTTTTAATCTCTTACCATAGAGTTTCTACCTTTGCAATAATTAGCTTTTTTCCGATCGAATGCAATATTAATGTGTAGCCAAAATCTCACTAATTTGTCAATGCAAATCTCAGTATTCTGCCAAAAATTGATAAATGTGTATTTTTATTTTGTGAAATGTAGCGAGTCCAATTCGGGACCGTTACAGCCAACCCCCAAAATATTCGCAGGTGTATTTATTTAAATCACCGAAGTAATATTTTTCCCTCTCTAGAATTACAACAGTAATTATTTCACAAACATAAGAATACCAAACAACCCCCATTTTTCCATTCTTTTATTCAGTCAAAATCGATAAATGTGTAACCCTCATCTTGTAAAATGTGGCGAGTCCAAGTTGGGACCGTTACAGCCAACCCCCAAAATATTCGCAGGTGTATTTATTTAAATCGCCGAAGTAATATTTTCTTCTCCGGAATCACAGCAGTACCTATTTCTCAAACATAAGAATACCAAACAACCCCCATTTTATTTTTCATATTTTTATTCAATCAAAATCGATAAGTGTGTAACCCTCACCTTGTAAATGTGGCGAGTCCAAGGTGGGACCGTTACAGCCAACCCCCAAAATATGCGCAGGTGTATTTATTTATATCACCGGAGTAATATTTTCCTCTCCGGAATTACCACAGTACCAGTTTTACAAACATAAGAATACTAAAAGGCCCCCTTACTTATTATTCATTCTAATTTGCTCGTATTTGACTTCAATCGTGTGTGTGTGTGTGTGTGTGTGTGTATAAATTGTAACAAGTACAACTGTGTATATGATAAATAGATAAATAAGTGTGTGTGTTTTTAAACTGTATACTAAAACTTTATTATTAGAACCAGTACGTGAACATTCCCCGCATTGAACATCCCCAAAAATCGCTCTCATCACCTGGACATCCCAAAGCCCAGAAGAAAAGACGGTTGTGAGGCGTCTCTATCCTAATGATATTATGTAAGCGCTTATCCCCCAATCTACTTGTTTTTCGATATAAGAGATACATACTTACATTACCCCTCTAAACTCGGACATGCCGTGCGCGGCTTAAGGTACATAAATTGTCGATGTTCGCAACTTTCCAGTTCACTCCCGAATTCTTGATAGTAAAGCTTATGATTCAGAGCATGTGTAGTGTGCCTTGGTCTTAGCCCCGGGACTAACGTGTGGAGTGGATTCTTTATGAAATCGGCTTATACCGATGATTTTATCAGCTGATCTAACCTAACACCAAATTCTCCTTCATAAAGAAACGTTGTAAGTGTAGTGTGTCGATTTGAAGTCAAATCGTGGCAAACCGTCTTAAACCCAGGTCGATGGTTTACTAAAGCCCTTCATTCGACTAAAATCCTTTTCATAAATCTCTCAGCGGTTTCACGCTACTCAAGCAAAGCACCAAACCCGCACGGATTATAAGACACGAATTGTGAATTTATTTCAACAATGTAAAACAACCCCCCGAATTTAAATTTATGCAATAGTATTCTATTATGTTTGTTTCGTTTTATTACCGTTACCATTACCTCCTTTCATTTACCTTTACCTTTTTCAGTTACCTTTACCTTTCTTAGTTACCTTTACCTTTTTTAATTACCAATTTTTTTCAAATAAAACTAGATATATATAATTTTTTTTTTGTTTTTATGATTATTTCGTATTCATTTCTTACAGAGTTCTTTCAAACAATATTTCAACATCAACCTATCACGTCCCGCCGCTGGGCACGGGCCCCTCCCCTTACGATGCTTTCCCTCACCGAAAAGCGAGCGACAACCACGCCCATATGTTTTACAGAAACACACCGGCACGTGCCCGCACTGGGACTCGAACCCACGACCCTCCGACTGAAAGGCGGACGCTCTCCCATTAGGCTACCACCGCTTCCATCTTATTAAATCTTATTTACCATCAGCTCTTATGATCCCTTTCTATATCTATTACAGTAATTATATTTTTAAACAATATCCATTGGAATATTATTAATATGTTGTTAAAAGTTTGCTTTACAATCTTCTATTCCATTTAACATTTATGCTTCTTCTCTTTACGTTTATATTCCTTCTTCATTATAACAAATCTTTGTAAAATTTTATATTTCCTGCAACAGTTAATTTAGATAAGTTACCACCAAATCTTATTTATAGATGGTGACAACCCCCCGTCATTTCCCCTCTGGTGAATCTAATAATTTTTATATTTTTTTTGTTTCCATAGCCTGCCTATTTTCCTTACTAAGATTTGTGTATCCTTTAAGTCAGCCCTTTATTTTGTCTTTTCCCTAATTATTTATTATATTATGGTATATATTAAGTTTATCTATTATGTTACTATGTTTTTAAGATTATTTATTTATTTTAATCTACGTATATAAAGAAAGCCACCTTCCGATGTCCCATTTACTTCTCTCCGTGCATGGCCGTCTGGAAGAGATCGCTCTGAGCGATAAGACCGCCCATTGTGACACTAATTGTAAAATTTGTTTTGTTCTAGTTTTAATTTTTCTTTGTTCTGCGGTGCTTTAATAAAGAGTTTATCTATCTATCTATCTATCTATTTATTCTAGAATAATATATTTCCCTCCATAAACATCAACCACCTTCCGGATTACAACGCCATACCGAACACCATCCTATTTCACGGCAACAATTGTGACTAATTACTTAGTCACCGAAGACGAAGTTATACTGAACCTAATTACCTTCTAATATTTTTTCCTCTAAAGATTCTAATCTAAGTTGCAACTAATAATAATCATAATCAATAAGCTAATCCTAGTCATAAATAAAACCGATCCTGTTCTAAGTTATCCTGTTCTTAAACTATCCTTATTTTACCTATCCTGGTCATGCTATTCTAGTGTTGACTATCCTGGTCACGGCACCAATTGTAACCCCCCCCCTTCTTCCCTTCGTTTCTCTCTTTCTTTTATATACTCTATCTCATACTAAATTTTTCGAATTTAAATAATTAACTAAACTTAAACAAATCTTAAACTAATAACAAATCCTCTCAACTCAACCTACTCTCTCTCCTAATAATAATAATAACGCACCTAATAAATAATACTACAGTACAGTACTACTCCGTATAACCCGCACCTAACTCACTCTCTACTTTACTTTACCTTACATTATTTGACTTTGTTTTGGTTTACTTTATTTTGGCCCGATGATCGTCTAGTAACCCTTCGTTGTGATCCGCGTGTAGTAACCTAAATCCTTTGAATGTTCAGTATGGCTTCACAATCCGTCAGTAGTCAATATCAAAAGAGATAAATAATTTGAATTTAGATTTCGCTGAAGTAATACAATTTGTTTTCTACCATTCCTAAACTATTATAAGGCAGCCCTAAATAAACTCAACCTAATATTTCCGTTCCGTTCCACCTCTTACCAAATCTGTATTATCTAAATATCTGACCAAGTAGATCTTAATCCTAGTCCTTCGTTGTCCCATTTACAACCTTTCACTCGAAAGTATAATTTAATAATCGTCAACCTTATATCAACTTTTCGTCAACCTTACATTTTTCGTAACTCATCAACCTTTCGCTCGACCTTAACCTTAACCTTTGTAATTATCACGAGAGTCTATGATTAAAACTTCCATTCTGAATCTACGATCATGACAGCGGCTATGACTTAGAGCCCCGCCCCGCCCTAAGTTGTGAATTTCGTCGGACCAGACTTGGATATTCTCCACCGCTTGTCGGGATTAAGTACCGCCTCGCAGTTACGAAATCTCGACGGAAAGTATTTACTTTCATTTAATTTACTATGTTTGTCTATCTGTGGTCTTCCATCAAATTTCAATTCATCGTTCTATTATCCGTCACTCTCACAGGACAAATGACACTGACAGCAGCTAACATCGCTCCATGACAATAAGCTTACTTGTCAAAGTCACCCGTCCGAACTCATTTAAACAGATGTGAAATCTTTATGTTATCGCTAGAAAATACCGTGAAACTCGCCTATTACTATAAGTCTAGTATATCTAAGCAAGAGAACTTCATAAAGAGGGACTTCTTTTCTTTTATTTAAAGAGTATTCACGGTTCGATCTCATTCATATCCGGTTCGTAAACAATCTCACAACCTCCATTCATGATTCAACGAGGATGAAGGGTTATCAGCGGACATAACCCCCGCCATGGTCGAATTTCCCATCCTTCTTATCTAGTTCATGCGGTTCCTCAATCCCACTTACTTACTTTAGCAAAAGGGAAAGAGGCCCCAATATTTTGAGATCTAAAATCTCGTTAAACCTATCCTAGCTCTACCTACTAGGAGCAACTACATAATACCTTAGGCTTTATTTACCCATTTGTACATACGCCTGGCTTATTTAGCTTAATATGGGACTATTGTCCAGGTTTCTATTTGTAGAATTATATTATGTGGTAAGAGGTCATATTTTTCCCCCGGTGTAATAATACTGGTTTTATTTAGTTAGTATTTCAGAAGCATTGTTCTAAGGTTTAAGGATATTTTTCCTTTAGGTGTAGGTAACAACAATTATTTTTGTTTCAGGTTATTTCTCATTGGAAAACCTAGGAATTGTTTTAATTCCAGAAAGTGACAGTTCGTCTAGATAATTCTGTAACACTAAGATTTCTAGTGTGGAGCTGTAGTTATTTCCATATCTATTCATGGAAGGATTCAACATTGGAGCGATTCAAGTTGAAAGTAAGCCTCAGTTAGTGACTTTCGAAGAGCCTTATGGAGAATCTCACTCTTTTTTAGTCATAAGAAAATCCAGGGAAGGTAATAGGTCATTGCCCATAAGTAGTCAATCTAACAGAGACGAACTCATTCATATTTGTCGTTCGTTGTTTCTTGTAATTAATGTTAAGGACAGAATTATTCCTTTCGAACCATTTTTCTGGTGTAGTACTAGTTTTATTTAAATAGTATGTTAAGAAGCCTTGTTCTAAGGTTTGATGGTAGTTTCCATTAAGTATAATGTCATTTCTTTGTTGATTTCAGGTTATCTCTCTCTATCGGAGGTTTTTTTTTGAAAGTTCTTCTAGATAATTCTGTAACACTAAGAATTCTAGTGCCATAGTTAATACCATATCTATTGCATGGAAGGATTCAACATTGGAGCGATTCAAGTTGAAAGTAAGCCTCAGTTAGTGACTTTCGAAGAGCCTTATGGAGAATCTTACTCTTTTTTAGTCATAAGAAAATCCAGGGAAGGTAATAGGTCATTGCCCATAAGTAGCCAATCCAAAAGAGACAAACTTAGTCATATCTGTCGTCCAGTGCCTTTGTGCAGTTAATTAATCTTGAAATCAGAATTATTCTTTCCGAACCAAGCCTAAGCTAAATTATAGTTAATTTGTCCAGATTATTACTTTATTTATAGGTAGGTTATATTTAATCCTTGCAGTTTCATTCAGTAACTATCTAACTATATATATATATACAGACAGTCCTAACTTATTGTGATTTAGTTGATTATTTATCAGTTATGTTTAGTTTTCATCGTTCATTTTCTTTCCGTCACAAATTATATTAATTTCTTATTTGTTTTCCCAGATGTTTTCTTTATGAGTATGTAAAGTTATATTTAGGCTCTACAGCATTGTTATGATGGATAATAAAATAATTAAACCGTACTACAACTTCTTTCATTCAAAGCAGGTACATATGCAATGATTAGTCTTATTGATTTGATTGCCGGATGTAACACTGTTTAGATGTTTGCTTGTTCATGTTTGACCTAATAACTCTGTAAATCTATTACAATATAGTCTGTAGTATTACAATTGGTTCCCAAGGAAGTTTATGTTTCACCAGTTCATTTCTTTGTCATAGTATTAAACTTTTAATGTCCCCGAGTGCTTGTTTTACATTTGTATTGATTTTATGTAGTTTCCTATAGTTTAAGATGACCCTGTCCTACAGTATGAATTCCTTCCTGTCAGAAGAACCCTAGGCTAAAGGTGCGTGTGTGTGTGTATGTGTGCCTACCTGTCAACTTCTCAGGACTGTCCGGAGTCCACATTTAACTTTACCTATCGAAATTGGTGTCTGTGCGTTCGTTTGTATGTTGTATGTTATGTGTGTGTGGCCCTACGCTCTTATAAACTAGCTAGCTCATAGGGACTTACGAACTTCCTATGGCTAGTAACCCCTATTGTTAACACTATAGACTAGCTCATAGGTACTTACGAACCTCCTATGGCTAGTGACCCCTGTTGTTAATTATTATGAGCCTATGCCTACTTGCCTTAAGTTTCTTATGAACTAAAACCTGTCTAGCTTCTAATAAATAGTGTGTGTACCTAACAGAAGCAAGCCTGATTGCGACAACTTCGGAGTCGTGACAATCAGATTTTCCAAGTTAATTGTGCATGGAGAAATCCCACAGGGAAGTTCCAAGAATGTCCTTTTCTAACTAGCTATCTAAAGTCCGGAGGCACCGGGAGTTTTGCTTATTTCTAAGCCCTAGGCCGCCCTAAGATTTCCAAACGGCAACCTATCGTCAGTCGTCAAATTGTCGCCCCGTCATGTCATGCTGGGAAGGGAGTTTATGTCGTTGGAAATCGCCCTGACGGTAATAACACCGTGTGCGTGCGGGGACCATTCAAATCGACTTTATGTACAGGAAGAGATATCTTCGTCACTGTCTAGAGGAATCACCCCGCCCGTACACAAAATACGATCAAAATGGGTGGTCAGGCGCTTCTAGCCACCCATGCCGGAAGACGCCCCTGAGGTCACCACATTCCTCAGGCTATCAGCTAAACTCTTGGCAAGCACCGTTTCAATTCGCCAACCTACGCGCCCTACCAGTGTCAACAAGAATCAGAACATTCGCAGTTTGACTCAAGCTAACACAGGCCCTAGTATCACTTCCTATCTCCCCAGAATCGCTTTTAAGGATCACTAAATCCCCTTTGGAAGAGACCTAGCGATCCGTAAAACATATTCCTACGCGCTTTTCACTACTTCGCCATTTTGGTTTTCTCACTTTTCTAAGCACACCCGTTCTCTTCGCAAATTCGCAAGCCAAGCCCCGACTCTCGCGCCTCTCTTTTCTTCCGCTCTAAATCTTTCGTCTCCCTCTAAGCTCCTCATTGGCAAAATTTATTGTCGTGTTATTGGCCCATACCTTCTAAATCTACCATCATGTCGAAGTCCTTTTCGTACTTTTAAGCTATTCCCTTTGGATGTCATCATTATTAATTATTTAATTGATCCGTTTTCCATTTCCGCCTTATCATAGATACGACTTGACCTTTTAATCTCTTACCATAGAGTTTCTACCTTTGCAATAATTAGCTTTTTTCCGATCGAATGCAATATTAATGTGTAGCCAAAATCTCACTAATTTGTCAATGCAAATCTCAGTATTCTGCCAAAAATTGATAAATGTGTATTTTTATTTTGTGAAATGTAGCGAGTCCAATTCGGGACCGTTACATCGTTCACCAATCCGCACCGGGTCCCGTGGTTGATTATGGCCTAACCATCCTCACCCTCAGTGGGGGGAGACCCGTGCTCAGCAGTATGACGATGATGATGACTGATATAACTTACACAGATCTCCATACTTGAAATGCGCAGCTGGCGACGATAGAAACATTATGAGTACCATGACTCCCATTATCATTGCCACGAGTACCCAATACAGTAAGAGATCGCAAAAGTAGAGCGAGAACCAGTATCGAGCTGGAGAGAAGTTCATTGCGTGACTCTGAAAATAAGATATGAAAAGAAAAGGTACACACGATCTGGAAGGACAGTACCTACCTGTCTTAAATATTGAAGATACCAAGTTTAATCAAAGTAAACCTTTCTTTTATTCATTTTAATAATAAAAATGTACATAATGCAAAATGCATAATGTTATTTTTATCCGATTACCTGCACATGCCTTATGAGTCCGTTTTCCATTGAAGGCATGAGGGTAATATGAGAAATTGTCAGTATAAGCAGAAATTGTAAGAACAGCGGAGCCCTGGCCGCGTTTCTCAACCACTGAAATGTAATAAATATTAATATTAAAATCTAGTTTCCTTATTAGAAACAGAAACTAAACCGAACTAAAGGCCCTAAAAACAAAGACAATACTACCCAAGGGGAAAATTTATAAAATTGATGACTCTGGAGAGAGAAAAAAGGCGAAAGGGAAAAAAAAGCAAAAGAGTTAGAGCGGGGAAGTTATGAATACAATTTTGGCGATGCCTATGATATGATTATGATATTCATCACCAAAATTACATCCATCACCAACCTAATAACTCATCTACTAAAGGCAGTCATACCGGTGTAAGATCCAAAGCCAAGGGGTCATCCGTGACTTGTATGCTTGCATCCAAGTTGTCAGTATAGTGTCGGAGCAGAGCCGTGTAGGCCTTCCCCAAGGAGCGAGCCGCCGCCCCCTGGTCTCTGTGCAGGGGGCTGTAAAGTGCTTGAACCTGGATGAAGACTTCAATTGGACCAGAGTAAATACGACTTTGGCTGACACAGACTCAACAAAGTTAAAGCAGAATAACTATAGTATTACATAGGTATAGAATGGACACTCTACCTTCAAGACCCGCTTCTCCGCACATCTACCCGCAATTAGGAGGGAATCAGGAATGTATCAGGACAAATGGGTTGCTATGAAACTTCATACTAGAGGGTCGTCTTTTGTTTTGGTCACGTAGAATGTTTGAGGACTCACACAGGCGTTAATTGCGCGTACAAACGTAATTTATATGTGTGAGTTATAACATCAGCCTTTTGTATTACATTGAGTTTTCGGTGTGTGGTTAACGTCCGTATATCGACGGGTTCTGGTAGCGGTGGTCCTTGAGAGCTAGCCCCATTCTAAGCTGCGCATATCCACCACCTCCGACCACATCGTTGCTTAACACTAGGTGATACAGTGGTCAATGCTAGCCTAATACTATAAAAAAAAACCATTGTTAAATTGAGATTTTGTATCCCTGTCAAAGTCAGAAGACGATACTCTAATTATAATGGTGACAGCGAGCTGATCTGATGAAAGAGACCGGGGTTGATAACGGAACTCCTCAGAGCAGACATTATACTACACAAGCAGTACAAAACTCACCTGGAGGGTGCCATTGTCATCTGTCGTTACATCCATTCCATAGGCAAACATGTGAACGTAGAGTTGTGGAGAATCTATAGCACAAGTCACTAGATACTCTGTCAAACTCTGTAAACAACATAATTACTTATTTTATATGACTGTGCCCTTCAAAACAGAACAGAAGATTGTCTGCACACTGTTGCTTGGCGCACGAATATCTGGCAAAGGTGTGGTACATCCCCAGGCGGTCTCTTGTTGAAGAGGCCTACCATTACCTACAATCTTTATCGGTAAGAATAAAATCGGTGACATTACCTCAGTATGTGGTAGAGCGCTGTATGTCAAGTGTTTTATTTGCTCTTGAGTAGCCCCTGGTTCCGAGAGGACATAGCTGGAAATATGTGCACGTAAAAATTATAATTATTATGCACTTTACTCTGATATTAATTACAATAAACTCGTGATTTTAAAATACTCAGCCACACCAATACCTACGCGTTTGCCAAAGATGTGGACGTGGTAGAATTGTCTGCCCGCAAGATCAAGTTTACGTCTTGTCCGAGAAACTCCATGGTCAATATCTAATGAAACAAAGAATACTCATTAAATTAGAACAAAAAAGAAAAACAAACTCACTCCATATGAGTCATCGCGTATAAGGCGGGGGAAGCTGCGAAGCGTATTTACACTAAGTAAATAGGGGAAAAAATATGTGACGTCTGAGTAAAAACAGTTAAATACCTCGCCATGCAAGATTTTTTTGGTCCCGTGAACCTGGTAAGATTGCTTCAGCATATTGATCAGCGATATTCCGATGTATAGCCCCGCAAGCAATGCCGATATTAGCTAAAATCATAAATTCACATCGAATAACAAAGGAATATATTTTATAGAATACGATGAGCAGACATCGTGTGACGTTGCCATACTTTTTAGTCCATTCCTATCTCTCAGTCGTTTGTAAAATGTGTCGGTTCAGGCTGCCCAACATTAAGTGCAAGTGGCGACATAGCGGTGATAGCTTAGTGGGAGAACGACCACCTTCCAAGAAGGTTGCGAATTCGATACCCAGTTCGGACACATGTGTTTCTATAAAAACTTTAATAATTAAGTAGACACTCCCTTTTCGGTGAAGGGAAACACATCGCAAGGAAACTCACATGAACCAGGCCTCCTGTGGATTATGGCCTAATGCTCCTATGATAAATGCTTAGTGCTAAAGTGAAGTAAGACCCGTGTCCGGCAGTGAGCGAATATGAGTTTGATAATGATGTGGCGACACGAAAGTATCCCGGGACATTAGTCTCTTAATGAAAATGAGGCTTTAAGACTACAGCTTACAGTAAATGAAGTGAACCACGTACCGTAATTATAAAGTAGAGTCTGTATTGGACAAAAAAGGTAAAATACTTCCATCCAATGGCCCTCATATGCAAAGATGAATTGACGACCAAATTCCTTTGCCGTTCCCGTGATTCTATAAAAAGGTACTTAAGTAATATTATTTTATATTGGTAAACAACAGCATTACTTCTGAACTAGAGATCCAATAACAAAAGGCATGTAAACTTACCAGCAAATCTCTTCAAGGCAGCTTTAGATGATGCGTGCGCAGCTGGTGACGTTTCATAAAATGCTGCCCTCGACTCCATCATAGCTCTAAAAATTGTTAAAAGTATTATAGGTACCTACTATAACTATTATTAGTATTTGTAAGTATATGAGGCAAAAACAATAAGGTATACAAATCCTGGAAGATAAAGGACATCGGAATCAACCTGGTCATTCTGTGAAATTATCTAACAAAAATACGGTTACATTGGATTGGAATGAAGGCGTTTTGTGGGTGTGCCACGTGACTCACATTTTTGCTTCTTTTTTGTAGGGATAGAATTGTGTATTCACGGTCATAAAAGC
Source organism: Campaea margaritaria (assembly GCA_912999815.1). NCBI lineage: Eukaryota > Metazoa > Arthropoda > Insecta > Lepidoptera > Geometridae > Campaea > Campaea margaritaria. The sequence continues at coordinate 12,250,321 of OU538789.1, read as the reverse complement.
AATAAATTTTCTCCAAACAAATGTAACAGCAATACCCCAACCTTCGGTAAACTTCTTCAAAATCAGGTACACTGATATTCATGGAGGTCATTCCATAGATGCTGGCACTGCCTATGAGGTCCTGGACGAACGCGGAGACGACGGCCGTGGGACTGGCTGGCAGGCGCAGTATGAGCAGCGAGCCGAGATGCGCGCGTACAGTCGCGTTCGCCTCGGCCGCTCGGTGCAGGAGCTGCTTGATGGACTCGTCGTCTATGCTTTCACTCCGGATAGTCAAGCGTAATCGGTACTCGCGCCCTTCAAGTTTAAAGTCCTAGGTGAGGGACGGAAGTTTCCAAACGAGACCTAAGTCACATGTAGGGTAGGAAGGTAGAGTTATTATTTGATATTTAAGCACTGTCGCGTTTGTCGCTCTCCTACTTCTGATCTTCAATGTACCGCCACTTATTTATTTACTGATCTAATCTAACTTAGATACAAAAATAAAAAGTAACAAAAGGATGCTCACCAAACTTGAAGAACATGTAAGCGGGTGTACCTCCGAACGCTAATATTTTTCTGTCAAATACAAAGACACGATCTGCGTATTCCAACTGGAGACTCGAGTAGGACATCTCTATCAACGTAATGTATTTTTTGTATTGCTGGAAATAGAGACTTCATGACTAGGGGTAATGCTGTGACTGCTCCGAGCTGTCGCAAGCTGCTCTAGCAGCTATCAGAGTGGTTAGAAGCAGGGCTGGATGGAAACCATCAAATCGTCCATCTGCAACAGCTTGAACCAGTCGAACATTTATCTGTCTAAGGCGTGGACGGCACTTGAAATACTTAGAAGAAAATGCAACAAAATAATTACCATAATCTTGTCTTTAATCACCATGATATATCGTGGATCCTGGTCCATTAAGTAAGGTATTATTACGATCTGTTAATAAAAAAGAACTCTTTAAAGACAATGGTAACAATTTAATAGGAGATAAACACTACTGATAAATCATGGGTAGAGTCTAAGGACTGAATACACAGATGCAGTTAAACGTGAAGGTACACTTTTCATATGTTAAAAGTCAGACCTATAGAAGCGTTTGACCTTTGCTGTATCTCTGTTTTTTTCTTATTGTATCGCTTAAATTGTATTTTTCATAAAATAAATTGACAATTAAGGTGTCCATTCCGACGCAACAATACCTAAAACGCACGCAGGCACCAGATCCAGATATTTCAAACCAACCCAGTTGCACTCATAAGCAAAGGCTGGGTTTAAGTTATTAAAAAAATAAGGATCAGGGGTAAAGGCTGGGTTGAAGTTACTAAAAAAATGTAAGATACCCTTGGTTCCATCAGCAAGGCAAGCGCCCAACACAGCTGCGCGCAATAGTACTCGTCGAGATGACGCACCGGCTCCTGCCGCACCTTGCCCAGGTGGCACTGCGTCAGCAACGGCTGCTCGTGGATCTGTTGGTACTGAGAGATGGTCTCCCGCGATTCCGACCACATACAGATCTGAAATCAAAATATTGCTGTGTTTCGTACTGAAACAGATTTCTTTTCTTTTTATTTTGAGTGTTTTCGAACGTAACTACACAAATACTATTCCGCTTAATATTTTGTGTTGGTACGAGATTATTATGGCCCACGACTTTGGGTTGGCCAACCGAAAGCCAGTCGTCCTTCAAATGCGCGTGCGAGCGCTTGTCGCGTCGCGGTGTTTTGAGCTTTCACCGGTAGCTCCATTTCGTGGACGCCATTCCCATCCTCGGAGACGAGCTCCAGGATTAAGTGTAGTGTGGATTGCCTGATCACACCTCTATCCCGGAGGAAGGTGATACGGGATCAGAAGAAACCGCCCCATCGGCGTCCTATGGATATATCTCTGTGCACCATCATTCCCCATCTAACCCGAAGACAGCGCTGATTACACACCCGAGAGGCCATCGACGGATTTCCCAAGTAAGTTCGTAGGCCATAATATCTCCCCGTAACATTTTTGATCCGTTCGAGCCGGATCTGCGGATTTTCTTTGCTGTAGTCACGTTGTCCAAATCCCGTTATTAGTGCATATTTTCCCATTTTTGGAAACCATCCGAGTATATTTTAGTGTTTGTCGTAGCGGCGTTACGCGTCCCGACAATATTTCCCAGTTTTTCATCTTGATTTTGCCGATTTTTGATTTTTTGTGTGCGACATTACGTGTCCATTAAAAATGGCGGAACAAGATATTTTCGAAAGAGAAGTTATACTTGACGAAGTCAAACGTACTTTAGAGTTTTACGAACTCAATGAACAGCAATTTAAAGCGCGAGCAAAAGATATTCTTTCTATTCAGAGAAAATTCCTTAAATTGCAAACTAAAATTGAGAAGTCACAAATGAAATTGTCGACATTTGACCGAGAGGAACAGTTACGTATTCGAACTCAATTCAATGATATTTATTACGCAATTGTCAGCCATGTCGAAGTTCTGAAGAAAAACGATGAGGAGTGTAGGCGCATGAGTCGAGTTTCCTTTAACAATACAATACAACCGACTCACGGGGGTTGTAGTAGTAGGTTACCGAATCTTCCGTTGCCGTCATTCGGGGGAGAATTGACCGATTGGCCACCATTTTATGACTTATTTCGCTCCATGGTTGATAATAATGACGCCTACACAGATAACGAGAAGTTTAGGTATCTCCTTCTTACCTTGAAAAACGAGCCCTATAACTTAATAAAATCGATACCTATCACGGACGAAAATTATACCGTCGCGTTAGATATTTTAATTTCAAGATATGAGAACAAACGAGTCATAGCTTCTCAACATATTGATCGTATTCTGGATATTCAATCCTGTGCCGAGAAATCAAATCAAAGTGTGCGTAATTTGTTGAATATTTACCATGAGAATATAAAAGCGTTACAAGTAATGCATTTTCCTACAAATCAGTGGAGTTTTTTGTTGTTGAATATTTTACTACGTAAAATACCTACTTCCATTCGGATGCGATTCGAGTTAACATTGCATAAACCATCCGATGTACCCAACGTCGACTTGTTAATCGAGTTTTTAGAACGAGAATTAACCGCCAGCGAAATAGTTGAATCTGGCAGTAGAAATATTCAAAATGTAGGTAGTCAGAGGAAAGAGTACGTCGCTCCAACGTTCCGTCGAGCGTTGGCTGCCGGCGTGGCCAGCCGCACTTCGACTCAGGGTGCGAGCGATTCTCAACCTTCTGTCAATACGCGCAAGAATCAGAATTGTGTATGTTGCGATGCTCAACATCCATTAAGAAAATGTAATAAGTTTTTGAATTTGTCACCAAGCAATAGGTATGCGTTTATCAAAAATAAAGATGTTTGTTTCAATTGTTTAGGCAAAGGTCATAACGTTTCTCAATGCAAGTCGAGTTTTGTTTGTCGTTCGTGTGAAAAACGTCATCATACATTGATTCACTTTACTTCTGAAGGTGATACTAGCCGTGCGAGTGAGAGAAGTGTTTCTTTACCGCTCACGGAGGAACGGGAAGAGAACATTCCGAGCACCTGTACTCAGCACGCTAACTCCGCGAGTCAAGCGACACAAATTAATTGCGCGTCGTCCAATGCTCCTTTTAGCACGACAAATACTGTGTTGCTTTCGACCGCACTCATCGATGTATGTGTAGGTAATGAAAAGCGTTCGACTGTCCGGTGTCTTATCGATACGGGAAGCCAGGCTTCGTTCATGACGGAATCGTGCGCACAGCGGCTAGGTATAAAGCGTTGTTATGCGAATGTACCTGTTTACGGGATAGGTGACACCAAACCGGTACGACCAAAAGGAAAGATTTCGTGTTGCATAACCCCGAGAAATGAACTTCAACCTTCTATACCTATTGAAGTTTTAGTATTGCCGAAACTTATTCCTAAAATGCCTAGTGTACAACTGCCTCATATGGGGTGGGCACACATTCAAAATTTAAATTTAGCCGATCCTTTGTTTCACACTCCACAACCGGTGGAGATGTTGTTAGGTGCAGATGTACTATCTCACATAATTTTAGGAAACGTAATAACGGGTTCGCCCGGTTCGCCGATCGCTATGAACAGCGTTTTCGGTTATTTGTTGTTGGGAAAAATAGCGTTCAACTCTCCGACTCCATCCTCAGTTCAAGCTTGTTTTAGCTCATTATCCGATGACGGCGACTTGAAACGATTTTGGGAACTGGAGTCAGTGCCTGAGGTGAAGGCACTCATCCCCGAGGAACGTCTATGTGAATCCATATTTGAACGCTCACACTATCGTGACGTCACGGGACGATACACAGTAGCTTTACCACGTAAACCTGATGCTACGCCCCTAGGTGAATCACGAGATATTGTCCTCGCTCGGTTCCATAAATTAGAGCAACGTTTACAACGGAACCCGAGTCTTAAAATTGAATCTCACGCGTGCTTGCAGGACTATATTAAACAAATGTATAGAAATATACTAGTACAAGAATCTGATAGGGACTTGCAACGCATTCTGTGGCGTACGTCGCCCGATGAACCCCTCCGTGATTATCGTCTGCGGACGGTAACGTTTGGTGTGAGCACTTCCCCTTCCTTAGCTCTTCGTACCATTAAGCAATTGGCTTGTGACGAAGCATCTAATTTTCCCCTAGCGGCAAAGGTTTTAACCGACCAAGTGTTCGTCGACGATGTGGTCACGGGCGCGAGCGATGAATCACACGCTCTGGTACTACAACAGGAATTGTTAGGTATTTGCAAATCAGCTGGGTTTGAACTACGTAAATGGCACAGTAACTCGCCGGCGATACTCGCCGCGGTTCAGGCGCCAGAGGTTCATGGTGAGCGGCGGGAAGAGGTGCCCTTTGCTCCCATGGAACATGACCATCAAATCAAAATACTGGGACTTGAATGGAACCCGCGGTCGGACCAGTTTACATTTAATGTGACGTGTTCAACTGATACTGTTACGAAGCGCACCATTCTTTCCCAAATAGCTAAGGCCTATGACCCAATGGGCTGGCTCGCCCCAGTCACCTTATACGCCAAGCATCTCATGCAATTGTTGTGGATTTCGGGTGTTTCGTGGGACGAACGGCCTCCTATCGATATTGTGAACGCGTGGACGGCGTTCATCCACGAATTACCACTCTTATCCCAAATTTCGATACCTCGCTTTGTGTTTTACTCGGGATGTAAAATACAGCTTCACGGCTTTTCTGATGCAAGTGAGAAGGCTATGGCGGCATGCGTGTATGTCCGTCTTACAGACGACAACAGCAAACACGTTCGGACTTTTCTTATCCTCGCAAAAACGCGCGTCGCACCGATATCACCGTGTCTGTCCATCCCGCGACTCGAGCTGATGGCAGCCGTGATGTTATCTAAATTATTAGAGAAGGTTTTACAAGCCTATAGTGATCGTATCAGTAGTGAAGAGGTATATGCGTGGTCGGACTCATCCATTGTGTTGGCATGGCTCCGATCCCCTCCGTATGAGTGGAAAACGTTTGTTTCTAACCGCACCAGTGAGATTCTGTCCCGATTTCCGAGTTGTCATTGGAGACACGTTCCCTCACCCACTAATCCAGCGGATGCCCCCTCAAGGGGACTTTTACCCTCCACATTCTTACAGAACGACATGTGGTTTCACGGCCCAGCATGGCTCCGTGAGGATCCTACTGCGTGGCCAGTATTTAAAAATATCCCTAGCACTGGTGAGGAGAAACGTAATCCACCGCTCGCGTCTGCATCAGCTACGCTGATCGACGATGTTGAGGTCATAAACCAGTTTTCAACCTTGAGTAAACTATTGAGAATTACTTCTTATATTTTTCGCTTTTACAATATTCTTAAATCGCGCGTCAACAAGGAAAAGAGTTCCTATCCTAGTCACATTACAGTCCACGAGTATAAGCTCACGCTTAATCGTTTGATTTATTTAGTGCAACACCAAGTGTTTCACGAAGATTTTAAAAACATTTCACAGGGTAAACCGCCCTCAAACCAATTGAGACGTCTTAATCCGTTTATCGATGATTCGAGTTTTTTGCGAGTCTCCGGACGTCTACATAAATCCCTTTTGTCGTACGAGTCAAAACATCAATTAATTTTACCCAAAAAACACCCTCTTACGATTTTAATAATTGACGATGCCCATATTACGCATCTTCATGCGGGCACTCAAGCCGTTCAATATTTACCTTTACAAAAATATGCGATTTTATCTAGCCGAGATATAATACGTAAACAAATCTTTCGTTGTGTGCGCCGCTTCCGTGTGCGTCCGGTACGTCTACAGCCTGCGATGGCGCCACTCCCAGCGGTCCGGCTGCGACCCGAGCGCCCATTCATGAAAACAGCTGTTGATTACGCGGGCCCGTTTTACATGCGAGCTAATAGGGTTCGTAATGCTAAAATCATCAAATGTTATGTCGCCGTGTTCGTGTGTATGAGTGTGAAGGCTATACACTTGGAGCTCGTATCGGAGCTATCTACTGAGGCGTTCTTAGCAGCCCTGCGCCGATTTACATCGCGCAGAGGTTTGTGCAGCGACATTTACTCTGATTGCGGAAACTTCCAGGGTTGTCATAACTATTTGAGAGATTCGTACGAGTTTTTAAAAAATGACTCTGTTCAATGTGCTTTGAATTATCAAATCTTGAAACAGGGCAAATGGTATAAGGATCGCGGTGCTCCTATCTGTGTAGGCGACATTGTTGTGGTATGCGACGATAATCTTCCACCACTCCAATGGAAACTTGCTCGTGTTCATACACTCCATCCGGGCTCCGATAATAAGGTGCGAGTTGTGACTTTGCAAACGGGCAAGAGTCTATTCAAACGAGCGATCGTAAATATTGTAAACTGCCTTTAGAATGATTATTGTTTACGAATTCGTAAAATTAGTTCCTAAGTTTTAATTACCTATACTAGTTGTTTACAACAACCTTAGATCAAGTTTAAGTTTATAGATTGAATAACTTTCTGTTCATTGAGTTTTCGTGTTAAAAGAACTTACAGTCTTTTAAGGTGAGCGGCATGTTTCGTACTGAAACAGATTTCTTTTCTTTTTATTTTGAGTGTTTTCGAACGTAACTACACAAATACTATTCCGCTTAATATTTTGTGTTGGTACGAGATTATTATGGCCCACGACTTTGGGTTGGCCAACCGAAAGCCAGTCGTCCTTCAAATGCGCGTGCGAGCGCTTGTCGCGTCGCGGTGTTTTGAGCTTTCACCGGTAGCTCCATTTCGTGGACGCCATTCCCATCCTCGGAGACGAGCTCCAGGATTAAGTGTAGTGTGGATTGCCTGATCACACCTCTATCCCGGAGGAAGGTGATACGGGATCAGAAGAAACCGCCCCATCGGCGTCCTATGGATATATCTCTGTGCACCATCATTCCCCATCTAACCCGAAGACAGCGCTGATTACACACCCGAGAGGCCATCGACGGATTTCCCAAGTAAGTTCGTAGGCCATAATATCTCCCCGTAACATGCTGTCTAGTTTCTGTTTGGCACGCCAGCAACCTCCTCTCGTTCTAAACATTATCTTTGATTCCGTGCATCTGAGGTCTTTCAGGGACTTTATAGCTGAATACAATTAAAAGATGTTTTGTTGTCCAAAATGCTGAACAAATTCATTAGAAGCAAAATATCCAGAATATTCATCAGTGATAAGCACTTCAAAAGGGCGTAAAGGTAAACGTAGGTCTGACAAGAATAATGCAGACGGTAGCTTCCTCAAATGACACTCATAATGCGTTACCACAAAATGTCCAACGCATTTTGGGCAGTAAGGCTACAGCGCGAAGGTCTAGCTTATCCTGTCACCACGATATATTCCTCATAAAAGGTTACCACACTGTTATGTTTAATCAATTCCTTTTTAAGTCCCAACCAACTGCATCTAAGATCCATCCACTGCAACTTTGCTCTTTATTCTACCCCGAGCCGCAACAATAGAATTGGCTTTAATAAAGAACCAGACAAGAAAGGAGTATGCACACATCGTTGAACAGCATGAAGTGCTCATCGACAGTGAGGTCCTGGATGAGGAAGTTGGCGTTATGGCAGTAGCCCATCATGTGCGGAGCCGTCATGAGGTTAGTATCAGGGCTCAGGCGCTGGCCGAGGACGTTGATCTCCCCCGAGTCCGCGAATGTAAGACCTGGAATCACCAAAAGTAAAATAGCGGTTCACAATTCTTACAAGGGAAGATTCAGAATCCAAACTTTACAAAATGAATAAAACTATGCGGATGTGTGGTGTAGGTTATATTGGTTTGAATTTACGAAATTGATAGACATACCAGTGAGCAAATCTTCAACGGTGAGTATTATTCTCCCTTGAACCCTTTCAGCGAACACCGTCGTAAACTCTCCGCGGTAGATATCCAGAGTTATTTTGTCCAAGACTTTGGCACCCATTATGCTCTATGAAATAAAAATACTAAATATAATAATTTGTTTGTAAAGATCTATCAGATGTTCCACAACATGACCATGTTGTTTCAAAAAGCAGAAGTACCGGTGTAGGCGTTGAAAAGAGCGAATGCCAGCTCCAACTAAGAACTACCTCCGATTACTGTATATGTCTCAGGATGAACAACGTACGAGTTTTGCTTACCTTAGACACGTTAACGAAGCTGACAGCTTTGGCAACCAGGTCGTCTACCTCTTGAAGCTTCTCCCTTTCTCTACCCGTTGGGTTTTCTATCATTCGTAATTCGTTCACATTCTGTTAAATAAAGCTACTAGGTATAAGTTAAGATAAAAACTCTTTATTGCACTCCAAGACCATAACATTACAGAACACACCCACACATGCAAGACACAGACACAAATAGTGAGATTTGTTTGAGACTTGCTATGTAAAATTCCTGGTGGCTGAATCACCTTCCGTTCCCACTGATGAGATCCTGTCAGCATTGGCATCTGCATCAATAGAATCTAGTCATAGTCATAGTCATAATATCATCACATAACTACTTACTTCAATTTGTTTGAAAATTATGGACTTCCAAGACACCTGCCCTCCAATAGCGCGCTGCTGGCCGATGGTTCGTTGCAGCAACATCAGAAGGCTGAAGTACAAGAGTATCAGCATACTCCAAGTGCCCAGGCTGTAGGGGAGCGATTCGTCGTCCGAACTACCTACCATGACACAAACAATGGTACCGTGAGAAACTTCAAAAAGGTGAACGACAATGCAAATGAGATTGAGGCTAAGGTTACGCACAAAGTAATCGATATTATTAGGGATATGTTCTAGGGATACACGTGCCGGGACGAATAGGATGTTACGATGAATCGTTCTCCTTATGGGAAGCGCCAGCGTCACGAGGTACCCAAGTATTACAAAATCTTGTGCGACACTATACTGAGCTTCGTTTAGAGCTCTTAGATTTAATGTCTTATGTGTGATTCTAAATTTCAAATGCCCAGTCATTATACTGAAAACAGAGCTTATAAACCGGAATACTGTAATAAGCAATAATAGCACACCACTACTTTGGACTTAAACGCCTGGTATTTCCACCACCACAAACCACAAAGCCGTTGCTATTACTAAAGTTGCAGGCACTCGCAATTCGGTAGGAGGCTTAAGAAAGGTTTATTTATAGTCTTAGGAAGTATCCGACTGAAGTAACTCAAACTGGTTCCACTTACAGAAGGACCGATTGATCAATGTGCAGTATTGTGCAGCTAATGTAGCTTGAAGTCGTTATGTAGGAAAGTTTATTGACTCAGTACCTGTCTGCAGGAGTGCAAACTGGTTCAAAACGTGCACTAGTCCCAGTGGTGGCAGCAACACTTGTAGGAGCCCAGTCAGAACTATATGCAGCTTGTCGTACTCGTGATGTACTATCAACTCTGACAGGTAGGTCTGCAGTAGAGTGAACAGCGTGCTCCACAGACACGCAATCCAGGCTAAAGGAAACAGGCATGGCTAAGTTAAATTGTTACGCTGATTTTACACGTAGGTTCAATATTTCATCAAATCAACCAATTACTCATTAAATCAGTATTGTGCGTTGCCAACAGTCATACGGGGAAAATGTAAGTATCTCATTAAACTAAAGATCCGCACCCGTCAGCGACACTGAATCCCAGGTAGGAATTTTACATCATTTAGACGTATCTGACGTCATTTTACTACGTCGGGAGCCTCCGCAGATGACGTCAATTTGTCACAGCAATACGACGTCATTTGAAACGACGTCAGAATGACGTACTTTATAGGGTGATGGGTGGTGTACGTCGCTAAAACGTACATTCACGACCCTTAAAAACCTGGCGCTAAATTGACGTCTGTGGGACGTACATAATCGACGAATAAAGTACTGACTCTAAATTGACCTTAGAATGACGTCATTTATTCGTCTAGGTCGGATTTCCCTACCTGGGATATTAATAATTTACTCTCTGAGGAAACATGTGAGGTCGAAATGTACAAAACATTAGTCGATAAAAGATGAATACAAACTCATTATGAAATTAAAGGACAGTATTGTTAATTTTAAGTATGTAAGTCCTGATGAACAGAAAGTGAAACATGCGCGTAAAGTGAGCGTGCACGGAGCGGTTGTAATATATGGAATCCTAAGTGCGCGTGAGCGGCAACGTAATCTCCAAAGCAAAACCGGTGAAGTGAAAATTCACGTCACCGGTTTCGCTCCGGCCTTTATTAACTTTGGCTGTGGAACATGGCCATGATGAGCGCTGTCATGATCATGACGGTGACGTAGGCCAGCAACACCAGCAGCCCAAACAACAGGTGGATCCAGCGGAAGATAAGCAGCAGCGTGATGGCAGCCAAGAAGCAGATGGGCAGCGCCGTCAGGTAAGCGAACACCAGCCAGCCGAAGTACATGGACGAGTATTCCACACCGCGCATGCGGAGACTTCTCTATGGAAAAAAATATCTTATTTATCTCATCTCACTAATATTATAAATATGAAAGTTTGTGTGTTTGTGTGTTTGTTAAGTTTGACCTCTCTTCACGCCGTAACGGCTAAGATTTCAGGAGGATTAGCCTAATTATCCTTACAGTTAAAGGTGTACAGAATATAAGTACACCTTTATCCCTTATAAATATCAGGTCAGGCGCAGCACGCATTGTGCTTGTCACCCTGAATAGCCTTCCCCGCTTGATTCTCACATAGCAAACATCTTAGAAGACACATTGCTCTTGCCTTGAACTTATTCTTGGTTTCGCTGACAACCAGCGCCTGCGTCTCCAGAACCGGCGGGATCAGCGCCAGAGTGAAGCACAGCAGGATGCCGGAGAGGGCCTTGTGCACTCGCTCCTTCTGCATCAGCGGTGACACCGGCATCGACGATAGTTTCAACTGAATAACAAGTTTTAATTAAATAGCCTTTGAAGCAAGGCGTTTTTTAGGGTGCCGTACCCAAAGGGTAAAACGGGACCTTATTACTATGGCTCCGCTGTCTGCCTGTCTGTCCGTCTGTCACCAGGCTGTATCTCATGAATCGTTATAGTTAGACAGTTGAAATTTTCACAGATGATGTATTTCTGTGGCCGCTTTAACAACAAATACTAAAAATAAATATTAAAGGGAGCTCCCATAGAACAAACGTGATTTTTTTGCTCATTTTTGCTTGATAGTGATAATGGCAACAGGTATACGCTTGAAATATTCACAGAATATTTAATTATATATCCACTTTAAAAATAAACAATTGAATAAAAATAAAATAAATGTTTAAGGGGGGCTCCCATACAACAAAGTACGGAACACTTCGTGCGCGAGTCCAACTCGCACTTTAACAGGTTTTTTTTTAAATCATTTTTCAAAGCTAATCAAAATGACCCCTAACGTCAATTTACTGTTAGTAATTGAAGAGTTCCGTCGACCACCGTCTCTCACATTAAATTAACATAATAAATAAACATAATAAACACAGCGACGGATTGATTGAGATTGATTAGTTGTAGCTAACCAGGCGGACACTGGTGAATGCTCTTTGGTCTACCATTAAAGAAAATAAAAAGAAGGTCGTGCTAATTATTACAATAGGTAGGTATGTTTTGACCGAGTGAAGCGAATCCTTCAAAACAACTTGGACGAACGGACGTCTATTTTTCCGACCTTACGTTGGTAGGCAAGTAATTAAACGCCAAACGGCGCAAGTACCTACCTAAGATTTCGTGTTATTATTATATTAAAGTAATCTTTATAAGTCTTATAATAAACTGACGTTGTAAAAAATGTATCTAATTAAAAAAATTAATTAAATATATCCACATCTCGATTTAAAATTTGTTGATAAAGATAATTATTATTTACTCCACTTGGAAAACTAACCTTGACCATCATTTGACGATATGAGATTACATTCGAATACCAATAATTTTTTTATTTACACTAAAACTATAATATATAACTCTTATCGATAAATTCGAATACTTTTGTATAGCCGAAATAGCTCAGTTGGGAGAGCGTTAGACTGAAGATCTAAAGGTCCCTGGTTCAATCCCTGGTTTCGGCAATTCTTTTTGCTCACATTTTATGTTTATTTTCAACTAGCGGTGCTCAGATAACTGTCCTTACTGATTTTGTTACAATCTATTGCTATTTGCAACTCATTGAATTTATTTTAAAGCTTAGTGCTCAATTGTTTGATTGAAAATGATTCAATCGCAGACTGCAATAAAACGAAAAAGATATTCGCTCTGCGAGTAAAACAGTAACAGAAGTTGTTTGTTATAATAGTACCAATTTACTAAACTACTGCAGTGCCAATAGTCCTGCGCGGAGGTGAAGGTTGGGGTGCGCGGTGAACTCCGTGCTGCGGACGCACATATTGTGTAACGTCGATATGTACCTCATAATTAGGCGGACCCGCGCTGGAGTATTGCACGATGGCCTGGCTGATGGCTAGCTGCAGGGCTAGGAAGCCTGCGCGCAGGTGCGGGTTGGGATGCGAAGTGAAATCCGTGCTGCTCGCGTACCGTGCGCGTTCCGTGCTGCGTATGCTGAACTTCCACATATTACCTTCCTGGAACATATTTTTTATTTGACTTAGTGATGAGACGAGCATGTCGGTCACCATTCGTTCGACCGTTCGTCGTTCAGTCGTTCGTTCATAACTGAATTAAAAGCCAGTTTCCATTCTTAATAAGCCGCAAGCAGTGAGCGGTGAGCAGGCCGCCTTTTTTTTTATTTCACTGAGTGATCGTCACGATCAAGTCGTTCTCCTGATGGTAAGCGCTACACCTGCCGATAACAGTTACAGTGCCACCCAGAAGTTTGCATTGCATAATCCTGCGCGGCACTGCACTGCGCTCGTCACCCTGAGACATCGGCTCCAAAGTATCATATGCCCAGTAATTTCGCTGGAAACAGTGCCCTTTAAACCGAAACAGAGTAATGTTTGCACAATACTGCATAGCAGATGAATATCTGGCAAAGGTATCTTCCCCAGGCGGTCTCTTGCAGAAAAAGCCTCTCACTCCTTACTACTATTGGGGATATTCCCAATAAACAGTACAAACTTAGCACAAACCATCGGCTTCCATATTATCCACAATACAGGTTTCTCTATCGGCCGCGGCGTATCTTTGGTTTCCTTGTAAAGATTGTTATTCAAATCATATTCTGTCTCAGCGCGCATTACAGCTGCAAACAGTGAAAATATTCTGTATATTCTTTATAGTATTATTCTTTGTATACCGCTTAGGGGTGTCGTTTGCTAGAGGTGTCGAATCTACCTCTTTGGGGGCTAGAAGGAGGTACAAAAAAGGATGCCGCCACATTATAAGATTACATGCGATGGAGTCTTAAACAATGTAACCGCGAACGCTCACGCTTATTCCTTCCCAAAAGTTACATGATCGACTGTTCGTATAACAAAACAACATGAACTCGCTATCTCCAACCGTTTTAATCGGTCTTTGTTTTAAGCAATTACTTGTCTAATTAGTCTTCGTCGTTTCCCGTGGTCCCCGCCACACTTTACTACACTGACAGACTTTTTTGTTTGCAGAGTTAGATGCGTGCCGGGTCCATAGATTGCTATTAAAACGTCCTTGGACGGAGTCAAGCACTTACAAATGTTCAGGCTCAGAGCGACCAGGTCCATGATAGCCATGTAGGGCTGCGTGTCCGGGGTGAACCCCACGACGTTTTTCTCGCCGAGTGACGCCAGCAAGTCGGCCGTGGTGAGCGGGGGCTCCGGCTCGGCCTCCAGGGGCGTCAGAAACACCGGCTCAGCTATGTACACGGCCACCGTGAACAGGAGGGATGCGAAAATGGTCTCCGCTAGAAGGACGCGCCATCTCCGTCTGGGAATAAGGACATGTTTCGATACAAACGTGCTGCGTACATTAGGAGTAGGTCCCCAAACTTTTTACTAAGATGGTGGACGAGCGGTGGCATGTGTGTTTGGCAACTCAATAATATCGGATTCGAACCTCGGCCTGAACCAATGACATCTAGTTAGTTATATGGGCATTCCCATCTCACCAATAATTTGTCTATGGCTTCGTGCTTCGGAGGGCACGTTAAGCCGTCGGTCTCGGTTGTTGTCGATTGATAGCAGCGTTAGGCCACGTCAAAGGCCCTTGGGCGGCCTGCGCTAGCTCATTCGACAACCACAGCATCTAATCCATCTTTATTGGCGAAGTTTCGGAAATTATGTGCTACTAGCTGTGCCCTGTCACGCTTCGCTGTGGCACATTCGAACATTCGCTGATATGTCACTGATGAAAAAAATTGATAAAAACAATCCTTGATGCGGATTATATAACATGCTTAAATTTCAGCTCGACCGGTGCAGAACTTTTTGAGTTTTTGAAGCGTACACAAACCAACATAACATTTTTATATATATAGATAATAGATAATTACTATGGGTTACATTTATATTTTGGGAAAAAGTATGTCATCGACAGGAAACTGAGTTTTTAATTTTGGTAAGTACTTCTGTATGGGGAGTAGGAGGAACAAGAAAGTCGTATTAGATAGTGGACACTCGTAGATTTGGGAACTGTTCGACGAATTCAGAAGAATATATCCGGTTTAAGGTAGACAAAGACTTATAACCCAAAGAGACCCAAATTATGGAAACAGAGAATTCTTAAGTAGGAATATATACTCACTGTCTCTGTAGATAGCTTTTCCACATTAAAACATATGTGTGCCTTTGGAATTTGCTGTGGTGGGTCTTTATTGGCTCCTCCCTCAAATTCATTTTAAGCTTCAGCTAATTTCAACCTTAATCCGATCTTAATATGCTAATTATTTTCATTTAGACTTATTTTCAATTTGAATACGATGTATTTTTGGTTCTAGAGTTTATTTTTTTTACAATATTTTCGTTATAGATGTCACAATCAAAGAGCTTAGACACTACGTTAGTCACAAATGACAAATAGTTTTTTTTTCAAAAGTAACTCTACTCTTTACAAACTCTTTTCAAGTTGTTACAGAAGGAGTTTTTAGTTTGTTTTTCGTTCACCTGGTGGTAAGCGCTACGCCTGTCCTTAACAGTTACAGTGCCACCCAGACCTTTGCATTGCATTATTCTGCGCGGCACTACACTGCGCTCGTCACTGTGAGACATCGGCTCTAAAGTCTCAAATACCCAGTAATTTCTTGTTTTTTATGTATTTTGTTTTAGTTAAATTGCTATTATTGAAATTGGGCTTACATAATTTATCTGTTCAAGAACTGGTAAATTATTCAAGCGTTACCATTTCCCAATAGAAATATTCTTTGAAAATCCAATCCCAAGCGATTCACCTGAAGGCTATATTCACTAATTATTAGTCGATGTTACACAACATTGAGCAATCATTTAGAAAATTATGTCCTTTCAATTGTTTACCATTCGTCGATAAGCGTCAGATAAAAACCGCAAATTTCCCTAGAACTACCAAGAACGCTGTCATTGACCATGGCTAAAGCTTAAAACAAATATTTGGACCACGTAGATTCCACATCAGGTAATTTCCCTAGTCACTGTACAAAGCAAATTATTTATTTGTCTAATTTTTAACAGCACACAATTGATTTTGAACCATAATTTCAGCATGATAGCTCTGTATTCTGTAGCTGGTTTCAAATGGTTCAGTGAGCAAACAATGTTTGGCGTTAGAATTCTCAGGTAGGGTCAAATTTAACGTCTTTTAGCGAATATAAATGTGGAATAGATTTGTAGTGAGATCAGTTTGACGACGTAAGAGCACACAGAATAGCTACCTACATTGTAATAAATACATTTGAGTTATATTACTGTGATTTTATGTGCACGATGGCGAGTATTCGTGTTGTTTGTGCCGGATTGGGCGTTCTGCTTTTAATTCATTTCAATGATGCAGGTAAAGTCTATTAAGTTTTTATGCTCGGAGCTGTTCTTTCCATGTTCCTGCATCCCCTATAATTCAAAGGTGCATGAATTCTATAACACCAGTCTAAATTATATTCAGCATTTTAAATGTATTTCAATAGCTGTCTGTCTGATTGCTTCTCCATTCACATCGTGGTACTTCTTTTATATCAAAGATGCCTGAATTCTATAACATCTGTCTGAGCGATATTCAGATCTTAAAAATGTGGCCTTCTAGTAGATTCTCCATTTAGCTACACCATGATACTAAGAAACCTCTTGATACGATTTACGGGATGGTCAGTGATCCATCAATAAAAAGGTATTCACAGGGACAGTATTCTTATGCCATATCTCAGTATCAGCATGCATGAGTACTATATATCTCACTTGGTGACCACGTGTTAAAAGGTGGTAAGCAGATACATGCTAAGCCTAGGATGGAAACTGGCTTGAAAGACCTACGCATTACGCAACACCTCGACAGACCCCTATTTACAGATACCGATAGATTTTCTGCTTGAGCTAGTAAGCAGGGGAGACATTATAGTGCCCTAGTTTACGTTTGCATTGTTTCTTCCGAGATGTAATGAATACTTTTTGCCCACAGCCGTTCGTGTAGCGCGGTCACCTCAGTTCGGGGGCGGTTCCTTCAGCCAGGCACAAGCCAGCGCGCAGGCTGGTGGCGGTGGCAACTATGGACGCTTTCCCCCACAGGCCTATGGGGGCGGGGGAGGGTATGGGTATGGAGGCGGCTATGGAAGGCCTAACTATGGCGGCAGACCCAACTTTGGGGGCGGTTATGGTCAAGGTAAAAATGGGGCAGTTTTAATTAGAAAGTATCAAAATTGTAACACTAATAAAGAAATATGGTAGAAAAAGATTTGAATCAGTTATTTACGCTTTGGATGAAATAATCTCGTGGTTAGATCAGAATAAGTATCCTCGTTTGTTTTAGCTGAAAGGATAACTTCTTGTTACTTCTGGTACTCTTCTGGTACTTCACCTCTTGCATTCTGAAGATGTGAAGAATCGGCACCATACCCCTTGAGTTCCATCCCATAATACAGTAGTATACACCGATGAAGATTATCAGTTCCGGCGGTTCCAACCCGCACTTTAAGGCAAAATTCAGCTCAAGCCCCATTGAGGACTATTGTTAATTGACGAATAGCCAAATTTCTTTTGTAATAGTACGGACCTTTCTGTTGCAGGTGGCTTCGGCAGACGTTCTGGAGGCGGTTCCATCAGCATCTCCAAGAGTATCAGCATCAGCCGCGGTGGCGGCGGTGGTAGCGGCGCGCAATCCAGTGCCGGATCCATTGCTGCTGGGAAGTGACCCTAACCATGACTGAGTAGATTTATTTATTGTAATTTTAATTATATTGTTTTATTTTAATAAAGTGCATCGTTGTAAACATAACATTATGAGTTTAATTCTTGAGATTATATTTTTCCTCGCCACCTCTATTTTTATAGCATCGTCGGGTTGACTCGTATGCTTTAGTATAAATATAAAATGTTCCAGGTGCTCCTCGTACATATTCATGTTAAAAGTAGCATTCTCAACTAGTCAACCTGGAGATACAACCAAACAGGCGAATGCTACATAGCATTATGTCCTCTCTGTGCATTGCATTAGCTGCTTACTATAGGTGAATTATTTATATTAGGAATGCCCTTGCAAAAGACTTATTGAGCAGTCAAGCGTGGACTATTTTTAAAAAGTTCTGATATTATTCTAATTTTCCCAAAAATAATTTGGTTTAATACACAATGGGTTTGCACTCCCATGATATTACTGTTCATTGCTGGCAGTGCGAAGGTAAGGCTAATAATATAAGAATTCACTAAAACCCGGCTGGTAGGATAGACCAAAAAAGAGATGGACCGAACTCTGTTTCTTTTACAAATATCTCCAGCTGACACTGCAGTGGATTCCAAAACAGAAAAATAGGAAGTAATTGTGGATGAATTATACACATACACACGTACCTATTGAGAATATCGTCGTCCTATCTTGCAGCCATTCCACGACATTGAAAGGTACACCGTAAAAATCCAAAGCGGTAAACAGTTCCATCAGGCTTTACATACTTAGGTAAGTACCTATAGAAATGTATAAACATGGTGTGGTTGTCACTTGTGTGCACTTCAAATCAAATAGTGTGACTTTCGTACCTCATTCATAGAGGAGCTCTTAGCAGATAAATTCAATCTGGCTGGTATTGTTTGTATTGCGAAGTAGTCGATAATTCACATCCTCCTCGCCATCCTGTATAAATGTGCGAGCTTCTGAATTTGGCTTCAGAACAAATCCATATTCTGACAAGATGGGTAGACTGATGGTTGTACTCTTGGCTCTGGCTGTCCTCGTGGTTAATGAGGCTAACTGCCATGCACTACGGGACAAAGGTATTCATAGAATCATAGTTTGAATTGGTCTGATTTAACAGCGATTTGATTTCACCTTGTGGACTGGTGCTCACTATGTTGACTTCCTTTACCTGGGCATCATCATCATCATCATCAACCCATAACGTCCCACTGCTGGGCACGGGTCTCTCCTCACTTTCGTGAGGAGGGTAAGGCCATAATCCACCACGGGGGCCCAGTCCGGATTGGTGGATAACATACCTACCTCCGAAATAATTCTCGGGTAGGTATGTGGGTTTCTTCACAATGTTTTCCTTCACCGAAAAGCGAGTGATAATTACGTACATATGTTTTACAGAAACACATTGGTACGTGCGTGCACTGGGATTTGAACTCACGACCTTCTGATTGGAAGGCGGACGTTCTCCCACTAGGCTACCACCGCTTCCTGGGCAATTAATGTGTATCTCTAATGATAATGAAACTGAACTTCATTCGATATTTTTAGTATAAATTCTGGATCAGGATCATCGGTGGCCTAGTTGGTGACGAGCCCGCTTTGAAACGAAATCCGGGCTCGTTTCACGCACTGGGCAAATATCTGTAAAACCAACAGATTTTCTCAAAATCTGGGTGTGTAACCATGATCCGTGTAATTCCTGATTCCCTACCTTCAGGAAATCGGATAAAAGGGTGTGCTTACTGTAATTGTATTGTTTACAGAGATGAATGTTTAAGTTGATCCACGGAGCGTATCTGACCTTTTCTGGTATTACAGGACCTGGCTTCGGCAGGCCCGGGTTGGGTGGCAGCAGAGGTGGCTCCAGCGGCGGTTCAATCAGCATCTCCAAGAGCATCACCATCAGCAAGGGTGGCAGCGCGCAGTCCAGCGCACAGTCCAGCGCTAGCTCTGGAGCAAGAACTGGATAGTACCAGAACACCTGGAGCAATTGTTTGATCAGTCAAAACTTAGGTTAAAATAGGTGTTTCCATGAATCAAATATCAGAGCCCTGATGGATAACAAAGTGTGATGACAAATACTTAATAAATTAGTTAGTAAGTACTTAATTAATTTGGTATACTTTTGGAAGGGAGCTGGTATAACAAAATAAATTTTCAAAGTTTTGTTTTCAAGAATAAAAAGTTAAATGTATTGATTTGGTTTTACTTGCCTCCTATTATGCCAATCCTCTAAAGGATTTGAAATCCTATTATGATAATTGGTAGCGAAAAGCAGATTATCTTTGACTTAATATAGTGGTTTGACTTAAGTTGGGTATTAGCTGTCCCACGCAACTTAGACAAGAATCTAGAATCTAGAAATTGGCACATAAATCTCATAATTAAAAACATGAATTTCCAAATCTTTGTGTTGGAAGAGAATTTTTTTAACAATTTGTTATTTCAACTGAGTTTTATATTAGGGAATATAACTGAACAATAAAGTGGTTATTATTTATTATTATTATTATATAAACACTTCATAATAAGATCTTATGACACTGAATGGAATCAGGCTTGTGTCTGATTTGGCTGATTTTAACTATGAACCCTAGTTTTTTCTGTTATTCGTCCACCCTCTGGTGTGACACCAATGGTGTCAGAGCTTACCCAGCTGCCCAACGGCCTCTGGTGTGGCTTTAATTGCTATCAGCCCATAAGGAACCCTCAATTTTTATGGGATGAAATCACCCTATGTTCTATTCCAGGATCTAAAGTATCTATATCCTAAATTTCATCAAAATCCGTTGTGCTGTTTTGGCATGAACAGAAGAGAAACACAGAAACACACAAACTTTCGCATTATAATTTACAAACACACACATAATTCTCCTTTACTATTTAAATTATGCAATCTATTTGCAGAGTAAAATTTAAAGGAACTGCACAGGTATCCTAACTTACACAGTTTATTAAAACTAGGTCTCTACGTAATTATTACTCGCTTTTCGGTGAAAGAAAACATCTTTATGAAACCCACTTACCCGAGAATAAGAAGTATATTATCCACCAATCCGGACCCAGTCACTGTTGTGGGTATGGCCTGATCCTGCTCATGAAAGTGAAGGAAGACCCGTGATTACGATGATGATGATGATGATAGGTCTTTGAAAAATGCGAAAGTGCCCAGAATGCTGCCTGTATTGACAAACTGAATTGCAACAGAGCCAGTAGACATACTTAAGAGACAGTTTTATGGTCACATGAAGTGTTGCCAGGTCCCGAATTCAAGAACTCCATCTACACCTACCGCTGTTGGTAAATATCACGTAATTAAACAAATTGTCACACCACTATAAGAAATTCAATGAAAAAGTTGGTAAATATCACAGAGATATAGTAGTATATGTAATCTATCGTAAAACCATAATATCTACATTACCTTGTCTATACCTAGTCAAGTTTATTGGGAGCTTTTTGAAAACACTTTTAAACTTTAAAAAGTATTTAATCAGAAAAGTGATATTCTATTATAACTAATTACAAATGAGAAGTCCGAACAAAGTTATATGCTCGAAACGACTGCTTAATAATAATCTTAGTACTAAAAAACATCGCACGACATCCCACGCGCTCACCGGAGGGCCGGAGACGGCCCAGACGCTACGATAGCATTCTAGTTAGGGCTGACTGTTATCAAGCGCCCAGGTGCGCGCATAACTCCTCCCTCATCAAGTGCGAAATTATCGGGTTCCGTTGAGATCTGGATCGGGTTCCGATGATTTCGCATAAACATTTTTTTTAAAACGATAAATGATAAAACTAATGAAACCTATGGCTAAAAACACATATAATAAGACGGTTCCTAAACTAATGCTTTTTGTGTCAATTCCACTGAAATTCACTATTTCATGCCCTTCACTATACACTTCACTTTCTTTTAATTTTAGAATACGCGAAAAATGTCTCATTTCTTCCAAATTGATGTTCTTGATATTGATTGAAGTTGAAGGAGGCGAATTAGTAGTTTTCAATTCAGGTAGGGCTATAATTGGCGTAACTTTGTATTGGAGATTTTCAGCAAACGTGCGTTGATATGATAATTTCAATTCATTCAGGTAAACTACACAATTTTCAGTAGTTGAGACAATATAAGTACCACATAGGGACTCCTTCATATTGTCCTCCTCACATTTTTCTGCTATTATAGTCGGTTTTCGTGCAAATACAATCCAGCTGTCCAAACTGATCCGCTGGACCTTGATGTCTTCCACTTCGACGACATACGGTACGCAAGTAGTCAGATCTGTCTGAAACTCCAGAAGCTGTTCTGCACAGGTCGATGTTTTGAACTGTATTACGTTATCATCGGTACATAGGAACTTATCAGCATCAATTTTCTCGCATGGCTTTGTGACAGGCAGGTATTTAGAACTTTTCGCCAAAAGGTAAGGGAAGTCGGGAAATATTAAAATAGTTTTGTTAATCGAACCTTGAAAATTTGGTATAGAATAAATTTTAAAATAATTGTATATATTTTTGTCAGTCAACGGTATTTCTAAAATAAATGTTATCTGGCTTTCCTTTACATAAGCTTTTACTTTAATGATTCTCTCGAATTTTAACAAATTGCCTTCACTTACTTCATATATTAAATTATGGATCTGCTCTATGGATTTAAGAATATATAATAGCTCATTCGGGTTTATAATTGATTCATGTAGTACAGAGACCTTAGTAAATGCCAATGCTGTTTCTATCTCATTAAGCGTTATATAAGTAGTCCTAAATGTACTCATAAACGTGTCGAACATATTTAAAACATGTGTGAGATATAAGCAGTTATTTTCTTTATTATTTCCGGACTTTATAATTTCTTCAATTCTTTTCAATCTTTTATCTAATATTAAAATATTGTCATTTGAGGTTTCTGTACTATTAACAAAGTTATCCAACATTTTAGTTACCAAAGTCATCTTCTTATCCAAATCGTTTTGCCTAGAGCCAATCTGTGAGATTTTTTTATCATAACGAATTGCATCCTCATAATCTAAGTTTCCTGAATTAACACTGCTCTCACTGATTGAATCCGATTGCAAAACTCAAGATAATTTTCTGTCTGTTTAATTTTTAAGCTTTCTAATTGTATAGCTATGCATTCTTCACTTCTTTGTTCGCCAAAATGTTGGATTAGTAATTCTTTAAATTGTGCCCAAGTTTCAATATCCTCCCTTTCACTTATCAAAGCTGCTGCTTCATCTATCAACCTACTTGTTATCGTATGCATAATGTACGCATTCTGCTCTTGATCACCATGATATTTAAGAATCAGATATTCACACTTCCTTAGAAATAAATTTAAGTGACGTTTATCTCCACCAAAAAGCGGGATAAGCTTCAGCATCTCATTAGGTATCATTTGAATAGTAGTCATTTTATAATAATAATTATAATTACTGCACTATTTAAAATAGTCAACTAATAAACTATTTCACTTTTAGTAAAAAACAAAAACTATTTAATTTTTAGTCAACAACAAAAACTATTTAATTTTTGTCAACTAAAAACTATTGTCACAATTGACATTAATTATAATAAAATAACTCATTTTATTTTTCATTTATATTTTAATAAAGTTAATTAATTTAAAACGGAATTTAATTGTTTCGCTAAAAGGTCAATTTATTTTAAACAAGCTTTACTTTAATTACTTTATAAATTCAATTGATTAATAAACTGAATTTAATTTATTTAGTTAAAACTAACACTTTTATAAAGTCAATTGCATTAAACTGGCTTTAATTTATTTACTTAAAACTAACACTTTTATGAAGTCAATTGATTTTAAATTGGCTTTAATTTATTTACTTTAAACTAACACTTTTATGAAGTCAATTGATTTTAAATTGGCTTTAATTTATTTACTTAAAACTAACACTTTTATAAGTCAATTGATTTTAAATTGGCTTTAATTTATTTACTTAAAACTAACACTTTTACCTATTTTGAGGCAAAACCAGATAAGTTATAATGGACAAGGTTCGATTCCAACTATAACGAAATACGGGAAAGGATAGCGAAAAATTCACTCACCAGCCAATCACCATCATGGTCTCCTTATATCCTTGACGAATTTTTATTTGGTTCGTGTACCGCACACACGCCGAACATCCGCGAATTTAGCGTATTCTTCACACAGTTTCCGCGAAAGACGGCGCAGCAAACGCACGATACTACCGTCTGCGCCAGTCAAGTTTATTGGGAGCTTTTTGAAAACACTTTTAAACTTTAAAAAGTATTTAATCAGAAAAGTGATATTCTATTATAACTAATTACAAATGAGAAGTCCGAACAAAGTTATATGCTCGAAACGACTGCTTAATAATAATCTTAGTACTAAAAAACATCGCACGACATCCCACGCGCTCACCGGAGGGCCGGAGACGGCCCAGACGCTACGATAGCATTCTAGTTAGGGCTGACTGTTATCAAGCGCCCAGGTGCGCGCATAACTACCTAGGTACACAAATATTTTAATAAACTAGCAGCTCGCCGTGTTTTCACCCGCGTAAACTAATATCCCACATCGTTAATATTAAAGGGGGTAGAAAGTATTCTATGCTCAGCGGGGCTATGCAGCACGGTGCGGATCAGCTCGAGTTCGTTTCATTTTGACGTTTGATTGCCACGGGACTCGTCATTCGTATTGAAATGACGAGTGCCGTGGCAATCAAACGTCAAAATGTAATTGCTACCATGTTCACAAAAACTGAAAAAAACATTAATATTATGATGAGTACACATTTTTTGAAATTTGTATGACGACGTCCGTTGCAGTTCTGTTTTGTATTTTTTTTTTGGTGTACAGTAAAGAGTTTTCTATTCTATTATATTTTTTTCTATTCTATTCTATTCTAAGCTATTGTATAATCGTGCGTTTGTATTTTTCGGATTTAAAAAAAAGTGTTATCGTTTTCCTTGATTTCCTCATCATCATACACTTTCCCAGATTTCAAAACCGATCCCAAACATGGGGGATGTTTGGTGATCACATGGCACACACTATCTGTGATGGGTGACCGTTTAGAAATTTAGTGGAATCTCATCTGAGCGCTTCCGTTCCATGGATTGTCATGGACACCGGTTGTCGTGGATGGATATCAGCCGGCCGTGTCAAAGGGCCTTGGGTGGACTAACAAACTCAGGCACCTGAGGACGCTATCATTCAGTACGAAATCGATTAATTCATCAGATCAGTTCTATGAGTAAGCTTGTATAGTTTATTTCGCTCTAGTAGAAGCACACACGGACGCAGGGGTGAAAACTGTTCCGTTTCATTATTGTTAATACGGAACACCAACAACATGACATAATATTATCATGAAATCATTTGAATTTCGCTGGTTTTGCCAAAGTACCTACTAGATACTATGCAAATTTGTCTGCAGTCCAAATAAACTGTGCGAATTTCCTACTGTTGCTACATGTGTTATTTGAAGTACCAATTAGCCGTCAATCATCGCAGGAGGATACCATTCTTGGAAGCCGCCGGTTATCACATCCTCCTGTTTACGTATAAATGTGTGAGCTGCTAGATTTACCATCAGACGAAGTCGGCACTTGGACAAGATGGCGAAAACGATCATTGTATTCTTAGCTCTGTCTATCTTTGTGGCTCACTGCCACGTGCTAAAGGACAAAGGTACATATGACTATTAATTTTTATTATCACAAAATATAATGTGAGTGATGAGAATTTGCTAAAATATTACATATGTAATCAACTATTTATTCCAGAACCAGAATCTAAGAAACCAGAGCACAAAAGAGAGAAACGATCTTGCCACACATGTGACGACGTCGCTTTCGGGCCACCAGGACCACCACCACCACCACCCGGACCCCCGCCTCCACCGCGCTTCTTCCACACACAGAACTGGAGCGGACTCGCCAGAAACGCTGACGGCTCCCAACAAGGAGTCTTCAGCGGTGCCGCCGCCGCTGCTGATCTCGGATCCCAGGCCAGCGGGCAAGCGTTCTCAGTAGCGTCCTCGTCTGCCGGTGCCGGTGCTGGAGGCCAAGGGTCTGGAAACTACGGCGGCCAATCAGCAGGCTATGGTGGCTCAGCCGGCAGCGGTGGCCGGTCTGCAGCAAATGCTCAAGCTCAATCTGGAGGTGGTGGAAGTGCTGGATTCGGAGGTGGTCAAAGGAATTTTGGCGCATACAAAGAATCTGGCTACTCCTACCAAAACAGTGGAAACAAACATTTTGAAGGACACGGGGGCTCGGCCGGCGGTCAAGGCTTTCGTGGCCAACAACAAGGCCAATCTGGTGGTTTTGGTGCTGGAGGAGCAAGAGGTTTCGGAGGCAGTCAGAGCAGCAGTGGAAGTTCAGCTCAAGCGTATGGCTCTGGATCCGGCTCCTCTGGAAATGAACAGCAACAGGTCCAATCAGGAGGTGACTTTGGCCACGGACATGGCCATGGACAGGGCTCCGCTAGATTCCAGGAGTCTGATTCGCTCAGAGGTAACGGTGACCAGCAAGTACAGTCAGCTGGAAGCGGCCAATGGCAGGGTGGTTATGAATCCGGCGCTGGTTCTGGTTCTTCGAGCCAGAGCAGTGCGGCTTCTGGGGGTGCGGCTTCTGGAGGTGCGGCTTCTGGGGGTGCGGCTTCTGGGGGTGCGGCTTCTGAGGGTGTGGGACAGGGAGCCTCAGGAGGCGCTGGTTACGGCGTCTCCGGTGGAGGTGGAGGCGCGGGATCTGGACAAGAAGCTTTAAGTGGAGCCCTGAACTTGGCTTCCCAGGGCTTGCAGTCAGCCCAGCAATCATCAGGCGGATGCAGCACATGCGGCAAAAGCGGCTATGCACTCAGCAATGCCAAGAGTCATTCTGGTAACGCCGTAGCTCTCTCCATTGGTGGTTAACTTAATGTACCTGAACTGTACCTTTGATTTTTAAATGATTGGTTTATGCTGTAAATCTTGTTATGTTTCTATCAAAACTTATTATGAATTATTAAAATAAATAGCCCATAAAACAGTTTTTTTTTATTTCATCCTTTACGTTGCAATTGATGTAAATACACCTTGCATAGACATGGTAAAATGTATATTTTATGTAAACGAACGGTTTTGCATTTGGTTGGCACTCGGGCTTTGCATGAAGTTTGCCTGCCTCTTGCATATTAATCTGAGAAAAAAACTATTATTAGGTGGGAGCGAGTTCTTTTTCCGTTCTCGACAACCTTTTACACCATTATGAAATACATCTAAATAATCTGACTTATTGAGATTATTATTAGTTTTTTTTTTTTCTGTAAGTATAAAAAAATTACACAAGGTAGGTACTTATATTAGTACAAAACAAGAACCAAATAATTATTACGTGACTATCTGTATTTTAATTTATTTACACTTACGCTTTTTTTTTACCAGGACACTTTTTGGCACTTTCACTGAAATTCTTCCTACACAGCCGCTAATTATTAGTCAAGTATATAATAATAATTATAATCGCCAATTATAGTCGCTAAAAATGTGACAGAACAATAACTTATTATGCAGGTGTTACATTGAAAGTGGTCCTTAAGCCCACCCCACATAGTGGCGCACGCCCGCGACTACGTGTACGCTTTCTTTGAACTAACGTCAAAGATACATCTAACATCTTCAATTTTTGTATGAAATCGTTACGTAGTCGTGACCGGGCGTCGCTGTGTATGGCAGGCTTAAGTTGAGCGCCGGGGAATTCTGCCATAGTAGAAAGAGATTCCACGCCATATTTTTAGATTTTAAATTTTTGTTGGATTTTAACCGTGAGGACTTCTAAATGGCATTTTGTTTCTATAAAATTGCCTATTAGCATAAATTCTGCGGTTGGTCTTCCAAATGAATAAATCTATACATATAAAAATGTTATGTTGGTTTGTGTACGCTTCAAAAACTCAAAAAGTTCTGCACCGATCGAGCTGAAACTTTAGCATGATATATAATCCGCATCAAGGATTGTTTTTATTTATTTTTTTCATCAGTGACATATCAGCGAATGTGCGAATGTGCCACAGCGAAGCGTGGCAGAATACAGCTAGTAAACAATAAATATTATGCTTGACGTTGCGTGATATGACCACTCAAGAAAATACTCGTACTTAAAAATCTAGCATATCACTGCTACGCGAAATGGGCCTTACAAGATACGCACAGTATATTTTTACACTAATGGGATTATAGGAAAACATCTATATAAAAATGAATCCCAATTTCCCTTGGTCACGCCATAACTTAAGAACGACTGGACCTTTTGCTTTAAAATGTTTGAAATAGTTTCGAACAGGTTTTTACACAAAATAAATATATGGAAAAATTATCCGGAACATTAGAAAATTTCATGAAAACTGATCATCCTTTTTTTCTACGTGATTTTAGTATGAAATCACATTCACGCTGACAATCAACACCCGGTCGCTAGATCTATTATTTTCTAGTCAACCTGCGCCTAACCCATCCGAGAATACATTAGCCTCCTTCCCTGAAAAGTTATTTGAAATCTAATAAACAAAACTACGCACTACAGTATTGTACTGCGAAGTACTAAGTCACGTTTGATATTTACTTATGAATAAAGACTTAAAATTACAGCGAAGCTTACATAACGGTTTATCAACCCATATCGACCCACTGCTGAGCACGGTTCTCCCCTCACTTTCGTGAGGAGTATCAGGCCTTAACACGCCAAGGCGACCCGGTCCAGATTGATGGATAACATACCCACCTCCGAAATAATTATTGGATAGGTACATGGGATTCCTCACGATGTTTTCCTTCATCGAAAAGCGAGGGATATGTTAAGTATCAAAAGATCTTTTAAATTCAATTGAGTAATTTTTCCCATATGTATTTAAAACGAAATTCATCCGAACTATTGCTATCGCGTTCGCAAAGATTCCATGCATCGAATCATTAGATCGCTTATGCACTTATCGATCCACAGTGCACAAGAAGTTGTGGGATTTGAACTCACGACCCTCTCCTTGGAAGGCACAAGTTCTCCCACTAGGCTACCACAGCTTTACAGCAACGCAACATGCAAGTCGATCACATTCGTCTACAGATAATGGAAAAGTACCTGGGTGACCGAGCTTTGCTCGGTATTTTTTTATTTTTTTTTATGACATTTTCTAAAAATGATTCCTAGCTAGATCGATTTATCGCCCCCGAAACCCCCTAAATGACTAAATTTCATGAAAATCGTTGGAGCCGATTCCGAGATTCCAATTATTATATATATATATATATATATATACAAGAACTGCTCATTTAAAGATATAAGATTGGTCAAAACTTTTATTTACAAAGTACATTACACGTTGAATGAGCAATTATTTGTTCATATGCGCCTGTCGCATACGCATGCGGTAACAAAAAACCAGAGTTTGGGGTTCACCTGATTTTGTTACCACTGTTCGTTACCGCCTAGCGCCCATGTTTGCAGGACCACTTATCGTGTTTCCATGAAATCCGAGTAATTTGGGAAGGTTTGAACAATGTTTATTTCGCGGTAAGTATATAAATGTAAACTGTCACGATTTTGGCCATATCATTTCGCAATAATGTGGCGGATAGGCGCTTTGCTCCTCGCCACTGTCTTGGCACAGTTGGCGTCAGCTGATGTTAAAAGTAAGTCTCGATTGCTTATTCAATTTAATGAGAAGGAAGGAATGGTACGTCTTATTAGCGGCATTGTTTCTTGATAACTATACTGGAAGTCCTCAAGTCAAGGGTGAACAGGTATGTTTTAGGCATGCATACACCACCGTCGATGGCGTTGACGGTGGGATTGCAGTCAAATGGTTGCCTGCACCGCATTAAAAAAAAAAAGAACCATTAGTAACAAAATCTAACCTAGTGTCTGTTAGGCATGGCGTCAAGATGGCTGCATTGCTGCGTTGAATCACAACAGCTGTTGTCTATGTGAGATGTTGTCTTTATCCGTCAGATCTCCTCGTTACTCCTCTCCATGCACGGCTGTCTGGAAGAGATCGCTCTGAGCGATAAGACCGCCCATTGTGACACCAATAGTTCAATTAGTTTTGTTCTAGTCATTAAGTTTTCTTTGTTCTGTGGTGTTTCAATAAAGAGTTTATCTATCTCACTTATTTGTTATTTCCTTAATATAACGTTAAGGAGATAACACGTTATTGTCCTAAAATGGCGATTTATATCTATATTGTTCATAAATTACAACAAAAAAATTTGCTTTGAGTCTGGGTGTTTCTGGGACCATGGTCCTCGTAGTTCCTAATTCCCTAGATACAGGGAATGCTAGTTAGGGGTCAGGACCTATGTATGTGATTGTGACGCGATATTATTATTTATTATTAATGGCCATGTTTTTTTTATAGATGGAATCGAATATCCGCAGAGGCTGAAACGCTCCCCGCATTATTATAGTGACTGCGGAGACTACTACCGTCCACCGCCACCACCACCATTCTGGCCACCGCCTCCACCGCACCGAAGATTCTGGCCACCGCCGCCACCGCCGCCACCACCTCCGCCGCCACCAGCCCAGTACGAAGTTTACTCGGTCGCAGACTCGGCAGCCCAGTCGGGTGGCGGTGGCGCCGACAGCCCGCCTTGCTCCACATGTGGCGGCACTGGACAGAGCAATGCCATCAGCAATGCTGAAAGTGTTTCTGGGCAAGCGATTGCTGTTGCTATAGCTAAAAACCATTGAGTGAACTGTAACATTTTAATTATGAATGATGAAATAATTCGCTCTACGAAATGCCTACATTATAATGACTTTAATTCAAATAAGTTAACTAAAATTAGTATTTAAGTTATAGGTAACTAGTACTATTTTATGACTCTGTTTTTTGTTGTAAATAAACTCGTTGATTTTGTTTTTGGCTTTTATTTTTGATAATGACCCCTAGCATTAAATACTTACAGCGCCCCGCGGTTTCACCCGCGTTAACTACTATCTTCACGCCAAAACGACTGAACGGGTTTTGATTAAATTTAGTAGTCAGACACTTTAGGTCCTGGAATACAACATAGGATACTTCTTATTCCGTAAACATGTACGGTTCCTGTGCGATAATTATTAGTGAGGGTGAAGCCGCGGGGCGCTGCTAGTAAAAATAAAGCCTATGACACTCAAAAATAACGTGGCGTTCTAATGGTAAATTCAGTTCAGTATCAAAATCAGTTCAGTAGATCCGGAGATTACCCCCCTACAAAGTCACAAACTTTACCTCTTTATAATACTAGCTGTACCCCGCCACGCTTCGCTGTGGCACATTCGCACGTTCGCCGATATGTCACTGATGAAAAAAATAGATAAAAACAATCCTTGATGCGGATTATATATTATGCTAAAATTTCAGCTCGATCGGTGCAGAACTTTTTGAGTTTTTGAAGCGTACACAAACCGACATAACATTTTTATATATATAGATTAGTATCTATAGAAGTATAGATTTACAGATTCGATCATTTATAGCCTAACTTTTCACGATCCAGACTCTCAGTTAATAATGAAAACGGGACATAACAGCGCAAAACTACGTTATTCCAATGCGCCTTGACCGAGACTCGTCTTATAATAATATTGTTTTATTGCGCGATTATGTCCCGTTTTCATTACACACTACGAAACAATTTTGTCAGCAATATACAGCGTAATGTAACCAGGGCGAACGTGTTGTAGGTTTCGCGTGAGTGGGCCTCGTCGCGATAGCTCGCCTGTTCGCATTGCAAAAATCCAATACAAGCGATCTACATTTTTATTAGGGTTCCGTACCCAAAAGATAAAACGGGACCCTATTACTAAGACCCCGCTGTCTGTCTGACTGTCTGTGCGTCTGTCACCAGGCTGTATCTCGAGAACCATGGTAGTTATACAGTTGAAATTTTCAGATATTATGTACTTCTGTTGCCGTTAGAATAATAATTGGAATAATATAAATAATTAAGGGGGCTCCCATACAACAAACGTAATTTTATTGCTTGTTTTTGCTCGATATTGTCGGCGGTAACAGGTAGACGCTTGAAATATTCACAGAATATTTACTTATCTATTCACGTTAGAAATAAATACATAAATAAAAATAAAAATAATATTTAAAGGGGGGCTCCTATACAACAAAGTACGGAACCGATCGTGCGCGAATCCAACTCGCACTTGGCCGGTTTTGTTACTAAGTAACAAGATAAGGAAGTCATTTACCTGGTGGTAAGCGTCACACCTGCCCATATAAACAGCTTTCTGTTTTGCCAGTGCGCTAGGGTATAAAATTACCGACGTTTGCCTATTTGAAAAAATATGTTTTGTATTCTTATAATCTTATTATAGTCAAAATAGGGTAAGGTGCCAATAAATTAGTAGGGTGCCAACTATAAGGTAGTTTACCCTACTTGCTTACTTACTAGCGTAAAATCAAACTTAAAAAATACAGTTAATTTAAACCACTGTTAAACTAGGTGATTGCCTGGATTAGAGAAAAACCAAGTTTTTGGCTTAAACTTGTGACGCGAATACCATTTTTTCTCTAATTCGGGTCTAAAGTCATGTTTAGGTGCAAACTAAGGTTTAGACCTTCAACCATAATAAGACGGTAGGTCCATATTCTTGTCTGCTTATTATATATCGTTCCTTGGTCGGTATTAGGTCCTGTAACAGAACATCATTTTTTTATATTATTTATTGAGTACAGTGTGTATGTGTATTATTAAAACATAAGTATTAAATGTATTGTGACTGTTAAATACTGTAAGTACGCCACCCACCCTACTATCGAAAAATGTTCTTTACTGTCCATCCAAAGGTTGTCTGGCAGAAATCGCTTTCAGCGATAAGACCGCCCATTGTACTACCCTTGTTTACCTATTGTAATTCTTCTGTACTGTGTTTAATTTTGTTTCTGGTGTACAATAAAGAGTTTTTCTATTCTATTCTATCATCCTTTTTATTTTGTAAATATCGACGGTTCCTGTGGGATAGCAGTTAACGCGGGAAAAACCGTGGAGCGCTGATAGCACTGCAATGCAATGGAAATATGTGTAAAACATGACGTCAGAAGAATGAAATGACGACTTATAAATGTTTGGATTTCAAAATATCGTTATATTAAATGACTCAATAAGCGAAGACTAGAAGAGACCAAATCACCAGCATCCAACAAGCTTGCTTCAAGAGTTCTACATAGCTTGACATAGAAACTTAATTATGAGCCGAAATTCTGACACCAATACTGGCAAAAAGTAATGAAGTACTAATCAAAAGCAAACGCAAAAACTTTCTGGTAATAAACATCTGCCTAATTTCCGTCAGGGCGGGTCGTTTGGCACTCATCGCCACACGACTCTGTGATTTGTGACTATAATATAAACCTTATCTTGAAGGCAATTAATGCGTCAGTTGCTGAGAAACTAAATTCAAGTTCATACGAACAAGGTGGAGCAATGAAGCGAGTGCTCCAATACAAGCTATATTAAAGCTATACCATATTTTCTAGTGTTTCCCATGACTTGAAGCACCTTGATTTTAAGCTGGGTCCACATCTTGGACCATGACCGAAAAAAAAAAAGAATTCGCTTTCAGCGATAAGACCGCCCATTGTACTACCCTTGTTTACCTATTGTAATTTTTCTGTAATGTGTTTATTTTTGTTTCTGGTGTATAATAAAGAGTTTTTCTATTCTATTCTATTAATGACCGTGACCGTGACTCCGTGACCATGTCACGGTACTTACTACTCTAATGGATAAGGGCTCTGAAAATTTCACGCGGCCCCCTCAGAACGTTTCTGAGTGTATCGTTGTGTGGCATTAGTTCGTGTCGTAATAAATTCGCGTAACAAAACCCATTCTCATTTGTGTTACGTCACGGCTACTGGTAATGATCTGGGAGTTACGGTCACGGTTACAGGTGTGGACCCAGCTCTAGGCTACGGCACATAATAACTATTATAAATAAATATAATTATATTGAGCAACTGGTTATGTTAATGTTTGTCATGGATAATCTTGTGATACCTTTAATAAAAGAAAAAAATAATTTATATACCAATAGCAATCAATAATTCAGTCATATGTTAAAATTTTTACGATATCACATAAAAAGGAAAAAAAGACTAATTATGTGCGGAGTATCAATAATTTAGCTTATAACTTATAATATAACAGAGGAAATAAATAATAAAGTTTCTATTTTAAAATTCGCTTGAGTCACGGAGCCAGAAAGTTAAAACACTTTTAAATTATTAAACCCAAACATAAAAATTTATTTTTACTTTTACCTAATCGGAATAAAAACAGAAGTCTATTTTTAGCCCCCGACGCAAAAACGAATGTTATAAGTTTGACGTCTCTCTCTCTCTCTCTCTGTGTGTGTGTGTATGTAGCTCCAGAACGAATGAACCGATTGTGATGTTGTTTTTTTTGGAACAGAATTGATTATCTTTGAAATATTTAAATAAATAGTAGGTTAGGTCACCAACAAAAGTCGCTGACCATCAAAAATTTTCCTAATTTAAAAAAAATAGATTATATTGTCTCTAAATTGGAAGTTAAGAGCTGTTAAGCGATTTCTAAGGCTGACTGTACCTGAGGTCAAATTAAAAAATAACGCAAACATATTTCTAGCTACTACAAATACCAACATAATAAAGTTGAATAAATAGATGTTAATTTATATTAAAATACTTTGGTATCCATATCAAAATAATCATATATTTTTTTATATAAAACTAGCTGTACCCTGCCACGCTTCGCTGTGGCACATTCGCACATTCGCTGATATGTCACTGATGAAAAAAATATATAAAAACAATCCTTGATGCGGATTATATATCATGCTAAAATTTCAGCTCGATCGGTGCAGAACTTTTTGAGTTTTTGAAGCGTACACAAACCAACATAACATTTAAATATAAATAGATTACTTATAAGTCTAAAGATTTTCCAAGGAAATACAATCTTAATAAATCTACGCCTACGCAGAACCTTCTTATTTCTGTTTTGGGCAAAACCCAATAAGATGCAAATTCAAATAGCGGAAATAGAAACTTCCTCTTTACAGATTGAAGATAGCATTGTAAGTGATATCCCAAGAAGACGTTGGTATATGGTAATCTAGAGCCTTGGTATTCAAAATGTATTGTTTTAGAAATAGTCTAAAGGACTATGGATCGTACCGTGCCGTTAATCTATATATATAAAAATGTTATGTTGGTTTGTGTACGCTTCAAAAACTCAAAAAGTTCTGCACCGATCGAGCTGAAATTTTAGCATGTTACTCGTATATAATCCGCATCAAGGATTGTTTTTATCTATTTTTTTCATCAGTGACATATCAGCGAATGTGCCACAGCGAAGCGTGCCAGGGTACAGCTAGTTTATTATAGTTTTCAAATTATTTCTTTGGACTTCAAATTAATTTACTCAAGACTACTGAACCAAGTACCATGAAACTAATATGATACCACCCTGAATGTTGACCTTCCCAGATATTTTCTTGCATATCTTTCTTGCAAGATTTTACCTGAACATATTAATTATGTGAACCGGTGGTAGCCTAGTGGGAGAATGTCTGCCTTCCAAGGAGAAAGACGTGAGTTCAAATGCCAATGCGTGCTCGTACCAATGTGTTCATGTAAAAAACGTATGTACGTAATTATCACTAGCTTATCGGTGAAGAATAATATCGTGTGGAAACCCTACCCGAGAATTATTTCGGAGGTAGGTATGTTATCCATCAATTTGGACCGTGCCCCTGTGGTGGATTATGGCCTAACCCTCCTCACGAAAGTGAGGGAATACCCGTGCTCAGCATTGGGACAATATCCCTACTTTATATTATAAATGCGAAAGTAACTCTGTCTGTTGCTCTTTCACGCCTAAACTACTGAACCGACTGAAATGAAATTTGGTACAGAGATAGTCTAGACTCTAAAAAAGGAGATAGAGTACTTTTTATCGCGAAAAAAGCATTCCAAGGGTTTGAAATAGGGGATGAAAGTTTGTATGGAAGTTTCGTCATTTTTGAAGCTAGAAGCTTGAAATTTATTTTTTAGGCTTTTGATTAGATATAAATAAATTTGGCATTGAAAGTTTGTAAAAAATTACCCTTGAGGGGGTAAAATAAATATAGGGGATGAAAGTATGTATGGAAATATGTAAGGTTTCGGCTAAACCACTGCACCGATTTAAAAAATTATTTCACTAATGGAAAGCTACATTGACAGCAAGTAACATAGGCTATATTTTATCCCCATATTCTCGCGGGAACAGGAACTACGCGGGTGAAACCGCGGGGCGCAGCTAGTGATGATATAAATTATTATGCCTACTCCGTCAATACTAACAACAAGCCTAACAAATTATTCCAACAGCAAAAACTGTTGTGATATGCCTGTTCAAAAAAAATGCGTATGAAGCAGGACAGAAATAGTTTTTTCTATCATAGTTCACACTGCCACTAAAAGCAAGACAGCTTGATTGGTAACCGTAGAAAACTTAACACGTTTTGCCACCTCGCTCACATAGGCCGGAGAAGCTTGGCGCCCGCCTGGCTGGCGGCGCTTTGTAAAAATAATCACGAAATACGGCAATAAGATGAATTTATTTCGCGAAAATATATAGTAAGATAAGTAGATAATGCAGGGTCTTAAGTATGTAATGTCTTAAGTATAGGTCATGCAAGTATACAAAATTTAATATGACGATAATAAAAAAACAAAAAATTGAATTCAAAATGACACGGTCGCTAACATTAGTATCAGTTGCCATTAGGGTATAGGTGTAGGCCATACTGTGGAACGGGCAAAATTTTAAGTATTTTACAAGTAGAATAGAATAGAATAAGAGTTCCAGAAAAAAAAAGTTTATTAAAGCAAAAAAATACTGGCTTTGCATCATCACTTTCAACGCTTGTCAGCTTGTATGCCATGTTCTAGGTGAGCAATAAATTAAAAAATTATAAAAAAACCTATTAAAATTTATAAGGATGCCAAGAGGTCAACGTTAGATCAAAATATGGAAATGCTTAGTTCATTGACTTAATGTAAAAAGTGTGGGTACTCATTAGTCACAGGTGCATTCGTTAGGTATCTTACTAACATAATAATAATCTTACTAATAAATGCAAAAGTTTGTGTGTTTGTATGTTTGTCCTTTCTTCACGCCGAAACGGCTGAACGGAATTTGATGAAATTTATTAGTATACAGATACTTTAGATCCTGGAATAGAACATAGGATACTTTTCCCGTAGGAAATTAGTCAACGCGGGCGAAACCGCGGGGCGTTGCTAGTATTCAATAGATTCCAAAAATATGAACTTAACTTACTTGTACATCAATGAGGTCTAGTCTCTACTTTGTCACAATAACAATAGCCGTTTCGTTGTCTGTGAGAGTTCTGCAGAAAGGTATACTAATATAGCGACAGGGTGTCAACTCAGCTGATAAAGTAAGTCTATGAATCAGACCGGCTACCTGTTTACGTAAAAATTGCAGTAGCGATAGCAGTTCCTACGCGAGCGGTCGCAAGATGTCACTAGAAATCATGTTCCGGAAACCCATTGCCTGTCTATTATGCCACCTGTCGCAGCATGCAATTGTGGCCCTAGTATCCATGTACTAGCGACTGGATTGCAATAAATGGAAACAAACTTGTTTTGGCAGTTTTCAAAAGTGACGTTGACGGCAATAATCGCGACATTCACGACTGTTGCAACCCAGTCGTAAGATTCGTAATGCCATATAATAAGATAGGTATTAAATCGATAGTTGTCGGACAGACGATATTAAGGAACTACTCTATATTCAACATTGTTCATAATATGCTTTCCGTTAGTTAACAACTTCCGTGGGATTTTCGCGAGTTCGACCTCTCGGTGTGGGGGCCGACCTCGCGTACCGACCTATAAAGCTGCTGTGACCCGAAAAATCGGCACAATAACCGGAACACCGACAATATGACCTGTTCTCGATATTTTTTGTGTCTCGCCATTGTAATCGCTGGGTGGAGTGCCGCTCTAGGCGAAGGTACTAACTTTGTAGATAAACGAGATTTCCACTTTTATAATCTTACCCTTTAATAATACCCTTTATTACGCACTATTTTTTACTAAATAAAGCTTTTAATTTATCAGATGCTGCAGAAAACAATAGAGAACCAAGAAGTTTCCACACAAAGAAGATATGCCAGAAGTTGGGAATTTGCGACGGCTATGGCGGCCAGGGTGGTTACCAGGGTGGTTATCAAGGAGGTAACCAAGGCGGCTACCAAGGAGGAGTCCCCATAAACATTGCCATTAGCCAGTCTCAGTCCTCCTCAAACGGAGCTAGCGGCGGGCATGCCAATGGACACTTTCCTAACAATTACCAATACAACGGATACCCTCAGAATGGTTACAACCAAGGCCATGGTAACTACAACCAAGGCTACGGTGGCTACAACCAGGGCAATAGCGGCTACAACCAAGGCAATAGCGGCTACAATCAAGGCCACAGCGGCTACAACCAAGGCAATAGCGGCTACAATCAAGGCTACAACGGCTACAATCAAGGCTACGGTGGCTACAACCAAGGCTACAGGCCAGGGGTCAACAATGGGCTTGGTTCTGTAAATAATCAGTTCAACGGGAACTACCACGGCGGTGTTTTGGGACAAACTGCAGGAGGAGGCTATGGCTTCCAAAGGCCTGGAAATTTCTACGATGAAGACAGTGGCAGCCACGAAGATGATAACGAAACCGGTTTTGGTTTTGCTCGTTCTCTAGCGGTTGCAGGAAGCAAATCTTAATAAGTTTTAAATATTTATTTATTGTTATAGTTCGTTGATGAATTTTTATTTGTTGTAAAAGTAGTGATTTTGAAAGAGGTAATAACTATTTTAGCCGTTGCATACTGAGTGCTGTTTAATTTATCATGAGAGATTACTAGGGTTCTGAACAAGAGTGAAGATTTATTCAGATGCTGTGATATTTTTGCTATAGGAAGAATGTTTGTTCGTGTAATAAATCACATAAACAACTTACTAATTGTCTTTTTCTTAATAGGATATAAATAATATTTTAGAGCTTAGACTTTCATAATATTGAATTAGATTTGCATATTTTTTTTGCATATACATAAGGAGATAGACCGGTTTGAGGTAAAAAGTCATAAAAAACTGGACTGCTTTTTATAATTTAGTACCAATTTATGCAATATTTTACAAAAACGTTAAATATTTCGATTTATAGATCGCTAAAAGTCTCATTTCCTCTATAAAATCAGGAATTTTATTCTTAGTCGAGTCTTTGACCTCATTAGAGTTTCTTTTTTGGACCATTCCGTAATACCCATGGCGTTGATCCCGGATTCTGTTGAATGAGTAATATTTTTGAACTGCGGTATTAAAATTATTAGAAATGCACAATAAAATAACATAATATTTCCAATTCTTGGTATTTTTTTAACCTGTCGTGTGTTTTGTTTAAAATCCTCCCAGATTACAATTACTATTAAAACTGGTTGTGTCTAAGAATGAGACTTACCAGGAGTTTAAAGGTTGAGTTAATTCACAAATCCCATGATGACAGTACAATGTGCATTTACATTGTTTCATGAATTTTGTGATGATGATGACAATATATGATTGAAAGTGAATGAATAAAAATTGAATAAAGGCAACGAACAGGGGAACGACATGCTCGTCTTATCACGCAGTCAAATAAAAAAAAAGAAGTCAGACCTATATCTATAATCTTCAAAAACCTATCAAACCTATTTTAAAATTCATCATTTATTCATTTTTTTTTTTCTATTTCATTCATCATTCATTTCAATTTGTTTTGTTCTAATTTTAAGTTTTCTTTGATCTGTGGTGTTTCAATAAAGAGTTTATCTATCTATCTATCTATCTATCAGGTTTTAGATATAAGCTGAAGACTTCAGATTTGTACTACCTTAACATATATGTAGTTAAGTGGGGCGTAGTAAGCCCGTGTATATTTGATCTTCCACACTCCACTGCAAGGCTTAAAAAATACAATAAAAACCATTACAGGCTCATAGCAAATTTTTAGTAAAAATAAGCTCAAATAAAGAGGAGCGGGGCTTATGTTCCTAGGTTGGGTAGATTTACTTGTTAATGATAATTCGAAAATTACTGGACAGATTCCGGAAATTCTTGCGCTGTGAGAAATCCGTGTACATCTTACGCGTCATGAGCGAATATTGTTCTCTCATAAGCATACACAGACGAATTATGGGAGAGTGCTAATCATTAATAATAAATTGTGTGTTAATCAGATCTATATGGATGACATCATCAGTTTAATGTGCTTAATTACGTCTATAAGAGCGGATGTTAATTTTTTTTACAACCTGAACTAAAGTATGGCAAGCCTGTTTCTAGTAGCCTATTTTAATATTTATTGTACATTTAAGGATGATTCTACGTCCATTAAATTTACGATATCAGATCACCTGGACCTATCAAACGGTTTACCGTAAGTTGCTAGATAAATTTTATTTATGGGTGTCAATGCCTTCGGGTGTTCATTCAGAGTGACCCAGTCTTGATCTGGTGGGGGAAAGATGATACTGGTATATAAGCTTGGGGAAATGAATCACCAATATTCATAAACACAGAGAAAGGTCTAGGCATCCTGTGAAGCTACTGAGAACTTGGCAATATGGCTTCAAAATTGATTGTATTAGCCGCGTTGCTCGCCGCCAGCCATGCTGGTCCAGTCTGGTATATTGGTGAGTGTGATGTCACACAACTAATTACCTATTGTATACGAGTATAGAATTATTTCTATTCAACTTATCTATATTTCTTTTGTAATAAATTAACATTAGCTTTCTTTACAAAAATGAAAAGTCAACGGTAGTTTTGACTATCCCCAAGTCAGGTTTTTGGCAGTTAATATTGTCAAAAATAATACCTTCCCAATTATAAATGAAGGTAGGTAGGTAATATTATCATATAAACGACCATAGCTTTTGACCCCGACTTACTAATGAACCGAGTTCTATTGTCAGAACTTTCTATAAATGTTACGAGTTTGACCTCGAAGAAATCTTTGCATTTAATAATTTTGTTATCATTTTCAGACAACGGGTTCGCTCCAGGCACGGTGTTCTTCCGCGAGGGTCGCGCTCCAGATTTCTCTGAGCCAAGAATCGCGTACGGTTTCGGCAGCGGGTTCGCCGCTGACATCGGTGGGATCAAGTACGCGACCGGCAACGGCATCTCCTACGCTACCGACGGCGCGCAGGCCTACGGTGCCGGCATCGGCCGCACTGACGGCGCGCAGGCCTATGGTGCCGGCATCGGCCGCACTGACGGCAACACTTTTACCAGCGGCATCGGCTACGCAGACGTCGGGGGAGCTCCCCAACAGGTCTACCGGACCAACTACCCCTCCAACTACTCCCCTTACAACGGATTGAGACGAGACTACCCAAATAACTTCGGAACCGCATCGGCACACAGCACTGGCAACTTCGGCGCGAGCATCGCCCAAACTGTCAACACTCCCTTCGGTTCTTCGTCGACATCCTTCGCGCATAACCGAGGCGAAGGTTCGACTGCGATATCTCATTCGAACAGCGACGGGACCGCCATCTCTTCAGTTCAAAACGGTTACAATTCTGCCATAGCAGCAGCGTCTCAGAGATCCAACACCGCGCAGGCGCAGCAGACACGCGGCGGAGGGCTGCAGCGCAGCGGCGCCAGCGCATACAACGTCCCCGGCTATCAAATCACGCAATCGCACGTTAATTCATACTAATAACATATATTAATTGAGTTCAGATCTAACTATGCAGTGAAGATATAGAGACGACTGTAAAGCACTTGTCGCCATATCTTTGCAAAAGTAGAACAACCATCTATTCCTATTATAATAAGATCTTGTACTGATGATGTAAATAAATGACAGCGATTAAATTAAAGTTTTGTTTATTTCAATACATCATTAGTCAATTTAATTCTTCATTTGTGGCCTTTATTTTCTAAGTTAACAGTTTCAACTTTGCCGTAAACATGTCCGTTATCGTTTATGGCGGTGGCTGACACTGAGGCTCCATTACCGCCGAAACTGGGGTCATAAAATCTTTCGATATTTCTCAGCCAATTGCTGATGTCAAATCCTTCAAGGTTAGGTGAGACGAAATAGGGTACGAAAAACGGGTTGTTGAGAGAGTCGTCGCCGAAGCTGCGACCAGTTCCAGCAATAGCCTTCCCAGGAGCGGCGACGCTGAAGCTCTGCACCACAGTCCCGTGGCTCTGAGCCCTGCCTGCTGACTGTAGGTTCTTCTGCTGCTTCGCATGCTCCGCGGCGTACTCCATAAAGTACTTCTCAACTTCAGGGTTGGATGAAGATATCGCAATTATTGACTCTCCATTTGGCGATGACTCTGTAAATAAAAACAAAAACCATTAACAAAAATATGAAAATAAAGATTACGTAACACAGTAACGCTAACACGAAACTATGATTCTTCTCATGAATGTGGTGTTATTAATACAACCAACCAATTAAATCGGAACACTGCACAAGTGCATGGTAACACTTTTTGATATTATTAGGTAACAATCCAGTTCCCTTTACACTGACGTGTTGATAATTCTAACAAAAATAAATTTCTACGAATATTAAAAGCCTAAAAATAATGACGTATCACAGAAACCTTTTAAAACAATAGGTATTGCACACAGTTCACAAAACATAACAGAGAATAAAACTAGCCCTGGCAACCCCAACATTATGTGACTTGGCACGTAGCAGCTAATTCTCAACTATTAAAAAAGAAATGAAGCTTTAATCCTTGACCCATGGGTTTATATACTGTCTTCGGTAATGGATAGTTAGCGAGGACCATTAAGGAGCAATGGCAGGTTATTGAACTAAACATTTATCTGATCGAAATGCAGACACGATTATTACAGAGATTGATAGGCCCGATAAAGTCGCGTGTAAATCGCTATTGCAATTTTTTAAGTCAGTTTAGTTGTTTGGAATTTGGGCTCGACTTTTTTTTGTATTATAAAAAATGTTCAACTCTATTCTCACTTGATTGCGTTTGACGATAGTACACGCTTAGTTACCACCAGGTGAGACAGCAGTCAAATGCTAGTCTATGATGCATTTAAAAAAAACTTAGAAAAAATCTGTTTATTTATACATTTAAACAAAGATAACAAAAGCGCCTATAGAATAGAATAGAATAGAAAACTCTTTATTATAAACCAGAAACAAAAACAAACACAGTACAGAAAAATTACAATAGCCTATCTGCATTTTGAAGAGCTATGCTGCTCATCACCCTAAAGATGTTGACCAGATCTTCACTATTTTTTTATGAGACCAGCTTAAAGTTAATACCTTTCAAATGGAATAAGAATTATCGAATTCGGATATCATACAGCGGAGGTATCCACTTACAGTACTGGGAACAAAGCGTCCACTTTCTTAGGTAACGACACGTATATATTAGGGTCTTTACGAATGTAATTCAAATTATCATTGAATATGTTGACCTGTTGGAACTCGTGTGTGAATGCATTCAAGAGAGCAATAGTGCCCGCGGTGTAAGCACGTTGCTAGCGTGATGAGCACGCGGTCCGGAACACGGCTATTCACTCGTTCCTTTTTTTTTATTTGAATGTGTCTCGAGACGAACAAGTCATTCACCTGATGGTAAGCCATAATAGTTACAGTACCACCCAGAACTTTGCATTGCATAATCCTGAGCGGCACTGCACTGCGCTCTTCACCATGAGACACTGGTGCTAAAGTCTCATATGCCCAGTAATTTCGCTGGAAACAGTGCCCTTTCAAACCTACCATCGCACAATTTACGACTAAAGGTGGGCTCGGTGGTAATCGTGCTTCGAAACATTTTTTTTGACGGGGAAATGCTGTCGCTCTATTCTGTCCGCCACGGGCGTGAAGGGTTGGGGGTTTGTGCAACACGAACTCACTATATTCCCAACGTGTGAGGCCGTGCAAGCCGGCAGGGAGTCGGGAGACTCCCCACCAGTGATCCCACTACGGAGAAGGAAGGAGGCGGTTAGCCCGCCTATTTACTTAATAATTTTGGAAGAAGAGAAGAGAGGCCTTTACCCAGCAGTGGGACGATTTAAGCTAATAATGATAATTATTTTTTTAAATCCTAAAGGTTAGGCGGAACGAAGTTCGCCGGGACAGCTAGTTCAAATATAAACCTAACATAAAAGTAACAGTCACATTCTTTGAATACATATTTTAAGCTTTATATTTAATAGAGTAGGCTTGTAACGGTCCCGAATTGGACTCGCTACATTTCACAAAATAAAAATACACAATTATCAATTTTTGGCAGAATACTGAGATTTGCATTGACAGATTAGTGAGATTTTGGCTACACATAAATATTGCATTCAATTTGGAAAAAGCTAATTATTGCACAGGTAGAAACTCTATGGTGGCAAAGGGGAGGAAGTTTGTCTATGGAGAGAGGCGCGAGAGTCTCTGGGCGGGGCTTGCAAAACTGCTAGGAGAACGGACGTGCGTAGAAAAAGAAAATCAAGGTGGTGAAGTGGAGTGGAAAGTAGGAGTTTGAGCGGAAAAGTGAGGGTCGGTCGCGTAGGAGGTCCTTGAAGTGAGCGGGGGTCGCGGAGAAAAGTGAGAAAGAAAAATGGTGAAGTTCAGTGAAAAGTGCGTAGTAATATGGGCCGTGGATCGTCGGGTCTCTTCCTGAGGAGATTTAGTGATCTTTAAAAGCTGTGCTGGGATGATGGGAAGTGATATTAGGGCCAGGGTTTGTATGAGTGGCATTGCGAAGGTTCAGATTCTTACTGACACTGATAGGGCGCGTCGGATGGCGGGTTGAAATGGAGCTAGCCATAGGAGATTCGTAAGTACCTGTGAGCTGCCTGGGTTATAGTGTTATCAATAAGAGGAGCTATCCACAGGAGATTCGTAAGTACCTATGAGCTAGTTTATATTGTTGACGATGGGAGATGCTAGCTATGGGAGGTTCGTATGTACCTGTGAGCTGGCTATGTGATAGTGACATCGATAAGAGATGCTAGTCGTAGGAGGTTCGTAGGTATCTGTGTGCTGACTAGGTTATAGTGACATCAATAAGAGATGCTAGTCGTGGGAGGTTCGTAGG
Source organism: Campaea margaritaria (assembly GCA_912999815.1). Classification (NCBI taxonomy): domain Eukaryota; kingdom Metazoa; phylum Arthropoda; class Insecta; order Lepidoptera; family Geometridae; genus Campaea; species Campaea margaritaria. Next base: position 12,205,504 of record OU538789.1, on the reverse strand, counting down.
TATCTGCGTGCTGACTAGGTTATAGTGTTATCGATGGAAGATGGTTGCCTTAGAAGGTTCGTAGGTATCTGTGTGCTGGCAAGGTTATAGTGTTGTCGATTGGAGGTGCTAATCATGGGTAGTTCGTGGGTGCCTATGGGCTGGCTGGATTATAAGAGAGTGGGGTCACACACACACACAGCACACATGTCTTTAGCATGGGGTTCTTCTGATAGGGAGGTATTAATGCTGTAAGACAGGGTCATCTTAAACTATAGGAAACTACATAAAATTAAGCCAACACAACAAAATATAAAACGAACACTCGGGGAAATTAAAGATTCTATGACAAAGAAATGAACTGGTGAAACGTAAACTTCCTTGGGAATCGATTATAATACTATAAACTATATTGTAATAAATTTACAGAGTCATTAGGTCAAACATGAATGAGTAAACATCTAAACAATATTATGCCCGGCAAACAAATTGATAAAACTAATCATTAAATATGTACCTACTTTGAAAGAAACAAGTTGTAATACAGGTTAATTATTTTATTATACATCATAACAATGTTATAGAGCCTAAATATAACTTTACATACTCATAAAGTAAACATTTGGGGAAACAATTAAAAAATTAATATAATTTGTGACGGAAAGAAAACGAACGATGAAAACTAAACATAACTGATAAGGAATCAATTAAATCACAATAAGTTAGGACTACTGAATGAAACTACAAGTATTAAATATAACCTACCTATAAATAAAGTAATAATCTGGATAAATTAACTATAATTTAACTTAGGCTTGGTTCGGAAAGAATAATTCTGATTTCAAGATTAATTAATTGCACAAAGGCACTGGACGACAGATATGACTAAGTTTGTCTCTTTTGGATTGGCTACTTATGGGCAATGACCTATTACCTTCCCTGGATTTTCTTATGACTAAAAAAGAGTGAGATTCTCCATAAGGCTCTTCGAAAGTCACTAACTGAGGCTTACTTTCAACTTGAATCGCTCCAATGTTGAATCCTTCCATGCAATAGTTATGGTATTAACTATGGCACTAGAATTCCTAGTGTTTACAGAATTATCTAGAAGAACTTTCTAAAAATCCTCCGATAGAGAGATAACCTGAAATCAACAAAGAATTGGCATTATACTTAATGGAAACTACCATCAAACCTTAGAACAAGGCTTCTTAACATACTATTTAAATAAAACTAGTACTACACCAGAAAAATGGTTCGAAAGGAATAATTCTGTCCTTAACATTAATTACAAGAAACAACGAACGACAAATATGAATGAGTTCGTCTCTGTTAGATTGACTACTTATGGGCAATGACCTATTACCTTCCCTGGATTTTCTTATGACTAAAAAAGAGTGAGATTCTCCATAAGGCTCTTCGAAAGTCACTAACTGAGGCTTACTTTCAACTTGAATCGTTCCATCGTTGAACTCTTCCATGAATAGATATGGAAAGAACTACAGCTCCACACTAGAAATCTTGGTGTTACAGAATTATCTAGACGAACTGTCACTTTCTGGAATTAAAACAATTCCTAGGTTTTCCAATGAGAAATAACCTGAAACAATAAATAATTGTTGTTACCTACACCTAAAGGAAAAATATCCTTAAACCTTAGAACAATGCTTCTGAAATACTAACTAAATAAAACCAGTATTATTACAACAGGGGAAAATATAACCTCTTACCACATAATCTAATTCTACAAATAGAAACCTGGACAATAGTCCCATATTAAGCTAAATAAGCTAGGCGTATGTACAGATGGGTAAATAAAGCCTAATGTATTATGTAGTTGCTCCTAGTAGGTAGAGCTAGGATAGGTTTAACGAGATTTTAGATCTCTAAATATTGGGGCCTCTTTCCCTTTTGCTAAAATAAGTAAGTGGGATTGAGGAACCGCATGAACTAGATAAGAAGGATGGAAATTCGACCATGGCGGGGGTTATGTCCGCTGATAACCCTTCATCCTCGTTGAATCATGAATGGAGGTTGTGAGATTGTTTACGAACCGGATATGAATGAGATCGAACCGTGAATACTCTTTAGATAAAAGAAAAGAAGTCCCTCTTTATGAAGTTCTCTTGCTTAGATATACTAGACTTATAGTAATAGGCGAGTTTCACGGTATTTTCTAGCGATAACATAAAGATTTCACATCTGTTTAAATGAGTTCGGACGGGTGACTTTGACAAGTAAGCTTATTGTCATGGAGCGATGTTAGCTGCTGTCAGTGTCATTTGTCCTGTGAGGTGACGGATAATAGAACGATGAATTGAAATTTGATGGAAGACCACAGATAGACAAACATAGTAAATTAAATGAAAGTAAATACTTTCCGTCGAGATTTCGTAACTGCGAGGCGGTACTTAATCCCGACAAGCGGTGGAGAATATCCAAGTCTGGTCCGACGAAATTCACAACTTAGGGCGGGGCGGGGCTCTAAGTCATAGCCGCTGTCATGATCGTAGATTCAGAATGGAAGTTTTAATCATAGACTCTCGCGATAATTACAAAACTATAAGGTCGAGCGAAAGGTTGATGAGTTACGAAAAATGTAAGGTTGACGAAAAGTTGATAAAAGGTTGACGATTATTAATTTATAATTCTGAATGAAAGGTTATAAATGGGACAACGAAGGACTAGGATTAAGATCTACTTTGTCAGATATTTAGATAATACGGATTTGATAAGAGGTAGAACGGAACGAGAATATTAGGTTGAGCTTATTTTGGGACGCCATATAATAATTTAGGAATGGTAGAAAACGAATGGTATTAATTCAGCGAAATCTAAATTCAAATTATTTATCTCTTGTGATATTGACTACTGACGGATTGCGAAGCCATACTGAACATTCAAAGGATTTAGGTTGCTACACGCGGATCACAACGAAGGGTTACTAGACGATCATCGGGCCAAAACAAAGTAAACTAAAACAAAGTAAAGTTAAGTAAAGGTAGAGTGAGCTAGGTGCGGAGTATGCGGAGTTGTACTGAACTTATTAGTACTGAACTGTAGTATGTAGTATGTACTGTACTGAACGTTATTATTATTATTAGGAGAGACTAGGTTGAGGCGAGGAGTTTAGATGATTAGTTTAAGTTTAAGTTTAGTTAAATTAATTTATAATTCGAAAAAAATGTTATGAGGTAGAGTATATTAAAAAGGGGAAGGTCAGAAGGAAGGGGGGGGGGTTACAATTGGTGCCGTGACCAGGATGGACAAAACTAGAATAACGTGACCAGGATAGTCAACATTAGAATGGCGTGACCAGGATAGTCGAAACTAGAATAGCGTGACCAGGACAGTCAAAACTAGAATAGCGAGACCAGGGTGGGTAAAATAAGGATAGTTTAAGAACAGGATAGTTTAAGAACAGGGTCGGTTGTATTTATGACTAGGATTGGCTTATTGGTTATGATTATTGTTAGGTGTAATTTAGATTAGAATCTTTAAAGGAAAATTTATTAGAAGGTAATTAGGTTCAGTATAACTTCGTCTTCGGTGACTAAGTAATTAGTCACAATTGTTGCCGTGAAATAGGATGGTGTTCGGTATGGCATTGTAATCTTGAAGGTGGTTGATGTTTATGGAGGGAAATATATTATTATAGAATAAATAGATAGATAGATGGATAAACTCTTTGTTGAGGCACCGCAGAATAGGGAAGGATTGAAACTGGAATAAAACAAATTTTACAATTGGTGTCACAGTGGGCGGTCTTGTCGCTCAGAGCGATCTCTTCCAGACAACCATGCACGGAGAGGAGTAAATAGGACATCGGACGGTGGCTTTCTCTATATACGTAGATTAAAATAAATAAAGAAATAGATACATATTATACACAAAATAAACTTAAATACATAGTAACATAATAGATAAACTTAATATATACCATAATATAATAAACAATTAGGGAAAGGCAAAATAAAAGGCTAAATCATAGAATACACGAATCTTAGTAAGGAAAATATGCAGAGATTAGAATAAAAATCATAAAAATTATAAGAGTAACCAGAGGGGAAATGTCGGGGGGTTGTCACCATCTATAAATACGATTTGGTGGTAACTTATCTAAATTAACTGTTGCAGGAAATATAAAATTTTACACGGATTAGTTATAAAGAAGAAGAAATATAAACGTAAAGAGAAGAAACATAAATGTAAAATGGAATAGAAGATTGTAAAGCAGACTTTTAACAACTTATTAATAATATTCTAATGGATATTGTTTAAAAATATAATGATTATAATAGATATAGAAAGGCATCATAAGGGCTGATGGTAAATAAGAATTAATGAGATGGAAGCGGTGGTAGCCTAATGGGAGAGCGTCCGCCTTTCAGTCGGGGGATAGTGGGTTCGAGTCCCAGTGCGGGCACGTGCCGGTGTGTTTCTGTAAAACATATGGGCGTGGTTGTCGCTCGCTTTTCGGTGAGGGAAAGCATCGTAAGGGGAGGGGCCCGTGCCCAGCGGCGGGACGTGATAGGTTGATGTTGAAATATTGTTTGAAAGAACTCTGTAAGAAAATAATGTGAAATAATCATAAAAACAAAAAAAATATATATATATATATATCTAGTTTTATTTGAAAAAAATGGTAAAGGTAACTAAGAAAGGTAAAGGTAACTAAAAAAGGTAAAGGTAAATGAAAGGAGGTAATGGTAACGGTAATAAAACGAAACAAACATAATAGAATACTATTGCATAAATTTAAATTCGGGGGGTTGTTTTACATTGTTGAAATAAATTCATAATTCGTGTCTTATAATCCGTGCGGGTTTGGTGCTTTGCTTGAGTAGCGTGAAAACCGATGAGAGTTTACGTTCTGAAAGGTGTGCAATTATTTTGAAAATGAAAGCTGTTTGGAAGGGGGGTTGCTGAGAGATTTATGAAAAGGATTTTAGTCGAATGAAGGGCTTTAGTAAACCATCGACCTGGGTTTAAGACGGTTTGCCACGATTTGACTTCAAATCGACACACTACACTTACAACGTTTCTTTATGAAGGAGAATTTGGTGTTAGGTTAGATCAGCTGATAAAATCATCGGTATAAGCCGATTTCATAAAGAATCCACTCCACACGTTAGTCCCGGGGCTAAGACCAAGGCACACTACACATGCTCTGAATCATAAGCTTTACTATCAAGAATTCGGGAGTGAACTGGAAAGTTGCGAACATCGACAATTTATGTACCTTAAGCCGCGCACGGCATGTCCGAGTTTAGAGGGGTAATGTAAGTATGTATCTCTTATATCGAAAAATAAGTAGATTGGGGGATAAGCGCTTACATAATATCATTAGGATAGAGACGCCTCACAACCGTCTTTTCTTCTGGGCTTTGGGATGTCCAGGTGATGAGAGCGATTTTTGGGGATGTTCAATGCGGGGAATGTTCACGTACTGGTTCTAATAATAAAGTTTTAGGATACAGTTTAAAAACACACACACTTATTTATCTATTTATCATATACACAGTTGTACTTGTTACAATTTATACACACACACACACGATTGAAGTCAAATACGAGCAAATTAGAATGAATAATAAGTAAGGGGGCCTTTTAGTATTCTTATGTTTGTAAAACTGGTACTGTGGTAATTCCGGAAAGGAAAATATTACTCCGGTGATATAAATAAACGCACCTGCGCATATTTTGGGGGTTGGCTGTAACGGTCCCACCTTGGACTCGCCACATTTACAAGATGAGGGTTACACACTTATCGATTTTGATTAAATAAAAATATGAAAAATAAAATGGGGGTTGTTTGGTATTCTTATGTTTGAGAAATAGGTACTGCTGTAATTCCGGAGAGGAAAATATTACTTCGGCGATTTAAATAAATACACCTGCGAATATTTTGGGGGTTGGCTGTAACGGTCCCAACTTGGACTCGCCACATTAACAAGATGAGGGTTACACATTTATCAATTTTGACTGAATAAAAGAATGGAAAAATGGGGGTTGTTTGGTATTCTTATGTTTGTGAAATAATTACTGTTGTAATTCTAGAGAGGGAAAAATATTACTTCGGTGATTTAAATAAATACACCTGCGAATATTTTGGGGGTTGGCTGTAACGGTCCCGAATTGGACTCGCTACATTTCACAAAATAAAAATACACAATTATCAATTTTTGGCAGAATACTGAGATTTGCATTGACAGATTAGTGAGATTTTGGCTACACATAAATATTGCATTCAATTTGGAAAAAGCTAATTATTGCACAGGTAGAAACTCTATGGTGGCAAAGGGGAGGAAGTTTGTCTATGGAGAGAGGCGCGAGAGTCTCTGGGCGGGGCTTGCAAAACTGCTAGGAGAACGGACGTGCGTAGAAAAAGAAAATCAAGGTGGTGAAGTGGAGTGGAAAGTAGGAGTTTGAGCGGAAAAGTGAGGGTCGGTCGCGTAGGAGGTCCTTGAAGTGAGCGGGGGTCGCGGAGAAAAGTGAGAAAGAAAAATGGTGAAGTTCAGTGAAAAGTGCGTAGTAATATGGGCCGTGGATCGTCGGGTCTCTTCCTGAGGAGATTTAGTGATCTTTAAAAGCTGTGCTGGGATGATGGGAAGTGATATTAGGGCCAGGGTTTGTATGAGTGGCATTGCGAAGGTTCAGATTCTTACTGACACTGATAGGGCGCGTCGGATGGCGGGTTGAAATGGAGCTAGCCATAGGAGATTCGTAAGTACCTGTGAGCTGCCTGGGTTATAGTGTTATCAATAAGAGGAGCTATCCACAGGAGATTCGTAAGTACCTATGAGCTAGTTTATATTGTTGACGATGGGAGATGCTAGCTATGGGAGGTTCGTATGTACCTGTGAGCTGGCTATGTGATAGTGACATCGATAAGAGATGCTAGTCGTAGGAGGTTCGTAGGTATCTGTGTGCTGACTAGGTTATAGTGACATCAATAAGAGATGCTAGTCGTGGGAGGTTCGTAGGTATCTGCGTGCTGACTAGGTTATAGTGTTATCGATGGAAGATGGTTGCCTTAGAAGGTTCGTAGGTATCTGTGTGCTGGCAAGGTTATAGTGTTGTCGATTGGAGGTGCTAATCATGGGTAGTTCGTGGGTGCCTATGGGCTGGCTGGATTATAAGAGAGTGGGGTCACACACACACACAGCACACATGTCTTTAGCATGGGGTTCTTCTGATAGGGAGGTATTAATGCTGTAAGACAGGGTCATCTTAAACTATAGGAAACTACATAAAATTAAGCCAACACAACAAAATATAAAACGAACACTCGGGGAAATTAAAGATACTATGACAAAGAAATGAACTGGTGAAACGTAAACTTCCTTGGGAATCGATTATAATACTATAAACTATATTGTAATAAATTTACAGAGTCATTAGGTCAAACATGAATGAGTAAACATCTAAACAATATTATGCCCGGCAAACAAATTGATAAAACTAATCATTAAATATGTACCTACTTTGAAAGAAACAAGTTGTAATACAGGTTAATTATTTTATTATACATCATAACAATGTTATAGAGCCTAAATATAACTTTACATACTCATAAAGTAAACATTTGGGGAAACAATTAAAAAATTAATATAATTTGTGACGGAAAGAAAACGAACGATGAAAACTAAACATAACTGATAAGGAATCAATTAAATCACAATAAGTTAGGACTACTGAATGAAACTACAAGTATTAAATATAACCTACCTATAAATAAAGTAATAATCTGGATAAATTAACTATAATTTAACTTAGGCTTGGTTCGGAAAGAATAATTCTGATTTCAAGATTAATTAATTGCACAAAGGCACTGGACGACAGATATGACTAAGTTTGTCTCTTTTGGATTGGCTACTTATGGGCAATGACCTATTACCTTCCCTGGATTTTCTTATGACTAAAAAAGAGTGAGATTCTCCATAAGGCTCTTCGAAAGTCACTAACTGAGGCTTACTTTCAACTTGAATCGCTCCAATGTTGAATCCTTCCATGCAATAGTTATGGTATTAACTATGGCACTAGAATTCCTAGTGTTTACAGAATTATCTAGAAGAACTTTCTAAAAATCCTCCGATAGAGAGATAACCTGAAATCAACAAAGAATTGGCATTATACTTAATGGAAACTACCATCAAACCTTAGAACAAGGCTTCTTAACATACTATTTAAATAAAACTAGTACTACACCAGAAAAATGGTTCGAAAGGAATAATTCTGTCCTTAACATTAATTACAAGAAACAACGAACGACAAATATGAATGAGTTCGTCTCTGTTAGATTGACTACTTATGGGCAATGACCTATTACCTTCCCTGGATTTTCTTATGACTAAAAAAGAGTGAGATTCTCCATAAGGCTCTTCGAAAGTCACTAACTGAGGCTTACTTTCAACTTGAATCGTTCCATCGTTGAACTCTTCCATGAATAGATATGGAAAGAACTACAGCTCCACACTAGAAATCTTGGTGTTACAGAATTATCTAGACGAACTGTCACTTTCTGGAATTAAAACAATTCCTAGGTTTTCCAATGAGAAATAACCTGAAACAATAAATAATTGTTGTTACCTACACCTAAAGGAAAAATATCCTTAAACCTTAGAACAATGCTTCTGAAATACTAACTAAATAAAACCAGTATTATTACAACAGGGGAAAATATAACCTCTTACCACATAATCTAATTCTACAAATAGAAACCTGGACAATAGTCCCATATTAAGCTAAATAAGCTAGGCGTATGTACAGATGGGTAAATAAAGCCTAATGTATTATGTAGTTGCTCCTAGTAGGTAGAGCTAGGATAGGTTTAACGAGATTTTAGATCTCTAAATATTGGGGCCTCTTTCCCTTTTGCTAAAATAAGTAAGTGGGATTGAGGAACCGCATGAACTAGATAAGAAGGATGGAAATTCGACCATGGCGGGGGTTATGTCCGCTGATAACCCTTCATCCTCGTTGAATCATGAATGGAGGTTGTGAGATTGTTTACGAACCGGATATGAATGAGATCGAACCGTGAATACTCTTTAGATAAAAGAAAAGAAGTCCCTCTTTATGAAGTTCTCTTGCTTAGATATACTAGACTTATAGTAATAGGCGAGTTTCACGGTATTTTCTAGCGATAACATAAAGATTTCACATCTGTTTAAATGAGTTCGGACGGGTGACTTTGACAAGTAAGCTTATTGTCATGGAGCGATGTTAGCTGCTGTCAGTGTCATTTGTCCTGTGAGGTGACGGATAATAGAACGATGAATTGAAATTTGATGGAAGACCACAGATAGACAAACATAGTAAATTAAATGAAAGTAAATACTTTCCGTCGAGATTTCGTAACTGCGAGGCGGTACTTAATCCCGACAAGCGGTGGAGAATATCCAAGTCTGGTCCGACGAAATTCACAACTTAGGGCGGGGCGGGGCTCTAAGTCATAGCCGCTGTCATGATCGTAGATTCAGAATGGAAGTTTTAATCATAGACTCTCGCGATAATTACAAAACTATAAGGTCGAGCGAAAGGTTGATGAGTTACGAAAAATGTAAGGTTGACGAAAAGTTGATAAAAGGTTGACGATTATTAATTTATAATTCTGAATGAAAGGTTATAAATGGGACAACGAAGGACTAGGATTAAGATCTACTTTGTCAGATATTTAGATAATACGGATTTGATAAGAGGTAGAACGGAACGAGAATATTAGGTTGAGCTTATTTTGGGACGCCATATAATAATTTAGGAATGGTAGAAAACGAATGGTATTAATTCAGCGAAATCTAAATTCAAATTATTTATCTCTTGTGATATTGACTACTGACGGATTGCGAAGCCATACTGAACATTCAAAGGATTTAGGTTGCTACACGCGGATCACAACGAAGGGTTACTAGACGATCATCGGGCCAAAACAAAGTAAACTAAAACAAAGTAAAGTTAAGTAAAGGTAGAGTGAGCTAGGTGCGGAGTATGCGGAGTTGTACTGAACTTATTAGTACTGAACTGTAGTATGTAGTATGTACTGTACTGAACGTTATTATTATTATTAGGAGAGACTAGGTTGAGGCGAGGAGTTTAGATGATTAGTTTAAGTTTAAGTTTAGTTAAATTAATTTATAATTCGAAAAAAATGTTATGAGGTAGAGTATATTAAAAAGGGGAAGGTCAGAAGGAAGGGGGGGGGGTTACAGGCTTTTCATAGAAAGCCGTTCGATCGGCGGCAAAAAGTTAATTAGAAACTAAATCTAAATTATGTGTTTTAAGCAAGTTGCTAAATTAAAAGTCGTTATAAGTTCCTTAATAAATAATCAAAGCCAATTTATCTTGGATTAAAAAATCATAATGAAGTGGCTGTTTCATTAGAAATAACACACATGTGTTTAAAACTTATAAATCAAACGACGTCACAGATTAAAAAGTTTATTATGTAAAAAATCTTTCAGAAGTGTCAGCTTGTAAAATCTTGCCTCGTAATTTAATTAACAATCTAGCGTTAAAATAAACAATGTCTTTCACACTGAGAAACCAATTTTAAACTGTAAATAAAAAGTTTTGCCTAATTTGGACGTATTTGTTTTATTGTGACGAGCCGAGTAAATCGTTCACCTGATGGTAAGCGCTACGGCTGCCCACAACAGTTACAGCGCCATCCAGAACATAGCGCTTTTTTATATTTTTATCTTAGAACTTTTATAAATAGATGAACTTTTTGAAACACAAGAAAAAAATCAATAGTAGAACAAAACAAATTTAACTATTAGTGTCACAAATAGAAGAATATAAAGGAGAAGAACTTTAAGCAATAGAATTATAAAGGTAGAGAACTATATTGTTACAAAAATAAATCACTCAATAAATTTTGTTAAAACAGATAATAGATCAAAAAAAATAAATGTAAATAAATGTACAGAAGATACATAATAAAACATTGGTGATTTAATTCGTCACACAACTCACCTACACCAAAGAGCTCGAGGGTGTACAACGGGATATATTTATACTTTGAGATGTACTATTATACTTCCAAAAGATTTACCGAATCTGACGCGTCATTCACGCCGATACGGGTAAGTAGCAATTAATCTCCATAGCACAATACCAACCGATGCTTTTACGCTATTAAAGTACAGTTATCAGAGTATCGTATGTTCGCAAAAAGTTAAATTATTGCGCGCCATCTCTGGCAACGTTATCAAGTCAGAATTAATCAAAGTCTTAAAGATGCCGCAACATTAGGCTTTTAATAATAGAGAAATTATTACAAGAAAATTGGTTTGTCGCCGAGTCGCCATCAATATTTATTAAGAACCGTTTTTTTGAATACCATAAACGGAAACTCGTAATTTTACGAGGGAATATAAACTGAGAGAGTTTGTGTTTGTGTTGCATTTCTTTCTTAGACAGCACAATGGAAAGGTTTGCTATATCTGGCGCTGTCCTGGTGCTCATGGCGGCCGCAGCCACGGCAGGTCTGTACTCATTAACATAATGTAGACTTGGGCTAATATTAATGGCGGCTCTAAACGATTTCCGATAAGAACTTTAAATTATTTGCTTTTATTTTATTTTATAATATAATTCTTACTCATCATTCAAGTAACGGGACCTTTGGCTAGCCACTTAAATCTCGTGTTTTTTGGTGTGACTATTGCATTTGATTTACGTATTATAGATGTTTTTGTTGCTATAAAATAAGTGAGAAATAAATTAAGTTTTTTGTACGGTATTAATTTGGTCTTTATTTAGATTTATTTGTGGCTTATTTTATTTTTTGTTTGTTGCAGGAGACTCTTCTCCCAACACAATCACCAAAACGTTCCGCGCCAACGATGGCAGTATATACGGAGTGGCCAGCATCTCCGGCATGACGTCACGCAACGGACGCGTCTCCTCAGTCAGCGGCGTCAAGTTCTACCCCTCGTCCAGAGACATGGGCTTCTACTACCCCAAGTCAGGGGAAAAGTTCCCCGAACCCATATCCTTCTCAAAGGAAGAGAACGGAAGAATAACCTCAGGAAGCATTAAAATTGGCCCCGGATCGGTTTCTGTGTCATCATCGGCTAGATCAGCTTGGCCAGCCGGATCGGGTTCATCGGCGAAATTTATGAAACCTATGATGAGTTCGAATGATGGTTTCGATGATATGTTCTTCCCGTACCCTTTATCGAGTTTTAACTCGAGGAGCTTCGACCCCTGGTTCCCAACTGAGCTGTCCTTCCGGCAGCCCCCGCAGCCACGGTTTGATACCATGAGGCAAGGATGGCCCTTCCCAAGCTTCAACTCCTTTAATTATTGGTAATTTAGAAATTATAGTCATATTGTGATCTATTAAATTTTATATTAGTGTTATCTTCTGTTTACGTAATAAGAAATTTATTTATTTAAAAACTTGTTTCATTTAACATTTACAACTATCTATATATAAAAAAATGTTATGTTGGTTTGTGTACGCTACAAAAACTCAAAAAGTTCTGCACCGATCGAGCTGAAATTTTAGCATGATTAAGGATTGTTTTTATCTATTTTTTTCATCAGTGACATATCAGCGAATGTGCGAATGTGCCACAGCGAAGCGTGGCAGGGTATAGCTAGTACAACATATTATAGTAGATTTCTCAAACCAAACATCTCATTTAAGAAAATTAGGTATCATTTAGATCTATAAATAATTTATGAAGCCAAATTGGCACTTACCCGTCGGAACTGGTAGGATAATAAACTAAGATTAGCTATACACATATAATCTGGATCTTCGAATTGCCATTAAGTATTAGAGACTTCAAACTTAATTCGAAAAGCAATCATAATTGGCATACTAGAGCTTCCAAGTAATAATAGTATTTGGGTGGAGTCTGTAAAGGCTTATTGGTTGACCAACTGTTGTTGGGTGCAGTAGTGTAGTCAGTAATTATATGCCCTAATTCGAAAACTAATTACTCTAAGTGTAAGTTGTGAATGTAATTTAATTATTTTTTTTATTTTATTTCAATTCTCAGAGTTTTTTTTTAAACAGTCTTCTGTAACTGGTTTTATTAAAACAAATGTTATTTTTATATAAGATCATACACTTGATAGAAGATTAAAAATATACAAGCATTAGGCAAAAAACTGTAAAAATGTCACAAAGAACCGGTGGAAATGGAGTCAAACAGGATTATAGCTGGGAAATTGTACAGCCGCCGCCACTTGAGTTGTGCAATCAAACTGCGGAGTTATTTTCGAACATATCAGTTATAAAAAAAAAATTATTCACTGCAAAATAATACAAACATATCTTAAAACTAAATGTTTGAAAATGATGTTGGATACATTTATAAATATTGCAGTGGAAGGTATTAAATTCTAACCGAAAACATGACTGCATGATGGTTTATTTATTAGTAACTTCGCCCGCGGTTTCACCCGCGTTAACCATGAGGAGTCGCTGTGGATGATACAGAAAAGTGCCCTACGAACAACCAACCAACCAACCTTGTCAGCGCTGAGTGGTAACAAACATAATAATTCGCCTTTCAAACAACAAAAAACAAAATCTCGATCGGTTCATCCATTCGGGACCTACAATGCCACAGACAGACACACACACAAACATACACACACACGTCAAACTTATAGCACCCCGTGGTTTTTGCGTCGGGGATTAAAAACATAAAACAGTGATTATAGTGCGTGACGTCACCAATTCTATCGAAATAATTGCAGTTCCGATCGGTCGGTATAGTATTATGATATGAATGTGTTGGTGAGACTTGTGTGTCCTAGCAGACTGGCATATCTTGGGAGCTTCATTTTCTCTTCGCAGGTCATCCCACTTTTTTGTTGATGCGTGGCTTATAAAGCGATGTTACATTATCAAGCTTAATCAAACTGAGTTCAAGTTGGACGCACCCTGGAATAACAATAGAAGTAACGTTCAATTATCTTGTCTGTCCATGACTCAGCTACACACAATGGAACCTTTAACTCTTCAATTACCTCAGAACAATAAGCCACACAACCACTTCGTCGGTTGCGCAACAGCAGAACACCCCACTCATGCGACTTGCCGCGACGGAGCAGTCGGCAGTAGGTTAGGTAAGCAGTTTGCGCCAGTCACCATGCGAGTACCGTTCCTCTGTGCATTTTTTATCGTGATTCTGGCGGCAGTGTCGGCAGCTCCTGCCAGGTCATCACTGCAGACTGGAAGCGCAGGTAACAACGTGTCTTAAATCTTCTAAAAGAAAATAACAACTTTTATATACCCAATTATATTCCAATCGAAGTGATAGGTTGTCGTTAATCGGGTTTGACGTCGCTCTTGTGTAATTTTTAGTAACACTTTGGTGGACCCCACACGGAGCCAATAAACTATTTGACGGTAGTGAACATATCATTAAAAAATATAATCAGATGATGGATGTGAAACCGTGCACTATTATTATATTGAAATTATATATATTGCTTCTATTAGAGTGAAGATTTATCATTCTTCGTTGGCAGATTTTTTTCTAAATAATAGTGAACATTGCATTTATATTGGTCAATTAGATTGATGGTACAATTGTGGGTGAACTGACAGTTTTACTTTATCTAAATATAGAGAGGTACCTACTGATATATTGCGTAGTTGGCGACTCTACAATGTGTCATCAAGTGATTTACATATATCTGTTTATTAATGAGCCATGTGTCAAGGACTTGGCGGTCTACTTAGGTTAGATGGTGCTCTTAAAGTCTAACTTCATCACTTGTTGATAATAACTTGACATCCTTATGATATATTATGGAAAATTTGAAGTATTTACACATCAACCTCGAAAATGTAAGGTCATTTTGCATGCTTCATCCTACTCTATTAATAATTGCGAAAGTTTATATCTTTGTTTATTTGTTACACAATCACAGCGAAATGGCTGAACTAATTTTAATGATTTTTTGTGAATTACCAGATTATATTTAGGGTTCTTATTAAAAAAAAAGCAGGGTATATTTCAAAATAAGCTCATCGGATAAGCCAAGAGTTTATTTGCCAGATCATTGTTAAACATTCCTTATGCTTGGCACAGTTTAATTTCCTGTTCCGAGTCGAATTGAGAATCTCTTCCTTTTTTAAGTCGGTTATCTATTTTTAAACCAAAACGTATGATCTGTATAGTATGATTACAGCTTAACCACAGCCACGTGCATAACCTAGATAGGTAGAACCAAATCCCAGCGCAATTTGCAATCATTGCATTTTTTGTAATAGTGAGTACTCTGATACGCTCTGAAAGATCAACATAAATTGTTATTTGCCATCATAAAATTATTTTTACGGTACTGAGTCTGTTATATTGTGGCGTAGGCGTTTAGTCATTATCTAAACTGGATTTTGACTCAAAGCAATTTCGTTTATTGTCGAAGGATGTAGGAATTTGGGTGAAGACAATTTTCTAAATTACAATTGAGATTTATTACCTATCAAAATTGGTTGATGCTAAATTTTAGTAGATAAGAAATCTTTGACACATAACTTGTTTATTAGTGTGTTGAGCTTAAAGTTTATTTATTCTTTATCACACTATAGAAATTTACAAGGAGTATACTAAAGTTCATCACACTTGCCTTTACGGAACCGCATGACACGTCCCGTTTGCTAGAGCGAAGGAAAGCGATAGAGGTAATTGAAAATTCGGGTTAGAGGCGCTCAAGTGGTGTCCAACCACCAAGGTGGATACCTTATAATATATATAATAAGGTATAAGGTGGATATAAAAATATACAGAGTTACTGATAGTCCCCGTACTAGGGCAAGCCTGTATCGCGGGAAGCTATAGACGATATACAAAAGGATAATGTTTATGAGAGCTACAGTACGTTTTACGTTGTGGCGTTTTTGCACAAACGATGCAGCATTTGCTATCGTGCCCTCAGGGCCTTAGCAACTGCACCTTAACCGACCTCTATGAAGCTTCTGCCACCGCCGTGGCAGTAGCCAATTACTGGTACAAAACGATCTAGCGGTGGATCATCGACACGACGAAGAAGAGTACGTTTTAGATTTTGGTTATATAGGTTAAATAAGTATAATTATGAATGTAAATTAACTTTCTAGGTCTGGGTTAGGTGATATTCTAATCTGCGTAGTATGAGTATATATGGAGGTGTGTGTGTGTGTGTGTAGATAGAAGAAGACAGAAGATATAATAGAAAATTAAAAGACTATTACATTCTTACTTACGACTTGTACCTTATCCTTTCAGATGTAGACAGCCAGCCATTTGTGGAGGAGGTGGTGGTGGAGTCCATGCTGCAAGTGAGGAGTCCTTCCACCAGGCAGGCGCGCACCAACCCCAAGGTCAACTTGCAGGCCGGTACGAGGGTCTATGAGGAGAAGAAAAACTAATAAGCCATCAAGAACATCATGTAAATTAAAAACTAGTTATAATTACCGCTGCAATTGGAAGTCAGGCTTTATTTAATGTTTTTTTATAGAGTTTTTGTATATATTTGTAAATATAACTGAAATAAAAAGAATTATTCATAGTGGAATATTTATCGTTACGCTTTCAAGAAGACAGTTAATTGTACAGAAACAGAAAAAATAAATTTTAATTAACTTTTAGGCCGGTTTTAGTGCTCCACTGACCGTCGGTGTGTACGTCGGTCGCGCTTGTCATTTGTAAGAAAATTAAGCATTATACGCATGCGTACGATCGGTCGAGCTCTGTCACGTCTTGTGAATTTTCATACAAATGACAAGCGCGACCGACGTACGCACCGACGACGGTCGGTCGAGCACTAAAACCGACCTTAAGCAGACACAAAGTTTTAAGACCCTTCACACACCTTGACCATGAAATTTTGAAACAAGCGCATTTTAACTTAAGTTAGAAGCGTATTATCTATTATAATGTTAAATGCACGTTTGGGTGTTCTGCTTGAAATGCGTGAAGGAAATTCTAATTCAAAAACGTCGTAAAGATTCTGTTTACTTAATAAACATGTGGGAATACTTAATTAGTCAGTTACACCTATTCAAATACTCAACAATACGTTGTAAATGAATCATGTGAAAATAACTCTATCTCGTTATTTCTTTAGCCAACATACTCATGGTTTTATTCAATAACTTATGCATAAACTGTATTTTTTTACTATATTTTACTTAGGGGCAATTGTGTTAAACAATTCCATAAAATGAATATATATAATTGTTAGTCAAAATTAACCTAGATCAAAATGTATAGAAACAAAACTTTCCTTAATCATTTTCTCAGTACGCTTTGGCTAGGTATTACCTAACTTATGACTATTACCTACCTTTTATTTTGACTGAGTAACGAGACGAGCATGTCATACACCGGATGGTAAGTGCTACGCTTGCCCATAAAAGTTACAGTGCCACTCAGAACTTTGCATCGCATAGTCCTGCGCGGCACTGCACTGCGCCCGTCACCCTGAGACATCGGCTCTAAAGGCCCCGTAATTTCCTACCGATTCCTAGCGATATGGCATGATCCTCAGACCCCCATATCCCACCCTATCACTATGCCCAGCATCATAAATTTTACAATAATTAATTAATCATCGACGGTTGCAAGTCTCGTGACGAGATTCCTTTCCATAGAAAAGACATCAACGCGCGCCTGTAGGAAAATACCGCTCCTCCCGCTACCACGCTGATAAAGTCTTATACAAATGCAGTTTAGCTTTAATGAAAAACCTAAAACTATGATTCACATAAAAACTATACTTTCACTGAGATAATCATACCTAATATTTAGGTGCTACAAACTTCCAAGTGCCGCACCCAACATCTACTCAGATAGTTTATCGGTTTTCTATAGGTTACATTTCGGAGAGTGTGCGATGGAGTTGCACAACTTGATTCCTCCATCTCTTTTCCACCATCGGACAACAAGACGTACGGAAACACGGCATCCGTATATGGTTGACTAGCTGTGCCCCGCGGTTTCACCCGCGTAGTTCCTGTTCCCGCTGGAATATGGGGATAAAATATAGCCTATGTTACTCGCTGTCAATGTAGCTTTCCATTAGTGAAATATTTTTTTAAATCGGTGCAGGGGTTAAGCCGAAACTTTACATATTCCTATACATACTTTCGTCCCCTATATTTATTTTACCCCTCAAGGGTAAAGTTTTACAAACTTTGAATGCCAAATATTTATTTATATCTAATCAAAAGCCTAAAAAATAAATTTCAAGCTTCTAGCTTCAAAAATGATGATACTTCCATACAAACTTTCATCCCCTATTTCAAACCCTTACAATGCATTTTTCGCGATAAAAAGTAGTCTATATCCTTCCCTAGGCTCTAGACTATCTCTGTACCAAATTTCATTTCAATCGGTTTAGTAGTTTAGGCGTGAAAGAGCAACAGACAGAGTTACTTTCGCATTTATAATATAAGTAAGGATAAGGATATTCCTCCGATCTGCACGAAGTGTTTTGCATCCACGTTTATAATCCGAACTGCGAAGGAATGGAACACCTTGCCAGCGTCTGTGTTTCCCGAAAACTATAATCTTAAAGTCTTCAAGGCGAGAGTGAATAGGTATCTTCTAGGCAAGCATGCTCCATCTCGACCGTGTCGATACTTACCAACAGGTGAGACTACGGTCAAATGCTTGCCTATTCTGCTATAAAAAAAAACTCTATACACTGATATCGATCTTCAAACGAATTATTGTTTCCGAACGGAACGGGGCCTCTATGGAAATACACACAACAAGATGGACGCTCGTTGATTTGTAATAAACTTATTTGATTGAAACAACTTGGAACTATCTCAATCATCACCATTCTTTCTTTTAATAGGTACAGAAAAAAAATCAACCAAAATTCAAAAATAATATTCAAATTATTTAATGCAATGTTCTGGGTGAGACTGTAACTGTAATGGGCAGGCGTGGCGCTTACCATCAGGTGAATGACTGGCTAATCTCATTACTAAGTCAATATTTTTTTTAATAAGGGTTCCATGTTATTTAAAAATGTTTTTTGAAATAATGTTGAAAATATGAATACTCTTTTACTGTCAGAAAAAATGAAAACGATTGCTAGTATTAAAGATAATAGTGTTGCACCGTGTGATATGCCACTAATAAATAAATGAATTGATGAAGTTTTGGCTACAGACAAAGTAGGACAAGATTCCCATAAACAGCTCTGTCCTCACGTCTATTTCCTGACAGATTTATACATATATTTTGCCAATATGTGCAGACACGGCGCCAGAACGCCTGTCGATAAATGTAAGCAATCATGTTTAGTCAGTTTCTAAATATATTTTATATTGATAGGAGACTAAATAAAGGGTAATAAATAAACAATAATAAATATTATTATCATGATCATAATTATCAACCCTTATCAGCCCACTGCTGAGCACGGGTATCACCTCACTTTCGTGAGGATGATCCGGAAATAATTTTCGATAAGATTTCCTCGTGGTGTTTTCCTTGACCGATAATCGAGTGATAATTACTTACATATGTATGTTTACCAAGAAACACATTGGTACGTGCTAGCACTGGGATTTGAACACACGACCCCCTGCTTGGAAGGCGGACGATCTCCTACTAGACTGCCACCGTTCGTAGGTACAATTAAAACAAAACAATTAAACGTACAATATTTCTGACTTAACGGTGAGCTTTATCGCATACTTAGTTAACTTTACGATGTAAAAAAACAATGCAAAAACTTAAGAATTATGTCTTTTTTGTTATTTGCAAATTGTCAAGTGTCACTCTGAGTAGCTTAATCCATGTAATGGTATTCTTAGACGGGTGCGCAGGCGCGCATGCTAATGCGGCGCGCACGCGCGGCGAATAATGTACTGCGTGCATAGCCAAATGTCGGTACAGGGTGTTTCAGTTACCCGACTGCCCAAATGAGGATAATGTTTTACGGTCGTGTGTAGTAATTAATACTTCAGCACACAGACCACTTTACAAGGAGGACTTAATAATACTTTTGCACCTCCAGGATCATTATACTGGAGGTGCAATTGGTGCAATATGGCGGCGGTGTGGCAAAATTAATGTGTGTATTTGTGTTTTGTATGTATTTTCTTTTGGCGCATGCTACAGCCTAAACGGCTGGATAGATTTTGATAAATTAGGTATCATTGGATTCGTCATAATCACGAGAGTGACAAAGACTTTACTGTGAGTCGGGTTTTTTATAAGATTTAGATATGTTATTGTATATAAACTTTTAAGTGAGGAACGTAGACAAATGTCCCTAATAAAGGTGTATCCAGAACTATGAATATTTAGCGACAGTTAAAAAGTGGTCATGGCAATAATTTTATTTGGACTCATCCCGATTTTTGCGTGACCTTCAGCTATTTCTAAGTTGCATGGGGAAATGCAAAGTTATGGCGGAATAACTGGAATTACGCTAGTGAAACCGCGGGGCGCAGCTATCTATACATATAAAAATGTTATGTTGGTTTGTGTACGCTTCAAAAACTCAAAAAGTTCTGCACCGATCGAGCTGAAATTTTAGCATGATATATAATCCGCATCAAGGATTGTTTTTATCTATTTTGTTCATCAGTGACATATCAGCGAATGTGCGAATGTGCCACAGCGAAGCGTGGCAGGGTACAGCTAGTTTTTATATAAAACACTGATGCGAGGACTTCATCAGCCTGTGTAAATTAGCCGAATCATGCTATATTTGAATACAATCAAGCGAGGAGCCGAGAGGATCCTCCGGCCACCGTTACTTACGATACAATGCGAGCACGCGCTCTCTGCTACGAGTAAAGCTAGGTATACAACTGAATTAACAGGCGAGCAGGTCATTTACTTGATGGTAAGCGCCACGCATGCTCGTAACGAGTTGCAGTGTCAGCCACAACAGTTGTTGCAAAATCACAAAATCCCATATAACAGTTGATCGTGGTTTAGGTTTTTTCAACTTTTTCACCGTTGCATGCACACTACTGCTTGGTGGTTAAATAATTATCTAGCTCTTTCTTATACAGTAGAAGCCCACCACTACAACACCACTTTAACGGTCTTTCTTCGTTAATACAGAAATTATATTGAATAATTATATGGAATTTTCAAACCATTAGAGTCCTTATCATCAGCCTATTTAGATCCTACTGCTAAGGCTTAGGCTGTTCCCAGAGAAAACGGACGAAGCATAACCACTGTCATTAGTAAATCAATTTCAAAATCAAGAAAAGGAACACACCACGTCGTCGATACACATTGCAACTCTAAAATAATTATCTTCCGTGTATTATAAACTCAGCTTTACGCATGTGGGCATAGTGTAGGCACAGTAGCCCCGTGTTATGGCTTCCTGGAATCTAGCTATGAGACCATTTCCATGCCATGACATTCGCCATGATTTGTGGCTATGGTTAATTCTCGACATTTACATTTTTAAACATAATTTTGGCGAAAGGCGGATCTTTACAAGTTTAGTTACACTTGACCTCAAAGATTAAAATATTCTTGTTATTTCCATAGAAAACCAAAAAGATTACCTTTAAAAAGTGGAATAATATAGAAAACTACATGTGAGATAAGATAGATAAGTTTGATTATAATTGGTTGGCTCTACATATTAATAAATATACACAGAAGCAGATGGCGGGAGGAGCTGGACGTCTCCTGAAAGATCTGGCAGCAGAAGTCTGTGAGCCAAGAGGAATGGAAGGAGGGCAGGGAGGCCTTTTTCCTGCAGTGGGATGACCAAGGCTGATATTAATAATAATATAACGAATAGAAAATAAAAGAAACAATAATCTATATGGCCGCCTTTCAATCAGAAGGTCGTGAGTTCAAATCACAATGCGGGCATGTACCGATATGTTTCTGTTAAACATATGTACGTAATTATCACTCGCTTTTCGGTGAAGGAAAACATCGTGAGGAAACCCACATACCTACCTAAGAATTATTTCGGACGTAGGTATGTTATTCACCAATCCGGACAGGGCCCCCGTGGTGGATTACGGCCTAACCCTCCTCACGAAAGTGAGGAGAGACCCGTGCCCAGCAGTGGGCCGTTATGGGTTGATGAGGAATCTATATATATAAAAATCAATTGCTGTTCGTTAGTCTCGCTAAAACTCAAGAACGGCTGAACGGATTTATCTTATCTTGGTCTTGAAATGTTCGTGGAGGTCTAGGGAAAACCCTAAAAACAGCCCTTTCCTTTTTTCTCGCACTGGAATTCGGGGGTGAAACCGCGGGGCGCAGCTAGTAATGAATAAAAATAAGTAAAATTTTACAAAATAAAATAATTGTGATGTCTGGCTTCAAATTGCCATTTTCGTATTTTCAGCAAGAGAAACAATACATAATAATGACGCGTCACGATCACATACATATGTTGACCCCTAACTAGGATACCCTGGGTATCACAATCGCCCCGACTTTTTTTTGATTTGACTGATTGACGACACGAGCTAGTCGTTCACCTATAGTAAGCGCTACGCCTGCCCATAACAGTTACAGTGCCACCCAAAACTTTGCATTGCATTACCTTGCGCGGCACTGCACTGCGCTCGTCACCCTGAGACATCGGCTCTAAAGTCTCATGTGCCCTACTGGACACATAAATACATAGGGATTATGTGTAGTGTACATCGCATCGGGGGCTTGGTCAGGGTTTTTTTTTGTACATACGTTAACTCCATGATATACATAATTAGATACTTACAGTGTGAAGTATTTATAATGTAAGTGCATTACATTATAAATACTTCAATCTCATTAAATGCTGTAATAATTTAGTTACTTTTAATGCTAAAGTTCTGCGCAGCACGATCCACGACGTATAGAACTGGGCATGCGTCCAGACAAACAAAACAGCTTCATTGGTAATCACAGAACATAATTATCCGAAATTATTTTAAGGTTTACTGTAAAAAAACTATTAAAATGCACGTGCTTTTTTTATTCATTCCAAATATTCGAATATAAAAAAATTATGAAATATTCATTAATTGAATTACACGCCCCGTACACCCATTGTTTTAGCGAAAATTTATTGCCTGGATCCGACAAAGCCTCCGCAGGCTAACGTGGAGGATTTATAATTCTGAGGCTATTATTTGCAGCTGTAACCGAATTAATACCAACTATAAAAAAATGTCCCGAACGCATCTAGCATTCATAATGGCGTTATAATTGTAATATCAATGAGATAATTATATTGAAAACTACCTGCAACCGCGACATTATTTACGGTTACTAAAATTTATTTTCATATCTTCTAAACTCTACAAAATATCGAAATAAAACAAAAAAAATGGAATACAAGAAAATTTAAGTCAAAATTACTGTTTGTATGACTAAAAATTACTGTTTGAATGTTTTTCATTAAAATCTATTACCTAAACCGTTTTGGAGCCTATTCAAGACATACCTTAAGAGTGAATAAAAAACCAAAAAATCTAAAAACGCCCATTCATACATCGGCTAAATACCAAAATATGTGTATAAATAGCAGTTTTCAATTTCACTATAACTTTGGCATTTACTTTAAAATCACAGGCACACACTTCAATTTTATTATTAGTATAAATGGCAGAGCGTTGGAGACTAATCGGTTCCGCGTTTCAGACATGGTATAGAATGGAACCGAAACGTAAAAACCAATGTGATCATATTGCAATCTGAATAATAATTTGACTGTCATGTAGTTATGGATGATATAAGCGGCAGAAGCCACAATGCCGTCGGATGTGTCACGTTACCACAATGGACTAGTTGACGTCACTAAGGCATGCAGGGTCCAAAAGAGGGCAGGCTGTATTTTGGGATTGACAACTGATCAAACGTGTACGCCATCGTCAGAAGTGGAACGCCTTGTAACTCAATTATTTAGGCAGGAAACGATAGTAATCACGACCCTACTAATTATTTAATAGCAGTGGCAAATTAAAACTATTTTCCCCCAATAATCACCTAACCAAATCACAACTTGGTGCAAAAGCATCGCTTACATTAACATCAGCGATGAACGCTCCATAAATAATGCATTTACAAATCTACGAACTTGTACGCTTGAGGATAAACATATAACATTCAAGGCGGGCGTCGATCTAGATCGACAAATCAAAATCGATCGTGGGCATCGTGGGCCCGGCCACGTACGATGCTAATGCCTGGATCTGGCTACAAAGAACAGGAAAATGGCTGACGTCAAGATGACTTGATACGAATTCAATGCACCGGCCGGTGCCAGACCACGAGCAGACAATGCAAGGGCGAGACGCTGACGTCTGACTTTCCTTTCCGAAGGCAAATATGAAGCAATTGATTGATTTGAATATAATTTGATTTTAGATGACGAATATGTTTTGGTTCTGGTGTAATTATGCTGCAAATTTTTCTTCAACATCATCTTATATTCGTCCACTTCTCGACGTAGGCATCTCCTAGTGAACGCGACTGAACCCGATCTTCGGTTCTCCTGTTCCAGTCTTTGTCTATATTAGTTTATATTACGCTTTGCTTAAACGTGGTCTCCACTCTAGAAATCGTCTACCCCATAGGCTGTTAGTTAGAAATGGCCCACTGCCACTGCAGCTTGCTACTTATTCCTAGATACATTTTAAGGCAAGCTACTGAAAATACAGTCCTGTACACTTTTAAGCCCACAAATGCATGGCTAGCTTTTAAAAATATACAAACCACCTTATCGGTCAATCTGCTCCACTACCCACTTTCAGCTCGCCCTCTAAAGTCGTCATTCAAATAAGCTTTTTCTCTGAACTGATCGGATCTACGAAATATTAACCTGCAAGAAAGACAGGTGTCTTTCGTGTCAGTACTCGCCAAATTCGTTTATGTAAATCTGGAAGCGTGAGGGGACTACGCACATTATGTACATGATGGATGTCACCATGAGGGATACATTCAAAACGAGCAGTTGAAAGGATCACCGACATCGCCCGTAAGTACAAGCTTAGAACTCACCGATACGGTGAAAGGTTCGTGATATAAACGACGACATAAAAAGCAACTGGATCTGAATAACAAAGACAGTTCAAATGTTATCGGAAATCTGCACAATTTTTTTTACAACAAGACCATGCTGCTTATTTTCTGCGAACCCGGACGAGGGTTCAAACTTTTTGCTAGAGAATTTCTCGCCATACGGTTTTACAATACTGACCCCAAACCTCAAATGAACAGTGAAGGAGCAAACTTAATGATTATCTGAGATTGCATTCGAAGTGCAGTGCTCAGACTTTGCTATTACAATAGCCACAATATTATTGAGAAGATCTGGAGGCCAACCATGACTTTTTAATAATCATCATCTCAGCCCGTATCAACCCACTGTTGACTTCTTATAGCGATTCAATTAATGGCCTAAACTGAACTGCGTCGCATAATCGTACCGCGACGTCTTATTAGACAATCATATAGAAACATGCAATAGTTAACATAATACATAATGAACGAAGTCAAAGTTCTCATCTTCTGGACGCGCTAGGGTGCCCGTAAGGTCCTCCAAAGTTTATCTCGAAGATTGACGCGGTCTTTGTTCCGGATCCAAGAGCAGTGGGACAGACTGACGTCTGCAACGTCCTCGTGGGCTGGTCGATGAACATTTTGAGGATAGGTAATCAGATGTTGTGGATGCATTCTTCAGCCATTTGAGATATTGATTTATAAGAACATTGTTATCGCCAATCGTTACGATCATTACGGAATTCATTTACGATGTCCTTCAAGTTGGGCTGAGGTGAATAGCGAATCCGAGTAGGACATCCAATTTATCAATATAGTACAGTCGGTCTCGGAGCGGTGATTCTATTTTTGGACCCTGTTTCTGATGCTCGATCTCTTTAGTAATATTATCAGGATGTACAGGTAGGCGTATCAAACGCTCTCACGTTCAGTTCGCTGCCTGAATTTCGACCAAACCCACGAATACCGTCTCCTTCGCGGAACACTTTGTTACGCAAATAATTTACGGAAATCAGGATTATGCGGGAACGCCTCGTACACTACGAACTTTTATTGCATTTTTATTATAGTCATATATCTTTAGTGAGCAGCGCTTAGTAGCGTTAGGTTGAAATACTTTGAATTTTAAATCTATCGAAAAAAGTGAGGTCTACGAAAATAGACTCTAACTGGTGCCTTAATCTTGAGGGGTCAATCCCCTAACTACTAGTAGGATTCGCTTTATATATAGAATCTGGAACTACGAAGATCATTGTCCCACAAACACCCAAACTCTGAGCAAAAAAGGGCACTGTTTCCAGTAAAATTACTGGCCATATGAGACTTTAGTGTCTCAGGGTGACAAGCGCAGTACAGCGCCGCGCAGGATTATGCAATACAAAGTTCTGGGTGGAACTGTAACTGTTATGGGCAGACGTAGCGCTTACCATCAGGTGAAAACTTGCTCGTCCCGTCAAGAAAGAAAGAAAGAAAAAAAAATCTATGGTTCACACAAATCTTTGCACTGTGAAGAATCGATCTCTCACGCTTTGCAGTTGTCTCATCAAGAAAGCCGTCGTATTGTCGTAGCTAAAATTAACAATATAATATTTCCCAACTCTACAGCATTATAATGATGTCCTCCCAGCCAACACAGGTGTTCAAAAATCGTTAGTCTTGTGACGCATGAATCAGAGCGCTCTGCTGGCCATACTAATATCCACACATTAGGTTTCCGGCATAAATTCACGGCATCTTCCTACGTGCCATCAGGCATATTATACAGGCATTATGACTGTTATAGCCGTTTAGGACTGGGTGGTAGGTGAAGATTGTATCTGGCAAATGGATGCCGCCGTACTCGTACTTAGATGATATCGCTCAGCTACCAGTGTGCTCAAATAGTTCACGTGCCTCTAATGCTAAGCAAAAGTAACCCGTAAGGTTATTAATGTATTTCGGACACGGTGTCCATTTTTCTAGTGTTAGCGTACAGTTCAAATAATTGAGTTTGTTTTTGTCATGAAGATAGCTTTGTCGTGTAGATCGCTGTAGGACTAGGAGCTACGATGACCATGGCCTCACATATACCCAGAGTTTGAGCAAATACCTGTGATTCCCACAGAACTGTGCGGGAATGGACCATACCGCCTGGGGAAGTACCACACCTTTGCCAGATATTCATCCACTAAGCAAAAGTGTGTAAACATTACTGTGTTCCGGTTTGAAGGGCATTGTTTCCAGCGAAATTACTGGGCATATGATACTTTAGAGCCGATGTCTCAGGGTGACGAGCGCAGTGCAGTGCCGCGCAAGATTATGCAAGGCAAAGTTCTGGGTGGCACTGTAACTGTTATGGGTAGGCGTAGCGCTTATCATGAGGTGAACGATTTGCTCGTCTCGTCAAACCAGTAGAGTAGTATATTCCTAGCCTAGCTTGATAGAAGTAAAAAATCAGTTCCACCTAATAACGCATCTCGTGTTGTCTGCTTCGCTTCTTGCTCCTTGATTATTTTGTTTTCTTCGTGAAACGTACAATGTTCAAAAATTTGGACAAAACAGTAAAATTTTAAGTGACATTGACAGTTGTGTCGCTAGGAGTATTATTTCCTGTTTCGCGATGGTACTTGTGTCATCAAAATAATTATATTTTGTGTGAATAAATAAAATATTTTTAAATATAGGTAGGTATTTTACTTAATAAATCTATATATATATAAATGTTATGTTGGTTTGTGTACGCTTCAAAAACTCAAAAAGTTCTGCACCGATCGAGCTGAAATTTTAGCATGATATATAATCCGCATCAAGGATTGTTTTTATCTATTTTTTTCATCAGTGACATATCAGCGAATGTGCGAATGTGCCACAGCGAAGCGTGGCAGGGTACAGCTAGTATATAAATATATTTCTTCATTAATTTCAGCAGTATTTGGCGCATATTTTGTTTTTATTGTCTTGAAAGCTTGGCGTGTAGCATGTTGATATAAAAATTACTCAACTTTTGACATAATGTAATAGTTCAAGGTGTGCTTGAAGTTTTTTAAAGGAAAAATTATGAAAAAGATGGACGATTTGAAATATAAACCAAAAGAAACAAATTCACAAGGTTAGTAGTAAAAAACAATGCAGCTATCGCTGTTTCGTAGCTTGCTTATAGAATTTAACTAGGTATACGAGTAGATACGAGTATATGACAAAGATAAAGAAAAAGATAAAAATTCATTTATTTGCATAAACATGTGATATCTAAATACAACGAGAAGAGACTGAACTATTGATAAAAACACTTTTTGGGGGTTTCGTACCAGCGATCACCAGGCCCAGTGGCTTTGGTGATAAACTGTCTTCTAATGCAGCTTGTAAAATCAATATAAAAATAAACATCACCGTGAAGGAACCCTTGGATAATAGTCAGTTTAAAATATAAATTCCCCCCCCCCCCCCCCCTTGTTTCATCATCAACCCATAACATCCCACTGCTGGGCACGGCTCTCTCCTCACTTTCGTGAGGAGGATTAGGCCATAATCCACCACGGGGACCAGATCCGGATTGGTGGATCACATTACCTACCTCCGAAATAATTCTCGAAATAAATAAAATAATTCGAAATAATTCTTGTTTACCTATTGTAAATGTTTTTTTTTTTTGGTGTACAATAAAGAGTTTTTTATTCTATTCCAATCTATTCTATTCAACCGAAACGCAGCTCGTGTACTTATGTTAAAGCACACCTGTACAGCCATCATATTTTCCTACTACTGGGCTGGACTCTCGTGCATTCCGAGAAGTTAAGCACCAGCTAGGCTCGGGTGTTATAAATCGCCATGAATGAACTCCTTGCCATGCCACGTAGGAGACATGTCTGCCCTGCGTAATGTGTACCCACAGGAATAAAGCCTTATTTATAGCACTTTGTCTGGAAAATTCACACGATTATACTGCTCCATTTGAATAAAGTGGTTGATAAAGAATCGATAGAGCTTGAGGAAAAGTAACATAGAAAATGCGCGATAATAATTGGAGGTTTCGGAAAAGAAAAAAAAAAGATAAATACCGTAAACACAGTAGATCCAAACTGTTCGAAGTGAGAGACTCTTGTCTCTTGTAGTTTGTAAAACGTTTTTGGATCATATCGTCCACTGCTTTTATTTCCCTAAAGTAAGTCACCTCAAAAAACTGAATGCATGCGAAAAATGCAAAAACACCAAAACATCAAGTTCAACGGTTCACCTACCTATTAGAGAAGTACGTGTCGAGCATTCACCAGATCTTAGCATGTCCAGTTTCCTATAACGGTTGGATCACTCTGCCGAACAGTGTAAAAGGATGGTCGCCGCGGCTGCAGCCGGCGCCGTGCCCCGCATCCCAATGAGTCCTGCCAGACTGGACTATATAACGCGATGGCTCTTCGAACTCATCACAAACTCGATAGCAACTAACCGCACCACACTCTTTTGACAACAAAGAGTCCTGAACAGTGTTGAAATGAAGTTTGCATATTCGCTTGTGATGCTGAGCTGTGCCCTTTGGGAGGTGACAGGATATCCCTACTATCCCTCTTATGGAAACTTGGATTCTGGTGAGTGGATCTCTCTATCTTGTCTTAGATTGTTTGACCAGTTATGATTCCAGCAGTATGTTCATGTAGACTAATTTAAAAAAACTGAAAAGGCAAAAAGAAATTTAAGCGCTAGAATCTGGATATTGGTAGAACCTTCCATATTTTTTCATATTAATCTTAACACATGTCATATTAATCTTAATCTTTCTTTTGTACGTGTGTTTGTCACCTAACTCCTCCTAAATGGCTGGACCGATTTGGGTGAAATTTTGTGTGAATGGTTCCTGGAGGGACGGAAAACACAATTATACCCGGTAGGTGGCTCTGTAATCGGGTTTAGGGTTTTTGATTTTCAGGGCAGGACAACGTCTGCTGGGCGCGGTAGTATCTCATATTTATACTTCCTGTGCTAGTAACCATGTCAGTTTAAAAACATATTTCTAGACTCTGGTTTCAAGAGGAAAAGTAAAGCTAATGTGATTGATTTTGTAGTGTCTTACGGGTCCGTGGACAACAGCCGCGGCGGCATGGCCATGAGTCGGTACTACAACCCGTATTACAACCCGCGCGCCGCGGGCGCCGGCATGGCCGCCTTCATGTTCCGACAACCGGAGGAGCAGCCCCTGCAGTCGGGGCAGTACTACCTGCCCGATCGCCGCCGCCAGACCAACCTCGACTACGTGCCGCCACAACAGAACGAGGTCTACTACCCGCAGCAGCCCGACCAGCAACCCGAGGCCCCCGTCGCCTTCCCCACCGAAGCCACGGAGCTCGTCGATCCCACTGAGAAGACTGAAGTCATCGCCACCACGCTCAAAGCCGTCGTGCCGGAACTTGCCGAGCCCGAAGTGCCAGACGTCGAAGAAGTGGAAGAGCCTAAACCTAAGAAGGCTGTCGTTTCCAGGAAGAAGCAAGTGAAGAGGCCCATTGATGACGATGATGAGGATGATTATGCGCCCAAGATGCCGTCGGGTGCTTTCTTCCCGATGTTCTTCGGATGGGGCGGGCGCTCCGGGGGAGGCCCCGGAGGCCCTACCGCTATCGCTAACGCGTACAGCACGGGCCGCGGCGGTGTCGCCACCAGCCACGCCACCGCCTACGGCGCTCCCAGACCGGAGTCTCAGTACACCGATGAAAGATACAAGAAAAACTAGACTTAAGTAAATTCTATATCATTTGTTATATGTATTATAATTATGTTAAAAAATACTTAGATGTTTAATCTTCCATTAAATTTTTGTATAAATGCGTTAATCGCATTTATACAAAAATGATTTCAATGCCATCTACACACAGCTTTGTTAACCACGCGAACAGCCAGTGTGAGTCACGGATCAAAGCTTGTATTATAGATATCTTGTTTCCGAACTTGTTTGTAAGATGGCGTTATTAGAAACTCAAAGAATAAATGGATTATTAATATACAAGTCGATTCTCGTTTATCGTCCGAGATTGGAAACGGTTGATTACCTTGAACCTGAAGCTGATTTATAATGCGGACATTTGATAGGAGTAGGTCGTAACATCTTCGTGGACTGTAATTTATCAGTAAACAAAGGTTTTATGATCTAAATAGATGGGTAGTCATTTTATTGCTAGCAAGATCAATAATTATTGATTACGTAATATAATAGGTAGGTAGGTTACCTTTAGCTTATAAAATCTCACTTGAAATTACTAGATTATTTTAAGTTGACTACACCTTAGTAGGTATACTAGAAAAAAATAGATTTAATATAAAAAAGATACGTATCTTTGATTAATTAAAATTCTCAAGAATCAACAAGGTTCAAATATGTAAAAGAAGGTTTAACTTGTTTCTATGTTAAAACAGTAGAAGCGTCTATTGCTGCATTTTTTGGTTCGCAAATTGTGAATCCTTTTTTCACAAAAACGGGTCATTGCTCATGGTAACACCAATATAATTATTAATTTCATAATAACCAAAAACTGCCGATGCCTTCGTTAGATAATCAAGTTATTCAGTTTTTATCAACGCTACTTGCTCTTCTTATACTAATGGACAAAAAGTTATTCTAACCATGTTTACTTTGTTCTGCCAGCTACCGTACTTACTAGGTAGTATGGAATTTTTTGTATATTTTTTCATACCATGACGTATTTTCTCACGTGAGTGAGTAAGTAAATCTTCCGGTTATAGCTTGATTAATGATTCCTTTGAATCGATAGGTTAGTAAAGCAAGTCATTTATTTATATATTGTAATTATACTAGCTGCGCCCCGCGGTTTCACCGGCGTAACTCCAATTTCCCCGCAATAACTCTGCATTTTGCAAGTTAAGAACCACCATGTCACTAGTAATAGCAGCTGAACAACGCAAAATAATCTAATGTGAAAAAGTGTGTTCATACAAATTTTTCAGAGTAAACTAATTTCCAGTATTTCCCAAATATTCCAATTTTTCGTGCAACCTTTCCAATTTTTCTTATGATTAATTTCAAATTTAATTTATTGGTATATAGGATTATCTATCTAAGTTAAGCGGTGTTAGCCTAGTGGGAGAACGTCCGCCTTCCAATCAGAAGGTCGTGAGTTCAAATGCAGTGCTGGCACGTACCAATGTGTTTCTGTAAAACATATGTACGTAATTATCACTCGCTTTTCGGTGAAGGAAAACATCGTGAGGAAACCCACATACCTACCCGAGAATTATTTCGGAGGTAGGTATGTTATCCACCAATCCGGACTGGGCCCCCGTGGTGGATTATGGCCTTACCCTCCTCACGAAAGTGAGGAGAGACCCGTGCCCAGCAGTGGGACGTTATGGGTTGATGATGATGATGATGATCTAAGTAAATGAATCCCAATTTCCCTCGGTCACTGTTACTGGTGCTGTGACTTTATCGGCAGGCGTAGCGCTTACCATCAGGTAAACGACTTCCTCGTCCCATCACTCAGTCAAAAAAACGTTTTCTTATATATTAGGTACATAGGTAGGTGCAATGAGCTACAATGTGGTGCAAGAAGATATAAATTGTTAAATCCAGTTAATCGACCAGACCTCAGAAGATACCCGGATGCGGTCACGACCGTGCTAAACTGCATAAAATGCCGAATAAGGCAGTGTCGTGACTTGTGGCCGCAGTCTGGCCTAGTCCATCACATCTCTTGCTCAGCTTGCTCGGCTACGAAACAATAAAAAAATAGCGCTTCACTATCACATACATATATGTATGTGATAGTGAAGCGCTATTTTTTTCTGAACCTCAACTAGGACTCCTCGTTCTGTGTATCTGTATCTGTGTGCCCTGTGTGTGTGTTCTGTATCCCTGTGTTGTTTCGATCAAATGATTTTTAATAAAGCAATTGTATTCATCAGGTGGCATCATACTTAGTTAGGCATTGTACATTATTTAAATTGAGCTCCGTATTACTGTTTTAAATACACACACACAAATACATACGCACATACACACTTTTTTTCAGCTTGGCCGAATGCACTGCCTCATTAGAGCCGTTTGCGGCGTGCCCTCTAAAAATATCTTTATATACATAACAGCTTGTAACCTGGGCCTTACCACATTACCTATTAAAGTATAGCCTTACTTAGAAACGAATAGGTAGGTGCACAAAATTAATGGCATAATAGATGATTTATTTGATTTATTGTCACGCGGGGTTTATTAATATCACATAATACAGAAATATGTTTACGCTGCGTTTATAGAATGTCGCGCTACGAGTATAGATTGATTAGGAACTCGGCATCTATTATTAGGAATAAATGTTTAGATAATATATTTGTAGATAGAACATGTTCTTTTTTTGTAAATACATGTTTAATGACGTGCGTAGTTTGTGAAGTTAAAAAAACAAACACGGTGTGACCTTAGGTACCTACATTAATATATTTTCATAGAGCTACTCGTATTACCCGTTTAGCCGGTGCGGCTCCGCGGCACGGGAATCATTATTTGCCTCTAGATGCATGATAGCAGAGATAGAACTGACTTCATCGAAGGAAAACTGGAAAGGAAAGCCATCAATCCCACTAATATATAAATGCGAACATTTATGAGAATGGATGGATGGATGTTTGTTCCTCTTTCACGCAAAAACTTCTGAACGGATTTGAATGAAATTTTGAACATAGATAGTTTATAACCTGGATTGAGTGAAAGGCTTCTTTTTAAAGCGAAAAAGAGTTGTAACGGGTTGAAATAGGGGATGAAAGTTTGGGGTGCGGGCCAGGTAACGTCCACGAGTGCCCGGCTGTTGTTCGTCCCTCTTGATGCGTTGCATCCGGAGGGAAGGGCAGCAGCTGGGCCGGTGCACCCTGGGGTTCGGTCAGCAATTCTCCTAGGGGAATTGGTGGCCGTAGCAAATAACCTGGCGAGAAGAGGTCCTTCGCGTGTCCCTCTGATCAGCAGAGGGCACAGCGAGGGACAAATAACGGGGACTTTTCGGCCGCAGATCGGGGGTCCAACGCCCAAGTTAGAAGTCCCGAGCTGAGGTGCGGCCCGTGTGTTCCGGGACGCACCCAGCGGAGAAAGAGGCCCAAGCCTCACGTGGCCCGGGAGGGCGCCCGCAGAGGTGGTCGCGGAAGCGCCGTGCGAACCCGTAACCACCTCCATAATGCGGAGAGGAGAACACCCCGCCAGACCAGCTGGCGGGGGAGTCCCACATAACCCCCCCCCCCCACCCCCCCCGGGGGTATGCCTAATGCATTTCCCCGGGAAAAAAAAAGAAAAAAGGGGATGAAAGTTTGCGGGCACCAGCTATAGGCTATATTTTATCCCCGTATTCCCACGGGAACGGGAACTATGCGGGTGAAACCGCAGGGCGCAGCTAGTAATGAATAAAAGTTCAAGATGATTGCATCTAATTGGGACGTGGTTATATTGAAGCGGCGAACAGGTATTCCCTTTGTCACTGGTTTTTGATAATTGTTCCGTTTTTAGATATAGGTTTTATCTAGCTAGCTTAGAGCCTGTAAAAATTATAAATGATTATTGGATTGCTTTATAAAGCATGGATTTTGGAATTCTTGAAATAACAGTAGTATCTAACTACAGTCATCGATTGCTATTTGGTTTATGGACACACCTGTATTTTCTAGTGTTTGTATTTAGTTTTAATATTATTACAGTTCTAAAAATTAAACAGTACATTGGTGATCTCCAAAAAAATGTATTAGTCAGGAAACCAATTCTAAACTTCCGCGTGGGTAAAGCTGCAGGCAAGAGCCAAGTAGCCTGTACTTGATGTCTGATGAACAACCGCTGAAAGCAACATGAGAGGTCATGGCCAATATTGTCAGACGTTCTGCATCGTCATCGTCTGTCTAAGAAATAAAACACTAGGTGCGCCCGGCGGCGCGGCTTGGACTAAAAGTAGGATTCATTCAGCCGGTTGTAGAGGCCACTTCTGCAAGAGACCGCCTGGGGAAGTACCACCACATCTTTGCCAGATATTCATCCGGCAAGCAGTAGTGTGCAAACATTACTGTGTTCCGGTTTGAAGGGCATTGTTTCCAGCAAAATTACTGGGCATATGAGACTTTATAGCCGATGTCTTAGGGTGACGAGCGCAGTGCAGTGCCGCGCAAGATTATGCAATACGAAGCTCTGGGTGACACTGTAACTGTTATGGGTAGGCGTGGCGCTTACTTTCAGGTGAACGACTTGCTCGTCTCGTCACTCGGTCAAATAAAAAAGCAGTTTCAGTGTTTAGTGTAACAAACATACAATCACTGGGACTTTTGCGTTTAGTAGGACAGCTGTAATTGGTATTGGAAAATTAAATAATATCAGAATTAAAAAAAATACTTTTGTCACTAGATCTCAATCTCAAGTATTTCTATTAAATTAAATGACCCGCAAAATAGCACTCTTAAAAGTTACTAACTCTACCACCGGATTCGGAATACGTCCATTCGACAAGAACTGGCAAGAAACTCGATGAGGATTTTTTCTAAATAACTTCATTACTCCTAATATCTAATACTTAAGTGGAATATAAAACTAAGTATTGTAG
Organism: Campaea margaritaria; assembly: GCA_912999815.1. Taxonomy (NCBI): domain Eukaryota; kingdom Metazoa; phylum Arthropoda; class Insecta; order Lepidoptera; family Geometridae; genus Campaea; species Campaea margaritaria. Next base: position 12,170,025 of record OU538789.1, on the reverse strand, counting down.
GTATTCTAGTCACGGAGGCGCTTGAGCAGTCTGCCTCCGTAAATTTTTTGTCATTAAAATGTAATCATGAATTTTAAAATAAGTTTTTTTAATTAAACACACTTTAGACTAACCATTTTAAATTTTCCTTGTTTTTCCCCAGTTACTATTTTATGAATTTTGAATTTTGTAGTAGGTAAACAATTAGCTATAAAATATATTCATATTTAATAGCTAATTGTTTACCTTCTACGAAATTCATAAAATAGTTTTGCCGAGTTTAATCATAAATCGAGAAGTGATTGCGTAATAATTATTAATAACTACCTGTGCCCTGCCACGCTTCGCTGTGGCACATTCGCACATTTGCTGATATGTCACTGATGAAAAAAATAGATATTAACAATCCTTGATGCAGATTATATATCCTGCTTAAATTTCAGCTCGATCAGTGCAGAACTTTTTGAGTTTTTGAAGCGTACACAAACTAACATAACATTTTTATATATATAGATGGATCTAATTCCAGGATTCAATTCTACCAACACCCAAAGCATTAAATTCTTACAGTTGTTAACACGATAATTATTATATAGGTTGGCATTCCCCGTACTTATATTAAATTGAATCGCAATAAAATATAGGTCGTTGTATTGAACTTTACCATTGATAATCATCTCCTTATTCTGACTAATCGACAATCTACAAAAACTTCGTGATTTCTTGTGGGAAATACACACCAAGCATGAGCCACATAAAAACTAATTATTGTTTCTCGTTACATACCTACGTAAGTATGTAGTTCTCATAATTTGTAATACAAGTTCATAATAGCGATATAAAAGGATGCTAAGTGTTGGATGAGCGTCAGTGTGCGAACATGGCTCTAGCGATGAGAGGGTGCATCCTGGTGTGCCTGCTCGCGGGGCTCGGACACGCGTCAGGTAGGTCGCGGTGATACTTCGTCTGCTTATGGACTTTTTGTGATAATTAGATCCTTTTTGTGTTTTTAATGGCTTATTGTTAAACTGTTAAAGTAATTTGGGCCTCGATTGTTGTGGCGAGACCTAAACTTTTTGTAAATATCTGCGGTTTGTGTTTGTTTCGTAATGGGATTTGGGGCAAAGAATATTGTTTTGGTTGGAAAATTAAAAATCCTTTAGTTTTTTATTCAAATAGAATACGTTAACAGGTCCATCGGGTTTTCTTAGACATTATGTGTTTATTAATTTATTGACTGTTTCATTTTCAGTGAGAGTCCGACGAGGCTATGGTGCTAATGGAGGCGGCGGCGGCGGCGGCGGCGGCGGGGGCGGCGGTGGATATGGAGGAGGCTTCGGGGGCGGTTATGGCGGAGGCGGCGGGGGTGGGTTTGGAGGGGGAGGTGGCGGCGGCTTCGGTGGCGGTGGCGGCTTCGACGGCATTCGAGACGGAGTGAGCGACATCCTCGGCAAAGTACAATCCGGGTTCAGCGGAATCGTAAAAGCTGGAGCGGCCGGCGGTGGTGGAGGCATCGGCGGCGGCGGTGGAGGCCACAAATCCATTTACACACAGTCTGAAGACGGAAAATCCGGAGGTTTCGCGTTTACTGGGACTTTTGGAGGCGGGAAAGGAGGGTATGGCGGCGGCGGCGGTGGATCCAGCGGGGGAGGCAACGGCGGAGGATATGGCGGTGGCGCTGGATATGGAGGAGGATCCGGTAGCGGCGGAGGATTAGGAGGATCGGGAGCTAGCGGCTACGGAGGCAACGACGGCTCCGGAGGCGGCAGCCATGGGGGTGCTGGACTCGGGGGCGGCTCCGGTAGCGGCTACGGAGGCGGTGGAGGCCTGGGCGGTGGGGGCGGTAAAGGAGGATATAGCGGAGGTGGAACTGAAGGGTTTGGTGGTGCCGGAGGCTCAGGAGGCAGTGGAGGCGGGTACGGAGGTGGACTCGGTGGGGGTAGTGGAAACGGAGGCGGCCTCGGCGGAGGCAGTGGAGGCTACGGCAGCTCAGGAGGCGGTGGCCACGGTAGCTCAGCAGAACTGAGCAGCTCCGGGAGTCATGGAGGCAGCGGTGGTGGTGGCGCCGGTGGCGGATTTGGCAGTGCGCTTGGTGGACTATTCGGAGGCAGTTTAACACTTGGAGGCTCCGGAAGCGGTGGCCATGGAAGTAGTGGTGGATACGGCGGAGGAAATGGCGGCGGCCTGGGAGGTGGCAACGGAGGTGGCACTGGAGGCGGTAGTGGCGGTTACGGAGGCGGTGGATACAGTAGCAGTGGAGGTGGCCTAGGAGGTAGCAGTGGTGGTCACGGAGGTGGCAGTTATGGCAGTGGTGCCTCGAGCGGAGGAGGCTCCGGTGGCGGACTAGGTAGTGGCAATGGCGGACACGGTGGCTACGGAAGCTCGGGAGGCCACGGTGGAGGAGGTGGACTCGGCGGAGGGTTCGGCGGAAGTATAAGTGGCGGTTTGGGAGGCGGACATGGCGGAAGTGGTGGATATGATGGAAGTGCCGGACTTGGCGGTGGAAGTGGCGGTGGTGGTGGATTAGGAGGCGGACACAGCGGAAGTGGCGGATATGGTGGAAGTGCCGGACTTGGCGGCGGAAGTGGTGGTGGTGGCGGATTAGGAGGCGGACATGGCGGAAGTGGCGGATATGGCGGAAGTGCCGGACTTAGCGGCGGAAGTGGCAGTGGTGGCGGATTAGGCGGCGGACATGGCGGAAGTGGTGGATATGGTGGAAGTGCCGGACTTGGCGGTGGAAGTGGCGGTGGTGGCGCATTAGGAGGCGGACACAGCGGAAGTGGCGGATATGGCGGAAATGCCGGACTTGGCGGTGGAAATGGCGGTGGTGGCGGATTAGGAGGCGGACATAGCAGCAGCAGCAGTAGCAGTAGCAGCAGCAGTAGCAGCAGTGGTGGTTACGGTGGAGCAGGCGGCTGCGGCACAGGGTGCGGAGGGGGTGGCGGAAACTCCGGCGCATACACAAGTGCCAAAGCATCAGCAGCTGCCAGCTCCAGTACCTACGGTTAACCTCTCAACCAACAAATGATCTTGAAATTATGATTGAAATTACGCTGTTAACAATGGCCATAATGATTGTAATAACTAGGATAATATTCATGAATAATAGTCATTAAATAAGTGTTTTAATAAGGTTCCATTTCGTTTAATTGTTATTGATACCCCTTGCTGTCTTTCCATTTTATTACTAAGTGTGAGACTCTGAAACAATGGGATTAGGCTCAGGCTTTTCCAGTTATGACTATGTGTCAGGACAATTATGTAAATATTATCAATTAACTTGAAGCTGGTCGTCTTGAATAACAACAAAGTTTTAATGTTGATTGCACCACGTTAATGACTTCTCTCATGTTAATCTATCTAGGTAGGTAGGTATTAATCTAGAAAACAAATACGTAATGTTTCGATATTTCTAGTAACTACTGACTCAATGTGGTAGATTATGGTTATGCGCATCTTCTCCTTCTTTCTCGCTCTATCTGATAGAAAGGTTTGATTCCCATCAGTGGGAATGACCTTTAATTAAAGCCACGTCCTAATCTACACAAACAGCAAAAAGTATTTATATAAAAACCTGAAGATGAATGAATGAATGAACGAATGATAGAATTAGTGAAGGAGAGAATGAATGAGTGATACAATGAATGATGAATCTAATCCAAAAGTAGCTAAAATTAACAGAACAATACAGACGTCATTAACTCAACGTAGAGGTAAATACCAGGGAATACTTCCAACAAAACTAATTGTTCAATTATTATTGAACCAAAATATAGAAAAATTATAAATAAATAAATTAAAAAAAAAATATTATATAAATATTTTTATACACAAAATTGTTTTTCTTTTTATAAATAGGTTAAGGCATGAAATTATTGAATTTTACCGTGTCTATTTTTCTCGAACTAAACTAGTTTTTACTTACTCGTAGTTTCTGATTCCTGACACGGAATCCTACTTAGGGGTCAGGATCTACGTATATAATCGTGAGGAGTTATTTCCTAATTTTTCAAAGCATATTTCGAAAATATATGCATGTATTACAAACTACTTCACAACTTTATTTATATCAATAGTGAACCACCGTCCCATCTTTTTGTTGCTCTTCTCCATGCATGGTCGTCTGGAAGAGATCGCTCTCAGCGATAAGACCGCCCATTGTGACACTAATTGTTAAGTTTGATACGTCTTAGTTTTTAAGTTTTCTTTGTTGTGTGGCGTTTCAATAAAGAGTTTATCTATCTATCTAACTCGCTAACAGATTCTCAAAGCGACGGAGTGACCTTTCATAAAGGAGTTGAAATCCTAGGATACCTATTTCTAGTGTTTTTCTTAACCGTATAAAAAGTGTAATGGCCATTAATATTTTTTGAGTTTCAAGCAGCAGACAATAACACCCGTCGCGTCATCGTTCACGTGAGACTTGTAATCGCTATGGACCTATCAATTTCCATATTATATTAACATAATTAAATAACCAACCGAACGAAACAAGATGTTACTTATATCACTACAAATGCGAATGTGTGTTTGTTCTCTCTTCGCGCCGTTACGGCAGAAAAGATTTTGAAGTTTGCTACACAGACAAACAACAACAACAAACACGTTTGCTACAGAGTTTTACAAGTTTGCTAGACAGTTTAGATCCTGGAATAAGATAAGAACTCTTTACTGCACTCCAAGACCTACAAGCAAAAGTAAAAACATCTTATAACAAAAGAACATAGGATACTTTTTATCGGGTGAAACCGCGAAGCGCTGCTAGTTTTATATATTGCTACTAGCAGCGCCCCACGGTTTCACTAGTCTAATATCACACAGGAACTGTTAATTTTAACGGTATAAAAGGGATCCCTAGTTCTATTTGGGACCTATCTGTATACTAAATTTCATTAGAATCCGTTTAGCAGTTTCGGCGTGAAGAGAGGACAAACACACATACGCTCAAACTTTCGCACATATATTAGTGATCATATGAAATAATATAGTGATACAAGCTACGCCCCGCGGTTTCACCCGCGTAGTTCCCATTTTGTCCCACGGGAACATGCTATCGGGATAAAAAGTACCCTATCACTCAATCCTGGTTAAAAACTATTTGTGTGCCAAATTTCATCCAAATCCGTTCTGCAGTTTTTGCGTGATAGATTAACAATCATCCATCCATACATTCTCACAAACTTTCACATTTATAATATTAGTAGGATTTTTCGCGATCTTCAGCTATTCTTAAGTAACATGGTGGTCTTAAGTAACTTGAGATATGGTGATTTATAGCAGAGAAACTGGTAATACGCGGGTGAAACCGCGGGGCACAGCTAGTAAGAGTATAATTTTAGTAAATACAAGTTTTCTCTCTACTATTCTGGGTAATTCTGGTAATTACTTTAGAGCCGATGTCTTAGGGTGACGAGCGCAGTGCAGTGTTGCGCAGGATTATGCAATGCAAAATTCTGGGTGACACTGTAACCGTTATGGACAGGCGTAGCGCTTAACATCCGGTGAACGACTTGCTGGTCTCGTCACTTAGCAAATAAAAAAAATTAATAAAAAATCTATAGGCGGTCTTATCGCTTAATCAGAGTGATGTCTTCTGTACCACCTTCTGAAGGCCAGTTTGAGATTAAATACGATAATAAAATTAACAGATTCATTATACCTATTAGATTTAGGATTTTTTATACTTATTAAATTCATGGAACAGTAGGTATAAGATCTGTTTTCATTTGAAATCGCATTATGCGAGAACGGCAGATGCAATAAAAACTTTAAAATGGACATCAATAAAATATAGTTTTTCATAACGACCACTAAATTAAATGGCTGTCTCAAGTGGCTCATCCCGATGTCATCTCTACTATACAAGTACCTAGGTCGGTTAATTATGTACTTACTTATAATCTATCTATCTATCTATCTTTTTTCTTTCTTTGTTTATTGAAAAGACTTTGTCGCTAAGGGAACACATCGTCCTGCAGAGAATTATCCAAATTATCTAAATTTGTTAACATAACTTAAATAAAAATATATTAAATAAAAAAGAAAACGAACTAAAACTAAAACATAAAAAAAAAATTGAAAACAATAACAAAAATAACATTTATTTGGCCTTAAACTGAACTGCCGAGCTAACTGTCACCACCAACATGGCTCAACGTTCATAAGTCGACCAGAGACATTTATCCAAAGAGATCGTAACAATTTGTTTGTATTTATGGGAGTTTATATAGCTCCATCTCATCCTCTTTCTCTCTCATTCCCATCAGTCTATTTTTGAGTGACGTCACGACACGTTTGTCATATGAGTGTGTGGTGCCAATCTAGGCCGTTCAGTTTAAGGCATTAAAATGAACTGGAGGCATACCATGACCTCTTATAGCGATTAAATTGAAGACTTCAATTGAAGACCTAACTGAACCGCGTCGCATAATCGTACCGTGACGTCTTATTTTTTTATGTTGCTGCCATTTTCAACCTAAACTGGATCCAGTTAAGGTTGAAAATGGCAGCAAGCTAAATTAAGTCGCTAATAAGACATTTTCAACCTAAACTGGATCCAGTTTAAGTTGAAAATAGCAGCAACCTAAAAAATCAGGCGTCACGGTACGATTATGCTAGGCGGGACAGTTTAGGTCTTCAATTGAATCGCTATAAGATGTCATGGTAGGCCTCCTGCTTGGAATAAGAATAAGTACGTGGTGACCCCCCTGTTTACAAAATACACAAGGTACTTACAAAACAAAAAGCTTGACTAAATAAATGGCACATTAGGCGGACTCATCGAGACTTACTCAAGAACTTTTTATAAGTCTGAGTAGGTACTTATTTACTTATATTAGTTAGAAAACAAACTCAAAAATTCTTCAGCTTGTTTACTATCCTAACATAAGGAGTAATGTAATGCACTGGCGCCCTTGAAAAAATATTAATTGTGACGAGTGCCGTCTTTGATTACAGATGCGTTTTTTTATAATGCATACTTAATTGTTGTTTTCAACAAGTAATCCGGAATGATGATTCTTACCTAAATAAAGTTCATTGTCTCAAAATAAATACACGAGACCGATTAATGTGCTTGTAACAAAGAGTCCTGTATATTTTTTTTTATGTTTTTTTACGTTTCTTATACACGCGATTAAAATGCTGCCTTTTATAGTCCAAAGTTTAGGGCATTGTTTCCAGCGAAATTAATAGGCATATGAGACTTTAGAGCCGATGTCTCAGGGCGATGGGCGCAGTACTCTGCCACGCAGGATTATGCAATGCAGGGTACTGGGTGGTGCTGTGACTATTATGGGCAGGCGTGGCGCTTACCATCAGGTGAACGACTATGAACTATACAACGAGGCAATGTCAATGCAGCGAACATTAAACCACAAAAACCCTTAACTATTAAGGGAAAAAAAGTAATGTAAGTTCTATTCCAGGACCTAAAGCAATTTCAAAATTTCATCAAAATCCGTTCAATAGTTTCGCACATTGTAAACTATTGCTATTCAACGTGAAAATGCAGCTAGTGTTCTTGCTCAGAAAGTGAGGGGAGATCCGTGCTCCGCAGTGAGGATGATGATGAAGTAAGGCTTTCTTTTAAATAAATTTCTAGGCGATCATTCTCCACCATCGACCGTATGCGACTGCAGCAAACGATTTGGAAATCCGACAAGAAAAAAGTGCATCACACACACACACACACAAGAGCGAGGATAAACAATGGTTTGAAAAACCACTATAATGATTATAGCGTCAATTAACTCAGGAACGTGGTTATTAGAAACGAAATTACATAAAGTCAAAAGTTTATATATTTGTTTCTTTTTAAGGACTTGAACATCATGGTCGCCTTCATTGATGCTTATAGATTTATAAAAAGTTTATAAACCAATAATAGTGGCTCAGTAAAAACAAAGATTAGTCATTACGGTAAAATACTTTTTCGAAAATATATAATAATATTTAACTCCTCGAGTATTCGTTTTCAGTTCAAAAACCAAAAGGTTCCAGTTAATTGAAACGCGCGATGGGTTAGTTATGCTTTGGTCGCTCCCCGCGTCGCACCTTAACTCACACCACGGCATTTTCAAGGATAAGGAAGAGGTTCTCATATCGGTTCTATTTTCTTTTAAAATATTGTTACATCAGCAGTCCGTCATATATAAACCAAATTGTTTTTTTTTTTTATTTGAAAGGACATACTTTCATATTGGTCCCATAGGTTCATCAAAACCAGTTCAGTAGTTTGATTGTTATTTGGATCGTATTTTTTTATATCATACTTGTTGGTTTCAAGTAATTATTAAGACCATGAACTTTGTGATTTCTGGTTCCCCATATACAGGGATACCAAGTTAGTCTCCTTAACGTGTTGAATGTGAGATATCACGTTCTAGTCGCAAATGAGCCAAGGGTTTATGTTCAAAGTTTAAAGTATTCTAAGAATAATAATTCAAGGTACAGGAAGTTTGGTTACAAATATTTTCAGGACACAATACGTAGTAAACACAATCGCTTCGTCTCGCACCAATCAGCCTTGCAAACGTTTCCTATTAGCACCTTGCGTTCACAGAACAAATTTAAAATTAAAGCGATTCCTAGTAACATCGAGGATAATAATAAATATGCAAGCGTAATACTGGTTATGATATTATAGTTAGTATGTATTAACAAGGCTGTGGGTAGGTACAAACTTTTTTATATTTATATCTTCTATCTATAGATATCTATACTATTAGAAGGCTGTAACTGAGCCGTGTACAGACATGGCATGTAAAAATGTTTCTAACCTACAGAGGTTAGAAACATTTTTACAAAATAACCTGGTATGATTATTTAATGAAGATAATAAAACCCAAAAATATATTTATTTCACTTTTATTTTTTAAAATTAATCTGTTTGTTTCTTACCTAAAAACTCTAAAACTACGAGACGAATATGTTAGAGATTTTACCGTTTAGTAGTTTTTTTTATAATATAATATAATAATATTTCCAGTGTGATTGAAAGAAATGTAATATTAATAATAATATTCCCATGCTTAGGAACTATTTTTAGGGTTTACGGTATAATTAGAAAATGTCTTATCATCATTATCAATCCATATCATCTCACTGCTGAGCACGAGTCTCCCCTCACTGTCGTGAGGAGGCCATAATACACCACGGGTGCCGGGTCTGGATTGGTGGATAAAATATCTACCTACCTTCGAAATAATACTCAGATAGGTGTGTCGGTTTTCTTCGCGATGTTTTACTTCACTGAAAAGCGAGTGTAAATTACATACCCGCATTGGGAATTGAACTTACGACCCTCTCCTTGGACGGTGGACGTTCTCCCACTAGGCTACCACCGCTTAGCTTCAATGTCTTGACTAAAGGAACGAAAGTTCCTGTGAACTGCACCGCAAGCCATATGGAGTTACACATCGTGATATTCCTCGCGCCTGAAACCGAGCTTTAACGACTAAACGGATTTATATGAAATTTAGAATTATTTAGGCTCTAGAATTGAAGATAATAATAATAATAATAAAAGCCTTTATTAACAATCTTATATGTTACATTTCATCTTATATCTACTTATTTACTACTAATATTAAGCATAGTTGTTTATGAAAGCAACGTAATTAAATTTTATTATTTATATTAAACACCGGTTTCGTGATTGTCTTGCTCTTTCGCATAGGCCTTGAAGATAGGATACTTTATATTCCGTAATAATTAAAGGATAATATGTTAGTTAACGCAGGTGAAACCACGCAGCGCTGCTTGTTTAAAATAAGTTCGCCGTATTGGAATGATCGACTCTTGCTTGATAGATAAAAAATATCGACGGCTAAAAGTTTATTAGTATCTATGAGAGTAAAAAAATTGTTATCCATTTAGTTTGATGGAGGGTTCTGTACAGAACTTCGGTAGAAGTAGTTTTCTGTGGATCGGAATATTTTGGACTTCGTTTGTTTTTTTTTTATTGCAGAATAGGCAAGCATTAGACCGCAGTCTCACCGTAATTAGAAGTTTTCGAATGGACAGTTTCTAAGCTATCACTGTTGACGCCGAAGTATTTAAGCAAAGAGTCTTCTTTAATAACTGTAGGCAAAGCGCCGGCAATGCCCCTGGGTCATTGCGAATATCTGCGGATATGCGGGTAGGTGGTGACCACTTACCATCAGGCAGTCACCAATTTTAAGAATTAAAAGATAATAAATCCTTGGACAGCACATCGGATGATTGTAGCAGCGTTTCGACGATCGCCGTGGTACAGGTTTGCTTGTCACAAGACAGAGGCAATAACAAAGTCGACAAACAAACGGACAAAACTGCTGATTAGTATGAAGAACCCTAATGAAATTAAAAAGCTGAAAAAAAAAAAACACATGCGCCGTGCAAAAAGTGAAGAGTCTAATAAACATTTGCACGTCGATGAAGTCATAACATACGGCTACGTGTATATAAGGTTCGGCGGCGGAGCAGGCGGCACAGTTCACGACATGGCTCGACTTGCACTTGCCACTGTGGCCCTTGGGCTAGTAGTCTGCGCATACGCAGCACCAGGTAAATCAAATCAAAAGAATTGTACAAAAAATCGGACGGAAAGTTTTGGTACAAATTATTTGTAGATAACAAAATTTGTAAATATACATGTTTTGGGAATCATCTGTGGTAATACAGTGATTTTATGATGCGGTGATGATATACGAGAATATAATATTGCAACCGGGGTATAAAAATCGGGTCATTAGTATATAACACGTCCCAAATTATTTTGTTGAACTTGTGTTAGTGACCAATTACGTCAAGACGAGTAGGCTGCTCATCTGATGGTGATCGCTAAATGAGTAAATGTATGTTTTTTTACAGGATATGGAGGTGGTAGCACTGCCGGCGGCGGTGGATCCGGTGGCGGCAGCGGCGGTGGCTCCGGTGGTGGCTACGGCGGTGGCTACGGTGGTGGATCCGGTGGCGGCCAAGGCGGCGGCTCCGGTGGAGGCAGTGGTGGCGGCAGCAGCGGAGGTGGCGGCAGTGGCGGCGGCGGCGGTGGTGGCAAAGGAAGTGGCGGCGGCGGCGGCAGCGATGGACATGACGGCGGTCAAGGCGGCAGTGCCGGCAGTAGCGGCGGCGGTGGCGGTGGCGGTGGCGGTAGCGGTCAAGGAATTGACGTCGGCGGCGGCAGTGCGGGTCTTAGCCATGGCGGACATGGTAGCGGCGGACATAGTAGCGGTGGCAACGGCGGAGGACACGGCGGCGGCGGCGGTGGCGGCGGCGGCGGTGGACATGGCAGTGGCGGTTACGGCGGAAAATCATCCGGTGGCGGATACGGGTATGTAGTTTCTCTCATTTTTCATTACGGTTGAAATTCATAACCAATTTCAATTTTGAACTGCTGATTATATTTTTGTTTTTATGGTTCCGTGCCTCAAAAGGAAAAAGGAACCCTTATAGGATTATTTCGTTGCCCGTCTGTCTGTCAAGACCTTTCCCCAGGGACGCGTGGAGGTATCAAGTTGAATTTAATATCAAATACTCAGCTCTTGAAACTGTGAAAAATACAAATCTCTAAGTCAACGCAATCTAATGATCGCGGTTATGCCGCATATTTTGATACTCGCATGGGAATCATAACCTATAAGGTAGTTCCCGTTGACTTAGAATCATGAAATTAGACAAGAAGCGTGGTTTTATAGCCCAGCAAAGGGAAAATTCCGTAAACCGTAAATTGGATGTTACATCACAATAAAAAAGTTTTCGCTTGCAGTCGGTAAACTGACCGTGACCTATGTCAATAGAATGGTACAACAGTTTTCCGATGGCAAAGTTAAGTTTGACGGAACCCTCCGTGCGTGAGTCCGACTCGCACTTGGTCGAGTTATTGTTTCTTCAAATAAGATAACAATGGGCGGGATGACCTCCAAATCTCAAATAAAGCTTATATAATTCCTGGATGCGTCCCGTCCTTCGATAAGTAGTTTAAAAATAGCCCCTTTCAAATATCTAGACCTAAAATGTTAATAAGATGTGCAATAAAGTAAAAAAAACTAAGTACATAAACCATAGAAAATTTCAACCTGCGGCCTACCTTATAATTGAGAAAATCGTAATTGGGTGAAGTTTTAACATGGAACTATTGCCTTAATATTAATGAAACTATAAACTATAAACTACAATTGTCTTGTTTCAGACGTTAAGCTGCCACCGTTGTTCGAGATGTCTCCAAGCTCAAGATTAAGATTCAAAAGCTCAATGTGATAAATAGATGTAATTATTTGCCATAATTATGTTCTTGCATGATTTCAATATGTATGTATGTAATAAAATAGCATTTGTTTCATAGTTTATATTTTTTATTTATAAGATCCTAAAATGTACCGTCCGTCCAACCTACTCTGATTCAACTCTGTCATAGCCTTATCAAGCTTTATGGACTTAAGTCAATTCAAGTGTTGCAAGCCAATTTAGACCTAGTTCCCATACTTCAATTGAGTTAAAATTGCTCGCCTGTCGAGTATCTAAAATAGTATAATATTAAATTGGCAGCGAGCTGATCTGATAATAGAGACGGGACGAAGGCAATGAAACTCCTTAAGGAAAAGTGCCTCAAGCAATAGAGATCGCTTGGGAAACCGTATACGTTTTAAATAATTCAAGCGATAAGTATTATTTCATGAATTACAAAAATAATTAGGTACCAATGTACATAATTATTTTTGTAATTCATTAAAAAAAAAAATTAATCAATACGACAATTTGAAAAGATGAATTTAATTTAATTTTAGATTATTCATTTATTTATTATGTATGAATGAGACAATAATGAAATTGATAACTAGGTGCCTATTGTACGTACATACCTAAAGTATTAAAACAGTATGATATAGCTAAATACTGATATTTTTGAAAACTGAATATTTCGATTCTCTCTTGATAGGGTTTATGAGCATTATCTTTCGTAATAATAGATACGTAGTCGTTTACCTGATGGTAAGCGCTACGCCGGCCTCTAACAGTTACAAAACTTTGCATTGCATAATCTTGCGCGGTACTGCACTGCGCTCGTCACCCTGAGACAAAGTCCCCAAAAAACTAAAACCCTGCAAAACAAAGACAAAGACCCTGCAATTTTAAATGATAAACCACCTTTATCAACAATATTAGCATTCCCGGATTGAAAAATTCAGCTTCCGTGGTTAATTTATTGTGTACCTACTTTCCAGTTGTTTCCACTAAACTACTGGTGAGATTCATGGAAAATAGGAATCGAATTGATTTTCTATTCAAATCCAATACAAGGTTAAAGCCAATGCAACTGAAGCGCGATACAGTTTGTATTTTGGTAGGTACTTAGTTATTTTAAGACATATCAATTTACTTTTTTATCACTTTACCTTTTACTCAATTTACTTTTGACTAATGGAAAGCTAGCGGGTATTTAAAGGGAAGGTCTGCACGTTTAGTTGCAGTACATACGAAGACGATATTAGGATCAACATGAAGAATTTGACTCTCATAGCCCTCGCTCTGGTCGTTCTCGCCGTGTGTGTATCGGCTATGCCTGGAGGTAAGATCTTCTAAATATATTATCTATCTTCTATATATATAAAAATGTTATGTTGGTTTGTGTACGCTTCAAAACTCAAAAAGCTCTGCACCGATCGAGCTGAAATTTTAGCATGATATATAATCCGCATTGAGGATTGTTTTTATCTATTTTTTCATCAGTGACATATCAGCGAATGTGCGAATGTGCCACAGCGAATCGTGGCAGGCTACAGCTAGTTTATAATAAGTCCCGAAATGTTTACTAAAGAATTGACTGTATTAGTATTCTGTGTTAAAGCTTCAACAAAGGCCAGTCTCACTTGAGATCAAACGCACGAAGCTACGTGTCATTGAAGTTCTCCAAAGAGTTTACCAATAATAAAAAGATTTAAAGCTTCTCAAAAATAACTGGTTGGGTAGATAAAGTTTACCGAACGCAACCTTTGATCTTAAACTTAAGTATAGCGGGTAAAGTACCTACCTACGAGTAAGTAGTTACCTCATACTTGGGTCAACTCGTCAACTTAGACAGAAATCCACCAATATTTAAAACATGATTTAAGCCAACGCGCAAGAATTTGAAGTTATCCGTAGATAAAGCATGCATTGATATGATTGGCGAACCGCTTGCTCACTAAATGGCAAAAATAATTAACGCGTCAGGATCGCATGCATAGATCCTCTATAACCAGGATTAGCTGTATCTAGGGAATGAGGAACTAAGAGGACCATGGTCCTACAAACACCCAGACTCAGAGGGCACGGTACAACATAATGATTGTGAAGTGGTTCACGGCATAACATGTTTGGGTCAATAAAATTCACACCAATTCAGCCAGAATTTTTTTTTTCGTTTTTTTGTTCTCCAACATAGCTTACTGCTTAGTAGCTGCTACAAAAAAGTTAAGCCACTTCTAAGGTCCTTGAGTGGCTTGACAAACTGACACTCGAGGCTAGTTCTGACTACCTTATTCGATAAACAAATAGCCAACGTTCAAATGTTCTCTGGCTGGATATTGCGACCAAAATGCAACCAATATTGATGACTGTAAATTTATTTCAAAGGTAAAGACGACGGAAAAGGTGGCGGGGGCGATGGCGGCAAAGGAGGCGGTGGTGGAGGTGGTGGCGAGGACAAAGGGGGCAAAGGTGGAAAAGGAGGCAAAGGTGGAAAAGGAGGCAAAGGTGGAGATGACAGTAAGAGCTCTAGCAGTGAAAGTGACGAACACGGGAAAGGCAAAGGTGGCGGCGGCAAGGGTAAAGGAGGCAAGAAATGGTAACCGTGACAAATTTAACAGATCCTAATGAAAATATGACAGCTGATAGATTAATGTCGGCTTTTGTTAAATTGTGTATAATAACTAATTTACATAAATCAAAGACAAATTAGTTATGTACCTCGTAGTTACTTGGTTACATTTTATCAGAGCTCTATAGAATAGAAAAACTCTTTATTGTACACCAGAAACAAAAATAAACACAGTACAGAAGAATTACAATATATCTAAGTACAATGAATTATCCACATCGATATATCATACTTAGATAATTGTTAATAGATATTGTTGTTGCCTATATAAATATATTATTTATTCTTTAAACACTGCATTTTATTTATAGTACCTGAACAATTTTATTAGTATATCCATGTTCTTACAATGTTTCGTAATGGAGCCCAGCGGCGCCCGTAGCAAATTATTTCAAAGAGCCCTCGATCTACTATGGGTTCGTATAAAGTGGAAAAAGCAGTTGTCTTTGTTGGAAAAGTTGTAACGTTTCACGTTTTTGTGATATCAAGTAAATTCAATATACCACATCTTAATAAAGCCGCCGACACATTTGACTGACGTGTCGTGTCGTGTCGTGATGCATCAGAAAGGGTTTCATATATTTAATATGGTAGCGTTCACATTTTTTTGGTGCAGTGTGTTGTCACGGCTTGTGTAAATGTATGAAACCTATACCTACCTGATGCATCACGACACAACACGTCAGACAAATGTGAACCTAGCTTAAGTTTCACTCAAAATATAACGCTCAGGCAGAGATGAGTGGGTTTAAATATGCGGGGCCCCTTTCGCGTGGAGCCTGTAGCAATTGCTACTCTTGCTACGTGGTTAATCCGGCACTGATGGAGCCGTAGACGAAAGACGAAGAGCTATATAACTACCTATTTCTAGTATGAATCCTTCGCTCATCACTGTAGCTAAGTTTCCTTTTTACACGCTTTATATTAATAATAGATTATTATTGCAGGTAGAAATTGCTTGTTAAATAAAAAAACGATCCTAATCACTGTCCGAGTAGGCAGTGCCGTGCGGTAGTCTATCAAAATATGTGAAATCTATAAAGCTAATTTTGTCTTCGCCATAATGTAGAATTTAGGAGTTTCGAGTACCATTCCTTATTCGCGCCTTTAACTTCAGCCATACCTGTTATTTATTTATGATTGATAACACTCACCTTTACCACGACACCGAAACATTAATAAATTTCACTCTTTTGAGGATAGATTATTGGGATTGTTACAATTTTATTAATTTTATTTCATTGCTTATGGTGATGCAACGTATGGTTCCTGCTATGTTACAGCCCCATAACATTTTTTTTGTACCTTAAACGGTGTCTAAATAAAATGCGATCATTCGTTTGCCATGATTGCGTAACAAAACATGCATTCAAACTTTCACAGTACATTATATTAGTTGGATAGGGTTATAGCTTTTATAATTTCACTGCTGAAAACACACACGTCTGTGTTTTTGTAATTTTACGGCTAAAGACGCCTGGCGTGCGATGCTGTATTGTCAATGATATCACACCAGTTGTGTGCGCCCACACTGCTGATTGAGTTTAGTTACGGCACAAAACCAGAAAAAAAAAAGACAAAAAAAAAGTAAAAAACCAAACAAATAAAAAAAACAAACAACAGTAAACACACGCGCTGTGTGTAGATTTGCAAAAGGGACAAGAAAAGTAAAATGGTGACTGTAATGGAATCGCCGCTAAAATAAGAACAATATGAGTCATTGATAATTTGATTTATGTAAATCAAGTAATCAATGAGTTGATACACAAAAACAACAATGAGAACAGAGCATTGAAAAAAGTCGAGAACCGCCGAACTCCCACAAGGTCAGAGTAATTTGTAATTATTTACGGAACAAAGCATTAGGTACCTATTTAGATTAACTTTTTTGTATCTTAAAGTACACACACTAATTACTTTTGCGAATAGAGAATGTAGGTACCTCTCTGTTGTAAGATTTCCCTCATTTTGGGGAAATCTGACCGCGTGAAGCTCAATTAAGTTTTCAGGGGAAATACCCGGGGTTTACCAGTATTATAATTAAAAAGTAAATAGGAATTTACATGAAGTAATAAAAAAGATGTGTGGTTTTACCTAGGTTAATTAGGAGTTAAAATTAGACACCTCCAATAGTTGCACGAAGCCTTATGATGTTGATGTGGAAAAAGGCTGCGGATTTGATTATGTAGTTATAATAAATAATCAGAAGAAGCTTGCAAAACTGATCTTTTAATTGTCCTTCAAAGTAGCTGTGTAATCACTAGGGGCACAAAACGAAACGACTTTTCGTCGGGCATCGAACGAAATCGGCCGGTGCCTCGCGACTTGTTTCACTTCTAACTTTGTTACCAGATACGTCGTACAACGTCGTGCGATATCTAGCGATAAGAGTCACGAGATATTTTGTACCTAGTAAAAAAAGACAAATAAAATAAAAAAATAAAAAAAATAAAAATCAAAAAAATCAAAAATAAAATGCGGCTAAAATAAAATAAAGCTACCAGTAATAGGTATCTTCGGGCATCCATCGGAACCACTAAGCCCATGACATTGGCCTACCCATTGGTATACCCCCTACGCTTCGAATGCGATAAGTTGCCGTAACTAATTCTACCCGCATACTTTTTACCTTGTCATAATGTTTATTCTCACATTTTCATCACTAAGTTACCCATCGTTATAGAAAATCTGATAGAGACAAGGTGGTTTGGTTGACATTTGAATATTTGATTGCATGTAGTAGGTCATTTTATAATACTATGGGAATTAGATATTAAAAATTAAAAAAATACTGCTTATAATACGTTCTCTTTTCAATTTATTTACTCTATCTTCTGTATTTTTTAAATTGAATCCCTATATCTCTTGGCCATGCCATAACTTGAGAACGGCTAAACCGATTAAATTTGGGAAGACCAAAAATACGTTTTTCTTTGAGTGATTTTTGTATAAAGACACGGCTGGACGTTTGTTTAATTTTTGTGTTTTTCGCGATCTTCAGGTGTTTATTTTCATGTGTGAAATGGACAGTTTTTAACCTGGGAAATGCAGATCTTACGGGAAGGCTGGAATTACGCGGGTGCAGCCAGTTAAATATATTCAATAAGTTGATGAATGTACTTTTATTAATAAATTAAGTGTGTACAATAAATTAGTTTCACTCACTCGAGTAGGTATAATCTTAAAATTATTTTAATTTTATGCACATTTCAACGTTTTATTAGCTATGGTACAGTGAATAATAATAGGCTGCATGCCTCTGTAATTACAAACTAAGGTTGTTAGTTGTTAGTAGATGACCTAAGTAGCCTATACCTAATGTTAAAAGTACAATATGTATATATCAGATTTTCAGTAATGTAATGGTAATTAATTATAGGTAGGTGAGTAGTATACAATAAAATACTTGATAGAAATCACAAAAATAAGTTTCCGCTGGACACTTTGGACGTCTTGATATTCAGGATTCATACTTAGATCTGAAACCGAAAATATTTTTTAGTTATTAGCGCCAGCGCATATTGAGACTTTAGACGCGACCACCGGTGGTCGCCACTAGCTGAGGACAGAATTTTTCGCTGAGCATGCGAGAGACCGCGTCCAAGCCATAAGCGATGGGAGCCGGAGTCTGCGCGTTACTTATGGCCAAGTTTTGTCAAATGTGGATAATTATAGCTCGGCTGTGCCACCGGTGGCTACCACCGATCGTCACGTTTAGTGGCTCACTGTGTGCCAACACTGATTGATGCGGCTTTGACATATTGTCAAGTGAGTGGTATAATAAACTTGCACACCTCCGCATTATATCATTTGTAGCTAAGATTCGTAGCAAGTAAACTTGTAAAGTACGTACTCATTTTCGTCCAGCGTAGCCCCCTCCACTAGATACGGAACTGGAACTGGCCGAGGCTTTAGAGAAGGACTGCGAGGCGACCGGGGCCCCATGCGCGCCGTAGCCGGGTCCGCCGCCGTGGCCGCCGGGCCCGTAGCCGCCGTACCCGCCACCGCCGCCACCGCCACCGCCACCGTACCCGCCCAGACCCACGTCGTGGTAGTACCTCCTCACTCTCTCGCCTGCAAAAAATACAAAATTGTACTCTCAATGAGTGACAGTTTAACCCTAAACTCGACTCAGTTCGAATCTCAACTCAAATCATGATTAAGATACAAAGTTGACGTCTCCAAAACCCAATTTCAAATAGGTTTACGAAACTAGTAAACCAATTTTTATTAAACTGAACTACACTTAAATGGGAGCACTTGTGATATATTTTCTTAATCTCATTCGACATGTTCTGTTCTAAAGCTGCACATCGTCACTGCAGTCAACACTAGGGAACAAGTCGTGTAACGCAAACTAATAACCAAATAAAACAAATACCTGGAGCAGCGATGCAGGATACAACCAGAGCAGCCAGAAGAAACACCATCCTGACCATTTTCGCTGATGAGTTATAGCTGCTGCTGAATCGGAAAATGACCGAACGTCCGCGGGACCCGGTTTTATACAGCACCCACGTCATTGCAAATCTGCCCCATCATCCTGGCGGGCCGGCGTGAAACCGAGAAATTGGAATTGTCACACGCTTAGACTTTTGAAGATCCTTCGAAAGTGTAGAATATTCTCGAAACTTTGTATGTGAATTCTAACTGTTCAGTGGTCCTCATCCTGCAATTGTGCTAACTTTCCCGCACTCGGCAGTGGGTATAGTATTTTTTTTTATCTTGCTAAGTATCGAGACAAGCAAGTCGTACATCTGCCACGCCTGCCCATAACAGCTACAGTACCAGCCAGAACATTCCATTGCGCTCCTCATCCTGAAACAGCCATTCTAAAGTCTCATATACTCAGTCATTTCGCTGGAAGCAGCCTCTTCAAAGCGGAACACAGTAATGTTTGCACGCTACTGCGTACCGGATGAACACCTGGGAAAGGTGTGGTACTTCCCCAGGCCGTCTCTTCTAGAAAAGACCTACGACTACAGTAGCTCTATCCTAAAGTACTACACGCACGAGTATATGTGAGTAGATAAAGACAGGTATAGAAATTAAAGCTGTACAGCTGAATAAAATTTTCAGTAGGTGAGATACTTATCTTACTTTATAAAAGCTCGTCGGGAAAAATGCAGATTTCCTTGCAAAGATTATTTTCATTAAAAATTAATGTATCTGAAAGCTACTGAATTATTAAGCCACTGAAAATCATCTCTCTTGACGTTTTTTTTCTCAATTGTTGGTTTCGGACTATTGTACCCCGCTCGTCGATGGCGAACTTTTTACCACCACGTTTTTGCCCGTTGGAACTTTTGCCTACAAAACTATGAAACTATAAGGAAAAACGGCTTTATTATGGCCAATAGAGTCGTTGAACTATTTTTCGCTTCTTTCTCTAGGTACTATTACCTGGGTTTCCATTTTTTTTTATATAAAATAGTTGACAAAAGAGCATGCATCCCACCTCGTAACGGTGGTCCCACACATACACACGTATGACTTTCGTACTTTGTGGCTAGGTACTTCCTTAGATATATCTACAGAAGTAGATACCTAAGGTTTTTTTTTATGTTTGACTGAGTGACGAGACGAGCAAGTCGTTCACCTGATGGTTAGCGCTACGCCTGCCCATAATAGTTACAGTGCCACCCAGAACTTTGCATTGCATAATCCTGCTAGGCACTGCAATGCACTCGTCACCTTGAGACATCGGCTCTGAAGTCTCAAATGCCCAGTAATTTCGCTGGGAACAGCGCCCTTCAAACCGGAATACAGTAATTTTTGCACACTAATGCTTGGCGGATTAATATCGGGCATACGTGTGATACTTCCCCAGGCGGTCTCTTGCAGAAGAGGCCTCCCACTGCAAAAGTATAATTACACATATACCTACGTATCTAGTCTAAATGTACGACAATGTATAAACAAAAAAAATGCCAAACAGAGGTCGTCCCATCATTGTATCGTATCCGATAAACCGAATCAATTGATTATCTCGTGAGCACGACTGACCAAACAATGGTCGACAAAAAGTTATCACTGTCAAGAGAGTATCGACTTTATGGCCATCAGTTAAGGCACGGTTTATAGGAGATCACGTTTCATTCGCCTAGATGAATGACTTTGCGTTCGGAGAATCGAGAAATATATTTTTTCAATAAGCTCTACCAATATCAATAACATTTTGTATTCTGTTTGTGTAATGTACGAATCGTAGGATATAGACTAAGCTCCTCATTTATAAAAAGTTATGTGACGTCTAATTAAATTGCGCACTACAATATTGCACTGCGCAGTATTAGGTGCCGTTCGATATTTTTTTAGGAATAAAGCCTTCCTGCTTCTGACATTCGAAATGCGTGTCACCGAGCGACAGATCGATCGGAAAAATCAGATTGTATGTGGAGCATAATTAAATTTTACTATGCGATTCCGAGCTTTCTGAACTAATCATCTGAATCAAAAGAGGGGGTAAGTGGGGGGGGGGGGGTTGAAAGAGGGGTAAAAGGGGTATTATGGCTGTATGAGGTGAGCCTTACTAATGAGTATTGGATGAAAGGTGTTTAAGAAAAGTCAACGTTTTTACATTTCAATATTTTTATTTTATTCACATATAATTAAACAAAATGTGAGCCGACGCGACGTCACAATAACAAATCTAAACTGTACCTACTTATTACCTAATTAAATTAGTTTAAACAAACAACTGTTACAAAGTGACGATACAGAATGGCGTCAACGGAGCTAATTTTAATTCAGTCATAAATGTAAACTTGTATGGGGTGGAAGCATACACGATCTAACTGAAGGACCGCGCACGCTCCCACTAACCCCCTCTGCCAAAGTTATATGGTCGACTGTTCGTATAACGTTAGTAAACTCGCGATCTCCGATCATTTTAGTCGGTTTTTGTTTTTCGCAATCAATGCAATGTGGGAACCTTGTCATCCGCGACCCCTGCTAAAACTGACAGATCTTTTGTTTGCAGTAAGATGCGTGCCGGGTCCATAGAGTATATATAAAACGTCCTTGGGTGGAAGACAGTGCCCCAGGTGGCGTTTTAGTAACAGGTCCATTTTAACTGTAAAAAGGTCTAGTGCCTGGGCTGTCAGTAGAACAAGCTTATCCTGTATCGATGATTCAAGTAACGCTCAGAGATAGTTACCAGCAACTGTTCGTGTCGTGGTCCACCTTAACAACATTGGCAGATAATTTTTAACAGTATGAACAGGAGGTCTACCATGACGTCTTATAGCGATTCAGTTCAGGACCTAAACTGAGCCGCGTCGCATAAGCGTACCGTGACGTTTTATTTTTATGTTGCTGCAATTTTCAACCTAAACTGGATCCAGTTAAGGTTCAAAATTGCAGCAACCTAAATTGAGTCGCTAATAAGCCAATCTCAACCTAAACCGGATCCAGTTTAGGTTGAAAATGGCAGCAACATAAAAAATAAGACGTCACGGTACGATTATGCGACGCGGTTCAGTTTAGGTCTTCAATTGAATCGCTATAAGAGGTCACGGTAGGCCTGCAGGTGCCTTTTTATGCTTACTAGCATTTTCAGCAGTTGAATTTCGCACTTAATTTGAGTTAAAACTAACTTAAACATAGTATTTATTTGGAAAAATTTATGTCACTGGCAGATTGACAGCGTAAGGCTAACAGTAAGGCTATTTATTATCCTGAAAAAACTAAATAGTAAATTGATTACTTCAAGCCGGAGGATGAAACGAAATTTATATGTATTTTTTTTTTAGAATTTGAATGTAAAATTGTGATGACTTCAATTATTCACTCGCCATTTATGTGTTATGATAAATATATAATAAAGAAATAAAATAAATATATAAAAAAGAAATAAAATCATAAAGTTCTTAATACCTAAGTCGGTACATATGTTTTTGTTTAATAATAATATAATAATGATTGTTATTATATATAATTCTTAACTTCAGAGGTATTCTTTACTAAATATATGTAGACTAGTCGATTTGTGTTCACTACGCCCGCCGTGTTCTTAATTGGTAAAATAGAATAACAAAATTTAGCTACCACTAAGACATTAACATTATTAATAATATGAAATAATACACGTGTATTATTATTTCGATAAACACCTAATTATTATTCTAATACAATTAATAGGTATAAATTGGGAAGTATATACATTAAAGTATGTACTTCTATAAAATTGTGATTACGAAAACAAATATACATTTTCGGTAAGTGTAAAATTCATTCTAAATATTTATCGATATAGAAAAGCTATATTTATTTAAATAGATTATTATTAAAAAGACTATAACATTAAGTAAATAAAAAAAGAATTGCACAATTATAATGCACCATTTAAAAGTTTAAGGAACGATTTCGGACGTCAAGTTAGAGAAAAAACAATTAAGAACAATAATAATATGGAATTGCTTTAAGCGATAAGACCGCCCATTTTACTACCTTATTATTAGATGTTGTATTACTTTTTGGTGTTTCCTATTCTATGATTTTTATTGTGTGTCAATTGTTCGCGTATTTATTATGTATAAATATTGTATGATTATTATGTGGAATAATAAACAGTCGTGTACATTGTACAGTCAGTATACAAATTGTACATATCTTCATATGAAATATTCGATAAAAATTTATTTATTATGATGTTATTGTATTTGAATAAATCAGTCCGTAACATTTTATAATAGTTTATTTAATTCATTTTGTGTTTTAATTTGTTTATTTATGTCACAGTCGCAAAAAAAATAACTTTAACATTACATTTCATTACCTATTATTTATTTTATTACATATACATAATGTCTTCAGTACATATGTTATTGCACTTTTATTTAATAATCTACAAGAAATATTATAACTTAGAATATAAGTATGCAGATACAGAGGTTCAAAGGTAAACATATATAGGTAAAAAAAACCTTTCAAATTATATCATGATATCGCATCACAGATCTATTAAAAACTGTTTAATGTGAACATTTAAAAAAACCACCAATATAATGATTATTATTAGCAACAACGATCAATTTCTCTAATTTTCTAAGGGTTTACACTTCGCCCAGCCTTTCGATATAATTATGTTCTGGACTGTGGTAACTGGGGATACTTTTGTAGGCCGTTTCTAGGATATAATATAAATAAAACGTCCTTGGTCGTAACCTAAACGATCTACCTTAAGGACCAGGCACGCTGCCGTTAACCTCCTCTGCCAAAGTTATTTGAACAACTGTTCGTATAACGGTAATTAACCGACTGTGTAATCAGTCTTTATTTTAAGCGCTTCGCTTTTTTTATATTTAACTGAGTGACGAGACGAGCAAGCCATTCACCTGATGGTAAGCGCTACGTTTGCCCGTAACAGTTACAGTGCCACCCAGTTGCATTGCATAATCTTGCGTGGCGCTGCACTGCGCTCGTCACTCTGAGACATCGGCTCTAAAACTCATAAGCTCAGTAATTTCGCTGGAAACAGTGCCCTTTAAACCGGAACACAGTAGTTTTTGCACACTATACTGCTTGGCGGTTGAATATCTGGCAAAGGTGGTACTTTCCCATGCGGCCTCTTGCAGAAGAGACCTCCCTCTCTACGAGGCTGATTCATTCCCTTTATAGATCGCGGTCCTAAATCGGCTCCATACAAACGTATTCCCCTATTTGTTCCCTAGATGTTGGTACTACAATATAAAATTTTTAAACTGCATATAACCAAAACAGGCATGTCCCAACATATAACATTATTCCTAACTATTTCCCACAGTCCATTACAAATATTCAATTAAGATTATTAACGTTTACATCTAATAATAGCTACATTTTTAAAACAGAAAATCAACTATTCGATTTAAACATTAAAATACCAATTAAAATTATAAAGCTAACTATAAAATGTGATTCATCCTTTTGCATCATTATAATATTTACAATGTTCAGTTATATAATATTTGTTATAAAAACAAAAAAAAACATTAATTCTAATATTAATGTCTAATCACTAGCCATGTAATTCGCAATGTAATATGCAACGCTGTAACACTATGGTACTAATACATTTAAGGTCTTACTTATAAACGCCTCTTACAGTGTCTTGAGTGTCGCTTATAATTAAAGTCGTTAATAGGAGACATCATATTGAAAAGCGGTGTCATTTAAACCCCACAAAAACAAATATAATTTTGCTATTTTTTTAAATATTTTACTTATATTTCTCATAGTAATAAAAACAATACCCCTCCCCCCTCACTACCCTTTGTTTATCTTTTATTATTTCTTTGTGTTTATTTTTGGTTCACAAGAAAGAGTTTTTGTTTCTTTTAAATTTTAAAATTTATCAATATAAACACTGTTTTTTATAGCAGAATAGGCAAGCATTTGACCGCAGTACGGGCAATGTTATGATTTATTTGAATTATATGCATTTTATGTCTCTCTTATTTGAATGTATTGTACCATAGTATATTAGCTTAACAATAAACTCAGTCCCAGAGAATTGTGATATATTCGTGTAACGTACACAAGTGTTATCTAAAGTACAGACGCTGGCAAAAATATGACACATTTGTTTGAAACTCATCGAGTGATTGGACAACTCTTCATTGTGATGCGCATTTTTACCACCCTCTGTGTATTTGGACAAAACTTATTGTGTACAAAATATAGTGGCACAAGGTTAAGAAGATATACAATAAAATAGGTCCCAATAGAAACATTGAGACATAAAAATATGCTAAAATAAGTCAACTAAATTGATACTATATAAAATTCACACATAGCTTAGAACTTACTATGTGTAATATAATTTATTTATGGTTTCATAAGAAATTCATTATATTATTATGTATTAGTTCAACGGAACATTATGCTTGAACGTGACTTTTCATTCTGTAAATTGAGCAGTGAGCACATTATATACTTAACGAGTGTATAAAATGCAAGTAACTACATTAAAAATACAAAAATGCATTAAAAAATAAAAAAGTTTACACTTATTTTTGTCACATTTCATCTCAATAGAAAACGAAATTAATATAAACTTAATTATAAAAGTAATCGATCGGCCGATTTTATAGAAAAATTAGCTAAACATACACATATAAAGAAATATTATTCATCGCATGCCGTCTCCTCCAATAATAGGAAAAGGTTCCCAAATAAGAAAAAATATATTGTTGGTCAATATACATAACTATATCGACGATATATTAAAAAATATAATATTTAGCTATCGGTTTCGATATAAAATTGCGTTAGTAAATTCGCTCCGTGTGCACCGCTCTATTGCACAATAAAATTGCTTCTTTGGGTCTCTCGAGTGATACAAAAAAATCAGTAAATCTCGAAAACTGTACACGTCTCCGCGTTGGCTTCGAAGCGTTCGACGAGCGAATAAGATTCTCGCTCGCTCCAAATCCTCTGGGGATGGAATCGTGCGACATAAAGTCGACCGAGAGCAACCCCGAGGCGTCCCTACGCTAATTCACACGAGTTCACGTCACACACGAGCCGGGCCGGCGTCGGCAGTGGGGTGCGTTAGAAGTGCGACTCGTATGCGGCGGCGGTGCGTCACAGCTGCGTGTCGGGCGGCGCGAGGCGCGCGGCGTCGGGCGCGGGGACCTCGCCCGGGTTCATGTCGATGCGGCCCGCCTTGCTCCACACCAGGATATCCATTATAAAGGCCAGGAACATCAGCCCCGCCGACAGACCTGGTTAAGATTGGGGTTGTTAAACTTTTAAAATCTTGTCTAAATAATCTACTTAGATTTTTTTATCATATAGTCGTTCGCTTGATGGTAAGTGCTACACCAGATTACAACATTTTCAGAACTAAGTTAAGACAAATCGAAGAAAAAAGCTATGATAGCTGGAAAAACGTCCACCTTTCAAGGAAAAATCCGTGAGGAAACAGGCACAAGGAAGAATACTATATGATCTACCAATCCCGTCTTCTGTGGTGGTGTCCCGGTGATGGTGATGGTGCTGATAACAATGAATTTACCTAGATACAAGTGCCGGAAGCTGTCGCTGTCGTAGGAGGCGCAGCCGCCGATGGCGCCGCAGGCCGCGTCGCGCAGGCGGCAGGCGGCGTCCACGGCGGCGCCGAACACGATGGGGCACGGCACATTACCGAACACGCCGATAGCGAACTGAATCACACCCATCGCCATAGCTTTATCTGAAAAGTGAACAGTATATATTGTTACGAGGAATTAAACTTTTATTTCCTTACACAAATTTTTAAAGTGAAAAGTTTTCTTCGACGCCTCATCCGATCTGTCAGCTCAAGGTACGCGATCTAAGCGCGGCACTCACCGTGCTTATCTGTGCACCGTATGATGAGGAGCACAGCGCCCACCTCGCCGCTCGAGTGCACGAACATGATGGCGGCGAACACGACGATGAACACGTAGATCTGATTGCAGGAGCCGCCGCACTCGCCGCTCACGGCGAACCCGTGCGGCTCAGACAGGATGTCGGCCGAGGTGTTGTACAGGTTGTATCGCTCGATGCTGGGGGGTAAAACGAAGCACTGACAAACTGAATCTAGGCGATTCAGAATCGAATCGAATCAATTCAAATCGATTCAGAATCTAATCGAATCGATCAGAACCGTACGGATTTAGAACTGAATCGATTCAATTCCAATTCGTTCTATATTGAAAGTTTGATTTATGAGTTATTAACGAGAAATAGAACTGGGGATTCTATTCTATTTTCGACTTATTATGCGTTATTTTCAGTCGTTGCGCCATCCCACTTAGTTAATTAATGTTTTAATTAAATGACCGACGCAGATTGCGACGGCAATTTTATTAAAACTTTGACTGCTGAGTCGATTTTCTTGTCTAGCCACGGCTGCGGCTCTGCACACTTCATAGTGTTTTCCCATACAACATACACAACAGTTGTGTTTTCCCGCACTCGTAGCAAGTTATGAAGAACACGACAGTTGTGTTCTCAGCACTATGTGGTTGTTTTTTATGTTGCTGCCATTTTCAACCTAAATTGGATCCAGTTTAGGTTGAAAATGGCAGCAACTTAAAAAATAAGACGTCACGGTACGATTATGCGACGCGGTTCAGTTAAGGTCTACAATTGAATCGCTACATGATGTCATGGTATGCCACCTGAACGTGTTAAGCTATGTCCTTAAATAAATAAAGTAGAGTGCACACTGACGCGTCCCAGGCGCGGTCCCCTTGGCGCGCGCGCGCGGCGTCGATGCAGGAGCAGTTGTAGTACAGCCACGTGGTGTTGTCCAGCCGCCGCGAGCCGCCGCAGCCCGCCTGGCACGGCGACACGTACGTGAACGAGTCCTGCAACGGCACACGGTCGGCTCTCACAGTCAGCGTCAACGGTCAGCGGGGCTTGGAATCAACGGGTGAACAGTGAACGGTAACTCTTTGGAGCGAGAGCTCGAATGAACGGGTGAACGGTGAATGACGAACGGCAACTCTTAAGAGCAATTCTGTTTTTGTTTTATAAAATTCATAAATTTTATGTAACACCTTACACATCTAACAACCCCCTATCGCAAACCCTGAACCATTATTTTCTAATTTAAAATTTAAAATTGAAGTTACGCGACTATTTTTTTTTATTAATAAATAGGTTCGCATTTGACCACTGATGCTAAGTGACAATGCGGTCTACGATGGTGCGCGCTTAACTAGAAGTCAAATATTCATTCATAAAGATCGGATACAGTGGTACGTAATTTACTCTTGAATAAATATACATGCAAATGCCGATTTGTTCCAGTAGACTCTAAGACTAGCGTCGTTCGTTCTGCAAGCTCCGCGGCACTGACCTGTCCGCAGACGGGACTGAAGGGCGTGTCGCTGCAGTAGCAGTCCGTGCTGCACTGCAGCGCCGCGCCGCTCGCGCCGGCGCCGGGGCTCAGCAGGCGGTAGCGCTCCTCGGGGCAGCTCACGAACATCAAGATCACCATGCCTGCAAGGGGAGAGCGAGTCAAGTCATCCATCAATCATCAACATAATGGCATACCCAGCCGGCGCAGTGCAGTGCCGCGGGATTATGTAATGCAGGGTTCTGGGTGGTGCTGTGACTGTTATTGGCAGGCGTAGCGCTTACCATCAAGTGAACGACTGGCTCGTCTCATCACTCAGTCAAATAAAAAAAAACCCATACGCAAACATTTATCATTCATTCGTTCTTTCATTCCTTTTGTCAAACTTAACTCTTTCTATTACTTAAAGAAATGACGCGATGATCTTGATCTAGTAAATCGAGAAATACAAGGACTATGCGAACAAACACCCCGAGCACATTTATGGGAGTACTCGTCGATGAGGGAAGTGGACATTATAGGAGTGGTTATTGCGGGAAATGGAATTTATGTGAGTTGTTATTGCGGGAATTGATGCCCGAAGTGGTCGTTTTGAAAATTAAATCACTTAGAAATTGGCTGAAAATCCGACCAAACTCTTCAAACAACCAAAATAAAGCTGTGTTCTCACCAGCACTATAAATGGCTGCGGTGGCGGCTGTCCAGGCGGCCACCTGCCGCGCAGTGGGCACTAGCTTCAGTATCACCACGCCCGAGGTAATGATTCCCAGTCCCATCACTAAGATCCCGCCCAGGCCTGGAACAAAACGATGATTTAGTTTTTTTTACTTGTTGGGTATGGTTTTAACGTTAAATTTTAAAAATTAATTTGATCCCATTGTGCAATACAGTTGATATTTTGGAATTTATTATACAAAATACCGCTAAACTCCACGTGTTCGTGGATAGGAGGAAGGAGATTCACCATGTCCGTCCACATTGCCAGTCTCATCAACATCAGTGCATTATATGCTTTATGTATATGTCTGGTAGGACAAAGGCTTTCTTTCAAACAATTATGGGTCATAATTCATAATCCACCATGCTGTACCAGTGCAGGTTGGTCCTTTTTTAGTTCCTAAACAAGGTATATTCCCAGCGACCCCACTGACCGCCCTACCAGTCCCGGATGCTGGGAATTATTTTTCTCATAGTCCCCACTTAGAAGTCTCATTGTCCCCACTTAGAAGTCTCATTGTCCCCACTCAAAAGTCTCATAGTCCCCACTTAGAAGTCTCATTGTCCCCACTTAGAAGTCTCATTGTCCCCACTTAGAATTTCATAGTCCCCACTTAGAAGTCTCATTGTCCCCAGTTAGAAGTCTCATTGTCCCCACTGAGAAGTCTCATTGTCCCCACTTAGAAGTCTCATTGTCCCCACTTAGAAGTCTCATAGTCCCCACTTAGAAGTCTCATTGTCCCCACTTAGAAGTCTCATAGTCCCTACTTGGAACCCTCAGACTCCCCATTTCGCAAGTTCATAGTCGCCCATTTCTTCATGTTAGAAGTGACGATTGGCATTTAATTTTTCAGCGTCTCCGCTGACTAATTTAGCAGTGGGAACGCTGAA
Organism: Campaea margaritaria; assembly: GCA_912999815.1. Taxonomy (NCBI): domain Eukaryota; kingdom Metazoa; phylum Arthropoda; class Insecta; order Lepidoptera; family Geometridae; genus Campaea; species Campaea margaritaria. The sequence continues at coordinate 12,139,786 of OU538789.1, read as the reverse complement.
AATTGATATTTTCGGCGGGGACTTATATGCAGTTATCTCGAATAAGGTAGTGGTATCCTCTGGTGGCAGTTCATCGGGCCGTCCAAGAGCTTTTAACATGTCTTAACAACTGTATTCCTACAAATAAAACATTTGGTTTGATTTGATTTGATACAAATGCTATCAATCGATAACAGTTAAGAAAGATGGTTTAACGTGCCCTCCGAAACACAGAAACGCTCAGGATCCCAGGAGCCTAGATATTAAAGTCAAGTCATGTCAAGGCAAGTCAAGTCAAAAATCTTCATTCACATGGACCCTATGAAAGTACTCATGAGAGTTAACTGACTCTACCACCGGATTCGAAATACATCTAATGGAGAAGGCAAGAAACTCAACGGCAATTTTTTTTTTATAATTTTTTTGTAGATTTAATACCAAGAATCGTGGTAATGCCGTACAGTTCATTGTAGTACCTCACCCGAGACAAGGTTGGCGTCGTGCGTGGGCAGCCGGAACTGCTTCTCGAGGTACTTGGGCAGGAAGCTGTAGACGCCACTGATGGGCATCAGGTGGAGGACGGAGCTCGCCGTGCGCCACATCAGGATGTCGTTGGTGAGCTGTCGCTTTATGGTGGCGAAAAAATCTGGAAGATGGAGAAACTATCCTTTAAGGGTGGGTAGGTAGCTAGTACTGGGTGGGTACCTACTTAGTAGGTAGACGAGTATGTATCTTGATACTGAGAAACGATACGAGCAAGTCCCAAAGTCGAGAAGTCGTTACATGCAGGCGCTTTTTTAGGGTTCCGTACCCAAAGGGTAAAACGGGACCTTATTACTAAGACCCCGCTGTCTACCCGTTCGTCTGTCACCAGGCTGTATCTCATGAACCGTGATAGTTAGACGATTGAAATTTTCACAGAAGATGTATTTCTGTTGCCGTTATAACAACAAATACTAAAAACAGAATAAAATAAATATATAAGCGGGCTCCCATGCAACAAACGTGATTTTATTTCCTCGTTTTTGCTACATATTAATAACGGCAACAGGTAGACGCTTGAAATATTCACTGAATATTTAGTTATATATTCACTAAAATAAATAATTCAACAAAGTATGAAACCCTTCGTGCGTGAGTCCGACTCGCACTTGGTCGGTTTTTTTCGGATTCGCCAGCCAAATATGACATTTATTTACCGCGTCATTTACACCACGTCTGATAAATTAGAAACTAAAAAATTACTACGAAAACAAACATTATCTTATAAAATCAGTGAGATTGCGTTTATTTAGAGAGATGAAAGCAAACATATTAAAGAAAACTTTTCTGAGACAACATGTTATAAACAAGATAAATTACTGCGATACCAGACAAAAACTACGGAGTTACATGAAAAACGTTTTAACATTCCTGTATTTTTTATTTAACCATGTCACAATAACAACATTACTCTTCAGACTGAAATTTAAAGAAATTTAATAAAAGATTATTGTCACACAGTACCAAATTGTTCTGATGTGTCCACAAATAAAAGCTACGTTAAATACACGACGCGCTAAAAATATCCTCGTAGACAGGAAGGAAATGTGGAAGAAAATTTACTATCACTACTATTGTGTGCGAGTTATTGAGTAACTGCGGAATCTAGAAAGTAGTAATACAGAATAACCAATAGTACTAGGTAGTAAACAAGAACATTTGTTTGGGTATGAATTTAATAAACAACATCTAAAGTAAACGTCCCTCCCTCTTCTCCCGTCTCTTCTTCGTCTCTCGTCGCCTCATCAAGAGGAGACCCATATTCAGCAGTGAGCCGATATGGGTTATTTGGCTGAGTGACGCGACGAGCAAGTCGTTCACCTCATGGTAAGCGCTACGCCTGCCCATAACAGTTACAGTGCCAACCAGAACTTTGCATTGCATAATCCTACGCGGCACTACAGTGCGCTCGTCACCCTGAGACATCGGCTCTAAAGTCTCATATGCCCAGTAATTTCGCTGGAAACAGTGCTCTTCAAACTGGAACACAGTAATGTTTGCACACTACTGCTTGGCGGATGAATATCAAAGGTCGATGATGATTATATAGATAAAAGACATCACAACACACGAACCTTTGAACAGGGGCTCCCGCTTCTCAATGTTCTTCTTGGGCGGCAGCGGCATCAGCTCCGGCTTGATCTGCTTCGGGAAGAAGAACATCAGCACCGACAGCACCACGATGAACCCAGCTATGAACACCATACCTGGAGGGAACACACAAGAAAATCTTTATGCACATGTCAATTGTAGGATGGAAGTATGGATGGGTAGAGCATTGGGCAAGATGGAGTATTGTAGTAGGTTAGGGCGATTGCGAGGCCTGAGGTTTCAGGGTTGATTCCTGCACAGAGCAAGTATTTGCGTGAGCCACAGGTATTTGCTCTGAGTCTAGGTGTTTGTTTAGCTCCACATTCCCTAGATAGTTTCCTAGTTACGGTGAATATCTACGTATGTATTCGTGATAAAAGGAAATGCTTTCCAAAAAAGGGCAGAGATTTTAAGAGTCAAGCCACTTATGCCCTTTGATCAGAAGACGCCATCAAGATGACAAGAAGGCACTAGATTATCAACGTCATCAATTCAATTCGTGAAAATTAAAAAAGCTCTATAACTAGAGTTCAATTAAAAATTAGTTCAAATTCCATACAAAAAGAACAAAAAATATAATGGAAACCACAAAGTCAAGCTAAAAATTTTTGACGCGAGGAAAAATTTCACAGAAATGAATACAAATATAAATTTTCACACATTTCGATGAAATATAAATATGTTACGTATGATAAAATTTGATAAACACATAACTGTGACTAAATATTTCAGGATAGAAGTAGTAAAACTGTCTACAAACAGCTTCATTTAGCGAGCACGGCTCAAACATTAGGCCGCCCTAATGAGTATCATACATACACAGCACATAAAAACATGCAAAGGAAATAAAAATCATCGACATCGCAAAAAATCGCTAACGAGCAAACAGAATCGTGGCCGGCTCATGTACTGCTTTGTTTAGCCAAGATATCAGCTGCACCTTTTATGGAATATTCTAATTATGGCAATTATCGCCGCGGGTGCGGGTCTGCCAACAATCCTGGCAACCTAGACCAGACTGCAGATTATAAAAGAATTAAGCATTTCACGGTCGAAGTAGCATCAAGCGAAGCGAACGATCAAACAGCATTTATCGGACCAAAGAAACTAAATCCTCTAACAATGTAACATGCTATTCAAATGAAGGGAATTCCCGACTAAGCAGAAGAAAAAGAACAACACGACGCTGACGTTGAGTTATTGATTGCCTGCCGTACTGGTGCTTTGACTCACGACACGTTCTGAAACGTTATATTTAGATGGCCAATATCGGATTGTTTATTTACCGTGGACCGGATAAACGGTGAAGAAAACGTTAGAACCACTGAAGATAAAGCTGAGGACATTCCGATGGCCCAAACAACGTTTGTACGTTCACAAGGTCGCCCGGTCGGCGATCAGTCAAGGGCGTTCGCTAGACGCAGTAGGTATGGACTTCACACATACACGAGTACCATTGCTAGGTATAGTATATTGTTTACAACCGGCCGGCGGCTCTCGAATCCAAAGTCCATTTTGAACATGAACAGGAACGACGGGATAGAATTCCATTGTGAACTTCTCGATAGCGTCGGGTGGAGAAGACGAAGGTCAATCCGGTCGGGACCGGTTTAAAAGTAAAAGTGAGCACGGCGGTCGCGTGTCCACCTACTAAATCCTCATTACGGACACCGACGCCGGCATAATTGTCGGCAACAAGGCGCGCAGCCTTGGCCGTGACCGCCCGTGGATAGAGCGCTATTTTAGCCGCGATGACGCACTCTGATGTAAGACAAGTTATGTAACTAGAAGCGTGCGCAGCAGCGTGACGCTTGACAGAAGCCCGCGAGAAAAAGCGAAAGCAGATCAAGACTGGACAACCGACTTCAACGCCGCGCCGGTAACGCAGCTGACGAATACTATCTACGCTTGAATACAACTGAACGTAAACAACCAGCAAACACCCCGGTAGAAAACAAAAGAAGGAACTAATATTCGTAGTAGGAGTTCGTAGGATCAATGACTCAGAGCCGACGAGGGCAGTTGTAATGATGGTGATTACATGGCGCATGGTACATTCAGCACACTCATTATGTCTTGAGAAATTCTCTTATTTCAATCCAATCCGCTAAATGTCAAGTAGGTAATAAACCAGAGACGGTAGTCAAATTAAAATTTTACTGGAGAGTTTTTCGAATAATTTGTTTATTTGAATCTTAAACGTTGCTAAAGTTCTACCGCTTGCGGTAAGCTGGTAGAATATATTGATAACCATTAAGCTAGCCTATGTATTAGTATTTTATTGTGCACTAAATAATTATTAACTAATCTAAATTTTAGATTCAAAATCATAAATAAATATGAGTGAAATGAGCGAGAAGAAGAAACTCGTATTAACCATAGCTATAAATTAAACTGTCTGAATCATTAGTCTGAATTTAGAAAATATGGTAAGGACAAAAAGCATGAATAAAATAATAAGTTGAATTAATGGCACGAAGTTATTAAAATTCAAAGCTTCATTCATAAACTAAAAGCAATTTAACAATGAGGAAATACGCAGAAACGATACAATGCGTATTCGCGAATTTACTTTATCAGCAGTCGTGTCACGATTGAAGCAGTTTTCTAAAGGTATGGTTATTACTTCCCGAAAACGAAAACCGGTCAATAGTGAACCTTAAGGTGATGTTAATAATGACATTTGCATGCCGGGGTGGCGGCAGCGTTCGGCGCCACACGCATGTGTTTGGCAGTCGGGTCACGCGCGTTTTCTTCGTGGATTTCGCGCGCGAATCTTCGCAAACCTCCGCTAACGGTATGCGGTGGTTCCGCGATGGAATGCCGGGATCGTATAGGAAGACACCTACTCACGTACTTTGCCATAATTGTGAGACGCCTGCGCCCGAGCCGGTTTGTGTAGTAAACCCGTGATGCCCTTCCTGGTCATTCAAATGTAAAAGTCTTCAAGTTTACCGTGAACTTGTATTATTCTATACCATTATCAGTGTCGGTCGCTCCTTCAATGAGATAAGATAGCGGTCGAACATATTCTGAAGGAGCATGGTGTTGTCGAGTCTGGGGCACCGGCACCAAACTAAACGAATATGACATTTGACAGCTCTATAATTAATACGGTCCCTTTCCTTATCATAAGCTTTTAAAGTCACTCTGTATCGTTTAAAAAAATCCTTCGTCAAATTGCACTGGACAATTTCCACGACAAGAAGACGCTTTTCTAAATGCTGCTACTTACTTAGTTGATGCTTCTACTAAGTTTAATGGGAACACGATTTATTCTAATAAAAAATATCTGTCGTCTATTTTCAGTTTTTGAAATATATTAGCAAAAAGTTACCATTCTAATCTGTTCCAGTTTGATCTGTCGTTAATTTTAAGCACGCGCGTCCTATATAGACCACAATGCTGCTAACTCTCTCAAACTTTGAGCCTGGTTACTTATTCAGTAGATTATGCGAGTCGTGGCTCGGTAAGTTATTCGCTATGCTAACAATTAATAGCATTGCGTGAAACTGGGTGTATTGTGGAGCTAATGGGCACTATTGGCGAACAGGTTAATTTACAAATGTGCATTATGCATTATCACCTGTAGAGCGTTGGTAGAGCTGAACTTAATGAGACATTGTCATGGTTTGGAACCTGAACTGCTGGTTCGGATTCGGTAATGCAGATGACGACCGTCCGTCAACGGCGAGCCTTCGCTTCGAATATGATAGTGCAGATGGATGACAAACCCATATCTTGTTTAAAGGTCCTGTTGCAGGGCGAACAGAACAATTGACATGTAGAGTTTCCAGTGGAGTTATTTGGTGTAGTGAGACAAGGGGTCTAATTCTAAGCTTCATCTATTTCTTAAGTGGAGAAGTATTATAAGATCAAGAGGATCCACTCGATACTCTACGCAAATAACCAGTTAATCGATATAATTTCGTACGTATCGATGTATGAAGCATCTTACTCTTGTTCACACACTTTTTTATACTTTATAGGCTAGCATTTGAGCACTATCTCACCTGATGTTAAGTGACGATGTTGCCAAAAGTGGTAAGCATGCTGAGCCTGGAATGGAACGAGCTCTTAAAGAACTGCCGCTGGAACACCCCGACGGGGATTTGGGAACAGATTTTCTACTTGATGATCGCCCGGCCGAGGATATAATGCTCTATCACCAAGGTTTTCAACGATGTTTTCCTTCATCGGAAGCTCATTCTCATTTTTACTTATGGATTTTAAGGTTTTTTAAACAGGAACTTACCAAGCCACCAAGCGCCGACCCATCGTGGATCAGTAGAGTCGTATCCGGGATCAGTGAGTGGGTCCACGTAGACCCTGGTGCAGAGGGCGCCCAGCAGGAACCCTAGGGCCGGCCCAATCACCCTGATGCCGATGGTTATGGCTGAAAAACAATGAAGAAAGATTAGATAGCTGAAACGGCTAAACAAAAAAACCCTGGGCTGGCTGGGAACAAAATCACGGACCTATTGGGATGACCCATTGGCACTACATTAGCTACTGGAGTTACTTGGCTAGGGCTGTATCTTCTATTTAATTCCTTCTGACTAGCTTTTTTAGCGTAATAAGGGCTGAATTATCTATTTCTGCAACGTGTAACGAGCGCAAATGGTAGGCTACGAGAAATACATTTCCAAGTAATGATCTTCAGTAAACGCTTTCAGCATATCAGTGTCGATCTGTCGCAATTCTCGCACAACATTAAATAATGTTACGTTAGGCGAACACGTAATGCGGCTTGTAAGTGAACGCATAATTTATTTTCTAACACGCACTGAAACCGGCCGCTACCCGGCGCACCGACAGGTGAGAAACAAAAACTCTCATCCCATAAAGACTAGCGATTTAACAATTCGAGGAAACATTATTATCGACCGGCTATTAACGCAGTAAATATTAACGGGCGTAATCACAGAGGCGGAGACGATCATTATGCAAATTGAGATGGGTACACAGAATGGACCGCAGTCGTTTATCTCAATAGGGCTAGGGCTCAGGGGCTAATTGAGGGTCGTCGAACCCGAGACAGCAAATTATCGTATGAGGAATTGCGGCTGCCAACGATCGCTACTGCATTAAGTTCGGTGCGTGCGGTACCGCACCGACCGCGCGGATGCGGGCGAACGCTGAAAAATTACCGGTTATATCCTACAATCACCATCCCGGGTTAAGTAACCAGCTCTACGCATATTATAATCCTCGCCGACAGCAATGATTTACAACACGAGCGAAGAAACTCCGATAAAGGATTGTTCGAATAATATTTTTAAATACAACCGCAGCGGGACAATGGTTAGTCTTTCGATGCATCGAGATTCGCAAGTCACGAAAGAAGAGTCCCAGATTTCGATATTGAATAACCTGTTATAATAAAGCAACAAAGGAGTTATGCCAGGTGAGTGACCGAAAAACAATCAGATACTAAGGCACCAAAAGTAATTTTCCCCGAAACCAACCGCTTCCATTGCCAAAAGCGCACGGGTTGCCTTCCAATCGCGTGCTCGAGCGACGACGCAAAGTGATATACGCGTTCCTATTATCATCTTGCGCATTTGTAATAAATAATAGCCCCGTCAGGATCGTTTTTCAAAACGGTCGGTACCCGCGTCTCGGTGCAAGTTTTTATTATGCTTATATTATATGTACGTACACCCGTTTCACCGTACCGGTTCCGATGCATCATTAACATCGTTCAGCGCTGCTCTCTCGAATTAACGCTCAATAATACACGAAAAAATGAATGATTGCATAATTAAAAAGTACCAAATATTTTGAAGAGTCACTGGAATGTGTGTATTCCTCTTTAGACTTAGCGTCTGTCTTCATTCAGATACCCATGATTTCATCTGCCGTTTATAAATAGAAAAATCGGCAATTTATATTCTGGTCTATTATGGATACGAGGATAACAACGTACACAGATACGAAAGGCAGCAGGGCTCCGAGAGATAACCTTGCATGTCCGTTGCAGTAAATAAGGTCATCTGGCACTTCTGGCAGCCACAATCACTATTGATAAACCAAATAGAGAAAAACAATTAAAAACTCTCACACAACCTTACTAGAATAACATACGTTAACACCACCGACCAGGCTTATTATAACTCATCGTGGATTTATTTGCACACTAAACTGACCAAGCGTTGGAATACAATTTTTGCTTATATATTTTTTTCAGAGTCATCTACTGCAGCCTTTTTTGTTAGCTGTACAGCAACTACATTTGAGTAATATTTGGACAACGTACGCTTATTATAGTCGTGAATAATCATTATTATATTTGACAGGTGAGGAACCCCTTCATCAAACAATTGGACAAATTGGCAGTCATTCATTTCCCTCAATAGAAAAGCATTTCTCAAATTAGATATTCAAAGCCCGTCGTTTGTTAGTCACGATATTTTTAATGACCAAGAAGTCTTAATCGGAACAAGCGGTCAACGCACTCGTACTTTTGTTGCAAATTTGTCTGTCTTTAGCTGTGTGACTAATTCTATGCGGAAACGTTCGAATAGGTCGACAAATGTCTTTCGCTCACACCTGCCCAAACATAAATCAATTCAGTCTCAGTAATGAATTGTTATTTAACAATGACTTTCTACATAATGAAGTTCGTCGAACCTGAAAAGTCAAACTCAAACAAGTTATCGTTAAGCGTTTCGCCAACACTTCTGACTGAACAGAGCAGAACTGAAATTAGAAAGAATTTTACTTTAGCAACTGATTCTCAATTTACCTAGCGATGTCTCGCAAAATATGTAGGTAATATTAATGTTACTGAAGATAAAGAAATTACACTTCTCTGGAATGAACACAATATTATATAGAAAGGTAAAATGATAAATAATATTGGCAACAATATCTTATCGCCTTGCATTTGCAATCTAATCTCGCTACATGCACGTACTGACCTATGACAACTATCGCGACAATTGCGCTACAGCAATTTGATTCTAATTGCAAAAAAGTTGCATAACTGCCGACACACATACATGTGATAATAATTTGCAACGCATAAACTAGCGTAGCGTTACGAATGTTTGGACTTTTAACTGTTGTGTCTAGTGTCTCCAAGGATTGGAAATGATAATTCTCAATTAGGATGGACAACAAAACCACGAAAAAGGTACATCACAGCCTTCATTTTTTGTATGTGAAGTCAATGGTTTATTTGTTTTATGAATTAGAGATTGTGATCTTCGTATGCTTTTCCAGTGAAAGATGAATCACCAAAAAATTTACTAGTATATCTCACGGTTTGTGGTGAGGAAAATGTTCAGACTTACATTTAGACAACGTTTAGAGGTTTTACCAAAGAAGACTACATTGCGATAATTGAAATAGAGACAAGTAAACTGGCCGTTAAATCTTAATAAGTCCAAAGTTCCGAACACGAGCCATGCATCCAGAATGACGCAAGACAAATTGGACCAATAAAGGCGCACGCAAGGAAGCCCGGTGCGTGACGATGTGGCAACTAACTGAAATTGTCGCGGAGACGCTACGCCCCACTGACACACTTCTGGCAACAACACACTAAAATAGCAAATGCATCCTGCATGCATCTGCTCTCCAGATGATATTTTCTAAGGATGAGACGAGTTTAATCCAAGGAACGTTTAATCTGACTCTGAATCAGACAAATCCGAAAGTTTCATTGAAGGTCCCCGTAGACAGATTCTGTTTTCTAAGAATACTATCAAAATGATGTAATGATATTCTCCAAACTTAGGGCCACAATCAACAACTTGATATCAAGGACATGAATACAACTGCCCTGTCGGAAGTTTTAGATATAAATTATGATGATTATGAAAACTTGTATAACAAGATACTGCAGAGGAGATGAATAAAGACGTCTGACAGACAGAAGACTATGGGATGGGGCAACTTCCTAAAATTGCTACGCCGAGATGCTGCGCCCTACTGACACACATGAAGCGAGACGTACTGAAATAGCACCGCTTCCCACTGTTTAGCGTGTAACTGACCACTCTAAATTTCTTGACTAAGATAATGCTAAAGTTATAAGAGTTGACTGGGCTAGATTGAACTCAAACACTGAAATAATTTACCTGCTTAAATAGAACCTTAACGCGGTAGAGTAAGAACGCCAACAGCGGGAATCTAGTGTTATGCGAGTCAAAATAAATTGAAGGCGTTAGATGGTACTTATATAAAAAAGTCTAAAAAAATGATACAGCCATAGATAAATGGTGAACACAGTGACACATTAATTGATAAATAGAGATCGGAACTTCTTCTTCTGCTATCATGTGGGCTGTGTTGATTGAAACATCGTGATGATAGAATTACCCTGATAGAACAATGAGTACTCCAGACATTTTTAGAATGATAAGGGACGATCGATTAAAACTTCACACAGGAATGCTCCCGTCTTGTCAGACTCTGCATCAAGTCTTGAGAGACTGTTAATTAATATTCAGGTAGGAACACACACATTAATTAAGTAATATTGTTCAATCGTCGTTGCGGCTTCAATTTGACCAGGCACCGTGACTTGTAGTTTTACAACAGACATTGGAAGGTCTTATCTTTAATAATATCCTTTAATTTGACAGCGGTTTCAGGTATGTTGTCATCTTGAGCCATATATATTTACGTGTTTATTTCTACCTCTTTTTCTATTGATTTGTGATTTGTGTGCGATCTCGAAGAAAATTTATAACAGTTCGATCGCAAAAGGTTATTACCAATTGGTTGCATAACCACCGACCCAGTTCTCGAATCAGCTCGTGACGTGTCAACCGTTGACCTACCAATACACACGACTGCCATATTTAGGTCACCAAATGGTTCCGATGGCCGATCACATGACTAACAGAAAATGAGAACGAGAATTGAATTCTTCGAGGTTCAGGGCAGCGTAATAGGGAAATTATGTGGGAAACCACGCGACGGATTCTGTCGTCAATAATACTAAGTTAGATGTTTTAAATACTACAGGGTGAGTCGACGAAAAATCGTATCCGTGGTGAACGCCACGCCTCCTAACCATTTCACTCTTTCACAATTTTATTCTATTATCATAAGCGGCCAATAGGTCGGTCGATAATGACGCGCGCTCTACCAGAATATATTCACTCTCGACATAAACACTCCCATATTGTCAGTGTCCTGCTGACATGATTTAGTGCAACTCAGAATATTGACAAATCATATTGCATTTATTCTATTGATTTGACCTGACACAGTACGCGGTCACGATAAGAGCAATCGGAAACTAATTAATCTAGTTACGAACGACGAAAAATATTAGGTCAATGCAACTAGTGTAATGATAATTATAATTAAATTACAAATTATATGAGACTTATGAGAGGCCTGCAATAGGACTCGTTTTATTTGATGCGTCTCTGGCGCAGTCAGATGCAGAAATCACCTTTAATAACCGATTTACCTTAAAACACGCAAAATATTTAAATGCTGCAATAATGTGATCAATTGATAGTTTTATCGTGTAAAGTGTATGACAAACATATTATGTTGACTGCACTGTTTTGAACTATCTACTTTTTCATAATCTTATTCTATAGAGTATTATATAGAATAGACACATGGTGTAACAGAAATTATCAAATAGTAAATTATAATAGCCATATATTTCAAGTATCCAGTAACATAAATCGTCGCACGAACGTTTAACGTAAATAGGGGAGCCTATGTTAAAGAATCCATAATGCAAGTTCGTTCCCCGGTTCTGTTTTGTTCCCATATCAAGAACCCCTATGTCAGTTACTTTACAGACTGCGCTGCTTTTGTTATGAAATAAACTCTACTGTAGTTCAATTAGAGTATAATATATCAAATAGTTTCTTTCACTCTCTGTTTTGTGTGTTACTGAATAACGTATAATAGCCGGCTGTAGTATACTTGGCGGGCGCGTTAGGACGAAACTCAGACAAAACAATCCGTAAGTAACGCTACCACTATTTCCTCCGAGGCTGCGCCTGCCGCCCGATGCCCGCCGGTTCCACCCAAACAACTATTGTTTTTTGCTCGTTCGATACGTGCTCTATAAGCAACCCGCCCGACCATAGCGCGTACATATACAACATAAAAACCACGGCCGTAAACATTATCCTCCATCGACGCCAGTAAAAAAATATGACCTGGTGGATTGTTAATTTCGACGAATTCAGAGATACGTAATCAGATGATTGCGCTGGGCGTGTAGGCCCGTAATAAACAGAAAATTGCAATAAGAGTGCAGCTTGCACTTAGCTCGATTGTTAATTACGATCGGTACGAGGGCGGCTAAGGCTGGTCGTAGTCGGGGTGGGCGGCGGCTGTGATTTACGCCGATTTTACTACTCGCTACCTAATAGCCCTCGATATCGATCGATCTATACCGACCGTGTGCACTGATGCTAGGGCTTTTATTTCGATAATTTCCCATTGATATCGACCCAATAAGAACTTTTAGTACACTTTACAGACAATAATGCGACTCAATAATTAAAGGACTCACCCATGTATAAGGGCGACTGTCTGCTGCCGACGTTGTCGTCGACGTACGGGATCCCGAGCGTGGCGATGCCGGTCTGACCCACGCCGACCACCAGCAGGCACACGAACAGCCACGGGATGACCACCGCCGTGATGTTGTTGCGCGTATCCGCGTTTTTAAAGTGATCATCGTTGCACAAGTTGGAGGTTTTGTTGTAGGTGTGGCAGACGGGCGCCGCCACCGCCTTGTGCTCCTCGCTGTGGAGCGCGTGCAGCCGCGTGCCGTAGAGCGCGTGCGGCACCACGCAGCCGATGACGCCCACCGCCAGCACCAGCATCATGCAGGCGATCCAGCGCGGCCGGTGCCCGCGCCCCGCCAAGTACGTCAAGAACAGCGCCGTGCAAATCTGACCGATCTCCGTCGCCGCCAACAGTGTTCCCGTCGTCTTCGACTCCACCTTGTACAGCTTCTCGACGGTGGTGGTGACGCTCACGAAGTACGTGAGGAACATGCCCTGCAGCACCCAGCCCGAGAGGAACACGAGCATGAACACGTGCGTGTTGTGGAAGGCGCTGCGCCGCGGAGCGGGCTGCGGCCGCGCGGCTGGAAGCTTGCAGTCCAGCGAGCCATTGTTGTTCCCGGTGGCGAGCCGCTCCTGCTCTTCCGGCGTAGCTTCTACGCCCTTCATGGCGGCGTCTTCGGCCGCCGGGCCCAAAGGACCCGCCTCCCCGCCCGCTGACGACGCTGTCCCCTCCGCGCTTGCCCTGCGTCAACAGAAAAACAATCATACACATTTGGTTTATCGTGCATACGTCGACAGTTCGTACTTAACAACTTGACTCACGTCATAATCTTATCGGAACGGAAGCCGCAATGCTAGATCCAACCCCTAATGCGCGGGCGCTATTGCCCAAGCGGAAACGAAACGCACGCGACGCGTCTGGATAACGGAACCGGAGTCGGCGCGTGAAGCGGGATCGACGAAGCCAATCAGGCGCGTGTATACGGGGAACGGAATCGACGAGCGGTGGCGGCGCGACTGTGACGAGCCGTGCGCATACTTTTTTCGGGATCGTTATCTCAAAGGGATGGTGAGGAGAGCAAGAGGCTGCGTGCGCGCACCCAGCGCGGCGGAGAACGACTGCAATGAACGTGCAATTACTGGCGGCCGCCGGCCGCGCTGCACCCGCTTGCCCGCCCCTCAGCTGCTCCCCACACAGGGTTTTTATTGGTTGTCTATCCATTTTTCGTGCATCAGCATTTACACACGATGAAAGCCGTCTGCGCACCCGCGCGCCGCACCGCTCGGCGCCCGCGCCCTTACGTGAGGATTCCGTTTAGTCTCGACACTTAGGAATGTCTTCGTTTTTCGAGGGGTGGCTAATATTAAACTCGACGCATTTTAAAACAGAAAAATTAACATGACTAGTTTTCTTATCTTGATTTTTCTACCTTGCCAAATAAAGCCGAACTTGTGTACTTGAATTAGTCGAAGTGTGTGCCAAAGAAGACGCAAACGCCGGGTTCGCAATAACTGCCACCGTAGAATATTAATGTGATCGACTCATTCGGTTAACTGGACTTGCGAAACTCACCGATGGGGGCCGATGACCACTGGCGACTCCGACGATCACCGCCGCACTACGCGCCGAACTGTTCCCTAAGGAAAACTATTCGCCTAGATACCAATAGCACGATGATAAAATAGCTAGACTCGTTTTAATAATGTACCTAATGAGCCGCCCAAAATGTTAACGACTGCCGATATGAGAAGCGCATTGGGAACTGCATACCGAGATAAGTGGCGACTTGTGCAACGTTTGGTTATCGAGCGGCTCGCTATCGCTCCGTTGATAATGGGACGCGGTAAATAGACCGCCTCGTGGAGCAGGTTACTGTCCGCACTCCGCCCGGACTCGGGCCAATCTTGTACAGAACGCCCTATTTATCACAAATGTCACGACTCCGACAAACGCGTCCGCGGCTCCACTCGGCCTGCGTGGAAATTCGTGAACATTATAATAATTATGATCCGAGAAAAAAATCAACCTTCTTTGATACTCGGCCAAACTGATGATTTATGGGTTGAGCGTACTCGAGGCCGCACCTCAAATCACGCGTGGAGTAACTAATCAGAAACATAATATTCTTTATAAGGAGCCTGCACCTAATCAAGAATCTAAGTTTTATAAGTTTTTGTACGCTTGTTTTTTCACATTGTAAATATCGAGCTGCGTCATAAACAGTTTGTGTCGTGCGTGCTTAATGTTGCGAGACGTAATTGAGTGCAATATAGTAAGAAAGTGAGGCACGCACTCCCTGCAGGGGACGAGACGAGGCCGAAGTGGGGGGGTGGAAGGGTATACAAACACTGACGATTTATTTTAATCTCCAACTGCGATTGAGATGGAGTGCCAATGAATCGTGATTCGCTGCTGGACCATCCATTGGCACAAATTGAATAAAACGTTCCAATACAACCCATAAAAAGATGATATATTCAAATCAGAGCCGCGTCGCGTCGCACGATATATGATATAAGGCAAACTGTACACATGGAAACAAAAAATTGCCCAACGCGTCCTCACTTATGATTCAGGGACATAACATAACGTTAACTTCAACCCACGTCAAAATTCATCCTCTTGTCAGAGTGGAAAAAAACAAAACTCCGATGTTTTCGGGAACAAAGTATCTCATGCATACGGTTTGAATTTCAGATTAAATATGACAAAGACGAAAACCGAAGTAGACAAACGCGTCTTGTATTTCTTATATGTCTGGTAAACATAAAGCTCGAAAATATTAAAGTGAAGGCGTAATTTTAACCGATAGAAACTATGCTCCGCGCAATAAATGCCTGGCGCTACTAAATAATGAGTAGAGCAGTGTTCGTGATCTGAGAACGTAAGTCATAGAGCATGGCGTTCGTTAGTGTCAGCCAGCACAGGCGCATCCGAGACGTCAGATGATAGAATTCTAGTATAAGTGAGAGGACAACGTGCGCGGTCAAGGTAAGTGAGCTGATACCTGTTGTCGATGACACTGCGCACTCGACATTAATCTTCAGCTTAATCCGGCTTTAATGTGGTAGGTTTATTGTGCAATGTACGCCTACGAATTCATCAATCACATGTAAATTCAGCCCTCAGCATTCAACTTGTAAATGGAGGGTACGAATGTCATACTTAAACGTCAATCTTTTCATGTGAGGGTACACCTACCCGTATCCTCCCTCCCTACGTCACATCCCGATCGACTGACAGATGCCCTATGACGACATCGGTCTTGCGCGTCCATCTTCGCTACCGTTAACATCGCGGATCCAAGGAAGGATAGTTTTTGCCGATCAATAGTGCTCCAGTTAGCCTGTTTCGCCGCAATCCTTTCCGCAAGCATAGAACCTCAACATATATAGGAAAATCAGCAAAATCAACGCATCTCAACATAAATGGTTGAGAAAGACAACTCGCCCACGAAACCAGCCACCCATTTTACTATCGAAGAAGCTTTACAAGGAATTCACGGGTGAGTCAGTCGATCCTTTCTCCCTTTTCTCGACCATTTCCCTGGTCCTTCGAAACCCGATCTTATTAGCATCCTTCTTAGGAAATTCAATCTGAATTTTTCTTAATCGTAGGTATACTTAGCATTTTTCATCCGCCATATTTGAATATACCCCACATTGAAATTGAGTTTCGTTCATTCACTTCGAATTGTATTCACTTTTTCTTAATATTCTGTGGTAAAAGTTCGAATCGATCTCTTTGGTAAATCATCTTGAAGTGTGTAGCGAATCTTATTATTTTAGTCAACTGGTAACATTAACCTCATAACGTCAAGTTTGTTTGACAGGTTTGACATTTCGTAAGTTTTGTTATTTTGTTTCAAACTTCGTTTAATTTACTGTTTCCAAGTTGAAAAGTGGAGTGAAAGTTTATAAACATGAGTGATCCTAAGATAAGCAACGTTGCTTTCGATTATTGTGCGCGTTTCATTCAAGATTTGTACAATTTAACTACTAAAATAACATCTCAGCAGACGATATCCGATCAAGACAGGAGTCGTTTCTTCGCCAGGTATAAGGACTTGGATAGGCACTGGCATGAAATGGAAAAGGCTTTCTCGGTAGTCATGGCCAATACGGAACAAGCGGAGCGTCATGAAATCGAGGAAAAATTCAACAATTGTGAGGAGAAAGTATATTCAATCAAAACTCTCCAAAATCACTACGTGCCATTAGAATCAAAACCCACAATCAGCACCGGCTTTCACCTACCAAAAATTTCATTAACACGGTTTGCAGGAATCCATACAGAGTGGCCTGGGTTTATTAATATCTTCAATAGTTTAATCCATGACAATGCAAATTTGAGTTCTGTAGAAAAAATGCATTATTTACTAAGTGTCTTGGACAAAGATGCCCTTTCATTAATCAAACACTTGCCAATTTCACTTGAAAATTATGCAATAGCTTATGGGTTATTGACAGATCGTTATGAAAATAGCAGGATGATTGCGGACAAACACGTTGAATCTCTATTGTCATTGCCAAATCTAAATCAACTTAATAGTAAAACTTTAGGTAAGTTTATCAACATTGTAAAGGAGAATACACACGCGTTACAAGCCTTGACATTTGATGTCACATCATGGAGCTTTCTTTTACTTCACATCATCCTCAAAAAGCTGACGATGGATTTGCGTACAAAATTTGAATCATCAATTGATACTTTAAAAATTCCAACGTTCAGCCAATTGCTAAATTTTTTAGAAAATCAACTTAGGATCTTAGAAAATGTTGGTGGGTCTACATCTAGGTCAGCGTCAGGCAATAACACATTGAATATTTTTAATGAGAATAAACAGCACAACAAGGTCAAAATTGCCTTTGCTTGTCCATGTTGCACGGAGAACCATGCTATATATCGATGCTCTAAATTTGAGAACATGACTCCGGTGCAACGGAAGAGTTTTGTAATTCAACATAAACTTTGCTTTAATTGTCTGCGCACTCACCAGGTTTCTAAGTGCACCTCAACAAGTGTATGCCAGGTGTGTCGTAAGCGCCACCATAGCAAGCTACACATCAACAATTCAATAGGAAATCAACATTCGGACCCAACTTCTGCACCCATCCCCTCTGAGCCTGCTGTGTCGATACATAGCTCCACAGTCCAGTCTCAGACCTTACATGGTGTCGATGTGACATCCACCATGATTTTAGGTACAGCGTTCATCAGCGTGCAGGATGTTGACGGTCAATTTCACACAGCCCGTGCTCTAATAGACAGCGGCTCTCAAGTATCAGTTATGACTGATACCTTGGCTCAACGGTTGAGGCTGCCTCGTACAAGGTCAGGCGGCTTGTGTGGGCTAGGTGCTTCGTCTGTTCACGAGACTCGAGGTATAGTTCATTGCAATGTCAAATCAACACGGAACAATTTACATATTTTATCATCGGACTTCATCATTTTAAAGAAAATAACTGGCCGTATGCCTTCGGTTCCAGTTGATCCTAAAGTATTAGAACTTTGCAAAAATTTAGTTTTAGCGGATAGTAACTTCACAATTCCCGGACAAATTGACTTGCTTCTAGGTATAGAATATTATGACCAGATTCTGGATGGTAAGAGGATCAGTCTAGGTGAAAATATGCCTACTGCCTACTCATCTATCTTTGGCTGGATCATCATGGGAAAAGCTCCAGCAGCATCGCAGTACACGTACACCGCTACTTCGATGGCCTGCACCATAGATCTTGATCACGCACTGAGGATGTTTTGGGAGGTTGAAGAGCCACCCAAGCTACGCATTCAAGATCCCGAGGACGTCCAATGTGAGAAGCATTTCACAGAAACATACAAACGGGATAGTGATGGTCGCTTTGTTGTCTCGTTACCTTTTAAGGTGAACCACAAACCATTAGGTGACACTCATCTCACTGCTTTGAAGCGGTTCCATAATTTGGAGCGCAGGCTGGTTAGGGAACCTCGACTTTGTGAACTTTATGTAGCCTTCATGAGGGATTATATTGAAGCCGGTCACATGCGTGAAGTGCCATGTTCGACTGGTGGTCAGCGCTACTATATACCACACCATGGGGTCCTGAAGGAGCATAGCACAAGCACAAAGTTGCGCGCAGTTTTTGATGCGTCTGCGCCTAGTACCTCAGGTGTTGCGCTCAACCAAGTGCTCATGTCCGGTCCCAAGCTTCAGCAAAATATCGAAGACATCATTTTGCGTTTCAGATTGCATGGAGTAGTTTTCACCTGCGATATAAAACAAATGTATAGGCAGGTGCGCATGCGTGACGATGACTGCAAATATCAAGCAATATTATGGCGCGAATCTCCTGACGACGTACTCAAGCAGTTCGAACTAACCACAGTCACCTATGGCGTTTCGAGTTCGGCGTTCCAGGCTATTCGCGTTCTACACGAGCTAGCTTACCTCAATGCAGACAAGCATCCCGCCGCTTCAAAAACTTTGTTGGAGGATACTTTCGTCGACGACGTTGTGAGTGGATCTCATGATGTCAACTCTGCCAGGAACCTTGCTCAAACGATTTCTGACATTCTCGCCCAGGGAGGTTTTCTTTTGCGCAAGTGGTCCAGCAACTCCCAAGATTTTTTGGAAGGTTTTCCTGTCGACCACCGCGAATCTCCTTACAGGTTCGTCGAGGATGGCGAAAATATCTTCAAGGTTCTGGGCATCGAGTGGAACGCAAACAAGGACAGCTTCATCTACCGCGTCTCCGATATGAACAAGGTCCTCACCAAGCGCGGTGTCTTGTCCAACATTGCCAGGTTGTATGATCCGTGCGGGTTCTTATCCCCGGTCACATTTTTTGCTAAATACATCATGCAAATGCTTTGGTCGATCAACTCAGGGTGGGATGACCCCCTCCCTTCAGACATTCGCAATGTGTGGACTGACTTTATGTCTGACTTCCACAATATAAATCAGATTTCAATACCACGGTGTGTCGTCACTGATCAACTGGTGTCCAGTCAACTGCACGGTTTCAGTGACGGCTCAGAACGCGGGTACGCAGCATGCGTCTACCTGCGCGTTCAAAACGCTTGCGGTCGCGTTTTAGTTCAGCTGCTTCTGGCTAAATCACGCGTAGCGCCGCTCAAGCAAAAACTGACTGTCCCCAAGCTCGAACTAAACGGAGCGTTGCTATTGGCTCGCTTGTTGGAACATGTCACAAAAATAATAGGAGGTAAGATTCTATTGGACAGCACGACAGCGTGGTCTGATTCCACTATCGTGCTATCCTGGCTCAAAACTCCGCCTCACAAATTACAAACTTATGAGGGAAATCGTGTGTCCCAAATACAGTCGCTGACTCCAAGCGTTGTTTGGCGGCACGTCCCATCAGCTCAAAACGCAGCTGATTCTGCAAGTCGCGGTCTCTCGCCTTCAGAATTAGTCAACCACCCGCTGTGGTGGTCACCAGCATGGCTCGAAGATGATTCTTCGTCATGGCCTGGAAACTATCAACTTGTTGATGACGCAGATTTACCGGGATTGAAATCCGCAACTTCAAGTCTCGCATCTCATGCTATCCAAATCACGGAAATCTCCGAGCAGGTTCAGGCTGCAACCGACTTGCTAACCAGATTCAGTTCGTTTCCCAAACTACAGGCAACTGTAGCTTGGTGCAAACGCTTCATCCATAACGCGCGCAATCCAGCTCAAAAACGTACTGGACACCTATCGGTCGCTGAGCTAAATGATAGTGTTTGCACCATTGTCAAACTAGTCCAGTCTACGGAATTTGCAGAACCGTTGAAACTGTTGCGTGCTAACAAGGTTGTCAAGGTTGGTCTGATGCGCTTGAATCCGTTCATTGACTCTGAAGGTCTCGTCAGAGTTGGCGGCAGACTTGTCAAGTCTGATTTGGATTTCAATATCAAACATCCATTGTTGCTCCCAAAATCTCATCACGTCACACATCTTTTAGTGGATCATTACCACCGGATGTTCCAACATCCTGGTATAAACACACTTCTGAATTTGCTCGTGCGCAAATTTTGGATCCTGTCCGCGCGTAGGGTTATTCGAAACCGTATTTTTCAATGTCAGCGCTGCTATCGTTTGCGGCCTAAATCCATTGAACCTTTCATGGCCGACTTGCCGGCAAGCCGAGTCACATCGTGCCGACCATTTCAAAGGGTCGGAGTGGATTTCGCTGGACCTTTCATGCTGAAGACTTCCCGCATGCGCAATGCTAAAAGCGTAAAGGCCTACATGTGCATTTTTGTATGTTTCACCACCAAATGCTGTCATCTAGAAATAGTTTCTGAACTATCAACGGCCGCTTTTCTAGCCTGTTTTGACAGATTCGTATCCCGCAGAGGTCTCCCGAGCGACGTGTTCAGTGACTGCGGTACGAATTTTATAGGCGCGTGCAACTATCTTAAAGAGGTTTCAAAGTTTCTACGTGAATCCCAGACTGAAATACAAAAATCCTTGGTCGGACATCAAATCTCATGGCATTTCAATCCCCCGGCTAGCCCGCACATGGGTGGCCTATGGGAGAGCGCAGTTAGATCCGCGAAGCTCATCTTAAGTAAAATCATCGGCGACCGCTCTCTCGTCTTCGAAGAGCTCGCCACGGTCTTTTCAAAGGTCGAGGCCGCGTTAAATTCTCGTCCAATGTTTTCGGTCACCAACGACCCGAACGACCTTGAGCTCGAGAGTTTATCGCCCGGCCACTTTATTATTGGACAACCTCTTCTTGCCCTGCCAGAGCAGGACTCATGCCAAGAGAACTTAAGCTTATTGAAGCGATGGCAACTAGTTCGCCAAATCACTCAACACTTCTGGAGGCGTTGGCAAGCAGAGTATCTTCATACCCTCCAGCAGCGTCCCAAATGGTTCCACAAGTCCGAGAACTTGCAGCCAGGCGATCTAGTACTAATCAAGGAACCCAACTTGCCGCCGCTTCAATGGCGAAAGGCTCGCGTCATTCGAACCTGCCCAGGTACAGATGGTACGGTGAGAGTCGTTGAGCTCAGAACGTCATCTGGTACGCTTCTTAGGCCAACAGTGAAACTTTGTCCTTTGATGCCATGTGCCAATCTATAGTCGAATATCAACTTAAAACTTAAATTTTATTATGTAAATCAACTTAGCTTATCAACTTTGAAACTCAACTTGGAAAATCAACTTAGAAAATCAACTTAGTTTATCAAGTTTGAAACTCAACTTAGGAAATTCAACTTAGAATTTCCACTTAGAATCTCAACTTAAGAGGCTCACCATTTTTGATCTCGAACCCCACCACAGAATTTTAGATTCATCCTCAACTTATATTAATTAATTGAAAGAGCTAGGTAGCTCTTTGGGGGGCGGTATGGTAGGTTTATTGTGCAATGTACGCCTACGAATTCATCAATCACATGTAAATTCAGCCCTCAGCATTCAACTTGTAAATGGAGGGTACGAATGTCATACTTAAACGTCAATCTTTTCATGTGAGGGTACACCTACCCGTATCCTCCCTCCCTACGTCACATCCCGATCGACTGACAGATGCCCTATGACGACATCGGTCTTGCGCGTCCATCTTCGCTACCGTTAACATCGCGGATCCAAGGAAGGATAGTTTTTGCCGATCAATAGTGCTCCAGTTAGCCTGTTTCGCCGCAATCCTTTCCGCAAGCATAGAACCTCAACATATATAGGAAAATCAGCAAAATCAACGCATCTCAACATAAATGGTTGAGAAAGACAACTCGCCCACGAAACCAGCCACCCATTTTACTATCGAAGAAGCTTTACAAGGAATTCACGGGTGAGTCAGTCGATCCTTTCTCCCTTTTCTCGACCAAATGTCATAAGGTACAATTTACAATGGCCGACTTTGAAATGAACAAGAAACACATCGTGGAGTACGGAGCAACGACAGAAACATTACAGTAAATCAGCACGAGAGCCTAGACTTGTGTCGATTTAGATACAGCTAATGCAGTTGGTCTACAGAGGTGAATTTTAAAACCAAACCTCGATGATTATTTGCAAGAGACAATAACTCTTCAACACAAACGAACATTATAACGCCCAGAGACGAGACGTACATGCTTTTGTTTTTATTAGTAATCAAACACGTATGTATTACTATACCTGGAACTCTACAGGGTGAAGCAAAATGCCATTACGCTCGTCCGGAGACGCTAAGCATTTCGCATTTAATGAATTGCATTCTATAAATGCCTACTTCAAAGTTAAGAATCAATAAAACAAAGGTTATTAATGAGTACTGCGCGCCTGCAGTATCCTCCTTATAAATGTTCTGGAAGCTGCCGATGTTATTGCCAATTTATTTCAGGCAATTGAAGAACGCAAAATTTATTAACGCAGTAAAATTTTCATTTTATATTTTCTTTCATTTTGCTTGTACAATTTAATGAAAATATGATGAATACCAGAGTACATTGGATGTTTTTACAAGTATAGAAGTCGAATTAAGAGTACGCCATTCGGGAAGGCTTGCACCCCAGAACAGTTCGGAACTGCGATGCGAAGTGGCTCATAATCTTATATTATAATATCTCAGGTGATCATTATAGTAATGAAGCAAACAATAATCAAGTCAGCCGTTGCAAAAGAATCAAACAAACAAATTAATTAATCGTTAATTAATTTTTACACATGCTGTTTGATTTAAATATTCTTCTAAAAATAATTGAGGCATGCAAACATGGAGTAAATTATCAGGTTAAAAGAAATGTTTTATAAAGAATATATTAGCATTTAAAATGATTATTGGTCCGATGCATATTCCTAGGAGCAACTTCCAGTTATTTTAATTGCACACGGTCCTTAAGGTCAATCCAATGATAGTTAATAACGCGGTGGACCCACTAGCGTGACCACCACTGGGTCCCATGTTTGCAAATCAAATTCAACTTATTGCGCGTACTAATTGTGTAGAACCGCTGCTGTTGAATGTCTCGACAAATGATTTATATGAACAGATACGAGTTCCTATTCAAAAAGGATACTGACATTTGAATAAATAATTAAATGTTCATCGACAATGGAAACAAGCTGCAGTAACTCGTAGCCCTCCATAGAAGTTATCAGAAAAAGCAACATTTCAAACGGTTTATTTATTTTAAATATTGAAAAATTTCGATAGCATAAATAATTAGCAGAAAAAGTATAATTATTTGTTTGCTAAAGATTTAGAATAAAATACATTTGTTTAAAAAAAATAACGACGAATATATTTTAATAGACGGAGAATTATGAACGCAAAATATTTTACACCTCAAGCATAACGTCGATTCTGTAATTAAGAACACATAAACAAGCAATGAGACAGAAACCCAATAAAAGATAAAATAAATCGCGAGTGTGATTTAAGCTAATAACTCACGGAGCGGTCGTGCGAGGGCAATCTCCCGAGTGTCCGGAGCAACATAAACCAAGTTCTGACATGAGACGCCCTGGGGTGCCGCTGGGATATATCCTAACTTATAGAACAGCCTGAGCTTACAGTCTCAACCCAGCGACAATGTCGCTGCAGGACAACAGAGACAGGCATCAGACATATGCTTGATAAGTTTATACATTCTAGTATACAGAAGAATATTCTAAAAGAATTATACTAAACAGTAAAAAAATAAGAATAATGAAACAACATGCCGAGGAGGTAAAGATTATAATTAGCAGTCATTAACGGCTCCATATAAAATCAGATCAATTTAGCAGTGGCAACATGACGGAATTTTAAAATATCTAATTGTGGAATGTATTGTATCTATGGGAAAAACGACTCAGAAGCGAAACGATGTTAAAATAAAAGTGATGTCAGAAACTGCGACGATTCACTCGCCTAATTCAGACCAACATTTTCGATCTGAAGCCTCTGATCACTTTTGTATTGTAATTATACATAGAAGGTTTAGTTTAATTATAAATTTTGAGTAAAGAAAAGTTAGATGTGTCGAATAAGTCGAATGTTGTGCAACATTGACATAACCGCGCCTTGACATTGTTGATCTCAATACTTGGTGCTTCGTGTCAAAAGTTTCAGGCAGCCCACCGCCCGCCGGACACTCCTCGTACTCGATTCGAAGGCAGAATATGAATAGCTCAAACATGGATAAGCACATATGGCT
Organism: Campaea margaritaria; assembly: GCA_912999815.1. Taxonomy (NCBI): domain Eukaryota; kingdom Metazoa; phylum Arthropoda; class Insecta; order Lepidoptera; family Geometridae; genus Campaea; species Campaea margaritaria. The sequence continues at coordinate 12,115,051 of OU538789.1, read as the reverse complement.
ATACAGTATGCACTTTAACATCGACTACAAAGAACATTGTAACTTTATAGAGCACTTAATCCAAAGTCATATCATCCACTTCACCTTTGGGATATAAAACCATTTTCATACCTTACATTACCATGACGCTAACACGATTTCCAGAATATTTTGAAATGCTGGTGTAATAGTTTTACTCGTAGTTGTGATTTCTGATTGTAGTAAAAATATTACAAAGAGCTCACATGATTTTAAAGTGGCATAACTAAGTAGACATGTACTGGACAAGGTCACTTCAAACAAATCAGTAGTACCACCAATTTGACATTGCTCACCTCACTTATTGGACAAAGTGGAACGTGTAAATGAAGAAACGGAACGTTACCCTGTAATCGTTTAACAAGCATCGGTTATGAAACAGACATGGCATTCGAAGGTAATATCAATTCAAATATTGAATTGATTATAAATGAGGCAAGAGATGTCACCAATGCTATTAATGCACTTTGTGGTCAAACTAGTGTCTACGTAAAGTACCATATACGCGTCTTCAAGAACAAAATGCTGGTTGGAAACATAACATCGAATCGAGATAGCAATCATGTGCAATAAAAAAATTAAAGACGCTCAAGTGAAAGCTACTCGTACTTTTAGCGCTGGGCCTGGCGATGAAATATCGTCGTTAAATAAAATCCACCGACCTGTAGGTATCGTATCGAACATTTGCATGTAACGAACATACGAATTCGCAAGGTGAAACCTTACCACACCACTTTATTCCAGAGACCGCAGCAGTTGGTAAAACCACAAACAAAACTGCAACGGTTTCTGATATTAATTTACATATCCATTAAAGAGGATCTGAATTATTACTATGTAGTTGTACTTTATACTCATAATTACCCAAAATGGTAACATTACCAAGCGGGCGTATTTCCAAAATCAATTTGAATTCCACTCTCTCATTTTGTATGAAAATATTCGCCATAGTTTTTAAACTCTCTGAAATCCGAAAATTTTTCATACAACTATTTCCATCGAGAATAATTATTCCAATACAAATAATATTGTGACTTATGCATACAAATAAAACATGTTTTAGAAGGCTGAATGTATCGACAAACATTAGACAGGTGTCAAGTCACAAAGTCAAATAAAAAAAATAAAATGTCCCTGATCAAACAACCTTCCACTTCCGACACGAACACATTCTGAAGAAAAATAAATAAACAGGTTTAAGGTCCCTTTCGTTTCACGCGATTTTGAACCTCTCGGATTCCTCGATGCATTCCATTGCATGTTCTATGTATAACCAGCTTTATCTCTTTTTTTTTTGCTTTTTTTTATCATCATCGTCAACCCATATCGGCCCACTGCTGAGCATGGCCCCTCACTTTCGTTAGGCCTAACCACCACGGGGGTCCGGTCCGAATTGGTGGATAACAGACCTACTCCGAAATAATTCTCGGGTAGGTGTGTGGGTTTCCATACAATATTTTCGTTCAGCCATAAGCGAGTGATAATTACGTATATAATAGTATTATATTTTACAAAAAAAAACATTGGTACGTTCCCGCACTTTGTAAAAATACTCTTCAAAGGAAATAAAATAACGCCCAGTATCATTGTTTTTTAAAATTAATCTCCTAATTGGAGTAAATGGGAATTCCGCGGGAAAAAAAAAATTCTCCGGAACTGCTGTAGGGCGAGCAAAATCATCGAGAAAGTGTTCGAACGGTTAAACAACTGTATGAGATTTGATCAGCGCCCCAAACAAAACCAACGTCCGTAAATGGAACTAACGAAGCGTTTTACCTGCTTGAAAAAGTTTTTATTTTAATAGACCATTTTTATATTTTCTAAATAAATATTGGTTCACACATTTCGTTAACATAACGAACCATCCAAATGTTCGTGCGCCCCTCAACACATCCGACACTCAATTTTTTTTCACTGATAAAAAGCAACACTACTCCCTTGTGACCTATGTTATGTTCTATTCCGGGAAAATACATAGATATAATAATAACATGGTACGTATATAATAACATGTATGTTAACAAAATACATATCATTAGCGTTGAAGAACAATGCTAATGACGTTTGTTAATTATTGTTGGGACTACTTAATGTTCTTTATTTTTGTTTTATTTCAATAAGTAAAGAGACAATCTAGTCATTCACTTGATAGTAAGCGCTACGCCTGCCCATAGCAGAGACAGAGTCACCTAGAACTTTCCATAGCATAATCTTGCGCGGCACTGCACTGCGCTCGTCACCGTGAGACATTGGTTCTAAAGTCTCATATGCCCAGTAATTTCGCTGGAAACAGTGCCCTTTAAATCGGAACGCCGTAGTGCTTGGACACTACTACTTGGCGGATGAATATCTGGCAAAGGTGTGATACTTCCCCAGGCGGTTTCTTGCAGAAGAGGCCTACCACTACACTGCCAGTGACCACGTCACTTTAAAACCTTATAGCATTAGCGTTGAAGATTCAAAATGATTACTTCCACTTCTATGTATATTCATTCAAATTCTATATATTATGGTGCTGATAGTTACCCGCATTTAAATAAATTGACATTGCATTGGTTAAGAGTAGCATCCAATAGCTCACGCGGCGCAAGGCAATAAGGTCAATTTATTGCGACTACCTAGTCAATTTAAGACCATCTGAATAAATACGTAACCCATGTGAACATGCATCGATGTCGGTCAAACTAATGTATGTGCAATATGCCCTATATTATATGAGACCATTGATAGGCACGTGTTTCTGAAAGAACATAGAGACCGCGACATTAGGTTTTAAACCGTTGTATCCAAATTATTTCAATAATATGAACAACTGAATTTTAATACGAATAACTTAATACGAAAATTAATTTAAACTCGGAACTTTAACTGTAGCTACTTTTACAGATGATGAGCATCCGATGTTTTGACAGCTTGAAATAAATTAAGGAGAGGTGATAAACCAAACTCCAGTAAGAGGGGAACGGTCCGTAAAATTAAACGCAAAGAAATGGAAGTAAAAACGCAGTAAATTTAAAGTAAAAAACATCGACTCGAGCTACACAATATCATGTGGAATGGCTGGCTCCAATGAACTTTACAATCGATTCTAGTTTTTATTTCCGTATTGTATTGAGTTTTTATAGAATTGCTATTTTAATTGACAACTAATAATTACCGCTGCTCGTTTAAGAAAGGTAAATGGGAAAACAGCTTCATTAAGTAAATAGTTTACTTGTGATTAACAAAAGGTACATACATTTAAAGAGCTATGTAAAAATATATGATCTCTAATAACTTAAGAAGCGACTGAACAAGTTTTTTTTATAATGGTGTTAATCTGTCGTCTGAGATCCGATTGAAATAAGTTTAAAATCTGATATACCCACGTTATATCTCTACATACATACATACATTGGGTAGAACTAGAATCATTGATAAAAGAAAAGACAAGAATGAAGACTACAGTCTGTATTCCGATAACGATATTAATTATATACACGTGACGAAGGCGTAGCCAACAGCTGCTGCTAGTATTAAAAAAAATATTGTTAAGTTACACAATCGAAAATAAATTTAAAGAAAACAATGTCTCCTGATTTTATATAAGCATTAGGAATACGTAGTATTGTGTCATTGCATGTTGTGTTATCTGTGTGAGCCACACCACAAGGTCAAGTTCAAGTAAATGTTTGGTTGATATCATCTAAAAACAAAGTTCAACCACTTTCCCGTATCCGCCTAAGGGGTTATCTGTAAACCTCAGATAGGAACCACGAGCGTCTCTTTACCCCACAGTTCAACGGCTTCCGTATCTTTTTGTTTAACTAAAACATAATAACGATGTTTTTAAACATTATTTGTTTTGTTTTTAACAAGACCCTGAAACTAAATCGTAGCGTATAGTCCTAAAGACAGTTTGTACTTGTACGTTAACTGATGGTATCAAAAATATTGAATAGCCAAGGAGTAGACGAGGTATTAGGTTAAATAGTAATGGTTTTCGTTTTAACGATTGTAGTTATCGCCACTAACGAGCTGGCGAGGATAGGATAAAACAAATGGTCAAATTATGTAGTGAGGTAACTATTTGGGCGATTCCATACGAATTTATAGCACGAAGCGTAAAAATTGTGAGTCACGATCGTTCCAACCACGTAAACCACCTATAATAGCTGTACACGAAATGACTCGAGTAATAATTACTAACGACGCCTAAAATCTCAATGACCGTGAACTGCCGCCCAAACCGCCGGATGCGAATTGTATCAAATAACAAACTCTATCAGCTAACAGATAGCTGTTACTTGGCCTACTTCTATGACCTCGTTACGGCGAAATCGCAATGTAATTTCGCGACTAAATTTTTTTTGGAACACTTTTACTTCGACAAAGAGCGTACGGTCCAGCGGATCCAGTGCACGGATTCAGCGATGACACCAATTTCTCTTTCAATGAATGAGTACGGAGCTTTTAAGTTTCAAAGGCACTGAGTAACTTCGCGTCGTTACTATAAGACTCATACACGTGGTAGGTAACTGATAAACAAAGATGAAAAAAATATATGTCCTTAAAAATGGTTACGACAACAACAGCTAGAGTTACGTAATACTGTTGACTGTATTATATAGTATGGCAACATCTAATTAACATAAAAGAAAAATAACATAGATTTTAACTGTTATGAAGGGAACTCTACGTAATTACTCCGTCCGTACGCCATAACTCCCCGGTAACTTTCATTTGCAAGGCACGTGAACAATGCGAATACTCACCTAAATAGAACCATGTTATCAGCTATTGCAATTTTTTCCGAGCAAATTTTCGCAACGCGCACGTCATCAATACGTAAATCTGCGAGAGCACGCGCGCCCGATACAACAAAACTTTCTCCTGAACCTACGCAATCACGCTTGAATTTCGCTTTTTTGCACACAAGGACCGATTAAAATATTATGCGAACTGAATATTAACACAGACTTGCAAAACAAGGAAACAGCACTGACAAGAAATGCAAGCTAATACTCTAATGTCCACTGAACAACTCGAGGAACAATAGAGATTCTTCGAAAGGTTTTAAGTTAAACTGATCACAATGTTGGCGTCGGAGATGGCGAGAACGGCCGTAGAGGCGGCCGAGAGCGAAACTAATACAAACTAGTCAGTTGGATTACTTTCATCTGTACGAGATGCCGAAAGTAAACTTTTACTTTCGGTATGAAAAGATCGATCGAGAGTGAATCGTGATCGAACTAGGGGCATTAAAGAAGAACCGATCAGGGAGGAAAGTGAAGGAAAATTGAATACGTGAACATAATCAGTATTCTTTAGAAAACAACAAAAAGAGATTTACATGTAGATAAAAAATTATCAATAGATGCCATAGAAACTGAAGCTCAAACAACTTAAATGTAAGAGACGACAGAAGCTAAGAAGAACACACTTATAGAAGTACCTAATTTACGAGTAAGTATTAAAAATATCAGAATATTACAACATTATATAGATTTGAATGAGGATAACAATTTTAATGATAATGTACAGTTTAAGAACACTTATAATAAGAACCAAAATAATGCAGATATTGTAAAGGCTAACCATGAACTGGTTAGATGAAAGCGAAATCTCATAATTACTTTCATTTGGTCTGAATCGGTTAAAGTGGAACTCAACAACCTAGATATTGAACGTTTGCCTGTAACTAACTGGCTATTGAAAGCAAGACTAGAAGCTATAGAACAGGATTTACTTGATATTACAATGTAAAGAGACATTAATGTGATTATATACAGACTAACAGTTTTAATAGGTTGTTAAATACATTATATACATTTTAGTTTCTTTCTTTGGAAAATTTATTGATATCTTTTGAACAGAACCAAGTAGTAAATCAATGTAATGTAGGTATAACTTTAGACGGGCATACTTTTAAGGATTCTTTTCCAGAAGCATAAAATCTATTACTTTATAATACGGGGTTAGAATACAAAAAGTAGCTGTACATTAAAGATACATTTCAAATCATTGGCTACTGATCAAGAAAAGAAGTTGGAAATGGTGTATAAGGAAATCGAGGTTTATGGCTGAACGATTTATTCCCCTTAATTCACAAAAGCAAAAGATGGAATTACAAGAAATACATATTTGAAGAAACTACTGAACGCTCGTAACTCATAACTAGTGCCACCATTGTTGGCTACTGAAAAATAGAATCAATGACAAAATCCTGTGTCAATCTTGTCCCTAACCACATGTGCTTGTCAATCATTCAGTCTATTTTAGTACTTACCCATTGACAAGACAAGATGTGCTAACGTAAACTTTATTTCAAAGGCGATTAGGTAAAATTATCCAATACTGGAGCTTAGCGTCGTAACTCGACTTGTTCCCGTGGGAATTCCGATTTTTTCCCTGACATTAGGAGCCCACTTCTTTAGATATGAAATGCGGATTCCAGTCAATGCTTGTGGTTCTATAAACCTGGTCAAGATAAGTTGTACTGATTATCAGAATGTCAGCAAGTCCCAAACCAACAGCAAAATATATAATTGTATTAATTTTTTTTTGTCTCCGTGACGAGACGAGCAAGTCGTTCACCTGATAGTAAGCGCTACGCCTGCCCATAACAGTCACAGCGCCACCCAGAACACTGCATAATCCTGCGCGGCACTGCACTGCGCTCGTCACCCTGAGAGATCGGCTCTAAAGTCTAGTAAACTACTGTACTGCACATTCATACTTTATTGAATGGATGGGTTCACCCCCGTTGATTAAGATACTAAGATGTGAATAAGGATGATGACGATGGGAAGTATCTGTGTGTTATTCCGGGACTTGAAGTATTTAGGTGGGTATATAAATACGACATTTCATCACAGTATGTGCAGCCGTTTCAGCGTTATTAACAAATACACACACTCACAGAGTTTAGTATTAATAATATTAGTAGGATCACGAATGTAGCTATTCCCACGATTTTCAAATAGTAATTGCAAGGGACTGATTACGTGAAGCAGGCGGTGAATGGCCGATAAGGCGACACGGCGAGTTATCTCTGTTCTTAGTTAGCCCAAGGATCTTTGTTTGCAGCGAGATTAGGTTCCTATGTCGCAACACTCAGACGCGAACTTAATTTTTGATAGAATCCATTTAAAAACACACTTGGAACACTGCAAACGAAACACACTCGGGATAAAAACATAATTTTCGAAGACTTAAATCGTTGACCAATAAAGTAGTGTCTTAATGAAGTTTTATTATAATCGAATTTTTAAATTTTTATTTGTACAATTGTCACCAATAGTGATCGTGCTATGCTCATCTAAACGAAAAGAACCTGGTGCATCACCCCTTGCTCCTTGCATGTTGTTGTAAAATGAGACACCCTGTATACGGCATTACATGCCCATCATCAGACATATGCCACATTTCCACAACTTATTTTTCAAAGAGTGCAAAATTTCGCAGGCCTCTGTTGGAATATGGCCAAAATTGCTCTCGATGCATTCGCACGTCCATAAGTTCGGCAATAAACCTTTTTTACAAACATACAAACAGTTGAATACTGTAATGAAAATAAGATAGATATATAAAAAAATTAAAATTTTAAAAAAACCTATGTACGTAATTATTATCACTTGGTTGTCAGTGAAGGAAAACATCGCGAGGAATCCCACATAACCGAGAATTATTTCGGAGGCCTAATCTTCTTTACGAAAGTGAGAAGAAACCCGTGCTCAGCAGCGGGCCCATATGGGTTGATGATGATGATGATGATTTTTCAATTTCATATCAACACCTAAAAGAGTAACTCAAAAATAAGACGTAAACTTCTTGATTATTTAATAGTAGCTCGCACCATATCAGAACTAATAGGCTTTGAAGTTCAAGAAACGGGCTCAATAACACCAATTCAAAAGGAAGCCAAAGCAATGAAAACGTTATTGTAGTATGTTTCTCTTAAACTTTCTTAAAATCAATACGTAACAGTAGGCAAGGCAAGAACAATTGGGCGGTGTGAGCGAGGAGCAAAGGTCGAACGTCTAGAGGTCGCTAGGCAAAGGGAACCAAGGCGACTACCAACTCAATATTCAATAAACGAACCTTAGAAGTACTCCAACACAAAACCCTGAAGAAAACTTATGACAACGTTGAATTAATGATGCAAGAAACATCGGTGTGGATATTGAGAATGTTTAAAATCGATCCGAAGATTAGAGATACAGAAGAAGTACGAGTCAAAATAAAAATATTGTTGTTCTAAAACTAGCGAACACTACAATTCGCGGTGAATTTTGTTCTATAGATATTAAAAGACAGTTTCCCAGAAAAACTGGCCGGCCCGGTAACTTCAGTAGAAGTTGCTAGGTCATTCATCGATTTAATATTCGAACATAATTATTATATTATGAGTTCACAATTACAAATATTTTGTAGTTCCAAGAACGTTTATATTTGAATAATTACGACGGACTATTAAATTTCAACCTTACTACGTTAATGCTTAATTTACTTCTTCCTTTGTTTAGTTTTATTAAAGTTAGCAGAGTTCCTGGTAATAGAAAAAACTATATTTTCTCATAATTCGTAACTGTACGAGTCTCTCGTGTACGAATATTTTGTAAACTGATGTAGAATAAATCAATGTCTATTCTATACTAAGATATAATGCAGTGACAACCAACGCCAAGCAGGAAATAACAACTATACTTGTTAAAAATTTAAATAAAAAATAGATACAGGTAACCAAGACCTTAACCAAATTCAATTCATTGACACGTTTAAACCTACTTATTAGAATAAAGTTAACGTTTCTGAGGAACTAATCCTCCTTGACATTCCACTAACTTAAAGCAATCCCTTTAACACGGATCGTGATCAAATAGCATGTATGGATAACGCGAGTAAATCAAAACTGTTCAGGAAGTTGTACAATGATAATGATCATATCGGACAATGATAACAATATGGATCTTTTGTTAAGTTTACATAATAGCTCTATGAAAGAAGATATGGAAAATAAACGTAGACCTGTTGAAATACCAAAAGTAGCACTCTTATGGTTTGTACCCGAATAAAATAGCGTGAATGAATAACATGCAGTGTCTGATAAAACTACAGATGTAGCCACAACAGAGCTTATTAATTCTAAAGTAGGTAATACGGGTTTAACGTGCTCACACCATCGAGATAACATAAATCGATCAATAAATGGACAAATTAAGGATCGAGTTTACTGTACACATATGCGGGTCATCTCAAATGCAAGGTTTTCCACTCACTTAAATGCGCTCTACACCGGTCCTGTTATCAGTTTGTTCTCATTCGATTCATTATTTTCCGATAATTTACTGAAGGATCTGATTATCTTACGCTTTGATGTTGATATAACTCAGTCGATTTTAAATATCGCGATACCTCAGGAGAGCCTCTCAACCCAAAGCTGGTGCCGGTACGCACACACACGTGCACCGATGTCTGCCACCGATATGTTAATTTTATTACACCAGCTTAAAAACATCCCAACCGGTTTATTATTTCGAAAAAGAGCGTAAGTGACATAAAATTACAACCTTTAGGTGCGACACGGCACAATACTGCGCCTAAACCAGCCGCCGACCAAGACGTTTACGAGCCGATCAAACCAACATTAGGCGCTGATACAGTTCTGGGATAGTTTTGAAACTGAACATTTGCATACATTTCATAACGACTTACGTAAGTTATTCTTAAAACAGGTTTAGTGCAACAAAGTTTTAAAATCATTTTGTTACTTACGATGATTTTCGGCGATATGCAGCGGATCCTTGGCACACACTGGATGCCCGTATAATCTAGCGCTGGTATCTCGGAGAGGAGTTCAGGTGGCGTTTTAAGGTTTAAAGTTCTTTCGGTAGGAACCGGTAGTATTCGCGGGGCCTCAGCGGTCCGGGTGTCACTTATCAATCGAGACGAGATTGTATTGTATATGTTGTGTGGTGTGCGTGCGCCGCGTGGTGGCCGGCCGCGGAGTGCCGGCGCGGAGGCGTCGCTCTGTAAACAAAACGCTCTGGTGGGGGCCCCGCCGAAAAGCCTAGCCGAATACTCACCGCTCACTTACGTCACTACTCTACTGTTCCACCGGTGAGCGTGTGATGGTTTCCGACAAGTCCGACAACACCAATCGTCTTCATTAATAAGATTTTTACTTCAGACGATCATAGGATACTTGGACGATAGTCAAAACCGAAGTGGGAAAGGTAGACAGAAATTGGACCGATGGTAAATGTTATTCTAAAATGGAAAAGGCTCAGACAGAAGAACCGAAAGACACCATGAACGACGAATATGATATAGCTAGTATGCTATTCTTCTGTACTGTGTTTATTTTTGTTTCTGGTGTACAATAAAGAGTTTTCTATTTCTATTTCTATTTCTAGTCTTCAACTAGACAGAAGATTCTGAGAGCAGCCTACGCTTCCTGCACAATTCCTCTAACATCCATAGAATACAAAGAACAGCCTTACTTTGGATTAGCCTGAGCCCAATCATAAACTTTATAAACTGTTAATTAATTTAACTGTCATTTATTTTCAATATTCTTCATAGGTGGTAAAAATAATGCCGAAACTCTACAAAAATCGACGCGAAGGGAGACCGCAGGGTGTGCCGCAGGCCTAACAAAACTCTAAAAGAGTTCCTACCTAGATAAAAAGACGCTATTAAAACTTGTTCATTACACTAACTGGCCATATCAGTAAAATATGTAGACTTAACTAATTGATATTGGCACAGACATTAGTTAACTATTTTATAGATACTGTCGCACCCAAATTAATACGGATTTAGCACGCCATACAAGTTAAAAATTATTTTTTTATGTTCCCGCTTTTTTAGGGTTTCGATGCAAAATAGAAAAGGAACACTATACATTTAGTCTCGTTTTGTATGTAAGAGTTACAACGGCACAGCCAAGACAATTGCAACTTTGTAGTACCATGGCCCAATGCGCGGTTAAATATCGAAAATAAAAATAAAAATACTAAAAAAAAATATAGTTTATAATAATTGGGGGGTTTATATTAGGAGTAATATTAGAGCCAGAGTTATATTGCAAAGTGTAGGATCTCGGACTCGGAGGAACGACCAACTAGGCCTGAAGTCCTGAACCGTGATCTCTCGGTCAGTGATCACGTAAAAATTTTGAGGAGTCTTTAAAAATCTATACAGTTGCTGTGACATGGTACAGAACTCATTTTGCAAGTTCTGACTCGCACATGTGTCAGCTTTTTTTCATAAACTGAGAACTGGCTCTATAAATTATAGGTTATTTATCCCAGTCGACATTGTAACAGGGAGAGATATGCACTTAAAGTAAATGGTGTTTTGCTACTTCTCGCTCTTTTTCTACTCGTAATTTCCGAATAGAAATGCAGAATACAATCACCCTTTAGTAATTCCCCCTTTTTGCTCGCAGCCGCAACAAGCGTTAGATTTATGCGATCCTTGCGACTGATTCCGAGATTATTCTTCTTTAGAAAAACCTTTCAATGCGCTTTTTATGATACGAGAACGATGCATAATCCACACTATGAATTTTAAAACCGAATTGATGAAAGTCATGTTCATGCGATGGGGCAACTTTGTTAGTAAAATGCGATGTGAGATGACGCAGGGGCCTGCTATTCTTTAATATTAATGTTGAATTTTGAACAGGTTCAGTTACATAAACAGTTTCAAAGGACGCATGTTACTGTCACATTTGTATGGGTGTTGAATAAACAACCCCTATCACGTTTGCTTTTATCGATAAAGCCTTGTCTACATAGCCGTGCGCTACACAATATGAAAAGTATTTTTACTAAAAATGCAGTGTTGAATTTGGAAAAGTGTTCTAATAATTGCATTTTAGTAATCTAATTTTATTAGCATGTAGTCATCGCACTTACTTACCCGAGAATTATTTCGGAGGTAGGTGTGTTAGCAATCCGGACCTGGCCCTAGAGGTGGATTATGGCCGAACCCTCCTCACGAAAGTGTGGGGAGACTCGTGCTCAGCAGTGTGACGATATGGATTGACGATGATGATGCAGTCATCGCTTATATTATGATGATGATAATATTAACAATTAAGCATTGAGTTTTTTTTGCTAGTTTTATAAGGAAACTATATGAATAGGTACTCACCGTAAACTGTGCTAAAGATTTGAAACAGTCTTCTTCTATATTTATAAAATACCACGGTGACCAAAAACGGAGACAATTGGTAGAATTATAAAATGAAAAAAAAAATTACATTGATTATAGTTTACATCATCGCTTTCATCGATTTCATCGTCGATTTTCCTTCTTTGTCTTAATACATGTTGGGCGCCACTTTCTCTCTTACTTTATCGAATAATCCTGTTACTTTAACCTCGGCAGGTTCTCTGAAACTGACATCATTTAAAAGGGGGTCATCAACGAACTCAGCTCTCCGTTCTTAAACTGTCGCTTAGGGTTATTTTTCCTTTATAACTTGTAACACATTACCTTGCCTGCAACGAGTTTTATTGCTAGTTACTCTATTACCTACTTGTCCACTTGTTACGAAAATCGTGCCGAGATAAAGTGTCAATCGCGCTTCTGTTGTACAGAACACAGAACTACATTTACCTCTTGCCCTAGTTAAGAGGTCACCTTCAACTCTTGCTGTGTTGTTATCAACTTTGCTCCTAATGATTGCTCTCTGGACGGTCTTATCGCAACACCTATTAGTCCCGCCAAGTCCGCCAACCCACATTCCCAGTTATCTACTAAGCTTTACTTGCCCATTAAGATCTCTATCAGTGTATTTGGTTTAGCAACTACCCTGAATTCTTGTCTAAATTACACATGTAGTAGAGATTAAACGCTCATTATTGGCTAGTTAGCTGATCGGCGACTATTATCTTCGGTGCATTAGGCCGTCACATACGTAGCTATAATATCTATATATATAAAAATGTTATGTTGGTTTGTGTACGCTTCAAAAATTCTAAAAGTTCTGCACCGATCGAGCTGAAATTTAAGCATGATATATAATCCGCATCAAGGATTGTTTTTATCTATTTTTTTCATCATTGACATATCAGCGAATGTGCAAATGTGCCACAGCGAAGCGTGGCAGGGTACAGCTAGTATATTAATATAAATTATAGCAAGGCAAATATTGAAGTGACCGCACACGCAGCTATAATATGTTTGAATATTTCTATAGAAATAGAAAAAGAAATATAGAATAGAATTATAGAATATATCGTAATATGCCTTGCTATAATTTATATTAATATATATTATAGCAACGTGTGTGACGGACTTTATATGCTTAGGCTTAGGAGTCGAAACTTGTTGTGAACTGTAGAGAATATAAGAGTTGACTTATCTTTTAGCCTTCATTTTGTAGAATCGATTTTTCAATAATCTTTATAATTTTACGTCATCTCGATTATACGTGATTCGTCCTTTTACAGTGAATAGAGTATCGTAAAAAGCATTAGGGTCTTAAGACTGTCGAAAGATCTTTACACTGCTCTATATCGAGCAAAATAATTATAATTACTCGCATTTCTTTAAGCTAAAGTTGCTCTTTTCTTTACGCATATATTATGACAAAGCTCCATTATGTACTAGTTGCGAACAGACTTCATAGCAACAGCATCGTAGATCGCCCTAGTTTTAGATTCAGGTTCTTTCCAAGCGGTATTTTCCTCAAACCGTCCTCTAAAATAACGTATTCATTAATTCTGATTTCGCAGAAGTGTCGCAATAGAACAACTAACGATTCTAATAGAACCAATAAAGTTTTTGTTGTTTCGAGAATGAGATATTGCCGGCCTCTGTCTCATTTCTATCCTGAACTTGCAATCTGTTTAGCCAATTTATCGCCAATGCATGTGCTGATATTTTTAGATACTTTTTGAACTTATCATAATGCTATTAATCATCATGAGACAGGCGAAGTAGTCGATGTTATGAAACCTGATAAAGCGGCAGAATTTAGTAGCAATCACTCTGATAGTAACGGGCATCGAAAACTTTTTAGATATCAAATTTGCATATAATTTTATCAAAAATACTCGTGACCTAATTTTTAAACAATTAGACACGAAGAAAGTACTCAACAATCTTATCAGACAATAAGTTTTTAGAGGGCACGAATTTGTTAATTTACTTGTAACTGAAAATAATAATAGAAAAGCATTATTTCCGCTGAATTGATCCGATCCAGACGTCCTCTAAACTCTAGGGACCGACAGACAGATTGACATTAAATAAATTGCAAATGACAAACTGATCGGCCACTTCTTTCTTTGCAAAAACAACGTTCCATTGAGGTTATATTAATACTGATTGATATGTGGCCCCTTCAATCCGCAATGATTTGGAGGGCAATACCAATTTAGACCATTAGAAACTGCGAGTGTTGTTATTGAACAAGGTTTCTGAGAAAGATCAAGAACTTGACGAAGCGAAGCCATTAGGGTAATCAAAATTTTACCCTAATTCTAATGAGAGAGAGTCCTAATTCCACATTCCACATATTTTAACACCTGAAACTGGTTTTACCTCAGACCTTATTTTTGCCAGTGGAAAAATTGGTGTACCTGCTGTGTAAAACATTAGTATGCCCTACCAATGAAAGTACAATTTAGGTTGCTCAGTTCAACTTCTCTGAGGTGGATTCTGGAACCAGTTCTCTGAAGAAAATACGCCACGTTGCTGAACGGCTCGGAAAATTACGACTACTTTGTGGAAATTATTTAACACGTGCATTGGAGTATATTATATACTTCTATAGGCTTGATTAAATAAAGATGTAGAGCGTGTACACTATCGTATACTCGAACACCTAATTTACCTATCATAGATATTAAGTAGGTTAACTATAATATTTACTGAGAACACTATCACAAGCGCAAATTAGACCTTCGGTCGGGTAAATGCGAAATACCTATATACTGTTTGTTTGGACACATTTCCTTAATTAATTACTAGCTGCGCCCCGCGGTTCACCCTCGTAATTCCCGTTCCCGTGGGAATACGGGGATAAAATATAGCCTATGTTACTCGCTGATACTGTAACTTTCCATTGGTGTTTTTTTTTATTAAATTGGTTTCGTTATATAGGCGTGAAATCGTAACAAACAAACAAACTCACATTCGCATTTATAATATTAGTTAGGAAGTTAGGATTATGTAAGCTCTGTAGGATTGGGAGTAGCTTTATTTGTTTTTTTTTTTTCAACCACTTTAAGAATAATTTCTTCCGAATACTCAATGATTTGGAAGTACCTACCTAGTAACAGCAGGCTAGATGAGAAGGGCGTGGGGTATTGTAAAAGTATGTAAAAGGATACTAGAAATTGGAAGGTAACCAAGAGGATACCTACAGATGATAGAGGAAAGTAGAGACCAAATGCAGAGATAGCTGACCTCGCATGAACTCCAAGGTGTTCGAGTACGTAACTATGTATATGATTTATGCAACAGACACCTAATAAAAGAAACGACTAATCTAGGGAAAAAAAGTCAAAGACGAAAATAAGAGCTAAAATAAATCCACTTGTGGTAGTCTTGTATTTTGAATACTCTGGTGGTTTTGACTTATTGGCCGCGTTTACATAATATATAATTAGGGACGGGCCATCCATAAAATACGTCACATGTTGGGGGGAGAAGTGTGACATCATGTGACAATGGGTGGGAGAGGTCCTAAGTTTCACGACGTTTAATTTCAAAATCTAATACATCTAGTATAAAAATACCAAAATGAAACTAATTTCGCAACTGCTGTTTTAATTTAATAATTTCTAGGTGTCAAATTGCAAAAATATGTGACTAAACACTAGAGGGGGGGGGGGTCACAAATTTGATCAAGTTTGACAAGGACGGGAAGAAGTAAAAAAATCACGAAATTACTGTGACGTACTTAGATGGCCCCGTGTGAGGTGATTCACGTAGCCATCCGCAGTTAGCAACTGCTTTTCTGGAATGACGTATTTTGCAGTTTTCTGGTAAATACTGACTACTGGCCGATCAGTATCAATATTCTCATCTTTTTAACAGTCTCACCATAATCTAATTAGTGCCAAAACCTAAAAATTATCACAATGAGTCAGGCACATTGATTATTACCGCGGCTAAACCAGAAAACACTCCAATTGGGCGTAAATCATAAAACAAGCAACGGTATTCGAGGCTGAAAAAAACACTGATGAATAATCAAAAAAAAGCGTCATTGTGCAAACCACAGTTCGCGAAGAATAAATGATGATGGAGAAGCGGTACTGAAGACCCCATTAGCGAAATGGGACCTCGCTGGAGGCAAATGTACTTGCAAATGGTGGTTAATTAATAACTCCTTATGAATGTATTCAGCTTAACTTTTTGTTCAGTAAATAGTCTACGCCGTTAAGGGCATCAAACCCATCTATTTTACAGTTCCTGCAGATGACTCTAGGCTAGTCTCTAGCTCGTTTAGTTTAGCGACTAAAGCAATTTAGTCAAATCACGCGCCTTTAGTTAAATTGAAATTACCATGAGCAAAATCACCAAGCAAAGTGCGTATAAATAAGATTATGTATATGACAACGCTTCACGCTTTCTGGTCGTAAGTACCGGAGGAAAGTGAAAAAGTGGGCGAGTCAAATGAGATAATATTAGTGCTATAAACTAGCGCCGGTCGCCGGCAGCGCTCACTTTCATTAGCGCAGCTGCCAGCCGCGGCCAGTTCGAGCGAGTTGGCTGGGTTTCTACAAATGCACATTGTGCATGGCAACACCAGGAAAAAAAAAACATTTCTATGAGTACTTCTGATTGCTTTTGGTAGACTCTACCAACTCTCCAATAAAGTAGGAGCCAACACACAAAATTTAAAGATTTTATCGTAAAATGGAAATACACCTTAACGCCCCGTGAATTCGCGGCGTTAACTATCCGACCAATCAGGAGACGCAGAAATTACGAAAAATTTCACGGTGGTTGCTATCCAATCTCGTATCTCGTATTTGCGCAAAAAAAAAACACCACCACGAGGGGTACATAATAAATCATTCAGTATAGTTTTTAAAACATCCATCACACACAACCTGGACTCCTAGCTACCATCTCTATCCTGTCACAACCTATATGTGGAACATCAGCAGAAACACTTCTATTTCTTGGGACTTCCTTGGGAACTAAAATGTATAAATAAAAGCCTGACGTAGACGTAAAAAGTAATGGACCGGCTGAGTACAACATTTTGGAGATTTCAGAAAATAGCCCAAAATGTTTGTAGTTATTTCTTTTACATTGTATAATCAAACAATACTGTTTATATATACTGGTGGTTTTGTGTTTGTTTAAATAGTTGATGAGTTGGTTTTGGTAACATTTATTAACTCTTTGTCAAGTAGGTCTCAGGTAGTAATAATCAGACATAAATTTGTTTTAACACTTTGACTGCTGAGCCGATTTTCTTGTCTAACCACGGTTACGGATCTGCACACACTGTTGTGTTTTCTCATACTCATGGCAAGTTATAAAAAACACAACAGTTGTGTTTTCAGCAGGGCATGTGATAAACAAAGTGTTTAACAAGCTAATCACCCTGACACATCATTTTTTTTATTTTATCAGTATACCTTATCTTTATTGTACAATATTGTATAATATATTATGTAAGGGTTTAATGCCTATAGTAATAGGAAAATATTAGTCCATAAATAAGTGCCAGTTTGTTCAGATTAGCATTGGAATTTTGTTTGATCTCATATTCTAAATTTTCTAGCATCATGGTAACTTAAAGACCAGAACAAACGTTTTATGTGTATATCAAGCTAATTAAAAAACTATCTAGTTATGTATAGCAAGTTGCAAGTCTTACTAATGGAAGCTCAGAGATGCAAGTTAAAACTTCACTGGCATTCATAAAAATTTTTTGAAAGTTAAATTAACCGCTTAGAGGCAAACTCTGCATGGCTTGCTCCTATAAACTGGCTATAAACAAAATGTGTGTTCAACATTACATTGCCCAATACATTGGTTGAATAACAATCTTATTGCCTGAAAAAAAAGCACAATTTAAGTTTGTCACATAAACCAAAACTGCCCATTTTCTTGGTGGATAATAAAAAATAATATAGGTTTAAAATAGGTATAACTGAAGACAGAACTCAATAGGTAGAGGTTTCAGCGGTCTGTAGGTGGTAAATAAATATTTTCAGGTAGGATTATATGAAAATATATTAACATAGAATAAGTTGTTAATAACAGTACAATACAAAAACATGCTATTGCTAAAATATGACGGAACATACCTTGCAGCGCAGAAGTTTACTGGACTACGGCGACCATTCTATAACTTTTACTTTCAAAACTCGAGTTAACCCGCGCGCGAATGGAACTTGGCACCGATCCGATTAGTTGCCGCCACCAACACTACCCCAATAAAAATAGCACCAAATAGACCCCAATTATCACACACAATATTGTAAAAATGCGATATTAGGTCCAAATTACTAGACACAACTTCGTTTGCAACCGAATTAAAAATTAACTCGTTACCACAACAACTCATTACAAAAAAATTTGACTATAAAAAATTTACAACTAATTAAATTATTGCACCTACATAGATAAAATTAAATAATGTAAAATTGACCTAATTTCTAAATAATCTATCGGATCGGCATGAATGAAATCTTGTAATTTTTGTAAACACTTGACAAAAGTCATGGACTGACATGACAACAATAATAATTATGACAATGACAACTGACAGATTTTGAAAAACGCCTGACAATGACAGCAAGATATTAAGACAGCAGAAATGTTTTTTTTTTTGTCCTCAGTTTGGCTTCGCGTGGTTGGTGCTTTACTGAAACTTCCTTGGAGTTCTGGAGAGAACACGACATGGCACGTTTTTTGCTTGTACACGTTACGAACACATTTCAAGAATATTACACATTAACATACGAAGAAACACAAGTTAAACAAAAAAATACAAATAAATTTGATATTTACGGTTTCCCGCCAAAACTCAACAATTATGTTGACATGTTACACACCGACTAGGCTTTTTTCTCAGCCGATGACGAAAACGAAGAAACGGCTGACGAAATAAATATAATTGCTGCCTTTTTACCTACCATGGAGAATGTTACCTAGTTTAGATAGATACCAATAGGATTTACGTTATGCAGGCTTACTACTAGTATCGTTGATCAAGTTCCATAATACGTAGAAAATAGTCTAAGTACAAGAAAACATGGCGGTTTGTTATATTAAAACATATTAATTTATTGAATAGAAATAAGTACACTAAGGTATACTTTAAACATTATGAAGTTATCCATAGATACACACTTTTAAAATCAAAAGAAATGAATCTGACAACATAAATGCATCTTCAGCACCTTTCTAACTACCTATGTTCAGAAACGTCATTTAATTTTAGTCAAAGTTTTGTAAGATAATTAATATCTTAGAAAGTCAAACTTATATAAGTTACAAAGCACTGAAGAAATTTGTACTTAAAACACTCTTTCTTTTTAAATTTAAAGACATGGTCACTAATATTCACTTTGGACACTGTGAAGCACAAAGCACAGCTTATTCTACTTAACATTCAATATTTTGTGATCACATTACTTTAATAAACTTAAACTACAATATTCAAAACCTTAATTGATTTCACTTCTAAATTATTCATTGGAAAGAGATAATAGTTAAAGCATATAACATAGAATGGGGTTTGAAAACTACAAGCTAATTTAGAACCAAACTGGTGTGTTCTACTTAATTTAGTTATGCCTTATCACATGGGCTGGGATCATTTTCAGTGCAAGTGAATTTCCTATAACACTTCCATTCTATGATAAAAAGATCAAGTCATCTAAAATAAATTAAACCTTTAGCTAGAAAGGGGCATGTCAATATTATAAAATTCTCCTTTGTGGAGCAATCTGAATAGGAGCCGAAGTGATAGGTTTCTTCGGGCTGTGTTTCACAGGAGATCTCATTACAACGTCAACAGCTTTTCTCAGGATTTGGTGCTCACTCCTCTTGTATTCTTCAGTGATTTGAGAGAGATCCAGGTCCGCATCAAGCACTAACACCTGAAAAAGAGAAGATATAAGATGTTAAACCTGTGGAAAGACAGCTTCCGTGGTGTAGAGGGTAATGAACCGACAGTGAAGCGTGACGTAACAGGTTCGATTCCCACACAGAGTCTGAGTCTCGTAACTCCTGATTCTCTAAATATAAGAAATCCTAGTTAGAAGTCAGGATCTATGTATGTGATTGTGATGCGTTATATATAGAATCCTTTTTATGGTGATAAACTGTAGTTCACATGGACAAAGCTGTGAGCAAAATCAAATAGTTGTGTACATCATTTAGTTTATTTTATGATGAAGAAATAATAAAGTAATAACAACTTACAGGTGCAGGACACTCTCCCAGTACTCTGTGGATGAGCCAGTCTTCATGCAGCTTATGCAATTCTTCAATGTATGACAGCGGCACACATTGTTCTTCTGAACGGGCTCTCTTTTTTATTCTCTCATACACTCTTGCGGGTGTTGCTTTTAGGTACACTGAAATTTATAAGGTTTACATTTAGAGGTTTTTATCTGGTAATTTACGGACAGTTTAGATTTATTTCAAAGGTCGATCTTCACTTTTTGTCCAGGGTAGATGAATATCACTCTTTTTTAATTTAATGATTGAATAAATTTTTAGATGTACCTACACCTAACCTACCTACAAATTAAAAAAAAACTAGTTAATTTAGGGTTTTAACATATTCACTGCTGAAAACACAGCTGTTGTGTTTTTTATAACTTGCCGGGAGTAATGGAGAACACAATGGTTTGAGCAGATCCATACCCATGGCTAGACAAGAAAATCGGCTCAGCGGTCGAGTGTCAAATGTTTAATTATAAATAAATGTGCTTTGTTCTCTTATCTTATGTTATCATTCCAGCTTCATATAAAATAAGCTAGAGGACATAACATCCTTGATTACAGGCTATGACTCAGCTATGAGAACAGCTTCAATTGGTATGTGGTTGTTAATAAACCTAAACCACACATCCAGGACTAGAAACTCCATGGGAAGTATGGTACCGCTTTACACTATGTGCATATACATTGAAGAACTAAAAATCCTTGACTCACCTATGAGATCAGCATCTATAGGTATGTGGTGGTTAATAAACCTGAACCACTCATCCAGGACTGCAAACTCTGCAGGATGTATGCTCCCGCTTCTCATCATGTGTTCCACAAAGCAGTAGCGAGCACTGAACAGTGACCGCTCCATCAGCTTAACGGGGGTAGACGTAGGCCTCCGGTGCATGTCCAGCATGGTCAGAGACACATACGATTGGAATGTCATTGCCCATTTCGACGTATCTTTGTACATTAACTCCTGAAAATAAAAACGTGGTATTTTATTATTTTAGTGGGTATTGTATAGTGGTTTATGCAAGTAGTAACTATTATACAAACATTTTGCTGAAGTTAGATATTGAGCGGACATGCCGATAATACAACAGATAAACATTCAATAGCAGCTGAAACAGCTCTTTAGAGGGGGTGTATTTGTAAATTAAAACTAGTATGTGGCAAACCGCAATTCAGATTTCGGCGGTAGCGGTACCCTAATGGGATGTATAATACAATGCGATTAACTCACTAATAGGTTCCATCCTTTGAGATTACGCCACTCTTCAACAGGCTCCGTCAGCAACGTTATATCTTCAAATTGGCGGAAATGTTCCAGAAAAGTAGTTTTACCACTTCCAATATTACCCTCGACGAAGACTGTGAATGGCTTCATTGCGTTTGAACTCATTTTACGATTAAATATTATATCAGCTGAAATAGATAATACGTTTGGTAACGTTAAATACGAGAACCTACTTGTGATGAGAAGTACAGGCTAGGCAATTTCCCGCCGAAAATGTCCCAAAAATAAACAACGCGCGGCAATATCTGTCAAGAACTCAAGTCAAGCCAGGTCCAAACAAGCATGAACTAGTAGTTTTATAGTAAACACACGCACCTTTAAAGCTTAATCTACCAATAACCCAATACTTTAGCATGTTAATATGATATACGAAAATTCATAGGATTTAATTAAATCTTTAGGAGGATAAATTTTCCACACCATAGCAAAATCAAGTCAACGGAATGCAAAATTAGAGATTTTTTTTCATCCATGCATTATTTTGTTTGTTTCGTTTGTTCCACACCACAGGTAATCTTAGGGAAATTAGTGCATGATGCTGCCACAGAACACTAAAGTAGCTGCTGAGTGATAAATAAATACTCAGCCACAGATTTGTCATAATTATCAGTCAGACAGAAGCTTGGTTGGTTGACTGAACAGAAAAAAAGAATTCTTTTTTTCTATTCTGTGGGTTGATTTGATTCTTCTTTGGCTTTATTTGGTACTTATATGATTAGACAGACGGGCTTGCTTGACCGTGTATATCAAATAAGGCGCCAGCTTTGAATCCACCAATGATATCCGTCCACGAAATCCATGGACAAACCTCTGCTTTCCGGTTGCCAATTTTGCCAAACTTGCCCAAAAATTCCAAAAAAATATTGAAGACTGACGTGTTTCACTTGTGCGATCTCATGAAATAGCCGGCTCTTATTAGTGTTATTTGTGTAATAGCTGTAAAATTATCAAAAATGCTTCACACAGTCTACTTAGGTATGTTTTATAAACATTAGAATCAAGTGTAAGCTAACGTAGTGTTATCAATTCCAATGTACCGGTAATTTTATGCTAATCCCATGTTGTTTTTAGGTATTTTACTTTGTGCGGCAGGGTCATATGCCCTTTACGAGTCATCCTCGGACGTGGTGGAACTAACTCCGAGTAATTTCGACCGGTTAGTTACAAATTCTGATCAAGTATGGATTGTGGAGTTCTTCGCGCCGTGGTGTGGTCACTGTAAAAACCTCGTACCTGAATACAAGAAGGTTGCTAAAGCGCTAAAGGTAACTTTTTTTAAATATTAAGTCAATAATCTGATTCCTAGTGATGTTTGGTTCAGCATGGGTGTAGCCAAGGGGAAACTCGTAAAAGTCAAGCGAAAATATTCGATAGATTTCAAATCTATGTAGAAAGGGTGGGTTGATATGGTACTTCACGCATAGTCCTACCCCCTTGGCAACTTTAATTGATAATGGTTTTGTAGATTAATAATAATCTATTCTATTCTGTAGATTGAATAGTATTTGTTCTAACTATAATTATGTACCAGCTCCAAGTACATACTCCTTTACATAATCTTTAATAAGATGGGGGGGTAATAAACTTATTATGATGATAGTCTGAACTGTTCCAAAGAATCACATTGAAGTGCATTCTAAAATGCCATCTTGCCTTAGTAAAAATTCTATCTGGAAATATATTTATTTATATCTTACTAGCTGCATACCACGGTTTCACTCAAATCCTGTTTTCCAACAAGAACTCTGCCTTTCCCAGATTAAAAACCACCATGTTACTTAGCAATATCTGAATATTGTGAAAAAATCAAATATCAAATTGTGAGTTCATACAAAAAGTCTATAAAAATAATTTTCATTTTTCCCAAATTTCCCATTTTTCTGGTCAACTATTCCAATTTTTCTCGCCATAAAAACCTTCCTCGAAACTCAACGAATATTTGAAAAAAAAAAAAAATGGCAAAATCGGTCCAACAGTTCACATGCGATGCCGTGACCAAGGAAAATAGGGACTAATTTTTATGTATAAGATTAATGTCACAGCTTTGTAATTTCTTGGTACCGAATTCAAATATTAATCACATCTTTTCAGGGCATCGTAAAAGTAGGAGCTATAAACGCAGATGAAGACAAGAGCTTTAATCAGAAATATGGCGTTACCGGATTCCCTACAATCCTGATATTCTCAAGTGGCAAAAATACTAAATATCAGGGCCAGAGGACTGCTGAAGCGTTTATTGACGCTGCTATCAAGGCTGCTAAGGACAAGGCTTATGAGAACCTCGGGAAGAAATCCGGCTCATCAGATAAGGTAAATATCATAAGAAGATTTCAGGCTATTTTGACTAATTATTTAGAGCAAAATGAAGAAAAATATAGTGATCTATGTAAAGCACCAAGTGGAGCTGGGTAAGATCTATGCAACCTTCTGCTTAAATAAGAAAAAAACTCAACAGGTTAAACAAAAAAAAATATTTCGTCCACTTTAATTAATCGTTTGTATGTGATTTTAATTTATCATTGATTTCTACTAACATTGCACACAACAGAAGAGAGACAAAAGAGTATACGGCCATAATATACCATGGAAGAGTGTGAAAAAAATAAAGAAAATGCACTCTGGTACAATACAAAACATGCACACTCGTACCAATGAAAAATTACATGGCCATACGAATGAAAAAATAAATGGCCCTACTGGTGAAAAAATGTATGCTCGGACCAATGAAAAAATGCAACCCTGTTCTGATGGAAACATGCAGGCCTGTACAGATAGAAAACAAATTGACCACCCCCTCATAGTGACTACGGCGTATGGAAAACAGAAACTTGCACTTCTTCAATCACATTTATTCCGTAGGGTAATGGCAGATAGGGATTCCCTTAAAATTATTAAAGGTAAAAAAGTATTCCGCAACGGATTTCATAAATAAATATGATTTACTATATCAAAAGGCATCTTTTTCTAATAATTATGACAAGTTACTAAGTACATGGCAGTCCTTAAACTGTATAAAGTAAGGAACAGAAAAGTTGGTACATTAATGTTATATTGAGAAAGCAACGGTCTAGAAAACTTAACTTCTGAACTTTAATATTAGTTTATTGGAAATTGGTTTCTATTTGGTTTTGCTTTCACATAAAAACCAATAAGACCATAATAAAGCAATAAGACCATTGTGAACAAATTTGGGGCAACAGGCTCTTTCTAAAATCATCATAATCAACCCACATTGTCCCGCTGCTGAGCACTGGTCTCTTGTCACTTTTGTCAGGAGAGTTAGACCATAATTCACCACAGGGGCCTGGTTTGGATTGGTTGATAACATACCCACCTCTGAAATAATTCTTAGGTACATACCCACATGGGTTGAAACACAAAAATAAAGTCTCGTTCTAAAATAGATACCTTCTTAAAATTTAAGCAGTATTAAAATAGATACCTTCTTAAAATTTAAGCAGTATTAAAATAGAATATTTTTACCTATAAATAAACTTTATGTAATGGGCAAAAGCTATATGTTATCTACCAAAGAAAATTATAAATAGAAAGATAAACACTTTATTGCACAACTTATAAAGTTAATGAAAACCTTTTAAATAATCTTCAACTTTCTATTTAAAAACTGGCCAGCATCTGCTGTAGTTTATTTTATAAATCTATACTTACTAACATTGTCATTCGGTTTATAATGAGTGCATTAATCACACTTGGTACAGACGTCTAAGTTACTATCGTAATAAAAACCTAGAAATTTACTACACATATAAATCTTACGAGCTATGATGTCACTTATCTAGTTAAATAATTTCAGTTTTTCAATGACTTAATGCTAATATATTTCATGCCGTGGCATTACCATGTCTTGTTATGTTTAGTAGGTAGATACCACCTGCCTTAGTTTACATGGAATCTTTAATGGGAATTTTATCAGCAAGTTCAAATTTAATATTACAGTGTAGCTCTGTACACTATTAAGACTGATAAGATCATGTCAATGCTCTGTTATCGAGTTCTAAACTTTATACAAGCCTCACTGTATTAATGAGGTCGAATGGATGGGTGGGTGGATGTATGTTTAAAACCAATCCTGCGTGTTTTTTTTTCTATACGTGAATCAGTCCTTTCCTATCTAACTAACTAGGATGACGCGATAATCCAAAATGAGTCTTGGCCCCCTATAAATAAGAGCCGCCACCTCCAGCTAGTATGGGTCGGCTGAGCTAACTAAAACTAAGCTAATATCGTTCTTATTTATTAGAAAATAGAAGGCATCCTATCTGTTTCCTTTCGAATCGATATGAATTATATTTTCAGAAGTTAGAGTGCTTCTAATTTTGACTTAGTTACCGCTGTTCAATAGACTTGAAATTACGCCCCGTCTAAAAAGGCCCCCAACTGCACTGTCACCCCTGCCTTATTTTATGAAAGGTGCCAATAAAACTTGTTTTCGATGACAACCTCTTACCTACACTCACGCACGACAATCCTACGCATCCATTCACTTTTCGGACTAATAGGTGTGGGACACGTAAGTTTGGCCAATACGACCTTCTTTTATGAACTTTTTACATCTATGTGTAGGCAGTATAAAAGTTGTAAATTTTTTTACATCCTCATATAGGTTTTACTTTCGCTTTTATCTACAAAATTTTATCGAGCTAATTATTTTATTAATGGAATTGGATTTGATTGAATTGGAAAATTCATTTTTTTTTCATAAAAACAAATGTAGGCCACTATTTACTCCCTGGATATTGGAACTATTGGAAGAGCCATATATTTTTTTTAAATTTAGAAGTGAGTTTTCATAAATTTGATAGAAATTGAATCGAAGACTGGCGTGTCTAGACTCTACATTTTGGTATCTTTAGTTAATTTTAAAGCCTACGCCTCATAGAAGAGACTTGTAAAAGAAAACGAACCCACGCCGTAAGTACATTTAGTTTTATCCCTGACCTGAAAAAAGTATAAGATAAATTGAAAGTCGATCCAGTTTTGGAAAAGGAAAGGGAATACGAAACTTCGATATTGTATATTTTGTCTAGCCCAGGTATAGCTGTCTCTTTCACTCGGTATTGAGGGGGGCGCGACACCAATACATTTCTAAAAATATCTATTTTAGTCCACCGCTTTTGTTGTTTTTGTTGGCGCCAATTCTGTAAGCACATGATAGTTATTAATTATTATAACTATGTTTGGCACGAGAAGCTAGTCCGAATTTCAGTTAAATTAATTTGAATGAATATCTTTACAACTTTATCATTGGACCAGAAAAATAAATTAATTCATAAAAAAGGTATTGATCACATACAAAAATATTGAATCCAAATGGTTCTTGAGTGTTCATACTTGGTACTTGAAGTAGTTTCCGGAATGAGACCAGATGGCGGTCCCTTTTACATCATGACAAGTGTTGCTAGTTCAGACAATGATGTCCTCTAGGAAGGCCACCCCAGCCCCGTCCCCTCGTAAGCTAACGCTGGCCTCCTTATGAGTTTCCAATGCTAGTACAAACTGCTCCCTTTGATAGACCATGGCTCCGTGCTCAAGCACGTGAATAATTCTCCTATTCTGCAGACCCTCGCTGCACTCAATGCACTCCTGAATTAAAGACCTGACTGCGTTGTTTGCGGAGGAATGGAATGTGATATTGTCTGAATGCTTGGATTTCTGAGAGAGTGCGTGAATTTTGTATATTTTCATCATTTTATTAATTACTGTAATTGGCCACAGCCGCGTAATTAATTTAAAAAATAAATAATGGTTGTTATCTCAATCTCCAGTCATGCTCACACAGGGGGCTGTCTGCTATATTTAGGATGGTACTCTACTTTCAAAACACGTTCACTGCTGAAAATCAGACGTGTTTTTTACAACATTACGCGGGTGCGGGAAAACACACCTGTTGTGTTAGCACAGCTTGCGAGCCGGTTGTGTGGCGAAACACGGATATGTGTGTTTAACGCGGCGCTACTACAGTGCGGCTCACACAGAAGGCACGCCGTTGCTGTAAAACACACGGTCCATAACTGCGCCCAAATGTAAAAAGCAGTTCAGCCGTCAACGTGTCAATAAAATATCTATGTATAGGTGTCTGAGTAATGACTAGATAATCTCCAATGGCTTCTAAACAAATCCTCTTGCTGTTCCGCAGTCTGACGTCGTCACCCTCACGGACAGTAACTTCAAGGAGCTGGTGCTGGACAGCGAAGACCTGTGGCTGGTTGAGTTCTACGCACCCTGGTGCGGCCACTGCAAGAACCTAGAGCCGCAATGGGCCAAAGCAGCCTCGGAGCTCAAAGGAAAGGTTTGTACTACTGAAATATAAAATTTGACTTTACTTGTTATCTAGGCCTAGGTAAATCTGTATAATACAATTTGTTTTAAAAAGCTAAAGTTTTACAAACGGTATTTGTTCTTAAAGTATCTAGAGAATAGATAACTCTTTATTGTACACCAAAAATGAACACAATACGGAAAAATAACAAAAGGTAAAATAATGGGCGGTTGAATTCTTCTAGGTCCGTCCGATCCGTTCAGCTAGGTGCCAACTTACACACATACTTTCACATTTATAACAATAGCAAATAAGTAAGGTTACTATCTCTCAAGGGACTAGAATGGAATATAAAACTTATTATTATACTTAAAAAAGAAAAAAAAAATACAAAAATAGGATAAAGATACACCCATACAGTAGAAAAGTTAATCCCAAACAAACAACTTACAGGTGAAAATGGGAGCGCTGGACGCGACGGTCCACACCAACATGGCGTCCCGCTATCAAGTCCAAGGGTACCCGTCGATCAAGATGTTCCCATCTGGCAAGAAGACCAGCGACAGCGTAGAGGACTATAACGGCGGCAGGACTTCGAGCGACATCGTCTCCTGGGCTCTGGAGAAACTGGCTGAGAACATACCTCCACCGGAAATTATCCAGGTATATAGACTTTTTACCTACCAGGGCTAAAATGGTTTCAGTGAGCGATCTGTGACGCAGTCACCGTGATTCTGAGAGGTGGTGGTCCAGTGATAACTGGTGGATTTGTAGTGTGCGAACGGGGCCTATTACACTGTCTTTATTATCACGATACTCGACATCGTTATTCAATATTGATGTCATTGGCGGTATCGCGATGATTACTATCTCGATAATTGTATCGATGATAATATCACGATTTCAGAATCATATATAATATTGACAGTGTAATAGGCCCCCACGGCGCCGAGTTCGATTAATTACTATCTCAACTGCAAATAAACTCAAAACTGAAATCATTTATTGCAAGTAGGCGATGATTTATAAACCTTCATTATCGGTTTTGCTTTCAAACAACTAATCTTTGTTTAACAAACGACACGACAACCCGTAGCTAATGTAAATTTTTCCACATAATTAATAAATTCTCTCAGAACACTTACTGTGAAACGTATCGGTCTCAATGTGGATTCGTATAAAACGCGTGAAATTAAAACCGGCTCGCCTCCTGCGAATGTTTTGATTTCTAGCTGGTTACGATATAATATAGTACCTGCTTATTGCCGCGTCGTAAACTTTATGGTAGAAAGCGATATGTGAATTGTAAAATAACATAGTCTTTGATTGTGTTATTTCGGAAATTATGACGTTATGTATTATACAATTTATAATATACATACATATATACAGTCACGCCTTCCCGTCGGGGTAGGCAGAGACTACACCTTTCCACATGCTACGATCCTGACGCCTTTCGCTTTTTCCACTTTCATGAGTCCTTTCATACATTCTATTCGGTTATAGGTATTTTTGACTTGGCCTTTCTTTAGTACGTCCTCGATGTGACCCCTACCGGCTAGCCCATTCATTTTTTATATTTTATAGCCTTTTAATTCTGAACTACTCATAAGTGTGAATGCAATATTATGTTTTTGTTATAATGTTCCGAAGCTCAGTTTGCCTCTTGGCTTAGGCCTCTAACAATTTCCATTGGGACCTGTCACTTGCTGCTCTTCTCCAGTGAAGTCCAGCTGTGAGTTTCAGGTTATCTTCTTATCTTGTTTGTTGGCATCCTCTACTTCTCTTGCCGTCTATGGGATACCAGTTCGTAAGAATTTTACGCTATTTCTCTTGAGGGTCGCGTAACATGTGACCTGTCCATCTCCACTTTTCTCTAAAATCTATAAATCTGTTTTGTCAAACTTCCTTCATTCATCCTCTATAGATGTCCATACCACCTGTGTGTCCCTTTTTTCCAGTAACTTTAAAAAGAAAAAGTAATAAACTATATCGATATAATTTGACAGGTGGTAAATGAACAAACAATGAAGGCCTGCACCGATAAGCCTCTTTGCGTGGTCTCCATTCTGCCGCACATCCTGGACTGCAACGCTGCCTGCCGCAATGACTACCTGAAGGTGCTCACTCGGCTCGGAGACAAGTACAAGAACAAGATGTGGGGGTATGTCACAACCATTACATATTTATTTATAGACGAGCAGCATATATGCTGATAGATAGATAAACTCTTTATTGAAACACCACAGAACAAAGAAAACTTAAAAACTAACACCTAACAATTAGTGATATGTTTACATCACACAGTTTTGAAAGTCACATCAAAACATCCACTTTTGTAAAGGGTTATAAGGTGGACACTAGTGCTCTAGAATATAATAGAATAGAAATCTCTTTCTTGTACCAAGAGAGCACATTACAGGAATACAACAAAAGGCAAAAATAAGGTGGACAAAGAGTGGGCTTATTGCTTGAAGCGATTTCTTCCAGACAACCTTTGCATGGACAGGTTAAATAATATGGTTAGTGTATAGTATTCAGTTATTTCGGAGGTAGGTATGTTATTCACCAATCCGTTCCATTGATTTTAAGTTGTTACCATACTAATTCCAGATGGATCTGGGCGGAGGCCGGCGCGCAAGAGCCCTTGGAAGGGGCGCTCGAGATGGGCGGCTTTGGTTACCCTGCAATGGCGGTCGTCAACGCCAAGAAGCTCAAGTTCTCCACGCTCAGGGGGTCCTTCTCAGAAACTGGCATCAACGAGTTCCTTAGGTGAGATATGTCTTTTTATGAAACTTGAGCTGATTAAAATTGAAACTGAACAAAATGTCACATGAAATTTGGCTTAGTTTCTTTTCAATCGCACGAACCGAGGTTGTGAAAAATTAAAGTTAATATCAATGTTGTGACTTGTGACCATTATTGTGCCTTTAGTGGAGACCATGGCAAATTGTGTTTGTCTTCTTACCGACCCGGACCCACCAATCCAGTAATCCGGACCGGGCCCCCGTGGTGGATGATGGCCTAACCCTCCTCACGAAAGAGGAGAGATCCGTGCTCTGCAGTGGGACGATATGGGTTGTTGTTGTCTTCTTACAACTTTACTTATAAACGCCTCTTACAGTTAAGAACGTTATTTAAGTTCTGTTCAGTACAATCTTCTTATGTGTCGATATTTGGACCATTGTGATTGAGTGGGCAAATTATGTTTGCCTTCTTAATGTATCATCGTTAAGAAGCGCTTTATCTGTTTATTTTCGAACAAGAGCCAATATTAGGCTGCCTGTCCACCTATACTTAGCGATACAGCGGGGCGAGAGCTGGGAAAATAAACAGTGCATGAGATGGTTCAATTGTTTTCTACCACACCATAAAAGTGGTGCGATACAACGCGACGTTACATTGCCTTTCTTTCAGGCGCCGTCGCTTCACCACTCCATACGTGTTGGCACTAAGGAGACAAAGTGCTCCGATGCAGGACACGCGCGGTCGTCTTTTTTTTTAATTATTTGATCAAGCTACGACACGAGCAAGTCGTTCACCTGTTACGCCTGCCCATAACAGTTACAGGGCCACCCAGAACTTTACATAATCTTGCGCGGCACTGCACTGCGCTCGTCACATGCCTCGTAATTCCGCTGGAAACAATGAAACCGTGCGGGCGCCCACGTAACGCATTTTGTGGCCTAATGGAGCGCTCTTATTGGTAATTTTCCCTAGCTCGCCTCTCTTCTTCGCACGCGTGGCCAGACAGCTTTACACAAAGCCATTCTACCGTTAAATTAAAAACAAAGACTTGTAACTCGAACGGAAACCTTTTTTAGACGATTGCCTAAGTTTCCGTCGTGGATGTTATTCTTGTCAATTGAGCGATTGACCTCGAGAAATGTTTGTGTAACGGTACAAATTACGAAGCTATTAGAAATAGTGTAACAGGTGATAATTTTAAAAACTATAATTTCTACAGACACTATTTTAAAGAGGTATTTTTTTAATGTAGATTGAAATTAATTGAAGTGTGTCCTTTACTGACTGTCGCAGCAGCAGAGTAATACGTCCACTGCTGAACATAGATCCCCCCCCCCCCCCCCCCCCCCATACTATCCCATTAATATTAAAAAAGCGAAAGTAACTGTCTCCCGTCCTATCTTGTTCACGGCTGAACCGATTTTCATGAAAATTTGTATAAAGATAAAAACGAAGTCGCTTGCAAAAGCTAGTGTAATACCCCACTTTGTAATATCAAACTTATGTCTAATTTCCAGGGACCTTTCATTCGGGCGCGGCCAGACCGCCCCAGTGCGAGGCGCCGAGATGCCGAAGGTGTCCACCACCGACCCATGGGACGGCAAGGACGGTGAACTGCCTCTGGAAGAAGAAATCGACCTCTCCGACATAGACCTTGAGAAGGACGAGTTATAAACTGAATCTAGTTTGGTGAATCGTAGTCTGACAGTTCGTTGAGGTGTTAATATCATCAACACGAGGTTTTATGCAATCGCATTTACAGATAACTTTAAACGCAGTGGCGGACCTAGTTTAGGGCAAAGAGGGGTAGTGTGGAGGCCCAAACTTTTCGCATTACTATATCTCAATGTTTACTATTCTGTTTCTTTGCTGAATTAACATGGGCAATCTATGTGTCGTTTTTCAAATACACTACTGCAAAAATAAATTGTGAAAATATTGAGCAGAAAGAAACTAATTACCCGTAAACATTGCTTTTAAAATTGTACAATTATGATATCAATTCTATCAACACCAATCAAATGTAATATTAAATTTGACAGCTCTCACTTTCGACTCTTATGAAAAAAAACAAGGATACCAATAACTTTAGAGCTGTAAATTTAATTTTAGTTTAGAGATTGGGGCAAATTATTGGGGGTCGAATTTAATAATGGCCCCGGCGCCCTAGTGTCTAGCTACGCCACTGCTTAGCTGAATTAACTTTTGGAGTTAGTGTCTTATCTATCGATTACTTATTATCTAATCGTAATGGTAATGGATTATTCGAAAATTATGTCTATTAAATTCCTTCGTAATTTTATTCATCACAATTTTTTACTAAGAATTCCAGTTGTAATTCTAATAAATATGTGGACATATCCAAGAAAGAACTATGATTATTTTATGAGTCAGGAATTAAAAAATTTAAGTATATTTCCATTTTATACCAAGTGGAACCACTATTGCGTTATTTTTGTTACTCGAAAGGGAAAGTTATGATACAAGAGACAATAGTTCATGCCTAATTCACGTGGCATCTTATAAACCTATTATGTAAAGGTTATAATATAATACTATAATAATATGTATGACTTGATTTTATTTTTCTATGAAATATTTTAACATATCTACTGGTAATCACAGTTTCTAGAATACATATTATTACATATATATTTTTTGCGAAATCTTTGAGATGTTATTGTGATGAACTGATTGATTTGTACTGAATTTATGCGGAACTTGTACTTTGAGAGGACATAGATTGTCTGCTATTCTTCCAGTAATTTAATTAAAGCAGTGTGGTGTTTAGAAGTAATTTTATCTCTAAATAAAGTTTAATATATAAAATTCAACATATTTATTCTTAGAATATTATTACCAACAAGTCTTTCCCATTCACTGTGTGTGAGCAATCATCTACTTTTATTATTATTTGCATCTAGCCTGGGATTATCCTGTTATTTTACTCTTGACAAACACATAGAAATGGCACACTCATAAGCAAACATTAATTTAGAAGTTCAAACACCCTGAAGAAAAAAGTGACAGCGGCAGCAAGCTTCCCGCATCCAATCTAAGTATGTGTGAACAGTGCACTTTCTATATTTGATGTTATTCTGAGAAATAAACCAGTAAAATAGTACATAGAATTATTCATTTATTCGATTGAGCACTAAGTAAACTTATTCTACAAATATAAAAGATCAAAATTCTTAACAATCTCAATTAAACCTATTGAAATTAATACTGACTGAAAAGTAACTGTATAAAAATTTTGTACTTTTCGAAAGTACATAATATTGGTAAGCCACTTCAAAATTCGAGACATTCTCACAGAACAGTTTTGAATCGTACATAAATGTAAATAGCCAGATTTTTGTTCGAAAGTAGGACAAGATAATTAGTTATGTATGCACTACATCATAATAGTGTGAGATATTTCGTGGTTATCAAATATTTTTGTAGTCGTGCCAGATGTGATTGTTGGCTTTCTTGAAATATAAGTTCTTATCTTACGTACACAGCTGGCATGTGACTAACTCAATGCATGTCATGTCAACTCAATTACCTCCTAAAATTGTATTGATTTAACCTTGAGTTACTTATTACATGTTTTAGTGAAAGTTTTGTCTCAACAATTGAATACAACAATAAAGCTTGTATTATTGTAAGGATAAAGGACAAGGATAGCTCCTTGTGTTAATAATTGTAACATGGTAGCACCATGTTACCATTATTACATGTTAAGGTCAAAAAATGACAATAATGCAATATGCATAGATATACAAATTTAAGGCATTTTGATCAAGATATGTTCGTCTACATACTAATGAATATCTAAATATTTACTATTCCATTACACTATACATAAGAAATGAACACAAAATCAGTAAAAAGGTAATGGTAATTGTTCATTTGGTCCCATGCAGTCTTAGAAAGAGTAAATAGCCAAAAACAGTCAAAAAGCAGGCCCATGTAGAGTAAGCCTGTAAATAATTCAAGATAGGACTTTTACCTACAATCAAAAGAACAATTTTCAATGATGTTTCAATCTTATAAGTTACAGCACAATCACAACCTTCCCTAACTATAGAACTGGATATGTTTATGATATTCTAAAGTGCAATTTTCATGCAATTGTTGGAAGACTCATTTTATCATATTTATGATTAGTGCTGCGGCTGTGGCACATCGGGTAGCAAATCGAGAAGTAATATAAACCCATTCCGGCTACTATGAGGCCCACAATAAGAGCCACCAAGCCCCAAGCAGATATCCCCAGACCTCTTCTAGAAGCATTTTGTGTGGGAAGTCCGGTGGAAGTGCCGGCAAGTGTTTTTGGTTGCGACGGATCTTTGTATCCTCTATCATACTTCCCATAGCCGCTTCCTCTACTCCTTAGCGCTTCACAAGGAATCAGGAACTGATATATAACTGAAAAAAAAACACGTTTAAAACATCCGGAACGCTGTAGTTTCTGAATAAAAATGACTTCGGAACAATAGCCTGAGTCACTTACCAAGTAAAACGAATCCCAAGCGAATCAATAGTCGCGACATTGTCGAGTTATCTGGATTCCTGTGGGGTGCTCGCTCTTCGCAGTTCGGTCAAGGAAGGGCGCAGATCAAAAGTAATCGGCAGACACTGTATTTCAATAATAACCCTCTACTCCGTGTTATTAATTGAATCCTCTCACTTTACAATCTTATCACTATCTTTTGGCAAAATCGGGAAGTTTTAAAATATTATCTTTTCTAAAGCGTCCGTCGTCACTCCAAACAAATTGAAGAATGAAAAATAAAAAAAAAATACCCACCACACCACAGTCCACAGAACTCACAGTCCTTAATATTAAAGAGAATGAATGAATGAACTGTACTTATTTAGACTCAGTGCTGCCAGCTTCCGACAAATTAGTTGGTATATAAAAAAACTTTATGAGAATACAGATAATTTTCCGGGTTGTGTATGGTGAGCTTTTAATCCAAAGACAAAGCATTTCCGTTCCGCATCTTTCGATGCCGTGTACTTCCGGTTATTGCGTTGTCAAATGTCAAAAATCTACTGATACCGGCAATGGCTAAATTATATTTTTTCGTGTTCTTTTTACTTTACGCGATTTTAAAAAGCAATAGCGCAAATGTGGATAACATATCTAGTGACGTTAAGCTTAAAAATGTGGATAGAACGATAGATATTTCTTCCCAGCTCGTGAAAATAGCGTCGAAAATAACCTTGGAAAACATCGGCAAATCGCCGGTGAAAAGCTTTTTAGTGGCTGTGGAAGCCTCTGCTAAGAATAATTTGGCCTATATCGGTGCTAAGGATAGCAACAACAGGGATCTCCGTCTCACGGAGACCACAGTCCGAGGTTATGATCATGTCAAGTTGTGGCGTGTCGATCTCAAAGACGCGATCAACGCTGGGTCCACGGTTTACCTTACGGTGGAATCGGTATTTACAAAAGCCCTACTACCCTACCCGACGGCTATCACTCAGCAAGAAGATCAGCTAGTCAAATACATCGGTAACTTATATGTATACTCGCCATACTACATCACCTCACAAAAAACAACTGTGAATATGAATACAAAGAGTGTAGAATCATTCACAAAAGTCAAGCCGTTCTCACAGCAAGACGGTTCAATAACATACGGCCCATACGCGAACACGGGACCATTCACCGAGAAAGAGTTGAACATCCATTACAAGAACAACTCTCCATTCCTGACCGTGACTCGAGTTGAGAGACTTATCGAAGTGTCTCACTGGGGTAATATCGCCGTGGAGGAGGTAATCGAAATTACACATACTGGTGCCAAGCTGAAGGGGCCATTCTCCCGCTACGACTACCAGCAAGATCACCATAGTGGCCCAGCCAGCGTCCGTTCTTACAAGACTCTACTGCCAGCTTCGGCTTCAGATGTGTACTACCGAGACACCAACGGTAACATCTCCACATCCAACATGAAAGTCAAGAAGGACTCCGTTGAGGTTGACCTTAGACCCAGATACCCCTTGTTTGGAGGCTGGAGGTCTCATTACACCCTCGGCTATAATGTCCCGAGCTACGAGTACTTGTATCACTCTAGCAACGAATACTTGCTGAAGATGAGGGTCCTTGACCACATATTTGATGATATGCAGGTTGACGAGGTAGTCACCAAGATTATTTTACCTGAGAGTTCAACGGGAATCAAACTGAACATCCCATATTCAGTAACAAGACTGACTGATACCCTGCACTACACTTACTTGGACACGAAGGGGCGTCCCGTCATCACATTCACTAAGAAGAATATTGTGGAGAACCACATTCAAGATTTCCAGCTCCGCTACACATTCCCACGCCTGCTAATGCTGCAGGAACCCTTGCTAGTCGTAGGCTTCCTGTACGCTTTGTTCTTATTAGTTATTATTTATGTGAGACTAGATTTCTCGATTCACAAGTCTGAACATCCTCATAAAGATTAATTTTATATACATCCACATTATTACTATCATTATTTAACACTTAGTAGTGGTTATGCATTTCTGTGGTGTCTTGTGTGTGAAAGATTAAAGTTTTTTATTTCATAGTACACATATTTTTCGTGTTTTATTCTTAGCTGTTTCCAGTATACATATGATTATTCCATATATCCTCCATGGCCGTCGCTCACAAAATTCAAGCATAACAATTAGTTAATCACAACCTTTAACACATTCACTGCTGAAAACACAACTGTTGTGTTGTTTATAACTTGCCGCGAATACAGAATCCGTAACCATGGGTAGACAAGAAAATCGGCTCAGCAGTCAAGTGTAACACGCCCCCGCTGCTGGGCTAAGGCTGTTTCACAGATGTATTTTCCGGATTAGCTCATATTTGTAAATATACAATACAATACAATACATCAATTCTTTATTAAACACCAAAAACGTAAACACATACAATACACAAATAGGTAGTAGTACAATGGGAGGCCTTATCGCTGCAATTTTTTATAGGTGACCTTTGGCAACAGAAACAAGTTAGAAATGTAGCATTGATCAAGCAATAGTAGATTGTACCTACCACAAGGGAACAAAATAATGTATTTACGGCGAGAGCGATTTTTGAATCCAGAGCGAAGCGAAGGATTCTATAGTAGAATCCCGAGCGTAGCGAGGGGTTCTAGAGTAGAATCCTAAGCGTAGCGAGGGAGTCAAAGTACTTCGCTCGAGCTTAAATAATTTTGCTACCGTGTGGTACACGATCCTTTTCATCCCAAGCTATGAGAAAAGTTCGTCATACGAGAAAAAATCTTTTGACGTGACAACGTCTAATGAATCGATGTATGCACAAAAAAGTTGACACATTGTCCCGTAACGCTCATTGTACGCTTGCGCCGCATCTATCTCTCTTCTCTTCTTGACAGGTTAATTATTCTTGCATTTTTAAAATCTGATTACTAGTATAACTTCAAGTATTTATTCTTTTATTAATAAAAAATAATTCATCTTTATTCATAAAAGTATGCAATCACTTCATCAATGTTATGTTACAAAGTTGTCACGTTAAAATATCGCCCGTAAACCAACTTTACAGACAACCAATTTTTTTTTAAATTTGGATAGCCAATGCCGCATCGGCACGCGCTGTTTTTTTATTGCCAGCCAGGACTTTATTGAAGCGAATTGCGTTAAAACTTTTTAATTAAACAGTGTTCCAAATTCAAAACTCATTTCGTCACTGTTATTAAGTGCGCGGAAAAGACCCACTTTGCTCGCACTTATCGAGGAACAAAATGCCTCTTTTCGAATACATGGGATGAAAACAATAATTATACATTCATATAAATATATACCTACTCATTACACAAGATTATATACTTCCATATACATAATGTTATCATAAACTATGTAAAAGATGATAAATTCATAATAATATGATAATTTATACTATTACCTACATTAAAATTCAAAATCTACACACATACTAATACAGATATGAATATAATTATAAATTACTGGGCATGAGATTTTAGAACCAATGTCTCACGGTAAGGGGGCGTCCATTAATTACGTGAGTTGTTGGGGGGGGGGTCCAGTCAATACTCACCTAATCTCGAGGGGGGGGGGGGTGTCTCGGAATATATCACTTATATTTTTCCCTCCAGATATAGTGGTTTCTCCCCTCACCAAGGGGAGAGGCGGGCTCGAACAATTGCCAAAATGACGTCACGTAATTAATGGCTGTCCCACAAGTGCAATGCAGTGCCGCACAATATTGCGCAATGCAAAGTTCTGGGTGGCACTGTAACTGTTATGCGCAGGCGTAACGCCGTGAAGGCGAAGGACTTGCTCGTCTTGTTAAACAGTCGAACAAATAATAATATATATATGTAGCCCTTTCCTAAAGTACATTACAATTCTAAATCTATACACATACTAATGCATATACTACTAGCAGCGCCCCGCGGTTTCACCCGCGTTAACTACTATCTTCACGCCAAAACGACGTTAACGGATTTTGATTAAATATATTATTCAGACACTTTAAATCCTGGAATAGTGGTAGATACTGTTGTAGTGGGAGGCTTCTTCTGCAAAAGACCGCCTGGGGAAGTACCACACCTTTGCCAGATACTCATCCACCAAGCAGTAGTGTGCTAACATTACTGTGTTGCGGTTTAAAGGTCACTGTTTCCAGCGAAATTACTGGGCATATGAAACTTTAGAGCCGATGTTTCAGGGTGACGAGCGCAGTGCAGTGCCGCGCAAGATTATGCAATGCAAAATTCTAGGTGGCACTGTAACTGTTATGTGCAGTAGCGCTTAACATCAGGTGACCGACGTGTTCGTCTCGTGCATCAGTCAAATTAAAAAGAAAGAATATAGGCTACTTTTTATTCCGTAACAATGTACAGTTCCTGTGTATATGTGTAATGTATAGTTCCTGTTCTGTTTTTTTTTAATTTGGCAGTGACGAGATGATCAAGACGACGAGACAAGAGAGAGACGAGTTTATCACGGTTAAAACCGCGGGGCACTGCTAGTAATAAATATAGTCTATGACACTCACAAATAACGTGGGATTACTATTGGTAAAAGAAATTTCTAAATTGGTTCAGTAGATCCACGGGTTACCCCCTACAACCTCACAAATTACACCTCTTTACAATAATAGTATTAATAAATAAAGAAACTTAGCCCTTCCTGCAGTACATTAAAATTCTAAATCTATACACATACTAAAACATATACTATAGATAAATAAACCTAGCCACTTCATGAAATACAATGTAATGAGTATCTTTGTTCGTATAGCCTTTGCTCCAGCGCTGCTTTAGAATGTATTTTATTGGCCTCCATATTCCAATGCATAACCACAACCCTTCGGTACTGTCTTCTAACTTGCCATTACTAGAACAGCTAGATGGTGATTAGGAAGATCAATAATTGACCATTCAACAGTGGAAAATGTACCTTGCTTGCGATCAGGATAGCGATTCCATTGAAGACCTAAACTGAACCGCGTCCCATAATTGAGTCGTTAATAAGCCATTTTCAACCTAAACTGGATCCAGTTTAGGTTGAAAATGGCAGTAACATAAAAAATAAGACGTCACGGTACGATTATGCAACGCGGTTCAGTTTAGGTCTTCAATTGAATCCTTATAAGATGTCATGGTATGCCTCCAGATCAATCTTGAATGATGTATGCCCAAGCTGTTAGAAAGTGGAGGGGGGATTATGCGGGGCCCGGTTTTAGAAATTGTTGTTTTCGTCCTGGAGGGCCACAGCTTGGTGGTTTTATGCCTAAATATGTGTAAAAAGACGAAAGTTTTTTATTTTTAATTTTTTACACATTTTACTTCTAAGAGACCCACGGTCCTGCGTATTTATAAAATTCATACTTTACTCAATTTCACATAAACAACAAAGTAGGTTTACAAAAAGATAGTGTACTACAAATCACTAGTACAAGTACCTACTGCGGTAAAAGGTAAAATCTTAATTTTCCATGTTAAAATTGGATTATTTTAGTAATATCATTGGAAATGGGATATTTACCATTTCATGTTTAATATTTGCTTTGCGTACGCGATATAGTTACAAAGGTCAGTTTATTCATGATCATGCCGCCTGTAAGTCCTACAACAGTGCAGAAGTATCGAGGATTCAACACTCCTGGTTTTGAACTTAATCGGATTATATGCTATATTCAGATAGCTTGAATCGCAGGACTACAGGTGCGCTCGTGCATGGCAGGATAGCGAGCTCGGTCACCACAGCGGTCACCAGGTTAGGAGGAGTCACGTCGTACGTCAGGTTCAGGGGAGTCAAGTTTGGGTTAGACCTCCAGTCCTTCAACGGGGAATTTTCATCTGACTTGTCTATGAGCTCATCGGGATCACCTGCAAATGAAATTTGAGTAAATACAATATTAACTCCTCACATATCTCATTTGCAGACACTATAGATTTTTAACACGTTTCTGCTGCACCATTTTTTTTTTTTTTTAGTATTTTGCGTATTTTTCCACATGTGCGTTTACTGTACTGGCGTTGTGTCGTAAGTAAACTCAATCTGCAGTGTGGGCGCACACAACTCTTGAGATAAAATTTTCATTACAGCAGTGCGTATTCGCACGCAAGGCGTGTTTTCGCTAGCCGAAAAATTTGAAAAATACAAACGTGTGTTTTTTCAGAAGTCAACGTGTTAATCGTTGTAAGGCAGGACTGGTGATTGGTGATACTTCTTAATTATGTAATGTTTAATAAAATTGCACACTACAATAATAAGAATGCTATCAGGAGACTATCCATAAAGATGTTTCATTTCTTGGTTGTTTTTTTTTTTTTTTTTTGTGTTGGCATTTTCTGGCCAACTGTACATTATTTTAAAATCTGTGCTAGTGTCAGTAGCGCCACTGACCGATCTCATTGTAGACGAAAGCGTCCGTCTGCACGCGGTCCGTGAACTTGTGCGTCTCGCACGCCACCAGCACTGGCTTGTTGAAGGCGCGCGCCGCCAGCGCCACGGCCGCCGTGCCCGCGGCGCCCAGCACGGACCCGTTGGCCAGGAGGGCGCTGCAGCCCAGCACGACCTTGTTCATCTGGAACGGAATCGGTGTTATACTGTGAAGTTTGATTTGTATAGAAATCTGTTGTACTAATTTTTTTGGCATGAGAAAATGCACATCAAGTTGGGACAAGGAAGTTTCAGAAAAAAGGATGAAGTTTGAAATCAAGACGAAGTAGCGAAAGCGAAGTCTTCTAAAACGTGACAAAGCCATGTACCGTTCTCATAATGAAGCTGAGCGCCGTGATATCAACGCAGATGCAGGGCACGCCACTCGCCACGAGCCGCCGTGTCATCTCGCGCGCTGCCTGCGCCGACACGCCGCCGCCGCACACTACTGCGCGGAACTCCACGCCTGCGAGGTGCGCATCCACGAAGATGCGCTCGATCAAAGACGAACTGGAAAAATAGCATTTTACATAGTTTTAAAAGTGAAGATGAAATTGCTAAAAAAAATATTTAAATAAAGTTGCTCCATGGTTACTACACTGCTGCGGTTGTTCATAGTTATAAATCTTTGGTTGGTCGGGCACAACAATTTCTGCCAAACTTGGTACCATACTCAAGCAGAAAATTTGTCACCGACTGCAGTGTCTCACAGCAGTCCTTAACACTATCTCACTTGATGTTAAGTGACGATGGCACACACTTACCCAGAAGTAACCCTTTCACTCGTGCCTTGAAGACTCCCAAACAAACGGTTATATTTAACTATCGAGGAACACAGGCTCCGGCAAGGAGGTCGTCACATTCTGAACGTAGGTAGTGTGTTTACTGTGGCCACTGGCCACATCATCAATCAAGTCAAGTGTATCGCAAATTATTGTAGTTCCTTATAAAATTGTAAAGGAATGGTCACATAACTTCAGTATGTATTCTACAAGCATTAACAAAGGCAGAAACTTGGCTATAGAGGTATGTTAGATAGTAGACAAGTGCAAAAATATAAAAATGTTGAATACGTACCATCCATAAGTAAGGATACAATCGCCTTTACAGATCTTGTTCCTCACTGCGATGCTGATAGCTTCGCCTGCCATTTCAATTTGCTCCCGGATATATCTGTCTATCTCTTCTTGGAGGGTTTTCTTTGCCTGTGTGTGGAAAATATAATGTTTAATGCATACAGAAACATGTTTTTATTATAATCAAATTTCACATTAGACATTTTCTTTCAACTGTCTTGCCAGTTTTTCAGTATTCCTAATTTGGTGGGTGGGTAGAGTCAACATGAATATCAGAAATGTTTTTTTTTTTGTAATCTTTGTTATAATAGGCTCCTGATGCTATCAAATACAGCTGTTGGTCTTCCGAATAATTAAATTAAATATTGACATAAGTATGGGCAAAGAGGGCAAGCATGAAAGATAGCTAACTATCGTGAGTATAAGTATGGGCCCCAAGAGGGCACTCACAGAGCCAAAGAGATCCGTTGTTACAATTCACAACTAATTCAGCGTGGCTGTGAAGTTACACAAGAATGGCTGCACAGTTGCTATTTTTGAGTTTAACACTTTGCTGATAGCTTTAAGCTGATTTTCTTGTTTAGCCACGGGTGCAGCTCTACACACTCCATAGTGTTTTCCCATACAGCTAACACCACAGTTGTGTTCCAGTATCCAGCAGTCACGGCAAGTTATGAATAACACAACAGTTGTGTTTTTGCAGCTAATGTGTTAACATTGAAAGTGAAGAGAGTTTTGTATGACTGTCTCGTAAAAGTTTTAACATTACTTAGCTAACAATGTTAGTTAATTAAAAAGAAAACGCTGAATCTTGCTTATCCTTACATCAAATTCATCCACA
The DNA here is from genome assembly GCA_912999815.1 of Campaea margaritaria. NCBI lineage: Eukaryota > Metazoa > Arthropoda > Insecta > Lepidoptera > Geometridae > Campaea > Campaea margaritaria. The sequence continues at coordinate 12,071,453 of OU538789.1, read as the reverse complement.
TTGTTAGGAAGCTGCATCAGATGGTGTCTGAAGAACTTGACTGCGTTGGTTTGTGAAGCAGTTGGCTGCCGCATCGACCAGAGAAACTCCAGGCTGGAGGCGAGGTGTGCATCCAGACCTCGACCAAACTCAGTCTTGGCTGGGAGCGAATAATCTTGCACCATCTGGAAAAGTAGTGTTTTGATTTGTGTAGGGGAAGCGGTTCTAGAATCGAATACCAGCATGGATTTCCATGCCCGTTCATTTTGCGTTGCCATATCCATTGAAGAGCATTTGCTCTTCAATGGATATGGGAACGGGAAGTAACATAAAAAAAATCTCATTGCTTTTTTAACATAAAAAATACACTATTTTTTTTTTTTAGGTTTTGGATAAGTTGCATTTATCTAGTGCCAAGTACTAAACATTTCAACTATTTTATATTTTCAAAATTGACAAAATTTCGAGTTTCAGTCATACAGGTATTGCCTTCTGCGGATAGGCCACCACAGTTTCACCGGCGCTGCGTTATGTGGGAAAATAGACAGTCAAACAAATGATATTGTCCATTGAGAAAAAAATTTAACAGTGGTAATTCAATATTCCCGACAGAAGACTTCCAGTAGTCTAGTCACATTGCACTGAAATTTAGAAATTTTGTATGACAGCCCCATTTAGTTTATTGGTTGGTTAATTTTGACAGATTTGATAAACAGTGACGTCATATCACGTGACTTGGTGTTTTAGCATGAATTTTTAGTATCATCATTTTATATGCATTTTTTTTGTGACTGTACATTGAACAGTATTGGAGAATAATCCATTGCTGTGGTTCTCAATAAAACTGAAGATACATACCTTCTTTAGTGCATCAAGGAGAGCGATGCACCTTGCATTTGAGCCCGTAACTACCCTTGTAGATAGCTGCACCCCTAGCTTTATAATTGCTGGATGCAAACTGAAACACAATTAATTTATATTACAACAGGGAATAAGGTTTCTTCATTGACCAGCACTTTGTAACAAATTCTGATGTGAAGCAGAAATATTGCAGAAAGGCAAAAGTGTTAGAAAAGTGCTGTCCTATCCATAGGATTAAAGACTATAATATACACACTTAAAAAAGACTGACTCAGCGTGGTAGAATAATAGATTACAGAATCCATTTTTGCAAGCTATGTAATTTAATGTCCTAGTTGGCAAGGGGCTTCCATTAGGCGTCTGCCCAATATACGTTAGAAAGAAGAATTTGGCTGAGTCGAAAAGTTTGTAAATTTTATACATTCATTCTACCGCTCCAAGAGAATTTTATTTTTACGTCAATAATTCAACTTATCATATTCCTATTTGTTCTCCCTCGATCAATTTCAATAAGTTGCCTCTTGAAGACAAGTAGTTTACAACACAAATAATCGCACTCCAGATTACACAGCAAAGCTCTTGACCTAAAATCAGTGAAGAGTCTCAGTACTTAAAAGTTGATGATCTAAGTAGATATGAAGGCCACTGGCTGTTGAACTGACCAACCAAGGCCACCACAACACCCCGGACATTCCGTACAAAAGCTGATTGGACAACTTACACATATAAATGACATTTGTACATGTGCCAAATGCCACACGCATTACTCAAAGATACTATGTGACTAAAACAAAAGACAAACTGCTAGTGTGAAGGCCTGAAGGATCAATAAAGATATTCTTTTCTATTCTAGTCTATACTAACTAATTGTAATATGGGGCATGTAAAATTGATAGCCTCTGGTTGCCCACCCAATTCTGGGTATGGGTACAGGGAAAGAGATTGCATAGAGTGGAGTCTCAGTTCTGTATGTAATACTATAAATACTACTACGACAATGTACTATGACCATCCAAAGGTTGTCTGGAAGAAATCGCTTTCAGCGATAAGACCGCCCATTGTACTACCCTTGTTTACCTATTGTAATTTTTCTGTACTGTGTTTAATTTTGTTTCTGGTGTACAATAAAGAGTTTTCTATTCTATTCTATTCTATGACTATTCGCCAAGACTCGAGAGGAAAAGACTACCACCACTTCTGATTCCACCAGATTTTCTCGCTGGACACACTCCTGCTCAACCAAGGCATATGGCCCTCAAATTCATTTTTAATTTGAATTCACTACTTACTTGGAGTTGATTGGTATCTTGTTCAGCTTCTCCTTGTCATCCTCATTGTATAAATGTCTGAACCAGCTTACTTTGTGACCTTGGGGCTTTGCAGTCTGCTTTGGCGTTTTCGACTTCAGAGGTTTCTCCTTAAAAGTTAAAATAAACAATTTGATTAGATTTGATTTGCAGTGGATGGATGTATTCCGAATTCGGTGGTAGAGGTAGTTAACTTTAACACATTCACAACTGTGAAAACTGTGTAAACACAACTGTGGTGTTTTTCATAACTTGCTGCGAGTATGGAAAAACATACCTACAGTGTTAGCTGTATGGGAAAACACTATGGTGTGTGCAGAGCCGCACCCATGGCAAGACAAGAAAATCGGCTCAGCAGTCAAAGTGTTAAAGCGTGCCCCATTTGTTAACCATGGTATTAATTTTATCAATTCTTAATTATTTTAGTGTTATTAAACACCAAAAACGCTTTAAACATCCCATCCAGCAGCTACAGCAAAATGATTCAATTTCCAACATTTAAAATTATATATATTTTTTTTTCTTACTGTATATTTAAGATCTTCAGTACAGCCAACTCACCTTCACCACAGTGCTGCTGACCTCCTTGCCAGGTTGAGCGTTGAGTTCCTTCGGTTTGGCAGAAGCAGTTTTCACCTGAGCGGTTGATTCTTTGGCTAAGCGCTGCGCGTCCTGCTTCGCCCGTCTCTCAGCTCGCAGTTCCGCCTTGGTTTTAGGTGGTGCTAGATTATGTGTTGTAGGCGTACTTCTTGGTTCTATAGCTCTAAGTTTAGAAGATTTCTGTAAACATGATAATGCACTCATTATCATGATGTGATTTTTTTTTTTTTTTTATAATGCCTACAATGTATACTACGTTTCTAGTGACATTTGTATGATGATTTTGTAGTTATTGAAAATATACATATGTTTTCAGACAACATATTATAAAATAATAGAATAGAAAACTCTTTATTGTACCAAAAGGCCACATTACAGGAATACAACCCAGGGTAAAAAAAAGATAGTACAAAAGGCAGTCTTTTCGCTTCAAGTAACTTCTTCCAGACCTTTATATTGAATATATATTGAAGGTGATAACTATTTACTTTTGGTTGAGGATGATTATTTTTATCATTAGAAGTTTTTAAACTGTGGCACACTGCACTTTTTGCTCTTTTATTTTTATTATTTGTCTCTTTTATTTTATTGAACTTTTTTTTTCTATTTCTTTTCTACGCTTTATTTAATAATTATTTGGAAATATCACCATAATTTTTTAACACCTTCAGTGCTGAAAACACAACTGTCATGTTTTTCACAACTGTTGTGTTTGTTGCATGGAAAAACACTATGGAGTGTGCAGACCCGCATCAGTGGCTCGACAAGAAAATCGGCTCAGCAGTGAAAGTGATAAACAATCAAAAGTACCTTTTTTGGGACATGAGTCTCTATACTAAATGCCTTCACTTGGACAGCGACATCTTTGACCTCTTGTGCAAGCTGTTGTATATCTTGTAAAGTTGAAGCCACATCTTTTACTGTCATATCTAGCTTTGCTCCTGGTACAGAAACAACACTGCTTGGAATATCTTTCTTCTTTTTATCTTTAGCTGCTTTGTGAGCTGCTATCTCAGCTATTACTCTTTCTTTGCCTAAGCTGATTTGTCCCATTATTACTTTTACTGTATCCATTCCATCTATCGGTATCCCAGCTCTGTCAACCTGATCTTCACTGCGCAGCAGCATCTCTCTAGAACCAACTATGCTCTTAGATTTGTTTGGTTGTTCTTTAACAGTGCATGCTACTTTGTTTTCAACTTTGATTTCCTTGGGCTCGTTACCTGTCTTGACTTCTTGAGCAAGTTCCTTTGAATTATCCTGATTTTTAACTCCTGCCTGCACTTTGGCAGGTGGTTTGAAATCCAATCCCGCATCTCTTTTCATTTTAGCTTCCTGTTTAGCCAATTTCTTTGCTTCTCTCGCCGCTTTGACTTTTTCTCTAGATTCAACGGGATCATTCGTCATTGTTCCAATATTTACTTTAGGAATGCTACAGTCTGAACAATTACATGAACCATCGTTTTCCTGGTCAGTTAGGAATTCCTTGTGATGGTGTCCAACCTCTTTTTTTGGCTTACTTTCCGCTAGTATGTTTAAATCCTGACTATCATTGCCCGTACAAGCATTTTGAAGTCGTTTTCTTCGTTCTCTACGTTTTTGAGATCCTTTAGAAGCCGCGCCACTTTTCTGCAAAATTATGATATGAAGTTATTGATTACTTTTGGCAATGTAAGATTCTATATGGTAACACAACGGCTGGTTCCCCTCACCTCTCATCTCACAAATGAAGAAAACTAAGGATTCCATAGAGGTTTGTATGTGTGACGCAGGACGGGTAATATTAAAAATAAATAACGTTAGACAGCTTTGTGTAATAGGTACAAACAGCTTTATTATAGATTGCATACAAAATAACCTATAAATCTGACACATAAGCTTAGCACTATTCGATCATTACAGTACCTTGGCTGACGACATTGCTGGATATCCAATGCAAGACATAAAAAGAAGTAGATATTATGTATAAATCATTCAAATGCATTATTTTGTAACATATTATTTAGATACAAGAAAAATTTACTTACCGTTCCGCACAAAGAAGGTACAGGCTGCAGCAAAACTTACAGGTTTCGAAGTAAATGAATAGGGAAGAAAGTTAACTAAGTTAAGTTAACTCGTAGCTCTATGAAGTTAATAAGGGCTCAAGAAATTTTAATTCAATGAACAATGAAAATGATGAAATAATGGAGCCAACGTCAGCTGTTTTTTTTTATTACAGTACTCCCTCCACAGATCGAAATCAGCCCAACCCAACCTTCTTTCGTTCCTAATGTCAGTGTATTGTCAATCAAAGAGTATATTATGTCTATAGGTCAATACAACACTCAACGGGAGACTATAATGATAAACGGCCTTAAATTGGCAACACGTTTAAACGTTAAACGTTGCGCTTTTTTTGTAAGCACGCATATAAAAGCGTTTCATTTAAATGGTACAAAAAGCGTACTAAACTAACCAAACAAAACAAAAAAAAAGAATTACGTTCAGTTAGAAAAATATAAAAAATCTAATAGCGCGTTGTTGTAAGTCACAACGTACGCTACGAAGAATTGAGTTTAATACCGCTTAATACGGTAACTGATCCCGTCGACATTGAGTTTTAATGTCATAGAAACAAGATTGTAAAATAAATTGAATATAGAATCTTTATAATGGAGCATAACGCTGTAGAAATCGCATGGTCGAATAATATAGTATAGTAACAATGAAATATGAAACAAAGTCAGCTTATGTTCGTTAGCGTTATGAAGTCAGCTTATATTCGCAAGCGCGCTTCGGTGCGGCGCTTATTTTAGAAAACGTTTTTTAAACGTTTGTCGTTTTTAAACGCCCACGTCTACTCAACATATATCTGATGAACTTGATAGTCAGTTTAGATTGCCATATTTTTACGAAATTCGAATGGGATTTTCCTTTCCATTCGATTCTAATGAAACGATATCGATGATTGGTTCGATACAGGGAGATGAAAGTTTTATGACTGTGTTTGATTGGATTTCTGATTTTGACCTCGGTTGAACTTGGCCTTAGCTTTGGTAGATAACTAAACTTGAACATTCGGCCGAATAAGCCGAATTCAATATTCGATAGAAGTAGATAATAAGATAAGTTGAATCTCTAAACATGTTCTTGATGACTTAAGATTTTTTGTCCTCATGATAGAAACCAGAAAATATAATAATAACGAATTTCAATGTAACCACTAATAAAGATAAAAATGTACAAGAGTACCTACTTGTGTCGTAGAATGCACGAACGCTGATACCGTATTGATAATAAAGATATTAAAAATGTAGAAACATATCTAATAATATGCTTCTCTATGAATGTGTTACCTAACAACAAACGATTTTATTTCGAAAAGAAACTTTATTTAAGTACCTATCTATTTACTTCTACACGGATTTAATCACTAGTAGTTTATTATAATGTTATATTAAATTAAGTAAATACATAGGTAGGTAACTAATTGTAATAAAAATCAAGTAAGCACGCAGACACAATGCTACTTAGTATTGATTATCTACCTATCTATTGATATCATGATTTCTAGCAAAATAGGCCATCTTAGGGTACCTATACTCGCTGGATGGAGGACAAAAATTAAATAATATACATGAGTACTATTATTTATTACATTATATAAGTATTAAGTATTATTATTAGTATTTACCAGAACAAAGAAAATAATTAATTATTTAAACCCAAATAAAACAACAACAAAAAAACAAAATTAAATTAATTATAAAAATAATTCCATGATTTTGAACATTTCAATATTATTTAAACATTACAATATTGTATTGTCAACATGGGTGTTAACCCATGTTTACTTTGTGTTAATATGTTCACAAATTTTATCTTATTACTACCTACCTATAGTTATAATTCGCTTCGTTGGTATGTAGTTAAATGTTATAAGTACTTAGGATTAAGAATATTAATCGTTATTTTATATACTTATACACAGTCGCACCATCGTTGGGTGTCGTAGCAAATAAATAACAAGGAACGTCATTCTTATCTAGTTTGCAATGGTCAACATAAAATTTATCAGTTAATATATCAATGTATTTATCAACCTCTTTTCGATGACATAATGCAACTACACATCCACCCCAACCAGCACCGGTAAGACGGGCGTGGACATTAACATCCTTTGAAATATCAACAATTAAGTCTAAATTATCATGTGAACATTCATATAAATTCTTTAGACTTTCATGACTACCAGATATCAAAACTCCTAAATCCTTTATTATATCTTTGTTGATCTCAGTGTTTGCGCACATCTGTCGAAACTTTTCTACTCTCGAAGCTTCTTCAAATACGTGTAGAGCCCGCTGATGCAATTTGAATTCAGTAATGTGCTCTGTGTTTGTAGTCATAAACGCACTATTGACTTCTTCTTCGGTTAAACTTAACAAGTTGCAAATGTCCCTCTTGTCATAAATGAATTTTGGCAAATATTCATGGACAATTTTTATCATTTCGTTAAGGTTTTTATTAAGATTTCTCTGCACCTGACTTAGAGTGATGATTTTGTTATTTGTGATCAATCCTGCACGAGCTGCTATAATTTGTGCCGCTAGTCTACATTCTATGACGCGTCTGTTATAATCGTTGGTAGCTGCTTTGTTCGCTTCGGCCAAACTATGAGCTACTACAAATGCAGCATCTTCAGGCAAAGCCACAGGCACTGCTTGCAATGGTTGAAAAGTAATATATTGAGCACTATACTTTTCTGCAAGGAATGCTATTGCTTGATCCATTCCACCTCCTTGTGTACCAATATACCTCTCACTGTCTGCACATAAAGATGCGATTTCGGTTTTTATCAATTTAACGTTTTGACCATACAGGAATGATAAGCAAGATGCGCTTACCAAAGCCGAAGAACTAGATAATCCTGAAGCCGGGGGAATATTCCCATCAATGTATAACTGAAGACCATGCACGATTTTGTTTTCCAAAAACTCTAGTCCTCCTTTTACTCCACATAATACATAATTATACCAAAAAGGCTTTCCATTTTGGTCCGGTTCAATCTTTATATCTCCAAAGGTTTTTATATCAGTATCGTATTTTAAATATTTTGCGTTTACATTTCGCAGTTGCAATCTTGGAGCATCCGTAATCGCACCTGCAATTAGTATATCCTGCTCCAATGCCATTGGCAACACTGGATATCCGCAGTAATCAATATGTTCTCCAATAATGTTTACGCGTCCCGGCACTCTCACGAAAAACAATGGAGGCCGATCAAACTCCGCTTGAAAATAGTCGTTTAGTCGCTTCATTCGTTCGTTTGTAAAAGTTTGTATTTCTTTTACTGGCACTTCCTCATTGATTTGTTTAGAACTCATTGTCACACTGTTAAGTACAACAAAATGGCAATGATTATCACAATAATTATTCACAACACTCAGGCAAAAGTAAAAATTTGGTAGAAAATGTCTGCAGCCAGCCAGTCAATGACTTGGAATGGATTAAATTAAATTAACATGACCACACCACTCACGGATGAATGCTCAACGCTTACACACACACAGCATTACATAGCCGTCACGTCACTCGGACTCCGTCTGATAACGTGTCCTTGCCGCTATGGCTGACATCCACAATTCCATTTAGTTAGGTATATTCACGGTATATTACTACGTAAAGATCATTGCACAATTCTTAAACATTATTTTTGACAGACCGACTGGCTACTATTCAAAAGATATTATACGTATCTAGCTAAGTAATTATAAATTTTAGCATTATTAATATAAAATAATAATTTTAACGTAATTAAAAACATAAAGTACTTAAGTACCTACCTACATTACACTGATACAGTTACGGATTGATGGAAGAATAGGATAGTGTTGGCAGGCAAAAACAATGTCTGAATCGCTTAATCAAATTCATAAACCTTTTGAAAGTATTCGATAAAATAATAACTATTAATGAAAAAAAATTCAATTATTTTAGTTTACCTACTAACATAACAACTACATAATTTATATTTTTACCCGCCTGCACCAGAAAGAGGGTTATGGTTATGTGTTTCGAGTATAATTGATTAATTATGTATGTAGGAATGTTTATATATGGCACGCTCTTAATATTGTGAGTGTGGGTATACCTATTACCTATGTAGGTGTATATCAAAATTATAAAAAATGAAATGGCAGATTTTTGGTGTCCAATTAGGTCTTTAAAAATATGTTTTCTTAAAATCATATCAAATGGGCTATCAAAGTATAGGGTTTTAAAAGAAGCTTACAAAAATGCAACTTTTAATTATTTTTAAATGTAATTTGGAATGCGTAATGCAATGAGTAATTAAAAAATGAGAAGAAAAAAAAACAAACTAAAACCCGACCTAGAACATAATTGAATCGTGAAATACAGTTATGGGTATTGAAGCCCCTGACTGCATTGGTGTCCGTGGTCGCTGTCGGGTTTTTTGTTTTAATATTCCTCTTTTTTTTAATAAACATAATAAATAATAGACTCATATTATAATAAACGACTAATGAGTTAAGTTATTTAAGTTTATTGTATTTTTTGGTAATATTTGCTTCTTAAGTATTCAAAGTGAATATTATAACACTATGTTAGAAAAGGGATGAAACATATTTATTGACAGAACTTAAATAACAAAATAGATAAAAGGAAAACTAACTAAAACTTAAAAATAGGAATGTTAGGAATCAATGTTCAATTGAGACATTGAGTTAGAGTATTTGAGAGACGTTTTCACGATGGACAGGTACATAATAATTATATTAAAAAAAAAAAACTCGCTATATTGTCACTTGGCAGACTGCAGAGTAATCGCGTAACGAACATACAAAATAAACCCAGTGGTGAGTGGTCCAGTGATCAGTGCCATAGACTTGAGAACGCATGAGGTGAGGTGTCTGAGGCGATTAATACCACTGATTACAACTTCTTGTTATTTATAATTATATTTGACTTAATTATAATTTATATTTGACTTAATATTACGCTTCCAATCGTCATTACACGACTGAAGCGCATTGAAAAATTCCAATTTCATCAATTCCGTCGGAATATTATATTCCAGGACCTGAATTTGCCGCCATTGATGTTCAACCTAGACATATCCCGAGTAACAAAACGCTTGCGTGTTTTAAGGGTAGACAGCGACATCTAGTTCTAATTTAAACAAATACAAAATGTTGCCATACTTATGTGTGATGTTTTTTTTATTAGCTTTTAAAACCATGAGCCATTTCGAGTTCTCTTCAAAACTCTCACGAACTTTAAGTAAAGCACCACGTTACTGAATCTTGGCTGACTAGACTACCTACTGAGTGGATATGATATTCTGACTGTTAACTACTGAAATACTTACGGAGAGAAAACAATTCAAGTTGACCAAGATTTATCTTATCACTCACTCATTAAATTTTCAATGATCTAGAGTAGAGGTATCGTACTGGTTTAACTGGTTACGTAGTGGCATCGTCCGTCGGGCTTTATTGTATTAAATTTATTATTTATTAATTTCCATTTTTTATACTCTGTGGTGACTGTGGTACTGCGATGTGAGCATAGCATAGGGATGAACGGACGGCCTTCGCTTGCTTTTATTCTATCTATGTTTATTTTATATGCTATGGTTCATGTTTTGTTTTGTGGGCGCTGGGAAATCACTGCTTCTATTTGTTTTAGATTATTTTACAATTTTCGAAGATTTGTTGTGGTCCATTCGTGTAATTCTAGGAAAGTGAAAGAAAATATTCACAAATATGGCAGAAGTTATAAATATTCAGAAAATTTGTCGGGCTTGTCTCGTCGACACTGGACCTTTTACAAGTTTACTTGGAGTATCGACGCCAGAGTCGATTGTTTATTCAGAGATTTACAAGTACTGCACGACTGTTGAGGTAGGTAAGATAATTGTTACGGCACAAAACATTATTACTCATCGGGAATAGCGGTTTGACTTGATGGTAGCCTAGCCCATATAGCCCATGATTCCTATGCTCCTTGAACTTGCCTTGTGGATTGGATCATCCAGACGATAAATCGCGCGGGCAACAATAATCATTATAATTTTTGCATCGACAGGTTACGGAGAGCGACAAACTTCCCAAACAAATGTGTGAGACATGTGCAGATTTGCTTAAAAAGCTGTATTATTTCAAACAAATGACATTAAAATCTAATGTTATTTTGAAGCAGCATTTGATGTCACAGGTAAAATTTAGTTTGTTCAGATTTGTTCCCACTGGAAGACCTGACAGTCTTCAGTGGCTATATTCAAACACGACACTGGCAAATTGTAGTGGCTTATCCACAAGAGCCATTTAAAAAGAATAATAGTGACTATCTCAAATAAATAGTTTTTAACTCGCCTACTAGTAAGTCAGCCACCACCTTCACTTGAGTCACATTGAGTGAATAAATTTCATTGTAGGGTACTACTTCGTAGCTGTAAATATCTTTTACTAACAAATCTACATTGTTTTTCAGATGAAAGTGAAAGTAGAGTGCCTATCCTCGGAAATATGTAATGTTGATGATACCCTTCCTGAAGTAGCGAGTGATGATGTAACAATTGAACAAACATCAAGCAGCGAGGACACATCTGAGGATCCACCACCTAGAACTGTTTTGTAAGCTATTATCATAAAGTCTTAAGCATACATATCTTTTTAACATGTTGACTTCTTGAAACACACACATGCAATTTATAATTTTTACAGCAAGTATAAACACACCTAGCGTGTGAACCCGCCCGTGTGTGTGTGTGCCCTACTGTGTGTGCCCGCTCTGCTCATTGAATTTAGTTATGACATTGCCAGTAAATATTAAACATGTTGTGTGAAGATTTACCACAAAAGTGTCATCAAAATATATCGTTTCAGCAGTGAATGTGTTAAAGCAAGCTTCAATGAAACTGTATTTTCAAGATTAATTTGGATGCTCATATCACTTAGTTCATGTAGACTTGGCTTATTATTTAACATATTCACTGCTGAAAACTAGAGGTGGGCGATACAAACCATATATAGTTACAAAATCTATATATTGGTTCGATATCGGAAAACCGTGTACTGGCTCGTTCGAAAACTATATATTACAATATCTATCAGATATTGTAACTAGGTATTTGCGTCGCGCGTTGGTAGAGCGGAGCGGGCCGATACCGATTCGAGAGCGAGCGGGACGAATGTCGAAAGGTTATACCGACTGCGTACGAGTGATTGAGCGCGAGCGATATAGTTAGAGCGATATAGCAATATTTTTGCTATTTGCCTAATCACAATTCACAATACAGGTATTTTTCCAATAAAATAATATCCAAGAAATAAAATAGCTAGAAGTATGTATTTACTTAATCATAAATATGTACAATAAAATATAAAATAATGCAGCCAGTCCTAAGCCTGGAAAAAGTATGAAGGAAAGTTCTTTCATTTACATAAATGTATCTCTGCAAATCAGCATCAAATCAAAACAGAAAATATAGGTACTTATTTTAAATCTGCAATATCGACTCGCGTCGAAAATCTACATAAGTACCGCACCTATAAAAATACATTCATATCGAACCAATATCTGATTCGCATCAAATATCTACTCGTGAACGTTTAAGACGCAGTCGCAGAATATCTAGATATTGAAATATATAGTTTCGAAATCAGATATTGACACATGAAATCTGATTTAGATTCGGTACTCTGAAAATGCGATACTGCCCAGGCTTACTGAAAACACAGCTGTTGTGTTTTTCATAACTTGCCACAAGTATGGCAAAACACAACAGTCAAAGTGTTAAAACCAAAATTTGAAATACTTTCTTGTCGGTGCAACCATCAGCATTTGATTTTTCACATAAAAAAGTTTCATATTATATTTTTTCAGAGTTAGAAGAAGAAGAGTTGCTAATCTGAAAACTAAGAGTAGAATGCAGTGCCCTAAATGTGACAGGACATTCCAGAAATATGAAAACTTTGAAGCTCATCTGAGAAATCATTTTGGCAAAAAGGTAAACTTGTTAGAATGACTGTGGAATGGTACATATCTCAATCAAAATTCTGTTGTCATTCTTTTCTCCCTCCACATAGTTATACTCGTAATTGATTTTTTCACAACTGCCTACAGGAGAGGTTATGTATTTCGGTCCTAATATGTATGTATAAACCTTTGGCACATGCTACAGTCTAAACGGCTTGATGTATTTTGTATGTATCAATGAATACAATATGATAATTACGAGAATGACTTATAGATAGGCTGCATTGGCTGTTAAGTTTTTTGTTATTAAATAATTGTTATCGTCATCATCATCATCATCAGCTGGAAGATGACCATAGGCCTGCTGAACATAGACCTCCCCATACACTGCTACTGTGAGCGGTGGCTCGTTGTTTGCATCCAGCGGTTCCCCGCAACATGCTCTGGGTCGTCCCTTTCTATGCTGCGTCTTCTGGTCTATGATTGCTACTCGAGAACCTAACAGTAAGAGTAATTGTATCACTTATTAATTTACCTTTATATCACATCTTTCCCAGCCAGACATAAAATGCGAGAGCTGCGACAAGACATTTCCTAATCTCCGCAACTTGCAGAGCCACATGCGGACTCATACAGGCATAAAAAAATATCAGTGCCTTACTTGTGGAAAAAGCTTTGGATACCTCAACGTACTGAAGACGCATGAGTTGATACACAAGGGAGTGAAAAACTACGCCTGCCACCTTTGTGATGCCAAGTTTGTACAGCGGTATAACTTAAAGGTTAGTAATTTATGTTAGTGAAGTGAATTTTAACAATAGCATTAGCATATATGCTGATAATCTATAATTAAATAAATAAATCTAACATATTAGCATATGCAAATATGAACTACAGTTTATTGCGATAAAAAATATCCTGTCTATCCCAGGGTTCAAAGTAATATATCAAATTGGCCAATGACATCCCCTGTGATGAGCCAACTGTGAAGTGTGAGGTTGTGAGTTTGATTCCCGCACAAAACAGCTGGGTGCTTTTACGTCCATGGTCCTCATAGTTCCTGATTTCCTAGATACAGGGAATCCGTTCTATAGCCATAAAAAAGGCAATTACATAATCATTGATTTTCTACATTCTGAGCACATTGATTTTCTATATTAGACAAAGCACTGGAACCAGTATGCCTTCTCCAAGACTGTCAGGAAAATTCACTAATAAATAACATCTAGTGAACATTTTGTGAAGTTATTTTGTTATCAATTTCCAGATGCACTTGAAAACACACACCAATGAAAGAAACTACAACTGTGCACAATGTGGAAAAAAGTTTGCGCAGGCTGGTAACCTGAAGACCCACCTCATCAGGCACACGGGCATCAAGAATATAGCTTGCTCTCTATGTGACATGAGGTTCTACATCAAGGTATTTATTAGTTTTATCAAAAGCTGTATAAAGTACTTGCTAGACAGAAACAGGTCTACAGGAGATCATTTTGACAAACCTCAACGTTTTTGGTCTAATAAGTATGAATTAAATTTGCGAAAGTTGAAGAATTCCTATTAAAAAGTTGACAGCCCACCACGAGGTAAACCAAATACAATCAGCAGAATAGAAATATTCAGTTTTGGCATCTATAGATTCCTCCATAGAATGCCCACACTGAATGGTTCAGCTGGCGGATTTATTTGGCGTTTTGTCCATACTTGAATTCGATTTCCGTTTGTGTTGTTTCGGCTGCAGTGTTGTGTTCTGTTGTTGGCCTATGTTCAGCAGTAAACTTCTTCCGACTGCGATGATGATTAAAATGTTGTAATTAATGCTTTTACTGCGATAAATGAGAAAAAGAGGCAAAAGAAGTTAGTTTCTTTTTTAAATTATTTTCGCTTGTTGATAAATATTTTCGTTTTACAGATTATCTCTGTCTATGGAAGAGTATTATCATGCTTGCGGGTTCGAATCCTGCTACCTGATTATCTTTCACCGTACCAACATGTAACTGAAACAAATTTCCAAAATATATATTATTTTGATAAAAATTGCCATCTCATTGTTGTATGCTTATAAATGTAGGTATCCTGAATCCATACTCAGATAACTTTTATGTTGGTTGAGGCGGGGCGGGGCCCACATAAATAAATATTATGGGAAATGCCCCAAAATTTTTTTTATTCAAAATCGACATTAGTTTAATAAATCAAAATCTTTTATTTCCAGAGCGACCTTTTCAAGCATATGAAGTCACATTCATCAGACAAGCCATTCTCTTGTGATTACTGTGACAAATCATTCAAGACAAAAAGTTTCCAAATTGTACACTTACGATCACATACAGGTACTTTTTTACATAATATATTAACACAATTTCCTTTAACACTTTTGACTGCTGTGCAGATTTTCTTGTTTAGCCACGGATACGGATCTGCACACACCATTGTTTTGCGATACAGCTAATAACACAGTTGTGTTTTCAGCAGTGAACATGTTAACGGGTTAGTGATATTCCACCGAGATAAAAATAAAGAATTACAACAAATTAAAAAACCTGACTGCAATCAAATCTGAAAACTGACAAAAAAGCTTTAGATTCTTGATTGAGTAATGTGAAATGCAGTCTCCAATGCCTACAACTGACATCATTATTGTTTGTATTATCATTTAATATAAGTTTTTGTCTTGCTGTGAACATATTAATTTAGCCAAATAGGTTTCTCATAAATATATATCACATATACATCCCAAGAATATATTCCTCCTGGGCAGTCAGGTAAATAACAGTTTTCGGAAGAAACATGTGTTATAAAATAATGTATCTTTGTAAATAAATAATTTTTCAGGTGAACGTCCATATGCTTGCGACGTGTGTCCTAAACGGTTCATGGCCCACAAGGACATGCGAAACCATCGCATGATCCACACCGGAGAGAAACCACACAAGTGCCGGCTCTGCTCGCAGGCTTTTATTCAAAAATGTGCTCTAAACAGGCACATGAAGAGCCACTGTAAAAATGATGAGCAAGCGATGAGGACACAGGGGGCAGAGTTGACCTCGATAACAGTCAGTCATTGGAATGTGTAAAGTGCTACCACAAGGAGTGTCTACAGTGAAGTTAAGTCTTTCGAGTAACGGCTCTGGTCAGACTGTTTATTGAGAGTTTGACACTATAGACATATGACGGATGAGTCATTAAAAAAGAGCGATTAGGACAACGGCTACAACTCCACCCACAGCACCATCCAGAACCCTGCATTGCATAATCCTGTGCGGCACTGCACTGCGCTCGTCACCTTCAGACATCAGCTCTAAACGTCTTATATGCCCAGTAATTTCGCTGGAAACAGTGCCATTCAAACCGGAACAAAGTAATGTTTTTTCAATACTGCTAGGCGGATGAATATCTGGCAAAGGTCCCTTCTGCTTCTGCACTCCCCTGCATCTGCTTCCCCAGGCGGTCTCTTGCAGAAGAGGCCTCCCACTACTGACGTTGATAGCTGCAGTTACTTTCTTCAATGGAATGTGTGTAGTGTGTTACGAAGCACACAAAAACTGTCTATAGTGGAATCAGCCTTTCAAGTAACTGCACCGCTGATCACCGCTCACTCTTTATTGAGTGACACATGCAGTAAACATAGTATGAAGAAGGAGTCAATGCTGCTCAGACTCTTTATTGAGTGATTGACACTCAATAAGCATATGAAGGAAGAGTCAACTCTGTTCACAAACTCTTTATTGAGTGATTGACAGTCAAAAAGCATATGGGCGAACAATCATTAAAAATTATGAGAGCATTGGGGACAGAGACAACATGAATTGATATTCATAGTGAGGTCTTTCTCACAAAAGAATTTATGAAGCACTACAAAGAGTGCAAGCGGATTTTGTGTTGAGATCTAAAATAAGTGGGTCAAAGATTTGGAGAAACTAAGGTCCCATGGAGCAATGGCTTACATACCAGCTTAAATTTTCATTATTTATCTATTGATTGAAAATCCATGTAAGCATAGGAAATAAAATTGATCTTGATTATGTAACAAATTGATGTGATATTATTATTGTATAAGGAAACTTGGGACATCTGCCGAAGAGTAACTAAGACACAATTATATTAGTTTGTGATTTTATTTGTCTACAAGATTGAAGTTGTTCAAAAAAGACGCAATATTACAATTCATGTAAAACTATTACATTAATATTGTACATGATAATAATGTAATGAGAAATAAATACATTATGAATATAAGAATCATTTTTAGTATTATAATTATTATATAATTAATACATTTAAGATTACAATACTGAATGCGGTAAATCCCATAGCCTATAAATACAGCAACATAAAACTAGTCTTTGGATGGTTAAAATCATAATTATTGCATTCTTTATCAATCTAAGAAAGAAAGAAAACATTTATTTTTGTCTTTTTTCTAACACTCTCATACACCTTTAATGCTTATATAATATTATTTTGAATTCTTTATTTATTCATATTGCAACAATCGGACACTGCTCAAAATCATCCATTGTAGAAATGTAAATGGGAGGTCAAATGGAAGCGAAACCTTTTTTTTTAAGACAAAAAGAAGACTAGTTCCCATACATACAGTAATTTACAGTATTATGATAAAAACAAGCATGATAGAGATTGATGGAAGACTTCGAAACATCTCAGTTACTAACAGTAGATTAATCTCGTTAATTTTTATGAGCTTGCAGAACAAATATTTATCCATAAACATGTAGACATTAATAATGTAGATATCTCCACATTCACAATAAACCATCAACTGGTTTCTCAAAATGATAACCTTCCGTCTTATTCAACGGTGGAACCACCTTTGCATGAGACTTCATGTGTCGCCTCATACTGCCAAGTTGAGTAAATCCAACATTGCATACTAAGCATCGATGTGGTCTCTCACCCGTATGGGTTCTATGATGAACAAGAAGCCTATGCTTAGAGCTGAACGCTTTAATACAATACGTACAGCCAAAGGGTCTTTCACCGGAATGTATCCGTTTATGTATTACAAGCGTAGAATGAGTTGAAAAGAACTTATTGCAGATGTCACACTTATCCTTCCTTATCCCTTGGTGCTTCTGTAATACGTGCTTGCCCAGGTTATATTTATCGGTGAACGGGTAGTTGCATATGTGGCAGATGAACCGTTGCCCGCTGTGAAGGCGCTTGATGTGTGCTTGGAGGATGTATTTTGTGAAGAATTTTTTGCCGCAGTGCTCGCAGGGGAAATCTCGGGGTCGGTTCTCGTTGTGGCTTTCAAGGTGGAGCTGAAATGTTTGCTTGGATTACAATAAGGCACCGAGTGGGGTCCAAATAATAATAATGGTATGGTTTGTTATAATCTTCGTCACCTGGCATTGAAACCTTTAGGCCGGTTTTAGTGCTCGACCGATCGTCGGTGCGTACGTCGCGTCCGTCGGTCGCGCTTGTCTTTTGTATGAAAATTGACAAGTCGTGACAGTGCTCGACCGACCGTACGCACGCGTATATTGCTTAGTTTTCATACAAATGACAAGCGTGACCACTAAAACGAGCCTCAAGCACTAAAACTGGCCTTAGTGGAAAATAATTTGGGTATGAATTATACAATATGCAGAAGTTAGTTTGTATGCGTATGTGTTTGTTATACCACTCAGTGCTAATCAGAGGAATGGATTTAGATTTTTTGGTTTACAGAAGTTTCAGGTCCTGGTAGTAAGTAGCACATTGGATAATTTCTATTGTAACAAATGATTTTAATCTAATTTCAAAATGGTGAATGAGATAACTATGATCATTTAGTATCCCAGCTTTCTTACTTTTAACGTAACAGCAGTTGAGTAACTCTTGCCGCAGATATCACAAACTAACGTGTTGTCTTCGGGCTGCTCATGTAGTTTGGAATGCAGTTTCAGCGTCTGCTGATTCTTAAAGACTTTTCCACAGGACTTGCAGCACAGATTGGTCAATTTCACTACTTTGTGTTCACTGTCAGTGTGACGCTGCAGCCCACTCCATGTCTTGAAGACTTTCTTACATACTGTGCAGGTTTTGTTTATCTGAAATTAATAAGGGGTCAATTTAATGCTAGTGCTGTTTCTCATATGGACCATATTCTATCATAGCCTGGTGATAAGGACTGACAGTGGTTGTCCATAGATATGAAACTATGAAATTGTGCAGTTACGCACTGGCCATTGGCCACTAAATGAAGGCTTCACGGGTAAAACAATGAAAGTTTTTTTTTTTAAATAGAGCATAAATTTAAGGTGCAAGAGCAAATTGTGGATAATTATATTTTTGAAGTAATATAGTTAACTTACAGTTTGCCCTTCGTGTTCCAGTCTATGAACTTCGTATCTGTCCTTGTATTTGAACTTCCTTTTGCAAAGTTCACAAACATATTCGAAAACTTTGGTTTTCTTTTTGTTTTTGGTTTTTGGCTCTTTCCTTTGTACTTTTCTGCAAATAGGAAATTTATTGTATTTCAAAATTCAACACATTTACAAGTAGAACATCTACAATTGTTTCTTAATCCTAACCTATAACATAAATATGATATTATGCGGGTGTCATTGTTATCACTCAGCTCCGTAATGGTAGAACAGATTTTGTTTCTTTTTGAATTAACACATTCAGTGCACAACTGTCGTGTTTTTCATAGCTTGCCGCGAGCACGGGATAACAACTGTTGTGTTTGTTGTAGGGGAATACACTATGGAATGTACAGACACCAGGCATGTTTTCGCATGCCATAAAATTATAAAAATACAGACATGTGTGTTTTCAGCAGTAAACATGGTAATGTCTTATAGTATATGTATTTCATTAATTACCTTATAGTACATTTGATTTTCTTTTCGAGTTCTTCGAGAGGTGCTTCATAATGACAAACGTCTTCTATTTTTGCTGTATCTGAAAAACATAATCATCAGTTTCCTAAGATATATCATATCTTTATATGCTAAAATCACCATTATTTATTGCACTTTAAGTATAAATTTTCTACATACTGTCCCAATCATTATAATCTTTCTGACCAGTGTGGAAATCTTCGTAAACATTATCGGCATCTTCATTATAACCATTTTCTGCATCATTATCAACCTTGATCATGCTAACGACAACTTCGAAGCTTTCATCAATTTCACATTTAACATTGTTTAATAAATTTCCTTCGTTTGGTAGTTTCATGTTGTTTTGGAAGACCAGTGTATTTTGAGCTTGAATGCATGTCCTTTTGAAGTTGGTATAATTCTCCAAAAGCTCATGGCATGTGTCACATAGTGTCTTTGGGAGTTTATCATCTGGAGTGACCTGAAAAGGATAACAATTCAAAATTATTTATTGAATGGTACAAAAATAAATATAATTAATATGTTCACTGCTGAAAACACAAGTGGTGTTTTTCAGTATGATCAGGGGGCCTAAAAAGGCCACTTTGAGCAATTCATCTAAATCCAATTCATAGTATGAATTCGTAGCAATACTGCTATTTGTTTGTAAAATAGTCACATATTTTGGTGAATCATACTCAATTCATCTCCTAAGCAGAATCATATTAGGCGTAAATGTTACCATACGAAAAAAAATTTTACCGTAACATCAAACCATGTTTACGGGTTAATATTTTTTATGTTTATTTTTAATTGAAGAAGCTATTTGTTGAGGTTTTGCGTTTATGACACCTAATTCTATTAAATACAACTAATAAACATCAAAACTATTAAAATTATATCCCCGAAGTAAAAAAACATCAAAGAAATACAAATGAATTGTTTTCGACTGGCAACAAGTTGGGTGTCAAGGTAAAATCTTAGAAAAAAAATCTGTCACAATAAACAAAACATTCCCAGTCCCACTTGCTTTGGAATTTGGAAACACTTATCTTATCGAAAATTAATCCTATAAGTGGAAAATTATACCTATAAGTGGATTTTTTACTATAGTTTTTGTAATTTACTCTGGAAAAAATGTTTACCGATAGTTTTGATGGAGGGGTTTCTATGGACCAAGTTGTTAACATTCAGTATTTTCTGTGTGTATTTCGTACGAGTTGGACCTTTAAGTAAGTATTCAAAGTAAGTAGCTTTATCGAATATTTTACCTTCGTGAATCAACCGTAGTGCAAAGATATAAATACATCAATTTCGTAGGAATGGAAAGGTGTGCAGCTAGAGTGTCGGAGGCTCAGTGGAGTATTCTGCTGGAGTACCTTGAGGGCTCGGGGTTACAAATAATAGTGCTCGGGGAAGAGCAGAATCTTCCCACTACTGGCAAGAGGTGGCTAACTTGCTCAATGCTGAGTGATCGGGTTCAACAAAAACGAAAACATTAAAATAATAATAAACTAATTGTTTTAGGTCGCCCATTGGCTCCATAAGATGAAGCTCAGAGGATTCTGTCACAGGTGGAAATGCAGAGAGCTGCAGCCGATGCTGCCAGTGCTAGCGCTCTTCATCTGATTGGACAGAATCTTGGGTGGCTTGCGGATGCAGCTGAGAGATTTCTATCTCAACATAGTGTACCTCAATAAAAGCAAGGTATATATTTCATAAAAACTTTATTATATTTAAGACTTAAACAATCAAATCAATATTTATAAGAAAACAAAAAAAAACACTTAAAACTAAATCACCGTGCTGACCTAAGCCTCTCTACAAGAGCGTTTCTCACTGCTTCTCCAGCATCATTACGTCTTGAGGCAGCTTCAGTTGCAGTGTGTGTCATTCTGAAACATAAAATTTCACAAACTTAATTATCTACCTAAATAATTACAAATGTTTTATATAATTTTATTATTGTGTAGATACCAACCTAAGAACCACACATTTATTTTCAGCCTGGTGAAGTTGCTCCATGTGGGACTTCAACGGATGGTGACTCCAGACAAATTAATCATGGTTGCCCCCCCCCATGGGTGGCATTAATACTCAAAACGTTTAAGTCAGAGTCACATATCTAGAATGAAAACCATGCTATTATTGTTCATATTTCTGTAATTCATATTTTATATAATTGTGGTCAACAGTGGTTTGAGGTCCCATTGTATCTTGTATTGTGTGTATTTTTGTTTTACAATAAAGAATTTTCTATTTTATTCTATTATTTATCTTGAACTATTTCCATAGTTTAATTCCCATTACAAAATAAAAATACTATTAATGTACTTTATTAGGTTGGCATCTAGTAATGAACATTAAAAACATTTCAGAGGCGAATAGGGTTTACATGTTTGCAGGTAGGTACTTACTCTTTGAGTATTTAGAGAGTGATACCGTTTCCGGTTAAAAAACCTCTCCTCGTATTCTGCAGGCTTTAGCTATGTGGGTCCCGTCGACACAGCCTAAAACGCCAGGCATACTAAACTTGGTAAAATCCTGAAAAATATAAACTCGTAAATTTTAAATACTAGATAGGTAGGTTTCCTTGCAATTGTCAACAATGATACATAGGCGTCGGTAAATGTGTGTATTTTGCAAATTAATAGCTTTCCATTAGTAGGTATATAAAGGAAATTTATTCTAACTTACCCATGTTTAATGTTATTTCGTTTCTCCCGAGTTTGTGGAAAATGAATAATCTATTTGCTTCTAAAATGGTTATTATTTAGGTAGAGCTACTGTCACAGCCCTCGCACAGTTGGACACTTGGTGCATCTTGTTGTATGCACTTGGTATGAATGCACTTAAAACCTAAAACAAAAATTTTGGTATTGAGAGAACTAGATAATGAAATATAACGATAAATGAAACTCAGTTATGAGGACGTTTTATATTCATTGGGAAATTGAATTGACATTTTACAAAATCACGATTATATCACTTACCTTGGAAATGGTACTTATTCCACCTCGTTTGGTGGGTAAATAAGGCTCCAGCTCATGTATGAGGTCGCGACACACACTTTTATTCAGTCTGAATAACCCAACAAACTCGTAATCTGGCATTTCAAATGCTAGCTCCATATTCCTTAAAGCTAAACTTCTCCGCCGATATAATACGCTCTCCATAGCATGCGCGTGCGCAATAAAGTTAGCATAGAGACCTAAATCTTTCATTATTAACTTATTTTTCATAAATAATTTCAATATGAATTGTAAGATGTTGCTCCCGAGTAACTTCTTATAACTCTGCTATTTGACACTTAAGCAATTCATATTTAGTGTACCATTTTACGAACTTCCATACAAAACTGTCAAGTAGGTGAATTGCTCAATATGAATTGTAAATGAATCATATTATGAATTGTCCAATAAGTGGCCATTTTACGATTTTTATGGTGAATCATATTAGGATCATATTATGATTCATACAATGTGGCCTTTTTAGGCCTGCAGGTGATTTCTTTCTATCGGGCAATGCAGCTATATGAGCTGGGAAAGTGCTCAGAATCCCGCTACAGCTTTGGGCTCAACCCAACAAACAAATATTCCTCTCGGCGTGAATGGGTGAGTTATTGTATCTCCTGGTTACGGTGCAAACATGATTTAGATTTAGACGAAGATTTCTTGCGGAAATCTGCTGATAACAGGCATTACCTCCACTGAAGTACAAAAGGAATAAACATCAGCCGAAACGTTCTCAAATAGCGTGTATTTGAAGGAATCTCTTGCAACTAAACATGCTCGACACAACTGACTCATTTTAAGACTTCATTTAAGAAATAATTAACCGCTGCGTAATCAAATCAATCTCCCAAATAAAACACTTCGCTCGCTACCTGTACATAATAAAAGTAAAGTAGTAAAATTGTAAAATTGTAAATCTATACTACAGACTACAGACAGATGAATGATCGATCAGAATGATGATTTAATATTCCTTCCTTCCACTCCATCACAGACTAAATAGTATAGCTACGGATTCCACAGATTAGCACAGATGAAGCTCCGGGATTAGTTGAGTAGCGAGTGGTTTAATTACTAAACAATTTATCAGATAACAAGTAGTGTGAAATGCGAATCTAACCCTAAACTTTTGTCGAGTTGTTGAACCAAGGAACTTGAATATTCCGAGATTTGATAAAGTTTATAATGGTCACATTGCATAAAAGTATGGCAACATTTTGTATTTTACATAAATGGAACTAGATGTCGCTGTCTACCCTTAAAACACGCAAGCGTTTGGTTCCGAGATGTTTATGGCTAGAATTTGGGCGGCATAGAGTACAAGGTCCTGGAATAGACCTCTTAAACGGATTTTGATGAAATTTGGATTTTTTGAACTGCTTCATGCGTAGTGATACGTCGTGAAGCTAGTAAAAGTTAAGTGTTTGCTATAGTTAGCAAAGAAATTGCGTTTACGAACGGAACGAATAACACTAGTAAATCGTATGATGGTGGTAAAAATAGATCTGTGAGTAATATTGCCAGGTCAGATTTTGTAAATTTTGTTCGGAATCAGAATCATAATATAAAACGAAATACAGTGGTTTGATATCAAAATATAATATTAAGTTACAGTAAATCAAGATGATAATAATTATTATTCTAACTAAATAACAAGCTTCACATCCTATTACCAAGGTCGATGTTGATTATAAACTCCAATACAGCGCTTTTACACAAAAAAAATTTTACGGTGAAACATAGCATTGGAGCTTTTGGTTCAAAAGTTACACAGCTAGAATATATTAGCTTCGGCATTAACTCAACTAGATGATCCATGCATATTTTATGCTCAGTAATAAAAGCTGCTAATTTTATTCCGCAGTTTTTCGTCTATCTTCTTAATATGTTGATGACTTTAATGCGGTGGCAATCTTCGAATAAATACTTTGTTTATTGCTGCTCCTCGCGGTTTCACCCATAGTGACGCTGCGAAAAATAATTCCCGATGTCCCCACTTTTAGGGCGGTTACTGGGTACCGTAGACAGAGGTGGGTCGCTGCGAATACAAGTAAAACAAGAAAATAATAGGTAACAAAAATATATTTGATAATATCCTTATTTCGCTATAAAATCTCATATCAATAAATACTGATCTTGATCCTGATTTCAAGGGAATTTTCCACCACCATGTGCCTAACAATAATATATATACAATTAACCACACCTTTTGCGTCTTTTTTAAATATATTTTGATCAGGGTTTATCTTTTTTTTATTATTTAAATTAGCATGCGACGCCTTATGCTACCTATTCATCAATATTATCCGTTGTATCGTACATAAATATTAAGCGACCGGTCCAAGACCGGACCGGATATTCAAGTTCCGGTATATTCCACATCCTACAATAGTAACACAGGTAACAAAACCAACACTTGATTTTGTCCATCACTTCCTGGAATGGGACAGTTACATTTAACTAAGCCGAGTAAGCAGACACATCACCAATCTTGGGTCCAACTCGTATTATCAGCACTGATATTTTACTTCGATTTCGGACATTTTACGCTGTTCCTGATTCCCTAGATACAATAAATTAGTTAAATAACAGGATCTATATAGTATCTGATTGTGATGCAATACATTTTCGTTTGAATTAAACGGGGGAACTTTTTTAAAATTGCCAATTCCCCACCAACCTGTCCAAACTTTTGAGGATTACGTCTATAAAACTGATAAAAGATTGAACGTCTGCCCAACGTCATTGACATGTAAAGGATTGGAAATCACAATTATAGCATCACATTGTTCTCTATCCTAATTTATTGTCGTTTAGAGTATCACAGCTTGCCCTGCATGAACGGCTTGAGGTACTGGTGGAAGCTCCGGTTGACTGGCTCCGCGTTGAGCGGGCTCTTCAGCGCCTCCGCCATCAGG
This sequence comes from Campaea margaritaria, assembly GCA_912999815.1. Classification (NCBI taxonomy): domain Eukaryota; kingdom Metazoa; phylum Arthropoda; class Insecta; order Lepidoptera; family Geometridae; genus Campaea; species Campaea margaritaria. Next base: position 12,045,954 of record OU538789.1, on the reverse strand, counting down.
CGCTCGTACACAAGGCCGTCGTACGCGCCCAGGGCCGAATGCAGGATCTGTGCATGTGAAGTTGGTGTGGATGTGTTAGTTATATTTAATAAGGATGTTTGTTTAGGCATAGAATAAAATATAGTACAAAATACAGAAAGGACTCTCTACCCCGCGCAATCCGCGTCCCCCGTATTCTACCCGTAATCGTCGGGACTGTCAATATTATAGAATAGAATAGAAAACTCTTTATACTTTCTCTTCTCTTTCTTTTCTCGTTTTATTCTTTTATTATACGCCCAAACGTAAAACAAAAATGGTGACTTGATGATAGTCACTGAAATCTTCAGTGACTAACAGCAGATTGATGGTATTTGGGGTCATTGTGATTAGCGAAATATTTAATTCATCAAAGGTTGTGTGAAAAAATATTTCTTACAACAAAAAAAACTGTTTTTAGTCATTCAGTCGTAAATTGTCCAATTCGCAAAATGTTGAATTTACAGGGTCTTCGTGTATTTTCATGACAACTACGAAACGTAGAGAAATAGCGTAAAAAATATGAAGCCTCATGATGTTCTAAAGAGGTCGTTTCTTTTTAGTAGGCGGTATAAGGATGGGGAAAAGGGGAAGGGGAGGGAATAAAGGGAGGGGGAGGGGTTTCCTTACCTCATCCCTAATATCGAATGCGTCGACCAAGCCGACGGCGTTCGGTCGTATCTTGGTCAGCAGTTCCTCGTACCAGTGTTGGAGTTTCTCAATGTCGCGTTCCGATATTGATGTGAACTGAAAAATAAATAATAGAAAAATATTACTGAAAATGTAAGATTCCTCAGTGGAAATATAAAAAAGTAGTATAAAAATGTGACATATTCATTTTATATTATTTTTCTCTGCTTAAAAAAAAATATATAAAAAAAACAAAAATAATAATATAAAAAAAAAACAATAAAAAAAATTGCAATAATAATAATAAAAAATCGACTAGGCCGAAATGTACAAATCATGCGACACCAAAACACAAAAAAGCGCATGTGCTGCTGTAAAATAGTTCAAACTTCAAACCAAAATGGCTGAACGGATTTTGATTAAATTTTATGTGGAAAATTTTCGACGTATTTGCCGTTCAAGTTACTTACCCTGAGCAGATCACCCACGCTGGCGAGTGCCCAGTACACTACGTACAGATCCACTAGTTGGTTGAGGACCTCGCGCAGTTGCGGCGACGCGTTTTTAGTTGCAACCTCGGTCTCTCTGTAGTAAGTAGCCAGTAAGATAGCGCGGCAGTGGGCCTGTGGGACGGATACATTTGTTTTATTTAAAGCGTTCACTGCTGCAAACACAGACGTTTGCGTTTTTAATAAGGTTACGCGATTGCGGGAAAACACACCTGTTGTGTTAGCGAAGCTAACGTGCCGGCTTTGCGGCGAAACACAGACGTGTGTGTTTAACGCGGCACTACAATGAAGCTCACACAGACGGCACGCCAGTGCTGGAAAACACATCGGTAACCGAAACCGTTCCAAGGGAACTACTCAGTGTCTAACACTAGATTGATGGTTAACACCATAGAAAAGGACGCAGCTATGCTGGTAGATGATTAAAAAAAGAAGAAAGAAAAGAGAAGAAGAAGAGATTCTCTTCTCTTCTTTCTTTTCTTTTTCTTTTCTTCTTGTTTTTTTATTTTTTCTCTTTTTTCTTTGTTTTTGCCCAATCACTGGGCAAAAAACTCATTGATAGCACCATGGACCATTGGAAGTGATGCTATTCTCTATTCAACTGAAAAATGTTCTTAGGAAAAACATAAAGTCCGTTATCGGAAATTTAATTGACGTATTAGAGTAGATAGATAGATAGATAAACTCTTTATTGAATCACCACAGAACAAAGAAAAGTTAAAAGCTAGAACAAAACAAAATCGTCATAAAACGTCACGCCATTAAAACATAATTATATTCGAAATAGTTACCTCAGATGCGGAGGCGAGTTGTACAGATGTCATGTTCCACGCGTCTTCGTAGCACATGCCTCCGTTTTGTCGCTTCTCGATGTTCGCCACGCAGAGCCCGATTTTGCTGTAATAACATTAAAAAAAAACAACTTAATTTCAGGTGTAATTAGCCGTGGTACCAAATAAGAAAATTCAAATGAACCCAAACAAAAATATAACACAAAAAAGTTTCACATTTATGAAACTTTTTTTTAATTTGACTGTGTGACAAAGCGAGCAAGTCTGTCACCTGATGGTAAGCGCTGTTCATAATAGTCACAGCACTACCCAGAACACTGCATTACATAATCCTGCGCGGCACTGCACTGCGCTCGTCATCCTAAGACATCGGCTCTAACGTCTCATATGCCCATAAATTTAACTGGAAACAGTGCCCTTCGAACTGGAACACAGTAATGTTTGCACACTACTGCTTGGCGGATGAAAATTTGGCAAAGGTGTGGTCTTTCCGCAGGCGGTCTCTTAAGTGTTTAACTTGTAAAAGTGTATTATTTTTGCCGACTTGTAGTAAATGATTTGAGTTTCGACATAGTTTAGTGAAAGTTACCCGGCTGCGACTCGCTGGAAACCCTGGACGATGCCCTCGACGGTGTTGTCCCAGGGCGGCGAGCGGCGCCCGGCGCCCACTGTGTTGAGGTACGCCACGGTGGGCGTCAGGCTATTGCCGCCCACCGACTGCTGCCACGCCTTCACTAGGTATCTGGAATTGAACAGACATGTTGTTAAATATCGAATCTTTGAAAAACATAGCCAGTTGTTAGTTTTAAGATTGCTATTTTTTAGGGGATTTAGTTCAGCGAACTCAACACTAGAATATGATAATAATATACTGAAAGTAAGTGACCAGTGAGTGTAATATAAGTTTTGGTCAGTAAAACAATATTTATTTAAATAATGGATCATAGTAAACAGTTTACAGCTAGACAATAATCAAAAACCTATTAATTATCATTGTATATGGCACCGTCTAGGAGTTAATTTACAATATTTCTACAGAGAGAAACAATTAAAATGTTAGAAAAAATCTTAAGATTAAGGTACCATCGGTGGGCCCAAGCTTAGGGCTGCAGAGAGAGGAACCTCCTGACAACACACGCCGCGTCGAGCAGTAATGCCTTCTGCAGCCGACCCTTAGCCCAGCCGTGTGTGGGTCGCCGCCCGCAGCCGTACCTGGCCGTCTGCAGCAGCAGCACCGTGTTCTCGCCCTCGTAGGTGCAGGCGGCCGTGACGAGGCCGTAGGTGGGCGGCAGGTTGGAGGCCAGCATGTACCCGTGGCCGCCGCACGCCAGGCGGCAGCGCTCCACGCTGGCGGCCGCGTCCGCCGTGCTCACCGCCTTCAGGCAGCACGACAGCGCGTGCAGCTGCGACCAAGAGCGTACAGAAGGATTAAAACTCTGATCGTTTCAAGTAGACAAAAAAACAAATTTAGGTACACAGCACCGGGCTCGGCTCGCACGCAACAGATCGGAGCGGTTCGGCAAAGTTCACAAGATCCATCGGATGTCGGCTTTTCGACGCGGATCAAAGGCGCGACATGCGTTTATGGCACTACTGAATACAATGTTGCCACCCTTGCTGCTGCAGTAACAGTTACTTTAACACTTTCACTGCTGAGCCGTTTTGCTTGTCTAGCCACGTGTGCGGCTCTGCACACTCTATAGTGTTTTCCCATACAACAAACACAACAGTTGTGTTTTCCCGCACTCGCGGCAAGGTGTAAAAAACACGACAGTTGTGTTCTCAGCACTGAACGGTGAAATCAATGGTGACTATGGAAATTAAAATTACCCACACCATTGTTGTGGGCGAGTCTCTCGACAATTGATGGCGATCTGTGTCGAGCTAGAAAAATGTAACTATATTCTTGGTGGCCAGCCAAGTCACGCTGCCATAAAAAAATCCTTTGCATATTTCAATTAAATGTGATGATGTGTAGTGATGTGTGCGTGTGCGTGTGTGTGTGTGTGTGAGTGTGACTGTGCGTGTGTGTGAGTGTGGTGATTTTTACAAGGTTTACTTTTTAATTTTTGAACGTGTAATTTTTTTTTAAGGATTCTGGTTGTCACCTCTGGCAGGCGGTCCATGTCGCCAGCCTCCAGCTCGGCGGTGACGTTGTTGTACATGTTCCACAGCCAGTCGGCGCTCATCTTGAACGCGTGACATGACGCGATGGTGATGAACAGCTTGTGCTGCTGCGTCACGTAGTCCAGGATCTGGGGCTCCGGCTCGCTGGAAGGAAACGGCACCGGTCAATATGTACTACATCTGCGCCTTCAGTTCCCTATTGACTAGCTGACTGACTAGCTCTTGACGTCAGGAGTATATTAAGAAAAAAAAACACATAATACCACATAACCCCCCCCCCCCCCCCCGGGACGGGTGGTGTGCCTAATGCACTTCCCCGGGTAAAAAAAAGGTAGAGAGCAGAAATGGAGTTGGGTTGGTTGCATCCGTGTCAAAATATCAATACATATACTCGCATATTAAATAATAATAATTAAACAAAAAAGGATTTTTATAAAAAATATAGCAATAATAAGATTTTTTTTTTATCACGATAAACTGTCGTTTTTTTTAACATAATGCAGCTTGGAGCTGGTCCGTAACGTGCTGTGGTATGGGCATGGACACTCACTCCGGCTTCGGCTTGGACTGCCTGCGGACGGCGGAGTAGCGCGTGGCGATGGTGGCCGCCTTGGCCATGTAGTTGCACATGTCGTTGACGAGCACCACGCGCACGAACATCATGGTGCCGTACGTCAGCTTCGAGCTGGGCGAGTTCACGTACGTGCCGTCCTGTTCAACCAAACACAAACGACTTATCTCATCATCGACCCATATCGGCCCACTGCTGAGCACGGGTCTCCCTCACTTTCGTCAGGAGGATTAGGCCACCACGGAGGCTCGGTCCTGATTGGTGGATCACATACCTCCGAAATAATTCTCCAGCATGTGGGTTTCCTCACCGAAAATTACGTATGTCCAATTATAAAAATTACAAAAACGTTGTGCTCAGAGCAAATTCGATTCAGCAATAAGTTACTAGGAGCAGGCGCTAACTATCAGAAGAACGTCCTGCTCATCTTTCCACTCAGGTATTGAAAACTTACCTCTAATACTTTAGAGTTCTTCATCAGCATATGCTCCCTGGGTATCCTCACATGTTCAAATCCCAAGAAGCCATTGTTGGTGCCATTCATGCCCAACTTGGCGCCAATCTCGCCAATCTTGATCCCGGCTAGCGGCATGTGAGTCTCTTCGTCTCGCAGCTGGACTATGAAGGCGTGGATGCCGTGGCATTGGCCGTTGGTGTACAGTTGGGCCATGATTATGCAGTAGTTGGCAGTGTGGGCCACTGTTGACAAGGAAAAGGGGTGGATAAACTCTTCGTCTTCCAGTTTAGGCAGGAAGGAGTTCTTGAGGGGTAATTTCATTCTAGGCTTAACGTGTTTAGTTTACCATCATTATGTAAGGTGGGATTGCGATCAGATACAAACCAATAGGCTCCTAAACACTGTTATAAATGCAAAGGTACGTGTGCGGTTGCGAATATTTATTCTAGGTCCGCGTGTGAAGCTGCAGGGCGCAAACTATACAAATAAAAATGAATGGCTAAATGTGTTTCTCTGAAATCCGAGAACGACTCGCCAATTTAGCATTTTTTTTCTTAATTATCGTAGAAGTCTGAGGAAGACGCATAGAAAAAAAATAATTTACTCAAAACTGAACGTTCTTTTTTCTATGTGATTTTTGTATGAACTTACGGTTTGACATTTGGTTTTTCGCGATATTCAGTTGTTTATTTTTCATGTGTGACATGGACTGTTGTTTAACCTGGAAAATGCAGAGTTCTTGCGGGATAACTGGAATTACACGAGTGAACAGCGAGCGCGGATAGTTAAAAAAAAGTGATTTGAAAACTGGCTGATAAAATCTATATTGGAAGTATTATCTATATTTAATTGTTACGAAAGTCGAAACGTACGAATTTTATGTTAACATACCTCCCAACTAGTTTTTGCTGCATAAAAACTTGTTATGGCAGAGTATTTTTATATCCAAAGTCCACCTGTCCAAGGGTATTCGTAATCTTTGTATATTATGACTAAACCACAGAATATCTATACCTACTGAACTAAACATTTATGCAAATGTGTACCATACGTATTTAAAACTATAAAATTACGAAACTAACAATTCTTCGAACTGAAAAACCGACTTTAAATGGATTTACTATTAATAAATACCACTGAAATGTCACAAGAAAGCGAAATACGCAGTTTCGGTTAATTGGATGACATATTTTTTCCTGTTATTTTCTACTAAACCGATTTTGATGAAATTTCTATGGGGCCAATCTGAAAGAATATCCTTTCATATAAAAAAAAAGTTGATAGATGAAGTTCTACCCCTATTTACATATTGTGTCGGAAAATTTTCGAATCCAACTCCGACGAATTTATACCCGATCCGACGCATTCGAAAAACGACTTTATGATATAAATTGTAAATAACGTTTTTCGAATGCGTCGGATCGGGAATAAATTCATCGGATTCGAAAACTTTTTGTTGTTGTATTCCCAAAATCCCCCCTAGAGGGGGAAACTTAGCGGGGATAATGGTAACAAATCCCCTAAACTACCCAAAGAAAACAATGACCGCTGAAGCTAAATTGAAATCGAAGTGGTCCAAATGAAGATGATTCAACCTCGTTTTTGAGTTCAAGTCATCAAATCAAAATAATACATAGCACGTGCGAGCACTCACGTTAGCAACTAGCCTAGTTTTACATGCTACGATAATCAATTTTATTAAAGATGATTGATCATGTCTTTATTACGTATTAATCAGTGTTTTTTTTTTAAATTTTAATACGCTTTATTAGCTTGGTATCTGCTTAGGTAACAGAAACTTTGCACACGATTTTGACCTCTTTCAAAACGTCGGATTAATTTGTTATATCTATGTACTATGACTTATCTAGATAGGGTGTTAGTTCCCTGGGCACGAAAATAGGATTTTATAAGCTACTGTTTGGATTTTGCGTATTCTCAGAACAACCATAAACGAGACATAGATAACCATCGCTTTAAAAATGGCGAAGGAAAACAGCGTGAGGAAACCGAACGTTCCAAGAACTTCAGAATTCAAGGATGTGACAACCACCAACGCGAACTGGACGAGCAGGTGGACTATGGCGTGTCTTCCTTCTCAAAGAGGTGGCCCGTGCCTCGGCAGCAACCTGGCTATCAGCGGATGATAAAATCTAACAAAGCCGGTACAAAAAGGTGGTAATTATATTCTTTTGTAATAAAATTTCATTCATTAGATTACACACGCGATGCGGTCGTTGTGTTATTTAAATTTAATGATACGTAGATATATTTAATATTTAATTAAGCCAAATCAAATAGATATTTTGTATTAATATCTAAATTCCCGATAAGAATACACTTATTGTCCTAACCACAAATCGAAGTATTTAAACATTTATCAATGCTTTATCAATACTAATATAATTACTCATAAATACTAATGATATAAGTTGATTTAAATTAGATTGAAATTTGTAAAAGAAATACATAACTAGCTTTTGCCCGCGACTTCGTCCGGGCGGACTGCATTGACATATGATACTTTTTATCCCATAAAATAATCGGTTCCCGTGGGATAACTAATAGCTAACGCGGGTAAAACCGCGGGCGCTGCTACTAGTACCCTATGTCCTTCCCCAGAGTTAAAATTATCGCCATGCCATATGTAGATCCGAACAGCCATTTCGCGGCGAAAAGGGCGCGATCAAACAGAAAAGACAGACATAGTTGCTTTAGCTACAATAATATTATCTATTAGAACATAATATCAGCCTATCGGTCTGGAGTTCCAGAAACCAGTAGAGGGGTGTCAGGGAGTTGGTGTACTGCTATCCGCTGTGATCTTAGTATGTGGAAAGATGTAGTCTCTGCCTATCCCAACGGGAGAAAGGCGTGACTGTATATTATGTATGTATGCTATCAGTTGCACTCTACGGCTTCACTCGCGCATCTAGTTTATGAAATAAGTAATGGCTACTCACATCCACCTGGCCACCATTTGTAGGCCGTTATCGTGGGGCTGTGCAGTACAAACTCCTTGGTGGTTCGGTCGTAGGTGGCCGTGGTTTCCAGGCCTCGGACGAAGGTGCCGTGTCCAAGCTCCGTCTACAAACAAGTATGTGAAACGTGGAGATATTTCAATTATTTCAATTTCAATAGATTTAGATATTCATTTTTGTACGATTTAGACCCATGTTGTGTAGGAAATAAGAAACAAAAGCTCTTATGAGGTATAAGTTATGATTTTACCTGAGCGTAAGTGCCAATGATGTCCAAGTTGAATGCCCTGCCGATCCAGTACGCCTGCTGTTCCACGGACGCCTGCCCCATTAGGGTTGGGATAAACATCACATAGTGGAGGGTGAGGGGTGACCCGTCTTGTAGGATGGCAGACCCGAGAGACCCGCCTAGCACCGCTCTGGAAATATAATTAATGATTCATAGAGAAATTGATAATTGTACTAGTAGTACTAGGTTTTGCCAGCGAACCTTCGAGATAAAAAGTATCCTATGACCTGAACCCCAGGGTTCAAACTATCTCCAATTTTATCAAGATCCATTCAGCCGTATAGCCTTGTAAAGGGCTCAATCAAACAGAGAGTCGGTTACTTTCGTTTTTATAATATTATCATTGAATGTGGGATATTTGTTGGCCGTGTATATTCATGTTGTTAAATCCAATGACTATATTAATATTGGCACCCATAACAGTTTAAAATCAGTAGATAATTAACTGTCTGTGACCTTTAAGCCGTGGGATCTTTTGTCACAGATGTAAATGTACTGTAAATCAGTCAAAACCGTCCAAAAGGTGTATACTATAAAAAAAATACAATTACATAATTACATAATAATATATAGAAAAGCAACTTTGAGTAAATATTTCAAGTCATTCCATATAACTATTCTATTCTTTATACGGAATATTTATGTATATTCTTGATACGGAAGCTGAATTTTTATCATTTCAAAGACAGACATTCTCCCACTAGGCTACCCCTTATATTATTTAGAAATTATTCAATTAGAATTCTCGACAATGAGAAAACAATGTTGGTCCTACCTGAAATTCTCCATTCCTGTGTTCTCCTCCTCCTGCCACCGACGGATCAGCTTGAACAGAAGGCATGCTTTCTTCACAGCTAACTCGTACTTTTCCTTGTGACTGAGGTACTCGGAGGGAACTTCCTCTATATGGATACCTTCTTTCAGTACTTTCTCCTCTGAAAATTAAATTTTGCATTTTTAGATTATTAATGCCTTACAATCACATACAAAGTTTAATTATGATAAGAGTCAAGGCGATGACAAGGTCTTACTGTGTACAGTGTAAAATAATCACTCGTGCTTTAATCCGTTTTATAAAAAATTATAAATCTATTGTTCATTTTTATATATTTTTGTTTTAATAACCGTCTGAAGGCTTTTTAAATTTTAATTTTGACAAAGTTTTTTCGAATTATTAATTAATAGTGGTTAACAAGTAGAGGGAATATATTTACACAGTTACTATGCATATATTTACACATGTGATAAGATATAGACTTGAACTCTGATCCTTTGGTTTGATTTGTGTGTCATACAAGAGCTTTGTTTGATTAGGAGCGAGACTTGGCGAGCCTGTTTACATTCAATAACAATTATCACCATTGCATACATAGACTCTGTCCGCTAACTACGATTCCCTGTATGTAGGGAATCAGGAACCACAAGGACCATGGTCCTACAAACAGCCATACTCAGAGCAAGTACCTGTGATTTACACATATCTTTCTCCTGTGCGGGAAGCCGAACCCGCAACCTCCACATTACAGTTGGCTCATCACCCATTACACCACGTAAGCTGTCTAATTATAGTCCATTGTTTCCAGCGAAATTGCTGGGCATATTTATGAGACTTAAGAATCAATGTCTCAGGACTACGAGCGCATTGCAGTGCCGCACAAGATTATGCAATGCAAAGTTCTGTGACTTATGACTGTTATGAGCAGGCGTAGCACTCGCCATTAGGTGAACGACATGCTCGTCTTGTGACTCTATATATCGACGCTAGAAAGCGTAAACGCTGTAACCTTGAAACGCAAAATTGTTCACCAGAGCCAAAAAACTTTTTTTTTTGTTGAATAAAAATCATAACTCAATATCTACTCGACCTAAATACGTAAATTTTGGATATTTGGTGTGTTTCATACAAAGCTACAATACTGCTACCTTGGTTATATCCTAAAGTTCCTAGGGGATGTTGAAATATGGGTTACAGCGTTTGTTTCCAAATATGTAAAAAAAGTATTTTCGGGTCGGTCAAAGTGTTACAGCGTTTACACTTTCTAGCGTCGATATATAAAATTTTATATAAATTATATTTAATAAGAAAACTCTTTTTAGGGTTAAGCTCGCTATTTAAAAATTTTTTTACTATAATGTATACCTATTCTCTGTAAATATTTGTACATGCCGACTTAGACAAGGATATAGTGATAAAAATACTCTGGTACATGATAAATCAAGAACAATGGATGAAAATTCATTTACAATTTATATTTTGCTGATTTTAAACAATTTGCATTTAAAAATAAAATAACTGACATGTAAAAAATAATAACTGTAAAACCTGGTCATTATTTATGTACAAGTCTTATGTGATTTGAATTGTATCTAGCTTAACAACTTAAGACAAATTTGCACCCAATAACTTGATAAAATGTTTTTGACACTACTTATTTTATTGTTTCGATCTATGTTACCAACATTTGATGCAAATAAATACTATTTCATTCTATTCATAAACATTATTGTTAGCTATGAAACCAATTGGTACAGTTATTAAATATTTATAACATTAACGTGTCCACTGCTGAGAACACAACTGTGGTGTTTAATCAAAACTTGCAGTGAGTGTCAGAAAACACATTTGTGGTGTTAGCTGTATGGGAAAACACTATGTAGTGTGCAGAGCCACACCGGTGGCTAGACAAGAAAATCGGTTCAGCAGTCAAAGTGTTAATTGATTGTACCAGATGTTGCTATGCACAATTATCTGTAGATTGCCTGAACGTTTCATCAAGATCAGTCAAGCCGTTCTGAAGTCCATAGGGAAATTAAAGACAATTAGATAGATAAGCTGTTTTAACTTCCCAAGGTCTACTTATCTAAGTTATTCACGAATTTAGAAGCTTCAAAGAGGACACAAAGCCCTGACATAAAACTTATTTAAAGAAGGTCACTAAACTGTTTTTTATTAGCTGTAAGCTTTGTATTATTTAATTTAATTATTTATATTCATACCTATGATTTATCTAAACAAATTAAACAAACTCATTACAATTGAATAACCATTTAAATTCATATTAAATTCGACTAAAAATGTGATTTCGTACTTGTACCGTAAATGTAACAATTTGTGGAACTAAAATCCTAAGAACTCATTGCACAATAACAAAGAAATACATAAAAACTTATTAATTACCCCGTACTTTCCTCTCCTTCGTCACATGAGCGCCTCCATCAATCAAATTTGTTAGCTCCGTGATGTTAAATGTGCATTTCTCCCTTTCCCTTTGTAAATCGGGGTTAACTTTAATTGTTTCGGACATTTTTGTGAAGTAGCGCGATATTACCGATCGCGTGAAAGGCAACGGAGGAACTGAATAAACCTGTTGAGTGTCGAGTGAGTGAGCTCGAGTTGATTGTTCGAGAGACGCAACGCGGCGAAACCGCGAAAAACAAGTTAGATAGTACCTATTCTAGCAGAGAAGCGGCGGCTGACGAACGACGAACATTGGGTAGCGGCAAGCTAATCGGTGTGATAATAAGTTAGTTGACCTCCATAACGCTCATCTATACTATTGAATAATCGTAAGGTTAAGGATGGACTTGCGAGAATTTGCCTTCTTGTTATTACTTAGGATTAGGACATTAATTATTTCGTTTAAACGAGATACATGATGAATCAAACAAAAACACCAGTTAGCTGGCTGAGGGCTGACCCATAATGCCTTGTCTTGTATGACGTATTTGAAACATAAGTTGACTCTTTGACAGGAAAAGATATCTGTTTGACGGATGTGACGTTACAAATATCGACGGGCAGTCATGCATGTCAAACTAGGGTGAATTAGCAAAAAATAATCGTCATAGTGAATAATCGACTATAAATAATCGACTAAATTAAACTAGTCGGATGAAATCAGGCAACACTAAAAACGGCAGCCATTTTTCTTTCTTGAGTGCGTTGGGACTCACTCCGTCAAGATGAGGTTAGTTTTATTAAAAAATACTATATTTTCAAGATGTTTCAGTACCTAAAAGTAATAATTTTATAGTTTATACAGTTGCTTATTATGTGGAAATGTTTTTGGGATATAATTTTCAATTCTCGAAGTTGTTCCACGTTTTCGGTGTTGTCGGAAGCCATGTGGTCATGCGTTTTATTTCTTGGTTTTCAGCTCCCTCAAGCTGCAGAAGAGGCTAGCAGCCTCTGTTATGAGATGTGGTAAAAAGAAAGTATGGCTTGATCCAAACGAGATCAATGAAATCGCCAACACAAATTCCAGTAAGTAACCTGCGATATTTACCTGCAATGATGATTACTCCCTAGTTTCTACGATTTCGCTGAGAAATATTAGTGATATCAACTAAAGTAATTGTCGTGTCGGATAGGGTCTGACTACACCATAGCATATTCAGCAGTTTCACTTTTCACCAACCATGGTAGGTACTATCAACGTATTTGGTAGTACCAACGTAGATTATTTTACCCCATGCTAACTACTGAAAAAATTATCCACTCTTTTGCCGGATATTTATCCGCCAAGCTGTAGTGTGCAATCAATACTTTGAAGGGCACTGTTTCCAGCAAAATTACTGGACATATGTGACTTTAGAGCTGATGTCTCAGGGTGACAATTGTAGTGCAGTGCCATGAGGATTATGCAATGCAAAGTTCTTGGTGGCACTGTAACTGTTATGGGCAGGTGTAGCTCTTACCATCAGGTGACCAACTTGATCATCTCGTCAATTAGCTAAATAAAGAAAATATTGGTAATTCAACCTACCCACTAAATAGACATTTTTGGAATTAAATGTCCCCAATTTCATTATAGGACAGAACATCCGTAAGATGATCAAGGATGGTCTAGTCATCAAGAAGCCCGTAGCCGTGCACTCGCGTGCCCGTGTCCGTAAGAACACAGAGGCGAGGAGAAAGGGACGTCACTGCGGCTTTGGTAAAAGAAGAGGTACCGCTAATGCCAGAATGCCACAAAAGGTGAGCTAATCATAATGCTGAAATACAGATAAAGCTTATTATAAATAATTAACCTTTTTACATTGGGAGTATAAATACGCACAATGAAAAACGGTTAGAACAAATTTAAGTTGGTACGATCCCAATGGGCTAAATTTATCAGATACTCAATAATGTCCATCATCAGGCGTGCCGATAATAGAATGGGAGATGACCTGCAGGCGTGGTGATTCTTAAATTATTGGTACTTTTTTATAAAAATATTACAGGTGTGCCTCTATTATTATTATGATAGTGGTGCCTGAATTCGGCTGACAAACCAGTCTTCTAATCATAAATTACTCCCTAACAAAATTTATTTTACACTGACTGCTGAGTCGATTTTCTTGTCCAGGCACGGGTGCGGCTCTGCACACACCATAGTGTTTTCCCATACAGATAACACCACATTTGTGTTTTCCCGCACTCGTGGCAAGTTATGAAAAACACCACAGTTGTTTTCAGCAGTGAATGTGTTAAAAATAATCAACATTCAATTGTAACAGGAACTCTGGGTACAAAGACAGCGGGTGCTTCGTAAGCTGCTCCTCAAGTACAGAACGGCCAAGAAGATTGACAGGCATCTGTACCACGCCCTGTACATGAAGGCGAAGGGTAATGTGTTCAAGAACAAGCGTGTGCTGATGGAGTACATCCACCGGAAGAAGGCTGAGAAGGCTAGGACTAAGATGCTCAGGTATGCATTGTCATCATAATCAGGTTCGACTTGCTTTTATAGTGCACTTGTTGCTTCTATAGCACAATAAGTTGTGGATTCAATCAACTAAAAAAAAAAAACCCATTCTCATCACATGCATAGATCCTGACCCTTAACTAGGATTCCCTGTATGTAGGAAATCAGGAACTACTTGGGATGATGATATTAATAATACAATAAATTACCAGGTCACCATGCAGACATTGTATATTAATCTGTATCATATTCCTACATTACCGACTGCTACAATAGTCTTTGCCTCTGATAAGAAAAGGGGTCACTTATCTGTATTATGCAGCTTTCTACCAAGTAGTTTGTATAGATTTCTCTCATACTTTGCCTTACCAGCCATACAGTCTTTACATTTCATGAAGACATGCATGTAACAAAATCACAGTTGAATTTTAAACCTTGCGCCTTGCGCAAGCCACACGATGAATTAAGGAAATGGCGTGGCGGCGCCGCTCGCCACGCTTGCCAAGCCCATGCTCTTTTTATGTGGCTTCCATTGCTCCTTAAAGTGCAGCCGTCTTGGTTTGTAAATACTAGCTTAAATTTAAATGCATACACTAATATAATGATTTCCCCACAGTGACCAGGCCGAGGCCCGCCGTAACAAGGTGAAGGAGGCGCGCAAGCGTCGCGAGGAGCGCATCGCCGCCAAGAAGGAGGAACTTCTGCAGACCTTCGCGCGGGAAGACGAGGCCGCGATCACCGCCAAGAAGTGATAGCCTAACCCATTGTAATAATTATAAAATGGTCCAATAAATGCTTTGGGTCGATTTGAGTCTTATTTTTTGTACCCACGGCTTTTTGTGACAGGTAGGTTTAGGTATGCATCTGTTTTCCCGTTGAAACTAAAAGAACTGTAAAGTCTCCACTGTCTGCTTCGCCAGGGGATGCCGCGAATTATTTTTCTCAGCATCCCCCTATAAAATTAAATATGTTAGGGGGACAATTGGAATTTATTTTCTCAGCTCATTTACCTTGTAATTATATACCAAGTTTAATATGTTCACTACTGAAAACACAACAGTTGTGTTTTTTATAACTTTTTGCGAGAACGGGAAAACCTGTTGCGTTAGCGCAGCTTACGTGCCGGCACTGGCGAAACAGACGTGTTTAACGAGGCGCTACTAATGACTACAGTGCGGCACACAGACTGCACGGTATGGCTGGAAAAGACACGGTCCGTACCGGTGCCTAAATCTAAAAACCGGTTCTGCAGTCAACCGCTCACTGAATTATTCTGGCGCTGGACAAAAGGTCTGCAACTCATTTGCTTGAGTGACAGCATAGCTGTAACACAGCTGGTAGTGTACTGACGGATACATACCTAAACAAAACCATAGAGATAACTACATCGTGAATTTAAGTTTTACATTTAACATGCTAAAACCAGCTTTGTTACCAACGTACAAAACCTACATTTAAATGGTGAATCTAAATTGTCAACAAAAGTGTTTGGACTTTGGTTGCTTTGGTGGCTATACTGTATTAATAATCGACGCCAGTTTTTTACGGAGCTCGTTTCGTTCCGGTTCATTAGCTCGACAAAACAAAATAAAGACGCGTTTAAAGTAGAATTAAAAACTGCGTGATCATATTAAAAAGTGAGGATGGCTGAAATTAATGAAGACTTAAAGTGGGAGAGGCAACAAAGCACTTTCAATATTCAAGAGATGACCCATTTTATCGACGGAGGACCACAGAAAACTAAGCAGAGGAAAGAGAGAGGTAAGTATAGTTTAACCGTAGTAGATTAAATAATACCAACTGTACCATACCATAGTGGAAATTGTATATTTGTAGTAGACTTCTACACGATACATAGATTGCTTAACCGCACTACTATGGCTTAACTGTGGGAGATGCGATAGGGCATTAAGTAAGTACCTAGTATGCCTAGTAGGATTTTTTTTATTTTTTATTATGAGTTTGATTAGGAGGAAAGGTATCGCTAGGAGTTACTAGGTAAATAAACTTTATCTACCGGTACTGAGTTTTATTTTTCCATTAAAAAAAATAATTAAGGTATAAGCTTAATATACCTAGATATTACTTTATTTATTACTTGCATATTATTCGCTGTCAAACACGTCAGAATAATGAGAAGAAACGAATTAGTGAAGGGAGACCCGTGCTCAGCAGTGCGTCAATATGGGTTGGTGATGAAATGTTAATGTTTCGTAGAGGGTGTCCTGATGGGATTAAAAGAAGAGCTTTTGGAAGGCACCCCTGACGAGTACCTCAGCCACAAGGAAAAGTACGAGGTTGCTGTGAGGAAGTCGGTCGCACTGTTTGGGCTGCTGAGGCGGCAGCAGGCTGAAGGGAACTCCAGTCTTGCTGACTACAGGTAGATGGATGAACGGTTGAACACTTTAACACGTTGACTGCTGAACCGGATTTTACATTTAGGCACAGGTACGGACCGTGTGTGTTTTTTAGCAAAGGCGTGCCGTCTGTGTGAGCTGCACTGTAGTAGCGCCGCGTTAAACACACACGTCTGTTTCGCCAAAAATCCGGCACGTAAGCTGCGCTAACACAGGTGTGTTTTCAGCAGTTAACGTGTAATAGGATATAGGTATGAATAGGTAGATAAACACTTGGTGAGAACAAAAAGTTTAAAATCTTTCGTTTTAAAAAGAGTGTTGTCTAATAATGGGCGGCTTGATCGCTAAAACCGATATCTTCCAGATGAAAAAAAATATCCTAATTTAGTTTGTTAGGTATAACTACTTTTTTATATATTTTTGACGGCATTGTAACGTTGTGTGAACAAAGCATTTTATTTGTTTGAAATCACGCGATGCGTGATTCAGCCTAGTAAATTATGACAAAAACCCTACAAAACCCTTAAAATTTTCCACCAGGGACCTCCTAGGAAACCTGCTGAGATCGTCAATGTCCCACGATGGCACGCCGCTAGGAGTCCACTACCTGGTGTTCGTGCCGGTGCTGTTCAGCCAGGCTGATGAGGAGCAGCAAGCAGAATGGCTCCCCAGGGCTTGGAGTTGCAGCATCATAGGGAGTTATGCACAGGTGCGGCTGTTTCGAGATTCGGCTTGTTTACGACATTCGACGGGTTAATTAATGGCTTATAAAAGTAGAAACAAGATATATTTAATGATTTTTAAGGCAGGTTTTCTGGGATTTCTCATCTGACTTGGAGAATTATTGTGAAAAGACCTATGTCCTGTATTATAAGAGTTTTTAATATGATTTGATTATATTTTAGAAAACTTGACTTAGTATTAATTTTAGAAAATACATTTGTAGTAAATTTTTGGGTTCAAAGAATTATGCTCCTGTCTGATTTTCCATCTATACATTTAGCACAGTGAGTGAAATAGTTAAATAACAGCTTGTAATCTTTGCAGACCGAATTGGGCCATGGTACGTTCATTCGGGGGCTGGAGACGACCGCCACCTACGACCCGGAAACCAAAGAGTTCGTGATGCACAGTCCCTCGCTAACTTCTTACAAATGGTGGGCAGGGGGAAGTACGTACCTTTGCTTATTACATTAATCGCAAAATGTGAACTCTACATCTTCTATTCAACCGTAAATCATATATTATTTTTTTTTTATTCAACCGCAAAACGTGAACTATTTTTGTGGATGCACGTGTAAATTATCCTATCTAGATACCAACATAGGGTGCTTTCATTTATACACCTCTGAACCCTCATCTTCATCATTATCAGCATCTCCATCTCCTGCACCATCCGCATATACTTGATCACTTCTGGACAAAACCTAGCAGTTGTATCATGAACTTGATAAAAGATCCTTTTTATTATTTGAATAGGTTCGCGTTTGACCACTTACTATCTCACTTGTTAATTAATTATTTCACTGTGGTCGACGATGGTAGGCACACTTACCTAAAAGTAACCCATTGACTCGGGAATTGAAGACTTCCAGGTTATAACTAATGCTCAAAATGTCGTCTATTCCAGTGGGACAAACAGCTAATTACTGCATAGTGATCGCTCAGCTGCACACCAGAGGCCAGTGCCACGGTATCCACTCCTTCATAGTTCAGCTCCGTGAGGAGGACTCCCACATGCCACTCCCAGGCATCAAGATCGGTGAGATCGGCGCCAAGATGGGACTGAATGCTGTTAACAACGGCTTCTTAGGGTTCGACCACGTGAGGATACCCAGGACGCAGATGCTCA
This sequence comes from Campaea margaritaria, assembly GCA_912999815.1. NCBI lineage: Eukaryota > Metazoa > Arthropoda > Insecta > Lepidoptera > Geometridae > Campaea > Campaea margaritaria. The sequence continues at coordinate 12,027,682 of OU538789.1, read as the reverse complement.
TGAAGAATGCGCAGGTTTTGGAGGTGAGGATATTGAAATGTAGCCTGGTTGTTAGGTAGTTAGTTATAGATACGTTGAATAGGACTATTGTGTGGTATTTAATCTCGCTTGCATACTTAAAAATAAAAGAAAATAGGGTTTGCATCCTGTTCGTATTTAATTCGAGGTAAGGAATTATTCGATTGATCCTGCCTACAAGTGCAAGGGAGGATTTATTCGAATTACTTATAAAAAGTTTTAGTTTGAGCACATTTGTCAAATCATTTGTCAAATACTCTTTAACACTATAAATAGTTTTAGTCAATAATAGGAGTTTAATGTTTGAGCAAAATACTTTGTAGTTTTTTGTGGATTTAATACATTTTGGTAGTTTGTTATAAAGATTTGTTCCAATTATTTTAGGCATTTTTTTAGATATGCAGAAGATATTTTTTAGATATGCACAGAATGCTTGTATTATATTAAGAAGTTAAAAAAAACTAGTTAACACTAAAGGGTATTAACTTACGTACATTCGGTATGACTAATGGTTAGATATTAGCATTTGTTTTTTAAATTAGGTATTGTGCGACCAATTCACAGTTGTGCCTTGTTTTACACGCAATAAGAGTGATTAACAAATGTTGGTAATTATACATGTACTATTCTATATCAATGTGTACATTTCACCGTTCAGCTAACTACGTAAGCTAGTTAGGCCGTATAATTATCCCAACGGACTGTACTGACGTCGATCGTCCGTAGCTATGAAACCGTGCGAACGCAGTAGTGCCGTGCTCGTGCATAATTAAATGCGCAAAGCTCTTCCCACCCTACTGCTTTCCGTCTTTTAATTGAGAGTAAAAGATAGATTTAGGCAGTCTGGAGACAAGAATGGCGCAATTCTGTTAATAAGGCCGTGACTAATTTTGAACAGAAACGATTAAGTACCAGATTCAAAGCGGCTTCTTAAAAATAATCGTCCCAAGCCTTCCTACACCTATAACTGAACTGGTCAGTTGCACTGTGCGCCATGTAACGGGACCTTCAAGACAAAATTTGGCTTTGCCAGCTACCTTCGCTCTCACCTCCGTAGCTAACAAGGCTCAATAATCAAATGCAGGCACGGATTCCATAGCGTTAGCAACGGACGACCGACGAGTAGCCGACAAGACAAGACTAAATACGGCCTAAGTCTTGTGTTTCAGTCACATTTTTCCTCACATCCAGGACGGCACATACGTGAAGTCCCGCCACAGCAAGCTGAACTACGGCGGCATGGTGTTTGTACGTGTGGTGATAGTGCACGATATGGCCAACTATTTGTCCAAGGTGGTCACCATCGCGACTCGCTACTCTGCCGTTAGGCGGCAGGGCCAGATCACGGAAGGGTAAGTGGATTTATTGACTAAAATAGAAATCTAGGTATTCCTATCTTTAGTATTCATAGAAAGCTCCAGCTCCTCTTCTGTCTGCAAAATAGCTAAAAAAGTTTAATCCTCCTTCTTGTCGCTCAAATTACAGTTATAACTGATCTATCCAGCGTATGTGTTCCTCATGCAATATTTACGATTGCTTATTGCTTATTACGATTTAGATATTTTTACTAGATCAAAATTAAATCTTAAAAACCTTTTAATAGAGATTTGATTTTGTACTAAATCTATTCTTTCGGTTGATGAAATTTGGTATTTCGATACTTTAGGTCCTGGAATATCACATAGGATACTTCTATCCCGTAAAATATATCGATTCCTGTAGGGTAATTAATAGGTAGCCAACGAGGGCTAAACCGCGGGGTGCAGTTTAATATCCGGAATCTCTGAATAGTTTACCTAGTTACCTGATTACGGGTAGCTTCATTCAGTCTGCAGTTTCTTGTTTCTTCTTCGTGTTGATGATCCAATTGTGTAGACAGTTTTGGACCAGGATTCGGCTATTGTCACGCCAGAGGCAGAAGCCTTAGAGGTCGGTTAAGGTGGAGGCATCAGGGCCCTGACAAAATGATAACAAATGCTGCGATGTTTGTGCAGAGGCATCACAATCACATTGTGACTTTCCTAATTGACTATTTGTCTCCTTCCAGTACCCCAGAATGCCAGATCCTAGACTTTGTGACCCAGCAGCACAAGCTGTTCATCAGCATTGCAGCTACTCACGCTCTGAGGCTCACGGCGGACAAGCTCTGGGACACCTTCAATGATGTCAACGAACAACTTACTGAGGGGAACCTGGAGAGGTTAGGAGAGGTGAGTCAAAGCCTTATAGTAGATATTTAGTTTACAATCATAATGATATTGGTTTACTATACTAGTACTAAAATATCTCAAAAATTGAAGTTACTTGAGCCTATGCACATTTATGGTTAAACTGGGCAAGAAACTGGGGTAGCGTGTAAATATTATTTAACACGTTCACTGCACACACACGTCTGTATTTTGAAAATTTTACGGCAAGCAATAACACGCCTGGCATGCGAACCTACACTGCTGTATTGACAATTTTATCACTACAGTTGTGTGCGTCCGCACTGCTGATTGAGTTTAGTTACGACAACGCCAGTAAACAGTAAACACGCTCGTTATGTGAAGACTCGCAAAGGCCCAAAAAAAGTCAAACGGTTCAGCAGTGAAAGTGTTAAAACTCTAATAGGTATGCTTGTCAATTTTACTTGTACGATTGTAATATGTAATAATCATGCATACAATAACATTTATGCCTCTCATAACTTATGATAATGAGTGAGGGGGGCGGCTTGGATTGATAAATGTATGGTCGGATGAATGAATGGATAGATGGACAAATGACCGAACGAAAGAACGAATAGGAATGCTTGTCTGACTGAAATGCTTATCTCAAAATTTTCCTTTTAGCTCCACGCACTAGCGTGCTGCCTCAAAGCCGTCAGCACCTCGGACACAGCCACGTTCGTAGAGCGCTGTCGACTAGCGTGCGGTGGTCACGGATATATGCACTCTTCTAACCTGCCGCTTACCTACTGCCTAGTCACTGCATCCTGCACCTACGAGGGTGACAATACTGTGCTGTTACTGCAGACTGCAAGGTGATGATTACAACAATGATTTCAAAACTGAGATCAGTCCTTTCGCGATAACCATAGCTTGGTCTCTAGTTTTTCGCGTTGGATGAAAATCCAAGCCACCGAACAGTGAAAACCGTACTGCAATCGGTTCAGTAGTTTTCACATTGCAAAAATAGACAAACAGAAGTAGAGACACCATTTTAGTCTTGTTCAGTTGCTTATTTTAAGTTTCCTAGACCATTTCTTTTTTAATACAAATATATTCAATGTAAATAAATATATGATTTTTGTCCTTTTGGGCTCTAATATAAGGATTAGCTGCGTCACGCGGTTTGACCCGCGTTGAGTATTATCCCACAGGAACTTTTAATTTTTACGGGATAAAGTATCATATATGTATTAATCCTGGTAAAAAACTATCTGTGTGCCAAATTTGATGCAAATCTGACCAGAAATTTTCGTGTGAAAATTCATGTTAATCGCAAAGTCAAGTATTACTGCCTTGCCTTCATCATCATCATCATATGCAGCTCATCCAACCCACTGCAGGGCATAAGCCTCCTCCCTCTTACGCCATTCATCTCGGCTTTGGGCCGATCTGGTCCATGCATTACCCAACAACATTTTGATGTCGTCGACCCACCGTTATCCTTCGGCCTTGCCTTATCTTCTATTTATTTCTGCATCAGGTACCTAGTAAAGACGTGGCGACAAGTTGGCAGTAAAGCCCTGACTCCGACAGTAGCCTACCTCAAGGAGACGACTTCTAAAGACTTCCCGGAAGGCTGGGAGAACAGCATCTCGGGGATTATTCGCGGCTTTCAAATAGTTGCTACAAGGTAAATAAAACTGATTGTTATTGATTAGCAACAATCGTTAAAGACTGTTGAGCCGATTTGCTTGTCTAGCCACGGATGCGGATCTGCACGCGCCATAGTGCTTTCCCATACAATAAACAGAACAGTTGTGTTTTGCCGCACTCGTGGCAAGTTATGAAAACAGAACAGTTGTGTTTTCAGCAGTGAGCGTGTTAGTAGAAACTACGAGGAGCATGATATATGGTTCTAAAAATACTCAGACTTCAAACAAATATAGTTGTGATTCACACAAATGTTAATTTTGTTAAGACAGCATGCATAATATATGAATGTGTGACGCTACCGTATCTTTTCTAAGGGATACGGTAAATGTTGGCCGTGTTTGGAAAGTAGGTATATATCGACCCCGTTAAATCACTTACAATAACAACTAACAATAAAAAAAGCACAGGCGATAGGGCACTGTTTCCAGCGAAATTACTGGGCACATGAGACTTTAGAGCCGATGTCTCAGGGTGACGAGCGCAGTGCAGTGCCGCGCAGGATTATGCTAAGATCTGGGTGGCACCATAACCGCTATGAGCAGGCGAATAAAAAAAAAAGTGATTGAAATCTTTGATCTTTGAAACAGGCAAATAAAAAAAAAAGTGATTGAAATCTTTGATCTTTGAAACAGGCAAATAAAAAAAAAGAGATTGAAATCTTTGATCTTTGAAACAGGCAAATAAAAAAAAAAGAGATTGAAATCTTTGATCTTTGAAACAGGCAAATAAAAAAAAAAGTGATTGAAATCTTTGATTCATCGTCATCATCAACTAATGATACTACTCGTATATCTACTATGCGCTCTACTATGTACAACCTTTCTGCACGCGTCTCACGTAACTTTCGTGCGATGGATTAAGCCATAATCCACCACGGGGCCCGGTCCAGCTTGATGGAATCCTTGATTGGTTTCTATGAAATCTATCTATTTTTGCAGGAAAGTGGCGTCTTGCGTGGAGAATATGAACAGGAGGGTACAGTCAGGGATGTCGCTGGAGGATGCCTGGAACGCGACCTCGGTGCAACTGGTAGCGGCAGCAGAAGTAAGTTACTGCATCATATTTTAGGGTTGCTTACATCAAAATACGTAACCCTTATAAGGTAACTTCTGTATGTCATTGTTGTTTTTATATAAATATTTGGGCATACCTGTGGGTGGCTATGCGTCACTAAAAGTCCTTGCGCCATAGTGGCTGACGCGACATCTTCCCAAAACATGTGAATATTTCAGGCTCATTGTCGTGTGATTCTCATATCGACATTCCACGAGGAAGTGGCTGGCACCACTGCCGCCTCCTCCCCGCAAGTAAAGAAAGTTCTCCGCCGACTGGTCGAGCTTTACGCGGTTTATTGGGCTTCGGAGAAACTCAACGATTTGTTGCGGGTAAGATAACTCAAAAACTCTATTAGGGGTAAGAACACTAACAAACTCAAACCATTTATTTATTATTAAGATGTATATTAATAGAATTTATCGTAGTCAAACTACATAGAGTTTTTTTCTTTCTCTGTGTTTTATAAATGTTGCTGTCAATAATGAGTTATTTAGCTATCTATCTAAATAGATAACTGAATAGTTGAGTTTGAATAGGAAATATTCATTGCATGTGCTGATTCACCCGCACTCTTACCGGCGCAAAGTGGGTTGCATCCCTAATTTTGTGTTTGTTTCAGTACACATCTATTACAAAACAAGATGTGGACAATCTGCAGTTATGGTATGAACGGTTGCTGAAGGAGATCAGACCTGACGCCGTCGCCCTGGTAGACTCCTTCGACATATTGGATGAAGTAAGTTGTGCTTTTATCCCTTTCTATGAAAACCCGTGGCGTGTTCAAATTTAAAGTGAATGTTATTCAGTACCAGGTAGATAGGTAGTATTAGGTAGGTATTAGGTTTGTTTTTTTAGTTTGATGAGAGACGAGCAGGTCGTTCACCTGAAGGTAAGCGCTACGCCTGCCCATAACAGTTACAGTGCCACCCAAAACTTTTCATTGCATTATCCTGCGCGGCACTGCACTCGTCACCCTGAGACATCGAATCTAAAGTCTCATATGCCCAGTAACATAAATTAGCTGGAAACAATGCCCTTCAAACCGGAACACAGTAATGTGTGCACACTACTGCTTGGCGGATGAATATCTGGCAAAGGCACTGGTTGGCATGCCAATGCCACTCCTTCAAACGCATCGTGGCTATCAGGCGAAACTGCGATGAAAGGCTTACGAAATCAGATAACGCATGCAATGAGGCTCATAAATGACCCTGGTCCATAAGGCTTCAAACCTTGGCATATCTGCGTGGAGCTCCAAGTCTATCAGTATTTTACAGATTGTACAGTCCACGTCAAAAGTATATAATGATCAGACAAGTTTCGAAAGCCATGACCGGTATTTAGTGCAATAAACGCTTGTCATAATGACTTTTAATGTGACTTTAGGACCGATGTCTCACCGCGCAGTGCAGTGCTTCTCAAGATTTTGTAATGGAAAGTTCTGGGTGACACGATAGCTGTCATGAACAGGCGTGACGCTTACCATCAGGTGAACGACAGGCTCGTTTCGTTATGTAGTAACATAAGAATATGTTACTGTAACTGATGCCTTAAAAATGTCATAACTCCCTGTCCCTCACTGGAACCTGTTGATCCCAAATTCTTTGACATTTTTAAGGAATATGGGAAAAAAATATGAAAAGACTTTAACACTTTGACTGCTGAGCCGATTTTCCAGTCTAGCCACGGTTGCGGCTCTGCACACACCTTAGTGTTTTCCAATACAGCTAACACCACAGTTGTGTTTTCTCGCACTCGCGGCAAGTTATGAAAAACCCCACAGCTGTGTTTTCAGTAGTGAAGGTTTTAAAGCACTAAACACCGGTCATGGTTCTTGAAACTTGCCCGATCATGATTTAGTTTTGATGTTGACTGTGCTATGGGTAATGTGCGCAAGAACTGCATAATCTGATTTCCGCATCACCGCACAACTAGACAATCGTCAAGGCGATACTCGGATGGCACGAACCTATTATTTTTTAAACTTGTCATCGGCTATTGTCTCACTTGGTGCTAATGACAATAAGGTCGAAGGTAAGCATTAAACACGCTAACTCTAGGAATATAATTGTTTCCATGAAATGCTGTCGAATCACCCCGAAAGGCTTAGCGAGAATTTTATCCGTAAGGATAGTAAAATAAACCTTTATGGTCTTAACCCTTGTCGCCAGTTCCTCCAGTCCTCACTCGGCGCGTACGACGGCCTTGTGTACGAGCGCCTGATGGCGGAGGCGCTGAAGAGCCCGCTCAACGCGGAGCCAGTCAACCGGAGCTTCCACCAGTACCTCAAGCCGTTCATGCAGGGCAAGCTCTGATACTCTATCTGTTCAAAGATTCCAATAAGTTTAGAGAGATAGAGGGGGAGAGAGAGATATAGAGGCAGAGAGAGATGAGAGAGAGGGAGAGGGTGGGGAGAAGGGAGAGAGAGGGAAAGGGCGAGGGTGGGGAGAGAGGGAGAGAAAAGGGGATAGAGAGGGAAAGGGAGAGGGAGAGCGGAGAGAGGAAGAGAGAGGGATATATAGATAGAGAGAAATGAGAGAAAGGGAGGGAAGAGAGAGAGAGGGTGAGAAAGAAAGGGAGAGAGATAAGTTTACAAACCCATGATTTCTTTCACGGTGTTTTTGTTATAAATTCGATGTTGGTAGACATTTCGCCACCAAAGCCCGGTGGATTAAACTGATCTAGAAACCCCTTTTTTCAGCTTCGGATTTGCATGGAAACTGTCTAGTCTAATGTTGTTTTTACAAAAGATGTGCCTAAACAAATCTCACTAATATTATAAATTTTGAAGTAATTTAATACATCTGTATACTTTAGGTCTTCAAATAGAACATGTATGATACTTTTGTCCCGTAAAAAAATAACGGTTCTTGTGTGATATTAGCCTACGCGGGTGAAACCGCAGGGCGCTGCTAGTGTACTAATAATTTAAGGAAATATATCTGTGATGGGGTTATAAATAAAATTTGTTAATAATGTTTGATCTTTTCTTTTCCATTACCTAAAATAATCTCGTAAAAATATATGATAGAATGGATATAAAAAAAAAATACGTTTCTTCAAGCAATATCGGTTTATAAAATACATGGGCAATGAAGGAAAATCATACTTATCTCCAAACCAAGATATGCACTTCGCTAAAGATATCACATTATAATTTGTTACCTAGTTAACGGCGGCTCTGATATGATAACATAGTCGTAACGTTTAATAACATCGGCTATTCACTAGCTAATTTACGCTGCTAACTATGTCTTGCGAAATCTTATACATATAATGCTAATAAAATATAACTATTCCAAGGTTCAAGTTCGCTAACACTTGAACTTTTTGCAGTACTGGGATAACTGGTTTATAAATCGTAGAGTTAAGCCTTTTAACTTTAGAATAAGAATAGGAATAAATTTTATTGTATAAAACTGTGTGTAAACAGATCTTAAAATTAACATTTATGGTTTTAAAGTATTTTCTATTCTATTCTATTCTATTCTATTCTATTTGTAGCAGTCTATATCAATTTCGAATGTACAATATATAATTATTTTAAATTATAATCATTACTTAAGTTGCTTAGATAATGCGGCCAGGGAAACTTAATTGAAATCGACCGAGTCCGTACCATACTCGATGGCCTATTATAATAATAAGTCGGTGAGATTTAATAGCTTTCATTGTTTTAAATCTTTGTAGAAAATACTGCAAAAACGATTATTATACTTTTTTTTCCCCTTTGATGTCCCACTGCTGGGCAAAGGTTTTCTCAAATTCTGTCTAGGAGCCTCGGTACCGCGCTACGACCCGAGAACCCGCCTTGTGAGCGTCAAGACTTTTTTTGACTTTGTCAATTTGGTAGTAAGTATTTATTGGCCGCTGCAATAGAGTTGCTTGTAGAGATAGCGCCTAACCTAACGTAATAGTAGTGTGGCAATAGCAACTCTAGGAATCGAGCTATCCTTCTACTAAGTAATATAATAAGGAAGATAGAAAGAAGAATCTTTATTCTGACACAACTGCACTGCAACCAACATGCACACATCTATTAGCAAGACAAGAAAATGACACAACGAAGAAAATAGTGTTGCTGATAATGATTGTGAAAATAGAGGTGTTTTTGTTTGTTATTCAATCACGGATAAATGAATTTGAATGACATTTGGTACAAATATAAACCATATTTCGCGATGAAACAAGGTACTTTTAACCGACTTCAAAAAAGGAGGAGGTTGGCAATTCGACTGTATTTTTTTTTAGTTTGTTATCTCATAACTTTCGACTGGGTGAACCGATTTTGATGATTCTTTTTTTGAAGTAAAACTACTTAAAGCACGCTTGACTTGGGCAGTAAGCTGGGTGAATGCGTTACGAAAAATGTAATTGGGCGAGGCGAACGGAAATTGAGAGGGAATTGTTATGTTTCGTTTTTTTTTATTTTTCAATAAGTGATTTTTAATCGAAGTTTTACTTCTACTATGTGTCCCAGCACACATTTGGTTTATTTTTATTTCAAAAATCTGCGCCTAAACGGGAAATGAGACGTCAAAATTAATATAGAAAATAAGAAAACAGCAAGGCGCTGCTAGTTACCAATAGTTTCATTGGTATCGCACGACGCACCACTTACGTAGTAGCAGAATAGGGTTATACCTATCCCATCCCCCCCACCAGCGTAATATGCAACATCGTACTAGACTAGAGGCGAAAAACGAGTACTAAATTACGTCAGTACCTATTACGTTATTCTGTTGCACGCTCGGAGCGATAGAGAACTCAGTTTACTCAGTCAGATTTTATCTGTGAAAGCTGACGGACGTTCATTTGGTTTTGCTCAAACTAACGCAAAACAGTGTGCAATTTGTACCTTAAAGTTTATATTAATAACGTTCCTAATTGTGTGCTCATGTACCTAAATTGGAATGTTAGAATAACGTAAGTACTAGCATATTCTTTTTGTTAAGTGATGATAAGTGTTTCCTACGTTTTATAGGAATAGGAATAGCAATATCTTTGTTGTTTGTGATGACAGAGTTCGGATAAGTTTTATGTAATTTGTTCTCACGTTCGCCTTTATTCGTTTGAATGAATACCATATAACTTTATTTTACTATGGTACTGGGGTTCGAACCTGTTATCTCCGCATAATGGACTGACCTGCTTAACCACTATTCCATGGAGGCTGTCAACTAGTACAAGCTTATTTTTAACTAAAATTAAATAATATAAAAACGGACGTACGAAAACTTTATCCGATAATATGATCTGACATTCGGAAACCAACTCGGACGTACTTGTATATAGCTCGGCATATAAAGGAAAATGGTTACAGATGAGACTCGATCCCATGCCCATCAATGCCTTATCATGGCATAGTATGCTTAATAATATATACCTACATACTGAGCTATCTACCGTATAAACAGGAAAAATTCTGCTCTAACTTATATCTTACCGAAAGTTTTCCTTAGATATATATTTATATATTATTATATTATTTATTTATTTTATATATATATTTTCCTTAAGCCAATACCTTTATGGCTTTGTTAACTATTGTAGCTGGCATTAGTAGCAGTAGTGTGCAAACATTGTGTTCCATTATTGTGTTTGAAGGGCATTGTTTCCAGCGAAATTACTCGGCATAACAGACTTTAGAGTCGATGTCTCAGGGTGACGAGCGCAATGCAGTGCCGCGCAGGATTATGCAATGAAAAGTTCTGAGCGGCATTGTAACTGTTATGGGCAGGCGTAGCGCTTACTATCAGGTGAACGACTCGTCGCTCAGTCTAATAAAAAAGTCTGTCTCATCCGGTCAATCAATAAGGATTTTACCTTTTATTCAAGTAATAGGATTATAAAGTTATTACAATCATTTTCATCATCAACCCATAACGTCCCTCTGCTGGGCACTGGTCTCTCCTCACTTTCGTGAGGAGGGTTAGGCCATAATCCACCACGGCTGCCAAGTCCGGATTGGTGGATAACATACCTACCTCCGAAATAATTCTCGGGTAGGTATGTGGGTTTCCTCACGATGTTTTCCTTCACCGAAAAGCGAGTGATAATTACGTACATATGTTTTACAGAAACACATTGGTACGTGCCCGCACTGGGATTTGAACTCACGACCTTCTGATTGGAAGGCGGACGTTCTCCCACTAGGCTACCACCGCTTCATTCATAATCATTTTATCTTTATCAAACATACTGGTGGTATCAATGTTATCATTTCAACTTGGCGTCTGGTAGCGTGCAGTCGTGTCTGTCGTGATGGCGCAGCGATCCGTCAACGAGGACCTGGTGAGGGAACGGAGGAAGTGCACCTTCGATGTCCAGGAGCTGATCCATGTCATTGATGAGGGAGAAAAGAATACGAAGGAGAGGAAGAGGATTGGTGAGTTTCTAGATAAAACTGAAAGTTCTATAAAAAAGTAAGAATGGAATAGAATAGAAAACTCTTTATTGTACACCAGAAACAAAAATAAACACAGTACAGAAAAATTACAATAGGTAAACAAGGTAGGTAATAATTTTCATGAATTACAGCAGTTGTAAGGAGTTAATTCTATCCTAGGCTTAGAGCGTTTATCGTCTTTGAACACATCGTCACCAAGTGAGATTTTTGAAGTAAAACTTCTTTACGCACGCTTGACTTGGGGAGTAAGCTGGTGAATGCGTTACGAAAAATGTGATCGGGCGAGGCGCACGGAAGGTGAGAGGGAGATATAAGTTAGTGAAGATAGAAAGAGAAAGAGCTGCGTATCGTACCTATAGTTTATAATTATCTTTTATTAAAAAAAATTGCAATATTTTTTTAGTTCAAGTTTTACTTTTACAATTTGTCCCAGCACACGTCTAATTTTTTTAATACATTACTATAGGTCCTACTTATATTCTAACGAATTAAATGAATATGTGCCTACACTAAAATTGTTGATATAAATATTCGTTTACCTGAAAAAAATATGAAGATTATCGATATTCATTATTGACTTCACAACGATATTTAATTATCTTTTTGGTATGTATTGTCTATTTCTTTGGTATTTCGTGCGAAAGATGTCCAAATATAAATAAATTTATTTGCGTTGCAGTCATAATAATAATATTACCTTATTATTATAATAATATTCATAAATTAACTTATTGCTTATTGACCTTTTGTAATTAGGTTCATAATAATTTGCATATAATAGTAATTTGGCTTATGGTACCTAAGTATGACTAGCTGCGCCCCGCGGTTTCACCCGCGTAGCTCCTGTTCCCGCGGGAATATGGGGATAAAATATAGCCCATGTTACTCGCTGTCAATGTAGCTTTCCATTAGAGAAATAATTTTTTAAATCGGTACAGTGGTTTAGCCGAAATTTTACATATTTCCATACATACTTTCATCCCCTATATTTATTTTACCCCTTCAAGGGTGAATTTTTACAAACTTTGAATGTCATATTTATTTATATATAATCAAAAGCCTAAAAAATTAATTTCAAGCTTCTAGCTGCAAAAATGACGAAACTTCCATACAAACTTTCACCCCTTATTTCAAACCCTTAGAATATTTTTTTCGCGATACCCGATTTTCGAGTACCCTATGTCCTTTCCTAGGCTCTAGACTATCTCTGTACCAAATTTCATTTCAATCGGTTCAGTAGTTTAGGCGTGAAAGAGCAACAGACAGACAGAGTTACTTTCGCATTTATAATATAAGTACGGATTAATTGATTATGCTTCAGACATATTTCAGGCGATACTTCATACTTGATAACCTTCAATTTGTTTCAATTATTTGTCGATATTTCAACCACTCGAGTTTCAACCAAAAATTATTTGACACGTTCACTGCATTATGAGGTCGAATAAGCCACATGCGTGATTTCTCGCTGGTGCGGCAGTCAAAATCGCTTTCTTTCACTCTGTGAGGGAGAGGCCGGAATGGCTTTGTGAAGCCGGAAAGGTCTCATACGCACAGCAAAGAAGTTCAACTTTCAACCTCATACGCACTGGCTGAAAGTCCATGAAAAATGGCCCCGCAGCGAACGTGTTAATAATACTTGGACCTGGGTAAATGAGCAAATCGTGCGAAGTCATAACATAAAACGTACAAGATGTACTCATTATTAGTACATTCATAAGATAAGATAGGTGGTGATACCTACGAGTACTTTGTGAACTTTGTCCTATCTTCAGGTCACTTTGTTTACTTTGCTGCCCGCACGGGCAATGTTCATTTTGGTTGATAACAAAAATAAACTAGATTAAAAATTATAACGGATAAACCAAAATACAATTAATTACCTACTTTTGAGTACATATTAGGTACACAACACCCGGATTTAGACACTAGAACACTAGAGCTAATACGATTAGACGCGTGCGGCGGTATACGAGTAATGTCAAGGATGTGCAAAGTTCAAGTATTAATATAACATGAAATTCATAACTATAAATGTTTGATCATACTTGGACTTCGAATTTCCTACTATGACGAATAAATATCCAACACAGGCAACATCTCCTTATTATACATATTCTTAATAACCTAATTCACAGAACAGGTTGAATGAATAAGTGAATTTAATGAGAAGTGAAAAGGGAGGACACTTTACATTCCAACTCTCACCTATTTTTTTCTCTCTTCACCTTACTACGTTCACTGGTGAAAACAAAACTAGTGGTTTTCATAACTTGCCGCGACTACGGGAAAACACAACTGTGGTGTCTGTTGTATGGGAAAACACTACGGTGTGTGCAGAGTGAAAACCCGTGAAAATCGGCACAGCAGTCAAAAGTGTTAACACTTATAATATTAGAAGGATATTTTCAGAGGAACTGGTGCTGAGCGTGGAAGAACTAAAAGATAAAGTCCCCGAAGAATACCTCAGCCATAAGGAGCGATATGAGAATGCCATCCGAAAAGCCACTGTACTCGTACAAATACTGAAGAAACATGTTCTAGACGATATGAGCTTTGAAGTTTTTGCGTAAGTTCTACTTATACACTGATTGATTAGTCCTACGATAATGGCCCCCAAAATAGCCACTCGACGATACAAACGGCTTCAATTCTGGGCTCTGCAAGAGAATTCTGATCACATCATCAGAATTTTCCTGGAATTTCGTTGCCTTTCGAATTTTTCGGGCGATTTCGCCAAACAATAACAAACTATATCCCTCACATGCATGTTTTATTCTCAATCCTCCTACGTTTTCCACAGTCCAACAAACAAATACAAAGTACAGCTGGGGGTGATAAAAGATGTATCTCCGTTCATGCTGCACATGGGCATGTTTGTGCCGACGATAGTGAACCAGGCCTCCGAAGATCAGCTCTCAGAATGGCTGCCTAAGGCCTGGATGATGGAGATCATTGGGACTTATGCACAGGTATACATTCTTTGACTAGTTAAGTTAACAACTTTTACGAAATCCGGAGCTGCAACCATGGAAATGAAATTCCATCATCGAACTAGCTACTCGCATTTCTGCTTCGTATGTTGATTGCTTCTTTCACCAAAAGCAATCATGAAAAAAAGTCAAATGACAAAAGTCGGGTGTCGTCACATATCGTTAAAATGTATTTTTGCTACTGTCTTTGAAGACGGGCAATCTCCGTTTTAAAAGTACATAACACTAAAAAGGGTTCCACCGAATGATTCAAAAGTCACACCTTTATCAATCAAGTTTTTAATAATCACCTAGTTCACGAGTTCTCTCACGTGTTCCAGACTGAACTTGGCCACGGTACATTCCTGAGAGGACTGGAGACGACCGCTACCTACGACCCCCAGACTGAAGAGTTCGTCATTCACAGCCCGAATCTCACTTCTTACAAATGGTGGCCAGGAGGATGTAAGTAATTGTTTCTAACTTAAAATGTGGTAAATAGGATACGCTGGTCTGAACGGGTGGTGTCACCACACCTAAAAAAGCCAGTCACCGTGGCACTCCACAAAGCCGAAGAGCAAAGCAGGTGGAGACAACTTGTGAACGCAGTTGGAAAGATTCACGATGTGCAAAATGAAGGATCGATTTTGAAAGACAAGGAAGCTGGGGGTTATTAGCGATGTCCAATGCTCTACTAGAATCTAAGTTCTAAACTTTTGATTTCAGTGGCGCACACAGCCAATCACTGCATCGTGGTCGCTCAGCTATACTCCAAAGGGAAATGCTATGGAGTTCATCCATTCTTCGTTCAGATCCGAGACACTGAGACCCACATGCCTCTCCCTGGGGTCAAGGTTGGAGAAATTGGCCCAAAAATGGGCTTCCAGACCGCCAACAACGGCTTCCTCAGCTTTAACAACTTTAGGATACCGAGGACTAATATGCTGATGAAGAATGCTCAAGTTTTAAAGGTCAGTGGACTCAATAATGAGATCTTTTGTAGTTATTAGTGTTATAACCACATCTACAGCAAAATTATTGCTGGTTTGTTGTTTAGTTTGGCTATGTACAGTATAGTTTTATTACTTACCCTCCTAGTCCATGAAGGTACTACCTCTACTGTGCACTTCTGAAGAAATTTCAGCATTTTATTATGTACTTGATATGATATTAAAGTCCGCCACAATGACATTCGGTATGTTATCGTTATCGACTTGCTCGTTGATTACCTCTCAGTGTTAGATAAGCGTTTAAAGGTATGTGCGCACTGATATTAATAGTGGCCGAATATACAGTTTTCTCTTTTTTTACAAGTATTTACGTCAAATATTTCAAAACTGGGTGAACGGACTCGGCATGGAACAAAATAAAGGCAATGTATTTATCCTTTTCTCAAGCCTTTCAGGATATTTTTGAACGCCCTGTAGCTTTGTTGCGGATAAAGTTAGAAGTCTAAATCAATTTGATCCAATTACGGTTGCCAATTGAGATTGTTGACTTTTTAGCGTAATGATTATCTTTTGCCCAATCCGGACCGCGCCCTCGATATATCCTTATAACGAATATAACGGATTATAGCCTTATCTTTCGCACGAAAGTGAGGGGAGACCCGTGCTCAGTCGATGATGATGATGATGATGATGAAGAATTATTTTTTCGTTTAATTGAGTTACAATTTGTAGCTCTTCCCAAATTCCACTAGCAATTTAATAATGTGAGTGCGAGCTAACCTGATGGTAGAGACGAAAAATAGTCGATGGAACTCCTCAATGACTGACAGCAGATCGATGGTATTTGAGCTCATTTTGATCAGCTTACAGTACCGAACATGAAATAGATCTGTGGGAAAGATAGGTAGGTTTAAATTTATATCTGAAAGTACTTAATTCATCTTCTCTCTCTCTCTCTCCTTTTCTTTGATAGAAGGTACATGTTGCTTGTTATAGGATGGCACCTATGTAAAGGCGAAGAGTGACAAGCTGACCTACGGAACCATGGTGTTCGTGAGGGTCATAATCGTCACTGACTTGGCTTACGAATTGGCGAGAGCTTCCACTATCGCGGTGCGGTACTCAGCGGTCAGGCACCAGTCGCAGCCGAAGCCGGGGTAACGAAGTTTTTCTTTAATAAATAGGTTTGCGTATGACCACTATCTCACCTGATGTTGAGTGACATTGCAATCTGCGATAGTGCACGCTTACCTAGAAGTAGCCTATTGCATGCAGCAGCGTTCCTGCCCGTAGCATGGCAGGAAGTAGCAGTCAATCGTTTTTTATTACTATGAACTCCTGCATCGATAACTTCTCGTAGATTATTGGATTGATCCATGCTTCGGGTCGGTGTCGGTTTCAATCGATTGATAACATGTTAAATAAAGCCAGATACGTTTTGGTCTTCCGAACTCCACCTCTTCTAGCATACTTACAATCTTAATTTATTTTTTAGTCGTCACCTATAGTTGGCTCTTTGGTCTTAGTACTGTAGAGTTCTAAGCCTAAATAAACAAAAAAACAACAGAGCGAAATGCCATGTTATAAACAGTAATTATTTTTGAACACAACGTTTTTGGATCGGACTTATCCAATTGTCACCCAGTGTCTAACTCATGAGGAAGCTAACTTAAATTCGATTGCAAAGTTCGTACCAAAAAATCAGACGATCAAAAATGTGCTAACAATAAAATATGCTCTTTTCCAGTCAACCAGAACCTCAAATCATAGACTATGTGACGCAGCAGCACAAGCTGTTCATCAGCGTGGCCACCAGCCACGTGTTCCGGCTGGTTGGCATGTGGCTGTGGAACACTTACTCCCAGGTCATCAAGGACATCGGCAAAGGGAACATGGACCAGCTGCCAGAGGTACTATCTTCATCACTTATCATACTTCATCACATCATCAGAAGCCTTATTCGCTCATTAACATCTGACTATCATCGCTTTAACGCACTTTCTTCATCATCTCGCTTTAATTGAAAGAAAGCATGTAATAAATGAGCTTTTAAACTACGATGATAAGATGATCTCTAATAATAATGTTGATCTTAACATTTCCTATCCCTCCAAAGGTCTTCTGTAAGAAATTGCTTATAACGATTATGTATATTGTATTTTATGGTGTTGTATAAATAATTATTTTATTTTATAATATTCTGGCGGTTTCCTGCTACTATAGCAATTTGAACAATGGGAAGCTAAAGGCCAAAAATAGCCTCTATATATAGATTTTATTGTATGATGAAGACGATGACAATAATAATTATGATAATAATAATACTGTCGATGATAATAATAATGACGGTGACTACAATGATGGTAATGCTGATGTTCCCGTAGCTGCACGCTGTAGCGTGCTGTCTCAAGGCGGTGTGTTCCCGCGACGCGATGGCGCGCGTGGAGGAGCTGCGGCAGGCGTGCGGCGGGCACGGGTACATGGCGGCCTCCAACCTGCCCATCATCGGCGGCATCGTGGCTGCCACCATCACCTACGAGGGCGAGTACACCGTGCTCATGCTGCAGACTGCTAGGTCGGTTACCCTTCAATAGACTTAAAACTGTAAGTCGACGCGAACAGCCTAAACCGTTGACCTAGCAACGTGACGTGAACCATCGTTCTTTAACTTAAAAAAAATCGAACACAATTGTGAACTAACCGTGATCTCACTCGTTTAGGAGCCTTTAACAGCCGATCATAAAAAATACATATGCGGCCATATCGGCTTCACAAATCGTGGGTGCTTCTAGAAGCCAAACCAATTTGGGAATAAAATCGTAAAGACTGCACTCCTTGACAGGAGTGCTGTTTCATAGTTGTGGTTTTTCAGGTACCTTGTAAAAGCCTGGAAACAGGCAGTCCAGGGCACTGCCATGACTCCGACGGTATCATACATGCTGCATTACCACAACAACAACAGCCCCCGGTGGGAGAACAACCCGGAGGGAATCATCAAGGGCTTCCAAGCTATGGCTGCAGGGTGAGCATTCTCTATTGATATGCGTGTTTGTTGTGAGCAGAGGGGGTAAATAACTCCTCAACATTTCACTGTCTGGCGATTCATTATCTCATGGTCTGTTCGCGCCACTTACATTGGCACTCATAATACCTTCCTACCTTCCTATTCCTATCATTTCTTGGCGACTATCTCTGTCGCTCATATCGTGGTATCCACGAGAAAACTGCTTGCCGCCGCAAGTAGTCTGCGATCGACCCTCGTCCTTCGCGGCTGCCGCTCTCGCCGAATCCAAAGTACTGGATCTGCTGCTCCTCTGTGGTGGTCTACGTGAATTCGACGCGCAAATATAAACAAAACCCGCTATAAACCCGCCGCGTAAACGCTCCTTGCCGACACGCACCAACCGCCTAAAATACAGTCCACTACATCGAACGTCATAACATCCTGAAGGAACAAGCAGCTTGGAGACGGACCCGAACCGAGGTGATTGCAGTTGCATGGAGACCAGGTTAGTCGCCAAGTTCCTTTGTACTACTCTTCTACCAGCCATCCTTCCCCCGCCATTGGAGGCGCGCTCAGCCTATACAGCTTAGCTGCCGCGCTAACATATTGTTGGTCCTCCGCCGCCGGATCTTCTCTGGTCCTCCCGCTATTCTCTGGCCCCTCTTAGGCCTCATATAGTCCTCTTTATAACCGCCCGCAATTTTATATTGGTATTTTTACCAACGATAATTTCCTATAATTATCGTGTTCCCGCCCGCAATTACAGTTCAGATAGTACCCTGTACTATCCTACTACGCTCTTATATACTTATTTCGTGTATTCCGCATTCCTAAATAGTAAAAATAACGATTTTTCCGTAATTCTTAATTTTTATTAAAAAGTGAAGGTATTCCTAACGACCGCCCGTGCGTCTCCATGTGGGTATTCAATACGCCGCGCGCGCGACAGGTAAATGCTGTAGGCAGTTGCAGTAAATTAGGAATTTCATACTTTATCTAGTTTTTTATACTTTGTTAAGATCGCTATGGCTACTCGTTCAAAAGACAAAGATAGTGAAGTATACGAGGACGCAAAAGCGCTCGATACGTTACAGATCGAACGTTTGACCTTGATAGGTAAACGTGACATTATATTTTCCCGCTTACAAGATATTTTTAACCGATCTTTAAAGGCTTTCACTGATGATACTGAAAAGGATTTATTTCTATGTGGAATGATCTCGTTAGACCGTTTACGCTCCGATTTCAATGAAATTGTGAACAAATTAAATGTCACCGAGTTGACTCTCAACGCTTCGTACACGGTAAACTACCAATCTATAAACGTCTTCGAAGATATGTTTTGCCGTTGTCAGTTTGTTTATAATAAACTTAACCCGCCTTTAAAAACCGCTGATTTCAATGTTGCCCCGCAACGTAAATCCATCAGAATTCCTGAACTCGATTTGATGGTCTTCAATGGAGATCCGATGACCTGGAGAATATTTTATGAGTCATTCAAACGCACGATTCACGAAAATCCCGATCTCACTGATCACGAACGCGTCCAATATTTAATTAATAAATTGTCAGGCCGGGCCCTTGCAGTTTGTTCTGGTATCGTACCTAACGGTGATAATTATCCGATCATATGGCAGACGCTCGTCGATAAGTATAACGACAAACGTAACCTAGCCTCCGCTTATCTTGATCAAATGCTTGATTTTAAATCTTTTAACACCGCGACGAATAAAAACTTAGAATTATTTCTAGATAAATTCTGCACGGCTGTGTCGAGTTTGAAGTCTCTCAAGCTCGATAACGTGTCTGATTTTATTTTACTATCGCTCGCTTTGAAGAAAATAGATTCAAGTACTGCACGGTCGTTTGAAATGCACATGCGAGGTAAATCTATGCCTACATACAATGAACTTTTAAAATTCATCCGCGAACAAAGCAAAATATTGGAACGCACTACGACCGATTCTCTTAGCCGCAGTGATAACAGGCCGGGTACTGCAAGGTCTACGCAGTCTTTTGCAGCATCATGCGTCACTCACTGTCCGCTTTGCAAACAAGCCGATCACGCTAACTTATATAGATGCCCTGCATTTGATAAGCTTTCTATCGACGACAGGTACACTTTTGTAAAACAAAGCAAAGGTTGCACTAATTGTCTAAGCACTACGCATATAAATACTGCTTGCAATTCTAAATTTAATTGCCGTTATTGTGGATGTAAACATCATTCCATGTTATGCCGCAAAGTATCATCTTCCCGTGAAGACAATCGCCCGTACCCTAGCGCTCCGTCACAGGCGCACGCGCCGCCTCCGCGCGCGCGAACTGGCAACTTCTCCGCCGCCGGGGATCACATGCCGCCTTCGGCATCGCCGCCGCCCGTCGCGGGCTCCGCTAGCGCTCAGCTGACGAACTTACCTACAACTGCTTATCAGTCATCACAACAACAGGTGTCGCTGTGTAATATACGCCCCGCTTCGCAGCCTAATGACACTACTTGTTTACTGGGAACCGTACAAGTTTATGCTACGGATTTAAATGGTCGCCGCCATGTAGTACGCGCCTTAATTGATTCGGCTTCCCAAAGTAACTTTTTAACTTCAAAATGTTGCGCTAAATTAAATTTAAAATGCAATAAGGTGACGAACACCGTTGTTAAAGGGATAGGTTCCGCATCTAACCCAATCAAGGGAGCAGTTTCTGCTACTTTATCTTCCCGCCTAAATGATAATTTTATTGCAATTGACGCCTATGTTATCGACCGCATAACAGACAATTTACCGGCAGTGAAAATTGACGTATCCTGCCTTTCATACCTGAACTGCCTGCCTCTGGCAGACGACAGTTTCGCTTCGCCTTCCGAGATCGACATACTTATAGGCGCGCCGCTCTTTTCTGAAATATTGCTATCAGGCCGCGCCGCTGGTCCGCCTGGTACTCCAACCGCTTTTGAAACCATTTTTGGTTTTATCGTAATCGGGACCGCTCCCGTTACTCCCGCTCATGTTACTCCCGCTCATGTTACGCCCGCTCATATTGAAACCGTTGTTTCTATCACTGACCCCTTGGTTGAAGATAGATGCCGCTCTCATATTTCCCTTTGTACCTTTACGGAAGGACCACGTTTAGATAATCTTGTCCAACGCTTCTGGCAGCTTGAAGAGGTGCAATGCACGCCGACTTTGAGCCCAGACGCAATAGAATGTGAACGCATTTTTACAAATAACGTTTCCCGCGATCCTACGGGACGCTATTCTGTAGCGTTACCTTTCTCCCGCGATCCCGCGACCGCTCTGGGTAATTCTTACCCTATCGCTAAAAAACGCTTCATGTATCTCGAACGTAAGCTCGCCGCGACACCTGCTCTGCGCTTAGAGTACGATGCTATAATCAAAGAGTACATTCAGAAGGGTTACATTTCACTGATCGACAATGATAGTCCTTTTACTGGATATTACGTGCCACACCACGCCATTGCGAGACTACAAAAAACAACAACTCGATGGCGTATGGTGATGGACGCCGGTGCTGAAACTGACTCAGGCCTCTCCTTGAATCAAGTTTTATATACCGGGGATAATTTACAAAACGATCTTTTTACAATCCTCTTGGATTTCCGCCTCTACCCAATCGCTTTTACATCCGATATTAAACAGATGTACCTACAAATTTTGATAAATAAGGACCACCGCAAATATCAAAAATTCCTGTATCGATTCGATCCCGTTTTTCCGCTTGATACCTACCAATTCAACCGCGTTTGTTTTGGTCTACGTAGCAGTCCGTTCCTTGCAATGCGAGTGTTGCGAAAGCTGTGCGCCGCCGACGGTGCCCGCTTCCCACTCGCAGCATCTCTTATCAGCGACAACACATACATGGACGACGTGTGCTACTCCATGCCTACTCTGTCTGCTTGTTTACAACTCAGAGACGATCTCCGCGAGTTGCTCAAGGCCGGGGGCTTCGATCTCGTCAAATGGGCTGGTAACTCACCCGCGCTCCTTGACTCCCTTCCCATCTCTGCGTTAACGAAATGCGTTAAAAATGCGAAAAATGCGTTAACGGATCTTTTAAATTCCGACGAATATAATAAGTCTATCTCAGGTGAGTTATCAGCTAATCACATACACTGGAAATTCAATTCACCGCGAAGTCCTCACTTCGGGGGGAATTATGAAATATATGTGAAAGCGTTTAAAAGTCGTCTTCATAAAACGATCGGTTCACAGTTACTCACCTATGAGGAAATGTTAACCGTACTCACACAAATAGAATGCGTTATCAATTCTCGTCCTATAACGTTATTGAGCGAAGATCCGTCTGAGCCGACCGCGCTGAGTGCTTCACATTTCTTAATGACCGCACCGCTGAAGCATTTACCCGCTTGCACGGTTCCCGATGAACCTGGACACTTATTGAAACGGTACGTTTTATTGGATCAAATGGTACAATCATTTTCCAAACGGTGGAAGTTGGAATATCTTCACTTACTTCAATCTAGAGGAAAATGGAATACACCTTCGAATCCCATTACAATAGGTTCTATTGTTCTTATTATCACTGATAATATTCCCCCGCTATCCTGGCCTCTCGGCGTCGTCGTGGCCACTCATGTCGGCGGCGATGGCATCTGTCGAATAGCGTCAGTAAAAACGGCGACCGGCGTCTACCAGAGACCCGTCGTCCGTTTATGTATCTTACCTACCCAATAATTTAACCCCTTGCTCCCCGGTCAACCGCTATGTTATATTTAACCCGTTGACGGCTTAAGAGTTTAACTCTTATTTTTATATTTTTTATTTCCCGCTTTCTTTTAAAAACCAATGGTTTTTAGGCCGGGGGCAAATGTTCGCGCCACTTACATTGGCACTCATAATACCTTCCTACCTTCCTATTCCTATCATTTCTTGGCGACTATCTCTGTCGCTCATATCGTGGTATCCACGAGAAAACTGCTTGCCGCCGCAAGTAGTCTGCGATCGACCCTCGTCCTTCGCGGCTGCCGCTCTCGCCGAATCCAAAGTACTGGATCTGCTGCTCCTCTGTGGTGGTCTACGTGAATTCGACGCGCAAATATAAACAAAACCCGCTATAAACCCGCCGCGTAAACGCTCCTTGCCGACACGCACCAACCGCCTAAAATACAGTCCACTACATCGAACGTCATAACATCCTGAAGGAACAAGCAGCTTGGAGACGGACCCGAACCGAGGTGATTGCAGTTGCATGGAGACCAGGTTAGTCGCCAAGTTCCTTTGTACTACTCTTCTACCAGCCATCCTTCCCCCGCCATTGGAGGCGCGCTCAGCCTATACAGCTTAGCTGCCGCGCTAACATGGTCTATTGCACCTTTTTTCATGCTTGATTTCAAACATATAGGTACAATTTCTTGGTCTGTTTTCACATGTGTTTAATGAGGATCAAAATGGACTAGCTGCCAAGGATGCTTTCGAAACACTGTAAGAGGGTTGGTGATAGACTCTCTGCTTGATGGTGACAGCTAGCTAAGCGAACACTAAAGTGTGGTACCACTACCAGAGTCTTTCGATATTACACTGCACTCGTAAAAATACTAAGTTTGCATATTTACAGGAAAACTAAAGCTGCTTGCGATACTCTGCAAGCTCATGAGAGAACTGGCATGGATTATGAGGACGCTTGGAACCTGGCCTCAGTGCAGCTCGTTAACGCTAGTGAGGTATTACCACATATTCTGTTTTATAAATGTACTAGTATTTACCAGATACTTAGTCAACCTCATCGAGCAGTTACATCTCCAACTGCAACAGTTTGTAATAGTTTGCAATCCAAGCATGGGATAGCGTGTTTGATTCCTACACGGGCCAAATATTTGTGTGAACCACAATTTGAGTGTTTGTGGGGTCGTGGTCCTCGTAGTTCCTGATTCTTTACTTACTACTACTATTGGTCTATGTATAGTCTCTCACGACCACGGTCAAGGTAACTTGACCAAAACATTGAGGTTTGCCAAAATTATACGTTGATATCAATTTGTGCGCAAATTGGACCCCTTCAGCCCTACTTAACTTCCATGTCCTCTCCTAGGCACATTGCCGCGCCATCCAGTGCGAGGTAGCGTGGCAGGAGATCCAACGCATATCTGGCACAGTGTCGCCCGGCCTGGCCCAAGTGTTGCAGCAGTTGGTGCAGCTGTACATGATCTACTGGACCCTTGAGAAGAAGGGAGACCTGTTGCTGGTGAGACTTGTATTAATAAATGAGCTGTTACCATTAGTCGGAGCAAGCGGCGATATTTTGGTCTTGCTCGTCGAGCGAGGCTGGAGTGAGATTGTCTAAGATGGTGCTGAGCATCCTTTGCGTGCCTTATTCCCCATTTCAGGTGTTTAATGTAGATCAATTCAGACATATGTCTCCATCTAGTCGCGCCGTGTACAATCTCCTAAGCATGTCTTGGTAACGATAAAATTTTCGTACTTAGCACCTAATGTACAGTGTACCCGCGTCGTAAAGAGTTTCATTCTTCTTCTTACGTGTTGATGTATTTTTTTTGTTTCTAGTATTCTACGATATCAAAGGACGACCTTACGAAGCTCCAGCAGAGATACGAAGAGCTGTTGGCACTGCTCCGTCCCAACGCCATCGGAATTGTCGACGGATTCGACATTAGGGATGAGGTAACTATAATTACAAAACTCTTTTGGCCACTTGAGTCAGTCCAGTTCTAGCCTTAACGTGTTAATGCTTTGACCACCATTTTTACTGAAAACCAGGTGGGAGTGATAATCCTCGATTGGTAATCTATGCGCTTTGCAACCCAACAACATTGGGTCTAAGAATCCGTCCCGCACCATTTGCCTTATTTTCATTAGTTATGAGCGGATTTCCATCGCTCTGTATCTTTTTTGTTCTTCTCTATCTTTTCTCATTTCTATCGATTTTTATCTGTATTGAGGGGCGTCGGTGGTCCCAGTTGTTATCCATAGATAGCTGTCAATAAGCCACGACCAGACAAACTTTGTCACTAGAATTCGATAGCAAACAGGTGGGAAAGTGTTCAAACTATCCTGCCAACTTATCCATGACTTCAACGTTTGTGATGAGATTGATGATGACATCATCAAATTCCAGATCCTAAACTCAGCTCTGGGAGCATACGACGGTCGTGTGTACGAGCGTTTGATGGAAGAGGCCCTCAAGAGCCCCCTCAACGCGGAGCCAGTCAACGAAAGCTTCCAGAAGTACCTCAAGCCGCTGATGATGAGCGCTAAGCTGTGATCATCTCTCCGACGAAGAGTGCACGTGATCATTAACCTTCAGATCACCATCGATGCCATCAGGAAGCTTACTCTTGAACAAAACTGTAGATAGCGTTGGAACTTAGGTACCCCTAATTTCAGTAGAAACTGTCAATAGCTTGGACTCTATAGATATCTTATCCTATTCTTCCTTCCTACAATCTTTTCTTCTTTATTCACTTCCTTCCTTAATTACTTTCCTTCCTTTCCTTTTCCACCTATTCTTGTAGGAAGCATAGATATATACCTAATTTGTGATACAGGAACGAGACATTTTAACAATTATTATACACTTTACAAAGTGAGATTATATTTTTTATATCTACTTACTTATTTTATAAATATGTAAGGTTTTTGTACATAGCTTTAAGTGGACAAGGAATAAAATATTTATAAGAAGTGTTAAGTTTCTTATTTATAAGGTTGATTCGCAATTTTGCTCTTGACACAGAAAATTTATATTAATAAATACAACTAAATACGCTGTCTGTTCGTTAGTTTGTATGCCTTTGACGCTTAAAAGGCTGCTAAAACATGCACGCGCCTTGTATCATGCGCTCTACGATTTATAAGGGTGGACTTCTGTGGGTCACGGGCGATGCGACTGACGCGCGTGACTGATGCGCGCGACAATAGAACACAATGGCGGCCGGAAACGGCGCCATAAAAAATCCATGTTTGTGCTGTTTTGTTACGAACTGGTACATATTACGTACACTGATTGACGATCGATGTAACTCGTTACACTGCAGTTGCTTAGTTGCTATTTCCACGTGTATTCCCTTATCAACAATAATAACAAAATCAAGAGATTAGCAATAGGTGTGTATTTTTTTCCTGCTATACCTAAATCTTATAAAAATTACAATTTCATATTTTTTTATTATATTCAGTATCATATACCCGTATACACCATTATGTAAAAACGTAGTACTAGCGCTACGTACTTGCCTATTATAACCTTTTTCTTAAATATCCTAAGTACCTACCTTAATGCCTATTAACACGCTCACTGCGTAACAGGCCGATATCGGCCGATATCGGAGGTAAAAAATTAAACGGTTCAGCAGTGAATGTGTTAAGGCAGGTACTTATACCTGATTTTTTCTCATGTAGGTAGTTATGTGTAGAAGTGGGAGAACTAGTGGGAGAACTTCCCCTTTCCGTGCTCGGGTTTCCCCTCAATTTCGTGAGGAGGGTTAGGCCATAATCCACCACGGGGGACCGGTCCGAATTGGTGGATAACATACCTACCTCCGAAATAATTCTCGGGTAGGTATATGGGTTTCCACACGATATTTTTCTTCACCGAAAAGCGAGTGATATGGTAAGTATCAAAAGATCTTTTAAATTCAATTGTGTAATTTTTCCCACCTGAATTTAGAACGAAATTCATCCGAACTATTGCTATCGCGTTCGAAAAGATTTCGTGCATCGCATCATTAAATCGCTTATGCACTTATCGATCCACAGTGCAAAAGAAGTTTTCGTTGAAGCATCGTCAGAGCCACCTTAACTTCCAAACAATTGATTTAAATTAGCATTTGTACGTATAAACAAGTATTCACACAGTTGACGCGCACGCCTACTCGAGCCAATACATTTTCTTAATAAAACTAAAACAATCCTCGATATGAGTGAAGTTAAAAATAAAACAGAAGTGAACGCGGACTTAGCGAGGGAGAGAGCAAATTGCAATTTCAAAATCGAAGAGGTGACCTTTATTCTAGATGGAGGAGAAAATAACACGATACGTCGCAGAAAAATCGGTATGTTTACCAAAGCTATTTTAAAACGCGTAATTGAGTACAATTGGATCGTTGCTGTACTCAAATATATTGGTACTGAAAATGTCTAAAACTACGCTTTAATTAAATAAACAACAGTTATTTACTTAATGGGTACTTAGGTCCTTTTCAGCAGGTATTAAAATTCAAGGCTTTACAAAAATAGATTGTGTAGGTACCTACCAACATACATAATAACAATCTTACAAGTATGAATAGCCAATTAATTTAAAAAAAAATAAAGAAGTAATAGAAGTGAATATTTTTTTAAAAGAAGTTATACAATAGCTCTGTGAACTATAACTTTTTTTGTGATGACACGCTCATACTACTGAATTAATTACTGAAATCTTAAGGAAACATCTTTATTAGAATACCAATTAATATAATTTCATATTAATTTTAGAGGATATAGCATTAAACGATGGAGCATCACTAGACAAGGTTCCAGCGGAGTGTATGACGCCTACTGAAAAATACGAGAACGCCGTGAGGAAGTCTGTACTCTACAGCAATATTGTCAAAGAAAAGCTGCTAGATTTTACTGGATTGGAATCAATTGGGTAAGAACAAAGTGGACTACTAGAAGAGAAAAGTAGAGTAGTGTACAATAGTTGTTGTTTTCTGGGATCTCCAAAAGCCAGACAAACCATACAAAATTTGACTAAAAATAAGACTTTAGGACCATATTTTCTATAACTTCTAGCAAAGCAGCTACAATTTTTTTAAATAGTGAAGTATTTTCACAAAAAAAGACACATTTCAAGGCCATTAAAATTTCTAGCGTGAATTCACCAGTTCTTCGGCGAACAGCTGATGCTTTCTTCAAGGAGATCTCGCCGTTCCTCCTCCACCTGGGCATGTTCGTCCCCACGATCATGGGTCAATGCACCGCGGAGCAGCAGGCCCTCTGGCTCCCGCGCGCATTGGACATGCAAATCATCGGGACCTATGCCCAGGTACACACACCTGCATTGTATTAATTCCTTCCATTGAATCAGCTTCATTATAAATTGTAATGAATCGATTGTCTAAATAAATGTTTTTAGGTACCCAATAGGTGACTTGATCTAATTATTTGTTTTTGACGACAAACATTTTTAGTACTTATAAATTTTTAGGTGACGAAATCGCTTATTGCCTCTACAAGGCACATTTGTAAGTTTGTAGTCTCCAATGTTCATTTATACTCGTATCAATAAAGCTATTCAGTAAATCTTTACCAAATCTTACAATCTTTGTTTGTTTGTCCCCTACTATGTTAGTTTATCTGTTATAATTTCCCGTGTTCATTGGATCCTCTTAAAAAACTGAGTCCATTTATCTCTATTTAACTATTTCGATAGACGGAGCTCGGCCACGGGACGTTCATCAGAGGCCTAGAGACGACGGCCACGTATGACTCCGATACTGAAGAGTTTGTGCTGCACAGCCCCACCCTTACCTCTTACAAATGGTGGGCAGGTGGATGTAAGTACATCGGTATCCCTTATATCTACTTGAAGAGGACGGTCTTATTTTGGACCTTTTTGGACTGAGTCCTTTAGGGGGTCTGTTTTATAGGTTTATCTGGGCATATGAGACTTTAGAGCCGATGGCTTAGGGTGACGAGCGCAGTGCAGTGCCACGCAGGATTATGCAATGGCTGTGACTGTCATGGGCAGGCGTAGCGCTTACCATCAGGTGAACGACTTGCTCGTCTCGTCACCCAGTCAAATAAAAAAAAAGGTCGCTCGTGTTGATAAAATTTCTTGCTTTCGCAGGCGCTGAATTAGTTATTTTCCTATGTTCTTTATTTACAGGATTAGTCTGTTTCCTCATATGGATATGTGGAGTTCTCGTCAGTCTTGACCAGAATAATAAGTATAAACTTCGGTTTTCAGTGGGTCAAACAGTAAACTACTGCATAGTGGTAGCTCAGCTGATCACCAAAGGGGAATGTCATGGGGTGCACCCCTTCATAGTCCAAGTTCGAGATGAGAAGACTCACATGCCCATGCCAGGTGTCAAAGTGGGAGACATTGGGCCCAAGATGGGTTTCAACACGGCCAACAACGGGTTCCTTGGCTTCCAGCATTATAGAATACCTAGAGAGCATTTGATGATGAAAAATGCTCAAGTTTTACAGGTGAGAAGAACTCCACGATCCTACTTAATTCTTCGATAATCTACACACGTTGTAGCATGGCAGTATGGATACGTACGACTCGCATGAGCATCCGTAATAATAGGTACATGAGTGCTATTGAGTTGAATGACCATTAAGTAACTCGATTGTACCAAGCTATAGACAATCGTATAGGTATTGAAATGTGCATATAAACGGTCATTGCTCTTCACTGCATGTGGACAGATGCGTCTGTAAGTGAAATTGAGAGTTATAATGGAGTCTCCATTTTTGCGTGCGTGAACCTAAATTGGATAACAACATGATTGGCGACTTCCTTTTGCCTCCCATTAGGTACCTTCCTCCAGTAACTGATAGTAGTAATACCTCGATGAATTGCCCGCTCGAATATTGTTATTTTAACACATGGCAACCAATGATATATGTACGGTATTATGCTGTAATTCATTTGATGGCCTGTTTCCAGGATGGGACGTACGTAAAAACTGCCAGGCATGGCAAGCTGACGTACGGAACCATGGTGTTTGTCAGAGTGATGCTGGTCAACGAAGTGGCCTTCAACCTGGCTAAAGCTATCACGATAGCAGTGCGGTATTCTGCTGTAAGAAGACAGTCGGAGATTCGGTCAGGGTGTGTACAACATTTATCTATGAGCTTAGGAACGATTCCAATTTGAAGAGGATATGAAGTCATGTCTTTAAATATATGAAATTATTTTTTTGTATGAACATCCTAGTTGATGATTCTGTAAAACCAGAGGCTGTCACTAAATAGTGCCAGGCTCTGGTTTTCTGATTTAAATGATTTCATTTGACAAGCAGCACACCGATGGTTAAATTTCAGGCTCGAAGATTTTAGTAATGTTATGGAGGACGAAATTATCATGATTTCATCAACTAGGTACCTGTTCCACAGCCATTTTCATCACATGATACCATCTCCGTACACATTCCAGGCAGCCGGAGCCCCAGATCCTGGACTACGTGACGCAGCAGCACAAGCTGTTCATCTGCATTGCAACGGCGCATGCGTTCCAATTAAGCGCAGATTGGTTGTGGCAGACTTTTTCTGCTGTGCTGACAGATATGCGGCACGGGAAAACTGACAGTTTGCCAGAGGTGAGAACCACACCCATTAAAGTTGACGATGACGCTAAAACTTCATCTTATTTCTTGTACTGTTCAGTGAAGAAACGAGGAGATTGTTCGTCTGATGCCAGTTGGTAAGAATTGCAATGCCACCATAGATTTCTGTGAGTGCCACCTGGAAATGTGTATTACGAAATTTCGATTAGCCATCGTTTACAATTACCTACTAAAATATTGCATGGAAGTTGCTCTAGGCAGATTGCCAATGGGTAGAGATTTAGTATAATTGCATTAAGTAAAATCGAATCCGCGTGTTTGTTGATATCCCTTTTAAATCTTGTTCACCTTGCAATACCCTTACTCTAATCTACTAAGGTAGAAAAACATTTTTATTGACACATAATAAATAAAAAAAATCCTTCGATAAGATATTATCAATGCATTATGACGCCAAAGTTCATGCAATTCGGAGTTGTTGCTATCTCTGGGAAATTATGAGTACCTTAAGTTCGATAAAACCAACCTTCGTTCACTTTTAGCCAAGTATCTAATTTTTCAATATATTACAATACACCACTTCACTACATCGTCGCATAGATGTATCAATCATGTACCATAATTAATTTTGTGGAGGTAGCTAAAGTAGAAACCCCCGTTGCAGCTACACGCACTAGCCAGCTGCCTCAAAGCGGTCAGCACGTCAGACTCAGCAGCCTTCATAGAGCAGTGCCGGTTGGCATGCGGTGGCCACGGCTACATGATGTCTTCCAACCTTCCGCACCTATACTCCTTCGTGACAGCCACCAGGACATATGAGGGAGATTACACGGTGCTGCTGCTGCAGACTGCAAGGTGAGAATGTTCAAAAGAAGGAAAACAACACGAAAACTACAGCTACTCAAAATCCAGATTCTGATCATGATCGCTATAATTTAATCACGATCAAGACGTCTAGGATTGCGTAGATCAAGATGTAGATTAAAGTGATCTAGATAACAGAAATTTACGAAAGCAGTTCCAATTCGCTAGTTTCTATGTGAAAACGAAAATGGCATAATGTTGAATATGTATTGACGTCCTCTGAAAGTGATCAACGCCTGACACGCGCCGCGGATCTTCTTTCGTGAGACGGACATAATATAATTGTAGGGGAGGTAATGAAGAAACCAATAGAAAGATAGATTTTTTGAAAATGTCGCGGACGAGGAGGGTGTACGTGCGCTTTGTCTTGTCAACATCGACGACTACTCGTGGACAGCGGTCTCGGCCCGCGTTGCGCGCCCGCGCTCCCCTGCCCTGCGCCCACCTTCTTCACTCCCGCGCATCCTAACAAACTCCTCGAACGTACATAGTTTATTAGATATTAAAAAAAAGGTACAAATAAAATGTATATAATAGGTGAGCATATAGGTAGGTTCCCACGGCTAACATCCCCCACCCCAGTGCGTCAGCACTCATCCTCCGTTGGGATTCGAGCGATGCGTGCAGCTGACCGACGCAACATACCAGTCTTAGTTTTTATATCAAGGACTCTTATGCGTCCGTCTCTGCCTGCCATTACTGCCTGCACGCGTCCGCGCGGCCAGACATTCCGCGGAGAATCAGGATCGACGATTAACACAAGGTCACCCACTTTCAAGGGCGTTTGTTCCTGATGCCATTTGGTTCTAGGTCGCATATCTGGTAGTACCTCCCTCACCCAGCGCTTCCAAAACAAATCTAGGAGTCTTTGGGAGATGCGCCATTGTTTTCGTAGGTATGTATCTGACTCATCGTATGTGCCAATCGTAGGTAGGTTAGATGAAGAGCCAAGAAGAAAATGATTAGGCGTCAGTGACTCATCGGTATGCGGTTCGACGCTCACGTGGGTCAGCGGACGGCTGTTCACCATGTGTTCCACCTCTGCCAGCAGGGTATTTAGAACCTCATCGCGGGGTGCTCGTTCCTTCAGAACGACCTTCAGTGAATTTTTTACACAACGTATTAGGCGTTCCCACGCCCCACCCCAATGTGGGCTGGCAGGCGGAGAGAAAGTCCATGTAGTGCCGTAGTTAGCAGCTTCTCCTTTTAGCGTATCTTCATCCAGTTCGCTTATCGACTTTCTAATTTCATTTAGACTCCCTCTCAGGTTAGTCCCGTTATCCGAGTAAATATGTTGCGGCCACCCTCTCCTTGCTGCCATGCGACGCAAAGCCATAATGAATGCGTCAGAGGTAAGTTTCGATACTACTTCAATATGTATGGCTCTGACAGTCAGGCAAGTGAATAGAACGCCATATCTTTTCTCTCGTCGCCTGTACTGCACTGTCACCTCCATGGGCCCAAAAAGATCCACTCCACAGAACGTGAACGGGCGTTGATTATAAGCCATTCTGGCCTCAGGTAAGTTCCCCATTCTGGGTGGTTGCGGCTGTGCTTTTCTTATTCTACAAAACATGCATTTTGAGGTCACATGTTTAATTGTAGGTCTCAAACGTATAATCCAATAGTGTTGTTTCAGATTATTTACCAGAACTTCCTGGTTTCCGTGGGCGGCCTTCACGTGGTGGTGCTTGACTATCAACTGAGCGACGTAGTTGCGGCCGTCAAGTATTATTGGATATTTGGTTTCAGGTGGTATTCCAGGTGCCTGGTCGATACGGCTTCCAACGCGTAAAACTCCGTACTCATCAATCACAGGAGTTAAGGTGAGTAACTTGCTTTTTCGATCTAATGATTTTTTCTGTTTCAGGTGTTCCAGGTCTTCGGTGAATGTCTGGCTCTGGGAGTGCTTGATCAACAGACGTTCTGCTCTCCTCATCATATCACCATCGATTGCACTGGTAAGTTTTTTGCATTTATCAATAAATAATAATACCATACAAGTACTTTTCAGGAGGCGTAGCCAAGAAGAAAATCTCTCGGGTTCCGGCACAGCAGGTGAGTACTTCTCAGTGACGACGAGAGTAACCCGTTCCAGGACATCGGTACTGACTTCCGGTTGTACATCTGCTGGCCATGTCTCTGTTCCCTTGTACAAAAACTCTGGTCCATATAACCACTCATTTTGTAGCATATCTAATTCACAGGTATCTCTCGTGGCGATGTCAGCTATATTCATTTTAGTAGGTATGAAGTGCCATTCCTTTATTTGTGTCAACTCGTCAATTTCACCAAGCCGGTGCGCCACAAACGCTTTATAATCTCGTGCATTGTTCCTAATCCAGTATAGAACCGTTGACGAGTCGCACCAGAAATACCTTTCTTGTGGTAACATATGTCTGTGTTCTTTTGTTATAGTATCTGCAAGCCGAGCAGCAAGGAGCGCCGCCTGCAGTTCTAACCGTGGTACAGACGTATGTTTTAGTGGTGCTACTCTGCACTTACTCGAAATGAACGCTAATTTAGTTTGAGCGTCATTATCTTGCCAGCGCCAGAATGCTACGGCGGCCATAGCGTACGTTGAGCTATCGCTGAAGATATGTAGTTGTAGGTTTGTATAATTTAACCTCGTAGCGGAGGCAAGCGCGCGTGATTCATTTGTAATAACAGGCTGCCGCTGCGCGTGTGCCGACGGCCCGCTATCCGGTGCATTCGGTGCAAATATCACCGTCTCGCTCCTGCGTACGCTCGCATGATAACAACGAGGTAATCGTATACGGCCGACGTTTTTTAGAAGTTTTAGCCAATTTAACCATTTGTTATTTACGCTGTCTGGTATTTCGTCATCCCAGCATAAATTAATCTTCCACATTTGTTGTAATAGTATTTTAGCTTTGATCGTGAATGGTGACAGGAATCCGTAGACGTCAAATATTGACATTATCAATCGTAACATTTCCCTTTTCGTAGGACGTTTCAGGCCATTTATTATGTTTTCAGGAATTCGTTTGAAAGAGGTATCGAATCCCAAAGTATCTTCTTTCGGGTACCAGATTAATCCAAGAGTTCGTTCTCCAGCTTCCTGCTGGCCGACTTTAAAACGTACTGCAGTAGAACATAGGGTTTCTTTTGGTAAGTTTTCTAACACGGTCGCGCTGTTACTATTCCAGTTTCTTATTTCAAACCCTCCGCATTTATGGATGTATGCAATTTCTTTTGTTAATCGCAACGCTGTTGACTCATCTTCTAAACTGTCTATATAATCATCCATATAATGCTCATTACAGATTGCATTTACTGCTGCGGGGTGAGTTGTTTCGAATCTTTTAGCATTTTTATTCTTTATAAATTGTGCAATAAACGGCGACGAATTCGAACCAAAGATTAATGACGTCATCGCATATGTCTTTACAGGATCATCTGGTGAATCTCTCCACAAGAAGCGTAGTGCGTTTTGGTCTTCACTTTGTATTTTAATTCTCAGGAACATATCACGGATATCACCGGTCACAGCCACTCTGCTTTCACGGAATCTCAACATGATACCGTATAATGATACAAGTAAGTCAGGTCCGGTAAGTATATAATCATTTAACGAGAAATTATGACTCTTCGCCGCAGCGTCAAAAACTAACCGCAGTTTCTTCTTATTGGGGTTGTCCACGCCGAAGTGAGGAAGATACCATGACTTTGGCGTGGTTTGGACATCGGTCAATTCTCGTGCGTAGTCATTATTTAGTAGATGGTATATTCTCTCTTTGTATCTATTCGCGTAACTCTCACATTTCTTTAGTTTTCTTTCAACTCCTTTTAGTCTGTTCAAGGCGGTAGTATATGACTCTGGCATCTTGCAACTTTCATCTTTCCACGGTAGGCCGATGTACCAGTTGCCGTCCTTCAGGACAGAAGTTCTTTCGAGGTGGGCTATTGCTCGTTCATCTTCTGTGTTTAGACGACGTTTTCCTGATATGCCCATAGCTTCTATTGAAAACGAGCGGCGGACTTCCTCATGTAAGTCGTCCATTATGCATTTCGTTTTTATTTGAGATTCATCGGCTTCAGTTAAAAACAAAGTTGAATGCTTGCTTCGACAGTTTACGTTCAAGGACGTGCGGCCATGTAAACACCAACCCAGCGGAGTGCGAGTTAGGTACGGTTCGGTAGGATTGCCTCGAATAACTTCCAGAGGCAATAACAAATAGTAGTTATCTTGTCCTATTAGTATTTCCGGTTTGCAATGTCCAAAACATAATTTGTGTTTTATATTATTAATTTCATCACTGCGCTTTAATTTGTCGAGCGATATAAATTGCCTAGGTAAGTTAAGTCCTTTGGTAGTACGTGCTTGCAATGTAAACATCGTACCGTCGCTGTTCGACACTCTTAAGTCCACTATTTCACTATCACACACAAGTTCGCTACCGTCCCATGCGCTACGCACTTTTAATGTTTGTTTACGTCCGCGTATACCTAACTTCACCATTAGTTCATCACTAGCTATTGTCACAGTGGAACCATCGTCGAGTAAGGCCACCGTGCTAATAGTTCCGTAAGGTCCATGTATATTTATAGGCACTGTCTTTAGTAACACTTGACTATAACTGTCATCGTTAATATGGGTGACAGCCTCGCTAGGCAGCACCGAAGCCGACGCCGACGCCGCAGGAGTTGCCGCAACGGACGGTTGACACTGCTCATTACCGCGCCCATCAGGGAAATGCAGAAGTTGATGGTGCGATTGTCCACAGTTATCCTTATCACACACCGGCGCTGAGCAAGCGTCACGGTTATGACGCGACACTAGACACTTATAGCATAGACCGTTACGTTTTATAAACTGCCATCTGTCCTTACGCAACGCTTTTTTAAACTTTTTACAGTCTATTATTTTGTGTTTATTTATTTTACAAAAGCGGCACTTATCGTCACCAATGTTACTGTCCGAAGAGTTTTGCACTAGCACCGTATGAGTTCTGTCTACTTTATCACTTTGTTTACGTTTGTAGTCACTGGGATTGTATATTATATTCACTGATGTTTTTGATATTTTTATAGCTTCTTGGTTTAAAAACTCGGATAATATCACAAGTTTAGGCTTATCTCCGCTGCTGATGATTGGATAACTGTAATCTGCCCATTTTGAGATGAGCACTGTAGGTAATTTAGACAGGATAATCGATATAACGGTTGTTCCTTTCAGGTACTCATCTTGACCAATAGCAAGCACAGCAGCGACATAGTTCTTTACTTTCACAGAGAACGTTACTATTTCTTTGTGATATTCTTGGGCCATCGGTTGAAGCTTGTTGATCTCGTACACAATTTTAGCTATGATAATATCTGGATTTCCAAATTGTAGCTCCAGCGTAGACATCACAACATCCGGTGACGTAGCACTAATTAACAGTGCTGTTACAGCATTTTTGGCTGCTCCATGTAAACATTTCCGTAGTCTCCATAAGTTTTCCTGATTGCTGAAGTTACACACTTTTGTTGATTCTTCGTATGCTTGCTTGAACTGCAGCCAATCCAACGGGTCACCTTCAAAACCAGGTAAGTCTTTAGGTGTACTCAATCGGCTCAGCATATGAGCATGCGATCCGTTAGCTGTGGTAGCAGCGGCCAGATCTTTAAGAGCGCTTGCCAACATGTGAACTGTTCCATCAGTGCCACCTCGGGCAGCTGATTGCTGCGCCAGCGACGGTAGCGGAGGGTCAAGGTTGCCCAGTTTTGTATCCTGCGGCTCGGCAGCCTCTGCCTCTAGTTCGCGATGACTTCGTTCTAGCCACTTCTCCACTTCAACTTTAGTATGATCTCCTTCTTCTCTTCCTTCCGATTGTGAACTGTATTCTTCTTTTTCTAGCTCGGCCAACTCGGCCGCCAACCTTTTGTCTATTATTTCCATTTGTATTTTTGCTTTGGCTTCTGCTGCTTCTAATTCCAGTCTTTTCTTTCTAGCTAACACTGATGATGTTGCGGACTTTGAACGAGATTTCGACTTTGATATTTTTTCTGACTTTGAGGGTAGACCTTTTCCACTTTGTTCGGCCAGAAATATAGGGTTTTCGACTTGTTTTGGGTCCTTTTTTCCCTCATCACGATCACTTTTAGTGTTTGGTTGCCTGGAATCATCTTGAACAGCAGTGTCCAAGCCTTCAGCACCCTTAGACATTTCGCCATAAAGTTCTTTGTTTTTCTTCGCTGTGCTCCGTGTATTCACCATAGCTCGCGATTTCGGTGGAGTATGAAACATCCAGCAGATTCGGCTCGAAGACCAGATTGTAGGGGAGGTAATGAAGAAACCAATAGAAAGATAGATTTTTTGAAAATGTCGCGGACGAGGAGGGTGTACGTGCGCTTTGTCTTGTCAACATCGACGACTACTCGTGGACAGCGGTCTCGGCCCGCGTTGCGCGCCCGCGCTCCCCTGCCCTGCGCCCACCTTCTTCACTCCCGCGCATCCTAACAAACTCCTCGAACGTACATAGTTTATTAGATATTAAAAAAAAGGTACAAATAAAATGTATATAATAGGTGAGCATATAGGTAGGTTCCCACGGCTAACAATAATTATAATTAAAAAAAACATTTTTTTTATAGGTTCCTAATAAAAGCTTGGGATCAGGCAGAAGCTGGAAGCCCCGTGACGCCGACTGTGTCGTATTTATTAGATGCTTTCCAACCAACTCAACCGCCTTGGGACAGTTGTCCTGATGGAATCATCAGAGCTTTCCAGTCCGTTGCTGCGGGGTAAATATCTATACATTGCTATAAGCAAAATCAAATCTGATTTTACGTGCATTATAGTATATACCGCTAGCTAGCTAGTTGGTATTAAGGACATCGCCTTAGGGTGAAAGTTTTCGAGATCTGCATTGCAATCAGGATCACGGAAACCAAATCAAGGATCGCATAGATCATAATCCAGACCTATCGTGTCTTACACAATGGCGGTGGCGGAGGCTATACAAATAAATAAATGCTGTATTCTCTTGATATAGGTATTGACCTAAACCTTGATTTTTTCTTTATTATACCCTTTCTTTATTTAGAAAAATTTCATCATGCGTAAGAAATATAAGGAAACGTGTCAAAACTGGCATGACATACGAAGATGCGTGGGAAATGACGACGATACAACTTGTCGATGCTGCTGAGGTGAGAATCATACATTTTTATTAGTTTGGATTTATACTAACTGTTCTTTCTCGCTTTTCGGTGAAGGAAAACATCGTGAGGAAACCCACATACCTACCTGAGAATTATTTCGGAGGTAGGTATGTTATCCACCAATCCGGATTTGGCCCCCGTGGTGGAATATGGCCTAACCCTCCTCACGAAAATGAGGAGAGACCCGTGCCCAGCAGTGGGACGTTATGGGTTGATGATGAACTGTTCTTACTGTTCCGGACCGGAACCCGTTGTGGATAATGGCCTAACCCTCCTCACGAAAGTGAGGGGGGACACGAGCTCAGCAATGGGATGATATGAGTTGATGATGATGATGATGATGATGATGATGATGATGAACTGTTCTTAACTCGCGACTTTGCCTAAGTGGCGGTGTGATCGAAGTTGATAAACATACCTTATTGATTTAGCTTGGTGCCAGATTCTCTACTTGGGGGTGGTACCAGTGTACCTTGTTCCTTGTTGGTAGAACACAGGTTGTTTTCTACCACCAAGGAACCATACCCCACCACCACTCTACGACATCACCACATTATTAAAGTTACCGTCATCTGGCGTGTTTTTCACAGGCACATTGCCGAGCTGTCATTTGCAACACGTACAGAAAAGAAATGGCCCGGTTGACCACCACCTCGGCACCAGATGTCAAAGCTGTCATGGAACAGCTGTCAAAATTATACCTGGTGTATTGGGCATTGGAGAAGACAGGCGATCTTTTGAGGGTAAGGATTTGTTTTTAGGAGCCATTTAGGTTTATTTTTTATATTACTGAGCAACATGACTTATGGTCATTCACTAGATGGTAAACGCCCATAGCAGTTGCAGTGCTACGCGAATCTTTGCTTTGCAAAATTTCATGTGGTACTGCACTGTACCTACCCGAGAATTATTTCGGAGGTAGGTATGTTATCCACCAATCCGGACTGGGCCCCTGTGGTGGATTATGGCCTTACCCTCCTCACGAAAGTGCCCACCCGTGCCCAGCACTGGGACGTTATGGGTTGATGATGATGATGATGACTGCACTGTGCTCGTCATCCTGAGACCATTGGTTAAAGGTCGCTAGTTTTTCATTTTTTCTGGAAACATCACAGTAATGTTTGCACTCACTGTTTGACGAATGAAAATCTCAAGGAGGTGGACGTCTCTTGTAAAAGTGCCTTATAACCACTTGTAGTGTTACGACGTTGACATTTTATATTCATGTTTATTTATTGTTTTGTTTCCACATGGACATTCTTAGGTCTTAAGATAATACAGTTTAGAATCTTATAACATATAACCTTGATGGACACTACAGAATTATTGCTATAAGGGTAGGACACATTATTTAACAAACAACAGTATACAAAAATAAGACAACAAGAAAGACCGAAAAGAAAAAATAAAAAGTACTATTATGATGTACTACGATTAAGATTTCCTAATATTTCAGTACTGCTCGACATCTGGAGATGACATTATAAGTCTTCAGCACCAGTATGAGGAGCTGCTGTTGCTGATCCGCCCCAACGCGGTGGGGCTCGTCGATGCCTTCGACCTTCGAGACGAGGTGAGGATGTCATGTCATGTCATTAACATCGTATTTACTGAGAGGTGCGGAAAGGAGTGATCAAGGTTTATCGCAGGCTCATGATACCTTATCAAGTCGCCTATTATGTATTTAGGCACATATTAAAACTAGATATACGGTTATCAATGATAACGGAATATTGTACTTTTGATATGGGGTCGAAAACAACAGCCGCTTATCATGTTGGCCCCACATCATGGTTCAATTACATTTTTAAGCATTTGAATACTTATGATAAGTCTGATTTTGAATACTTGGGACATCCACGCCCGCCGCGACCGCCGTTGTCGCGTCCGTTGGTGGGTCGGCCAGAGCGGTCGTGTGGAGTCGGTTGTATTGGATGTATCGTTTCCATTTTGATTAACTTTTATATTCCATGTCTTAGCTGGTACCGACCTCAAAAAAAATTATCTTAATTTGTTACTACTTATAATTTCGTTTTGTTGGTTAATTTCGTTAAAAATATAGATTATGTACAATACAGTTAATTTCTTTTTCAATTCGATAGTAGTTTTTTCATATAGTTTAAACTCTTTTTCATTGCACACCACTGTTATTTAAATAGGATCCTGGCTCGTTTCTAGGACTCAGAATCAGGGACTAGAAAAACAGAGTAGAACAGAGAAGACACAAATACCATAACCCAGAGCAAAAACCTACGGTTCCCATAAATATATGCTCTGTGTGAGAATCAAACCTATGCAGCCTCATGCTTCACAGTTGGCTCATCACCAGCAACGCCAAGGAAGCTGTCACTTGTGAAAACATCTCTCCATGTCATTAAACTCTACCTTTCCACAGGTATTGAATTCGACCCTGGGAGCTTACGACGGACGTGTGTACGAACGCCTCATGGAAGAGGCCCTGAAATCTCCCCTTAACGCGGAGCCTGTCAATCGGAGCTTCCACCAGCACCTCAAGCCGATGATGCAAGGGAAACTGTGATACTCTCGAAGCG
The DNA here is from genome assembly GCA_912999815.1 of Campaea margaritaria. Classification (NCBI taxonomy): domain Eukaryota; kingdom Metazoa; phylum Arthropoda; class Insecta; order Lepidoptera; family Geometridae; genus Campaea; species Campaea margaritaria. The sequence goes on along the minus strand of OU538789.1, from coordinate 11,986,544 downwards.
CTACCCACCGTACTCTTAACACCATTACATAATTAATCATCATCATCATCGTCATTAAGTCATTTTCATTTATTATATTATTCTTTACTAGGAACAAAAAGCCAAATGTAGGTAAACCTACTTATAGTAAAATTATGGAAGAGAAAACTATTTAAAATATATTTATTACGAAATTAAAAAAACAGTCGATAACCTTGTGTTTCCTTTATACCTACACTAAAAAACTTTGGAAAAACCACGCTATCCAAAGAATAAACACTACTTCTTCCAAGCGACAATAATTGCGATAACAATTGTGATCAAAGTCCAAACGCTGCTATTGTGTGATCATAAATAATAGATTTAGTAGATCTAGCCAACCAGGAGCATTACGTAAGTCGCAAGAAACGATCCACCTTTCTTATACCTTAACTTCATAAGTCAAGTTCATCCATTTTCAACCGGCAACCGTATCGACGTTTTATTATAAAACAAAATACGAACGATAACCTAAAAATCCATCTACGCAATCTAACTACTGAATAACTGTGCTGCGAGCTGTGTGTATGCTGTGCGGCGTAGGTAACTACATACTTGCTAATATGAAAAGTCTGTATTTAATTTCTATTACATGTATTAAAAAACAATCTTATAGACTCAAAACAAGCTTCTGACCAAGTATAAATAACTGAACGGATTGCAATTCAATAACATACAAGGACAAAGAATGAACACAAAACACACAATGCTCTAAGCACATAATAAATTAGACGATTAGAAACTATGAAAAATTGTTGTAATAAAATTTACCTACCACTGTGAAAGAAGTCACAGACAACAGTTAGTATAGTTTATATACGTGTACGTCATGAGTTAAGTAAATAAATAACACAGATATCAGAGTCAAAGTCCTTAGTGCGAAACGGGGCAGAAAATAATTCACACATTCCATATTACATGTTACGCGCAACACGCGTCGTAGATACTTACTGATTATCTATTCATTTGTCCTACTTGTAAATAGTTGCTACAATGGTGGTCGTGAAAGTGAATGAAGATTTACAGAAAGAACGGAACAAGTGTGACTTTCATGTGGAGGAACTAACCAACTTTTTGGATGGAGGTGCTAATTTAACTGTGAGCAGGAGAAAAATTGGTAAATATTGAATTACATGAAACAGTTTTCGAAAAAGTGTTGTTATGTAAGATTTTTGTAAAAAAGGACTAGATTTTCAGGTTCAAGGTTGCCACTAGGCTTGACGAATTACAACACTTCCTATATTACAGTTATAACAACAAAACGTATTCTATTATATCCATAAACCTAGTTTCCAAAGAGCTGTCAAAATAATATTATATTTCTGTAAGCAATCCGAAGATCGAACTAACAGAATCCAATCTATCAGGCGTTACAAGAAAAACTACAGTAAAATTACTTCAGCTTCAACAAAAAATCTGACGACAAGTCCCTTTCAGGGTCGGGGTGTTCCAGTAACAATCCTTGTTAGAAAATCTCATTCTAGGCTTTAGCCACTTTTTTTGTAGTCACCTCCGTCTTTTTCACCATCACGTGGGCAAAGGCTGGCCAGTAAAATAATTTTCTATAAGGTATTTTGATTTTGTTATCCAGAAAGTAGCGCCCTCAGCGTCAAAGGGCTGATAGATGACGTCCCTGAGGAGTATCTCAGTCACAAAGAGAAGTATGAGAATGCCATCCGTAAAGCAATCCTATATCAAAGAACTATGGAAAAGCTGCAAGACCCCAAACAGAACGAGATGGAGAAAGTATGGTAATTACAGCTCACTAATTATTCATTACTCATTTTCAACACATAATATATGACTTACTAGCTGCGCCCCGGGGTTTCACCCGCGTAGTTCCTGTTCCCGCGGGAATATGGGGATAAAATATAGCCTATATCACTCGCTAACAATGTAGCTTTCCATTAGTGAAGTAATTTTTCAAATCGGTGCAGTGGTTTAGCCGAAACCTAACATATTCCCATACAAAGTTTCATCCCCTATTTCAAACCCTTACAATGCTTTTATCGCATTAAAAATTACCCTATGTCCTTTCACAGGCTCTAGACTATCTCTGTACCAAATTTAATTTCAATCGGTTCAGTAGTTTAGGCGTGAAAGAGCAACAGACAGACAGAGTTACTTTCGCATTTATAATATAAGTACGGATTTAGTTCTTGAAAGAAACCATACGCCTTAAGAAATTAGGAAATAATCAAAGGTAAATTCAACTACAGACAGATAACACAGTCAGACAGACAGACACAGCTACAAACAGAGAGCAGTGGTAGGCCTCTTCTGCAAGAGATCGCCTTTGCCAGATATTTATCGGCCAAATACTTATGAGCAAACATTACTGTGTTCCGGCTAGAGGGGCACCGTTTCCAGCTAAATTACTGGGCATATGAGACTTTAGAACTAATGTCTCAGGGTGACGCGCGCAGTGCAGTGACGCACAGGATTTATTAATGGTAAATTCTGGCTGACACTGTAACTGTTATAGGCGACGCGCTTACCATCAGGCGAACGACTTGATCGTCTCGTTACTTTGTAACATATAAAAAGACAATACATATACGGACACGGAATAGAGTGATTGACAGAATTGCAGCTAAAAATATAAAAATTAGAATATTTGAAGCGGCCAATTTGAAACTGTTTTCTTTTCTGTTCTAGGAAGCACTACCGCATGCAGTTACTCACGGCTGTGTTCAAGGATAACTCACCCTTTTCCTTACACTTCGTCATGTTCATACCAGCCATCATGGGCCAGGCCACGGAGGAGCAGAAAGCTTATTGGCTGAAGAGAGCCACCAATATGGAGATCATTGGAACATATGCGCAGGTAGAGAAGTAGAGATAAAATCTATGATCGCTAGGAAAGGTATCATCAGTCATTCGGTTGCGGTTCTGTAATATCGTGGGTTTGTTAGGGGTGGGAAAAATATTTCTACACTTCTTGGTGAAGGTTGCAAATGTCAATAGGAATGGCATCTAGTTAACACTGTTGGCAGGACTCAGGATAGTTTGTACGAAGAGTTCACAGCATGAGTGCAGAACTGCAGATGTTTCAGAGTGATAAGGTCAGCGTTTTTCTTTTGTTTCAATTGAGGGTACAGAGCGAAATTAATTAATTCATTCATTATAATCGGACTAAATGTAACTTGAAAATGTTTTCTGTGCTTAGGTTCAAAGGTGGATATGATTAATTTTTGTACCTTTATAATATCGTTCGTATCGTTATCTTATAGCAACAATAAACAAGTGGGCATAATATCCTTAAGTAAGTATTTAGGTGTTTTTATTTGCATGGGCATAAATTATTTGACGCAAGATAAACATCAATAACAATTTACCTGCTTTTATACCAACAGTTTTACAATTACGTCATTTGAATTTTTATATTTATGTACAAAAATATATTTATATATTGTTTGTTTGTAGACCGAACTTGGACATGGAACGTTCATTCGTGGCTTGGAGACAAGGGCAACTTATGATCCTCAAACTGAAGAGTTCATTCTGAACAGCCCTTCACTCAGCGCCTACAAATGGTGGCCTGGCGGGTGTAAGTTATTTTACTTAGTAATCATAGACATAAGGGCGTCAAAGTTTAGATGGAAAATAATATGAACTTTTTTACAGTGGGACACACCGCAAACTACTGCGTGGTGATGGCTCACCTCTACATCAAGGAGAAGAGCTGTGGGATCCAGCCGTTCATGGTCCAAATTCGTGATGAGGACACCCACATGCCCATGCCAGGTGTCAAAGTGGGCGAAATTGGGGCAAAACTTGGCTTCAACCCGGTCAACAATGGCTTCCTAGGTTTTGAGAACCACAGAATTGCGCGAGATAGAATGCTGATGAGGAATTCTCAAGTTTTGAAAGTAAGTTTAATTATTACTAGAGCTCTTACTTAATCTCGTGGTTAATGCGGATTTTTGGATTTCAAATAAAGGTAGAGCTGTAGCACATGGCACTCGTTTACAAGTCCGGTAGTGTACATTCCTTATTTTCGAATTGCCCAGTCTTAACATGTAACATGTAGGCTACTCTTCACTTCAAAATTGAACAGTAATGTTAAAACCGTTATGATCCTTTTCAGGATGGCACATTCATTTCATCGCCGAATAATAAGCTGACGTATGGCACCATGGTTTACGTCCGTGTAGTGATCGTCAACAGCATGGCCAACATGCTGGCTAGGGTTGCTACTGTGGCGGTCCGGTACTCAGCTGTGAGGCGGCAGTCGCAGTTGAAATCTAGGTACGAACCCTTTTTATCTTCTGATCTGTAATATTAGATCTACAGCCCAAAATTCAAGACTATATTAATAATTTTTGCTAAGATTTTCTTTTAGTAATGGTTGTCTGTTTTACTGTTCTCTTCAAACATTGATATTCTTATCTCAAATCAAATTGCCTTTGTTTACCATCTCAAATGGCCACAATTCATATTTTTCTCAGTTTAACTCGAGCTTAGCTTCTGTTAAGGTGAACCACAGTTCGTAAATTTAATAGCAACCCACCATTTAGGCGAAGAGCTGGGCAGTAGTTTCAACTAATAGCAGATTTCTGTACCAATCTCGTTAAAATAGTTTTCTAAACACCTCGTACATTGCTTGCAGTGAGCCAGAATCCCAGATCCTGGACTACGTGACTCAGCAGCACAAGCTGTTCATCGCGATCGCAACCAGTCACGCCTTCACTTTCACAGCATTGTGGCTGTGGGACTTGTACGGAAAGGTTAACAGTGGCTTAGCGACCGGGAACACGGATCAACTGCCGGAGGTATGGTATAGTAAACACTGGCGAGACTGGCTCTTAGGAACTGGCAGAACACCTGCAGATTTCATGATTAATGTTCTATTCGTTTTTTCAGCTCCATGCTGTAGCCTGCTGTCTGAAAGCAGTCAGTACATCGGACACGGCGACCCTCGTGGAGCGGTGCCGGATGGCGTGTGGTGGCCATGGATACATGTTGGCTTCCAATCTGCCTCAGACTTATGGCCTCGCCACTGCCGCCTGCACTTACGAGGGCGAAAACACGGTGTTGATGCTTCAGACTGCTAGGTGGGTTCCAGTTGGTATAATAGGCTTTTTTGTATTTGAGTGCAAGGTTGATTTCCTGATGGGTAAACAGTGCCACTTAGAAGTTTGGATTGCAGTATCTTAAGTGCACTGCGCTTGTCACTCGAGTAGCTGGTAGTAGTTCATGTGTGCTATGCTACAGTAGTTGCTAAGTCCACTTTTCGTTTGCAGGTCTCTAGTCAAAGCCTGGGAACAGGCAGTTAATGGTAAACCTGTATCCCCGACCATGGCCTATTTAACCGAGAAAACTTCTCCTGGAAAATGGGATGGATCCATTGAATGCATCGTAAAGAGCTTCCAACGAGTAGCTGCTGGGTGAGTGTTTCAATTTTTTTATCGGTTATGGGATCTTTTGACCTATATTTTGGGTCGGTTATAGGATATTTCACATTGCCGACGTAATTGATCATAGTGAAAACGTTCGGATTGCGATGGATGTTTAATATTTATATTTCCAACCTCTGTCTCAACCAAAAGTTGACATCTAAAAGATTTGTTCTAACATTCAAACTCATGCGAACTTGAGGAGTTGGATTAGTTTCCAAAGTCAATAGTAAATGGTGACTTTATATCTTCTTTCTAGAAAACTATCTTCAGCCGTGACCAGCATGCAGAAATACGTCGAATCAGGACTATCACCTGAAGATGCATGGAACAAAACCTCAGTCCAGCTGGTAGCGGCATCTGAGGTACTGGATCCCATGATAAGAAAAGAAAAGAATACCTCTCTAGGGAATAGGATTAAAGATAAAGAGAATCTTCATAATAAACAAAAAAAGATCACAGGAATAAACAATAATAATACATCATAGACATTTAAAAAAAAAACTGCGTTGTGGTTTTGCTGAGCACAGCATTATGCTGAGCTCAGGCCTTGTCTGACATCACTGCGCGCCGGCTATCTGCGTACACTATTATGTTCATCGTGTGTTTTCATTTTCTTGTCTTGTCTCTAAATAAGTACGTTGTTCGCTGTTGTGTGCGGTTGTGTCAGAATAAATGTTTTTCTTTCTTTTCTTTTCTTTATTTAGAAATAATGTAATACGATAAGCAATAGCCTTACAATTATGCTTTACCATTTATCATAAACGAAAGCTGATTTAGTTTTAAAAACTAGATACCTTTTATTTCAGGCGCATTGCCGAGCCTTTATTTTAACGACATACAAAGCCGAAGTGGAAGCAAAAGGTGCCACGTTGTCAGCACCCCTGAAACGGGTCCTGAACATGCTTGTGGAACTTTACGGCATCTACTGGTCGCTGGAGAAACTTGGAGATTTACTGCTGGTAAGTAGAAACCGTAGAAGTAGTCCGCATCTGCCAGTCCCTTGTGGTGGATTGTGGTGTACGGATATAGGTGCGGACGGCGGACATTTGCAGAAGTCTGCCTGGGGAAGTACCACCCTTTTGCCAGATATTTTTCCGCCAAGCAGTAGTGTGTTAATGTTTTTAAGCGAGCTACCAGTTTCAGTAGATAATAATCAAATTAAAATTGTTTTATGATATCTATTATCTGTAAGTATGATGTAACGATAAATAGGTTATGATGAATACCTCAAAGTCCAAGGACATGTGGTATCCACCTATCCACACTGCACCAGCAGTTGCAACGCATGAGTTGAGATGAGCGTATCGTATGGTTGCGGGTTTGAGTTCTGCGCAGGGAAAAGTAAAATGTAAAGTACAGGGTTTGACTATATATCCTTCTAGTATCTGATTCCCTAGTTACAGTCAGGGAACAAGAACTATTAATTTTTTTTAAATCAATATTATTATGATTATTTACATCTCATCTTTCATCATTAAAATATGATAATGATAATGATAATATTCCTTCTTTTTTTTATTGTTATAAATAGGTTCGCGTTTGACCACTACCCCACAATCACGTTTTCTCACTATCTCTCCTATCTCTTCATTTCAGTATACTGGTATCTCGGGATCCGATGTCACGCAGCTGCAGCGGACGTACGAAGACCTCCTAGAGAAAATACGACCTAATGCCGTGGGGCTGGTCGACGCATTCGATTACAGAGACGAAGTGGGTATCAAATTGCAAAACTCAATCCTTTTAGTTTGTACTAACAGATATTTTTGTTGACCAGAATCAGCGGCCTTATTGTGTGCGGGGTCTGTATCATAAAACATTTCAGATCTTGAACTCGGCCCTGGGCGCGTACGACGGTCGTGTGTACGAGCGCCTGATGGCGGAGGCGCTGAAGAGCCCGCTCAACGCGGAGCCAGTCAACCGGAGCTTCCACCAGTACCTCAAGCCGTTCATGCAGGGCAAGTTGTGATACTCTACATGTACCTTTAGAATTATTAAAGAACTGAGAGGACAGTATTCCATTCTTATTTTATTTGAAATGTGTAAGACGTTGCATCTAATTGGGTTAGCTCGCGTTGTTTTTGTTTCGGATGAAGAAATTTCACGTTATTCATAAAAGCTCTTCATCCCAAAAATGAATTATAATTATAAAACGTGCGTGATGCCGCCGAGCCATACCGCCAGTGTATACTGAAATGTTTTAATACTTGAATGTTTTGAAGAAAAAGAACGTCCAATTTTTTATTACAAATATTGTTTATTTTTTTATATTTTTTGTCTACATTCTTTGTAATTTATACTTGGAGGCTGGTTTACAATTAAAAAGTTGTTTGTTTTATTTTCTTTTTTTATTGATCGCCATAAACCCCGTATTGCACCGATTAAAATATTTATTTTTTTAATTTGACTGAGTGACGAGACGAGCCAGTCGCTCACCTGATAGTAAGCGCTACGCCTGCCCATAACAGTCACAGCACCACCCAGCACCCTGCATTGCATAATCCTAAAATAATAAATAATAATATTTAAATTAATAAAATAAAAAAAAATGCTAGGTTAAATAAAAACAGAGAGATCGCACATTAAGCAACAAATTTTCTTCCAGCTGTTAATAATGTGCCTAATACATAATCCATTAAGATATCTTAATCTAAATGTTTGCAGACATCGTGTCAAAGAACTCGAATTAATAAAATTAATTACATCTTCTTAGTCGCTTAGGTACAGCCATTTAATAAATGATGAGCTAACCAGTTTAGTTTTTGTATTCACTTTAGTGAAATTAGTCTATTGATAAATCGTTAGTTGTTTAAAAGATTTTGGTTATATGGTTTGTGGTTCTGGTTAATAAATACTTTCTAAAGATAATTATTAATCGAAAGGATGTATTTGTTAACTTATTCGTAGTAAAAAAATATAACTTTATGATTAACTAGCTGCGCTCGCGGTTTCACCTGCGTAATTCCAGTGTTCCTACAAAATGTCTGTATTTCTCAGTTTAAAAATTACCATGTTATTTAGGAATAACTGAAGATCGCGAAACAAATGCCAAATCGTTAGTTCATACAAAATTTTCATGGAAAAAAATCATTTTCAGTTTTCCCAAATTTTCCAAATTTCCTGGCAACTTTACAATTTTTCTCAACACGAGAACCATCATTGGACTTCAGCAAATTAAAAATTAACTGAATTGTTCCAGCCGTTCTGCAGTTTTGCGTTTAGCAACAAATTTATCCATTTATTTACATTTCACTTCACTGAGTGTCGAGACGAGCAAGATGTTCAATTGATGGTAAGCGCTAAGCTTGCCCAAAAAGTTACAGTGCTGCCCAGAACATTACTTACTATGTACCTACTTAAGCGGAGCTAACGGAAACAGCTAGTTTTACACCTATGTCTCTAGAGTCTAAACCGATAAGGCCATAACGGTATATTTGCAAGAGCATGCGATGTTAATGGGAAATGTCCTTTTTGGTAGCAGTATGATTTATTCGATGTTAATAAAATAAATGACAACGTTAATGTTACAGTCCATTAATAAGCATTAAATATTTTAATGTAGGTATAAATTTTATATAAGAACTGTGAACGCAGACCATATATCTACTTTAAATAGCTATTGATCTTTTGTGGAATAAATATATAGCTCTTAATCTTGTATATAAATAAGACATTAACTTAACTGATGTCTGTTCTTTTGCTACTTTTATAATACTTATATGTAATTTGTAAACAGAATACCTAAGAAGTTCCTATAGAACAAGTTTAAATAGATATGGGTCCTTTCCATAGGTTCATGATTTAGTTTTGTTTGGTTTATTTTTTCTGTGTTCCTTCTTATATGAGACTTGAGGGTTTTAAATGAATGATTTGAGTTTTGAGTTCCGAGCTACCTAAAGAAATAAAATAATCAATTTAAAAATTAATTAAATTTTCATAAAAGTTATTTGTTTCGTCTAAAGGTTTCATATGTCATCATTCACGTCATTTTAAGTTTACACCATGACGTGTATATTTTTAACCAACTTCAAAAAGGAGAAGGTTCTCAATTCAACTGTATTTTTTTTGTATGTTTGTTACCTCAGAACACCGTCATTAAAAAAAAGATTTCAAATATCACTATTTTATTAAATTATAATATACTAGCTGTGCCCCGCGGTTTCACCCGCGTAGTTCCTGTTCCTGCGGGAATATGGGGCTAAAAATAGCCTATGTTACTCGCTGTCAATGTAGCTTTCATACAAACTTTCATCCCCTATTTCAAACCTTTACAATACTTTTATCGCATTAAAAAGTACCCTATGTCCTTTCTCAGGCTCTAGACTATCTCTGTACCAAATTTCATTTCAATCGGTTCAGTAGTTTAGGCGTGAAAGAGCAACAGACAGAGTTACTTTCACATTTATAATATAAGTAAGGAAGTAAGGAAGTAAGGATTTGAAAGGATATACTTTCATACTGAACCCATATAAATTTCATCAATATCGGTGGATTTTATTAATATTATCCTTGTTTAATGTAATTAGAGGTATGCCTAATAAATTATTGTCATGATGTCTGTATCTGTCAACTGTCATCCATCACCTGTCAATTCACTACAACTGTCATTATTAGTATAATATTATAGTTCTTTAATTGTAACTAGATGTCGTTGACTACCTCTAAAACACGCACGCGTTTCGTTCGCGGAACCTTAGACCATTAGCCGCCAAAATTCAAATTCATACACACACTTATACAACCCAATTTATGACGGTGTTTTATTTTCCTACGTTCAAACGTACAAACGTTCAAACGCGGCCCTAAGGCTTAGAAATTAGTCAATACTATTGAATCGTTTTTTTATTTCTTAAATTATTATCTTTAATTTATAAATACGGGTATTTATCTGCAATATAATAATATATACCTAGAGTTAATTATGCTTTTTCTTAAAGCAACTCTTTTTAAATTTTAATTCCATCATCACGATAATTAATCATCTTGATTGATTATACCGACTCGTTTTCTGTTTGCATTTCGGATTAAATAATTTATATAATCATCGGGTTATTAGATCTACAGATAATTATTGACCGCGTGCAGCGAGTTCGTATATTCGTATGTTTGTCCAACGAAAGCACAATTCCTTTTTTTTTAATGTAACGGGATGAGAAATTCGTCATCAGCTGGTAAGCACTACGCCTGCCTATAGCAGTTACAGTGCCACCCAGGACTGTGCATTGCAAAATCTTGCGCGGCATTGCACTGCGCTCTTCACACTGAGATATCGATTCTAAAGCCTCATATGCTTAGTAATTTTGGTTTAAACATTGCCCTTCAAACCGAAACACAGTATTGTTTTCACACTACAGCTTGGCGGATGAATATCTGGCAAAGGTGAGGCACTTCCTCAGACGGACTCGTGCAGAAAAGGCCTACCACTACAAAGTATGCGTGTTTAAAAAAATAAAAAAAATTTAGCCGTGGTCGTTACAGTGTAGAGCAAAAGCCTCTTACCTCTTTCCAATGCTCACGATTGAGAGCTTTCGCGGTCCAAGCGTTGCAAAAATACAAATATAAGAGTATATTATGTACTTAAACTAGTTAAATATTGATTACTAGTTTAATGCACTAATCGTGCCAAGTTAAAACGAAAAAAAAACCCATTAAATCATGAACGGTACCCCTAATACCAATCTAAAGTACTGTTACACTGAGATAGCATTTATTGAACTAACAGGATCATCTCGAGATATTTATTATCTAAGCTTATTACAATGGCGCAGATTTATCTGTAATATTATCTGCAACTGTATTGCTATTAGAAGTTACCGCTCATTTCTAATGTTAGGTATTTGACCGAGAAAATCTGGTAACTTTTGTAACGCATCTAGTAACATTCACTACTGAAAACACACACGTCTGTGTTTTAATAATTTTACGGAAAGCGAAAACACGCCTGGCATGCGAACCCGCACTGCTGTATTGACAATTTTATCACACTAGTTGTGTGCGTCCGCACTGCTGATTGAGTTTAGTTACGACTCAACGCCAATAATGCAAGATTTGCAAAGGAGCAAAAAAAAGCAAACGGTTCAGCAAAGAACGTATTAAACAAATAAAAATTAGTTTCTTATAATTATCATGTATTATTAACACCACGTAGCATATGCAAAGTATTTGCATATCAGTTTGTTAATTATATACAACAACAAAAAAACAAAACATACTTAAAAAAAAGGCAACTATTTGGTTGCGATTACAGGATATAGAAGGAATAGGTACGTACCTTTTAAGTCACGATTACTTTAAATAGTCGATTAACGATATCACGACACCAGCAACAACAGCAGTCGATTAAACACTGAAACAAACAGTATAGAGTATGCAAGTATAAAACAACGTACAATTATTATAACATCGAATAGTCGCGCGTTGAATTCGTTTCATGACGCTTTTGAAGGACTTCAACGCGCGCGTCTGTTTTACATACACATATATTACTAGCTGTGCCCTGCCACGCTTCGCTGTGGCACATTCGCACATTTGCTGATATGTCACTGATGAAAAAATAGATAAAAACAATCCTTGATGCGGTTTATATATCATGCTAAAATTTCAGCTCGATCGGTGCAGAAATTTTTGAGTTTTTGAAGCGTACACAAACCAACATAACATTTTTATATATATAGATACAATCATGCTTTATTCTCGTTGGTGTAGGCGGAGACTACATCTTTCCACATGCTACGATCCTGATACTCCCCTTTCGCTTCTTCCACTTTCATGAGTCTCTTTTTACATGCTCGCCGGCGACGTGGCCTTGCTTTAGAACGTCTTCTATTCGATCGTGGTGCGTTGGGCTACGTCATTGACTATGAAGCCTGGCCTACATCGACTCTTTCGATTATTATCGATATTATTTGATACTAGATTTTTTTATCTCGATCATTGCTTTTATTATCTTCAAGATTACTTAGATTTAAGATAAACTTCATTTTGTTAGATTTTGCATGTTATTTTTACGAGTATTAGCGAAATGTGTTAGGTAAGACTCAGTGCAAATAAATTATTCTATTCCATTTGATGATTTTTGCTTATCTTTTATTTCCTCAATTATAATCAGCTTGTGTTAGCTCATTACCGGATATAGTTAAGGAGACCTTTTTTTTTTTGCCCGGGGAAAATGTCATTAAGCATACCCCCCGGCCTTGGGGGAGGCCGGGTGGTTATGTGGGTTTCCCCCGCCAGAACGCGCCTGAGCGCGTCTGACGGGATTTACCCACTAAAAACCCCGGGGAGGTCTCTCTCCGCAGTATGGAGGTGGCCACGGGTACGACAGCGCTTCCGCAACCACCTCTGCGGGCGTCCAGGCGTCGGCCTTGGACTCGCCTGGACGCCTGGAGACCTGCCTAAGGCCTATTTAACGCCATTGCTGTCTCTCAACTCTCTCCATACTGACAGCCACTAAAAGTCGCTCTATGATCAAGCCTTACTATATATATTTTTTAATAAATAACATTTAAAAAAATCTATAGTGATATTTCACAGGATTTCAAGATCAAACAATCTCGCAGGTGATTCAAACTTCACGAACTCTTTTTTTTTTTATTTAATTAAAAAAATATATTTTAGATCGTTGTTTGGTTACACAAGAATTAATTTAACTCCTACTGTGTTATGATCTATGGTGGACTATACATACAATGTCATACAATTATGTTCAAGTCCATAAAACTTATTTGGCCATTTCGAATTATAATTTCTTATAAAATTTATGCGTCCTGCCGATGAACTAATAAAACAGACTGAAGCAAACTATGCAGTCCTAAATATATTAAATAAAAAGAAGAAACAGGATGTTCAAATGATTTACAAAATAATTTATAGCACGTAAAAGTTACTTTAAAATAGATTAAAAAGGAATGAAATAAAATTAACAAATCTAGTCTACTTTTTTATTCGTGAAAGCTGGTTTCGTTTAAATACCATTGGTTATAAACTTTTGTGAAATATGGATACAAGTTCTTAGGACACGGAAGTCAATAAAAACTTATTCATATAGTATACATTGTTAGAGAAAAAAAAAACAAAAGATACATAATGAAATTCACCAAGCGAAGATGTAACGCTCGTTCCAGCCGTGGTAAGTCTTTGGCTACATCAAATATTAATCAAAATATTAATGTACGAACTTCAGTGTATTTATCAATGGAATCTATCGACATGAACGTGAAAATAAGCCGAAATACATAACAGTCAGTTAACATAAAAAGTTCATAATAAAACCTCCGTAACCTTGAGGTCTTCCTACAGTTATACCGATAGGGGTCAACATTCTGAAGGATGGCAAAAACTAATGGATCACTTATCGATGCAGATTTGTGTTCCGATAAAACTGGTATCTGATAACGCTCCGAACTTACCGCTGCGATGGCGGTGCGGCGGCGACAGTGATAGCGCGGGACGCGATCAACTGGTGCGCTTTTACGGGATAAAAAATATCCTATTCCACTGCTACAAATAGTATAATATTCCAGGACCTAAAATATCAACACACCTGTTCAATTTCATCCAAATCATTCGTACTTTGTACAAATTTTGCGTAGACATCTTCACTGCCGCCAATTACCACCGGCACCGCCTCCATTACCGCGCTGGCTTGCGTGTAACTTTACGCGTAATAGATTCATTGAAAATTATCCTTTGATTAAATACAGCTATTTATTACAGTTAAATGTAGAGTACAATTTTGTAGAAAGTAATAAAGACGTCCGTATGGAGCTGGTTCCGAAGCTAGAGATTGCGGGTTCGATTCACGCGCAGGGTAAATGTTTGTAGATTCCGCAGGTATTTGGTCCAAGTCGCATGTTGTCCTTGTTAGGAGATCCTCGATACGTAGATACGTATGCGCGTTATTGAACAATGCCTTGCTAATGGTGGGAATTACTTATTGAAGTTCAAAAAAATTAAAAAAAAAACTGTTTTTAAAACTTATTAATTAAAGTAGTAAGTAATTTGTATAAACATTTCTAGAAAATATTATTTAAAATAGACAGTAAGGCTCTCATACGTTACAATACTCGTACTCACAGTCGTCTAGTATCCTACGCGAGTCTCGAAGACGAGTCGCGGTAGACTACCTCACATTATTAGTTTGTGATTCGTACACTTCGCCACCTTCGACATCGCACAAATGTATGTGAGATACTCCTGTCTTCGTCCTATATCTTCAAGACTCGCGTAGGATGCTAGTGGTATGTGAGTATTTTTTTATTTGGTCTCTCAAGTCGTACACCTTATAGTAAGCGCTACGTCTGCCCATAACAGCTGCAGTGCCACACAGAACTTTGCATTGTATAATCTTGCGCGACACTGCACTGCGTTCGTCACCCTGAGACATCGGCTCTAAAGTCTAATATGCCCAGTAAATTAGCTGGGAACAGTGCCCTTCAAACTGGAACACAGTAATGTTTACACCCCACTGCATGGCGGATGAATATCTGGCAAAGGTGTGGTACGTCCCCAGGCGGTCTCTTGCAGAAGAGGCCTCCCACTACAAAGTATCGTACTGTATGAAGGGCCTATGTGTTTTTAATATTACTGAGTAACTGTACGTGCACGTCGTCCACCTGATAGTGAGCGCGACGCCTGCCCTGCGCTCGTCAGCCTGAGACACTAGTTTTGGTATTAGGTTCATATTTTAATCAATAGTTCATATTACCCATTTCTATTCATTTTAAGGTTATATTGTTTTTTTTTTATCGTTTTTAGCAGATGTGTAGGGTTGCTAGTACGGTTTCTAGGGTTACCTCTATTATTTAGGTAGAGGTTAGGTAGCATTATGAATTACGTTTGCTATAATTTTTCCTATTTTTCAACCGTCTAACTTTGTCGGAATTATAGCTATACTTACTGTATTTCTTTTCTACTCGTGTATGAATTTATTAAAAAAATTAATGCCTGGTCCTAATAACTAACAGTCAACAATGTACAGTAAGTTAAATTGTTATAGGATTTAAAAAAAAAAGGGTCACATAAGATTCTAAAAACTTTATTTCACTATGGCTATTTTCGTATTACAATGACAAGTATTTTATTAAACAATGTATTTTGTTGATGCAATATTAAATAAATAAATTAAATAAATAAATGCGTGCACGGCAAATACATCATGACAAGTATTCCATTTAAAGAGTGTCGTCGTGATGTGATTGCCGTTTCCACCGCTCTGAGCAGCTCAGCCGCTGTAGGCGTTGGCCGCAGCACCGGAGCCCCAGCCGTTCGATCTAGAGTTCACGTTCACGTTGGTAGCCAACTCCTGGGCTTTGAACGTGGGAGCGACACCGTAGCCGAGGCGCGTATGGGCATCGGAGTTCGCGGATCCATCACTTCTAGAATTGGCATAAGAATACGCGTGCGTGTTATCGGCAGTGGAGCCGGCAGTGCCTTCTCCGATGCTTTTGGCAGCGGCGTGGATGTTACTAGGACCGTTGTTCTCACCAGACCTGAGGGTGTAGTAGCTCGGGTTGTTAACATTGGCGTCAGAATCAGCACGTCCACCATTGCTCTTAGTGTAGGCACTAACGGAACCCGGATTCGCGTTGGCTAACGACTGGGCGTCGCCCACTGTTCGGACGTTGGTGTTAGCGGAGCCAATGGGGGCAGACCTGACGTAAGCAGCGGGTTGGTCGTACGCGGTACCGAAATGCCAGCTGATGCTTTTGCGGGCGGGGACACCACTGAATCTGGCGGAGGAGGCGGCATTGCCGTACTGTCCGTTGGTGATGGCGTTGGAGGAAGCGGAGCCATAGCCTGGGTTATACGCGTTGTATCCCTGGATACGGTTGGGCTCGTTGATATGGGCCTGGGCGTTGGAGACAGCGCCACCTGAGCCGACGGTGGCGGAGGACTGGGCGACGCCAGAGGATGCGGGTCCAGCGGAGTCTTCGAAGTTCTGTGAGTAAGTGACGACAGATGGTGGTGCGGCGGGGTAGTAGGCAGGCTGGTAACGCGCTTCGATGTAAGGAGCGCTGGATTCTTCGATCCTAACTTCGGTTTTGCCGGGAAGGGCCTGGCCGAGGTTGCCGTGGTCGTCGTAGCTGCCGAACCCCTGCGCAGACTTTTCGTCGCTGGAAGCGGATGACTTAATCGTGCCTCCGTAGCCCTGGCTGTTCGCTTGTACGATTTTGGTGAACCGTTTTTCACGAGCGTCTGAAAGAGGGGTTTGTTATTATTCTAATGTTTAACTTGGCATAAAAAGAAAAAATCTGTACAATCTGAGATTTATCGCAGTTTGTACTGCGATCCCGGAATAAGCTTCAGAATTTGTTTTATTCCATAAATAATATCACAAGGAGCACACCCAATTTCTTAGAATTAGAATTTGAAGTAATTGCTCTAAATACAAAAATTGTACCCAAGCCAGGTAATTCTTCAGTTCGTATTTAAAAAAAAACTTTTTCTTCAAAATTATTATGAAAAAGAAATTGTCGGCTACTCACCATTGAAGACAGGGCTGGAGTGGCAGAGGGCGAACAACGCCGCGGCAACAACGATCCTCGAAGCCATGGCTGATGGTTTGTCTTACGAGAGCACAGAGAAGAGTGGATGCAGTGAGAGCATTTCTCCAAGCTTTTATAGCACGTCCGCTGCGCTCCCCGCCACAATCCGACTGACCCATAAGCCGTGAACTTCACCCACTATGATGGACACTCATAAATTAAACTGATAGGTTACGGTAGATTAATGTGCCCGCGAATATTGGCAGAGATTTTTTTCCTAATGTTAATTGGCGTTTAGTAGACTCAGTAGGTCCAATATCGCGTAGTCGTGTTTGTGACGCTAAAGTGCAGTGACCTCGGGTATGCAGTGCTCACAAAAACCAGCATGATTAATCTAATGTAGCCGATTACATTTATTGGACAAATCGGAGTTTTGGGTTCATTCTTTATTTGACTCAGAAGATATGCAATATTAATAAAAAAACTAAATGCGTGCTGGGCCACATAGTAGCAGTAAAACTTCAACTAAAAATTCATAAAAAAAACCTAAAATATCATCATCATCATCATCAACCCATAACGTCCCACTGCTGGGCACGGGTCTCTCCTCACTTTCGTGAGGAGGGTTAGGCCATATTCCACCACGGGGGCCAAGTCCGGATTGGTGGATAACATACCTACCTTCGAAATAATTCTCGGGTAGGTATGTGGGTTTCCTCACGATGTTTTCGTTCACCGAAAAGCGAGTGATAATTACGTACATATGTTTTTACAGAAACACATTGGTACGTGCCCGCACTGGGATTTGAACTCACGACCTTCTGATTGGAAGGCGGACGTTCTAACACTACCACCGCTTAATATATTTAAAAAATATATGAAACGTAACCTTCCCTATCTTTCTATCTTTACTAACTTATGTCTCCCTCCCAACTTCCGTTCGCCTCACCCGGTCACATTTTTCGTAACGCATTCACAGCTTACTCCCCAAGTCAAGCGTGCGTAAAGAAGTTTTACTTCAAAAAGGATATATGACGGCATCTGTGATGAGTCAACTCCAAAGCTTGTGATTTGGGGTTCGATTTCTGCACAGGGCTAATATTTGTGTGGAGAACAGGAATTCTCTCTGAGTTTGACTGTTTGTGGGACCATGGTTCTCGTAGTTTCTGATTTTCTTCATACAGGGAATCCTAGTTAAAGGTCAGAATATAGACTTCAAGTGACTAAAATGTTCGCTAGATATACCTTACTAGTACTAACCCGCGGTTTCGTTGATGGTTTCATTTATTATTGTCGATAGAAGACAGGTTCTGATTAAAGCCGGCGCGGCGGCATATACTCGCGTGCCGCGCCTCCTACCTCCTACAGTTTATATCGACCACTCTGTTTATTTTCGGAATCAGCTATATTTATTGTGTATCGTTGCTTAAGTTAGATTTTAAGCTACCAAACAGTGAAAACTGCATTACAATCGGTTTAGTAGTTTTAAGAATAGAATAGAATAGAAAACTCTTTATTGTACACCAGAAACAAAATTAAACACAGTACAGAAAAATTACAATAGGTAAACAAGGGTAGTTCAATGGGCGGTCTTATCGCTGAAAGCGATTTCTTCCAGACAACCTTTGGATGGACAGTAAAAAACATTTAAGTGCTGTGAAATCAGGCATACATCATTTATTTCTATGTTCTAGTTGAGTAGCTTATTTTAAGTCTCATAGACCTTTTTTTTAATTAAGTTAATATACACAAAATGGTCATAATGGAGTATTCGATATAATAAAAATGAATCGAATTATGATTTATTTGAAAATGGGCTAAAATTTTTACATATGAAACTTTGTTAAAGCTTAGACGAATTTAGTTAAAATTAATTTTAATTAATTAAATCTATCTCCTCCTGTCCAATAAATTGCAATCGATTGAATTTATTGAATTGTGTTGAATAAAAATCCTCTTCTTTAAAATTCAATTAAAAAGGCGGGTGTGATTGCTTCAGTTTGCTGATAACAGCTACCTACCTATTTAATGAACTACCTACCTAGTTTTATTCTTTTATGATTTGTAATTTATATGAGAAGAGTGAGATCATTTTTTTCTAATCAGAAATGATCTCATTTTTTTCACAAAAGAATTTTCATAAGCCATCGACCGTTTACCGGATATTGAAATGGAACGATCTTGATAACTCAATGAAACTGGTTAGAGGCAATTTAGCGTCAAATCAGAGCATTTTGGACTAGCCCATGATTTGAATAAATAGTTTTATGACTTATGCTAACTGTTTCTGGGTACAAACTAGCTAAACGGAAGTTAACTAGACGGTAAGGTTTGATTTAGCCGACGATATAATAAATTATCGAGAGATCCTTAATCGATTAAATGATCTTTTTATTAATTGGGAAATAATAAAACACCTGTTTTTTATTTTATTTAAAAAAATGGTGCGGTGTTTTTGGTTCAATAAACTAGGTATCATCCTCCGTTTTGTATATTTTATGTGTTCCGAAATATAAATAAATACATTATACGATCGGGTTCCAACTTTCAAGACAGGCAATTTAATCAAATCAGAACATTGTTTCTAGAAAAATTCATACTTTTTTTCATATTTTTCATTAGGCCGCCCTTTGCACCTTTAGTTATAAGATGTTTTTACTTTTGCTTGTATGTCTTGGAGTGCAATAAAAAGTTGTTATCTTATCTTACCTTATCATACTTATAATAATTATGTTTCATTAAATCGCCTTACCACTTGTCCTATTCTCACAGTCATCTAGTCTCTCTATACATCGTATTTTATAAAAGTTATAGTGAAATTATATAGTTCCGTTTCACATAAAGCGTCAGACGAGGTTTGTGGCCGCGCTCAACCCATTTGTCGTCCGCCACCTTGTCTGGTCAAACCTGACAAGAGTAAAGACAAGTATTATCCTATATCTATTCAGCAGTTTTATATCTATGCAGTTTTCACTGTTTCGACTTGTGCAATATAGATATAAAAAATAATACAGAGCTATGATCAAAAAACCATTTGTAGGCGGCGCGCAGGTAAAGGCCTTCAGGCTTTTGTCAAAAATTGTATTCTAAATCGATATAATATATAATTATAAACTTCAAATTTAAATTAAATAGTTAAATTACCCCCCATTGAGTATCAAACATATTGTTGATTTTATTAATGGTTGTATTTATTGCCTTATCAAAGTATCGTGTTGCAGTCAATAGCTTCTTTAATCCCAGTTATTGCTCTTAATTTGCATAAAAACATAGAAAATCAATTAACGAATTCGCGTTTCGCGATTTTTCAAAACTAATTAAGACAAGTTGTTTAGACTAGTATCTCAGCTAGCCGTATATTAAGATAATTTTCATCAGTGTCACTTTCTCGGTGATAAAATCTAATGCCGGTTCTACATGTTTGGTGAATCCTGGCATAAAGATGTGACATAAAAATGTGAAAACGGGAGCTTCGTTCTTCCATTACCTACATCTGTAAGTTTAAAAATTGAATAGATAATCCTTACTTATATTATAAATGCGAAAGTAACTCTGTCTGTTGCTTTTTCACGCCTGAACTACTGAACCGATTGAAATGAAATTTGGTACAGAAATAGTCTAGAGCCTAGGGAAGGACATAGGCTACTTTTTATGGCAAAAAATGCATTGTAAGGGTTTGAAATAGGGGATTAAAGTTTGTATGGAAGTATCGTCATTTTTGAAGCTAGAAGCTTGAAATTTATTTTTTAGGCTTTTGATTAGATATAAATAAATTTGTTATTCAAAGTTTGTAAGAATTTACCCTTGAGGAGGTAAAATAAATATAGGGATTTCGGCTAAACTCCTGCACCGATTTAAAAAAAATATATCTCTAATGTAAAGCTACATTGACAGCGAGTAACATAGGCTATATTTTATCCCCATATTCCTGCAGGAACAGGAAATACGCGGGTGAAACCGCGGGGCACAGCTAGTGGAATATAATTGTGCCGAGTGCAGACAATATCGATGCAGTCCGATGCGATGCGACGTTGCAAAAATCAGTGGCGTTAATAAATTTGTAGTTCAAAGCAAAATTGCGACGACGTCACGTTGCTTCCTATCGCACTGCTTTGACGTATGTCGACCTGAATGTACAACACCTTGCCAGATAGTCATCCGCTAAGCAGAAGTGTGCAAACACTACTGTGTTCTCGTTTGAAGGGTACTGTTTCCAGCGAAATTACTGGGCATATGAGACTTTAGAGCTGATGTCTCAGGGTGATGAGGGCAGTGCAGCGTAAGATTAGGCAGTTCCAAGTAGTAGGTGGCGCTGTAACTGTTATGGGCAGGCGTAGCGCTTTCTCATATCGTTACTCAGTCGTTTTTTTTAACGAAAAATTTTTTTTTGTGTGCAAATACTGTCGACACATATACCTAGAAGTGGTGCAGTGCAATGCAAAATGACACTGTCAAATCAGCGATGATGGCCCCGATCAGGAACAACGCTGTCCACGAGCAATAATGTAGAGCCAGCTTAAACATATTTCAATTTATTTCTAGCGTGCACAAATTGATGAATTTTTGGTATAATTCGAAAACTTTGGTAATTTTGCTAGCAATAAATCCTGTTAATGTAGTGTGATTAAATCACGAAGGTGTTCCTTGGTGTTTTATTGTTGTAACAAAATGTTGAGATTAGCTCATTAAAGGAGACAGTCCAGTCCTGATTCAGGCTAAGATATAAATGGTAACAGCCTGTTAACGTTCCGTATCACATCATGACCTCGATGTCTGGGAATTCTATAATGATTGGTTATAAAATAATAGGTGGTTATCAAAATTATAAACAATGCGCGAACCAACAAACAAATATTCATTTTTAGGGTTCCGTACCCAAATAGTAAAACGGGACCCTATTACTAAGACTCCGCTGTCTGTCAGTCTGTCCGTCTGACAGCAGGCTGTATCTCGTGAACTGTGATAGTTAGACAGTTGAAATTTTCACAGATGATGTATTTCTGTTGCCGCTATAACAACGAATACTCAAAAGCAGAATAAAATTAAATACTTAAGGGGGCTCCCATACAACAAAGTACGGAACCCTTCGTGCGCGATTCCGACTCGCACTGGTTATTAGATCTGAAGCATTCATTTACTACCGTAATAGTCTTTTGAAAGTCTTTGAACCCATTGGTTATAGTATTTTTTGTTTGTTTCGACAACTGCTTTTTAAATTTTCGATACGATTTTCAGGCTCCGACGACTAATTATTATAAAACTCAGTCATTTATCACGATCACTCATACTATGTAGGTACCTAAAATAACAAGCTATATATATTCTTAGATTTAATTGCATCTAGATCATTAGGCATGTCGTTGAACCAAAAATATGGTAAGTAATTCGAAACCGACTTCAACAGTAACTTTCGTTTGGAGTCAAATCAATCTTTGTAACATATAATGTCATATGGCCAGTTCAGTTATTAACTTTCACTGTCACCAGATACATGCTAAAAAATGATGTAGCTGCTTAAATTATAATACCTAATTAGATGCCAAAACAGCTGACACCTTGGTATTATAATAAGCAACATTTACATTGTATCCTGAAAAAAATGATTCTGGTATTATTTGCAGGTTGTAAGCGACACGAACCTCTTTAGTATAACGAACCTTTTTTGGTTAGGAAAACCTTTTTGGTTTGAAACACTTTATTTTTAAAATTAGAAAAAAGAAGGAAAACAAAAATGGCCTTGTTTTTACGTAGTTTTTTAGTCGTTGTTTTATTTTCGCCAAACTAAGTTCTTTTCTGATTATATATATTTTACTTCCTGAATAACCTGTTTATCATTCGAGAGAAACCTGCGTCTTCTACACAGGTAATTAATAATTCAATACATAACGTTTTCTATTCAATAACAAAAAAAAATACAATTTCAGTTATGATTTTGCCATTTGCTACCTGTGTGCTAGCGACTAAATTCAGTACCGTACCAACATGACAGTCTAAAACTGAGTTGGCACCATCTGACGGACATCTCTACCACCGTGCGCGCTCATTGCTCACGTCAAATAGCGTGCGTTTCCCCTGCTTCCTGTAACACACTTCCGTCCCTCTTGACGAAATCACTCCCATAGGAAAGCGAGCGGAAAGATGTAACAAATAAATAAAATGTTTTTTTCATCATTTTTGATTGAAATTGTACGCGAAAGATCCTTTTTTTTTTGTCTAGTAAATATACCTACTTGCAAAGAGATGTAAAAAAATGCCATTTCTTTATTCCGGAGCCACAGTTATTCTGCGGCCACAGTCAAAGATCGCGAATGTATCTCGAACAGTCGTGACAACGATTAATTATACTTCTTCGGAGCTCGGAGAATCGAGTTCGAAGAGAGTACGGCGATGTCAAACTTTTATTAGAGATCCGTGAAAAATAAAAAAATAAAAATAGTAATACTACCATCTTCCTGTCCTTAACTACTAATTAATTAAAAATAACTTTGTGTTATTGGTATAATGGATACGTATCGCTTTTTTAATAATTATCGTATGATTTAAATAAGCAAATAAATCTTCACGTGTATGTGTAATATACCTGTGTCGCTTCGTCTCATACATATTTATATCAATTTTATTTTTAAATGTAAATCGTTACCCAATTATAAACTTCCTTGTAAATAATTATATTATTAATACCAGAGACTAAAATTAAAAGTAACGTCAAACCGTCGAATGTCCGAACCGCCGCGCTGCGCCGCCCCGTCCGAACGAAGAACCGTCGTCTATCGTTTATTATGTCACGGAACCATCAAACTATGTAAGTTAACTAACTTTGATAAGATTTTTGATTTATTTGACGAACCACTATAATATAATAGCTCGTTCAGATTTATGACTAATTGGTATTCTATATTAATTGATGGTCGTGTAAGCAGTGGATGGTATGTAATTCGTAATGATGGGTATCCTTTATCCGACTTACAGTCGTGTTTTCATTTAATGTTTCGATCTATATTTTTTGCTACTAGTTAATGTTTCATCAAAATTTTTACTGGGTTAATTGATTGTAAAAAAACATTATTATGAACTATCTGAGTCTCGCGGCTGCACTTGCGTGGACGATATTGTCTAAAGTCTCTTTAAAAGTCTTTTAAAGTGTTTTCCTGAGCTTAAAGCGCTAAAATGACAGAAATACCTTTATCCGTTACGAAGCTGAGTCGCAATGAATATGACTTATATATACATATATGATAAAAGAACAATACATACTTTCTAGGTAAAATTATCAGAGATGCAAATGGTTAAGGTTGTAATTTTTTTTTAGTTTGTAGCGGTTTCAATCTTCAACCCAGGATTTGTTATTTGATACTGATTAAAGCAATTTAAATCGTTTCTTAATGCACTATATTCAGTGAAATATCTGGCCATACACATAAACACAGTCACGCCTTTCTCCCGTTGGGATAGGCAGAGACTGCATCTTTCCACATGCTACGATCCCAGCGGAAAGCGGTAGACCAACTTCCTGACACCCCTCTACTGGTTTCTGGAACTCCAGACCAATAGGCTGTGCAGGGTACGCACGGATCCTATTATTATGAGAAAAAAATAGTCTCATAGTGACGAGCGCGGTGCAGTACTGAGCAAGATTTTATGATCCGTCCGTGCACTGCAATATTTTTGGAAAGGCGTGGCGCTTGCCATTAGGTGAACAACTTGCGGGCGTCTGCTCTTCCAGTTGTCAATTAGGCATACAAAGATTAACCTGTTGATTCCGTTTTCGGATCGCACGTCACAGGGCGTATGTTCGAAACCAGCTGAAAGAAAAAATGAGCAGGAGCTTCCGATGAAGGAAAGCATCGTTCAAAGCCTTGGTAGTAGGGTAGTATAGCCCAGTGGTGGTAGCCTAGTGGGAGAGCATTCGCCTTCCCAGGAGACGGTCGTGAGTTCAAACCCCAGTGCGGGCACGTACCAAATTGCTTCATTGTACCATATGTCCAACTATTATAGTGTCCAAACCATCATCATCGTCAACCCATATCGTCCCACTGCTGAGCTCGGGCCTCCCTTCACTTTCGTGAGAAGGGTTAGGCCATAATCCACCACGGGCGCCCGGTCCGGATTGGTGGATAATATACCTACCTCCGAAATTATTCTCAGGTACGTATGTGGTAAAGTAATAATATATCTTCCTGTCTTTCTACCCGTGCAAAGCCGGGGCGGATCGCTAGTCCTACTAATATTATAAATGCGAAAGAAATTATTTTTGTTCCTCTTACACGCAAAAACTACTGAACGGATTCGAATGAAATTTGGAACACAGATAGTATATTACCAGGATTGAGGAATAGGGTAGTTTTTATTCCGATAGTATGTTTCCGTGAGACAAAACGCGAACTACGCGGGTTAAACCGCGTGGCGCAGCTAGTAAAGTATAAAAAAGATAAGGCTGTAATATATCTTTGTTTGTCGTCACGTATCTTTAGATCTTTTTGTTATTTTTAGGGTCAACAGTTAGACGGAGTGGGCGTCGGCGGATAGAAATAAATCGCACTGGTACGCGATTTCTGATAGTTGAGATATCAAAAGTATTATTAAAGAACGGTACATTCGTGTGATGAGATGACATAAATCATGGTTTTGTTTTATCTACATCAGTTCGTGGCTTTTTTTTTTAATAATTCGTGGCTTTAGAACGCATGTCTTTATTAGAGGCGGTGTTATTTATGTCTAATAGCTTTTTAATTTAATAGCTTGACCAATTATTGTAAGGTTCCCGTTTTGGTTTTGTCTTGTAGCTTGAGATAGTAACGAAATATGATTTCGGGGTTTCGAAGCGCGAGGTTTTAGGTTCGATTGCTGTGCAGGGCAATTATTTTTTTCGGCTGAGTGACGAGACGAGCTAGTCGTTCACCTGATGGTTAGCGCTACGCCTGCCCGTAACAGTCACAGCACCACCCAGAACTCTGTATTGCATAATTCTGCGCGGCACTGCACTGCGCTCGTCACCCTGACACATCGGCTCTAAAGCCTCATATTATACCCAGTAATTTCGCTGGAAAGAATGCCCTTCAAACCGGAACACAGCAATGTTTGTGCACTACTGCTAAGAGAATAGATATTTTGCAAATGCTTTATTCCCGTGCGGACTTTTGCAGAAAAGGCCTATACCTAACTATTTATAAAATTTATACCCAAATATTTTTTTTTTTTTATTATTACAACATTGAAAAAAATATCAATAGCGACATAAATTTGACAAAAACTGACAATAAATACAAATAAGTCACTAGAGTAATATTTTAACGTACCAATAATTTATACAAAAAAAGTTATACAAAAAGTTTGACAGCGGTGGGATTCGAACCCACGCCCTTTCGGACTGGTGCCTAAAACCAGCGCCTTAGACCACTCGGCCACGCTGCCTCGTGATTACGCTCGCAAAAATATAGCATTAAAAAAGGTAAAACCAGTCACGTGACCAGATCGAACTGTACAAAATTACAACGCGTAACATTATTGGCGAAGAAACCCGTGGTTATCTCAACTACGTATTATAAAACCTAGATTCTAGATCAACATTATAGAGTAAATACTAGATTGACAATCACAATAGACGAATCTACTAGCTCACGTATTGGGGCTATTAATTAACCATCTAATTATTAGGTGTTAGTGGTAACATGGTCCTCGTAGTTCCTAGCTTCCTAGATACTAGGACTCCTATTTAGGGGTTAGGATTTTTTATTTTTTTATTTTTTTTATTTTTTTTTATATTTTTTTATATATTTTACGCGTCATTTATTTATTCCTTTCAGAATAATATGTAAATTAATTAATGCACTAACGCGTGTCTTCGTTGTGATGCAGTGAAAGCAGCGTCTACTCGTATTTAGACTTATTATTAGTTTCGTAATAATAATCCTAGGTCACAAATCTATATATATAAAAATGTTTTGTTGGTTTGTGTACGCTTCAAAAACTCAAAAGTTCTGCACCGATCGAGCTGAATCTTTTAACATGATATATAATCCGCATCAAGTATTGTTTTTATCTATTTTTTCATCAGTGACATATCAGCGAATGTGCCACAGCGAAGCGTGCCAGGGTACAGCTAGTTTTGTATAATTTTAACTTCAAAATATTATACTTTTCTTCGATCTAATTTTTATTTTATTTATTTAACTGAGCTACCAGACGAGCAAATGGTTTATGTCGTTTCGTCGTGTGTGTTGTGTCGTTTTTATGTATTTAATTATTTGTCATGCTGTGTACACGTATTTCGAGACACTGTTCAATTTAAAACTGTTGTAGGTACCCTTTTATGTTAGCAATATACTGAGAGTGTTCTGATATATGTGTTAAATAAATAAACAAATAATTGTTGTTATCTATAAATAATACACCGGTGAAGCGGTGGTAGCCTAGTGGGAGAACGTCCGCCTTCCAATCAGAAGGTCGTGAGTTCAAATCCCAGTGCGGGCACGTACCAATGTGTTTCTGTAAAACATATGTACGTAATTATCACTCGCTTTTCGGTGAAGGAAAACATCGTGAGGAAACCCACCCGAGAATTATTTCGGAGGTAGTTATGTTATCCACCAATCCGAATCAATCTTGGCCCCCGTGGTGGATTATGGCCTAACCATCCTCACGAAAGTGAGGAGAGACCCGTGCCCAGCAGTGGGACGTTATGGGTTGATAATGATTAATAATAATAGTAATATCGCGTCACGATCACATACATAGATACCCCTAACTAGGATTCCCTGTATCCAGGGAATTTGAAACTACGAGGACCATGGTCCTACAAACACCCAGACACAGAGCATATATTTGTGGTTCACACAAATCTTTGCCATGTACGGGGATCGAACCCGCAGCCTCACGCTTCGCAGTCGGCTCGATACCCACTTAATGCTCCATAGGCCGTCAACTTTACTACGGTGGTGTACTTCGAAGAGTGGTTTAGTGGAAATAATACTCGTTTTAGCATGATTCTTAGTACTTTTACCCTTTTTAGTTGAACTATTCTACTAAAGACTAGCATAATGTAAATCGGTCTTTATCGACTATTGATTTATAATTTTAAAAGGAGCGTTTACCATACATATATTATTATAATACTAGCTGCGCCCCGCGGTTTCACCCGCGTAGTTCCCGTTTTGTCTCACGGGAACATGCTATCGGGATAAAAAGTACCCTATCACTCAATCCTGGTTATAAACTATTTGTGTGCCAAATTTCATCCAAATTCGTTCTGCAGTTTTTGCGTGATAGAGTAACAAACATCCATCCATCCATTCTCACAAACTTTTGCATTTATAATATTAGTAGGATTGTTATTTTGGGTGGTTATTTTAGGTGTAGAAAATAAAACGACAAATTTCATAATATTCTGTATATTTACCTAAGTGTAAAGGAGAAATATGTACAAGGTGGACATCAATACGATTATGCCTACCTTAACCTAATTCATTTCCGTCTTTAATAACATACACTAGTATAAATAAGACAAAAACATAATCATCAAAAGTAATAAAAATTATAATAGAACCCCATTTATTGAAATAAACATTCAACGCTAGTTAAACTAAAAACTACAATATTATGTGCTTTCCAAATCATTGCGAATGAGTCATAAAATAAAAAAAAAGAAAAGAAAAAGTATTTGTCATTTTTTGGCGCGAAAATTTAACAGGACTCCAAAATGTAATACTTTTTTCTTCAATGAAATTTCCATCCGATTCTAACATTCGCGATTCGGTACGAAACGTCAAATTCCAATAGGCATCAAACTAAGGTACCACAGAGTTTATACAAAATATTGTTCAAAAGTTTTATTATGTCAAGCATGAGTATCATAATAATTATGATAGCATTCATTTTCTATCTCACTCGTATTGTACCAATATGAGAGAGACTGAAAATATATCATGTTCAAATAATTCCCATAATACACACCATGGGAGTTTATTGAACAGGAACATTGCAACATTATAACACAGATCTCGCATTATGTTAAAGTTTAATTTAATTATGTTTTATTTTAGAAAAGAGGTTCTGTGTATATAAAAAAAATCATTGCAGTTGTTCCGTCTATCGAAATATTTATGTATACTATACAATCTACGCCTCGCAGTATGTTACAAAAAGCTTCAAGACTCGTAATAATAAAAAAAATGTAAAGTAAACAAAACGGAAGTAAAAAGTAAACTATATTTGGTTACAGGTTTTCTATTTATTAACTGCGAAATTTACTTCCTAGCCTTAAAGAATTTACAGTTCTATAATTACAAAACTTACAATTAGGTTATAGCTACTGGCTCCCATCATGGTTATAGATATATTAGCCATTATAAATCAAAACTAGATTGTAGGATTATACAAAGTGCATTTTTATTTTTATTTTTTGTGTACTAATCCGGTATTTGACCACGACCTCACTTGATGGGAAGTGAGGACAAATTTAACACTTTAAGAATTTGTTTAGTTAGGTACATAAAAAAGCAATGAAAAGGATTTATTATTAGTATTTATCCTAAAATCTAGTATATTTATTGCCAGGTTTTAGAGATAATATTCGCTGATCCAGTGGGAATGTATGGACAACTTCGCGGAATATTCAATGTTGCCAAGATATTTATAAATAATCACGGTTTTATCAGATAGTTAGAAAGCTTAGCAATAATAGCAAATTCAAAGTATTTATTATTTTTGTGGCATTATTTAAAAGTTTTTTCTTTATAAAATTAAAGTGCGCAAGAAGTGATATTGATATTTAATTGTTTATATAATTAATCGCAGTTTAATCCAGATGATAATACAATAAATATATACAATATTTATTAAACAAATAAATAATTATTTCATTGCACTATAATCGTTATTTTGAAAAAACTCGCCCGGCTACCGCGCCTTGGTTGTCGTTATGAGTCTTCCAAAAGTGTTCCGAGTTTTTTTTTTAGTCTTAATTACGAGTATATAATGCTGTCTTTAATTTGATATTAGACATCTTAACTGCACAATCGCATTCTATTGCTGACTGATGTTTCAATCAAAAACATTGTTCCTACGTATAAAAATCTTGATGTTTTTTGTTCAATTTATTAATCGAGAGTGACGAGGATAGATGAGATACTTTCTTTTCGCTTTAATATATGGTTTTGAGACCCACAAATATGTAAACACTGATATAGTTATCTTCAAATATCTAAACACCTTATTATCTATAAGTGTTTATACACAAATAAACATATCCTTTCGATGAACTTTTTATTTTATTTACTTATCTACAAATAAACTAAATTTGCTCAATTATTATGTGTACTTTTTATTTATACAATTTCTCGCAATGTACGATTCCAAGTAGATCTAATCAGAGATGATATTTTTAAATAATAAAAATTGGAAAAAATTGTATTTAATGTAATTGCTCGTTTTTAGGGTCGTGGTTCATTTCGAAAGGATAGCATTTACCTAAGGTACTAAATAACTCGAATGCTTAATTTACATCAATGCATTTATTTCTGGTGTTAAAACATAACTGAATAAAAACATCGATGCTCACACCATAAACTAATTGACTCAATGCGATTTCAATAAATTAATTAAATTAGCACTGGATAAAAAACCTATTGAGAATAAATGTGAGATATAAAAGTAGATGGCACAAACAGCAGTTCAAAAGTTAACGTTTAACGCTCTTATTCTTAAAAAGTTATATGATGTTTTATGTTTGCTCGCTACAGTATTGTACTGCGCAGTAGTAAGTGACGTTCGAGAACTTTTTAAGAATGAGGGGGTTAATATAAAAGAATCGTTGCACAACCTTAACTTATTAACGGCTAAACATTATTATAGATACAAGTTCCTTTATAAATGACAGGAAATGCCACAAAAACTGCGATTAAAACAACAATAAGTGAATGAATAAAAGATAAATTCGAAACCAAACTGTATTTTACAATGAACAACGTATGTATGGACTTACTAATTATTTTCAGATTCAAATATACATTTTTGACAATTTCATGATTTATTGATATCCTTAAATGTACATAGTGTAATAACATATCGTTAAAAATCTTATAGTATTCTTGTTCTAGATACATACAGCTACACACGATATAAATTGTACACTAGTCAACACACGGACGAGTCTGTAGACCGACTAGTCAACACACGGACGAGTCTGTAGACCGACTAGTCAACACACGGACGAGTCTGTAGACCGACTAGTCAACACATGGACGAGTCTGTAGACCGACTAGTCAACACACGGACGAGTCTGTAGACCGACTAGTCAACACACGGACGAGTCTGTAGACCGACTAGTCAACACACGGACGAGTCTGTAGACCGACTAGTCAACACACGGACGAGTCTGTAGATCAACTAGTCAACACACGGACGAGTCTGTAGACCGACTAGTCAACACACGGACGAGTCTGTAGATTGACTAGTCAAGACACAGACTTGGTTGTAGATCGACATAGTGAGGTCTAGATGAAGAGACGCAATGTACAGAAGGAAAGCGAATGGCACATTATTAAACAAAAGTCACTTGAGAACAATCATCCATCGTAAACTACAGAACAATGATAGAATCTCAACAACACCCGAACTCAACATCGTTCACGCAGAATTACATTGTTTTGATATTTTTTAAACATTTCTCATTCAACACCTTCACACAGCTTGTTATAAAAGTTGGTCTCCAAGAACGATAGGTAAACTTACTTAGTTTATTCATATCCATTTTTATTCCTCCCAACATCGTTTTTCTTCGTTCTGACAAATCAACGTTTTTGTACATGGTCTGTACAGTTTACAGCACAATTCGTACACGGTGTCAAAGTATTTAAAAAGAAATAAATAATACGTCAGCCTATTTTTCGTTAACTTACATTTTTAATCACAGAACAATTTTAGCCACGTTAGGAAAAATAAAGCAAAACTACGGCCGAGTATTTCAACAGTTTGAAATAGAACGCGGGATGTTCTTTTTTTGGGAATGGAATGGTTCCATTCGCGCGTTTTTTTTTGGTCGTTTCGGCCAGTGTCGGTTGTGGGCTAGTAAACACGTGGCAGGGTTTGTTCTGATTCATCTCACGCGTAGAATTCGCGGTTGTTGTGGCCCTTGCCGTAGGAGGCGGCAGCGGGACTCCGTTTTGGCTCATCGAGTGCGTACGATCCTTCATCCTTCTTGCGCATCCGGTACACTATGAACATTACCACTAGGATGGCACATAGCAGCCCAACTACAGCACCGCCGATC
The DNA here is from genome assembly GCA_912999815.1 of Campaea margaritaria. NCBI lineage: Eukaryota > Metazoa > Arthropoda > Insecta > Lepidoptera > Geometridae > Campaea > Campaea margaritaria. Next base: position 11,954,373 of record OU538789.1, on the reverse strand, counting down.
ACAGCTGAAACCATAAAAATATATCATTAAAACACGAATCACGGATTTTGTGGAATGGTACATGGTGAAGTGACAAAAATAGAGAAAGGGATGCTTAGATGGTTTGGACATCTAGAGGGGATGGATGAAGGAAGATTGACGAAACAAATTTATGGGCCTAGTGTAAATGGGACAGCCGGTAGGGGTCGACGGAAGTTAACGTACCTCGATCCAATCGAGGATATCGAGGAAGGCCAAATCAAAAGTGCCTATATAACCGGCGAGCATGTATGAATGAACTTATGAAAGTGTATTAAGCGAAAGAGGTGTGTCAGGATCGTACTATGTGGAAAGACTTAGTATCTGTCTACCCCAAGGAGAAAGAGGCGTGACTGTATGTATGTTCAATTATTCATGGATTTTCCACGAAATATTCGGCAATAAAGGTACATTTTTCATATCCTGCCGGCTGTAACTTGTCAAATGTTTTGCTACAAATTGAAATGTTTCAATTAAAAATATTAGGATTTATCTTACAGGACGCAGTGAGTGATTGGGATTATCCAGAGCAAAGAGAATAATGTTTTGTGTGACACACGAAACATCCGATATGATACAAACAACAGACACAAATATATACATAATTTTCCTTCAATACTAAAAAGTCATAACTGTGGGCGAAGCTGGATTCAACTTTAGCATCTATTTAAGTTATCTATTTTAGTTCGACACCGCTTAGTTTGGTAAGTGACAAATAAACCACTTTCTGCCTCATTTTACTGTCTAGGGTGATATTAAGTAGTGTAGGGGATAGATACTTACCGGCCAGGATGCCTGGCTGTGCGAAGAAGCTAGTGGCTCGGTCCTCGGCCTTCGCGTTCATGATGAAGACCACGTTGTCCGGAGGCCGTGAATCAGTATTAACGTTACTGCCTGCTGGATCTTGGTCCTGGAATGACACAAATTAAAAGTTAAAGTCATATTTTGCAAAATTTGGGAAAGCGCAAATCACAGCTTCTGAGGTTCGTCAAGGACTGTACATATGTGATAGTATCTTGTCATTGAGTCCAAAATTTTGTAAAGCATTTTGTGTTTGGTTTGGTCTGAACTTTGGTTTTAATCATCATCATCATCAAGTCCTGTCGTTCCACTGCTGAGCACGGGTCTACCCTCACTTTCCTGAGAAGGGTTAGGCCATAATCCACCTCGGGGCCCCGGTCCGGATTGGTGGATAACATACCTACCTACGGAATAATTCTCGGGTAGGTATGCGGGTTTCCTCACGATGTTTTCATTCACCGAAAAGCTAGTGATAATTACGTGAGTGAAACGAATGAAACCTCGACAACCATAACGATAGCTAATAATTTGGCTATAGTTTTTGGAATGCCACGTCGACTGGCGTCTCTAGGTGTTATGACACCTGGTCAGGTCACTATTTACCTCAAAATGTTTCTTTAAAGCACGGATACTTACAGGTGACACTGGACTTAGGTCTTCCCCAGAGATGCTGAGGTCTGTCTGGTCAGGGCGCGAGGGGTGCTCTGCCCCCGCGCCAGTCCTCTCTTCTACCTCTCCGCTCGCTTTGCTCTTCGCGTTAGCTGGAACATCACACACAACATTGATTAGTCACGGGCCATCCACGAGTCTGAAAATATCTCTGACGTCACAGTCACCGACAGTGTTACGATCGAAACCATAATTGTGTTTCAGTGTTTGCAATAGTTCAGATTCTTTTGTATTTACATTATTATCGATAGAGATAGATCCAGTTAAATTAAAAACAGTATTAGTGTATGTGAATTGAGTTAAAATGATAAATTTCAGAGTTAAAGAATATATAAACATGTTAGATAAATATTATAGTGTTAGAGGTTATTAATCAGATGACGAAGACTTGGAAGGTATGGGTCGTTTCGGAATAGGAGAGACATTGAATTAGCAAAAGCATCCAATGAAGTAAAAACTTCTACAAACATCAAAATATGGATAGTACGAGTGACTAAGCTAATGGAATCATGAGATGAAGACCAAACTCTAGGGCTATATTACCTGATTACATGCTCACCATCCAACAACTGGTTGAAAGTTACAATGGAAAAGTCTATGATAATAATTTGCATGAGAACATCGAGGTCATGCAAGATAAAAAATTTGGAGGAAACGTCGCTAAACTTACCGATGTCCCAAATAGATTGTTAGAGCAATAAAATATTTAATATACAATAGCACAAGTGTTTGCAATGGTGTTACAGCGTCGACTGTCGTTTAAAAGGAAACTGGCGTGTGGATCTGCGATTAGCTCCGCCAATGCGAAAACAATGCTGATAATAATATGTTAATTCAATGTTACTTCAGCGTTATATGTTGTGACTGCGTTAGTGACGGAACCGCTGCTCTGTTGAATATTAGGAATCCTAGTTACAGCTAGTGATGTTTTAAATTTGAAAGTTGATAGCAGGTAAACAAGTATACAAATTCTGAGCTCATTTTGTTTTAATGAATCTTACTTCTTTATTTTCCTGTAAAAAGGAGGAAATTTACGAAAATTACAATCCAATTTGCATATTCAACAAGGTATATTGACGTGTTGATAAGGATTTCGTAATGGTTTACTATCTAGTTAATTAGCTTGTTGATTCTGCAGACTGAATAACATAATTCAATGAATGTTTAATAACGTCTAAAGGAAAACCAAAAGCGAATCAATAGTGTTACTTCACTACCTATTGTCAACGGTTTCTAATTATAATTTATTCGTGAGAACCAGGTCCTCTTTATTTAAACCCATTTCATGCTGCATAAACGAATGACGCCTTTTTATTAGCATAATCTTTTATATGCGACGTCAAAACAGTGACTTTCAATTCGACTATATTTTGAGTGTTTGTCAGGTAAATTGCAAAAAAGAAAAAACTTGGACTGAACCAATTATCATCTCGTTTAGTAAATCCATTTGAAGATGTTCTAGAATGACTAGATTAAAATTGACTTTTGGTCTTCCATGGAAATAAATAAAACAGCAAATAAAATCTGGCATGCTCAGCCACTACTCACAACCAACTACATCGAATGCCCTGGATTTAAGGATCTGTTCTTCTGTGGTGGTTTCGGGAGTCTGCGCCACTTCAACAGTCTCCTCGAAGTCCAATTTGGGGCTGCCGTAGTCTGCGTCGATAATGTTAGGAGTGGAGGTCTTCGGGACGTAGTCTTCGTCATCTTCGGGGAGGTCGTGAGGGTCGTGGGGGGCGTCACCTGATCCCCGGCCGTCCTCGTCGTCGGGGCCGGGCCCGGCGCCCCAACCGGAGCCCGAGCTCTCGTCGGGCTCTAGGCCTGACCCGTCGTCGTCGGTGTCGTCAGCGTACGCATCCTTCGGGATCGCGTGCTGATCGCTCTGTACTTCCAAACTTGTCCCCTCTGTTGCGGCTGCGTCGGCGACAGTGTCCTGGAATTGACAATTACAGTGTTTAAGTATTGTGAAATAATTTACATCAATTACATCAATCTAATGTCGTATCATAAGCATGTGGAATTAATATTTGTTTCAACAAGATTTGTTCTAATATATCTGCAACAAGTTCCCGAAGGAAGGAATGGATGCTCTCGCCAATAGAAATCAAAAAGTCACATTTGAACAGTCATGAATCTAATCACATCTACGATGCACATAATCTTAGCCTTTAAGTCTTTTGGTAATGCAACAAAAGCATATCATATGGAGTAAGGTCGGTAATAACGTACAGCAATTATTGGTGGTGGTCTTTAATACGCAAATATTACGTAGGAGTGTAACTACTACAGATAACAAATAGCTGTATAGATTGAACCTGTGATCGTAACCTACACTTTCATCCAAATGAGGTCATCTATTGATAACAGAGCGCTCGCGAGAAACGCTCTAATATTAATAGGACGTCATGGCGTTCTAAACAAGTAATTCCAGAAAGTTAATCTTCTGATATTAAACTTTCAGCTGTGACCTAATTCTTCTAACACGCAGTACCTAATAAGCAAAGTTGCAAAACAAAAGCAGCTTAATCATGGGCACATAAAAGTAAGGGAAAACCATAAATCAGGACAAGCTTTTCTCCTACGTCACCATGAATGGGTGAAGTATGAATGGAGTATACGTGGCAACTACTCGACTCACCTGATCTTGATGGGGTTTCGATATCACTAATGTTCCGATTAGGCCTGATCCGTGAGCTTTTAGTAGAATTTGGGATTTTTAAAGCCGTGGCAGTGGGTTGCTCTGTTAGCGTAAGTTGTAGTGGCGGATCGATAGGCTTTTGGCAGGGTGTGGGGGGTGAGGGGAGGGGACCGGGATGTTCCCGGCGCCGCCGACAGATGCCGGGACGCGGAGGCTTCGGAGGTGGTTTCGCGGGTTCACGGTAGAGCGCTTGCGGAGGTTGCAGTTTGGCTAGAGGGACATCTCGAGAGATGGCGTTACTGGTATCGTTTCACACGTTTTGGTCGGCAGTTTGTGAATGTTCATAGTAAGCTTCATTTTGTACTTTATTTTTAAATATGTATTTTTCTGTGTACCTTGTGTATCTTGTAAGCTGTACAAGTAAACATTTTCTGCTCGAATTAAAACTTGGTATTAGAAGAAATAAACGGTTTAGTAAGTAGGTGCCCACTTTTTTGTGTGTGGGTGTAAAGTAAATTAAAATTCCTAAATAACGTGGTGAATTTTTTACGTAAAAATCGAATATATTTACATTGACCTTTTTAAAGTTACAATAATAATTAGTAGATATGATAACGTAATATAAGTTATTAAATTTGCTTACATTTCCGAGTATATTAAAAGCTTACAACTTCAAGTATACAATTCTATAAAATAAGTGATACAAAAAAATAATCTAAATAATAACTACCCACAGAATCTTTGTGCATATAAAATAATATGCATTGAGCTGAGAGCCATGGGACTCCGATCCGTAACGAACGCACCCAAAATATAGGTCACTAAAATATTTCTCTAATAAAGCTTTCACCGGCTTTTAACCCCCATTAATGCATATCAGCATCTACAATAACCCCTAATCATCCTAATGGAAACAAATGACGACGCGACCAGCCGATCCGATAGGAGGATGGCTGTTCCGATTTACTGGTCGGCTCTTATTGGAGATATCGTGGGGAGAGTACCGAATCTCGCACTTTTTTACACGTGCGCGTTTTTCTGTATGTATGTATATATGTATGTATGTATGTATGTATGTATGTATGTATGTATGTATGGTCCTTTGGCGCATCCTACAGTATATAGGGCTAGATGCGTTTCGATAAATGAGGTAGGTATCATTGGAATCATTATAATTACATTTGCAGACGGGCGTTTAGTTTTTTAATATTATAATATTCAATTACAAACTGTTAACTGATCAGTCCAAGGAACTGCTTGGAAGTTAACTAGAACTACTTTAAGGACTACTTGGAAGAAATACAAAAACAAATAACACGTCACGATCTCATCATAGATAATGACCCCTAACTAGGGTTCCTTGTATCTAGGAAGTTAGGAACTACAAGGGCCTTAGCCCTACAAAAACCCACGCTCAGAGCAAAACCCGTGGTTCACACAAGTCTTTGCTCTGCGTGGGAATTGAACCCGCAACCTAACGCTTCTCAGTCGCCTTATCATCCGCATACGCTACGGAGGCGGTTTAAGGTAGAGCTTTGACAATTTGGGTAAAAATACGGTGGCATGATATATTTTTTTAATTAAAATTAAAATTTGATTGACATGGACCCCGAGAGGGCACTCATGAAAATTAACTGAGTATGAAACCGATACCCCTTCTGATGCATCACGACACGATACGTCAGACAAATGTGTCTAGTCCAACCCTAAGTAGCACAAAATCACTGACAAAGTGGTGTAAGTACGGACACTCCCTGGCGGCCCTTACGGAAACCGTACATGGTAAAAACGAATGAACTCCGAATACTGCTTTTATTGCGCTTGCATCGTAAATCCCGGACCGGTCCGCGGCCGGGGCGGGCCGGGGTAATGAGAAATATTATTTATTGTTCCCGGATAACACGGGTCGAACTGACCCCGCCATGCCCGGCCTGCCCGTAGGTACCTATATGCGAAGGTTTATTACTAGGCATGGTATGGATACTCATATAATCCCAAATAACGGATATCCGAAATAAAAAGTTAGTCGGAACCGAAATAAAAAATTTGGCTAAGTTTTGGAGAGGGTTTCAGATAGTTAACAACAGAATAGCTTTTAGCTTTTCATTTTTATAATAAGTATGTAACTAATTCGCATACTAGCATCACGAGTTTAAATACATACAAGTATCTACGAGTTCCCAAAAGGCCTATGAAAAACACTTAACACGTTCACTGCTGAAAACACAACTGTTGTGTTTTTTATAACTTGCCGCGAGTACGGGACCTGTTGTGTTAGCGCACCTTACGTGCCGGTTCTGTGGCGAAACACAGACGTGTGTGTGTAACGCGGCGTTAATACAGTGCGGCTCACACAGACGACACACCATTGCTGGAAAACACACACGGTCCGTACCGGTGCCTAAATGTAAAAACTGGTTCAGCAGTCAACGTGTTAAGCAGGTACCTGAAAGGTTAAATATATCTGATTGAAAAAAAAAATCTGTATCCTATAGCTTTAGTTATCATTTTGTGGTATTCAATCCAATTTCGTAACCGATTAATTTTCATTAGCTGTACCCAAAACCGAAAATTTCAGACGTCTGAGCCGAAACTTTATGTCCATAACCTCCCTAGTAATAAGGAGGTTTGCTAGAGCCCTATCGCCGTATCTGCTAACCCATGTTTAGAAGCAGGTGATTAATTTTGAAGATTATGAACGTGGGAAAAATGCTTCCGTAAGCTGTAAGTGGACATAATTTAATTTGGTTACAAAAGGGTAACATGATTGCTTATCGATAATGAGAGGTTTAAAAAATCCAACTGCCTTAATAATAAGAGCGTTTAAAATACTATTGTTGAAATTGGCATTATATTTTATTTAGGTTCTTTTAAGTTTTTAGGTTGTTTGTTAGGTTCAGTAGGACAAGTACGAACATTTCAAAGATTCGTATCGTTATGTGAACGAAATGTGTGAACCAATATTTCTGTTCAAAATATAAAAACAGTTAATTTAAATAAAACATCCCCTGAGTTTACTTTTTTACCGAAATTAGTTCCATTTACGTCCTGTAGGGGCGCTGATCAAATCTCATATAATTTGTTGACGTTTTAACGATACAAACTCTTTCTCGATGGTGATTCGAGCTCGCCCTACGGTTCGGTTGAAATAATATAATTCTATTCTTTATATTCACACTTCTATACTATTCGGAGAGATTTTAAGCCACGACTTTATTGCTGAAAATCGCTCAGAATACACATAGAGTTCTGTGACATTAAGACATGACATCATGAGGTTAAGTTAAAAGTACATAAAGTTGCCAAGGATCTTAATGTCCTTTTAACTTCTCTGCGATAAGTGAATATGAATGTGAATTAAAAGCCACTTAATATAAATGCTGCGTTATCTCTGGCGATTTTCCAAACACCTGGCTGAGTTGTGGGGGTGCTTAGTCCGAAGTGCCCCTAGCTTTCATACGTCCCTTACAAGAAATATTTGGTTATAATTTTGTTTGGTATAAAACTCCTCTGACTTAAGGCTTTTTTGTAAAGCAGCTGCTCATTTCGGAGCTCTTAATCAAGACCAGCTCTAAGTTGACGATTTTAATTTCGCCGACATCGCTGAAAAAGTTAACCGTAACCTAGCCTCACGAAAATAATCATCATAATTTTAAACTGTTTGATATTTTTACTTATGTCGTTACGGACAAAAATCGCTGTCTTGCTACCTCCATGCACGCTACCTCCGTTGCTGCCCTTCAATTTCTTATAAGGCGTCGTAGCGTATCCTCTTTTATAGGCTCATGAGTTCAAAAAGTTAAACCAAACTCTTTGCAGCCTTCTAAATATGCGATGAATTCAGAGCCGGCTGAAAAGGCACGTGCAAAATGTACAAAGTTTAAAGGAAATCGCATCGCTAAGGGAATATTAAGGGTGATGGGCACGACAACGTGGTAACACTTCGGTAACTACATACTTAGAATAAGGCTTGTGTAAGGCACATTAAGCAAAACTTTGCTTGGGTTGCCATTTTCCGTATGTAAAATTGCTAACATTTTACTTGGATATGGCGATTTTAAAATTTAATTTGATGAACACTTAATGGTTAATATTCACATTATTATATTAATACACATTAACACACGAAGAAACACAAGCTTGAGAAGAAATACATAAACAACAACGATATATTTTCGGTTTTCTACCAAAACTCTCCTGTACCTTGAATTTTTTGTCCATACTCGTAATTAATGGATCGTTTTTCTTTTGTTTAAAATTTATGTAAAACTATGTTATATTATTGTTATTAAGGTGGGTGGATGAATTGGACTTTTGTAATACCTGGCCAAAGGTATGAAAAAGTTACCCTAAGAATTATTTTATATTTATTCATTTATTTAGGTAAATCCTTTTGTAAATCTGTGGTCGAAAGTGAACACGCTAAACCTAAAATGGGTGTATAAGATCTATAGATCCTCTAGGGAAAAACATACCCAGGGAGATGATATAAGGAAATTGGGTTTTAGTGTGGAGTAGATTAATTCATCAAATAGTTTGTAATCCTAATGTACTTAAGTCCTTTCTCGTCTGGTTTACTCAATTTATAATGATTTATCTTCATCCCGTGGGAGCAATAGAGGGCTTAACAGTAGTTGTAAATTACTTTATTTATTAAACAAATTGTAATTAATTACAGTTTCTAATTATTTCTATGCATTAATGAAAAATTATAACATCGTGTGGAAACCCAAGTACCCAAATATTATTTCGATACAGACCGGCAACAAACTTATAGCTTTATCAGCTAAGCAGATGTATAATTCTCGCTGCATGTGGGTTTTTCAGGTTTGCATCAGCAACAATCAACCTGAAACCTTAGCTATTAAACCGCAAATTCAAATTTGTAAATAACAAAGTTTTATTTTAATAACATCGGGCCAACGGTGGCCATTTTTTTTAAAAATTTTTAAACCTTTTTTTGGGAGGAATCCCTACCGCTATCAACAGTAACTATAGCTTTTAAGCCAAATCAGCGTGGTGGATAACGGTTCGTACTTCATTCTGTCCTTCTCTCTCTCCGAAAGAAATCCTGAAAATAATTCGTTGACCGAGGCGTATCGGATCAGGAGGTAAATCGGATGACTAATAGAAATTCGGTTATATCGTAAAAATCCGCGGCTAACTAAATTGGACCAATCAGCGCAACACATTGCTTCTGTCCAACTGGACGCGCCGAGAATGATTTAGTTTGACACGCGCGTCAGTTTGGACGACGCTTCCCAGAGGACCGCTCTTTTTGTAAAAAGTGTCCCGAATCGCCTCGGCCTACTATAATATCATTAGATAATGATGAATCCAACTAAAAGAAACTGCAAAAATGTAAATCCTACTATGCTTAAAATCGTGTAAACATATTTTTAGCGCGCCGCTCCATTTTTACCCGTATTGCATAAAAGGTGTCTCGAATTCGAAACCGCACGATTCCGATATTTCAATCCGAATCTATTTACGCCCTCACCTCGCCTAAAATGACACATATATCATTCGAATTGCGCTCCATTTCACCGCATTCACATCCCGAACTATCAATATTCCCTTTTACAGTCGAAAACCGAAACGAGATAAAATATAACTAGGGATGTTGGGATATCTATATCCAAAACACCGGATATCCAAAAAAACAAATGGTCTCACAACAATATTTCAAATGAAAGTTCGATGACGCCGGTGATAATAGAGGTTGCCTCATAGTTATCTCGCATGGAATAGCTATTGCTTTTGAACGCGGAAAAACAGCCTCACATAAATATAATAATAATTAATTGTGTAATCTGTCAAAAATAATTATTTGATACAGTTCTAATAAAAAGCGCACCAAAAGATGATCATCATTTACATATGTTATATCCATCGTTGTCCGCATCCGAAAATCGTTAGCATGTTTACTCAATTAACTGAAATTAAAAAACAATTAAAAGGAAAAACAAATTTATTTTTATCATTTGCATTTTAATCGTTTGCTTGTTTGTTTTTTTTATTTGCAAATCTGGTTGTCCTGTAGAAAAAAACATATCCATATCCAAACTTCGATGTCACGGCATCTCTAAATAAAACCGATTCTAGTGCGACTCGACTTGAATTGCAGTTGCAGCGTGGTTAGGAGTCTCGCGTGTCTAGACCAGGGAAATTTGACCTGTCGAAGCCTGTGAAATCGCCCTGGTGTGTGGTATTTGTGTATGCAAAGAGATGGGTGAGAAGGTCAAGTTTCACCGGTAGGTCTTGTAGGTCAGGTACTGTTCAGTGCACGTAACTGTTGTGGTAGGTTTTGTGACAGGTGACAGCGGGGTGGTTAACAGATAGCTTATCAATTTATTTGACTAAGGGTAGACTACTCGATTATGTCATCATCATCAAGTCATATCAGCCCACTGCTGAGCACGGGTTTCCCCTCACTGTCGTAAGGAGGAGCCTTAATCCACCACGGGGGCCCGATCCAGATTGGCGGACTTGATTATCTGCTATTGATCTATTCTACTTATAGATCTATTATTTTGTATGAGTTACATAAGGAATTAAAAAAAAAAAACAACCGTAAAGGTGTTTAAGTATCAAACACCCCAGAAATTATCTAAATAGGTACCAGACATATCCGTTTTCGTGAGCTTTGAGAATATACCTAGGTACAAATGCTGACCTGTCATCTGCTATCTTCTCATGCCGTTTCCAGCCTATTTTATGTACCTCGTTAGTCTGACTGACCTACATGTCATACATACAAGTGTAAACTGAAACGGAATTCGTTATTGAATGTTGAGCCGACTCAGAGTGCCTATGTATTCATTAGAATACCTCGAGCTTGTGGGAATTCTAGAGCAAGATAATTTCCATATTTTGGTTGTGCTGGTTTGGGCAAATATCAACGCATCAATCATCTTGTACCTCTATACAAATTATATTGTAAAACCTTTTTTGATACTGGCAGTTACTAAAAGCAAATTAAATAGGAAACTATCTTTTTTAAATATGGAATCCTATGTCTAAACTCAGACGATGTATGGCCAGTTTTATTAAAAGGGTTCCTTTAAACCTCCTTAGTTACCCGAATAAAAGATAGGCCATCACGAAAAAGAAAAGAAAGAAATTTTTATGGAGATTGATTCTGGCCAGTTGTAATGTGACCTAAAATCAAAGAGGTCCGTTACACACAACTTTGTATCAAATCTATAAACCTCATATCTCATTATGCCGAACAAGGTGATTCAATTAACCAAACTATGTAGATATCACACGAAATTACTCGAGATTGCTCCTTAGCGTCAGCAGATTCCACACCTAGTAATTACATGTAGTTATTAGACATTAACATTTCTACACCGAGCATTATCCGGGCCGGATCTGATTACCGGTGATTATGCCGGGCGTCTCCCGGGTGCCGTGATCGGCAAATGAGCAGCAAACTTACAACTTCCAAGGGATCTTACTAACTTTCGGGACATCCCTAAAGTTTAATAAACTTGCCAATTCTTTTTATATATGGTATTGGGTGACCTAAAAACTTCATTTTGAGATGGAAACAGGATTCAAATGTAATATAAGAAAAGGGTTAGGGAAAAACATGAGCTAGATATTCTATTCGGGTTTTTGTTGCAAACTTGTGAGTGTCGGACCCAAAAGCTGCTCAAAAGCTTTTAAAAGGGTTGTTAGGTACATTTTACTTTATTAGGCCATTCACCATAGCAGTTACTATTTGAGAAGCAACACGAAAAAAAGTAAAATACGCTTTCCGTGAACACAAGTGTTTATTCTCAACCCGACCAAATTGAAATACGCTACAAAGTCAAAAAGCCTAAAAGGACTTTAAACAATAATTACGTGACCGAAGTGGTTTTAATCACACAATATAAACTGCAAACGTTTAAAAAAACCGTGACGTTTAAACAGAACGGCAATTGCCGTTTCGGCGACGCGAACGGTCGTTAGGCCTCCTAATTGCCCCCGCACGCCAATTAGGCAACGTAACGTCTTCGTGCCGGCTTAAAAAACCGTTTTTGGAACCGGTTTTTAGCCTTATCGGGCGTATATTGTGCACAACCCTTTAGGGTGCCGTTTACGAACGACTAGCTGCGCCCGTGGCTTCATCTGCGTTGACAGGAATATGATTGTGGTGATAATGAAAAGTATCCTTTTTATTGCAGGATCTGTAGTATCTACGTACAAAATGTCATTAAAATCCGTTGAGCCGTTTCAACGGTAAAATAATAACGCGTCACAATCACATACACAGGTCCTGACATCTAACTAGAATTTCCTGTATCTAGGGAATCAGAAACTACGAGGAACATAGTCCTACAAGTACCCAGACTCAGAGCAAATATTTGTGGTTAACACAAATCTTTGCCCTGTGCGGGAAACGAACCCGCATCCTCACGCAGTCGGCTCATCACCCACTTACGAAACGGAGGCTATAAAAAAAAAGGTAACAAACATGCGCACATACAAACACCAGTACTTAAAATATTCATTTAGGAGAGAACGGAATGTCGTTTAGCGGTTGCAAGGACTGTTCTTCAGAATACAAGTACTTAACATAAGTTGGTACCTAAACTTTATTATGATATTTCTGAGGAATAAAGGTAAGGAGGGGAAAAGCTCGCTCATAGGAAATTAGAGGTAAGCTTTACGCCTGCGCTTGCACGTAAACAATTGCAGTTCCCCGGAATATTAAATTGCAAAGTCTTACGTGGCACTGCCCTGCGGTCGCACCCCCGGTTACAGAGCAGTAGGCAAATAGTTAATGGAGTTTATTAGTTCATACATATGTAAGCCCAGCTTTACAATGGTCGCGTGAAAGATGTCTACGCGCTCCATCAATTTATTGATATGACAATGTCTAATAAATCGATGAACGCCGGCTACATGAACGAAAAAGTTTTTTTTTTAATGAAATTTTTGTTTAGGGACTTTAGTCGCTCAGCGACTATGCCAGTCAACGAAAAAGTTGACACATTGTAACGCAACGCTCATTGTACGCTTGCACCGCATCTATCTCCCTTCTCTTCTTGACAGGCTAATTAATCTTGCATTTTAAAAATCTTGTTACTAGTATAATTTAAGTATTTGTTCTTTTATTATTCAAAAAATATTTGTTTATTTTTTCATAAAAGTATGCAATCAATGTTTTGTTATGACGCACTTTAAAATATCGTCCGTAAACCAACTTTAAAGACAACATTTTTTTAATTTAAAGCTTTAGATACAAATAACTCGCGACAGATACCATCTAAAATGGAAGACGGTCTAAAATCGGAACGCACATTAACCAAATTTTATCTCGAACATAGAAATTATTTATAGCAGTTAATTAAATTTAACTTCGCGACCTTCCATAAACCATAAGGCACGTGGTTCCGACAGTTTCAGAAATATTAGCCTCCAAACACACTGGGCTGCGAGACGAAATAAGACCAATCAAGGAATGTTCGGTGGAAAATACAGAAAGAAGATAGTAGTGCAAGAAACCGCCTGGGGAAGTACACCTTTGCCAGATATTCATCCGCCAAGCAGTAGTGTGCAAACATTACTGTGTTCCAGTTTGAAGGGCACTGTTTCCAGCTAAATTACTGGGCATATGAGTCTTCAGAGCCGATGTCTCAGGGTGACGAGCGCAGTGCGGTGCCGCGCAAGTTTATGCAAAAAATTCTAGGTGGCACTGTAACTGTTATGGGCAGGCGTAGCGCTTACCATCAGGTGAACGACTTGCTCGTCTCGTCATTCAACCAAATAAAAAGTGTGGTTTGGTGGTGGTGGTTCTAGAGATAGGTCCATTCAGAAGTACTTATAACCAGCGAGCATGAATAAAGGAATTCTTTTTTTTTTTTATTGTGCTTCTTAAGTAGTGTTATTGCTAAGATAGTGTCCATTAACACATTTCTTACTGTCTCTATTAAGGCGAAGGCACTTTGTTAATGTGTTCTTTACTAGTAGATTTAACCAAACTACACTTCACTGTCACATCACTACACTAACTCGAAAAGTTTCTTCCTTTTTAGTCTTCTCACTATATCCGTGTTGTCGAGGAGCTGGATAGCCTCGACGTTCACGTGGTGGTGAAGTCTATGTTCATGAGCTTCGGCAAACTTTTTAATGATAATTGAGACGAAGTCCACTTTTAGGTCCCGATGAAGGTCTTCGTTTCTGATGTACCAAGGGGCATTGACAATACCTCTCAGCACCTCATTTTGGAATCTTTGAATGATCTGTATATTATTTTGGTTGGCATAAATTAAATGCATTCATGAAAGAGGAAGACGCGAAAGAGGCGTGTCGCGACCGTAGCATGTGGAATGATGTAGTCTCTGCCTACCCCAACGGGAAACGGGAATAGGGTCGAGAACCGAATCTGGTGTCGTGGTTGGGCAAGAAGCCACACACATTACTACTACGCCACCGCTCAGGTGGTTCAGATATCTCCCTCATAATTACCACCAGGTAACCATTACCAGGTACCATTACCTTCTCACCATCAGGCGAGATAGTGGTCAAACGCGAACCTATTTATTAATGAAAATAAAAACGAAATGTGTTCTGGGACACATAGTAGAAGTAAAACATCAACTAAAATATATATATATATATATAAAAAGGCAAAAAAAAATCTTAAAAAAAAATACGAAACGTTACTCTCTCTCTTTATATCTTCACTAACTTATATCTCCCTCTCAACTTCCGTTCGCGTCACCCGATCACATTTTTCGTAACGCATTCACCGGCTGACTCCCCAAGTCAAGCGTGCGTAAAGAAGTTTTACTTCAAAAAAATATAATTCATTCGTAAGATTGTTTAGCACTTTCTTCCTACCAGCGTCCTCTCAGTGTGTTCAAGTTCCAAGTCACGCAACGCCGCCAGTTTCCAAGCATTAATTTCCAGAACAATTAAACGGAGAGATGGTAATCAATTAAATGTTCAGGTATTCCCAAAACTCGATTAATAACGATAGTTCATCCACGTTTGGGCGTTTGTTGTCGGGACAACTGTTACTGTTGTTGGGAAGATTTAGGTGGGTAAATGATCGCTGCTGCTAGCTTTATAGTGAAAGTTTGTAATAGCATTTATGTTATACTAGCTGCGCCCTATGGCTTAACCCGCATAATACAATTTTTCCCGCAATAACTCTCTTAAAAGCAAAATATTTTCCCCGTTTTTGCCACATTCTTAATTGATGCTCCGCTCCTATTGGTCGTAGCGTGATGTTATATAGCCTATAACCTTCCTCGATAAATGGACTATTCAACACAAAAATAATATTTCAATTCCAACCAGTAGTTCCTGAGATCCTAGGGTTCAAACAAACAGACTCTTCAGCTTTATATTAGTAAAGATATGTTGATTAATTGTGTAGAAGGCTTGAAAATTGTGGGAAGCAATTGTCATTGTAATCCCTGAAAGTGATAAGCTTTTTACGAAACAAGAACACTTAGTATAGGAAATAGTATATTAAAAGCAATAATAGAGTAGAAAACTCTTTATTGTACACCAAAAAAATAAACACAGTACAGTAATAAAAAAGAAAGAATTAAAGAAAAAGAAGAGAAGAATTATATTCTTAACGTTTTTCTATTATTATATAACCGTTTTCCACCCCGAAGGGAAGAATAAATAAAATAGATTTATAGCAGGATTATGAAATTTATTTGTTAATCTTTCTAGTATTAAAGCTCTCAAAACTAAGTACACACTTTACAGCACCTAACTGTGTCTTTTGTTACTGATGAAAATTTTAAAAAACCTTCACGTTAGCTCTTCATAAATATTATAATTATGCAAACGGAAGATGTTACAGCAGACACTTTTAATAATTACGTTATTCATGAAGCTTATTATTTCTCACACCATTTTCATTTCATATTCTAAAAGCATATCAAATATCAGCATTACAGTTGCGAGAAAATAAAAGCCAAGTTAAATAAAGGAATATTTCATGTGTACTTTGGAACAGTTTTCATATAAGCAAGGTTCGCTGACTCTTCGAAAGACGTCAGAAAAGTGGACGAAAACAATCTCATTCAACTATCTGTGGACCAGAAATAGAGACGACCAAGGCAAGACTAGTAGAGATCCGCGATAACAATAAACGCGTTGGACCGGGGTGGCCCGTTCCGGTCGGATAGTGCCCAACGTTGCCCGACTTTCACACAAAGCGGTGAACTTCATCACCAATACTCTTTATTAGGTTCCAGGTAGCTCAAAAGTTACGAAAGAGGTACAATAGAACACGATCAAAGTAGGCATGCGGCCAGATAACTTTTACTGCCTACCTTCATGTAGACGTCTCGCCGCGACCTTTGCTTTTAGTATTAGTCCAAGCGTTGCTTAATTTAATTAAGTGTATACTTGCTCAAGTGAATTAACGGTTCAAAGTCAAGAGGGCGTTCTGTGTCGGTGAACTCCTTTGTCTGAGAAAATTCGCAAACGCAAGCTGGACTGTTGAGGATCCAAGAAAGCGCTTACTTCATTTAACAATGTGACTGTCTCCAGTGACGCGGGATATGTGCTTGATCTCACATACCCCGTGGAGTACGTTTCTGGGTCAATGAATTCTATCTTCCAGCTTTACATCTAATTAATTATCTTTTTGGCGTAAGTAGGTGACGAGTCGAGAGCGAATCGTGTCGATTCAAGTTCCATTCCCACACAATTATTTGTTTGAAGTACAGTTAATTGCTCCAAGTCTGGAAATTTGTGGGTCCATGGTTCTTTCAGTTCCAAATTCTCTAAAGGAAATCCTATTCCGGGATCAAGGTTTACGTGATCGTGATGCGCTACGTTTAATTGCTTCTGCTTTTTTTGGAATTGAAATGTGTCGTTAGAGCAGCTATAAAATTCCCTTTTTGTCAGCGGAATTAGATATCGTAAGCCGTTTTAGAGTACTGCGCGGCCGAGCAGCGTTTGGGGGAAATAGCCCGGGAAATGGCCGGCCGGCCTCCGCCTAACACGCCCAAAATTAGGTCAAGACGCGCTATCGCATCCGACCCTAGGCTTTTAAAGCATTATGCCGAATTCACTTCGATTCTTCCGTACCTTCACAATTGCAATATCCGTGTATCGATTCAATACAACTGGGCCGCAAGTCACAACACTAGTGATAACTTCTGAAGTTTCCATTCTTATTATTTCTTTAAGAAAGAATCTTTGACATGAAACGAACTGAACTTTGTACCGTTTCCGCCTTTCTTGATCTACTTTGCTTGTTCGTTTTGGCGTCTTCCGTAAAAAAATGAGTCGGTTGATTCAATAACGGGTAGGCCAGAATCCGTAATATGATAGAGATAACGCAATTTATTAAATGAAAGCATCCATATTATTACGGCAGTAAAATAAAATTTCCACGAGTGCCGCTAAAGGATGAAATTCTATTACTGAAGCCGCCTCGGGACTTCACGGCGGGAAAATAATTTAAGTATTTTATTATCAGTAGAGAAAATTAAAACTGAGATATAAGCGCTCCTATCTCGCTCGGGTATAATGTTGATCGGTTACAAATTTCCCTCTAAATGGGAATCTTTAGTATTCATTGGAAAAGGTTTCCATATTTCAGTGACGTCATGTTTGGCCCTTGCGGAGGCCATTTGAGATGATATATTTGTGCACGACAACGATTATAAATGTGCACTTTTCTATACAATGCCTTTGGGTATGGGCCATGAGGATTTGATCTATGTTATACGGCGGGAATAAAAGAGAATTTGTTACAAAAACGCCAATGTCAATGCAAATCATAATCTAGTTTCGTATTCCTCAACCGTTTTTCCGTTCCATTAGGAACAATTAATTTTAATTGGACGCTTGGTGTTCTTGGGCGGCATCTGCCTTTTCAACCATCGTAAATACTTGTCTGTCTCGGGTCCGTTTATTTTGTTTTTATAATTTTTCCGCCTCTGCGCGTCAGTGCTCGCTATGTACAATGATTTATGAGCCAATCTTTTAGTCGTAAATCAAAAAGTGTAACACCCCTGCTCCCATTCAGTGCGTTGGAACTGAAACAATCACTTTTGCTTTTTCTCCCACGCTTTTTGAAATTTGTTTTCGTGCTTCTGATTTATAAGTGAATGTTCCGTATTCAGTGTGCCTTATTTAATTGCCATAAAATGCAAGTTGTATTTACGAAACGTTTGGGAAAAGCTATCCCCCAGATTTTTTAATAAAGAACCACCCTTATTTGGCCTAAAATACGTAAGATTATAAATTATATGACTAGCGATCAGATTCCTGATCGAGAGAATATAATCCGATACATTGCCAGACTTGGAATTATACAAGTTTGAGGCACATTGAATTAGGAGGAACGAGGAGCTAGAACTGATTCGGCGAGAACCCCGATACTTATTAAAGGAGCTTCGTGCCCGGAACATCACCCAAGAGATTTCTGAGCTTAAGTGAAACGAATTTGACTGAGTAAAAAAGCCTTCAATTTTATCACGTAATTGTGAGATTGGAGGGGAACCAGTTGGAGTGGAAGATTTCAGAATTTGGGCGCTCTGTATGTTGAGTTTGATCGATTTAATGGAAAACCCTTTCACATCGCTTTGAGGTTTAAAAAACCAGTTAACTTTTTTGGTGCGAAGGAGTCTTTAAGCAGCTTTTTTATACACAGTCAGGGGACTGTGAGCGCAATATGCCACAACACCCCCCTGCGATAAAAACTCGAGGAAATGCTACCCTGCTCTTTTGGAACAACACGATGGCACAGATTTGAATAATTTCTACGTAAAATTGTTATTCTGAATTCAATTTAAAGAGCCTGTACAAACATGATCGACGCCATGATGATTCGCGGAGCGTGGGTGATGTTTACCTGAAAACAAAAAGAAAAACAAATTACTTTTTAATACCGGGCAAGGAAAATATTTAAAAAACCTGGCAGAGCAGAATAAATTGGCAAGTAATTGTTACAGTAGTAAGAATTTATGTTTGTGATATCTGTCAAGAGAGCGCGACGATTGCAAAGCGAGCGAGGGTAGCACGGCAGCTGTGGAACTTTGGACCCTATTGTGCGTGCTGCAAAGGCGGAAATGTTAAAAATGGGATTTTAATTTTGCTGACTGTACCGACGAAAACAAATTACGCTTAATGAGAATAATCCTTACGCCCATTGCGTTAAACGAAGCGGAAAAGGGACAGAATAATGGTTCGAATGGGACGAATCTTGTCTTCGCAATGAAAATTACTCTTTAGTTGCAGCAAATTGAATGTGAAGTCGAGGGGTCACTTTATTATAGTTTCTGTGCAGGCCGCTATATTAAAAGGGTTTAGATATTAGCTCCGTAGTGCGCTTAAAATTTTATGAGCACTTGTCCTTGTGATAATGTTTGATTCGAATTGCTGCGCAAATATGGTAAACTTCAAAGGCTTGCCGCAGCGTGAGGTCGATAAAACGTAACTGCATACTTGCGCAAGTATATTAAGGGACGTGAGCAAGTATACGGTCTACTTGACAACATTGGGGAGTCGTCAAATCATCCCGTTTAACTACGCTCATTAGTCAAGTCTTCCAATTATGCAGGTTCGTGCAAGTTACAATCAGGTACGGTCTTACGTTATAAAGAGAATATTTTACATTTGTTTTTTTTCTGAATAAAACAAAACAGTTTAATATAAGTTTATATGCAAGCCCGCTGTTATTCTGAACTAAAGTTAGTAGTTAGAGCAGAATAATATCAAATAGCTAAAAGATCGTGCCCCGCGTTGGGCGCCACAACTACTTTGAATGTTCGTGACCATTCAAAGTTAGAACTCTGCAAACAATAAAAGAGACGCTTAAAGTTCTGTACACAGTCCCCGGGAGAATTTATTCGAAGACTTTTATAGAGATGATGTAACCAGGTACTTGTAGGAATCTAAATAATGAAATTGAAATGCCGTTCATTGGTAACTATCACCTGAGAACGGCTGTCCCAATTTGGCATTTTTTTATTATCCCTATTAAGTTTTTTATCATACCATCAGCTGTTTATTTTTAGTTAAATTATGATTCATTGCTTCACTATTCCCAAGTGACATGAGCTGTTTTTAGCCGGACAATTCAGAGTTCTTGCGGGAAACTGGAATTACGAGGGTTAAACCGCGGGCCGCAGCTAGTTTTAGAATAAAAACAATTTTGGGTCCGCTTACACGTTAAACTTTTTGGAACATTCTGTTCATAGCAGTAAAGTATTGTTTTAATTTTTATTAAAACCGCTAAATCATCGGTTGCGTCATCAATCTCTGCTTAACATAATTAACCCTAAACAAAATGTTATCTTGCTTGTAGCAAAAAAAAACGAAGTGGAGATGTATAATTTCCGAGTAGAAGGCAATAAAGTTCAATAAAGTTAGATAAGAAAGGAATAGAGAGCGAGAGAGAGAGAGAGAGAAAGAGAGAGCGGGAGAGATAAATAGAGAGAGAGTGAGAGAGAGAGAAAGAGAGAGAGCGAGAGAGAAGAGAGAGAAAGAGAGAGCAGGGAGAGAGAAATAGAGAGAGAGCGAGAGAGATAGAAAGAGAGAGCGGGGAGAGAGAAATAGAGAGAGCGAGAGAGAGAGAAAGAAAGAGAGAGCGGGGAGAGAGAAATAGAGAGAGCGAGAGAGAGAGAGAAAGAGAGAGCGGAAAGAGAGAAATAGAGAGAGAGAGCGAGAGAGAGAGAGAAAGAGAGAGCGGGGAGAGAGAAATAGAGAGAGAGAGTGAGACAGGGAGGGGGCGGAAGGGTATAAAGTATTTTATAAAGGTAGTAAGCGCCAAATAAAACAATCGTAAGGCCCAGTTGCAGAAGTCCCTCAGCCTAATTAAAAATCGAGTTCTACAGTAGAGTTAAATATAATTTTAAATATGCGTTGGTATTTTCCATCGGAGAAGAGCGTTAAAAAATTAAACGTCAGTTTATTAAGATTAAGTCAACTTATATTTGAGATTTATATCAATTATAAATCTGGTTTAAGAAACTGAACTTACTTTTTGTTCAGGCTGTTCTCCTGACGGTAAGCGCCGCGCCTGATCACAATTACAGTGCCACTCAGAACTGCTAATAGAAAGCTGCGGAAGCTCACAGCATTGATCTAATCAGGCATTCCTTTGATATTAAAAAGGAGAATGTCTAACCCTACGAGAATTTACGTAAAGTTACCCTCGTGCACTCACGTGCGGGAAATGTTCCTGGCGGCAATAAAAAGATTCCTGCCCTCCCGACGGAGGCTGCGGAGAATACGGAGGCCACCATGTCACTGGGTCACCCGGTGTTACCAGATGGGAACTTAGAACTCCCAAGTTTCAGTATTCTGATTCTATGTTAATGCTAAGCCGTGTCTTGAATTAATAATCAGAAATAAATCCATTTATTGGTAAAAAATATTAATAGTAAAACATAATTGCAAATATAATAAAGTTATTACACTAGAAAAAACTCCCTTTCAACGTAAAACTCCTGTATAACGTTGCAATCGGTAAAACTTTTTTCCAACAAAATTTTCATCATCATCAACACATATGGCCTGCTGCTGAGCACGAGTCACCCCTCACTTAAAAAAAAAAACAAAAAAAATCACACTTTTCAGAAAACCTATCTGATACCTACCCCCGAAATAATTTAAATCCAATTTAATTCCACGTAATTTTTTTCATTGTACTCCGTGCGTAGGCTGCACAGCTGTGCACGGGTCGTGCTAGTGTATTTATTTGCGTTAAATTTAAACGAATTTCGAAATTTAAAAAAGAATTGCCATAAATTTCTTTGTTCATCAAAAAATGTATACCAGCACGTGTGTTGAATGTGACAAGAACATTTATATGAGTCCATTATACATTCGATTTATGGTGCACAACGGATTTATCGATGTGGACGCTGCTTAATTATAACAGTTGAAGGATAAAGAAGGCACTTGGAACCACTTGTACCATAATAAAAGCCTTGGATTGCCTAGCTCCGGATTTTGGCTTAGGACTTAAAAGTTAAAGTGGAGTCAAATTGAATAATGGCGTGGATTAATTGACTTGCGGCAACACTAAACGCTGTGGGTGTGACGTTATAGCGAGAAATAATTCTACAAAAGCACTCTGAGAGTTGTTATTCAGAGAGTGAGCAGAGTAACCACAAAACACTACTACTTTAGAGGGTAACCAAACATTTTTCAGCAGTACAAATTTTAATGTTATGAGAAGAATAAATATTTCTTTTAGTTCCTACTAATATTTTAAAAGTTTTGTGATAATGACACCCCATTTGATCTCGTTGTCTTATTTCAAAAATTTAAGCCCCTGACTGGGCCCATAATAACCAATAAATAACCTCCTTCCAATAATGCTCATATATACTTTGAATATTCTATTATTATCAATTACCCGTGAAAATCAGATCAAGCGAAACGTTTCGAGTGTTCTGGTCGGACAAACAAACCAACATAGACATGCGGTTTTGTCCAAGCTGATTTAGAAACCTCACTTCGCCCAGTCAATTAAATCTGGTAGCGATTGGGAGCCATTAGCAATGTTTACTGACTGAAAGAATTGCCTTCCGCAGTGGAACACCGTACTCCGTAGTTAATTAATTTGTAAAAAAAAATTCTTCGTGTGTCGATTTTTTGAATCATTGGTATGTATTTAATTCTATTAATTTATGTAATAGTGTGTAGAACAAAGGTTGCATTGCATAATCATAATTGCATAAACTTCATGCCTTCTATCGAAGTAGGCCACTAAAGAACCACATCTGGATTTGGTTTCTGGATTTGTTGCTCATTTATAAGGAGACCTTATAACAGACATATTTAAGGTCAAAAAAATCGCTGGGGATTACGCAAATTTCCCCAGCGGTGGGGCAAATAATGGAGTCGGGGTTTAGGGGAATTCAGACGCAATTCAGCTGGTGGCTGACAAATTACAGTGTTTTTTTGCTAATGGCCGCCTTTTAAGGCGCATTTTCGCGTCGAAGTATTAAAACAGAGGAAATGTGGAGATAAATCATCGGCGTGTGCCTGAAGGGGCGTTGGCGATAATCCCCCCCCTAATATCAGATTTGCAGAAGACTGCCGAATGGAGTGACGGAAAGTTATAGCATTTACTCCCTTGAGAGGGTAGAGAAGGGAGTACAAAAGAGAGCCTTATGTCTGACCTTTGTGTCGGTATAGAAAGCTAATATATATGACATTTGTAAGCAAATAATACAACAAGAATTACCAATAAAAATCATATAGGAAATTTATATCTAAATCCAACTAGAATATATATGCTAGCAACGCCCCGCGATTTCACCCGCGTTATCCCACAGGACCGTCAGTTTTTACGTGATGAAAGTATCCTATGTTTTATTCTAGAATTTACAGTATCTGCATACTTAATTTCATCTAAATCCGTTCAGCCCTTTTTGCGTGAAGAGAGGACAAACATACGAACACACGCACAAATCGAATTTATAATATTAGTGAGAAACAAACCGAGCTATTGATAAGAAACTAACTGAGCCACGGGGTTTTATTGATGGGAAACCATCTTCGGGTAACCGCTATAGTGTTGTAACTACGCCAACAATCTTAGTTTGACAACGATTCCATTGTTCGTTGAGTCTAGAATATTCCACGTACTACTCGCATCGGTTAGCATAGTTCCTCTATAACGAGTAGTATACTCGCTCCATAACAAACATTATTATTACAGCAAGATTATTATCAACTAATCTGGATGATTATATTTTCGCGTTGCTGCCTATAGCGGTTGAATTTTAATTAAGATTAGGATATCGTGGAAAATGGGAAATTGCTTTTGGGGAAATCTATGGTTTAGATAATTACCTACCTCTCTAAGGCAACGGGAAGTGCTATTCATTCTGTAAAATTCAGTATAGGTAATATTTGAAATGTTTCAGTTCTTTTACCAGCGAAATTACTGGGCATTGAGACTTTAGAGCCGATGTCTCAGGGTGACGAGCGCAGTGCAGTGCCGCGCAGGATTATGCAATGCTAAGTTCTGGGTGGAACTGTCACTGTAACTGTTATGGGCAGGCGTAGGGATTACCATCAGTTGAGCGACTTGCTCGTCACTCAGTCAATAAAAAAAAACTACAACTACTCGTTACTACTCGGTCATTATGGCCACATTAAATTAAATTTTTAACCAAAATCAAAATACTTATTGTAATTAGGCAACATACATTCATAGAAGTCAGGCATTAAAAAAAATCTCCGAATCAATCAGAAAACTAAATTAAAGTTAACTAACTATTGAATTATATTAAGAATGAGCGATACCCTTTATAAGAAGGTATTTTGGGAAGAAATAACCTTTCAAACCTTTATCACACTAAGTAGCTACATCACAAGATTCATAAGAAAATATGTCGACGACTGTCAACGGCCAAAAAACATTTTGTGCAAAGAATAACTCATGGGAATTTGTATATCCGTTTTCCTATTTTCCTGTTGGCATGACTCATCCACATTTCTATATTCACTTTGACTATTATGTTTCGAAAAGATCAAAAGCTAATCTAAGAATGTTTCCTCAGAAATTCAGTCTTTATACCTACTCGGACCCATAGGCACGCATGTACAATTAAATAGACGTTGTAATTTCTAGATGTTAGGCCTAGAATCTTTCGTCCATTATTTTAGTTCTACTTAACTACTGTACTGTTTTTTTCTTGAGTTACCCGAATTAAAAAGTTATTATTATTATTTTCAGGCAAGAACAAGAATGAGAACAGACTAATTATTATTTATCTATTATGATTATCGCAGAGATTTGCTAGATATTTATCCGCAAAAAGTACTACTCAAGTAGTAGTGTGCATCTTTTTTTTAAATTTTATTTGTCTGATGACGAGACGAGTAAGTAGCTCACCTGATTGGTAAGCGCTATGCCTGCCCATAACAGTTACAGTGCCACCCATATTTTGCATTGCATGATCCTGCCCGGCACTGCACTGCGCTCGTCACCCTGAGACATCGGCCCTAAAGTCTCTAAGTGGACTGTTCCAAGTTATTACTGGGTAATCTGAGACAGAAGCAATGCTTCAGTTTAGGGTGAGGAGCTTAATGCAATGCGGCGAAAGATTTAGCCAAAGGCACTGCAACTGTTATGGACAGACTGCTTACCAGCAGGCAAACGACCTGCTTGTCTCAATACTCTACTGTAGAAACAGACAGATAGAGATGATCCGTGTAAATACAACATGAAGCTCATCAAAATAATTAATTTATGATCAAACATCACACACATCTGGCTCAATTTGGAAGACCTATTGAAATCAATACGACAGAATGAAACGAACATAGAAATACATTCATATTATAGACCTGCCGTTAAAGGATATAATGAATCAATGTACCTACTTTAATCGCCCATCGAACCCCTTCCAAACATCCATTCAGGGCAGTCCAATCTATAAATCCTTAGGAGACGGTCCCATCCACCCCGTAATTGCTAACTCCCATCCTAATGTTCCAAGATGCTTATAATGTATGGGGATTGGAGGCCATCAAATAAAGTGCCCTAAAGGCGACCGCACAATATGATGAGCTGGTCAATAGACCCAGAGTTATACGCAAGGAAAATGATAGTGGAACCTTATATTCCTCCAGATTGCCAGCGATCGAATTTCATTGTTATTCGGGTAATGTATTTGGAAGTTTATGTGAAGTTTCGTTTTTACGTGCCGGTCCTGGAATATTATTGAGTATGATGGTGTTATGGGCTCTCAGAGCCAAAAGGCGAACATGGAACCCTTCACGTATCTGTTCTAATTTATCTTTAGCGTTAGTGCCGCACGTGACATAGGTAGCTAAACATATTATTTACAGTAAAACTCATAGTCAAGGTGCTTGTTCGCCTCTTAACTTCACACAATTCCCTTTTAAAATCATACTTGACACCTAAAAGTCCAAACAGTCGTTTTACACTTACGTCACTTACCGTTCCGAGCTAAGTGGACGCAGCCCTTAAAGGTAAACTTCGCTTTAGAGGGCCATTGTTCCGCCCCACCTACCCCCCCTTTCAGCCATGTGGCCGACAGCTACCAACTATTATTTTATTCAAATTCTGTCTATTGTCATGGAACCGCTTATCCTTTTGAAAGGGCTCGAGCATATAAAGGCATATCCACTCTTAGCTTGTCCCTTTGCCCATTGAAATCAGGCTTATGTAAACTTTGGCAAATGGAAAGTAAATAGGTCGACTTACATTTGCGTAGATGACGGCTTTTAAAATGGATCTGTCGGTAAGATCTGGCTTAATGAGAAACGGAGCTCATTTCGCAGTTATTTGTATGTTATTTTAATGATACGAGTATTAATTATTTTAATGATAAAACCTTCAGATAAAATTAACGTGCGTTCATTTATATTCGTAAATGGTTATACGACGTTTAATAAATTGACGCAACACTATATTGTACTGCGCAGTGTTAAGTAACGTTCGATAACTTTTTATTAATGAAGGGGGTGTTTACTAAGTGGTCACAAATACTTTCAAACAAGAATAATAAAAATATCAACATATCATATCCATGGTAAATATCAGTTAGCCATCATCGATCTATTTTAATTCAATGTTTATAATTAATACTTATGAAGTAGAAATAAAGGTCTTATGAGGTAGAAACAATGATATGCATTAGATACTACAGATTTAGAAATAAAAAGTCTGTAGGCTCCAAACAAGGCTACGGCAAACTGGCCTATTCCGAGTAAGTATTTCATTGGTACATCAGTTGTAAGACCATGGACAGGTACAAATGTAGCGCAAACCTCACTTGTTGAGCGAAATAGTTGTCTAAACAAGCGGATTGAGCGTAAAAAGCGAGCTGAGCGTTTCGTTGGTCTGTTGGTTGTCAAGTGAGCAGTGTCTGGAATGAAGCCTTCACACTTGACGGGAGGTACATTACAGAATACCAAGAGCTGGTGCAAGATATAAGACTCTGCGAGGTTGGAGCGTAGAGGGCGCTCGTGTCGCATTTAGTGAAATATTTAGTATCTCAAGGCAACCATTGAGAGTTCGTATTATCGGGCTGAGACATATAATTTATTATTTTTTATCTATTTACCATACCTTATAAATGTATATCGTGCCTGAAATGTAAAAGCAGCCCTTAAATATCATAAAGATTTTAAGCATGACACATACAGATTACAGATTACAGGTGGCCTTGCATCAGTGGTGTAAGGTACAATATAAGAAAAATGGAAACGCTAATGCAAGTTCAAAATAAATATATTATTTTTAGCCAATTGCGCACTCCTTTACTATTTAATGAATTAAATTGTCTATTTTGGCTTACGAAAATACGTATTATTTCGGGCGTATTGCAAGTCCGTACCAGATTTCGTTTACGCTGTCCATACACATGGACATTAGGAAAAAAAAAACATTTATTTGTGACAACAAAATATCCATGACAAACAAAAAGCTCTGCCACACTACAAAGATTCCACGAACCCTTTGGGTATGAATTAGTAAAAAGATAACATGACCAAGCAAATTGACAGCAATAATTGTGTTAACCACGTCACCCGCTGTCACCTGTAACTTGAACCACGCGTGTCTGACTCCAAGTCTGTAATCACGGGAACAAATTATACACACCTGTGTACTGCTAAACAAATAAGCGAGACAAGGCTCTGACGTATGTTAATTAATTCAAGACGGTAATTATTTATGAGGCGTTCAATGTGAAATATTGCAGTCAGTTACGTGAGGAAAGTCGGGATTAAGATTTATTACCGACATCCTGGAGAAACTAATAGTGGCAGGAAAGGTGGAAGGAAAGAGATCTAGCGGTCGAAGTCAGATGGTCTGACCAAGTGTCTAAGGAGTTGGACACAAAGATCTAAGGGGCAATCCAGTTTACATTATTTTATGTTAATAAAAAACTTACAGAAATATTGTAAATCAAATGCCATTTTTTTCAATCATAGTGCAAATCTACGGATTAATGAATAACTTCTGTCTACCCGTTACTGTAGTGAGTCGTCTTTATACAGGGGCGATATTATTTCGATCAAGCAGGCGTTTTTGCTATATATCTTTTTGGTGTTGGGTGTTAACGGTCTATAATTTAGCACCTGTGTGATGGCAGTTCCTTATTGGACAGATCATTTACTTCGCGAGCAATAACGTACCTTGCATTTTGTTATTCAACAGAAACTGATATTTCGTGCCTATAACCGTTATAAAAATACTTAGATTTCTCGAAACATAAAAGGGACCTTGCAATATGGCGATATTTGAATAATAGAATAGTTTGAGTCGTGTCCCGGCCTCTTTGGACCGGTCCTGGCCCAATGTTGGAAAAAGGTCCACCCATTACTTACAATGTCCCTTTGATGCCGACTCTGGACCTTGAAAGAGCTTGCGCAGTCGTACAATGTAATATTAATATGAATTGTGAGACGTAGATTTTGATTTTGTGGAATAATATACAATGCTGGGAGAAAGGAGGTCTTTCGTTGAATTAGCAAAAAGTTTATGGACAATTGGCGTGGATTTGTATGCTGATTTGTTCTGATTGGAAGGCGAACGTCCTCTGACTAGGCTACCACCGCATAATAATATGGTTCAACAAAAAAAAACCCCACCCGAAAAAGAATTACTCAAAAATATAAAGCTAAAGTCGGTACTTACCTAAATATAACGTAGGAGTTACATTCATTAAATAAAAGGCCAGATTAGTCTCATACGTAATAAACAAATGAGAAATTTAAATTAAACCCTATGAAAATATGGCTGTAATTTGGGAGCACGTGTGAGATTCAGGTGTTATTTAGAACCCATTCCACTTTACGGCACACTGACTTGTGACGTATGGGGGCGACGTGATCCTGCTTGGTAAGTAGTCATAAAATGAGGTACCTACTTACATAATTGCATCATAGTATTTTAGTACGGGAATTATTTACAGTCTAATCATAAAAGGGGCCTCATCTCGTTTCTAGACTTTAAGAATTAAAAATCCGGATGAATATGATAAACATATCAAATTCTTGAGAGTTGAAATGTTACACCAATATCTGTGCAATTTGAGAAACCGAGTCGAAATCATAAGAAAGAATAAATTAACTTCCTATTTTTTCTCTTTGATTCCGACAATTTATTTTTTAACCGAAATACAAACTGCAAATGGATTTACTAATAAACACCATTAAAAAGACACAGGAAAGCAAAATACACAATTTTGCAAAATTGCGGTTGATAAATAAGGGTATGTAAGATTAATCATTTCTTTTAACAAAGTTTAAATCTTACCCAAAATTCTCCAAATTTCATCCAATCCAAACCAACTAAAGATCCACAAACCACCATGAAAGGAAATCACCAATGAAGAGCTACACAAATAGTGAAATTATTTAGGGTACAGTGAGTTCCAGGCTTAATCGCAGAGCACCCCGGGGTTCCGTATCCATTACCTGCTCGGCTGCGCTTTGAAGATGACTTACTGGAAACTAGCGATGGGAAAGTCCGCGATGTTTCAAAAGAATCGCATAATCGAAAGGATCACATACGGTGCAAAATTACAATCGTGGTTTAAAATATCTCGCTCAACGACTGAACAATCGAGATGTTTCTCAAGTGTTCCGAGTCGACGGACTCGTTGCAGCGTTCTTCGCTCGCTCTCTTTCCACTAAAGATAAGAGTACTCGGTGACATCAACCACGATTATTTCCTTCTGGACGTTTAAAAACAACTCGAGTTTACCTAAATCCGATTGCGAGAGAAAATCTTTGAGAACTATCGAGATGTTTGAACAATCGAAACAATCGATTAAAACATCTCGGGCTCGTCCACCGCTACTTGAGTCTGAGGCGTTAAATCGTCCCAGGATACAAAGTTATAGGGCAAGTAATATTTTCTGGACTAGTTTTTTTGACAAAAAATGGTGAATTGAAAACTTTGGCAATCAGAGTTCCAATAGGCTTGCTTGTTTTCTTACTCAGTTTAAAAAAGGAGAACTTCTTGATAAAATATGCTATGGCATTCAGTGGCAGAGGCCTATAGGCCTATGTTCAGCAGTAGATCTTCTGGGTGATGACGAGTAATAGTATAATTACGTGCAATTAACATTATTTATTTATTTATTTAATAATTTATTGCACAGATTAACTAACTAGTACAAATGGCGGGCTTAACGCTAAGAGCATTTTCTACCAGTCAACCAACCATAGTGAAGGAGAGACGGTGTAGGCGTGCATCAAAATATCTCATTAAGAAAAAATAAAATAAAATAATTAAGCTTAAAACAAAATGGCATACAAAACATACACACAGCATACACAGTTTAATACAAAAATTTTGGCATCTATTTTATTTTTAGATAAAAAAAAACTATTTGTCCTGGTCCCAAGAGAGCCCTCACGAAAAGATACTGACTTTCCCACCAGATTTTGCTATGGCACGACAAAAACTGGCGCTGGTAAGACCCGCACTTTTCTCATTTCACAGCAAAAATCCATTTGCAAACTCCATGTGTCCCAAAAACTTGGGAAGTAGGTAGGTGAGTAATGTGGCACCCGGAACGAATCCGCAAGTAACGCAGTGAATTACGAAAATAACTAGATAGATAGTTTGAAGGTTTTAAATTTTGCGAGTTCCCGAAGCCATAAAGGAGTTGCGGGTAAGTTGGTACAATCGGCGACAAAAGTGGCTGTACATATTGCTATGGAAACTCAGGTCAGCAGTAAACGGCTAGCGTTGACGGATCGTTTTGTCGAAAAACTCGATCGGTGATGAAACGAGTTAACACGGCGAGAGTCGAAGCGAGCCTTAAAGACTGCACGAGACATCGAGGGTGTCGACAGAACAACCGTTAAGTGGTGGCCGTTTATAAGGTTTGGTATTAGCTGATGATCCAGGCTACATACATACAGTCACGCTTTTCTCCCGTTGGGATAGGCAGAGACTACATCTTTCCACATGCTATGACCCCTGCAGAAAGCAGTGCACCAACACTCTCCGTGATACTCTCTACTGGTTTCTGGAACTCCAGACCAATTGGCTGTTAAGGGTCCATGCGTCTACATCCTTATTTACATATTAAATTTCAATTTTGTAGATACTCTATTCAAAAATTTAGTAATTCGTGCGTAAAATTGGAAAATAGGGCATACTCGTAACTATACACACTAAAATAAGATAATATTGCTTTCGTCGCTGACTGTCTAGTCTGTAATGTGAAAACGTGTTGAGTATTTGCCGTCATGTTCCGCTTTCCGCTTGCGGCGCCAACAAACTTCGTATGATTGGTAGAATATTACGCGTATTTGGTTGTAGTCATGACGTTTTTAGTTTGTGACATACAAAGTTATGGTCTCATAATTTTGAGTACTTTTGAGTCTTTTATTCAAAGCTCTGCTCGTTTGTCCACCCTGTTTCACTTTCCTCAAGGGCTACCTAGAAGAAAACAGACGCAACAATACAACAATACAATACAACAGAACAGAGAAACAGAAACACAGAAACAGTGGGAGATGGTTTTGCAGGTTTATTCTTAAATGTATTTCAGTAGGGATGGGTCTATTCTTCTTTACTGTGTTTATTTTTGTTTCTGGTGTACAATAAAGAGTTTTTCTATTCTATTCTATTCTATTCTATAATTATTTTTTTATAGGCAAGCATTTGACCATTTGACATGGTCGATAGTGGAGCATGCTTGCCTAAAAGATACCTATTCACTCTGGATTTGAAAATTTTAAGATTATAGTTTTCGGGAAACATTGACGCTAGTAAGGTGTTCCATTCCTTTTTTATAATTATTTAAAAAAATATATAAGGGAGCTTGAAATATTTCATAATTTTAATATTACAGACTGAATTTCGCGGTGCCAAATAAATTTGCCCCAAATAATATAACATAATATTTTTATACTCCTGTTACTAGAATATTAATTTATGGTTCGATCAAACTTTGCTTTTAAAGTTCCATGCCAAAACTGTTAAAAACCAACACTAACTTCTGCATTTGTCTCCGTCTGAACGACGCTGAAAGATGGAATTTGGCACTAAGATTATTCAAAAGTTGATCAAACGTGGCTTGCGCAGCTTACTTGGGACCTTTTTAGCTAATTTCCTTTCTCCCATGACATAATGGAGACCCCCTCATAAGCGAGGCAGTTTATTATCTACGTGAGATAGAACACCACTGGGGGCTAGTTAGATAATGGTAATCTTTCCAAGCCACTGATCATAGCATTTATGTTACGAGGAAAATAATAACTTACCGCTTTATAGATGCCACAGCTTAACAACTTGCTCAACGGAATAACAACTTTGCTAGGATTTTTTCATATATCCAGGTAAAATAAAAACAGGTTTTTATACACACCGGGGTGCAAACTCAGAAAAATATAACAGATCACACATATTTAATCGAAAAAGACCATGAGTAAAAAAAACTAAACTGTTTAACTGGAAAAGGCTATGTTTAAGTTTATCCATGATATATTTGAGCAGCTGTTAGTTTTCCGTGCAAAATAAAATAACTTAAAATAGTATAATATTATAATATAAAAGCGAAATTTTGTGTGTGTTTGTCGTCTCTTCACGCCACAACGGCTGAACGGAATTTGATAGTTACTATAGGTCCTGGAATAACACAAAAGCTCGAGCTCGTAAAAATTAACGTTTCCTGTGGGATAATAGTAAACGCGAGTGAGACCGAGGGGCGCAGCTAGTTGTGACCGTGTCCAGAATTGTGAACGTCGTTTAAAATAAAATTTCAAGTCTTAACTTTAAACGTTAACAAGCCCTTGAGATATGTAAAGTGGAGGGGATATTTTAATGAATGTAAAGCCGATAAGAGATTCTGGCGAGGACAGTTTGCGAATATAAAATTAACACGTCAAAGAGAAATTGGAAGGCTTTTCGGGGTTTCGATTTACATTTCAAAAAGAGCTGGGTCTGCTATTTCAGCGCTGTCGAGCACGTTTAATTATGCTGCGCTTTATGCCGCCTCGATAGTTCCTCGATAGCTCGATGGCTCCAGCTTGATTATCGAGCTAGACAAGCTGGACTATCGAGCTCATTGTGCACTTGCCAGTGGATGGGATTAGCATAATACATTGTGTCTAACTAAAAACTCAGAAAAAGTAGGGTAGAGTAAAAATAAACGTACCAACTGCTAACAAATATTTTAGGTTATCCACATTTGAGCCTGCCTATGAAAATTCTCTAGAAATATATTATTCATTTACGTTTTATTTTTACTTTTTATAAAATATAAACTCAATCCAGATAGTTGATTTGCGTATAGATTTCATAAGATTTACTGTAACTAATCTCAGTTAGAGTAAAATCATATTTTAAACTGACACAGTTAAACTATAAAGATTTTTCAATTTTATTCTATTCTACGAACGAGAACGAGAACGTCCGTCTTCCATGGAGAGGGTCGTGAGTTCAAATCCAAGTGCTGGAACGTACCAATGTGTTTTTTGTAAATCATATGTACGTAATTATCACTCGCTTCTCGGTAGAGGAGAGAATCGTGAGGAAACTCACATACCTACCCGAGAATTATTTCTGAGGTATGTTATCCACCAATCCAGACCAGCCCTCGTGGCGGATTATGCCCTAATTCTTCTCAAGAAAGTGAGGCGAGACTCGTACGCAGTGGGCCGATATGGATTGATGATGATGATGATTCTATAATAATTTAGTTGCGGCTGTTTTACAAATATGTGCGAAAGTTACTTTTTATTTTCATGTCTCAAATCTATTTTCATTTTATTCAAACAAAACGGGTCATTTCAATATTAAAATGGAAAATGAAAACTTCCACCCAGTCTCATTTCCACAGGACAAAACAAGCGGTACAAAAAGTGACAAAAACGTTCAGCGCCAACTCTGTCAACTGAAGACACAATCGCTTTTCCAAACTTATTACAGTTTTTCCAGTTACGACCGCTT
This sequence comes from Campaea margaritaria, assembly GCA_912999815.1. Lineage (NCBI taxonomy): Eukaryota > Metazoa > Arthropoda > Insecta > Lepidoptera > Geometridae > Campaea > Campaea margaritaria. The sequence continues at coordinate 11,920,351 of OU538789.1, read as the reverse complement.
TATACCAGTCACCATTCAAATTCCTACACAAAGGGGCACGCAGCAGGCCGAAATAAAAGAAGAAATAACCTCCATAAAGCAATGAATGCGAATTCAATTTTGTTAACAAAGAAAAATAGCCGACAAGAAAAAGTCGATGGAACTTATGGAATCTTGTCGAATGAATATTTTACGGTGTTGGGATGTCTACTTTGTACGGACTATGAAAAAACGGCCGCAGTTCTAAGTTTAAGGGACTTCGCGCACTATCAGTCCAAGGCCAAGACTACTGACCGCCTTGATACGTTCACTGCTGAAAACACAACTGTTGTGTTTTGTAAAACTTTCTGCGAGTACGGGAAAACACACCAGTTGTGTTATCGCGGCTTCCGTGCCGGCTCTGTGGCGAAACACAGACGTGTGTTTAACGCGGCGCTACTACAGTGCGGCTGACGCAGACGGCACGCCATTGCTGGAAAACACACACGGTTCATACTGGTGTCTAAATGTAAAAACCGGTTCAGCATTTAACGTGTTAAACCAGATGTTTCCAGCGAAACTACTGGGCATATGAGACTTTAGAGCCGATGTCTCAGGGTGACGAGCGCAGTGCAGTGCCGCGCAGGATTTTGTTATGGAAAGTTCAGGGTGGCACTATAGCTGGTATGGGCAGGCGTAGCGCTTACCATCAGGGGACCGACTTTCTCATATCGTCACTCAGTTAAATAAAATAAACAACGAAATGTGTGCTGGGACATATAGTAGAAGTAAAACATCAACTAAAAATTTATTTAAAAAAAGAATTCATAACAGATATTAAAAAAAAATATGCGAAACGTAACTCTCTCTCTCTTTCTATCTTTACTAACTTATATTTCCCTTTCAATTCCAATTCGCGTCACCCGATCACATTTTTCGTAACGCATTCACCAGCTAAGTCAATCGTGCGTAAAGGAGTTTAACTTCAAATACTTTCTATTCTATTCTATTCAGCCCATATCCACCCACTGCTGGGTATAGGCCTCCTCTGTTTCACGCCATTTGTTCCGGTCCTGTGCTAGTCTCATCCATTTACTACTCCATCTCAAATACTTTAATTTTACCAAAATGTCCCCCAATTTTTTCAACACAAATTAAACCCTACACCACTGACCTAAGTATTATATATAATACAAAGGAATCAAAAGTACGCTTTCATGAAACATTTTCCAGCTGTTACCGGTCCGTACAAATAGCCCAGCCGAGTATTCCGTTACAGGTCTCATTTCCATCCAATCTCCAGCGATCGGCCGCACAATGGCTCGGAAGAAAACAATCTTTAGACCCGAACAGGCCATTGTGCCTGCTACCAATGGGGAACCGGCTTTATTGTTTTTTATTTACAAGAGAGCCAGCTCATGTTGATATCGCAACATCTTTTTAACGGGTGTAGTTTTTCAATCTACACACGTATTTAGGAGCTATGTTGATTACAACGTTATTTATGTAAGTACTACATAAAGGAAGAGGAAACCCACATACCTACCCGAGAATTATTTCGGAGGTAGGTATGTGATCCATCAATCAGGAACTGGTCCCCGTGGTGGATTACGGCCTAACCTTTCTCACGCAAGTGAGGGGAGACGAGTGCTCAGCAGTGGGACGTTATGGGTTGATGATGATGATGAGGTATATATAGGTGGGTTCGGAATCTCATAATTGTGACTGCAATCGTAACGGCTACGTACATAGCTACGAGGCGCTCTACAAGTTTCCAAAGGGACAGTTGCTACGAACAATGCGTAGTTACGCGTAGCAATGTCGGATTACGTGTTTAGCTTAAAAAAAAATTTGATCTTGGTTCTATTCCGAGACCTAAAGTATCTGTATAACTACATTCAATTAAAATTGAAGAACATAAACACACATACAGAGAGAGACAGAAAAACAGCGCGGGGGGGGGGGGGGGGGGGGGGGGGAGAAAGATCGAAATTTTAAATCGAAGAAGATTAACACACACAGAGAAAGAGAGAAAGAGACACACACACACACACACACATGCACACACACATTTAAGATAAACACTTGAGAGATAAACTTTCGCATTTATAACACCAGTAAGATACTACTATACCAATGATACCAATGATATTACTATTCATTCTTTGTACTGAACAACTCAGTTTTCTCCAGCTCCCAAAGGACAAATTCGAAGTTTCATTCGTACATAAACTATGTTTAATGTTCTTATTGCACCCACAAGTAAGTCAGCTGATCAAAGCTAGACCTAAGCCTTAGATCAAACACGGAGTGATGCGTCCCACTTCAAAACTCGGCTCTCGGCTTATCCTGAACGTGTCAGGAGCCCTCTCAGTCGACTGGGTATGCGGGAGGACGGCAAACATCTTCTATCTTGTGTACAAGGCGTTAGTTGATCAGTGTTGACTGTTTGTGGACAACACGGTGCTTTGTTCTCAGCTGACACTTAGTTGAAATGGATTTATAGCTCTGTTATCTGTCTGTCGTAGGACGTATCTTACCTGGGGGCTTGGCAAGGTAAAATAGCAGCTAATAGCTGCGAGCGTTAGCTTTTTAGGCCATCTTCATTATCGTCATCCCATATCGTCCCACTGCTGAGCACGGGTCTCCCCTCACTTTATATAACATACCTAAGAAATAATTCTCGGATAGGTGTGTGGGTTTCCTCACGATGTTTAGGTAGGCTTGTTTTTATTATTTGATTTTTTTTATAGTTGAAATGGAAAAAAAATACCTTGGTCGTGCAATATTGTCAAAGATGGATCACAGAATAGAATAGAAAACTCTTTATTGTACACCAGAAACAAAAATAAACACAGTACAGAAAATTTACAATAGGTAAACAAGGGTAGTAAAATGGGCGGTCTTATCGCTGAAAGCGATTTCTTCCAGACAACCTTTGGATGGACAGTAAAAAACATTTTTCGATAGTAGGGTGGGTGGCGTATTTGCAGTAATTAATAAACACGATACGTTTTAATAATACACATACACACTATACTTAATGAATAATAAAAAAATAATTATAATATACATATCGACGCTAGAAAGCGTAAACGCTATAACCCTTCGACCGACCCGAAAATACTTTTTTTACATATTTGGAAACAAACGCTGTAACCCACATTTCAACGTCCCCTAGTAACTTTAGGATATAAACAAGGTAGCAGTATTGTAGCTTTGTATGAAACACACCAAATATCCAATATTTACGTTTTTAGGTCGAGTAGATATTGAGTTATGATTTTTTTTCAACAAAAAAATAGTTTTTTGGCTCTGGTGAACAATTTTGCGTTTCAAGGTTGCAGCGTTTACGCTTTTTAGCGTCGATATATACATACACAGATAATTGGGAAAATAAGAAACCATACGTTTTCAGTAACAATTTAAAACTGCCCGAAGCTTGAAGTTCTTTCTGTATTCGATGGCTTGAACGTAGAATGTAATTTGCTTCGTGTATGTATGTTAGTAGTCAACGCCAAAGAGGGCTCTTGAGAATAGCCAATAATTGGAGTCGTGATTATAGGGACCCGCAGACACCTTGTGTCGATGTTTGTAGGAAGAGCCACTAGCACCTTCACTATACGTAGATAGATAAACTCTTTATTGAAACACCACAGAACAAAGAAAACTTAAAAACTAGAACAAAAAAAAAAAACTAAAGCTAACTTCCATGCCTCATGGACACCCTCTTTTTTTAGATTTTTAAGTTTTTAGTTTTAGTTAGTTTTCCTTTTATTTATTTTGTTATTTAAGTTCTGTCTATAAACGTTTTTTTGAATAACTTATATAAATATCTAAAAATATTATTGTTTCTGAACAAAACCAATTTAAAAATTAGTGTTACAATGGGAACTATGAATGACGGCCTCCGTGGCATAAGGGGGCGATGAGCCGACTGCTAAGCGTGAGGTTGCGGGTTCGATCCCTGCATGGGGCAAATATTTGCTCTAAGTTCGAGTGTTTGTCTCGGACTCAGAGCAGTCCCTAATTCCCTAAATGCAGTGAATCCTAGTTAGGCATCACAATCTATGTATGTGGCTGTGACGCGTTATTATTTTTATTATAGGAGACTTTTCTTTTTATTTGGCTATCAAGGACACACAGTTTGTGTAATTCATGTACAGTTGTAGTTAATTTCGAAACGGATGTTTGTCTAACAATTGTACGGCCCAGAGTGTGTTCTTGTAAATAGATTAGTCTTGTCAACAACGTCGTCGAGTAATTGGGCTTGTTTTTCAAACCAAATAAACCATTACCTATCACTGTACTGTTACATGAAAGCTTTATGTTATACTCTATTTTTATTGTGACTTTTAGAATTTATTTATTAGATTGAGTGACGAGACGAGTAAGTAGTTCACCTGATTGTAAGCGCTACGCCTGCCCATAACAGTCACAGCGCGACTGTTACTGCACCACGCTTTTCACCCTGAGACATCGGCTCTAAAGTCTCATATGCCCAGTAATTTCGCTGGAAACAGTGCCCTTCAAACCGGAACACAGTAATGTTTGTGTCAGAAGCTTCTAAATTCACTTGGATAGATAAACTCTTTATTGTAACACCACAGAACAAAGAAAACTTAAAAACTAGAATAAAACAAATCGATGGTTAATATGAATGGATGTCTTTCATAAATCCATATCGGCCCACTGTTTAGCACTGGTCTCCACTCACGTTCGTGCGGAGGGTTAGGCCATAATCCAAAACGGGGGCCCGGTCCGGATTGGTGGTTAACATATGTTCGAAATAATTCCGAAGCGAGAAAACAATAAACATATTGGAACATGCCCGCACTAGGATTTGAGCTAGCGACCCTATCCTTGGAAAGCGGACGTTCTCCCACTAGGCTATCACCGCTTTTTTATTCTGGCAATATATCTGTAGAGGTCACAATTTCAAGTCAGTTTTGGCCAAGTCCCCGTTGTTTAATTGAATTGAAATTTTGCATGGCTGTCAAGTGTCAATGGTAACACAATATTATCGTGACGGCGACCTTATCTGATGATGGAGGCGGAAGGCAGACAACAGAATTGTTCAGTGACGGGCGGCGCCCCGAGTTTCACCCGCGTTATCTATTATCCCACAGGAACCGTCAATTTCTACGGAATATAAAGTATCCTATGTTGTAGCCACAACAAGAGAGTAAGAGTAGAGAGAACAAACACACACACAAACTTACGCAAAAGTCTCAAATACCTTGCAATTAGGTACTTATGTAAACATCCGATTAGGGTGTCTGTAGAGGTTAATCAAAAAGGGGATGCGTCCCATTATGTTTTTTCTTAGCAAATAGTACTTTATTCCACGTACGTCTCTTCCATGGCCATACCCTGAAAGACTCTTTCACCCTACCGTCCTTAAGAGCCTAAACACACGGCGTTTTTTATGCGCGCAGACGACGCGCGTTTCACGAACGCGCGTTTACGGCGCCGTTGATGCCCAGAAAGTGGATTGTTGCATTTGTATGGATTCAAACGCGCGTGAAAAGCGACAAAAACGTGCGCGAGAAGCGCGTTTGAAACACGTTTGTATCGCGTTTGAATCGATAGAACCGATTTTTAAACGTTGAATTAAAATGACCCCACAATCTTCTTTCACTCGTAAATGGGCCTGTCCAATAGAGTCGGTTATTTTTTTTTTTTTTTATTAAAAGTAGTAATAAAGTCAACTGACGCCAAGGTACAACTGACGAGCGACCACAGCGCGTTTGTATCGATGTATCTGTGCGTTTGACGAGCGCGCATTTACAGCACCATTCATTTTTTCACGTGAAGGCTGCAACTGAATTGCGTTTGAATTGCGTAAACGCGCGTCAACTGCGCGTCGTCTGCGCGCATAAAAAAAGCCGTGTGCTTAGGCTCTTAGATCCGCCTTTGTGCTCACAAATACACATACAGAGCCGATACCGTTGTGCCACCGATCGAGATTGGGAAAGGTTTACCTTAACTTTATATTTGGATATTTTTATTTAGGTATTTTATTTTTAGATCTTCGGGTCAGTGCCGGCGGCGGAGAGGACTTTTTTTTTTAGAATTATTGAGGTTACTATCAAGTAGAGTACTGTTTATAGTCCACACTAAAAGGTTTAATTAAAAAAAAGAATGTCAAAAGTTTACGGGATTGTTTTCCATTAGATCTTTGGCGTATAGTTTGAGCATCTAATTGTGTTTTGTATTTTCGCATGTATGTATAGCTTGTATTTATATACGTATTTTTTTGTTCTAGAGCTTACAGATATTGCACAAAATAATTATTCATTTGTCAAACATTAATATTACTAGCAGCGCCCCTTAATAATTACAAAACAAAAATTAACCATTTTTTTATTCCAGGACCTAAAGAATCTACACATTAAATATCATCAAAATTCGTTCAGCCGTTTCGATGCGAAGAGAGAACGCACCAAATTCCGCATTTATAGTATTAGTGAGAAAGTGTTAACTTTATAAATATTTTACTTACAGCTTGTTATACTAGGCTCGGCTGTTTATCCGATACTTTTATCCACAAAGGTTTTGAAATCTCAGCTTTTCACTGTACATAATCATTGAACCTATTGTTAGTTCTGGCCAGTAAAAACCTAAGTTCATTCAACACGTTCACTGCTGAAAACACACGTCTGTATTTTTATAATTTTACGGCAAGCGAAAAAACGCATGGCGTGTGAATTCGTACCGCTGTATTGTAAATTTGGTCACACCTGTTGTGTACGCCAGCATTACTGATGAGTTTAGTTACGAGACGACGGTAGTAAACTGAACACACACGTTGTGTGAAGATTCGAAAAGGAGCTAAAAAGTAAAACGGATCAGCAGTAAACGTAAGTAGATCATGTAGATAACAGATAAGTACTTCATAATGGAGTGGGTAACTTTAAACGTTTCTGAATTAACTTCTCTTTACAAATAATATAATTTGGCATCTACTTTACTGTTTTGTGAACCCAAAAGCCTATTTAGTTACGCCTACGAGAACGCCCACAGAGCAAACGCCAAGTTCTATAGCAACACATAATTTAGGCCACTAATTAATTAATTAACGAAAGCTGTACCAGCTTTATTAGTGGGAATGTGTCTGCGGCAAAAGTAAAGATAATTAGCTTTGTTTATTTCAATACACGATTTCATTAATGCCTATTAACTTTTAGGCTTTACAATAAGTTATGTTTTGTAAAGAATCGCGACGGTTTTTTACACTGAAAGAAGCAATATATCTAATATCTTTAAATGAGCAATTCTTGTATATATTTATATAATTGGAATCTCGGAATCGGCTCCAACGATTTTCATGAAATTTAGTATATAAGGGGTTTCGGGGGCGATAAATCGATCTAGCTTGGAATCATTTTTAGAAAATGTCATTTTATTCGTGTTATATCAAATTAAACATCAACTTGGAAGAAAAATAACAGAGCGTTGGAGGCGTTTGAGTAGTTAAAATTTAAACTGAAAAATATGACTCTTCCTGACATCTATTGGCGAAAAATAATACTACCGAGCAAAGCTCGGTCATCCAGATACTTTACAATAAGTATGGAATTAATGTCTCAAGGTGACGAGCTCAGTGCAGTGCCGCGTAAGATTATGCAATGCAAAGTTCTGAACGGCACTGTAACTGTTATAGGCAGGCAGCCATTACGATCAGGTGAATAACTAGTAATATAAATTAAAAACCAAATGTGTGCTGGGAAATATAGTAGAAGTAAAACTGCAACCAAAAAAATATGTCAAAAATTGAAATACAAATAAAAAAAAAAAAAAATTGAATTTGTATATTTTTGATGCACGCCTACACCGTCTCTCCTTCACACTATGGGTGGTTGACTGGTAGAAAATGCTCTTAGCGTTAAGTCCGCCATTTGTATTAGTTAGTTAATCTGTGCAATAAAGTATTAAATAAATAAATAAAAATAATGTTATCAAAAAAAAAAAAATATTTTAGTAGACATACGAAACACAACTCTCTCTCATTCTATCTTCACTAACTTTTATCTCACTTACTTCCGTTTGCCTCGCCCGATCACATTTTTCGTTACACATTCACTAGCTTACTCCCCAAGTCAAGCGTGTAATAACTAAATTAGGTAAAGACATCTATATATAAAGGTATATAAGAGAATAAACATTAATATTGATATTCTTTTATTTTGCAATAAGTAGGAAGTTAATCTAAGCCTCACGGATAGGCTTATCTACACGTTATTAATACACAACAGGAATAGCTATTGTAATAATACACAAGAATAAATAGTATATAAGCCATTTACTTTACTTTGAAATAAGTAGGAAGTTAATGTAATCTACATATTACTACACGACAGGAATAGCCATTGTAACTCTCAATAATTAATTTAAAATATAAGCTTCATTTGGAAATAAGTAGGAAGATAATGAAATGCTCACATTATTTGTATATATATATAACACGATATAATTTAGCGATTGTAATGTTCACACTGATACACAACATTGATAACTATTGCAATACACATAGTAAGTTTTTAAACTGAAGATTAATACACATACACAATAATAATAGCTTTCTAGTTAATAGATATAATAATAGTACTTAACTTATTTAGTTGGGCGGCGTGTCCGCCCTGTTCCGAGGTACATTGAGAAGTGAATCTGCCTTTCAAATGCAAGGCTATTTATACCGGCCGCCGTGCGGCGAATAAACAAGCTCAGTAAACCACGTGTTTCCTTAAATTGAAACGAAACGTTTTTACTGCTTGATTTTTATTACAATACATGTTAAAACCTTCTAAATCAATACATATCCACAGATATGTACACTAAAGTTTGTTTAAACGTGAATAATTCCAATTATTATATTAAATGGTTTTCTAACAGTAATAAAGCTGTTTCATCGTTTATTTTCAATTACCAATTATCTTACAAATACAGAGATGAATTATCGTAAATGATTCGATACATTAATACTTAAGAATATTCATATTAGTATGAATATTGAAGAATTAACACAAGTCAATTATCATATCATTAAATGAAATATGGACGAAAATACATGGATTAAATCTAGCCGCAGAAATCATAATTATTTGATAATTATCAGTCAAACTTTTTCTAAAATACGTACAATATTAATTATAAACATTAACGTAATTTCCTGTTTATTGGAAACCAGTGAATGTTGCCAAATTCATCAAGTTAAGTCCTCAAACAAATGTTGCCATTTGAATCTTTACTAAATACATACATTATCATCAGATACTCAAAACGTATTATTTAGTCATGTACCTACGTGGTTTATTTATAAAAGATACTTATCTTGACACAAGGTAAGTTTAGCATCATCAGTATTTGAATATTGACAAAAATTACCATGGTAAAATTCAAATAATCTATCACGGCCATACTGATATGTACTTCGTTCTCGAAGTACCTACTTAATCACATTTCACAAGTCCAAATCATTTTATATTTTTATCATTATCATCATCATCACCAGTATAACTTTTTTTTTTTTTTTTTTTACCAATGAAACCATTCTCTTTTCTTTTTTTTTTTTTTTCATATCATTCACATTTTTTTTTTTTTCATTCTCATGATCTATGACCAGGCATATAGCACATTAGTCCTTTTACTCGCTGCCAGTAAAATCTAGACTAATCAGGTTTAAGATCGCCCAGCTACAAATTTTTTTTTTTTTTTTTCATTTCTCATACTTATTTTTTTTTTTTTTTTTTTTTTCATTCCCTTATTTTCATCGTTTCATTGTGATCTATGACCAGGCATATAGCATATTAGTCCTTTTACTCGCTGCCAGTAAAATCTAGACTAATCAGGTTTAAGATCGCCCAGCGACACAAATACTGGTATGATGTGACTGATGTGACAATCTCAGAATTTAATATTTTAAGTGTGTCAAAAAAAGTACCTGTCCTAAGTAAATTAGCAATGTTACATAATAATGATAATTCAAAATTAAACACATTCATAGTTTGATCTTAATAATTATGTGATCTACATGGATATTATTTTGAATAATCTTAAATTTGTTAGCTATATAATAATCTATCACGGTTCTCTTTTTGACAATGATATTGTTTAATAAGTTATATTTGTTTACAGTGATTCTTCAAAGGAAATGTTTTGTTCTACCCATTCACCAGGCCAAACACGCAGTTTTTCTTTGGCAACAATAATATTTCTTAAATTATTTTGACCCCTCAAAGAAAATCTGTCATGTGGTAATATTTGTATTATTTCATATGGGCCTTTGAATTTTGGACTGAGTTTATCATGACGTCTATGATCTTGACTGATGTAAACTAGGTCTCCAATATTATATATTTTATTGGTTCGTCTGGTAGTATCAAAACGTTTCTTAAACCTATCAGCAACATCTTTGAGCCGTTGTCGTGCTAATTCACGATCAGCTTCTAAGTCAATACTTGGTTGTATTGATTCATCTACAACATCAGTTAGCCGAGCTTGTATGGAAGGTATATTTCCTTCCCTTCCTAGTAAAAGTCCCATTGGGGAAAAGCCTGTGGTTTTCTGAACAGTCGTATTAAGAGATTGTTGTACTTTCCAAAGAACGTTTGGCCATTCTGACAAATCATTAATCGTGGTAGCTAACATGTTTGTTACTGTAGCTACATACCTTTCAACTTGGCCATTACTACGAGGAGTACCAGTGGATATCATGTGGTGTTCAATTTGCATTTCCCTAAATAAGGTTTGAACTTGATTAGATGTAAAGTTTGTGCCTCTGTCCGTAATTACAAGATGAGGTGTGTCGAATAATGCAATAGTTTCACATATGGCAAACAACAATTCCTGTCCGCTCAGACTCTTAAGGGGTTTGAGGATGCAATATTTTGTAAATCCATCTATGACTAGCAATACAAATTTAAAACCATCAGCTGATTGTCTAAAAGGCCCAGCGCAATCCATATGCAAAGTATGGAAAGGAATAGATTTCTCTATAGGATATAATATACCTTGTTTAGGTCCAGAGTGATTTTTTCGTGAGGTACATATGAGACAATGAGAGATGTATTTTTTAACAAACGCTGCAATGCCAGGAAACCAAAAATGTTGGCGGATTTTGTCAATGATTTTATCATATCCATCATGACAGTTATCATCATGAAATAGTCTAAGTAAGCCAAGTCTATAGCCTCTTGGAATATATAGTTTCGGCATAGCATTAGCGTCGTTTTTATAATAGAGCAATCTATTTATGATTAAGTATTGATTGGTATCCAATTCACCTGACCGAACTTTGTCAATTATAGTCTGAGTCTCAGTATCATCTCGTTGAGCAGATTCTAACCACGATGGCGGACGACTTGCATCGTCATTAACCACGTTAATTACAGAAGGGATATTTTTGTTTGTGTGGACCGTTTTAGGGTTGATTGGATTACGACTTAGGTAGTCAACATGACCCACATATTTACCCTTTTTGTAGAGAATTTTGAAGTTAAAATCTTGCATAAAGGTCCACCATCTAGCTACACGCGGTGAAAGATCTTTTTTTGGTCATGGTAGGCTTAATGGCATTACAGTCTGTTACTATAGTGAATGGGATACCTAATAAATACACCCTAAAATGTTTAAGGGCGTTATAAATTGCCAATGTTTCTAAGTCGTAAGAGCAATATCTTGATTCGGCAGGGGAAGTACGTTTGCTATAGTATGCTACAACTTTATTCTGATTATCAACTTTTTGCATTAGAATTGCACCATAACCAATTGAGCTAGCATCAGTGTGCAGTTCAGTAGGTAAGTTTGGATCAAATACAGTCAATAGTGGTTTCGTCACCAAGTGCTTAATAACATAATTCCTAGCTTCATTCTGATCTTGACCCCACTCCCATTTCTGGTTATTTTTTTGTGAGTTTAGTTATACTGGCAGTACGTGAGGCAAATTCTGGTATAAATTTACGGAAATAACTAGCTAAACCCATAAATTGACGCACTTCTTTGATAGTATCAGGGACAGGAGAGTTGATGAGAGCCGAGACTTTATTATCACTTGGCCTGATACCATCTTCAGAAATGTGTCTTCCTAAATATTCTATCTCTGTCACAAAAAACTTGCATTTTTTTCAAGTTTATGGTAAATCCGGCATGACTGAGAGCTTCGAGAGTTTGTCCTAGGTATTGCAGACCCTCATTTTCAGTTTTAAATGGAATTAATAAGTCATCTATATACACTAATAAAAATTTCAAGTGTTTAATGGCTCTACTTATAGCTCTCTGGAAGACTGATGGTCCGTTACAAATTCCAAATGGCATTTTCAGAAATTCGTAATGCCCATCTGGGGTTACGAAAGCTGTGTATTTTACGGAGTCCTGTGCTACTGGAATTTGATGAAACCCATTTTTTTCGTTTAGTTGATCGAGTTCGCTATTACAACTGGTTATTTGATTAACTACTCCAGTTGGTTCAAGCAAGTGAGTACGTGTCAGTCTACACCCAGAAGAGTCTACTATAACAGCAACGTCCGAATGACTAACTGCATCTCTACCGATCAAACAATCATAGCTAAAATCTTTACCCCTGGCTACATTAAATTCTATTTCTAGACAGATTTCCTCAAATTTTACAGGGACAGTTACTTTTGCAAAGATATGTAATTTACCATTGCCTATACCATCGAGCATTTTTGAACATGGAGTTAAATTGCAACCTATTCGCCGTGCAATAGAATCCTTCATGATACTGCAACTAGCACCAGTATCAATAAGAGCTTCGACTGTCATATCCTTTATCACAACTTTAGTTAAACCTTGGTTATACAATTAGCGTCATCTCTTTTTGTTTCTGTGGTACTTGTGGTAGAAAGCTGTTTAAAATAACAAACTGATTCAGTGTGTCCGAATCTTTTGCAATGGGAGCATTGGACTTTGTTTATGGGGGGACGAGCTAAGTTTGTCGAAAAACTTGTCCTAGGGGCATTATAGTTTCTGTTCTGAAAACATTGGGCTGAAAAATGACCTAGCTTGTTACAAGTGTAACAACGTTTTTCATCAATTTTTGGTCGTTTGCTAGGAGAACTAGTTGGGTTGTCAGTAAATTTACTTGTAGAATCAAATGGACGTTTCTTAGGAATCTTCACATAAGTCGTAAACAGTGATATCAATTCTGCAGTGGTCTCCACACGACTATTTTGTGATGCCATTTTTACATGCACATCATGTATACCTCCGCAAACAAGCTCAACTAACTGTTTTTCGGTGAAAACTATCCTAGTATTCTTAAACAATCTAAGTTTTTCCCTAGCATAATCACAATACGATTCTGCAGCTTCAGATGTTAATAACACTGCCTTTGTTAATTTGTCTGACAAGTTCCTCTTTTCAGGATATAAATCTTTAACAGTGATTTTAAATTGTTCCCACGTTCTACCTTCATCGGGCTCCCAAGTTTCATACCACAGTAATGCAGAGCCTTTCAAGGCTTTACCTGCTTTTGCAACGGTTGTGATGTTGCTCCATCCAAGATCCGCTGCGATTGCATCGATATTGGTGCACCAGCTGCTGGCACCGCTGTCGTTCTTATCAGGATCGAACGGCGGAAGAACCACATCGTCTCCACGAGGTGTCCCCGCAACTGCATCTCGGATCGCCTTGAGCAGACCTTCTACGACTGCCGAGTCCATTTCAGAAACCACACCCACAATATCTGAAATATTACATAATACGTTAAGATTAGTCAGGTCGAATCCCACTTCTGATAATAACTAAATTAGGTAAAGACATCTATATATAAAGGTATATAAGAGAATAAACATTAATATTGATATTCTTTTATTTTGCAATAAGTAGGAAGTTAATCTAAGCCTCACGGATAGGCTTATCTACACGTTATTAATACACAACAGGAATAGCTATTGTAATAATACACAAGAATAAATAGTATATAAGCCATTTACTTTACTTTGAAATAAGTAGGAAGTTAATGTAATCTACATATTACTACACGACAGGAATAGCCATTGTAACTCTCAATAATTAATTTAAAATATAAGCTTCATTTGGAAATAAGTAGGAAGATAATGAAATGCTCACATTATTTGTATATATATATAACACGATATAATTTAGCGATTGTAATGTTCACACTGATACACAACATTGATAACTATTGCAATACACATAGTAAGTTTTTAAACTGAAGATTAATACACATACACAATAATAATAGCTTTCTAGTTAATAGATATAATAATAGTACTTAACTTATTTAGTTGGGCGGCGTGTCCGCCCTGTTCCGAGGTACATTGAGAAGTGAATCTGCCTTTCAAATGCAAGGCTATTTATACCGGCCGCCGTGCGGCGAATAAACAAGCTCAGTAAACCACGTGTTTCCTTAAATTGAAACGAAACGTTTTTACTGCTTGATTTTTATTACAATACATGTTAAAACCTTCTAAATCAATACATATCCACAGATATGTACACTAAAGTTTGTTTAAACGTGAATAATTCCAATTATTATATTAAATGGTTTTCTAACAGTAATAAAGCTGTTTCATCGTTTATTTTCAATTACCAATTATCTTACAAATACAGAGATGAATTATCGTAAATGATTCGATACATTAATACTTAAGAATATTCATATTAGTATGAATATTGAAGAATTAACACAAGTCAATTATCATATCATTAAATGAAATATGGACGAAAATACATGGATTAAATCTAGCCGCAGAAATCATAATTATTTGATAATTATCAGTCAAACTTTTTCTAAAATACGTACAATATTAATTATAAACATTAACGTAATTTCCTGTTTATTGGAAACCAGTGAATGTTGCCAAATTCATCAAGTTAAGTCCTCAAACAAATGTTGCCATTTGAATCTTTACTAAATACATACATTATCATCAGATACTCAAAACGTATTATTTAGTCATGTACCTACGTGGTTTATTTATAAAAGATACTTATCTTGACACAAGGTAAGTTTAGCATCATCAGTATTTGAATATTGACAAAAATTACCATGGTAAAATTCAAATAATCTATCACGTGCGTAAAGAAGTTTTACTTCAAAAAGTACTATGTAATTGAATGTGGTATCGAACGAGGTAGTTCCTCCAGTATCACAGTTTGTCAGGCTGCCTAGGGTCGAATGTTGAAAATAGACCTTACGAGAATAGTCACTGATGCGGGACTGAATATCAATCCCGATATCGTCGGGCTGCAAAGCGCATAAGTTACCGATCGGAGTTAGAATGTGATTATTTCACAAAAACAGGCCAACACAATAGTTTTTCACTTCGCATGATGTTTATATGTTTATATGTGAACTTAGATGTTTATATTGTGTATCGACAAAAATACCGCATCTTAGAACAGTTGAAGCATGAATTGTGATTCAGCAAAGCACACTGCATACAAAACTAAGCAATTCAGTCCACAACGCTAGCTCGTCTAGACAGTGTATCAGACAGTTTACACAGGGGACAGGGGACTATGTTTATGCAGGGGAGGGGAGAGGGGGTGGTGCAGGGGGATTTAATATCTGAATTTTAATAAACCGATGAAGGCAAAGATGTAGTGTACCAAGTTCTATGTAATATGCAGAACTGAGCGTTTAAAACTGACTAAGAAATAAGCCACCCTCACGTTACATTATTTCGGAACGTGTTTTTGCGTACTTTAAATAGGTACCCTTTACTATTTGCATACTGAATATGAGTATTTAATTCAAATATGTGCGCTTTTGGATAAATTGTGTACACAATAAAATGCTAGCATAGTTTTATTTTTATTTTATGGTACTTAATAACGAGACGAGCAAGTTGTTCACCTGATGGTGAGCGCCACCTCTGCCCAAAACAGCTACAGTGTCACCCACCCGCACCCTTTAAGATTATGCGATGCAAAGTTCTGGGTGCCACTGTAACTGTTATGGGAAGGCGTAGCGCTTACCATAAGGGGAACGACATGCTAGTCTTGTCAATCAGTCAATAAAAAAAAAAAAACACGTGTGAAACCGCGGGGTACAGCTAGTTGTGCAATAGATATAAGTCAGAAGTCGCATAAGTCGTCATAAGTCGTACACAAGTCTAAGTTTTGCAACATTGAAATGGAATAATAGCTAAAAAACTCGCACCTTCTACCATATTTGATGAATTGAGTGACCAAGTAGATTTCTCAAGAGAAATAAAAAATGTATTTCATTAAAAATGTAATAGACATAAGCCCTACACAAGTGAGCTGAGATCTCGTTTATTCAAGAACATAAACCTCCAAGATAAGTCTAATTTATCCGCGTACTTTTTCAATGTTACCCTGATTACATCTGTTCAAAATTGTTTAGCGCCGCCGAGGATCCGAATTAGGTAATTCCAGATAAAAAACTAAAATGAACTTGGGTTTCGCGAAAAAATGTTCTCAATATTGCCTCAGCTGTTGGTTTGGACCCTCTGTTAGGGTAACCACAATAGCAAATTGAAATTCCTTTTGCCGAATTTCGGATGTCGAATAAAATGTTTGAGAAGTATTTGAGATAATGCAGATTGTTAAATAAACATGGATAGGAATGAAGCTCCACCACACACCTCCATGTTTGGACATACGAGTATAGAAAAAAGCAATGGAGGCACGATAACAGCCATAGAACTCTAATATTTTCATGCACCGTTTTGTTGGGTTTCTACCTTAATGTTTGTAGAGGTCAATGCCTCTAACTTCTGCCATTTTATTAGTATAATACAAAAACGAACAAAACAAATACCGACCTATTATCATAATAGACTTTACCTTCATATGAAAATACCCAAGACCATAGAAACTTAATGCAATTTAAGAAATTATAAAATTTAACCTCATTTCTATTCTTTTTTCTTACTTCTATGTCTTGGAGCGCAATAAAGAGAGTTATCTCATCTTATCCTATCTTAATTCTGCCACAGCCGTATATAGAACACTGCTTCGAACTCCTTACAAAGTCAAGTAAATCGTAGGGCGGGACTTGTGCGGGCGGCGGACGAATTATTATTTTTATTGCCCTAATAATATAGCCACTCGGGAAATTAATTAAGTACAAGTTGTAAACTCTGAGCGAAGCAACGGGGAAGATAAACGAGATAAAAACAAATGATGATGGTCTTTAAGGTCTTTTAAATTATCGTAAAACAAACAAAAAATTGAATAAATTTTACGCCCATGGTTAGTTAGTATACCTACTGTTCTACAAAATGTGTGAATAAAAACAGGCGCCAAACCTATGAAATAGGAATTTGTAATATTCATTGCGTGTGTTGGTAGGTCATGGGATGGCCGAGTGGCCATCGATTCTTTGGACGCCAGCCGGACGGCTGGATAGATCAAGTAAAGAACGCCTTGGTCTTGCATGCGTCCAGGCAGACGAAGGAGGTAGCAAAAGACATACTAACGTGGCGGCTCTTAATATCGATGGCCAAGAATCATTTCGGGTGACTGGCCACCATAGTAGTTCTATAACTTAATGTCTCCAGCGGCGAGCAAACCTTTATAATTATGTTTATATAAGAAACGTCCGGACGAATACAAATATCTTGCGGTCCATAAGGCCCTCATTCCAGTCCGTGGTGACTTCAAAGCAAATTGCTTTCCCTGCGAGCTCGCAAACTTTTAAAATATGCGGAAAAAGCTCTTTTTTCGCGAACAAATGAAAAAGAAATCAACACTCGCTGTACGCAAGTAATTGCAAAATAAATCGGCGTTTTTGGATTGTTCGACCGTCGAAAAGTTTGACTGTTAGTGAGGGCGTAATGACTGTTTGTAAGGGCTTAATGACTGTTTATTTTGTTCTGCCTGTGGTGGGACTCTGGAAAAGGGGCATGGACGGCCTAGGTCCCGTTGGTGATGAATCGACTGCCGAGCTTGTTTGATTCCTATACAGAGCAAATATTTTTGTAATCAGGCTTTTGCTGCTATTTGATTATAATAATGAACCAACTTGTTACCTTTTTCCCTTTTCGTTCGGTATTATTTTCTTATTTTACGTACCTGGAAATAAAATAAAACATAAATTAGCCAAGAATATTAATTATTATAATCGCGGTAGGTAGATAAGCACTTCTTCTGCGATTGTCGAGTAGTACCTTTTCTGAATCGATTTAATAGCAGCCATTGAAATCAGAAAGATAAATGTATAAGCTTTCGCTTTTCCATAGACATAGCACGTAGTTAATACATACGTAACACTCATATTTTTAATTTGTAACTTACGAAAATTGAAAAAAATAACATCCTCGTGGTACTTCTCGGTGCTATATTTTTGACGAGTGTATTTCCGAAGCACTGATAGAGTTAATGAAGTTTCCGTTTTCTATGCGAGATTCAGGCATGAGTAAC
Organism: Campaea margaritaria; assembly: GCA_912999815.1. Taxonomy (NCBI): domain Eukaryota; kingdom Metazoa; phylum Arthropoda; class Insecta; order Lepidoptera; family Geometridae; genus Campaea; species Campaea margaritaria. The sequence continues at coordinate 11,902,015 of OU538789.1, read as the reverse complement.
CACTTGAAAGGGAAATGTCCTTTTTCAAACTCAACTCACAATCAGATAACCATTACTTTACTAGATCATATATTGGCTTAATTTTGTTGTTTTTCTCTATGTAGGATTGTAGGTATTAGTTTTGCAGATCTTAATAGATTTTATTTTTCTCTATTTATATGAGCGGTTACTCAACACTTTGACTGGTAGCCGTTTTGCTTGTCTAACCACGGGTGCGGCTCTGCACGCTCCACAGTGCTTTCCTATACAACAAACACAAATGTTGTGTTTTCAGAAGTTAACGTGTTAAGCGTTTGACTTGTAAAAGTGCATTATTTTTGCCTACTTGCAATAAATGACTTGAGTTTTGAGACTCCAAGAAGACTGAAAAATCTTACGTCATATCAGCATTTTTCCAATACTACCAAAAGCTTGTCCAACGTAACGTTTGCAAGCTGGGACCTTCAAGTTTTAAAAATTGAAGCGCCAAACTACATACCGGTTATATTGTTTCCAATATACCTAAATTGAGAACGCCTTCCATATAGTCTGGAGACAGTTACACAACTTTGAAAATAGATACAAAGTAAAATGAACAATTATTTTAGAATGTGCGTTTAGTAAATCGAACACCGATCGTCTTTTTTGTTTTATAAAAAAAGAAACAAGAAAAAAACGTAAAGAGCATAGGGAACAGAGTAAGAGAGAGTTCAATAAAGATTTATCTATAGATCTATCGCTATTTAGATCTTGCATGCATTGTTATTTTGTTTTTATGCAAGTAATCGCTTGTGTTTTTAAATGAAACTGACATACAGGTCTTTAAAACGTAACACACAAACTCACACACACATGCCGGAAGCAGACCTCCCCCCCACAAACACACAAACACAAATCCCTACAAATATCCACTAGTGCTCTGATGTACATTCATCGACATGTAGAGTGTAGAAATTGACATATCCCTAGACAATATTGATGTGGGTATCAATCAGCTCGGGGTCTAAAAAGGCCAATTTGAGCAATTCGTTTTTGAACTAGCGGTTTCATTTTTTTCGTGTGGTAAAAAATCGATCCTGGATGTAATATGATTCATGAATATAATATGATTCACTTGTGATAATTTTAGAAAAAATAATATAAATAAACATAAATGACTCCAGTTGAAATAGTTCGAGCTGGGGTACTGATTGAACGTACTTGAAAGTCTCAAATTCCATCTTCGGCATTTGAAACTAGGAGCTGAAGAAAGCCACGCAATTCGAGGCGCATTCGATTTTACTGTCGCATGAAATATGGCTCAATATTTGAGCAAAACATTTGAATATTGGAATGTTACGAAACGAGATGGAAAATTTGGCTCTTTACCCACTATCTATGTATTGGGTGGTATAGATATAAAGTTATCTCCAAAGTCAGGTAGACTGTATTTATAATAGACAGAAAAAGTTATATTGGGAAATGAATAAAATAAAGGCTCTTTTGCTATTCTTCTTAGAAATGCATTCATACTCTCTTAAAATCAATTGTATCAGAAGAATAAATGAGACGAATATATATAATGGATGGAATGGAAAATGAATGCACAAGCCAGGTATATGAAAATAATACGATCAATTGTTTCTTTAAAATTAGAGTTCTTTTAGAGTTTGTAATCTTTCCGGCACACAGTAAAATTTTACACCAAGATGGCATCTAGGTAGAAATGTTCAACAATAAAGTTAGAATTTATTGGAGTGAGAATTCGAGGTGTGACTGCAATGGTACCAAGAGAGTACGTGGGAACTGGATGTTTTATTCATTGTTAGCTTTCGCAAAACGCTGCCGCGACTGTTTCGCAGTTAATTTCTAGTTAGACCAAGCGTTATTGTGGAAATTGTGTAAATTGCAGGTCTCGAGAGTAAGCGCCGAGCAGGTTGTGAGAAACTTCTAATACAACACATTCACATCTAGTTATTCATCATCGTCGATCTATATCGGCCCACTGCTGAGTACGGGTCTCTCCTCACTTTTGTGAGGAGGATTAGGTCATAATTCACAATGGGGACCGGGTCAGATTGGTGGATCACATACCTCTGAAATAATTCTCGGATATGTGGGTTTCCTCGCGATGTTTTCTTTCACCGAAAAGCAAGTAATAATAACGTACATATGTTTTACAAGAAACACCTTACTATGTGTCCGTACTGGGATTTGGGATCATCACCCTCTCCTATTCAGCACTTGAAAAATCTTGGAATAAATACCAACTGTGTAGATGACAAAGTGGACGTTCGTCGTTATTTTTATCGATATTGCCCATCAAAAAAGGCCGAATTTTAGGTGGCTCCTTATAAAATGAAAATTGGAATAAAGTGAATCCATTTGGACACGGTTTTTAGCTTGAAATTACTTTTTATCTTTTCCAAGTCTATCAATTACCGATACAATATTATCGTTTACCAGTCATACAAGTGTTTTATTATTTTCCTTGGACCACAGTGCGACAAAGGCAGTAGTGCTCAGTGCGCCATCACTCGCAGCTGTGACATAAACTCCCATTTTCAACACTTGCTCACTGCTCGGCGCCTCGCGATATGGCTCACTAAACGTTTGTAGATGAGCTACGTATTTCCTTTAACGCATTTATCGCTTCGTGTGACATTTTATAGAGTATCCAGCAGCTGTGGCTAGTATAGTTTTTAGAATACTTGCTTGTTATTTTGACCAGGACGCTCTTTCAGAATATATCTACCATTACGTCTTTTTTGCCTCCCAAGGATAAGGTCGTGAGTTCAAATCCCAGTGCGGGCGTGTACCAATGTGTTTATGTAAAAATATATGTACGTAATAGTAACTCGCTTTTTGTTCAAGGAAAACATCGTGAAAAACCCACATGGCTATCCGAGAATTATTTCGGAGATACGTATGTTAAAAACCAATTCGAGCCAAGCCTCCATGCTGGATTATGGCCTAAACCTACTCACGAAAGTGAGGGGATACCCGTGCTCAGCAATGGGACAATATAAGCTGATGATGATAATGATGATAACTTATTTTCCTTATACTTTAAAGTTTATCACTGTTCGTGGCGAGGCCTCTGGACTGACAGCTTAACGTACCCTCCAAAGCATGGAGCGATGGCAATCAGCCACGGCTGGACAAACTTTGCCACTAAAGGCCGCCACTACCTCATTCCGCAAACAAACACGTACTCTGTTCATAGAGTTTCTAGTCACGCAAAGCTCACGTGCCCACTGGTGGTAGTAGTGGTTAGTAGTTTCCACCGCTATGCACTTGCCACCCAATTCCAAGACAGTGTTAGCAGCCAATAGACAGCATCTAGTCTCCATGGCCGAAGTTTCATGAATGCCTGAGTGCAACTTGTGGAAGTTGCGGGGTCTTGTTATTTTGCGGGATTATGAGAGTTACGTTGTTACGTGGTTCAACTTTGTAGGAAAGCGGTTTATGCTGTGCGTATATTCAACACTATTTATTATACATATAAACAGACTTTTTAAATGTTTGGGATAAGTTATGCTATTTTTTAACAAGTCATAAACACAACAGAAAAAATAGTATTTACTCGCGTTTCAGCACTAATTCATTTTATATTAAGTAACGATGAGGTGGACGAATATTGTGATGCGATGTGGTGGATTAACTAACAGCCAACGACGTTTATTTTTCTTATTTTTAAAAGTGTCGGTGTTTACACTCCATCGTAATTGATTGGTGGCATTGCTCAATATAAATAATAGATAGTTCTGAGCTAGTTTCAATGAGATCGATCCGGCGTCAACATTGATCAAACAAGGCATCGATACGAGGATGATGTAGATATTTTATTTTATTTTTAGGTTAGGAAATTATACAAAGAAGTTTTTGAACTTTCGTTTTGTTTCGGTCTTCTCGTGAAAGTGGTCTAGGTCATTTGATCGAAATCACATTAGGCTCGTTTTTATATAGTAACAATAAATTTATACAAAGCACAGTAAGAGCTACCATTTAATTTTATAAAGGTTTGCAACATATGCCACTGAAGCACACATATTAAACGGTACTCAAGCGACAAGTGCACAATGTTGCGGTGAGTCCCAAGTGGAGCGCGCCGCTAAAAGGAAATTTTACTAAGAAGTGTCGAGTTGGTTGCGTGTGGGAAATGTTACAATGGAAATGAAACGGATTAGAATGGAATTAAAGATAAGGAGCGTAAATTGGAATTTAATTTCTAGTCCTAAGGCTCTTTTTGGAAAAGGAAAACATCGTGAGAAAACCCGAGAATTATTCCGGAGGTATGCATTCCACCAATACGGACCAGGCATTATGCCCTAAACCTCTTTATGAAAGTGAAGAAGACCAGTGATCAGCAGAGGGCTGATATGAGTTGACGACGACAATGATGATGATGATGAATGTGTTACAGAATATTTGGCCTCTTTTGTGGTTGAATTTTCCTAAACGTAACAATATCTAAGGGTTTTGTTTAGATTATGTGAATAGTTAGCATTAATTTGTTTTTTATTTAGGTTATATCGCATCTGCAGCCACTCCAGAACCGTCTCGGTCAGTTTGTACCTTTACATGTATGAATAAACATCTCGATACCTCTACGCGTTCCTGAGAAAAAGGGTCTTGACAGACAGACAGATAGGCAGACAGGCAGACATACAGACAGGCAAACAGACGGATAACAAAGTGATCCTATAAGGGTTCCTTTTTAACACACTTTTATTCCTTTTGAGATACGGGACCCTAAAGATATTATAATCGGTTGTCGGTTACAGAAGAAATTTGGTAATTGGTCCTTTTGAGACTCATGCCATCTTGTGAACATGGCATTTCACGCCTGTACCAACTAAACACTATATAAAATATTATCTTAGTTCACTATAACGATTTGAAAACTTATAAGATCTTTACAATATGAAAATTTTAACGTCTGAGCACAACCGCTTTTTTAATAAAGCTAAGCAACAGTTTAAAATTGAGTTGCAAGGAGCGATTAAGCTCGGTTACAAAACTTCTCGGCCTCCACTGTTAATAACGGTTAAGCACCGGGAAAACTACTCAGAAAGTATTAGAGGAAACCACTGGTATCAAAACTGCGTTCCGGTGAAGTGGCACCAATTGACTGGTACCTATCCTTAACAAGCCAATTTTAGCCTTATGATAAGTAATAAGACTAAAATTGGCTTGTTACGTGACTGATTTTGCAGCATTAGGATTATCTATAGCTGCAGAATGAGATTTGAATCGGCAATTAATCAACTGTTCACTTCGAACTTCAAAGCATTGTTGTTGTTGGCTTTGATTAGGTAATAATTATGATAATTAGAGGTTCTCGCTAGACGGCTGGATCCAGAAGGCAGTAGTCCTCGACAAGGCGGGTATTATCAGGAGGTTCCTCTCTCTGCAGCTTTTAACTACCTTGCTTGGGCCTTTTTCCGCTGCCGGTGGTACTCTGGGCTTAAGATGTTTTTTTTTTAATATTTTTGCTACTTTTTATGTAAACATTGGGAATGACATCAAAATAGTGGTGGCCTTTCTACAGGTCGAGTTTAGCTGCTGGTGTGGTTAGTCACCATCTGTCTCCATGTTTTTAATAGATGAGGCAAAATTGGCTGTTGTACTGTCGTAGTTAGCAGTGCTAGCACGCATTTCTAAATGCTAAAGTTGATTTCACACGTTAAAATAGTTACTTTTACCCTTGTATCTGTATATTCTTTACGCACTTCGGCGAGATACACAAAAATATTTATAGATTTGGATTGTGGACCTCAGTCGCTCATAGGGACCGATATTGCCTGACTCTAATCCGATCGTGTTGCCGCAGCGGACCCGGTGGCTAGTCCCCCAGGCACACTCCGGACACTCTATACAAAATCTGGATTGACAACTCACACATATAAATGACACAAGCGACCAAACAAAAGACAACTCCCTAGTATGAAGGTTCGATCTAACCCGTTTGTCTGTTGTCATTTGTTATTTGGGTGTGTTATGTTGACTGACCTCCCAATTGAGCTCCGGATTGCGGGTAGCGGTGTGGGAAAGCGGATCGCGAGGACTTTAGTGTACATTCTGTTAGTAGTACTATATGTCTTCTGTGCCCCTGGCAGTGATCTGACGGCCCCATTTGCCCCGACATACTTCCGATTATTGCACGACATTGTACGTTGTGGCACTACACAGTGACCACAATCGATCAGAATGGCCGATGGTCTGTTAAATCGGATTGTGGCTGCAAGTTCGATTACTTTGTTAGACCGTCTCGCTGGTAGAGCTCAGAACCGAAATGGGCTTGATATTTTCGTTGTTTGGTACATCTAAAACCTTAGGTAGGACTTTTTCAATGTATGACTTTTTCTTGTTTTTTAATGTTAAAAGATTGAAACTCCAGGCTTAGTGGGTAGGTATTGCAACTTCTCAAATGCTTGTCATAAATAAAAACTTTATGTTAAGGCATTATGACTTATTATATTTCTTAAAACGTTCACTGCTGAAAACACAACTGTGGTGTTTTTCATAACTTGCCGCGAGTATGGTAACACAACTGTGGTGTTAGCTGTAGTGGACAACACAACGGTGTGTGCAGATCCTAACCCGTGGCTAGTCACGAAATCGGCTCAGCTCTCAGTGTTAACTAATCTTCCTGGCGATGCCAGACAATTGGTAAAGTATAATGATAATTAATCTTGACCTTTAAGTACTTCTACTTTAGGCTTATTGACAACTAACTTACGGAAGCCGTCGCAATTGTACCTGCATACCCATAAGTGAAAGCTAAGAAGTATGCATATGTGAGCAATTGAGTCAAGTAAACTTCATTGTGAGGAAATTGAGTTGAAATCGCACAGTTCACTCAAAACTTGCCACCTTGTTTGAGCATGTACCAACTCCATCCGTGTTAACTTATACAGTAAGTTAAATAAAAGCTGATAAAAAAATTGAGAACAAATGTTGTACTCTTTCCAAGCTTCGTTGAAAAATATACCACATGCAAACCAATTCCTTTCAACGAATAAAGTGGCAGTGGTTAAAAACAGTAACGTTTTAGGCGGGTGCTATAAAAGCCGCCATATACCGCTCTCAGAATTTCTCCCTTATTGTGTTTGTTGTAATAAAATATTTATATAAGCCCCAAAGTAAAAGATACGAAACATAAACCTTCACCAAGTAGCGTATAATAAATTTTAATCCCCGTACGGGACTTGCATATAATTATGGGAGAGTTTCTCTTTTTCCCGACTTTTAAAATTCCCAGTGTTTTTGCGAATACAATTTGCTTTTTTCTACTTGAACGAGAGTTAACTTGAGTTAAGAGCCTAAGTTTTAAGCGGATGGTAACTGAAATATGGAAATGTTCGTTCTTTTCTACGCTTGTTTTTTCGTGTCGATGTTTCGACTTTCGACTATTGTGACCCGACAAGTGCTGGTTTGGTTGATTTTTGTATTATAATGCTTTGATTATATTGCAAAGTTAATTCCACATTAACATAACCATCAATTTCTCATCATCATCATCAACAATAACCCATATCGTCCCACTGCTGAGCACGGGTCTCCCCTCACTTTCGTGAGGGGGGTTAGGCCATAATCCACCACGGGGGGACGGTCCGGATTGGTCGATAACACACCTACCTCCGAAATAATTCTCGGGTAGGTATGTCGGTTTCCTCACGATGTTTTCGTTCACTGAAAAGGGAATGATAATTACGTACATATGTTTTACAGAAACACTTTGGTACGTGCCCGCGCTGGGATTTGAACTCACGTAATTCTCCTTGCCGCTTACTAGCCATTATCAGCGGTATCGGTCGTCAATATGACACAATTATCGACAATTCGATTTCAGTTCCTATTAAGACAGAATGCAGTAAGTCCAGGATCAAGCTCGGTGCACAATTCATTAGGAATCCGTCCTCCTTTATAGATATACCAGAAATACTAGTCCCGAAGTCTTGCTTTGAGCCATCGGAATACCGTTGAGATTCCAGGACGGAACTTAGCTGTGGACAGCTATAACTTAACTATAAGTACACGTAATGAATACAAATAGCCGCAACATAGAAAAGGATGGGACGTAGGAGTATTTATTGGAACAAAAAAATTCAACCCTTTCAATAAAGGTTACATTCTTTCACTGCTCTTTCTTAATTATTTTTCAAAGTTGTTACATTAGGATTGGCCAAAAATGATCGTCTGACACTGACGGATAGATCTTATAATATTATAGAGATATCTTTAGACAAAAAAAATTGTATTCCGTAAATCACAATCTCCGTAATTTCCTACAACCCAAACAAATAATTTCCGCTCGGCCCCATTTGATCCTAATAATATTAAGATAATTACGCCGCACCGAAATTAAATATCATTTGTACATCGGAACAACGGCGACGTACGCAAAATACTCTCTGGGTATTTAGGGTTGGTTTGGCCTCATTTTCAGTGCATTATTAGTTTCATACAATCAAAGAAAAATGCATTGTCGAGGTGAAAACACTTGTCAAAAGACAGTTTGATAGTTAGGTTTGAATGGGCGTGGCGAAGAAAGGCGCAGCAATGCATTGAATGACTGATGGCTGTAAAGTGGCAGTAGAGGCATCACGCATCTTGTGCCAAGTCGGGTTTCGAACATGGATGCAAACAGAGGAGCGTGATGGATGATATACCTACAAATCTAATGGACTATGCCCTTTACGACCCGGTTCTGATGCGCTTGTCGAGACGAAAACGGTACCTGATCCCTTACAAATGTTCCAAGAGCGTAATAATCAGACTTCTGGAAACTGGTGAAAATTAAGTTCAAAGATTCCGTTACATACATACATACATAGTTAGATACAACCCAAGCTAATAAAAGCGTGTTAAAAAGCGGATGCGATGAGGAAAAACATACTTAAAAACACTAAAACTTTAATAGCAAGTTGAACTAAAATCTGTTTGCTATTTTAGTGTGTTTTTACTATATACTACTGTACTAGGTACCTATACGTTTATATTTTTATTTTATTATTATTATATTGTCATTGGGTCTTATTGCAAGGGTTCAAATTAATTCGACGTTTTGAATGTGGTGAAAATCACGTTCAAAGTTTCCGTTACATATATAAATACATACGTACATAACTAGCAAGCCAATAAAAGCGTGTTAATAAGGATTTTCATAAAATTACGTATTCTAAAATAGCTCAGCTGACAGCCCTAGCTGCGGGGAACTCGTGGAGATTAAATTTCAGTAAGCTGCAATCCTGAAATTAAATTATGCGCAAGCAACGGGAGTGCAGTCCGACGGGGATCAGTTTAGCTCTGTTATTCCGCGCGCTTGAGGAGTACCCCTGTTATTGTTTCAAAGCGATTCGCTCGATGGCCGCTGCGAATTAGTACTACTGTCGCAATTGTAACTATTGCCTTCTGGGAAAACTTTAGAACTTAACAGCAATAAACTTGAACTCAAAGTCTTATAGGTATGGTATAATAATTGCTTTGTACATTTGTTTTTATTTACAAATTTATCAAAACGAAAGAAACGAATTATTTCATCGGCATAATAGAAGCCTTCGCCTACCTAAAATTTGGAGATTTTGGGAAGCCCTAGTTCCATCTACCCTCTGGATTCAAAATGAAACTAGCTCGTAGAACCGTAATTTTGGCATTGAAACCACAATTGAATAAGCTTGCAAAGTTTCAAATCTATACTACACGTAAAGCTGGTAATAAAAGGTAGATACCACCTACGAGTAACATAAAATCCGGGTTCAAACTCAAACTGCATTCAGGCAAGACATTTATCACTGACATAACAAATGGCTGGCGCCTTTACACAGCTAAACATTGCTATCAAAGCACGCAGGCACTGTATGTATCTGTTGCAGTATTGCAAATCATGGCGGCCATTTTGATAAGTGCCGCCATTTTGACGGCTGGCGCGGTGCGTGTGACGCCAACATGATTGAGGTGGGGTCGTCAGATTTATTGGCACCAGGATACTGGACGAGCGACACAGTAAATTATTCGTGTTGCACGTTTGTCAATGTTGTAGCTCGATATTAATGATGACGGATCTATGAATTATATCTTTATGGCTCTTATCTACGTCATATCGCGATACTTTTTCATAGCAGATAGTACTTAGTTGTTTTTACGTCAGTACTATACGAAAATTGTTTATTAACGTATATCGCTCTAGGCGGTTGGTAATAATTATGTTGTACTAATTTTAGCTACCAATGAATAAATTGGACACGTTTTTGTTTTGTCGTTTTATTAGTGTTACAATTTTGGCTTCACTGTCATCGTTTCCGTGGTGTAGCGGTTATCACATCTGCCTAACACGCAGAAGGCCCCCGGTTCGATCCCGGGCGGAAACATATCGTTTTGCACTCGCACGGTACGCTTTTTTTTTAACAGACTTCGGAAAAAGGGCCTACTTACTCAATTCAATTGTTTTTTTTTAATTATTTTTTTTACCTGAAACGGTATACTACCTGTCTGGTAGTCTCCTATAATTTTACATGAAGCTGTATAATTTGTTTTTTTTTAGTAAATCCTCTTCCAAAATAATTATTAAGTCCTGAAAATTGCTCTCATATAAATTTTTACTCGAACTTTTTGAAGCAGAATTATTATAAATAGCAGCCACTAGTTCGTTGTTTTATGTTAATTAGAAGCGGAACGTGCGGACAGCCAAATCAGATTAAAATAACTGACGACGGAAATAGATGTAGTTATTCTTTTCTAGTACATATTAGACCTTATTTCTTGTAATAATAGAGCTCTTTTATAATTAAGTATACTCTTATGAACATTCCTCTTTACCCAAATATCCAACCGCCAAGCAGTAGTGTTCAATGTTGTTCACTCTATGGCCGTTTGAAAGACTTTTTTAACCGACTTCAAAACAAGGAGGAGGTTCTCAATTCGGTTGTTTTTTTTTATGCGAATTTTTGAATACTAGATGTAACCCGCGACTTCGTTCTTACGATACTTGAACATATTTATTTATATTCATATCTGCCGAACTCTAGAAAGATATTGATATGAAAAAGATCTAAAATTTAATCGGAAACCAGAGCTATGATTCCAACACCCAGACTCAGAGCACATACATGTGGTTCACGCAAATGTTTGCCCTGCGCGGGAATCGAACCCTCAACCTCAAGCTTCGCAGCCGGCTCATCATCTACTATCGTCACGGAGGCCGTCTGTGCTCTGGCGTCAGTTTATCAGACCGTCCAAGGGTCTTTGATATTGTTCGCCGAAACCAGCAACAAGCCCTCCAAAGCACCCTACGAAAGAACCTAAGAAATCCCTTCACAAAATGTAAAATGAAGTCATTGGCACGAAGTCGAGGTTTCAAACCCGGTTGTTGAGTTGCAAAGCGCACAGAATACCAGCCACCACAGGTACCTTTGCTTTAATACAAGCTCAAACAGTTAGGCGGCTATAAGCCGCGAAAGCTAAACAAACTATGGTGAATCTACAAAGAGGACTAGAAATAATCCATTCGCAGCCCGCATTCGCTAGCTATCGGAAAATACAATGCACCGGGATTGTCAGACGATCTAAACGTATCCGACACAAAAATAACATAGAGTTATACGTTTTTTGTCTCGGGCACTTTTAGTTTTTGACATAAACCTACCAGTTATTATGATGTGGTGTCCATAACGGGTAAATTGAAAGCCGTTTACATTGTTTAACGACCGTTTTAATTGAAACTTATTTCAGCGCTATCAAGCATATATATTTTTTTGGTGCTTAACTGTTATCCCAAAGGATCGGTTAATTTGTTCAAGATAAAAAGTAGGTATCCTATGTGTTATTTCAGGACCTAAAGCACCTATCTATATATACCATATTGCATCAAAATCAAATCAGCAGCCTTGGCGTGAAGAAGAGCAGGGACAATGTAGCTTAGAATTATTAAGTAGTTCCGGACACGACCTTCTACAAAGTCACATAGTCGCAAATTTAACCTCTTTCCAATGTTTATTTTAATTTTACTTTTTAATAAGCGCTACTCCTGCCATAACAGTTACAGCACCACCCAAAACTTGCATACATAATCTTGCGCGGCACTGCACTGCGCTCGTCACTCTGAGACACCGGTTCTAAAGTCTCATAATGCCCAGTAATTTCGCTGGAAACAGTGCCTTTCAAACCGGAACACAGCAACGTTTGCACACTACTGCTTGGTGGATGAAAATATTAGTACCTATAGAAGTATAAGCGGTACTCGTTTCTCACCCTTTTCCTAACCTGTCTTCTCGGAGTTTCAAAGAACCAAAGTTGCAACTATCACGCACCTGGGCAGCCTTATTCCAGTTCAATTAATCGAGGCGTTGTAAATGAACCCGACTACCTCCTTCGTAGGTATTTTTAATTAGAGAGTCTCGTCGCCCGCTAAGCGTTAGAGGTGCGAATATAGTAACGAGGAAACGCGAAAGATCTTTTGGAAATCTTTAATAATCGCTCGTTGGCATAGAATAGAATAGAATAAAAAAACTCTTTATTGTACACCAGAGACAAAAATAAACACAGTACAGAAGAATTACAATAGTTCTTAGACATATACAGTCACGCCTTTCTCCCGTTGGGGTAGGCACAAACTACATCTTTCCACATGCTACGATCTCAGCGGAAAACAGTACACTTACTCCCTGACACCTCAATAATTGTCATCATCATCATCATCATCAAACCATAAAGTCCCACTGCTGAGCACGGGTCTCCCCTCACTTTTGTGAGGAGGGTTAGGCCATAATCCACCACGGGGGCCAAATCCGGTGGATCACCTACCTACCTCCGAAATAATTCTCGTGTAGGTATGTGGGTTTCCTTACGATGTTTTCCTTCACCGAAAAGCGAGTGATAATAACGTACATATGTTTTACAAGAAACACATTGTTACGTGCCTGCATTGGGATTTGAACTCACGACCTTCTGAATGGAAGGCGGACGTTCTCCCACTAGGCTACCACCGCTTTACTATAATTGTCATGCGTTTTATAAAATAACTAGCGTCCCCGCGTAGCGTAGCGTAGCTAACTTTTTTTTTTTTTTTTTTTTTTTTTTTTACCTGGGGAATGCTATTACGCATACCACCAGACCCGGGTGAGGGCCGGGTGGTTATGTGGGACTCCCCCGCCAGTCTAACGGGTATACCCACTAAACCCCAGGGTGTTCCACCGGGACGCCTTTGTTGTCGGGGCTACGGGTGCGAGAGTGGACTTCCGCAGCCCCGACGGCGTTGGTCCTCAAGGGAGAACCCCATCCCGTTGGCAGGAGTGGAGAGGAGTGCTCCACTCCGTCTAACTTTGTGAGTGTGGCGCGCGGGAACACCGCGCGCGCCGCCTCGAGGCATACGAGTGGGCGACGGACGTACACCCGGTCCGCCGCCCAAGCTTCTGTTATGGGGGCCGGAGCAGGGCGTTGAAGAATACTCTTCTTCGACGCCCCGCTCGCCGGCTGCGGAGGGGAAGTTCGGAGGTGATCTCCCGTTCCCGCTCTGCAGCCTCCTTCTGCGACATCACCTCTTCGCAGAAGGTTTCTCCGGCTTGCCAGGACCTCTCGTCCCCGACCATTGACTTAATCAAGGTCGGGAGCGAGAGGTCGGCCCCCACTGCTGCGACGAGTTCACGGCGCTCGCTTGCCCAGCCTGGGCACTCCTCAAGCGTATGCTGCGCCGTGTCTTCGTCGCAGCCACAATGGTGACACTTGGGTGTCGGCTCTCTTCCGGCTATGCGGTGCAGGTACTTCCCGAAGCACCCATGCCCCGTAAGCACCTGCACCAGCCGGAAGGTGAGAGACCCGTGAGCCCTGTCCAGCCAGTCCTGGAGGACCGGCCGGACAGCCTCGACAGTCCTTAGTCCCGCTCCAGGTGCGGCCAGCCTTTCTGACCAATTCCGGAGTAAGGACTGCCGAGCATGGAACTTCCACACTTCAATCGCCCTTGGCGGGGGGCTTTCGCCTTGGAGGCGGAGGTTCATGCGCCACTCGAACATGTCGGCATGCATTTCCGCCTCCAGGTCCCACGGAGGGGACCCCGCCAGCAAGCACGCCGCCTCGCAGGAGACGGTGCGATATCCACGGATGTAGCGTAGCTAACTAGCGTAACTAGCGTAACTAGCGTAACTAGCGTAGTATCCCGCAAAAACTATTTATGTTTATACTAAATAAAAACTATTGTAAATGTTAACGCAGGTAATAAAAAAAAAAAAAAAAATATTTATTTCAGGTGTAAAATAAACCCATAGTAAAAAACAGATCACAATTTTGAAAGAAAATCACAAAAACAAATACAAATTTTCAACATTAAATTAAATTTACTTTCGATTTGCACTCTGATGCACCCTAGCCCAGGCCTTAAATATAGGGCTTCCCAGGTAGTCACATAAACCCCGCAGTATACCATTGTTGGTGTTTCTCAACCCATCCCAGAAGGAAGCGACTCTTGATCTAATGACGGCAAAGAAGTCTGGAACCCGAGCATCAGCGAACATGCCCGACGCGCTGCAACAACGTGATTTTCTCATAAGAGTGCGAAAAGCATCATTGTATTGCACCCTTATGGTATGATATGACTTTCGGGTGTACTTAGTCCATAACTGACACGTGTATAAGCACAGGCAATAGGCTTTAAACAGGGTGGTTTTAACCTCTATACTACACCTGGAAAATCGGCGAGCGAGCATGTTGCACCTAATGGACAAGTTCCTTCTCTCTCGCTCCATATCCTTGTCGTCACTAAGATCCTCCGACATAATATGTCCTAGGTACTTAAATTGCTTGACAACCTTCACCGGTGAACCCTTCAAGTACACATTCGGTATCCTCTCCGGACCCCTTCCTGCTCTAAAAACCATCATTTCCGTCTTACCTACGTTATATAAAAGACCGTGTTCCGCAGCGTATGTTTCACAGATGGCAAGCAGCTTTCTTAGACCTCCAATAGAAGGGCTAAGAAGCACCATATCATCTGCATAACTTAAATTATTTACGCAAACATCACCTACGTGACAACCTACCCTGGTGCCTCTTAGCTCAGCTATCAGGTTATTCATATAGATATTGAAGAGGTCCGGAGAGGTCAACCCTCCTTGGCGGACACCGCAGTCCAGCCTATATTCGCTGGAAGTCGAGTCGCCCCATCTTACAACATTGGTTTGGCTTCCGTACCAATACCTCAGCATATTCACGACATTTTTGGGAATATCGGAGTGGGTCAGTTTGTTCCAGAGAATATCATAATTCACCAGATCAAACGCCCTACTTAGGTCCAGAAAGCAGGCGTACACGGAGGTGTCCCTGTTCGTGTAGTATTGAATCGTCTGCTTTAAACTAAATATCGCTGAATCCGTCGAGAGACCAGCACGAAAACCAAACTGAGCATCGTCAATTTTGAAGTTGTTCACCAGTGAAGGCCGCAACATTCGTTCAAATATTTTACCTATTACCGTTCCCAATGAGATGGGTCGATAATTCGCAACATTACCCAAGTCACCCGTCTTGTTTTTGACGATTGGTACTACCACGGTCTTCATGAGACCACCCGGGAGGTAAGCATACTTACAGCATAAATTAAATAAACTGCATAGTTTATCGTAGATCAAATGACTCGCCCACTGGACGTGCTCGATGCTCAGGCCATCGTGACCTGGTGACTTGCCCCGCTTCATTTCTTTCACGGTCTTCATTACGTCCCTAGGCGTAAAAATAATGGGTTCAGCATAGTCACAGGCATCGTGAACCCGAGCATCAATCACGTTCAGTTCCTCTGGCTCAACCTTAAATCTCCTAGCAAACATCTCTGCAATTTTGCTGGGGTCTTGCTCGCCAGAGACCGCAACTGGTACTACTTTTTTATTATTTAATTTCTTTGTAGCGTTCCAAAATTTTGCAAAATTTTTATTATGCCTATGTTCTATCAAAATATTCATTTTAATAATTTCTTCATTCTTTTGACACCATTTAACTTTATTTTTGAACTGATTTCTACTTACTTTCATTTGGTTGTATATCTCACCAGTTGACGGTTTCCCGGCCAGTACCCAGCACGCAAAGTGTATTCTAGCTTCTTGATGTAATTCTTTAACATGAAAATTCCAGCCAACGACCCTTTTATGTTTATTTTTATTTTTACCACCAGAGTGCAAATCACTGCTAAAAATAGCAGCTTTTTGTAAAATACTTACAATCTCGTCATAAAAATGATCAATAAATTTAAAATGTACATACGTTTTCGTACATGGGGTTTCCTTAAGACATTCAGAGCAGTCTAAATCGTCACTAATATTTACTAAATTATTAAAACAATATTCACCATATAAATTTATTTGATTGATATCTCTTTCACCCCATCTAATTCCATTTGTGGAAGCATTTGCGGAACTATTATTATTGACAAGAGCGTTTCGATTCATACACATACCTTCAATATTGCATTCGACACGTAACGGAAAGTGGTCAGACCACATAACGTCGGTCATAACTTCGACGGATTGTATAGTATCAATCGCGGCTTCAGTTGCTACGCAGTGGTCTAACCACCTGCAGCTTCCGTGCGCTTCACTGAGATAAGTACATGTATTAGAGGCGAGACCTAATCTTGTTATATCAACACAATCCCATTTTTGTTCTTCACAAAAAAGTAATAGTTCCTCACCAAAATTAGAGCTGGGATGGGCGTTAAAATCTCCTACAATATATGCAACCTGTATCTGGCTCTCTTCAACAATAGCACTTATGTTACTGAGACAGTTCGTAAAATCTGGCAGATTATCTATATTATCAACAGGCATATACACATTAACAACCAAAAAAGACTTCAATCCCGTTGAAATTTGGATTACCGTTATTCTATCACTAATACAGTCAATAACACACACATTTTTAAACTTAGATTTCCTCCACAACAACGCCACACCACCGTAAGGTCTACCGCGGAGAATACCTGCCGCTGTGTCCACCGAAGATTTCGCTGTACAGGCAAAGTCGCTGTGTATGTTATGTATATAGTCCAGTTCATGTGGCATGATCCACGTCTCTTGCAGTGCTAGGATATCGGCGTAGGTACATAGGTCACGTACGTGTTGAACTGACCTTTTAATCGATTTACAATTAAAAGAAATTATGTTAAAGTTTGTTGAACCTAAATCCATAATTAAGAGTGTTTGTTTACACGGGTAGTGACTTTAGGTACAAAATCACGGAAACGTCGGTACCGTACACCCTCCGGCCAGAAATCGTTGTTCAGAAAGATCTGTATCTTACTTCTTGGTATCGTCACTTTATATGAATTAAATTCAGTTTCTTTTTGTTGTGGTAGCAACTGCACGTCGGCACATATTTGACCCATTACATTTATATGTTCTTTAATGTCATCAATTGTTGTAGTTTTCTTAAGTCTCGATATGTAGATTGCTGATGACAATTCGGCAACTTGAATCTTGCTCGGTCCCGTCGCAGTTCCACACATGTTTGTTCTACGTTTTTTATTATTGGTAACCACAGTAAACCCATCCTCAACCTTATTCTTATCTGCAATAAGACTTAATGCTCTCTGCGGCTGGTTAGTAGGCACCACGATGTCACGGTAGGTTGGTGTGTGCATAGTATCGCCAGACCTTGACCGTGAAGGCGACGTCACAAGTGCAGGCGCATGGGTTAACCTCTTATCAGTGCATTCTAACAGCTGTCTCTTGGGCGTAGTAACTATAACATTCGTGTTTTGATTCTTATTACCTTGCTGTGATTTGTTAGATCTGTTAACATCGCTGTCCAGTTTACGTATAGACGTCCGCAGGGCCGTCAGGTCAGAACTAATTATCGTCTGAAGACTCGTCATTTCTACTTTGGTAGTAGTGTCATTGCGTAGATTTTGAATTTCTGACTTCATAGTAGCCATGTCTTTTAAAAGCCTGGTCACATCCAGGCTGTCGAAAGACACTGGAGGGAGCCGATTGAGATCTCTGGCCACAAAAATAGGCAGCAGTGACGGCTCATTTTCTTTAAACAATTTAATAACGTCTTTCACGTTCTTCTTGTTCTTGTCCTCACCTTTTCTAATAACATTCCTGTTTCCTTCTGGCAAAGATTTTATCAACGTTGATTTTCCTGTTTCAATCTCACTGTCAGTAAAATTACTTGCACATATTTGAACTATACTTAATTCATCCAGAACGTCTATCTTATTTTGCACAAAAGTTAAGAACTCATCTATAATAAGGGTGAAAGTTTCCGTCATATTGACACATATCCGTAAACACCGATAATTATTATACTAAAGCACACAGGTGATGCACGGCAACGTGCAACGAGTGCCCGACCGAGACTGAGACTATATGTTTGCTAAAATTTATCTAAATCCGTTCAGTGGTTTTTGCGTGAAAGAATTACAAATATCCATCCATCCATACAAGCTTTCACATTAGTAATATTAGCAGGATTAGTAGTAAGTAGATAAGATACGTCAACTTCTTTGTTTTACTGCGTAACCCGCTTGTCGCTCCGCTCCTAACTTTAGACTATCCCGACAACTCAAGGTATTCTTACCTGGTCTTAATGGGACAAAGTTTTATAGCGGAAAAACGCTTTCAATGAACCATGCTAAGGGTCATGTGCGATGCACCGGCAACGTAGGACTTAGCCGGGGCTTTTTCAGCATCTGATTAACTTTCAACTTGCAAAATGGAGTAAGTACTTAGGCAAACTAAACGGGAGTATGAGAGGATATTGATTTTGTTAGAAAGTAAGTGATCACGGGGATTTAAGGATAAGTAAAATACCTAGCGGTAAATCCCAGTGCGGGCACGTACTTCACGTGTTTCTGTGAAAAGATATGTACGCTTTTCGGTGAAGGAAAACATCGTGAGGAAACCCACATACATACCCGAGAATTATTTCGGAGGTAGGTATGTTATCCACCAATCCGGACCGGGCCCCCGTGGTGGATTATGGCCTAACCCGCCTCACGAAAGTGAGGAGAGACCTGTGCTCAGCAGTGGGACGATATGGGTTGAAGATGATGATGAAAATACCTAGTGAACTCGGAGAGATTGTGGGCATGAGCTGGCCTGGGTAAATTAACCTTTTTATTTGTCTCTTCTTTTGAATGATATTGAAATCATCGAGCATCGCTTTAAACTAAGGATATCTAAAGGTCTAAAGAGACCAATAAAAATAAACAAAGAAAAAAATCATAAAATTGCTAGCCATTAAAAATGGAACTACATATTACAACACATGCCTGAAAAAGCTGTGCAAAATTAATGCCGTACCCCGACTACGGGATTGATTTACTGACGTTTCAACAATACGATATTATAATAACAATTTAATAGCTTCAGACGAACGACAAACATCAATGAAATATAAAAAACATTCACAATAAACCCTTTGTTCATACGGACATGTCCATCAGCGAAACCTTTCAGCCTCGCTTTTGAGGGATTAATTAATATGAATATTTTAAACATGAACCTAGAAAATGGAGAACGAAACGCCACATACCACATAAAGAGTAACAATGGCGCCGGTGGCGTATGTGTTTGTGACGATAACACTTTTCCCCTGAACAAAATAATTCAGTACAAAGAAAAACCTTCTTTTTATGCAAAGTGAATAAGACAGCAATTATCTGCGTGCTATCCTCGGTTTATTGAAATTTCAATCAGCATAACACGATCTGAATGTGTGGGAGTGGCCCGGGTGCTTCACGTGGCTTCACTTTCGCATTAAGAGTCGAGGCATATTCTTCTTTTATATTACAGGTTCATGATTTTCAGCGAGCGGGTTAACTGTCTGACACAGACCGCTGCGATCGCTTCCAACAATTTAATTGAAACTTTAATGCCATGTTGACTGACCGGCGGCTTTTTTCCATGTTAAATAAAAATCTCGAGAGCTTAGCCTCTTAAACTAATGCGAAATGAATTCATACGAGTTCATATGACAATAAGAACACTTCCGACTAATTCATCTTTCAAACAAAAATAAATAATTAAAATCGGTTCATTTGTTTAGGAGCTACGATGCCACACACACACACATATACAGGATAGATGGATGGATGAATGTTTGTTAGTTACTCTTCTACGCCAAAACGGCTGAACGGATTTTGATGAAATTTTGTATACAGATACTTTAGATCCTGGAACAGGTTCATCATTGTGGCAAGGTAAAAAAATGACTTGTTAATCATCAACAACCCATAACGTCCCACTGCTGGGCACGGGTTGGCACTCACTTTCGTGAGGAGGATTAGGCCACCACGGGGGCCAGATCCGGATTGGTGGATCACATACCTACCTCCGAAATAATTCTCGGGTAGCTATGTGGGTTTCCTCACGATGTTTTCCTTCACCGAAAAGCGAGTGATAATTACGTACATATGTTTTACAAGAAACACATTGGTGCGTGCCTGCACTGAGATTTGAACTCACGACCTTCTGCTTGGAAGGCGGACGTTCTCCCACTAGGCTACCACCGCTTGTTAATAAACGAGTAAATCCCAGTTTTTTTAAGAACAGCTGCTGATATTTCGCAATACCATAAAAGAGAAGGATTTATAGAGTCAACATAATTATGATGACGGAACAGAATAATTATTAGTTACACAATCACCGGAAGCAATCAATTGTTAGAGTGGTTAATCCACCATTACTAGGTGTGTGTAATTAGTTACCTAATCCCATAATTGATTTAGGGTTTAATTAAGGATCAGCTGTCCAGCTGTCATATGGGGTTCAATTTTGATACATTACAATAATAGTAAAGAGATTAAACTATATCTATACATGTGTGTGTGTGTGTGTTTCCATAAATAAACTTACTTACTGCATCAATTCTATCTATGGAAAAATGTAAAAGAACAAAAATCAAGTAAAAAAACCAGAAAAACTGAAATCTTGCTTATTTGTGTACACTGATGTCAACCGACCCGACGCTATTCCTGCTCTCTACCAGGTCCATCCGTCCATTGTCTGACAGAGATCGCTTTAAGCGGTAAGACCAAACATTGTGTACCTAGGTATTACTAAGTTATGTTACTTTTTTCTCCTATCTAATTATCATAAGTAACTGTAGACAACTAAAAATCACTTTAACAAGTCAAATTCTCTTAGATAATGAATAAATATATAGAATATGGTCAACCAAATCAATGAGCAACTGAATATGGATTGAGTTTGAAAAAAAGGATTTCCCCTTTCAAGCGCTGAATGCTGATACATGGCTGAATCTCGCATAGGAAAAGGAAACTGCACTTACTTTACCAGAGCTGCAGTAGTCATTGATATGGGTAACTAAAAATAAAGAGAGGCCATTGGCAGAATGAGTTTAAAGCTTAATGTCAAAAAGGAAAAAAAAAACTGTTAAAACATGCGATGTTGCGAGAGATTATTTTCATAAGATCTTGCCTTGTCCTGCTGGACATATAAAAGGCTCGGTCCATACGCAGTAAATTTTAGTTACTTTAGAACAAATTGACCTTCTTTCTTGCAATTGACACTTGCACTCGCATGACTTCGCAAAGTGTGAACCTAGCTTTATGTCAACAATAGATAGATAGATAAACTCTTTATTGAAACACCACATAACAAAGAAAACTTAAAAAACTAGAACAAAACAAATTTTACAATTAGTGTCACAATGGGCGGTCTTATCGCTCAGAGCGATCTCTTCCAGACAACCATGCACGGAGAGGAGTAATTATGTCAACGGACGGTGGCTTTTCGTATATACATAGAATAAAATAAATAAATAAATAGATAAATATTATACACAAAAATAAACTTAAATAACGATACGATACGATACACGATAACAACAAACAACGATTCCAACAACAACAAACAACAGGATTTTAACAATACGATTCCTCTTCCGTTATTAAACCGCAAACACGGAATATTCAAGAGTAGTAATGTGCCACTTATCAAAGCCTTGTTCTATTATAGTCTATGCCAAAGAGTTTATTCGCCAAAGGAACGTTTACTTTCAACCGAAGTTTGTGTTACAAAACCGTTGGTTTTGAGTCAATAAAACTTGGCTTATTTCCCCCAAATAGAAAATGTTTGCTTTACATTACGAGGCGTAATTTAAATACTTTAAGATTGTTTCGTTTGTTGTTTTTTTAATTTGGCAAGAATTAAAGCTGTGTTGCCAGCTTTGAAACAAGTAGGTTCTGCATATGAAAAATCCTTTGCGAAATATTTCGAAAAGTACGAAAGTAATTGAGAACTCGAAGAAAACGCTGTGAGAAACTTTTAAGGCCACGATTAACTCGGTTGAAAATAACTAAATTCTCATGTAAAAACAAGCTAATACACAACATAATTCCGTAAGATAATGATAACGAATTAATGACGTACAAAAATGTCAAGCGATGCTGCACAATGCCGTATAAAAAAAAGATTAAAATATTAAATAATAATAATAATAATTCCTATTCCTATCGCTATTTCCTATTGTAATTCTTCTGTACTGTGTTTATTTTTGTTTCTGGTGTACAATAAAGGGTTTTTCTATTCTATTCTATTCTATTAATTAAATAAAATAAAGTTTGCTGCTACAATATTCAAATTTTTTTATTTGCACTATTTAATTTTATATATTTAGTCACATTATATTTTGAGTTTTAATTGTCTTAAAATAAAGGAGCCCCACACAATAATTATGGTGGTCGGGTTACCGTCAACGTTATGATTAATTAAAGTACGCAAAATAGTTTTCTGGAACTTCCTAGTAATCTTGGAGAGAACACAATATGACACGCTTTTCATTCGCATCATTTGCCCTACACTATTTTGAACAAAAGGTACAAAATCTTCAATGTCACAAATTTGGTTTCCCGCCAATACTACACACCACAATTTATTTTTTCACAATACGTATCGAGATAAGCCCAAACACAGGCTTTGTAACTGGCTGAAACCACTGGGATCTTTGTCTGAATGCAGTGTAACATTCATTGCATATTCATGCGGCTTGCCATGCTAAAAATAAAAATCAAAATGGCCGTTGTTACGTTTGTCTCTGATTTGTGATATTTCCGTCGGCGATGAAAAGTGGCGCGATAGGGGGCGCTAATGAAGTTATCTGGTTTTTCAGGATAGTCTATTTTAGCTTTGTCTGTTATATCTGTGAAATATCGTGGTTTAATTACAGAACCGAGGCTTCACTTTTATTACCATATTCGTACCACAGTCTAATAAATCCTTCATAATTTACACTGTGGCCGTACCTTGCCGTACCAACTCTAGGGACAGTCGCACTTTTTGCGTACCATACTTACTCAATGGACGCGTGAAGCGCGCGATGCGAAGTCGTCATAATGATTATGTCATACTTTATGTACTAAAGTAAAAAGTATCCAACTCAACTCCAAGTAAGTTATTTTAATGTGCGCTTTAATAGTGTTAGAATACATGGCACGGCAGCATGTGTCCTACGCGTAGGAACTTTGTAAAACTTACGTAGCGCGCTTAAAGCTCATATTTCAATGCTTTACTTTGGGCTATGCTTTGAGTCAAGTTGGTTAGTGTTGAGTCGTTATAATGTGCATGTCCTTAATGTATTAAGGCCTTAAGGTACAACCAAAGTGAACGCCTTGATTCAGATGCATATAAAGTAAAAGTAGGTGACTGTCACTTGTTTTTTAGGGTTCCGTACTTCAAAAGGAAAAAAGGAACTCTTATTTGATTATTCGATGCCCGTCTGTCTGTTTTACATCCCTGTAGAGTTTCTTGCCGCTATCTTCCTTGACACTATATTTCCGAAGCACTGGTAGTGTTAATGGAGTTTATTTTCCTGTGCGAGATACAGGCATGAGTCACCACTTGAAAGGGAAATGTCCTTTTTCAAACTCAAACCATAATCAGTAAATCATTAGTTTAGTAGATCATATTTGAATTATTTTTTATTTTTATCTATGTATAAGAGATTTAAGCGTTTGACTAATAAAAGTGCATAATTGTTGCCTACTTGCAATAAATAATTTGAGTTTTGAGTTTTTTAAATGACAGAGGTTGTATTTTACAATGAGATTACAATTAAGTAAGTACAATGTTATTAGGTACTCAAAACAAATATAGTTCCATCTACTTTAACCTTCTTATTGATAAGAAGCATTATTATAGAAAAAAAAATCTACTTTACTCAATTTATTAAAATGCTCAACTGGCTACGTATAGGACCGAAACTAGCCATGATTAAACCTTTCAGTGAAAATAATAGCAACTAATTTACCAGGTTTGACGAGTTAATTTGAAATTAGCAGCTGATTAAAATGCTCACCCGGGCAGTGTTCATTACTGGGTAAAGCCTAATTAAGTAATAAATTAGTAGTGAGCTACCTTTTTAGTCAATTTGGTCGTGTGTATTTACCTTAATGTACCTACCTACCTAATCAACTTAATTGTCTAAGCCATAGTTTATAAGTTTTAGTTAGTTAGTTTATAAAGTTATTTAACTTTTGCCAATTGAACATTGTGTCATAATTACATTTTGTCTAGTAAATTAATATAAGTTCATGACTTGATATAGGCATATTAATGAAATTATTTTGGTTTCACTAAATATCACCAAAATAAATACTAAAATAACAGACTATTTTTTTTAATTTATTGTGTGCAATTATTGTATTAAGTATAGCAAAGGCTCAAAGTCTGACTTTCTCTAAATAAGGTCTGGCTCCCAGCAGTGGGAATATATTAAGCCGACAATGATTAGTAAATAAAGAGTGTTAACGTAGTGTTAGCCAGATGGAGTGACGACTTGCGGAAAGCGGCTCTCGAAGGCTGGATTAAGGGAGCCAAAGATCGGGCTCAGTGGCGGTCAGGCCTACGCCCAGCAGTAGACGAATATTGGCTCATGATGATGAAAAGTTAGACGTCGCTCAGACAAACCTCTTCGTTGTGCTTTCAGTTCTCTGTACATACCTGAAACAAAATATTTGCCGATTAGAATAAAACAAAAATAAGCGAAAAATAAAATAACTGTTCAGAAGTAGCTTTATTATGTACTTTTTTTTTATTTGACTGAGTGACGAGACGAGCAAGTCGTTCACCTGATGATAAGCGCTACGCCTGCCCATAAGTGTCACAGCACCACCCAGAACCCTGCACTGCATAATCCTGCGCCGCACTGCACTGCGCTCGCCACCCTGAGACATCGGCTCTAGATAGATAGATAAACTCTTTATTGAAACACCACAGAACAAAGAAAACTTAAAACTAGAACAAAACAATTTTTTTTTTTTTCTAAAGTCTCATAAAAAGTGATTTCGATGGAAACAATGCCCTTCAAACCGGAACACAGTAATGTTTCCATCTGCTTGGCGGATTATTATCTGGCAAAGGTACTTCCCCAGGCGGACTCTTGCAGAAGAGGCCTTCCACTACTAAGAGATTCCTTCCAATCATTTTCAAAAGAGTCGAGGTCGTCGCGCGTCGTCTCCGAGGACGACCTCAACGTCTTCGACTGTCTAGTCTAGACAGTAGACCCTTAGATTTAAGGTAGGTGTATCTTTCCACAGCTAAAACATATTTCCGCCGCGGCTTCGTGAATTCATTTGCAGTCAGCAAGACGTTAAATCTGCGAGAGAGGTCGCTGCTGTCACCGTCTCTTTCCGCACTGGGATTGGGGCCATGGAGTTGGAGGGCCGCGAAACCTCATAGTATCGTTTGTGAATACGGGGATCACGGCTAGTTTTAGGAATGTTTGCTAACTTTGACGGCAGATTAAGTTTATCGTTATCTCTGTCTGGCACTAAACAAATGACAAAGATAGCAATAGATTTAATCTGTTGTCAAAGTTAACTAACGTTCCAGAAACCGGTCGTCAGTCTGTTTTTTTTCTCAGCTTGCATAAAGTACGAATTAAACTGTATCGAAAGTTTCTGTAATAGATTCCACGATTCATGCAATTTCGAAATAACAAAAACTATAAGCGTCAATAATCAATTTAAAAATCACGAACTTTTTACTCTCTTACTTGCTGGCCCAACGCTACGTGGTTACAATGCAAGCTGCAGCGGATTCCTGCAATCCAAAATTTATCAACCGAGTTCTTACTGCACGGCTTTAGGGGCGATAATCGCTTGTCTCCTTCCCTCGCGTCTTGTTTACGGCGCTCCTGAATTAGCACTGGCTAGATAGCGTGCAGTCGAAACACTGAGGTTTAACTCCTGTTTATTTAGGAGTTGTTAGCTGCGAAGTTGTTCCTTCTTGTAGAATAGGTTATCTTTGAAAGTATCCATACATAACTGAACACTTTTTAGGTACTTCGAAGAAGGAAGAAGAATTTACTTTTTCATACTTACAGTACCGGTTTTTTTTTAGTTTTTTTATTCGTATTGGATTACAGCTAGGCTATAATTAGGGCAGTACTTAAGTACAATGAGATTATGATGAGTGTGATTATGTGTGAGTGTGTGTTGCCCAAATTTAACCCAGTTTTCAACTGTTTAATGCAATTCCGACATTAGAAGGCAAAGTAAAGTAATGAAGAGAAGCCAGATTCACCTCATTTACAACAGGGTTAAAGACACAAATAAAGCCTAGAATTCATGGATTTGGACTAAATGTGAACGAGCTTAATAAGACAGGATGAACACGCATTTTTTGGAACATGGGTCGAGATTGCTGGAACAATGGGTATTAAATCCATTAAGATGGTGTGGAGGGGAGGTACTGGGGATATGAGGCTGTAGAGCCGATGTCTCACGGTAACGAGCGTAGTGCAGTGCCGCGCAAGATTATGCAATGCAAAGTTCTGGGTGGTACTGTAACTGTTATGCGCAGGCGTAGCGCTTACCATCAGGTGAAGGCCTTGCTCGTCTTGTCACTCAGTCAAATAATACCACACGTTTGGCAAATATTCACCTGCCAAACAGTAATATTACTGTGTTTCGGTTTGAAGAAAATTTGTCGAAATAGCCAGGTCGCAGTGAGGCAATACTGCCCCAAATGCTATAGCAGTGCTCTATAGGATAACCTCTAATTTTACCCCCACAAGGACCCTTAGCTGTAAACGAGACAGTCAGTTCTGTCGTTGAGCCCAGCCACCAGTGTACCTTGCTCGAGTTCCGTACGTGATGAGTTCGCACAATTTGGCTGATTATGCTGATATTATTATGGAAATTTTGAGTGCGCCAATACATTCTAATCAGCTTTGATCACGCTAAAGTGTACACAGAAATGCCAGTGTGCCACAAAAGTATTTTGATATAGAATACGTATTACGTAAAGTGGAATGGAGAGACGACGCCGCGGTGTCTCCTCAGTGAGATTTTCTATCTGAATATGCCAAATTACTTCATCACATTGGTTGTTTATCGGATACAAAACAAGGCATAGAGCCTGTACTCAAGTCAACAAAGCCAAAACTTAGTTTAGTAACACGTTTACTTACTTACAATAATAATCGAAACTTATAGAATTTTTTGATTAGTCTTGTAGACATAAAAATAAAGTTTTTTTTTTTTTTTTTGCACGTTTAACTAACAGCTTCTTAAATATATCATGGATACAGTAACGCTATACTGTATATTGCCTTGACTATACCCAGATAATGCGGTGACTCCTTTTTAAGTTTTAATCAATTATTTAAACAACAGCTATTACTTTCAAGGCTTTATTAATATTGTCACTGTATTCCTAGTCAATTGCACCTTATTTTTAAGACATCAGAGATCAAATTCCGATTTCAAAAAAGTAGAACCATCGCTGAAACCTTTCGCATCTCAATTGTAATGAGACTCCTCAGAAATGACAATGACATTGTGACATTTCTCCCTTCCTTATATTTCCCCTTCATATTCCTTATTTCCTGTCTGACAATCAAACTGATGGGTGTCTTTTCACATTGCAATCCCTCGCATTTCGCTGCAAATATCCAACATTTTTGTCATATTGAAGGAGAACATTAACTCGGGCTTTGTCATTATAAATTTTGAATGTGGGATTTTCGATGACATCTTCAATAAAGGCGACGAACAAAGATGACGTTGCAAAGTTAAGACATATTATTAAAGCCAAAAAGAAATCAATTTTAAACATCGCGTTAGCAACAAAATAATTCTAATATTTACATTGATTTAATCACAATGAACTTTTTCCCCTAAAATTACAATACCTGGTGGTACCTATTAAGGTAACGCCTATCCATATACTTACCGTAAAAGTGATGAAACCTTTCCCGGAATCCACGTACGAGGGAAAAAAATTGCTGTAATTTATTCTACGTGTCGTAAATACGTTGAGAGATAAATAAATCTTAGGGGAGATTGATTCCGTCCTTGAAAATCGACCGGGTCAGGTAACGTTGAATACAGCTGCTGATATCAGCTCACAGATCTAAAAAGGAACACTTCCCTTTTGGATCTTTCAGCTGATAGCCAATTTTTACTATTTCGTCCATCGACTGCTGCACTTAGGTATTTCTCATCCTTACAGATGTCGGAATCTTTTATAAACTTCCGAACAACTCTTCTGCGGCATTATGTAACTCTAAGAAAAACATCAACAGATGTTAAAATAAAAAATCATTTACTCAAATGCTCAATTTAAATGGAAGAGACCGCCTGGGGAAGTACCATACCTTTGCCAGATATTCACTTGCCAAGCAGTAATGTGCAAACATTACTGTGTTCCGGTGTGAAGGGTATTGTTTCCAGCGAAATTACTGGGTATATGACACTTTAGAGCCCATGTCTCAGGGTGACGGGCGCAGTGCAGTGCCGTGTAGAATTATGTAATGCATTGTTCTAGATGGTGCTGTTACTGCTATGGGCAGGCGCCTTCAGGCGATTTCATCGTCTCGTCACACAGTTAAATCAATAAAAGATTTTTTCGAAAGTTTTATTTTGTTAAATAATATTAAAACTTCTTTCTCCCACAGGACTGAGACACAGCAGCCTATCTTCCATCGGAGATATTTCTTCCTAAACATACCACCAACCATTCAAGTACTCCTATACATATTCAATTAGATACAATTTCCCAAGTGCGTATTAAAGTAAAAAGGAACGAGCTTAAACTCTATATTTATGAGTTTAAGGTGGGAATTGCAATACGTTGAGTAGTTAATATTTAAGTGGCTGTGCTTATTAATATTAACCTCAATATCCATAAGAGCGTAAATTCCAGTAAAAGCTGGTAGTGGATACGGGCTTAAGTATTTATTAGTAAGAGAACTGAATCGATGTTTAATTGCCGTATTTAAGTTTAGGTTTAGTTAACATTGACTAAAATAGATTGACAGTATTTTTTTTTATTTTTGGCTTTGCTTGTGTAAATTTTTGTTATAATTCAAGATGGTGGACGCTTTACTAAAAACTTCGGATAGTTTAGGACAGAAATTTTTCCTTTTTTTTTCTTTTTGTGTGGTCCTCGTAGGTCCTCGTAGTAGATTCCCTAAATACAGGAAATTCTTGTTAGGGGTCAGGATCAATGTATTGGATCCTGACGCGTCATTTATTTATTTTTTGTATGGCATTTGCACCATCACGAGCACCATAAGGTCTACTTAATAGTTAATATTCTACCAAAACTAACAAAGATAAAAAAAGATAAAGATACAAGATTAAAAATAAAAAACAAATCAATAACATCACATATTCGGTTTCCCGCGAAAACTTCTTTGTTAGTAATGTTTTTCATTATTTTGTTTCTCGTTCAAAAGCATCGAAACACACTGCTAACGCACATATTGTTGCATCCAAAGTTTCCTCATTATTCCTCGTCCTTCGGGTCTCATGAATACGGTGTTGCCAACTGGACGGCGAAACTCGTCAAATGTGATTGGAATGAGAGAGCATTGCGTAGAGGTGGTAGACATTTATTTATTTCAATTGAAACGGCCGCAGCCAATTACAACAATCGAAGATTACTGTCACACAGTTATTACATGATACACATTAAAAGTTTCACTCTCACTCTCTTTCAAAAAAACGCAAGCATTCTGACAGTATATCTGACCATTCATCCACATACACATGGTAACACCTTGTTTTATAAATGTAATGCAATGAATGAATGAATGCGTCAATCGGTTGTACAGTTCTAAGTGGCAACTGGGTATTTTTGGCGGGAATCCAAAAATGTGACCTTTTTTTTTCTTCATATTAAGTATTCGTTAACGTGTAGTAGTGTGCACAAATAATACAAATCCAAAAAAATGTACTATTTCGTGTTCTCTCCAAAACTTCCATAATAAAATCAGTAAAGCACCCACCACTTTACTGTGACTTTGACTAGACCTGACTGACTGGAACATGACATATTCACTGTTGTAAAAATATTGAAAAAAAGGAGTGTGCTATAGACCACACGACAGAAGTAAAACTTCTTTAGCTCCATCTATATGTATGTATAAAACTGGCTATGAGAGAAAGAGAGAAAGAAAATGTGTGCTTGCATCTCTCTTTTGCCCCTACAGTAATATACGAAACATAAGTCTCTCTCTTGTTATCGTCACTAACTTATTATCTCCCTCTCAACTTCCATTCGCCTCGACCGGTCACGTTTTTCGTAACGCATTCACCAGCTTACTCCCCAAGTCAAGCGTGCGTAAAGAAGTTTTACTTCAAAAATACTTTGGATAAATGCCCAAAATAAAAATTTTGATTCATACTACAGATTGCTACATATAGTAGCAAACCAAACAAATATTATTTTTGTAGACAAAACACACACATTGATTGCACGTCGCCTTTGTTACGAGTCAAACTAGCAAGCATACTGCCAATCTGGTGCTTTCCAAACATAGATTTTCGTTGAAAAACTGATTGACGGATAGGTAATGTATTTTTTGTATGCATATTGATTGCAAGATCCAACTGGACGTTTTTAATGTTATAATTATTAATAATATGTCATATTAAAGTTAAAGTACTACTACTAAGTAGTAATTGAAAGCGGTGGAAGCCTAGTGGGAGAACGTCCACCTTCCAAGCAGAAGGTCGTGAGTTCAAATCCCAGTGCAGGCACGCACCAATGTGTTTCTTGTAAAACATATGTACGTAATTATCACTCGCTTTTGGGTGAAGGAAAACATCGTGGGGAAACCCACATAGCTACCCGAGAATTATTTCGGTGGTAGGTATGTGATCCACCAATCCGGATCTGGCCCCCGTGGTGGCCTAATCCTCCTCACGAAAGTGAGGGGAGACCCGTGCCCAGCAGTGGGACGTTATGGGTTGTTGCTGATGATGATGAATATGTCATATTAAATGTAAATTTATTAATAAATACTCACGTTGTTATTTACAAAACATGTTGTATTCGTTAATTTCTGACATTTACTGGTAGGTATTAGGTAGGTACACTTGTTTGCTAATTATATGCATCATTTTATTTATTTTCAGTGAATGAAATAGTTTTAAAACTCTACCTATTTAAATGTTACGATCGAAGCCTGATGTGGTTAAGCAAAAACGTATCACGTAAAGAGATACAACCATCAAAAGTCAACAACCACGAACCAACTCCAAGTCCAAAGTAATCCAACTAAGTTTGTTATAATTTTTAATTTATCGCAAGTGGTCCACGGAACCAATTAGCGTTGTGTCACTAGTGGGTCCAAGTTTTAATGGTCCCGCGCGGCGAGATAAGAGCCCGGAGCTCAAGGAGCGCTGTTTAATTTAATAAGTTGTGTTCTAAGGACTATGGGACGAGGTTTCTGCTCGCCAATGTTATAAGCACGGGTAAATGATGTCTATTCTTTACATTAAATGACTCACCGTCGCTGCGCGGGTCAAAAATGTAATGTTAAGGTAATTAATTTCAATTATTATAAGCGGTTTAACCGATGTTTATTATTTATTAGCAACCGTTAATTTTTACGAGATAAAACTATTCTATGTTCTATTCCAGGACCTAAAGTATCTATATACTAAATTTCACCAAAATACCTAGATAAAAAATAGACATTCATAGCAAAAAATCCAAAATGGCGTCCAACTAAGATGTTCGAACATAAAAATAAAAGTAACGTTTGTGAATATGCTGTCATGTCGGAGTGGATACAGTTAATCAGCAGAATATTTTACACATTGAGTGTAATATAAAATCACGGTGAACAGAAAACTCATTTCAGTCTCCACTCTATCTACATAGTGTAGAGTGAACACCAAAGTGGAATGGGCACAAAGTTATGCAGCTATCCCATTGCGGCGCACGGCTACATACGTGATTTATTTGGGCCTATGTGACGTGACGGTAATCTGACCAAGAATACTTACGCGTAACTCGCTTCCACTAGACTCAGCTTTAAAAATGAATATGTCGGACGACACACTACGTCAGATAGATATACAAACTCTTTATTGAAAAACCTCGGAACGTACAACACTTAAGCTGAAACTTAGGTGGATTTCCAGCCTTGAACTTCCAAGCATGCATCCGAAATTTTTAATTTCGTCTGAAATTACGTGCGTAGCAATGACTGCGTGCGCCTCAATGGCCTTATGGCTGCGAAAAACATTAATGCAAACCGGAATATCTTTCGGGCAATTTCAAAATATTTTCCTTCAGCGTACCTCTCTTAAAATGGCCTTAAATTACACAAATTGAGCCTACACGAGCCTTTTAAAGAAATGAGAGGAAAAGAAAAACGAGTCAAAAATAATCCATCATGAAGTACTTAACAGTTATAAATATTCATATAACTTTCCCTCTTTGTCTTTAGGGCGGTAATTTTGTTAAATAAGCAACAGACTTTTGATATCGTTCACTTTTTTTGGGAAATTGTTCCTAGAGAAGGGTTTAGTAATTGAGTCATTAACTTTTATTCAAGTTTTTCGTGAGGTTTTTGAAGTTTAACATTTCTTTTGTCTTTAAGGACAATGTACGCAGTTAAGGGATATAGTTATCTATAAACTAAGAGCCATCGTTTGTCCCACTTATTAATTAAACTCAAAATCTACATAGAAAAATAATTATTGTTCATTTTTAGCTGTCTTCAAAAAAGGAGGACGTTTACAAAAAAAAAACAAAATAGCGGAGGGTGGATAAGGATATGCCACAAATGTTTTATGCCCTTTCAAATTCGGTTTAGTAATTAAGTTTTTAAATCATAAAACTGAAATAAATATATTGTCATCGTATTTTGAGTCGGCAATTTTTTTTTTGTGCATACATTTTGAGCTTCAATTAGCATTAAATATGGATTAAAAATGTCGCCCTCAGCGTACTTTAAGCTACTTTAAATACTAGAAACGATATTAATAAAATACTTAGGGTTGCAATTACATATTACACAGTGTTACTGTGAGCAAGTGTTGAGAATGTTGCCATTTACACCAAGATAACTAAACTTCTAAGTTTAAGACAGTGTAAGTGGTAGCGTTGTGTACAAGTTGGCACCGAGTAGTAAATCAATATCACACTAGTTATTAACTTTGAGCCGCTTCACACTTCCAACTATCGGCTTTTGATAATATTAGACTACAAATATCCACTTCTCATTTATAATACGTAATACTTAGATGAAAGCTTCAGCCAACACTCATTGCCTTAACCCGGCTGCTATTTTTGGCACACCGCCTTTCAAGCATTCAATGTCTGACATAACATATGTTTTTTTTTTCCTTTGAGTACTATCAGCGGCTATCCAAACCTACCGCTTCGCTTCGCTGGAGGCGGGTAAGTACTACTCTAAATTAATAATTTAGAGACTTGTCGCCTTGTAGCTCCCCCGACAGCAAGAAAAGCTTGCAACTGACAGAGGTAATTACGTATACAAAATAGAATATGGCAAGGCAGGGTCGATGCTCGCTATAAACGGTACTTCGTCTTGGAACATCTTGTGCAGGGGTGTTTTGAAGACGTCTTCTCTTATGCACTGTGTTTATGTTAGTTATGTTTAGTTCCAATTAGTTACATATGGGATAGAGAGGAAACCCAGCGGCAGAGTGTAAGGATAGTGTTTGCGACGGCAAAATGCTTTGTTTGTTAGTTATAACCAACATTTTCAAAGAAATATAATTGTTTGCAAGACTCTGTTTTTCCTTTGATATTTAAGCAGGGCGCTCTTTGCATTACACATTGTGGTCCAGGGTAATAACCACGTACCTGCTTATTGTTATTCCTTGCAGTTTAGTCCAGGCCTTAAATTGGATGGATTTAACTGTTCGTGGTGAGGGCTCAGGTCCCATTTAAGGAACGCGGCGTTGTTAATTATGACACTTTTGCTGGACATGGACACTAATGGCAAGTTAAGCGCTAACATTCCACTAACTCTAATATGTCCTACGTAACAAAGGCAAGCGCAATCCCAACTTATATTATAAATGCGAAAGTAACTCTTTCTGTCTGTTGCTCTTTCACGCCTCAACTACTAAACCGATTGAAATGAAATTTTGTACAGAGATAGTCTAGAGCCTGAGAAAGGACATAGAGTACTTTATAATGCGATAAAAGCATTGTAAGGGTTTGAAATAGGAGATGAAAGTTTGTATGGAAGTTTCGTCATTTTTAAAGATAGAAGCTTCAAATTTATTTTTTAGCCTTTGATTATATATAAATAAATATGACATTCTACGCGGGCGAAACCGCAGGGCGCAGCTAGTATACATATATTTTAGAAACAGCTCAAAGTAAAAGCTAGTAAAATATCATAATCGATCAGTTGCGAATATTACTTTAACGGTATATTGAGGAGATAATACGTTCTTGCCGCAAATGAGCGAATCACATAATAATATACTACTGCCGCTTTATTTAAATATACTATTTGCACATGGAATGGAGCCAATCGCCGGGTCACACCGGTCGCAGTATGTAGAGCGGAAAGCGATACTGCCAACTTCTAAATGTTTGTACGTTGTTGGTGACGGATTGCTATTTTTACTTAATGTGGTTGAAATGATAAAAATATCATCTGTTTTACGAGTTTTTACAGGTACGTACAGCCCACTGCTGAACACGGTCCGTAACGGTGCCCAAATGTAAAAACCGGATCAGGAGGCCTACCATGACATCTTATAGCGATATATATCTCTTATAGAATTGAAGGCCTAAACTGATTTGCGTCGCATAATCGTACCGTGACGTCTTATTAGCGACTCAATTTAGGTTGTTGCCATTTTCAACATAAACTGGATCGCAAGCCATGATTTCATTCATTCTTTTAATACCATGAGCTATATTTAAGCAAGGAAAATCGTAGCTGAACTTTAATAGGTGGATATACCATTATGCAAATACGAGTTTACTTTAAGACAAAGCCATCTTATGTAGAACACTTTGCTATGACGAAGTAATCTCAAAGGAAGCACAGATGTAAGGGTAGCATTCAATTAGTGTTGTTCTTGGGAACGAGTTGTGTGCTTGCGTAATTGAATTTCGTTGTGTATGTAAAGTAACTGAAGAGTTGAGCTGAGAAACTAACGTGAGCTGTTTTCGATGAGAAAGTTGAACTTTTTAACATTTCTAACTAAAAGGCTAACCACGTGTTACGCATTACCTTAAGCCCGGCAATATACGTCCGATTTGGTTTCCGATTGTCTGACCAGACTATCGGATCTTACGCCTCGGCGCTGCTTGCGACTGATAATTAGGAGAAATGCATTAAGTGCCTGCGCTGGGACTTAAACTCGCTATAATCTGCTACGAAGGCGGACTTTTTCCCACTAAGCAATCATCACTACCTTATAATCTTAACTTTATTTTAACTCTTAAGACGTTAACTGCTGAAACACACACGTATGTGTTTTTATAATATTATGGCAAGTGAAAGCACGCCTGGCGTGCGAACCCACACTCCTGTAATGTATATTTTATTACACCAGTTATGTGCGCCCACACTGCTGATTGAGCTTAGTTACGACACAACTCCTGTAACCAGTAAACACACACGTTGTGTGAAGATTCGCAGAACAGCCAAAAATATAAAACAGTTCTACAGTGAAAGTGCTAACTCTCGTTTTTCTTTCTTTCTTCTAATTCTTCGTAATTTTTTTTTAATGTTATGTGATCTTCGTTCCCTGGTGTTTCAATAAAGAGTTTATCTATCTATCTTACTAAACCAACAAAATAGCCTCCCCAGCCCTCTAGGAGATCGAACTCTGCCCATAAATTCAGCAGTTTCCTTTGTCATTTGAGTGCTTAAAAAGCATACGGAGGGTGCCGGTTGAAAGCCAAATAATTCTCACGTGCCAAGTTGTAATGGGTAAAGTTCGATATGAACCGTGGCGATCAATAAGTATTGGTTTGTGAAGTCTCAGTAAGCGGTGTTAACTTTCTGTTTACCGTACAGCGCGCTATCGGGAGAGATGGGTCTAGGTTCGCTGGTTCAGATGAAGTAGGTGGTCTTGTGAAATATGGAGGATAACGTTCGTTTGGCGGAATTACAATCTCCTTTCGATGTGACTTTCAATTATTTGCCATTTAGTTTACGGGCTCGTATCTTAATAACTGACTATAAAGATGCACCCCACGGCTTCACTCGCGTTAAATATAATGATAAACTGTGGATGATGATGATGATGATAAACATTCCAGTAAATTAAAAGCTTATAAAAAAACAAATGAATTAACAAATTGTTCAGCTCTTTCAGTGTCGAGTGATACGAACGCTTTATTATTTATAATATTAGTAGGAAATATTATGCAATTTGAGTTAGGCTAAGTTAGGGGCTCTCTGATTACCTATGCCGCGCATTCATTGTTAAACCTACTTTCCATGTGTAATCTTTAAGTGTACTTAATTCTTTTGGCCAGTAAATAATTATTAAAATTACTAACAGTGATATTCTGTGCTATTTCTATGATATTACTGTATAAAATAGTTACAAAAAAAAAACGAGCTTGTACAACATTGGCCACTAAAAAAGAAAAGCAATTAGAAAAAGAAAAAACGCATGAATTCAAAATAGCGCAAACTCACAAACGATACCGATAAAACCTTCAACGAACTTCCAAACTTATTTAGTTAATTCCCTGAGAGCTAATCTTAGGCACTCGATTATCCGTTCACAACAAACGGTAAAAAGCCGGGCGTTTAACCTGCCCCATCATTAATTACTAAAGTTTGGCCATTTGCGATCTCCACAGCGTCAAAGGAACGCGAGAACTTAGCTGCAGCTCCGATCCGAATACACAGACAACAGATATTGGAAACTTCAGGAATTTTCATTTTCACGAACTGGAAAGCAACGGAAACTTATTCAAATAACTCGTCGACAGGTATGCCGGGTGCACCTATCTAATATTTTCGCAGTAATGTTACCTACGCCAAAAAGTGAACTGTGCAATCCGATTACTGTCTGCTCGGAACTTTTTTCAATGTTGCTGATTTTGCCGCTCGCTGAGGGTCGTTGACCGAGGGTGCGGGATGTGTAGGAAATTTTTAACAGGTATTTGCAAACGGACGGCAATAATGGCGCCTGAAGGTAAGAGACAGAGAGAGAAAGAGAGACAAAGGGAGACTGTACTCGTCAAAGTCGATCACATTGAGTTTTATTAAACCTTTTTTTTAACTTTGAAGAAGAAAACCTTTTCCACTTTCCTTTTTTTTTCGATGCCGTAGCGGCAGCCGTGCTGCTCGTATATAACTCTAATTAAAATCGGATTTATTTGTCATTTTGCCCGTGCTAAAAAAGTCAAATAAATCCGATTTTCATTGACGTTATATAATACGGCTACAGGTTATTACTACTTGCAATAAAATTTACATTATTACCAAAATTCAAGAGGAAAAGTGCATTATAACAAAAGGATAAAACGTTACAAAATCAGCACGATAACACTTTTTGAAATCCACTTTTGCGTCATAACAAAAAGTGGTACTAACAAAATTATTGCACAGCACTTTGCAAATCAATTTCGGACCAAACAGGCTGTTTTTAAACGAAAAAACACAGGCTACATACAGTTGTAACGGCGCATATTGCTACGCAAAAATTTGCTCCACCAGAACGAAATTAAAAAGTTCACGCCGCGAAATAAAACCGCCGTACAGTGGACCACTGAAATATTAAGCCCGGGTTTAGTGCCCGACCGACCGTCGGTGCGTTCGTCGGTCGCGCTTGTCGTTTGTATGAAAATTGACAAGTCGTTACATTGCTCGACCGACGAACGAACATACATATAGCTTAGTTAAACATACTGCTTAATTGCGGTCGGTCGTGAAACCGGCCTTACTCGGATAAATAAAAAAAACTGCCCTGATCCGCCTATTTTTACCTGATTGATCACATTGCCCCTTTTATTAGAAAGGAATTATTTAAAGACTGATTTTAGACGTTTGGGACGCATTCTATCAAATAAGTTTGCATTTTTAATGAAAAACGTCTTGTCTCGGAATTGTGACGAATGCGGAGTAATTCAATAGAATAGAATAGAAAAACTCTTTATTGTACACCAGAAACAAAATTAAACACAGTACAGAAGAATTACAATAGGTAAACAAGGGTAGTACAATGGGCGGTCTTATCGCTGAAAGCGATTTCTTCCAGACAACCTTTGGATGGACAGTGAAAAAACATTTTTCGATAGTAAATATTAATTAAATATAAATAATAGTCATTTAAATAATGATAGAGACCGATGGTTCACAGTGTAACTCTTCAACAGTTGTAGATGGATGGTATTTGAGCTCATTTTGAGCAGCTTGCAGTATAGAATATGTATTTTCGAAAAGCTTAATGGAAATAAATATTTCTTCAATAATTTGCTAAGGCCGATATCTAACATTTTTGAGTGTCACTGTACGAGCATTGTTGAATCAGCAGGCCGGAAGTCGGTACACGCGCTCGTCAAACAATGTGCTCGGCGGCCAATCTGAAAAGTTACTGTGAACCAGTGTTACTGTCGTTTGAGACCTGTAAAAAAAAAGGAAAAAAACACGCTATTGTAGCAATATAAACAAAGAGTCAAAATAAAGTGGTACAGCTCAGTAGCACAAAATGAACGAACGTAGCTGTGTCTGTCTTTATGTCCCTTTGTCTGTTTCTGCCCTTATTATAGGCGAACGAATCTTTATAAAATTTGGTGCGAAGATAGTTTGTGCTCTTAGGGTAGGACATAGAATACTGTTTATCGCGATAAAATGTTAATTTTTCACGTGTACAAAACCTATAATAGAATAGAATAGAAAACTCTTTATTGTACACCAAAAATATAAACATAGTTCATAAGAATTACAATAGGTAAAGTAGGTAGTACAGTGGCGGTCTTGTCGCTGAAAGCGATTTCTTCCAGACCACCTTTGGGTGTATAATATATAATACGATTTGAAACTTCCAAACAAGAATAAAAAAAATGATCAAAAAACGTCTTCTTGTGGATATCTTTTGATTGCTTTCCGTAAATAATTTGGCGATTCTTTGTACCCATTGATATTTATCAAAAGATTTTTTTTTTTCATCTTTCCTTTGAATTCGATGTCTTTTGCAAATGGGGCGTTTTATCCGCTTGTTTTCTTTTGTAACGTTTCGAACTCACTGATTTTACGGAATTCTGAAGGAAGGATGTATTAACATTTTTGCATTTGGAGTCTGTATGTAGATTCCAATTTATACTTGACAAATCGTCAATGTGAAAGGTTAATTAGGTATGCACAATTCAGCACACTAAAATAATTCAAAACGATTCGACGAAAGTAAAAACTATAAGTATGATGGATAAACAAATTAGAATTTGACAAAACTAACAAACAACAAATAAAAAAAAAATTGCAATCTTTCCTGAGCGACCTTGTTTTCTTCTCCTTGTCCATTGTAGAAGGTATACCTTCTGCGATAGCGCAGAGCACTCGCAAGACCGTTCCCAAGTACTCTCACCACATAAAAACTTCATCTTTATCCTCCGTAACTCCATTAAAAGCTCTTGAGAAAACTCTTAAACGTCCAAGTTTATGCTAGAATAAGAATTCCTAATCTGGCGCGTGTTATCTTTGAGACAGAACTACATTTTTCACACTTAGCAAGAGCAAGTGCTCATGCGGAAAGTTTCTACGGTGACTTTAGAGTTTGGAAGCTCGCTACGAGCACAGTAGAAACAAAAAAGTAGGTTATCTTCAAGGAACGAACGGTACAGTCAACCTCAAAACTAAATGATGAAGACAAATTTCGAAAGCTATGACCGATATTTAGTGTAGTTTAGTATTTATGTTTTAACAAGAAATACATTGATACGTGTCCGCACACACGACTCTTGGACCTTAGAATCTCTCCCAATTAAAAACTTTTACTTATAGGTATTGTAATAATTATTCCGAGAATTATTTCGGAGGTAGGTAATGTTATCCACCAATCCGGACTTGGCCCCCGTGGTGGAATATGGCCTAACCCTCCTCACGAAAGTGAGGAGAGACCCGTGCCCAGCAGTGGGACGTTATGGGTTGATGATAATGATTGTATTAAGGGTTTTTTATTAGACTGACTGACGAGACGAGCAAGTCGTTCATCTGATGGTAAGTGCTACGCCTGCCCATAACAGATACAGTGCCACCCAGAACTTTGCACTGCATAATCCTGCGCGGCACTGCACTGCGCTCCTCACCTTGAGACATAAGTTCTAATGTCTCATATGCCCAGTAATTTCGCTGGAAACAGTGCCCTTCAAACCGGAACACAGTAATGTTTGCATAGTACCGCTTGGCGGATGAGTATCTGGAAAAAGTGTGGTACTTCCCCAGGCGGTCTCTTACAGAAGAGGCCTCCGACTACAAGTAAAGGTAGGTTGTATTAAGGTATTAAATGAAGACGTTGTAAGATTCCAACAACATTTGTCTGTCTCAACACGTGCCAGCTCGGCCGCCGCGCCTGTTTGCACAACACAAATTGAGTTGCAAACTTTTTGAATAGCCGACAAATGAAACGCGTGGAGGCTGCGACTTGAATAATTGTATTCGAGGGTCCTCACCACGAACAGTTAAATCCATCCAGTGTAAGGCCTTAAACTGAACTGCCCTGCTAACTGTCACCACCAATATTGCTCAGCGTTTATATGTCGACCAGAGACATTTATCCGAAGAGATCGGAACAATTTGTTTGCATTTATGGGAGTTTATATAGCACCATCGCGCTTTCTTTCTCTCATTCTCTTCAGTCCATTTTTGAGTGACATCACGTCATTTTTGTCATTTATGAGAGTGTGGTGCCAATCTAGGCCGTTCAGTTTAAGGCCTTAAAATGAACTGCATGGAATTAGAATAAGTAGGTACGTGGTAACCCCCCTGTAAATTTATCTGCATAGCGAGGAGCCACGGCCGCAATCTTTAGAGTTTGTTCAGGGGATATTAAGAAAATTGTCATTGTCTATCCGTAGTTTCAGTGAATAATTAAAAAATAAATAAGACCTGTAATAATAATGTACGCTTCACAATCCTGTATATTTTGCAGTCTCCTCTTCTGCAA
Organism: Campaea margaritaria; assembly: GCA_912999815.1. Classification (NCBI taxonomy): domain Eukaryota; kingdom Metazoa; phylum Arthropoda; class Insecta; order Lepidoptera; family Geometridae; genus Campaea; species Campaea margaritaria. The sequence continues at coordinate 11,860,686 of OU538789.1, read as the reverse complement.
ATGACTGTCTGGGGAAGTACCTTTGCCAGATATTTTTTTTTTATTAGACTGAGTGACAAGACGAGCAAGGTCGTTCACCTGATGGTAAGCGCTATATATAACAGTCACAGCACCACCCAGAACACTGATTTGCATAATCCTGCACGGCACTGCACTGCGCTCGTCACTCTGAGACATCGGCTCTAAAGTCTCATTTGCCCAGTAATTTCACTGGAATCAGCCGCCAAGCAGTAGTGTGCAAACTTTATTGTGTTCCGGTTTGAAGGGCACGCTTTCCGGCAAAATTCCGGGGCATATGACTTTAGAACCGATGTCTCAGGGTGACGAGCGCACTTCGGTCCCGCGCAAGATTATCAATTTTAAATTCTGGATGGCACTGTAACTGTATGAGCAGGCGTAGTGGTAGCGCTTACCATCAGGTGAATGACGTGCTCGCCCGTTACTCAGCGAATAAAAAAGAAAAACTAACGGCATCCGGTTTTAACCCCGACCCTGAACTAATGACTTATTGACGTGTTTCAGAAGTTATGAGTAAACGATGCCGTCTCTCAAAATGGCGAAGGAAAATCTATTTCAGTTACTACAAAACAGGGAAGTTGGTGAATTTGTGTAGTTACTAGATATTTTAGGGTATGACAGGTACTCATTATTTTTATTCAATTGAAATGCTAATTGCATAGAGCTCACAGAATATTGAATTTCTAAAGGTACCGCGCATTTGACTTCGTAAACCGACGGGTTTATCGGCAACGGCACAGTTATAAAAAATGTGGACGGAATGAGCCGACGACGAAAGCAATAGAAATGATTACTCTACGCCCCGACTCCTCAATTAACTTTAACGCCCTTTTAACAATGATAAATTGCAAGATGCAAGTAAAAGAAATGAAACTAAAGTGTATTCGAAACCACAATCTCGATCTTCAAAGATCTTCCCGTCAGTTAAGAACTCGAAAAATATTAGAAATAGTGTCACAAACGACCTCTTCATAAATCGTAAAAAGCCCCTGTAGGGGCAAGTTAAAATATTTTAAAGTATAATCGTTAACATCGGAGGAGCAACAATGTGAGTACTCGAGCTTAATGGCACTTAGCGACAACTTGTGCTCAAAGCGAAAACACTTTTGCAGCTAAAAATACAAATTCGCTTAATGACAGAGCTGGTTCCAAATCATTTTCATATTTTCTCTGTCGGCCCCACTCGGGGCCCGTTGTTTTTGTCGTCGATTAGCGCAGCCACTCACGATTGTTATAAAATTGCCTTTACGGAGTCATCGCGTTTTGTTGTCGAATTTTTGGGTGAAACAAAAGTCGTTTAAATAATTCACGTGTAACATTCGGTGCTGATGAGATTTTACATTTGGATGGGTGTACGACGATGTGGATTTCATTGAGATTTTTAACCATAGGTAAAGGTAAAAAAATAGGTACATATTATATTTCATTGATAAAGGTACTGAAAGCAACTCAATGATTAGCTTTAAGCTAGCTAGGTTTTAGCTTTTTTGTGTCTCCTGTGCGTGTTTTGGTCTACTGATTACACTAAACAATGTCATTTTCGACAAAATATTTTGTTTGAATAAAAACATCAAACATTTGCCAAAAAATTTCATAAATGACCCTTTGTGTAGAGGTTTTGGTGTATTGTGTAGACCAAACACGCGCACACACACGGCTTATTTAAATATACAAGTTTCTTAGAACTTTTTTTTAACTTTTTGTTATGTAGAGTATTGGGGATGTGCACAAATATCAAATGATTGCAGCATTAATTTTATCTTTACTACAAATTCTAATTGTTGAATATTTCCATACATACTTAGCGCGAAAGGACAACAAATGGTGTTCCCAAATAAACAACAAAATTCTCGCAATACGACCGACTTGTAAACGGAAAACTGAGTAAAGAAGTTTTAATGAAATACAATTCAAAAACAAACGTATCGCCCGGAGAGCACACACTTCTGTTGATAATTAGATTTCAACGGTCAGCGGTTACAGCCCAGTTCACAAAGACCTCCACCCTCACACAACAAACTCACAAAGAACAACGATTTAAAAATATGCAAGGCTCTTTTTTTATTGGTGAATTGCGAACGATAGCTTTTGAAATCTTTCAATTTATCATCAAAGCGAAACTTTTAAGAAAGTTAAAACATTTTTGCGGGTAGTCCGAAATACACGTACTTGTCGTAATTTATTTGACTTGTTTCGAGTTTTCAAACAACTGCAATGCGTAGCGTCTCATTCTTTCATTTACGGCTATGTTTTTCTCCAACTGTAAGTTATAATAGTTTATAATAGTTAATCTTTCTAAACAATTGTAGCGTTCGCTAGCTGTAGCGCAACAACTGAGTCTAAAAGCTGCCAAACGGTAACAACTGCATTGCAATCAGTTCACTGCTATTTACTGGATACGAAAACAAACAAACAGAGTGGAAACATTATAAAAAAATATTATATTCTTTTTTATCAGCTTGGTTTAAATCTAGAATATTTATGACAGATATCTTCAATATGCATTTTCTTATTCATTAAACGTAAAAAAAATATCTTCATCTCTTTTTCTAGGTCATCATCAACGTAGGCCCCCATTACCAAATGACTAATATTTAATATGGAAGTGGGAAGAACATATATTTTTATTTGACTAAATAACGAGACCTTCTTGTCGTTAACATGATGCTACGCCTGCTCACAACAGTGCCGCCTAGAACTTTGCATTGGATAATCTTGCGCAACACTGCACTGCGCTCGTCATCCTCAGACATCGGTGCTAAAGTCTCATATACCCTGTAATTTCGCTGGAATCAGTGTACTTCAAACCAGAGATGGACCCTCAAAATTACCTTGTGGGGAAGCCCACAGGGAAAAAGAAGAAGAGGAAAACCGATCACTCGATGGGAAGATGAGATTAAAAAAATTACAGACCCAAACTGGTGCCAATCAGCTCAAAATAGAGAAATTTGGGCATCCTTGGAGGAGGCCTTTACCCACAAAGGGGTTCTTGACTTAAGTCTAAGTTAAATTAGAAATAAGGTAACGTTATGATTTAAAGAACAAATAAAGGCTTTTTTATTTTTATTTTTATTTTATTATTTATTATTCACACTACTGCTTGGAGGATGAATATCTAGCCAAGGTGTGGATGGATTTGGGGCGATATTTTGATGTTGAATACGGCCTACGATTAAATCAGCGTATTAAAAGTGAAAACAAAAGGTATCGCATGTGGATCGATACTAAAAACTGTAACGTCACCTAAAACCGGTGCAGCGTAAGTGAAAACCTCCATAAAAGTGTCGACAACACAATACTAATGTTTCAGACAGCCCACGAGCTCGACACGTTCCCTCGAATCAGTTAACAAAGCTGTCACAGGTTACTAACAGTTACTACTGATAGTTCAAGCGAAGAGCACACAAACTGTCGGAGAGGATATATTTTTTGGGGGAATTAGTAAGTTATTTATTGTAACAAAACAAACTTAAGTTAATCTTTTCGCAGTAGTAGGTCTCTTCTGCAAGAGACCGCCTGGGGAAGTAGATATTTGCCAGATATTCATCCGCCAAGCACTAGTGTGAAAACAATACTGTGTTCAAGTTTGAAGGGCACTGTGTCCAGCGAAATTACTGGGCACATGAGACTTTAGAACCGATGTCTCAGGGTGATGAGCGCAGTGCAGTGCCGTTCAAGATTATCCAATGCAAAATTCTGGGTGGCACTGTAACTGATATTGGCAGGCGTAGCGTAACTATCAGGTGAACGACCTGCTCGACTCGTTAATCAGTAACATAAAATTAAAAAAAATGCTAATAAACTGTACATAAGTTTATAGCTTGCAATTTTTGACTAATCCAATGTTGTTCAGTTCGTTGGTCTTCCAGGCTACTCATTATTTGTGCATTTAACCACCAAAAAGTTTTATTATATTTAAAGTTTTATATTTATCTAGTTTTACATCTTATCTAGACTTAGATGCTCACACACAGACGCGGCGGTACTGACGCGTTATCGACGCCGCCTGTCCCAAAGAACAGAAGTCTACTTTTACGCCTTTATTGGATTGTTTGTCTCGATGTTGCCACATCGCTACCGCCGCCGCCGCGCCACCCCGCCCCGGTTCAAATGATTGCCTTTGAAGTCAGGAATGTATGTTTTGTGAACACGGCGGCATACGGTGGCTAGCTTAGGAATGTCTTGAAAGGCTGATTTATTGTGGTTACGGTTAAAATTGTACGAGTTTTTAGGTTAAAGCACAGAATAGGTCCTAATGGTACAGGTTAAAGTCGGAAATAAGCATTATGGTTATCATGTTAGGAGGGGTAGGAAAAAAAGGTTTTAAACACAAAACACACCAATGGTTTTTTTGCTTTTGTTTTGTTTGTTGTTTTTTTATGTTTTTTGTGTTTGTGTTTGACACTTATTGAAATCATAATCGTAACGATGAATTTTAAATGTCGGCCATTTATAATTACTAAATTTTAATTGATCAAAACTGAACCCTATTTATAACTAGTTACAGAACCAGTATTGCGTAGAGAATGACAAAATAAACAAATAGCTTGCGCATCAAACAGGAAGTCAAGGTTTTACTGAGTCTAAAATACTTATTTTCCAATTATCCTACCAAACAATGTCAGCAAAAAGAAAAATATAAAGTAAAGCCATGATTAGACTAATGAATTCTAGGATTTTTCGGATTAGAACATTCTACTAATCTGAATACAATTAAATTTTCCAATTGCCCACAGCTGGTATTAAGAGGGGCGCTTATCTTTTATTGAAATAGTCCAAGTAACCCAGGGCTTCGACAGGGCCGAAGCCAGGATAACAGTTTGGGCGGCAAAGACTCTATTACCCCCCCTCCCCCTTCTAAATGTGTTATCAACAATGATAATGATGATCAAAATGATACCTTTTCAATGATTTTTCTGTCCGTCGTTAGTAGTCTTGCCACCGGGAGTGATGTAGGAGCAAGATCATTTTGAAGAAAATATATTTTTACTTTGATAAACGTAATATAAAAACTTTGCTTGACGAATAAACCATAAAAATAATATTGATTCCCAAAAATTAGATTGTTAAAACATCGAATAAAAATGTTTAGGGATCTTAGAGGTTATTTGTGATAGGCTGTAGAGTAAGTACTTTGCCGATTCGTGAATTGCTAAGAAAATTTTATAGCTTTCCTTCCCCAAATGTCGCCGCCCTGCCTGCGGCCCTGTAGTAAGCAATCTCAATAATGGCTCCAACCGACTTCTATCTGATACTCCTGATTAAGACATGTCTGTACGTTTATCTAAGAGTTGAGATACTACGCAGTGCTTAGGAGTTTTCACGCGACTGCCGACTGACTGAGCGTTATCCCTTTAACTAACTTTTAATTCTGAACCGCCGAAGCTAATTAATCTGATGGTGGCTGCTGTGGACGTGTCAATTACCTGAAACAAAATGAAATCACTTTAAATACAAAGCAAAAAACACATTATGTTACACAACACTTAAAATATAATTAAAAAATTAGCATAAAACGATCCTCCCGTCTATTTCACAAGACCAAACGACACTTGAGTTCAGCACAATGAAGCAAGGCCGGCTTAGTCCCGTTTATACATTCCGATCACGCAGTATTGCCATAAAGCATGGGTCCCAATAAGAGCTGCAATTAGGCCCAAGCCCTGGGCCGGCAAATTGGATCCATTCTCCTGTCCCCTGGACCCTGACGCCCCAAAAAGAGAAAAAAGTTGGAGCGCGTGAAGATTCACTATCGTGAATCGTACACGTTTGGAAGGAAAATTATTTTTAGGGACGCTATGAAAAGCAAAACCGTACGCAATAAAGTGATTTTCATTACGTTCAGTTTTATTTTTTCATAATAGAAGACTTACACTGTGGACGGAATTGCGTTTGAGTTGTATTTCCCAAAATACTCATATTCGTGCGCGTATAACAATAAAGAACAACCAATAACGATTGAGCACAAAAAAACATGTTATTAGGTAACTTATGAGCCAAATCCAAACAATAACCATTCTTTCTCTTTTTGCCATCACAAGAATAACTTCACCGTTACTATATGACACATAAATAAATATCTATAAACAAGCATCAGGCTCCAACAGTAGACTAAAAGCTTATTGGCTTTTCTCCCATACACGCAACGAAAATCCATAAATACTTCGACAAATATCTTTAGCTTTGCACAACGTTTTTACGATGCGAAACTTTTGTAATAAAGCGAGTCAAAAACAGAATCTGATCCGGAGGAAAGTACTTGACAAGTACGTTATATGCGCGCCAACGACTCGTAAAATGTTAATACGCTTTGGACAGTCCAGTTCGCTAGGGCTCAAGAACTTTAAGTACTTAGGTGTAATAAAAGCAGTCTTTTTCGACTGGCTCGGTGTAATTCAAGCCAGGAGATGTCCATAACGATAGCTGAGAATTGTCTAGCCTTTTAATGGTTCGCACAAACTGTATTTAATCTAAAGGCAAAGTGTTGGTGAGTGCTGTAAACAGGGTTTATAGTTGTCAACTTCATCCGTCCCCGAGCACCACTGACAAGGCATGATCTTTTCGACAATGCACTTTTTTCATTTTCCTTTTTAATTTACTTCTTATATTTTAGCCAACGGGTTGCTGTCACACTTAAGGTTCACATCCATATTTAACATACTTGTTACATATTGTTTGGTTGGGAGGCCTATGGCATGAATACTTGAATGCAATCAAGGGAAAATCGATCCTAGTTAGTGTTAGCGACCGGTAGTGACCGATGATCGAATCGAGGTCGCGTCTGCAATCGAGCAGAATCGATTAGGATACACAGAGCCGCGGCACAGGCCGCGGATTTGGACGAGACACCAACAGAATCGATTTACAAAGAGTAATTGAAATCGAGTACGGTTTTGTTTTTAGAATTGAGGGCGGTCTGCGAATATTTGATTGCTTTGAAAGCTATCAGACTTCACAAATCTATATTTATCTTGTATACTAACTGTAACTATTCTAAAGCTGGTCAGTTTTAAATTAGCTTCATCAATTTCAGGAATTTTGAGTTTAAACTTTTATTCATAGTCAGCTCTGATAAAAGATGAGTACTTATAAATGTATCAAATGCTCTAGAGAAAAAGATAAATGAAGAGTATGAGTAGGTATATTAGTATGTGTCTGTTTGCATATTACATTGGAATACTAAACATACTGCTTTTTCTTTTATTAATTCGGCATATTTTAATTAAAAATCAACGACATGGAATAATAGTTCTGCTTGAAAAAGTCAAACAAAGGCGAATTGGAAATTGTAGAAGTTTTATCAGAATCACTGATTCTATTTTCTATTAACCTTTAATGGCCGTATTTATATTGACTTACGTTACTATCCATAGATAGCCTGATTTAAAACTGTAAGATATTAAATATAGCAATTTTGATGCAGACAAAGTGAAGAACACTGGTATTGCGGCGTCTCTTCTAATTGTTCAACTTCGCCGTCCAAGTGGCCGCTATAACTTGGCCATAGCCATCTGTAATTCTGCTATTTGACCGCCCCAACTGCCCGAAACCAATTAAATTCAATCATCCTTACGCAACATTAAATACAATTCGAATCACAGTTAACTTCCACAGGCTATTCCCGCCTCTACGCGTCTGTAATAAGGAGCATTATAACGTTGCTATTTTATATTGTCGTACGAAAAATAACAGCATTCGAGGGTAGTTCGCAATGTACAACTTTGAACATTAACAGTACCCTTTGGGACAGAATTCAGAGGTCGCAGCCTCTGAATTTTGTAGTGGAAAAGCTTGGCCTCCAAGAGCTCTCAAGTTAAATTATTCTTTGAAATATTTAGTAAAGAATAAAATTATTAAAGTAAATAGAAAAGCCCTCCAAACCATCAAGCCAGAGAATTTTATATAAATCTAGCATCAATTACAATATTACAAGTTACAAAATGAAACTGCTCTCCAAATTTATTTTCATGAAAATAATTTACAAAACTGATATTTATTTAATTTTATGGCACTCGGTCGAGGTCTCCCGGGAAATCTCGCTTTATTTTCACGTTTGATTACTTCAGCAAGTTATTTTATTTATTTGTTAACTACCTGTTCCACATGGCTTCGGTCTTATTCCGAAAGAATTCATAATTTTCACACATTTAAATTTTAAGAAGATTTAATCTTGGAACATTTTCGCAATTATTTTAGCCGTGATTATAGCCTTGGATTAGGGTGAAAGCCTGGGATTTTCATTTTGAAACAGTCAGGGCACAGTTTTTAATACCTTATCACTAGCTAGGGCTAAGCTGCGGAATCAGCAAGAAGAGTAAGGGAGTAAAAAAAAAACCCTTGAACATTTAATTAGTCCGTCAACAACGCTAATCCGACGCTAGTGTTCTACCCACTCCATTAAAACTTTCTTATAGCTCCTCCAGACTCTTGAATAAACATAAAACCTCAATTTCGTCGAGTCCGCCTTCTTTAAACCCTGATAATCCCGGAGCGGCCGTTTAACCGGGGCTAAGGGGCCCGAGGATCCCTAATTCGGCAGTCCTATTCTGGAAAATAGGATAAGTATAAGATTTTGTTTTTTATTTTTCTTTGGTGGTAAGCGTTAATTAATGTAGGGTTAGTGAGGATTAGTGGAAAGGTTTTGTTTGGGTTTGGCGAGTAAATGTACACTTTCCATCTTAATTTACTAGTATTACTAGTACAAGAGTTGGTCATCGAGGGGTATCTCAGATTCATTTATTTATTTTATTTATCTAGTAACAGTATGGCACCAAGATACTATCTCAAATTATAAGTTTAAAAGTATTTTCTATTCTATTCAAATTTTGTTTTCAAATTGTCACGAAAAAAGTCCGAAAAACCTCCGAAATAATTCTCGGGTAAGTATTTGGGTTTCCTTCGCCGAAAAGCCGCACGCGACTTCGTCCACGATGAATTAAGTTTTTTTTTTTCTAAAATAGAAACAGCCTAAGTTATTCCTTATTACATCAACTATCTGCCAGTGAAAGTCCTGTCAAAATCGGTCCAGCCGTTCCAGAGATAAGCCGGAGCAAACAGATAGACAGACAAAAAAAAAATTAAAAAAATGTTATTTTGGTATATGCACCGTATATACATTCATATGCATGTAATAAAAAGCGGTTACTTTTATATTACAAACAGACACTTTAATTTCATTTATTTGTATAGATATAGATCATACACATTTTATATAATTTTTTCCAACTTACTTCAATATAGCGTAGGTGAGATCAAGTACCCACAGGAAAAGTTACTTCTACTAGAGTTCCTCCGTAATCAACTAGAAACGTCTAACAAGAATCAATTTACAATACAGTGTTGCCAACTTCGAAACTCCCCGAGTATACCGGTAAAAGAGCTCTTTGTGAGGTCGAAAACTTTTTTCACTTTGCTCCGTGTCTCGAGGATAATCGAAGTTAAATTGACAAGCAGGCTCTGATCAAAGGGAAAGTGAATTTGAGCTGTTAATAGTGGAGCGTCTCAGTAGCCGGATGTTTGCTTGGTCTCAACGACACATTGTCGTCTCTGGATGTGTCGTGACAACGGTATGACACTTAACTCGTCTTGTTTTTCAATGTATACGTGTTTGTTGTGTCACAATAAATGTTTTTTCTTTCTTTTGTTCTTTTAAATTTGCTGTCGCAGACATATTTAGTTTGTTAGGCATCAATCTCACGCCAAATAGGTTTTGCTACCAATTAGTAAAGCATTAAACTCATCGTTTATTTAATTTCCATACACAATTGATTATTTATTGTTGTCAGGTAGGATTTTGGATAGAAAATACGACTGGTAGAAGCTTTATTGGGCTTGAAGAAAGGAATTATTAAGTTATTTATTTATTTTTATTAATGGCGTGTCAAGCTAATTGCATCTTTATGCTGAATGAAGATTTTTATCTAGTGATAAAGGTCGTAACATAGCCGGATACCTTGTAAATGCTGTATTATAGGCGTGCGGCTTTTAATATACCAGCTTAACGGTACGAGCTTGGCGTTCCCCTGACGGTAAGCGCCACGTCTTTGTACACAGATACAGATCACGCGTTGCACGTTGCGTTGGCTGTTATACTTTACAGCTTCAACGACCACGTGACCAGAAAAATATGTATGAGGCACTCCCGAAAAACCCACTTAACGCCATACACACATGCAAGCGGTGCAATTCGATGCGAGCTGTCGCACCGCCAAAATCGGCAACGCCACCGCCTTTGACACTATAGGTAATGCAACGCTAAATTTGAGAATTGTCGCATCGCACCGCATTTTCGTGTGTCTGCCCTTACAATAGTGTACCGTCCAGACCTAGCGGTAGCCGGCTCTAGTGGTACATAAGGCAGTCGACACACGTATTTACGACGCGGCGAGTTAATTGGTGGCACGGGGCTGCGGACGTTACGGCCTGTTACGGCCATTTGGCCCGCGTGTGTGGAATGCCTAAATGGACTTATCGGCGATCGATAGTGTTGGATATTTCTTGTCGAGTCACCTTTTGAGTCGGTTGATAATGGCAGCAACATAAAAAATAAGACGTCACGGTACGATTATGCGACGCGGTTCAGTTTAGGTCTTCAATTGAATCGCTATAAGATGTTATGGTAGGCCTCCTGTGCTCAGCAGTGGGCCGATATGGGCTATTCTATTCTATTCTATTCTGGGCTGATGTCCTCATCAGCCCAGAATAGAATAGAATAGAATAGCGATTACCCAAGGACTAGTAACAGTCATAATTTGTAGAAACCTTTACAATAATTATAACAGTACACCATTGGCTCTGTAAAACTGCATTAGTACGCCACCCATCCTACTATCGAAAAACGTTTTTTACTGTCCATCCAAAGGTTGTCTGGAAAAAATCGCTTTCAGCGATAAGACCGCCCATTGTACTACCCTTGTTTACCTATTGTAATTCTTCTGTACTGTGTTTATTTTTGTTTCTGGTGTACAATAAAGAGTTTTTCTATTCTATTCTATTATATTAGGTTTAAATTGTTAGTTTTAAGTAATTTTTTGCAGTGTTCTGCAGCAGCTACGAGCACCATGCAGTCGCATTCGACTCCATATTTTTATTACTCCCAGAAGGTTTAACCCGTTTCGATTCGAAGCTTCAATAAAAAAAAGCACTATGCAGTACAGTACAGTACGCTTTAGTAGTGAAACTGTTCAAGTAGTTTTAGCTTGTACTGCATTTCAGCTGAACATGTTATGTGACAACTACGTTCAGTCACAAAGGTGAGAATCGATCCCACGTTTCTTGAGCGACAGTATCTCTACCATAGACATTAGAGATTATAATAACTTAAGTTGAATAGTTTGTGCAGACAGAATTGATACCAATGATATATATTAGGGCATGCTATAATGACATCTGTGCTAATGACTTTCGTAGCTTATAACCTAAGATCAATAAGAAGTAATCGCTTAAAATAAAAAAGTTATAGTACGTTCTTATTAAAACTTATTTTTATTTATGTTACGAGATGAACAAGACCTTCACCTGATGATAAGCGCCACGTCTGTCCATAACAGATATAGTGCCACCCAGAAGCTATTGCGGTACTGCGCTCGTCACCCTGAGACATGGTTCTAAAGTTTCATATGCCCAGTAATTTCGCTGGAAACAGCGCTCTTCAAACCGGAACACAATAAAGTTAACACACTACTGCTTGGCGGATGGATATCTAACAAAGATCATTTCCCCAGGCGGACTCTTGCAGAAGAGATCAACCACATATTTTTTTATGAATAAGAGGGTATGTCCTCACTAACTTAATATCTATCAAAGTACTTAGAAGTAACCAGGCTCCTATTAGATCGCTATGTCTATGGACAAAATGACATCAACAGTAGACCATTAAACTATTCTCAAGCATCATTAACCTGAACCACTCAGGTTTCAGACGATGTCAAATTAAGTTACCGTCCATCTTGCGGTGGCCAACCTCCCTGAGGCAGAAGTGGATACTAGTCCAGTAATAGAGGACGCACGCCGGAATTTCGGGAACACGAAAGTAGTTATACAAATTAAAAAAAATATTAAACTTTGACGATGATGTTGAATTGAATTAATTAATTTTAACAATTTAGTTTTCTTTTTTAAAAAAAAATAAAATCCAATTCTGTTCCAATTACCTAGTAGACAACACTATTGAACAAACATGAGACTTTATGTCTCCTCACTCAGTAAAATTAAAAAAAAACAAATTTCAAAACAGCCAAATTGTAAAACTCACCAAAAGTCGAAATTTGTTGCTGAACCTCATAATCATCCACCCTATATTTACGCATTACAGCTCTTATAAAAACCACAAGTTTCTAGTTCGGTCGTAAATGCGTCGTAAACTTTCAGACTACCTACAACCAACCTCAAACAATTTAGCATTACACAACCGTATCACATAACTGTGGCATCCCTCTAGTTCACTCCATGATAAATATTATATAGCATCCTTACTAACAATCCATCAATTTGAACTGCCAATAAAATATTCCAACTTTTATCCCACCAGTACTTCGCCGACGTCGCGTCGCGTCGATTTACTCGCAACAAAGCTCGCGCTTTAACAATGTTACCATACTACACACTGGGCCTCGTTAACGCAATTATCGGCGTCGAATAGTCAATATCGGTGACGCTTGCATATTCATTAATCGTTGATTTTCAGCCCGTCAAAAATAACCGGGAGCGGTGGTTATTGCGCTGGGAGATATGGATAAATCTCTGGTAACACACAGTGGATGCCTAGTGGAACAAGTTCGATAGTATAACTAGGATCAGTTTGATCCGAAGTTATCATTTTCCTCTAGCCAGTTAATTGTGGGTTAGGTAGATTCCACGTACCAAATGAATCAACAGTAGAATTAGTAGGATACGATAGGATAGTGCAGATTCGTTTTTATAATAACTTTTTTAATCGCTCATCCAATATTAAACAGTTGCTGTTGAGCGGTCCAAGATCGTAAACCAACTGAGTCTAAATTGAAATTGGCTCTGAAGTACTGCTGCCGGAAGCAGACTCAAGTAGTCAACCAGTTCTACCAAAAATGTTCTAAAATGGTGTTTTCTTTGCTCGACTTACGTCGCTGCGTCTGATAAAGTGGTCACACAACCAACTGAACAAGCATTGCTTGGAACAAGCGAGAATTGAACACCTAATGACACGGAAAGAAATAACACCGAGCAACTCCTAAGATTTCTTCCAGCCAACAAAATGTATTTTATGTATTAAATGTATTTTTCTTTGTTTCAGTGACGAGACAAGCAATTCGTGCACGTGATAGTAAAGCACTTCGCCTGCCCATAACAGTGACAGCTCCACCCAGAACCCTGCATTGCATAATCTTGCGTGGCACTCCACTGCGCTCGTCACCCTGAGACATCGCCTCTAAAGTCTCATATTATGTCCAGTACCAGATCATGAAATAAACTCGATACTTTCAAAAATTAATTTTCAAACGAAACAAGCTTGGCCAATAATATAAAAAACGCGAATAACTTCATTACGGAATCTTACTCTGTAGGCACGAGTGAACAGCTGTTATACTTGAAAATTCAAGAGCGTAGAACATAAAAAATTCTGTTTAAACCCGTGAAAAAAGCTGCGGCTGCGAAACATAATTTGATGAGGGAAGGTTAAAAAGTTACCCCAATTTGTTCTTCGGGCAAACACTCTTTGAAAGTTACGAGTTTTCACCAAGTTTTATTATTCCACGAAGTTTATTAAAGTGAAAAAAAATTGAAAAATGACTTCGGAACTATGCGAATGGAGATGACATTTTGGTTTAAAATTTTATGAGGGGCTGGTACAAGTGGAAGTGAACTTTGTGGCAATTTTACGCATGCGGTCATAAACATTTTAGTGGCTCCTCCTTCAACAAATATAGTAAACACATTGATTTATTATCTCGTTAATTAGACTGATTTTGTATAGTGTGTACTCATTCATATCCGAAACAAAAGTAAATATACGCAATTACGCATCACTCACACGCAAAACACGGGTTTAAATACGCATTCTTTACTAGGAGAAAATCAATGCTTCTCTACCGAATGTTCACCGGAAATATCGGAGTTGTTTTTCAGTCTTTACAGCTCGAGTACTCGGGTAAAAACCTCATTCCGTCCAATAAGCCCAACAGCCTGTTGCCGTAAACAGAGCCCCAAAACTCAGGCTGCGACTAGAATTTAATCTGTGCTCAAATGCTCAATAGTTCTGTCGTAGTTTATGTGTAGTTCCACTTAAGTTTATGCAAATCCAAAAGTTTATGCGCGGGACCGAGTCATAAATCGGATTATGCCTCGCATCACCTAGAATCGGAATGCTCTACAAACTGAGGTATTAACTTCATTACTACAGGGATGAGTTTGCTGAAATTTTAATAGCCCGTTCATGAACTAATGAAAAAGGAGGGTGGCGTGGATGGTGTGATCCTTTTGATTTTTTAATACCCTTTATGTATGTCATTGGCCAGAGTATGAGCGCTTGTTAGCCACATCGTGTGATGGAATTGGTGATCGTCGGTATCGGTTCCTGATTTTATGGTTTCGTTTCCGCTATGGAGGCCAATTTATTAATTACACTGGGTGACTAAATGGCATCCGATAATATTAAAGAAAAGAAGAAATTTATCAGCCAAGATACAATCATAATTTAATATTAGTAAAGCTTGGTGGATGTACGTGGGATTAAATGTGATTCTAAATATCAATTACAAAAACCCGAAGCATTATCTTCATTAGGCGTAGGGTGAGCCTTTGGAAATGTTAATAACATTCGTTAATATGTAGATTTATACCAACATTATCGAATCATTTTTCACTCGGCGATTTCAATTTGCTCCCGTATAACAAATAAACTTAATTATCTACCTACAGGGTCGGAGTCAGGGTCATGTTCCAGAGGCAGTTTAGAGACATTGACTTAAAAAAAATAGATCTTAGATGTGAAAATAAGTTGGACTGGTAGGTACACGAGGAACTCGTAATGATAGGGAGTTGACACCAAGACTTGAAAGTTATAGTGATTGGTTGACAGCTATCAAGTTCTCCTAATGTCGCAATAATAGATAAACTAAAAACAACACTAAGTTGTGAAAGTTAAAGGCTAATGAACACCCAACACTAGAAATTTAGCCGAAGTTGTTACCTCGGTTTCTGTTCTGATTGATTGAAATCGACAACATTCTTTATTAATGGGTATAAGAGGCTTTAGAACCAATGTCTCAGGGTGACAAGAGCAGTGCAGTGCCGCACAAGATTTTGTAATGGATACTTCCGGGTGGCACTAAAGTTGCTATGTTACCATTAGTTAAACGACCTGCACAATTCATTATTTAGTAACATATAAAAAAAATACAAATCTCAAAACTTAACATAACATTTGACAGGGGAAACATTTTGAAGTGCTTTTTTGGCCTTAAAATCCGACCCTGTCTCCCTACCTATTTCATTACAAGCGTCGGCCTCGTAATTTTCGAGTGGAAAATTCGTTCCTGTTGATTCTATGAAAGGAGAATCCTATTACATACCAAGTATCTCATTACGAAATCAGCAAAGTTAATTTTAATACGTCTGTTTAAATAGTATCTACAATTATAACGTTAGTAACGATAATTGACACGTATTTGTTGATGATGTTAAAGTAACACGGTCACTAACATTCCTTTCATCATTGGCAGCCAGATAATAAAACCACTTCAAAAAAGAGGATATTTTTAATAGTCTGCTTGTTTTCGCATCACGAAAAAACCGCTGCACCGATTACAATGCCGTTTTTACTGTTCATTATTTGTCACTTGTCTCAATGACAGCTCCAGTAATAAATTTGGTACACTTCACTGTCAGAGCGAGGAGCTATCTATCGAAGACGTTGTAATACGCTTATAGCATTACTGAGTTACGTGTAATTGGTTAAATTAATTCCTCGGCGAGCTCTGATTGGTCCACTAATGAAGGCAGCGGTGGATCTGAAGACGTGACGCTGATACCAGATTAGAGGTTCTAGGTGAATTAGGTTAGAGAGGTGAAGGTCTCACGGAAGTTAATACATATTTTAAAGGGAATTTATATCCTTAGATTTCTCTAACTTCGTTGAATTTAAATGGTATTTTGACCTAAGTCAACTACTTCTATATTCATGTTGATAGGATAGTGGATATTATCGTAGGATATAACTTGTTAGCTTTATTTTAATGTTATGTTTGATGATGCTGATGTCCTTCTTGCTGATTTTGGTTTTAACGACCATTTCTACATTAGCCAGCAGTAGGGCGCATGAACAAGGCTTTGTTCATGTGACTTGCGCACCCTATCTTATTAATAAATATCCGTACGAACATGTTACACTTCAGGATACAATTCTGCTAGTTACAAAATACTAGCTGCGTCCCGCGGTTTGACCCGCGTTAAGTATCATCCCATAGGAACCGTAAATTTTTAGGGGATATAAAGAATCCTATGTAGTAATCCTAAGTACGCCACCCACCCTACTAGCGAAAAATGTTTTTTACTGTCCATCCAAAGGTTGTCTGGAAGAAATCGCTTTCAGCGATAACACCGCCCATTGTACTACCCTTGTTTACCTATTGTAATTCTTCTGTACTGTGTTTATTTTTGTTTCTGGTGTACAATAAAGAGTTTTTCTATTCTATTCTAATCCATGTTATAAACAATCTGTTAGCAAATTTCATCCAAACCCATGTAGTAGTTTTGTGTGAAAGAGTAACTAACATCCATCCATCCTCACCAACTTTCACATTTATAAGATCAGTAAGATAGAATAAACGTAGGCAGTTTGATTTTAAGTAGGCCACGCTTAGCATCAAAATCAAACCTTCTACCGTTTTCAAACGAAAACACACACTGCTGTACACGACGCCTCCATTCGACTCTATTATGGGGTAAACTCTCCCAACAATAAGGATCCAGAAGCTGATGTTTCCACCAAAATTGATTAGGTTAACTGCTGTGATAAAGTAGCGGTCAAATGCATGCCATGTTATCCATAAAAAATCAATCACTAATATAAATTTAATACAATTAAAGAAAGTATTTTACCCACACTAGGAATAGACTAACAATAACTCCAAATAATTTTATGAAACCACCACCAAAATTTGATTCAGTAAACTCTTCTCATACTCATCCAAATACTCCTGTTTACGTCCAAAAACTTGAGCACTGCCACCACATACCCTCCACCACCGAGCAGCACCACCAATGACATGACATAGGAGTTATTTATCGCCGTCATCACAAAACAAGCGCACATGAAGGTTGACATGATAGCCGCATGAAGCAAAATGTACCAGTAATGGTACTTCAGGTAGGGTTCTTTTCGCTTGACGAAGCTCACGATCATAATCGAAGTTGCGACCATCAGTTGCACATAGAGCAAACCGAAAATGAGCTCTACGATCGTGCTGGTCGCGGTCTGTACGCTTCGATCTTTCGCCATCATACCCGTTGTGGATAAGAGAAGAAGTCCAGCGAAGAATACCATCGGAAGGACTGCTGACACAGCAATCATGATGAAGGACTTGCGAAGTTGGGCGCAGTGAGAACAAGGTATCTCTTCATGGTCGTCTATTACGACGGTCATCGTAAAATTAGCAAGGATTGCTTCGGTTTTTGGATTAATGACAGAATAAAAATGTTTTCAAAATCATAAAAATAAATAGTCGAACTGACGTGACACAGCATATGTTATGACAGCTTTTTCCTTCACTGAACGTTCAAAAACAAGAAGGTCCAAAGAAAAGTTACCTAGGTCCTAAATATCTTACTCTACCATGTAAGGTTGGTATCAAAATTTGCTAACAATCCCCCACAATATAAAAATAATTACGAGTACCTACAAATAAGTTTCCGCTTACTTACAGTAGAATTTGCAGATGATAACCGGCTTGAAAATTAGGTTGCTCATTCAAGAACAATATAACCCTATCATATTATTAACTTCGTATTAAAATAGTTTTAGTTATTCCGTCAAGGTTTCAACCACAGCCTAACAAATTCTTTATACTGTGCTTTCAACTCAACTCGTGAGTTCCGGGACATTTTAAGGAAATGGCGCGTTTCAGGAATTGAAATCGACTTCCTACTAATAAGTTCTGTTAGCTTAATGTTAACACGTTGACTGCTGAACTGGTTTTAACATTTAGGCACCGGTACGGACCGCGTGTGTTTTCCAGCAATGGCGTGCGTATTAGCGCCGCGTTACACACACACGTCTGCGTTTCGCCACAGAGCCGGCATGTAAGCTGCGCTAACACAACAGGTGTGTTTTCCCGTACTCGCGGAAAGTTAACTAAGTTAGCTTTAATAACCTAGCATGAACCTAGTCCTCAGGAGCCCGCACGAGACTACATCCAGAGCTCTTACTGCCACTATCCATCACAAATGTCACGCGGACAACGTTGGCGCCTCGACAGAGCATTAGTTATACTGTGCCCTGTCTGTACGCTTAACATCTGGCAGCTAAACGTAGGTTGAAGTCTTTATTCAGTACACATACTATGCAAGCTCTTCTTTATAATCATATGTACAAGCAGTTACTGCTGAAACAAGCTCTATATTATTACCCCATTAATCTAACCCTAAGCTACTGTTACAGAACTGCGTTTTGAGCTCACGGTTCATCCATCACGGATGTAATTAGCACACTGACAGAATATGTGAGCTGTGGCGGTTTAATGGGTCATCTGTGCGCTCTGCAGTCCTACGTCACCGGGTTCGAAACCTCGGCCAGTGACTAAATAATAGATCGTGCATCGAAGGCCTCGGTGGTCACAGATTTATAGGAGTATGTAATGTGTAGGTAAATGAGTTTATAACAGTTTATTAATTAATTATTAATGTATGTAATTTACTAAATTTTTTAATACCATGCTCTGGTTAGAAGCAATTATGTAACATCTAATGCAATCAATTTCAATCAACTGATTTTAACTAATTGACAAAACTGATATTGATATTTGTTTTTTTTTATCCTTCTTTACGGTTATTGGCTTTGAAAACTCCTTTATTTTAGCTTACATACCTATATTTTTTTTAATTTTGGTTAGGTACCCGAGTAATCAATAACAATCTTGATTGAAATGGATTGCAACAAAAATATTATACATAATCAGCCCACCGCTAGCTAAACAAGGTTAACTTCTCTCCAATTATATCATCATCATCAACCCATCTCGGCCCACTGCCGGTACACGGGTCTCCCCTCACTTTCTTGAGGAGGATTAGGCCATAATCAAAGACGGGGGGGGGGGGGGGGGGGCTTGGTGGATAACACACCTACCTCCGCATATAACGTCGACTAATTTTCAAGTTTAATTACGAACAAGTCGTGTTTTCTAACGCTCGTAAATATTCATGATTCATATTTCAGTTAAAATAGGGTGGCCCCGTTTTTACAGTATTGTAAGATAGATATGACGCTTAGTTTAATTTAATTTTTCGTCGTAGTCTAATGAATTTTACCGAAGTAGCGCTTGAGGAGAGCTGATGGTTAAGGCGCAGTATCCCCAATTTTTCAAAATGGGATATGAGACTCAAAAGAGGTATCAAACAGATATTTCGCAAAATGATCTTTTCTCAATTTTTTATATAACAGACTAACAAGACGTGCATGTCGTTCACGTAATGGTAAGCGCCACGCTTGCCCATTACAGTTACAGTGCCATCCAGAACATTGCATTGTATAATCTTGCGCGGCACTGCACTGCGCTCATCACCCTGAGACATCGGTTCTAAGGTCTCAAATGCCCAGTAATTTCGCTGGAAATAGTTTATTATTTCTATTTTTTTACAGTGTTGTAAAACAACAGGATACTGGGATAATGTAAACTTTTATTTACGAAACAAGAATGGGTTAAAAATATTCGCACAAATGGCTATCAAGATATAATCTTCACACAGCTTTGGTCTTGTCAAATTGATCGCGGTCACGAGAAGACTGGGGAAATGCGGGTATCGCCGTCAAGAGTGGCAGGTTTAGTTTTCAACTACCCGCATTTGGTCTTACAACATGAACTGTCACGATACACTCCATGTTTTTTTTTAATTAATAAATAGGTTCCCATTTGACCACTATTTTAGTGCGGTCCACGATGGTGCACGCCCACCACGTGAAGGTGAGTGGTGGCGGTGGCGTTAGACCCGTATTGGTCTACTAAATATGAATTTGATTCGTTTAAGTTTAAATACTTCCATAACATGCAGTACTAAAAACTTAAAGTAAAATTAAAGTGATCAAGTTTGAAGAAGTAACTTTCTAAGTACAGATTTACATTCTGCAATCTTCTGCTGCATTAAATAAAATTATAGCGTCACTTTATGAGGTCGCCCGACCTTAAAGGGAGTTAAAGGGCTTATCGCGGGGTACGAGCCCCCTTAGAGGTCCATAAATACGCGTTTATTGCTGATGAGACTAATATTGATAAAATGTTATTTATGGCTGAACTTATCTTTAGTAGGTGGATATTAAATTTGGGGTATAACGACTACAAAATATTATATTTGTAGGAGTACAAAAAAAAACATGATAGGTACCAAAACATAAATAAATAATAGCTAATTATATTCGTAAATATTAATTGTATACTTTGTAATGTTGTTGTTGTTTGTACAAAATGTCTATCCTCTCTAACACAAAAGGAATTAGTCTTAGTAATAAAACTTAGTATAAACAGAATTTCGAAAATGAAGAAATTCAAGTTGCGAGCGGAACGCCTGCAAATATAAACAAGCAAGACACTTCCACTGATTGCCTATTCTTTTTATCAAGGCGCAAACTACGCTACGCGAAACAAGCCAACGACGATATTGGCAGAGTCGCCGATGTTTTGCGAACGTTTCCCGTTCAATTTCTCATACGACGGCGGGCGACGCTCCCATCGACATGCTGTCACTTTGAACGCACTTGAAGTGTTCAGGGTGACATGCGCCCATTAGGATATTAAATCATTTTGAGGGTTGAGTACACTATAAGAAATTGGAAGCAGAAACCTCAATCGATCTTGAATGAGGCGGTGACGTCTTCTTGTGTCAGATTGTTAGATCGACCTAGGGACTTCACTGATAACTGCCGGGACGGAAGGATGGTAAGCCACTAAATATATTATATACCTGTATTGCTAATCGTGTCAATGGAAAATTAATAGAATATTTTAAAGTCATACATTGGATATTAATTATATGGCTGACGAAATACAACAGGTGGACCAAATCCAAGAGGATCGAAGAGGTCAGTTGGTAGAACACCTGCTAGATGGGTGGGTAAAATAGTACGCATACTACTCGAGCAACATTTCGCGCAATAAGGAAGACGTCTAAGTCAAGCGGTGTATAGTTGAAGGCTGGTGATGATGATGATGATAACTATGACATTGAAGCATATTTATTCTGTGACTGAATTAAACACAACTCTACCTATAACTTACCCCACGTACACCGTAGTACCATATAGATAAACAAAATTAGCTAGCCGAATTAGGCGGGATCAATCTAATCTCAAATAATATACGGTCCTTAAGCCTAGCTACGCTTAACGTCACCCTTAATTATTCAGGCGCAGTCCCAAACACAGGATGTTCAATGTGTAACTAACAAGTCAAGGTAGAATGTCAGGCGGAGGTTAGAATGACAGCCATTAAACTGGAGTCACCTGTCAAAGTTTAATTATTAATTTGGAGGAATTGAATGCGACGGTAAAAGCTTTTAGTGTGAGAGTGCCTGGGGCTTTCAGACGATGCGATACTATAACGTTTTCAATGTTTCGCTGTAGTAAAATTTTATTTACATTCAATAATTAAAAAACAAATGTACAGGAAAATATTTAGATACTGTCGAATGATCACAAAACGATTGGTTGTTAAAAGACCGAGCAAATGATTTTAGCAGGGTGACTAACAGCAGCACTGGTACGAGTAGAGTCAATGGAGTTTTCCTTTTCCTGTGCGAGACTCAGGCATGAGTCACCACTTGAAAGGGAAATATCCTTTTTCTAACTCAAACCATAATTAGATAATAATCATTACTTTCGTAGATCATAATATTTTGACTTATTTTTTTTGTAGTTCTATGCTTATGTATAAGATATAATTTTTTATGACGTGTAAAAGTGCAATATTTTGCTTATTTACAATAAATGATTTGAGTTTGAGTTTGAGTTTGAACAGAATGTAAGGCTTTGCAAAGACAAGTCCTGAGTGGCACTGAAACGAATTGTTATTAGCAGGCATGGCGCTTACCATCATGGAAATAACCTGCACGTCTCGCCATTTAGTTGCCCTAGTTATTTTTGTAGGTCCATTCGTATTTACCAAAAATATCGTACGATATCGATCGTATTGTCTAAACGCTTATTAACGGAGTTTAGCTTTCAAAGAAGTTTTTGTTGAACAATTAAGAAACTTTTTGAAGGCTGATTTGAAATATTTGCGAGCTTGTTTACTTATTGGTCGGCTCAACTCAAATAAACCCAAGGTTAACAAATACTAAAAGGAACGAGAAATATTAACGTCAGCGATTTGTTTTGACTTTAATTTCACTTTCTGTAAACTGAATAAAGTATTACAGTTATATTTCTTTATTCCCAGTAGCTGTGTTTTATCACAACCTCACTGGCATCAAAGGAGGTAAACACGCTGAGCATCATGCCTACAGCAATCAAAAAACTGTCATAGCTTACCTGTTGAATTTTACTTTACAGCATAACCAATCAACTACGATACTAAAGAGGAGCTATTAATTAATAACTAGGGTACTTCAGCTCTTTCATTGCTCTCCATGCAATTTCAATTAACGCTGGCAGAGACCGCGACTTTATCTAAAATTAAAAACCGTAGCCGTCCCCTTTATACTCTCATTGGAGCTTCCAATTGCTTTTTGTGAAATCAAGACAGAACGTGTCGAGAGCGCTGGCGCAGTGTAAAACAGTGAACTAGCTCAAAAGATTTAGCATTGACATCCAGAAATAGACACGTTCCGTTTTAAAAAAGAGAAACTGGCAAGATGCTTGAAGACACATACCCGTCACTTGCATTATTTCAAAGGACAGAGAGATTTTCATTTACTAAATATACTACATTCTGTTAAGAAAATAGATGAACCATGGGACCATGGTGGTGATAGACATATTTTCGGTGACCATTCAAGTATATATAAATTAGCCGTCATTTGTTCGTCTGTAATTAATTTGAACATCCACCAGTGCCACCAATAATGTAGCGATAACATTGTGTATAAGCAAAGTAACAGTTCTCCTACCACAAACATAATGCCAAATAATGTCCAGTAAAGTTCTAATATGTTTGTGTGATATCCACCATCAAACATACATCCTGCTATTTGAAAAGTATATCGGCAATAACATACTTACAGTTTTATTGTTGCTTCTCTACGACTATTGCATAGAGGATTTGTGAAAGCTCATGTACTGTGCACATTAGTGCACTGTTGCATCGAGGACAGACGTGACTCGATATAGGCGATACCTTACCGACCAGTATATAACTCCGATGAAGGGAACACCACGAAAGAAAATGAAAAAGAGTACAGTTTATGTAGCTCGGAATGAATGGAAAATGAAAATAAAAAACTTTACTCCACAGGGAACACTGCAAAATTGAAATATCGAAGAGAATACTTTTTCAATCATACATGATGCTCGTCAAAATTCAATCAATATGAAGCCGTTCTGAAGGTGAAGTACCGTCTGAACTGTCTGTTATAAACGGACAAGTTATCTTGACTGAAATCGATACGTTTCAACTAGAATTCCTGGTTTAGCGCAGAGTAAATTTACTAACAAGTTGATGCATGTTAGACAACAATGTGAAGTTTCATAGATTTTAAATTGCTGCAATATGCACCAAAAAACTTATCTGAAACTCCCATAAAATAGGAGTTGTTTACTAAAACACAAATCAACCAAAACATAGTCATAAAACTACATCCGCTTCCTTTTAACGCCAAAAATTACTCAAAACTGCAAATTGCCCTTGTAGAAACAGGAGTACCGAATAAATCCACTGAAACCGCTTGTCAGAAGACATAGTCATCGGGAACTTCGCTCGTTTCTCATAGAACAACTTTATTTGTTTCTCAAGCTTAGGAACTTCTTTCTTGAGACCATTAAAACTTTAAATTCATTTAGAAGTCACGGTCTGAGATGGAAAATCTCGATTCTCGTATTTCTTCAATTAAAGGGTCGAGTTGGGGTCGCTTGGAAATTTGGTTAAAATATTGCGGGTATTACGATAACCTTACTAATACTATAGGGTCTAGGATTCGCGAAAGTAGAAGGTTGTGAGGCGTGTCGATTACGGTATCTAGTTATACCGGATATGTTATCTAAACTCGGGTCCTTCAAATGAGAGGGAACCGAATATATCTGTCTTAAAAAATATTGTGTAATCTTTAATTTTCTATATTAGCACTGTATAGAAAAAATAGATTAGAAAAACTCTTCATTGTACACCAGAAACAAAAATAAACACAGTACAAAAGAATTACAATAGGTAAACAAGGGTAGTACAATGGGCGGTCTTATCACTGAAAGCGATTTCTTCCAGACAACAATTGGATGGACAGTAAAAAACATTTTTCGATAGTAGGGTGGGTGGCGTACTTACAATACTGTATGTAGAGGACGTACGTCTCACACAGGACCGGAATAAGTGGCGTGAAGGAGAAGAGACCTGTACCCAGCAGTGGGTTCATACGGGCTGAGATGATGATGTGAACACAACCACCCAAAAATTGTATTCGATTTACCCTCAACAATTACCATTGTTTTGCATAAAACTCTACATTTTCAGAAAATCTCTTTTGACTTTCAAATGTTATAATACACGCCCTGAAGCAATTGTGCCCAATTTAACCAAATTGTAGACAAGAGCAATTTAAAATACACAGCAGTGTAAGGCAACACTCGCGACTAATGTAAGTAAGGATGTAGGCATGGGAATGACACATTTCACGTGGGGGTAACGACCTCGCGGTGCCTCCCATATAATAATCTTCATTACAAGTAAAGAGCCTCTATTTGAGAGAACAATTCCGCGAGACTTGATTACGTACGTACTGCGAATGTGGCTTCCAGTTTACAGTTACAAATGCTCCTTGATGTTTTCTCAGGGAGAGTGCGGATGCTTACAACGAGGACCTAAGAACCTAAATATAACGGTACTTTAAAATCAGAATTGTAACTTATTTTAGTTAAACGCGCTACAAGCCTTTTGAAGCTGTGGACTGGCATCTAGCACTGGATCATGCTCATCAAATTATCAGTTTTGTGCGATGTAGTGTGAGACAGATCAGGGTGCAATTGCATAAAGATAGGCTGATGATTGTAAAGTAACTCTTCAAATGTCATATCGAGGGAAAGGTACAATTATTTATACCGGTTAATTACCGCTTTACACCAACCGTTTTCAGTCCTTATGAACTCTGATGGTAGCTTTGTAAGATGTGTAATCGGCTTACGATGGAACTAAGAAGGGTTTGACGAGCCTTAAGTGGAACTATACAAAATAACCCTTAGCCTTTTCAGTTCGTATGTTTATTTGCCGGGATCATGTACCTATATGTGGAGATTCAAGAATAGAATTAGGGAACAAAAATAAAACTGACTTTACTCTAATAGAATCCTTTTTATTTGTAAAAGACTTCTATAGTAGTATGCAGTAAATATTTTTATTTATATTACTTTAGTATTTTCAGTTTCATTGGTTCCATTGGGGTTTTTTGATGTATGGTAATAAATATTTATTTATTTATTTATTTAATACTTTATTGCACAGATTAACTAACTAGTACAAATGGCGGACTTAACGCTAAGAGCATTTTCTACCAGTATATATACAAATATAATGGCTGGTTGGTTGGTTGATGGTATGTGATGTTTTTTTTTTTCAGAAATTATAATAAATATTTTTTCGCACAGTAAATTTATCTTTTACAAAATACATATTTTATATAACTTGGGTGAGCTACAAAGCTGTGAGATTTGTATCTTCTTCAGAAAAACACAACTCTTCTTCTGGTGCAGTCGTGTAAAAATTGGTTAGTTGCATCGACGTCTTTATTATTATAGCGTAAACAGCGGCGTAAATCCTATGACGGTATTTTTATTTTACAGTCAGGCAGTTAAAATATTTGGAAAAATAAGCACTATTCGACCTTTGAATAAGTCAATGCTGATATAAAAACTTCAACGATATTTGCACTTCAATCTTAAGGCAGGTTAATCGTTCAAGGGGTGCGGGCCAGGTAACCTCCACGAGTGCCCGGCTGTTATTCGTCCCTCTTGATGCGTTGCATCCGGAGGGAAGGGCAGCAGCTGGGACGGTGCACCCTGGGGTTCGGTCAGCAATTCTCCTAGGGGAATTGGTGGCCGTAGCAAATAACCTGGCGAGAAGAGGTCCTTCGCGTGTCCCTCTGATCAGCAGAGGGCACAGCGAGGGACCAATAACGGGGACTTTTGGGCCGCGGATCGGGGGTCCAACGCCCAAGTTAGAAGTCCCGAGCTGAGGTGCGGCCCGTGTGTTCCGGGACGCACCCAGCGGAGAAAGAGGCCCAAGCCTCACGTGGCGAGCCCGGGAGGGCGCCCGCAGAGGTGGTCGCGGAAGCGCCGTGCGAACCCGTGACCACCTCCATAATGCGGAGAGGAGAACACCCTGGGGTTTTAGTGGGTAAACCCCGCCAGACCAGCTGGCGGGGGAGTCCCACATAACCACCCCGCCCCCCCCGAGGGCCGGGTGGTATGCCTAATGCATTTCCCCGGGAAAAAAAAAAAAAAAAAAAAAAAAAAAAAAGGTTAATCGTTCAAGTATTAACACAAAGTTAATAACCCTACAATTAATTATGCTCGTGCCGTCGATAACGATTATATTCGTACCTATGATTATTTGCTTTTGTACAAACATTTCACATACAACAAAAAGATAATGGACCCTGTTGATCCATGATTTAGGTTATCGCTTTGTGGTTTTTTTATAATATATATAACACTTGTATCTCTATGAGGATAAGGTATAATTTGTATTTCTATAGGATCTCTTCAACTATGGACATAACATATGTTATAGGGGAATCGTTGTTTACCGCGCACATTGAAATGGCATTTTTGAGGGCAGGCTATATTATCCTGAAGCTAATATGGATATCAAAGACCCAAAGAGCCAGGGTTTATCACAATGGAAAATTTGCCAGATATTCATCTGCCAAGCAGTAGTGCGCAAAAATTACTGTGTTCCGGTTTGAAGGGCACTGTTTCTAGAAAAATTACTGTCCGTATGAAACTTTAGAGCCAATGTCTCAGGGAGCGCAGTCCAGTGCCGCGCAAGATTATGCAATGCAGAGTTCTGGGTGGCACTGTAACTGTTATGGGCAGACGTGGCACTCAGGTGAACGACTTGATCCTCTCGTCACTCAGGCAATTAAAAAAAAACTAGAACATTATTAACTAGCAAGTATTTCAGTAAACACTGTCATCCTAATTTGCGTATTTGATACCCACAAGTACAATAAACACAACTAAGCCCGTCGTAAATCTGTCTATCCAGCTAGGTACCTACCTCCCTACTTCACAGCGCGAACAAATCTAATCAAAACCTAGCAAATAAATTCATAATGATGACACTGATAATAATTGATCAGAAATGTATTCTTAAGATAACGTAGGTTATATAAGAGAAACCACACGCTGAGTTTATTGTCTTGGAAAGGAAACATGGCTGTGTTGAGAATTCTTTTACCAGCGCTGTTAGTAGGGGCTCTTGCTTCTCCAACAAAGGAGGGTTCCCTATCAGCTTTTCAGACGGTAAGCAGTTTTTCTTTAGTCTAACTACTGCATATGAAAAAACATTGTTTATATTCATCCAGAATCTTAATAGTTTCAAGATAAGAAATTTTTCAAACATATGTTTTTTTTCAATAGGCAGAAATCATTGCATCGAATGGTTATCCATCGGAAACTCACCATGTGACGACAAGTGATGGTTATATCCTGGAGATGCACAGGATATCTAGTGGGAGAAACCAGTCCCCGTCAGCCAATAAGCCTGTGGTCTTCCTCATGCACGGATTGACGGCTGCTTCTAACTCCTATATTGCACTGGGCCCTCAGCTTTCCCCAGGTATGATTTTCCTTATTCATCCGCATTACATATGGTGTCCAAGCGGTAACTTCCACGCTTTGGAGTCCAAGATTCAATCCTTGACTCCGTACCAATGATTTATTCTCATGGGTTGTGTGAATATTTCCATCAGTCCGTGCTTCGGAGAGCAATTAAGCTGTCAGTCTCGTTACTATCCGTTGTTAGTAGTTATTCAGCCACGTCAAAGGGTCTTAGGCGGTCTAACTATGAGACAAGATGCCAGCATTACCTCATTCAGCTATCAAACAAACAGCAGTCTTTATATTTGTTACGTGATTACGTAAACTATATGGTAAGATGTTAGAGGCTGTAAAGATTACAAATGTTTTTCAGACTGAGACATTATTCAGGGTGGTATACACTATTGCGGTCTCATCATGGTTCCGAAAACTGTTATCCTGGAATTCATTTAAATCTAAAAAATATATGTACTTACAGCAGACCGAGGCGACACGGTTAACTTTTTTTTACAAAAACAGTGGTCCCCCACACTGACCCGTGAGATAATATCAAGTGAAATCATTTTCGATGCGTCCAGGAGAATAGCAATATGTTGCATTGGGTTTGAATTAGTTAGCCGCGGATTTTGAAACATGACCGAAATTTATAACTGGTGAAAATCAATATAAATTAAAAGAATCTTAGATAACAAATGATGTTCGTATTTACAGGATACAACTTAGCTGACGCTGGCTTCGATATTTGGATGGGCAACGCTCGAGGCAACAGAAACTCCCGGCGCCATATCAGTTTAGACCCTGACGATTCGCGCCAAAAAATTGAGTTTTTCGACTTCACTTTTGAAGAAATTGCCATTTACGATTTGCCGGCTATGATCGATTACGTCTTAAAATTCACTGGACAGGAAAAGCTGCATTATATCGGACATTCGCAGGGAGGGACTGCGTTCCTGATTTTGAATTCCATGCTGCCTGAGTACAATGACAAAATAGTATCAGCTCATCTGTTGGCAGGCGTTGGGTACATGAGGTATTTCCCTAATGAAGAATTATCTACTGCGGCTACTTTTACAGATGTTATTTATGTAAGTGCTTTGTTAAATGTTTGTTTCTTTAGCACATCTTATAGTCTAAATGACTTGATGAATTTCGATACAATATGAGGATTCCGGGCTCCCGTGGTGGATTATGGCCTAACCCTCTTCACGAAAGTGAGGGGAGACCCGTGCTTAGCAGTGGGACGTTATGGATTGATGATGATGATGATGATGATGAGGATTTATGGAATTTTTCGGTAGTGACATTGGACGATAAGAAATGTCAAAAAAAATGGTTGTGGTCGGCAGTGTTGGATTTCTACTGGAGTAAAAACATACTAAAACCAATAGAATAAAGTATGTAAATAAAGGTTATAATTTAAAAAAATGCAGTTAAAACTTATGCCTGAACAGCTGGCTGTAAATTGCTTTGACCTTAAAAACTTTTCGACCGGCCTCACGGCGGGAATTCTGTCACGGAATTAAGTTTGTGGGGAAACTGAAAAATTATAACAAAAACACACTCAAAAACAAAAAAAAACTCAACCGAACGAACAAACCACAAGTTTTTAAATTAGAAAATTATGAACTTTAACGTTGAACTCATATAAAAACCAAATTCACAAGTAATGTATAAACTTTATATTTTCAGAATATCGCAGTGCTCAGTGGTTTTGTCGAAATATTTCCACCAGAGTCTGATGATGCGCCAATTGGTCAAAGAGTTAATCATTGCACTGGAGATGTGGAGTCTTCTTACATGTGTGAGTTGGTTGGAGTTAGGCATTTGATGGTGAGTACTATTGTTTTGGCCGTTAGGCCCTTATTGCAGTAATACAACCCTTAGCAGGTCTTGGACTCCCTAATGGGTGTCTTCTGTTTCGCTCAGACTCTCTCATCTTGTCTCAAAGGTGTTAGCTTGCCAATTCTTCTGAGATTTTCCAAATTTTTTCGGGCTACACGGGCAATTCCCAAGTCATAGACATCAGGGACAACATTATATACATTCAATGTCTTTAACTTTTCTATAATTGGGGTAATCTAAAACTTTTATACCATAGCAATCTACTATTAAAGGATGCGCAGTCAAGAGTTTCTTTTAACTTTCATACCGATATAATTTATTTATTTATTTATATATATATATTTATATATTTATTCATTTATATAATTAAAACGGTTTAGACCAATTACATTTGTAAAGATTGTTATATCTACCACATAGATTCGCAACAACAAAAGAATAAACAAAATGGAACCCTTATCTATAGACCTGCAAAAATACCCAAGTGCAATAGATAAAAACCCTTATAGGAAAACACAATAACAATACATACGGAATAGGCACTTACCTATTTATTACTCCAGTAGGTATTGCGGAACATTTCGCTTTATCTTTTATGTTGTAAATCAGCATATTCATGAATATCTTTATTGATTCAGATTATTTTACATACGTTCTATTGTTTTTAATTAAAGTTTATTACCTCTTTATCGAAATATCAAAGTTCGTAAAATATAATATGTCAACATCCTTATTTTGATCGTCCTTTTATAGATTTCTACGTTATTCTAGAATGAATATATCAAAATTACATAATCAATACACCACCTAGATAGTTAGATTTTAAGTTTCAGTTTTTTTTCTTCTCTTTTTTTTTTCAATAAAGAGTTTATCTATCTATCTATACATGTATGTGTCATTAACTGCAATTAATTACAATGCAATTGGTAATCTCTTACCATACTTTAAGACGTTCTCTATTAACTACTACTTGGCTAGATTACTGATAGTTGTCTCGAAATTTTGATGAGGTCTAACAAAATGTACTAAGAAATATAACAAATACTTGACACAAACGCACAAAGCGTGAGAAGCCAAAAAAAACCTTTCCTAAAGTGAAAAAAAATTACTTTCAGAGAGACGACGCCGCGACTTCGGATTCACCAATAGCCTCTATTTTCGAAAGCTCAGCAGGCGCTTCCCTAAAGCAATTCGCTCACTACGGACAAAACATCCGAGACAAATCATTTAGAAGGTGGTCCTACAACATCTTCCAGAACTTGATTGTTTACGGGACCAGGAACCCGCCTGTATACGACCTAAGTCTTATCACTGTCAACGTCACCATGCACTACACAGTCAACGACAACTTGCTAGATAAAAGAGACGTTCTGGATATGGCTGAAGACATGCCGAATACTTCAGTTAGAAAGGTAGCCAGAGAAACCTTCCTTCATGAAGATTTTGTGGTAGCTCGCGATGCTAAGGAGCTGGTCACGGATTACATCATCGAAACTCTGAGACGAGATTCCGGCATGCCAGCACTGTAAGTAGGTACTTGATCTTTCTCTATGTGTGTGTATTTTACCTTAATCCAAAGAAAAGTAAAATAATCCTAAATAGCATCCTCGTTTAGTTATTTTTGACCCATAATTTATACTCTGTTTTAGAGACGATATTAATAACGAAAGTGAACTTAGTACTGAAAGTGTAGTTAATACGGAAAGTGACCTTGAAGAATCCAATAAAGAAGAAATCAATGTTGAAGATCACATAGAAGCTCTTCCTATAATCGCAGACGAAGCTATCGAATTCCATGGAAATAACTCTGCTCATAATTTAATTTTAAGTAGTGTATTGAAAATGTACTTTATTGCGATCAGTTGTATTTTATTTCTAAGATAGACTTATGTATACTATATTAGTGAATTGAAAATAAACGCGATTTAGATCATTAATAAGTTCTATGATATTATCACTATTACAAATTAGATATTAAGACCCCAGCCGCGTCTATGTTTAAAATGCATGTTTGCGATAATCTCAAAAAAGACCGTGCAATTTTCATTGGTTATCATCAATAGACCAACTCACGAGCATAGCTTAGTTGTTTTATTTCCTAATATTCCACTAGAGATACTTTGCGAATCCAAAGTGGGTCACTAGTAAATTTATCCATAGTTAAAAATATGAAGCCGAAATAATCTAAAACTGTACAAAAATACTAAGAAAGAATTTCGAATTCAGTTCGTTTTATTTCGAAATGAACGAAAATATTAGGCCTGTTTCCTTTACTGCCTTTGTCACTAAAGCTAGCACGGTAAACGATATATCAGGGAAGTTTATGAAATCTCTTCGCACATCTGCGACACAGGGTCATAACAACCACTTCCCAGAGTCAAGAATAGTCATAAACGGGAGGGTAGAAGAAAGAAAAACATTAACAATAACAGTAAAGGAAACAAGTAAACAAGGCTGTAAAATAAAAGGTCATGATACTGGAGACACTTTAGAAATTAAGACGTGGAAAGGATTCCGCTAATTGGCGTTTGGATTTTCTATTAGCTGTTTGAAGGAGACATTAGTTTTATGTATTCACATAACATGAAATGTTTCATGAAATCCAAAGAATTCCAGAGATCATAAAGGGAAAGTGTTAAAAAGAAAAATTGTATTGAAGTTCCAGAAGCTCTCAGAGTGAGAATCAAATCGGCAACGTCACGTTTCGTAGCCAGATCATCATAAACTACGCCACGGAGACCGCCCGACTTATATTGATATGGATATTTTTTTGTTAATGGTAGTAACATGAGTGGCGTTAATTTTGGAAAACTAATCACAAGAAAAACAGAAGGTCCATTAACAAGAACGTCACTCGTAACGCCCAACTGAATAATACAAAAAACATTTCATCAAACCTTATTATCCCAAACAGCGATGAACATAAACGAAAAGTAAAACAAATCAACAGTCGATGTTTACGTAGCACGATCATGACCCGATAACTCGCGACCCAAATTCTGGATCTCAGTTTAAGTTTTATGATCCAGAAGGAGCCGTAACTGACATACCACTATAGAGGGGAAATGTGCATAGAGCGTAAGTTCTGAAAATAATTCTAGCAACTGTTTGGATAGGAGAAAAGAAGAATACACTGACTGGTGAAACGATTATACCTACCTATGAAAACCTTGACCTTGAATATTTTTTTTAAATGTCAAATGTTTGTCAGCTTTGTCTGAGTCTTCTGATCACGACAATGGAAATGGGTAATTTTTGGAGGGTTATTTTCTTTAGTAATGGAAAATTTAGAATGAAAAGGAAATAATACAGGCATATCAATGACAGGCTTAGACTTTACAAAAAGGATTGGTTGTTCTAGCTAGAGCCATTATTCAGGAAAAACATAGAGTAATACATTTGTATGGAGAATCGCACATCGACTTTTTGATTATGTATTGGTTGACAACACCTTGCGGACGTACGATAAACTGACACCGGTGATGAACAATTTCCTTCTAATAGATTATTTTTATGATAGAGACTTGAAGTAAGTTCTACCAAGCATCAGTTCTCTATAAACATTGCATCTCATCAAAACAATAGAGCATCAAAAAGCTTGAAATTGGTGCAAAGATACAGCTGTCATAAGTAGTAGAAGGTACTAAAATACGAGCTCTGGGATTTATCGAGAATCTGTGGTCTTAAGTGATATTTCACTGATACACTGCCAGAACCCGACGATTAAGTATTAGTAAAATCTCAGCTACTTGTAACACCACTTGTAAGCTTGCGTCTGGTGGAATTAGCGCGTGCATTCAGCCTTTAACTTCATACGAGTTTAATTGGCCCCCGACGTATAAACAACTGTTAAATTGATGTGGTAGCGAAAGTTGTCGAGCACTGCCGGGTTTTACTTCGCTAATAAGATTTAAGAGTGCTAAAATGGTGTAGCGTAGATTTTACGTCGAGTTCCAAGAGCAATTAGTTAATCTGTGTTAAACGGGTAATCTGATGATAATTATTATGGTTAGCGCTGCGTCTGATAACAACAATTTAGTTATCAAGTGCCCATTTCTTTGTGGAAAGCTCGGTGTTGATGGATTAACTATGACAATCTATTAGAAAAACTTGAATACGTTTTTTGCCGCGATGTTAGCAATACACGTCCTTCGTTATCCTTATAAGCGTATTGGCAACAAAGAAATAACTTGACAGAGTAACTATAAAGTCTTGTCGCTACAAAAAGCCATGTCTTTTGCGTGTGTTTTAGTCTACTCAATACATAAATCATTTTAATTTTTGACAACATTATCATGTTTGGTATGAAAGCATCAAACATTGTCAAAAAATTTACACAAATAACAATGTTTTGAGTAGAGGTTTTAGCGTAGTGTGTAGACCGAAACAAGCGGAGGATACACGGCTTTAAGCTAAACAAAACTCCAGCAAAGCAAAACACCAGACACATCAGTCACAGAGTCACAACACAACACACTCAACCACAAACGGTCACATTAAAACTGATGGCTCCAAATCAAGGCTTTCGGGTTACAAAGCTCTGCGTAATGACAGTCAACCCATTGAATTGCAGAGCGGAATGTATCTGGTGTCCGGTATCAAAGCCGGACACGGATAAATCACCGGACGGCCCGGCCGGTTAAACGGATCCCTGTCAGTGCGAATAAATGATAGATAGCGCCTGGTAGCGCGTGACCTTCGGCCGAAAGCATCCTTCATTTCTAGGATTGTGAAAAATGGTCCGCCGATATCCACGATATTGAAGGGGTGTAATGGATAAGTAACTTTCGGCGCACGACAGGGTTAATGGACGCGGGCTGTATTTGTTAGCCTTTGCACACCAATAAAACCATTTACCTTTAGTTATACTACTTCTATAATTATTATCTTCCATCCATCAGCTTTATATATCAAGGATTCCCGCCATTTTTTATATCAAAGAAATCCCTCGGCCTACTCGATTTTCAGGGCTGCCATCTTTGAAAAGAGGTTACAGCCCAATGCTGATTTATCTATTAATTATTAGTTTTACATTTATTTACTTTATTGAAGAATGGGTAGGATTAGCGAGCTGAATTGGCTTTGGATTGGTTCATGTTAGCTTTGGAGCTTAACTGTTTGTGCAGGTGTGTTTTTGAGACCACAAATTGACAAAAGTTGCGTATATCTTGTGATTCAATAAAGTGGTGTATGATCCGTGTGGCTGACAGTAGTAGAAAGTGAAGAACCGACCTTCGGACTCGATGGAAAATTTTGCAAGTGGCCTTTGGCGAGCATGACACGTTGAGATTGACACGTTGGAGAAGAATACACAGATATAGTTAAGAAAAATGGTTCATATCTGGTTGGATAACAAACGTATTGTAGAGTCGCTGGTTTAAAAATTCTTCTTCACTACTCCCATTCTCCTCCATTTTAGAAGGCAAATTTGCTTCGCGAGTACATAAGAATAGGCTTCAATTCTCGAAGGACAATATTGTGTCAATTCCCGCTTCACAAAGCAATATATCTCCGTCTAAGAACCAAAGCAGCTCCGTTCAAATGGAAATTTTACTCCCACCATCAACGACACGACCAACCCAACTCTAAACGCTAAGCAATAAAGTCTATTTTAGCCAACCATAAATGTAGATTTTTTGCCGTGAAAGGGAAAAATTAAGAAGCCTTTTGTTGAAGGTAGGTCCTCCCTATTGAAATTTGAGAGAAATAACAAAAGAGTGATTTTTCTTTCTGTTTGATTTTTCGATACAATTTTGGTAAAACTCATTATGTCATAACTCATTACTATAAAATTTTTACAAGGAAACTTACCTAAATATATAACATGAAAGTACTGCATAGTGAGTGAGAAGAAAACTCATTTACCTGAAACAAGCAACATTCAAATTAGATTAGAAGCACTAAAATTATTATTATTAGGTATAATTAAATTATAAAAAAAATATCAATACTTAATTTATTTTATGAAATAAAAATACAATATAATAAAACCTTCCAGCTAAAAAAGAGCACATAGAAAAATTCAGTCAGATGCCTGCAATGCAGTTAGCAGCAGGTGTATACAAAGTCCCGGGGTTAAAAAGTCATATAGATCTAAAATCCATATGCCTAGATCCAAAAAGTTTCGGTCCATTCATGGCGGTCATACTCCAATTTCACTTCCACTGACCTGACCGCGTCTGTGATTGCTTTTGATCGTGTGTGGTGTATCGATAGAGTGGTATTGAATGTAGTGCTGCATTGGACCAGCTTACCACCACAAGAAATTTGGATGACCAATATTCAACGTACAATTCATCGACAATCATCACTGAAAGCTTTATGATGTTTACGAGTAAAACAGGTCAACTTTATATATTTTACCCCTCACTGTTTTCACATCAATCGATCTCTCCACGCCGTATAATTTCAGAGAATCATTAACGAAAATGAAAGACTGAAATATTATTTAATGGATAAAAATCGGTTGAAACAGGAGCAGCGTAAAAAACATGAACCATAAAATATCATGTTACACAGCCTTTTGATATCGATATAAAACTCAGTATTCTTATAAAATAAAAATAAACTGAAATCCTGAAACCGATGATAACATAGCCAATTCTTCAAAAAAAACGAAGCCGTTAAATACCGTATACTTCTAGTTTCCTAACTGAATCTATCAAACGATATAAAAGTCAGCCAATATTAGAATGATCACCATTATCCAGCACACTGCGTCATAATAGAGCTTTAAACAGTGTCAACACAACTTACCACGGTCCATTCTAAGTAGACATGTCCCGGCCTTCAACTTTAGAACAAATAACTTACGAAGCTCAGGTCTTCACATTTGGTCGTGTTAAGCGTTAGCATAGGCTATCAGGGGTGTTA
This sequence comes from Campaea margaritaria, assembly GCA_912999815.1. Lineage (NCBI taxonomy): Eukaryota > Metazoa > Arthropoda > Insecta > Lepidoptera > Geometridae > Campaea > Campaea margaritaria. Next base: position 11,823,809 of record OU538789.1, on the reverse strand, counting down.
AAAGGATAAACCGCCGGTTAGAGGCACACTGAGCCTTAATGAAGGAAGTCGCAAGGAAAGGAAGTCGTTCCCGATGTATACCTGTTCCTTCTGTGTATAATGTTTAGTAGATTATAAGTGGCGTTCAGTTAATTCTTTATGAGGGCATTATGGTTTGTTTTAGGTATTTAACTGGGCGTTGTATTGTGATGAGTGCAATGTATTTTGGTGGGTAAGACTTTATAATCAAACGTTTGATTTTTAAAGGCTTTAAATGAAGGAGTCAAACGATGGCTTGAAATATCAGTTAGATCGTTGGAGATGGTAAGTAAACATATGATGTGATTGGCTCTCAGTGACAAATTATATAAAAGAGAGACGGTGGCCTAGCGGTATCTTGTGCTCTTTGTAACCCAACGCCACCGGCTTCGATCCTCGGCCCTTCACTAATGATTCTTTCTCGTAAGTTACGAGCATGTTTGCGGATTTCCTTAACTGCACGAAGCACGCGTGCGCATTTTTCCGTCGGTTCCAGGTCTTTTGACAGACTGACAAACTTTGACACCTAGGGTTGCCGGATCCGAAGTTCAAAATTATCTGTAAAAATTTGAAATGTCAAGATTTAGGGGTTGTTGTCGGGAGAAATAAATTTAAAAGTAAATAAGAAGAGATTATTCGGGAGTCTGGAGATCACTGAAAATGTCTGCAGAATCCAGACGAATTCCGACCATCTGGCAACCCTATTGACACCAGAAGCAGGCACCCCCATTCACAAACGGACAGAAAGTGACAGATTCAGCGGCTAATATCCAGGAAAGCACTAGTGTCTTATGACCCAGGGTTAACAGCGACGTCATCCTTTTTCAAAACAACATGCTCAATTTTCTTGAATCTTTAATATAAAACGTAGTAACGATATCCGAAATCACAATGAACTCGTCACAAATATTCCATTCCATCAGACAAACCTCTCAAATTCACGCTAGGTATATTTAGATCTCCGTTCAAAGTAGGCTATCAAATTCAAAGTGGAAGGAGGGCAGGCAGTAAAATCAAGCTAAATGTTTATTAAGCAATTCCCCTGATATTCCCGGAACGTCCCAGAAAGTGGGACGATGCGTTAGTGACGCTTTGACAGGCTTATCACGTCCCGCCTCGACAAGATCTCGTATATTGCACCCGCGGCCTTATTATACCCGTTACTATAATGTACTGGCTTACATACTCGTATGTGAGCTGCAGCTGTGTTTCTATTTTTTTTTTGTGTTATTAAGTAAGTTTAAGCTCTTGGGCTGTTTGTAGAAAAATAGTAACTGTTATTATTTGTTTACTGCTTCTTTCCTGTCAATGTTTGAACCACTCGCTGTGGGGTGGGTCTGCAGATAAATCCTAAATACAGTTTAGTAGGGCTCGTTAGGGTTGTTTTGCAGTTTGTCCAAGTCTAATTCTAATTAATTTGGTTTCTGCAATGGCTTGTTTTGTCTACTGTATTATGTTTGTTTAGTAATTCGTCTGTTAAATTAGTTGAAACACCTGGTAATAGATTAAGGCGTTACGTTTTGCTTATCGCGGGTTTGAATTTTAAACAGTTATTTTCGTTTTTGGAGCTAGACCGGGAAACTATTGTAAATATAGTTGAAATTCACGATGATCCTAGATTCTTGTTCAGGGTATTTTGTACAGACATTTAACACATATGTCTCTGATTACTCAAATGAGTCAATAAAACTCTTCAATCATCAATTTAACGGTTAATTGACTTATTTAAGAAATCTAGTGAATTTTTAGTACCTCTACAGAATGTAATAAAGAATGATATACTACTGTCACAAATTCAATTATAATATAAATTAGTTACACGGCCTAGCGCCAAAAACCAAATAAACTGTTACAAATTTGAATTTCCCGCCTCGCTTAAGCTGCGCTGAATATTCTTAGTCTTCTCTACACACGTGTGGTTTCATAATTGAAAATATTATATCCAAGTCAAGTACAAAATGCCTGTCAATAAAGCTTACATTATCTGCCTCTGTAACATAATAATGGCTCAAACATTCCTGATTCGATAAATGAACGTAATAATCAAGTTTGAAGCAGTTGGTTAATATCACTTTATGAAAATCGTTTACATCCTACCCTACCACAATAATTTGCATGAACACAATAGTACCGCACATACAACAACGAGAATCTGCATTATCCGGAATCAACACTCGGTTAACTCGAATACAAATCGATTTGTCGAATGAATGTCGCAGTAATTGAGCCTGCCGAGAGAACTTTAATCGAATCATGAGGACGTTTTAATCGATTCTGAATTAAATCGATTAAGTCGATTTAAATTATATGATTAAAAATTAACACCTGGGGGAGTGTTTTTGTATGAATTAATTCATATGTTTTGTAATTGTAGTGCCTTAATACATGAACTTAATAACTCGAACCTTTATTCAAGCCAAAGTCCAATTCTTAAATTGATATCCAATACGTCACTATACCAAGACGATGAGACATTACTCGTTATCAATATAGTTCGTTAACCGGGAGTCGAACCCGCAATCGGGGGCGCACCCTAACTAGGGAGGCGTGCGGAGTATACTTGTAAGTAGTTCAAACAACATAACGAATGTGGAAAGTGCAAAAACTCAAAACTCAAATCATTTATTGTAAATAGGTAAAAATATTTCCCTTTTACACGCCAAAAACAATATCTTATACATAAGTACAGAAAAACAAAAAAAAAAAAAATACAATATGTGATCTACGAAACTAATGATTATTATCTAGTTATGGTTTGAGTTTGAAAAAGCATATTTCCCTTTCAAGTGGTGACTCATGCCTGAATCTCGCACAGGAAATAGAAACTCCATTGACTCCACCAGTGCTTGGGAAATACGCCCGTTAAAGAAGATATCACTGAGAAACTCTACGGGGATGTCATTTTTTAAATTGTAGTCGTTCTTTTTTTGTATTCGACATATTCTTTTTCCTTTTGAGTCGATGGTCGTAACTCATAGCGCCTTGGCTAGGAACGTAGCCAACGTCACTGCGTTGTCTGAGGCTGCGGAAAGTTCCTCTATTGTGCAGGATGTAGGGCACGAAGAGCATGACAGGGACATCGTTTGTTTTTGTTCATAATCATCAGTAATTATATGAACAAACTCGTAAAATTCCGAACCGCATAGATAAAATTAAACCAAGTATTCTGCTATGCAGCCCGTGGATTCGCTTAAAGTGGATTTTCCCTCGCTTCATCGGTTTTTCTAAAGAGGCAGAGTGAAGCGGTCCCCTTTGAAATAAAACTGAATTGGGCAGATTTATTTCTTTTTACTGCTTCTTAGACTGCAGGGTACAGGTTTAAAGCCTGCGATTTGAACGCATTTCTGTGATCAACCGCGAAATCTAATTTATACGAAGGCTTTATTTCTGGACTAGCTACGCCTCGCCGTTTCACCCGCGTCATTCCACTGTCAAATTGTGAGTTCAAACAAAAATCACATAGAAAGAAAGCACTATCAGTTTTTATTAAATTATCCAATTTTCCTCGTCACTTTCTTAAATTTATTCTTTCATTCGAACTTTATTCTGACAATCATGCAAAAACTACGAATGACAAAAAAAAATAGCTCATGCTAACTTGTGCCAGAAAACTCCCAAGGAAAATATTCAAGCTTCTAAAATCCAGCTTACTTTTTGGACATGTATGAATTTTTAAGGACATCTCTTACCTATTAAATGGTTATATCATATAAGCAAACACATATCTAATACTTCTGTACTCGATTAGGTCATAAAAAAATTTGCAATATTATGCAATTCATAGTTCTGGGTAGCACTGTAACTGTTATGGGCAGGCGTAGCGGTTACCATAAGGTAAACAACTTGCTTGTCTCGTTGCTTTGTTAAATAAAAAAATATTAAAAAGTTATTCTCGAAACCTTTCCGTCGCCATATTTCACAATAGAACATTCGAGATATTCTGTTCTGCACTGTCACATAAGACTCGTCCCAATTTTCACGCACTTGTTGATCCTCGCAGAAGCGTCCAAATTAATCCTTAATTTGGCCATTTTCAGGGAAAACTGTGACAGTGTGACCGAGTGTGACGTCACATGCAGCGCTCGCCGGAACTGACGCCTCACCGGAACTGATGCCGCGCCACGTGTGAATACCTCCTTCCGGTTGCACCTTCCACGCGACTCACCTTGCGTTGGATAGTTGTTTCCGAATGAACTCAACTTTGACTTCGGTCTGCGTTGTGGCATATTGTGTTGCTGTGAGTGAGTTTGTTCTATGAGACAAACAAAACAATACCAAATAGAAGTTTTAACGAGTTTGATACATTGCAACACTGAGCTGGAACTTTTGTTTGCTATCATTCCACACTTAGTCTTTATTCCTGCTAACGATGTGGCATCAATCCTATAGAATGTATCTGAGAGAACGTTCAGTCTTCAGCCCCGCACTAGAATGCAAATTTCCATCGCTCTGTGTTAAAAACGGCATTACAATACTCAAAACTCAAATTATTTATTGCAAGTAGGCAAAAATAGTGAACTTTTACAAGTCAAACACTTAAGTCTTGACTTAGAAAAAAAAAAAAACAAAACAAATTTTAATATGATCTACTAAACTAATGATTGACTGATTATGGTTTAAGTTTGAAAAACGAAATTTGCCTTTCAAGTGGTGGTTCAGAAACTCTACGGGGACACGATTTTTTCAATATTTGTTTTTTTTTTAATTGTTAGTAGGCACGAGTCATCGACTGACAGCAGAAGTTAAGCCACGTCAGAATAAGACCTTTGTACACAGTTATTACAATAAAATGTATTCTATTCTAGTCTATTATATTCTATTCTTGCCCGCTCTGACAAACTCTGCCACCAGAGGTCACTACCTCATTTGATAAAAAAAAAGAAATTTATTTGATCTCGCTGTTTTCCACCACAAACTACGGGACACATTTCTTAGCAAACGAAACCAATTTGCTTCGTCCCATCGGCTTCATAAAGTTAGGACCTTGTTCCGGCACGCGTGTCACGTAGACACCGTTACTGCTAGCGATATTTATACCTGAAAAATTGTATCCGATATATCGCGTCTTAAATGTGTGGGTGATCGATAAAGCGATGTATCGATAGTCGTGACTCTAGTTGTATGTTTTTTGTAGAAATAATATGGATATGGACAATATATCAATATATACCACCAGGTATCTGTTGATATATTGTCGCCGCAACTCTGAGCTAACAATATACCTACTTCTTCGTCGTGTCGATGATCCACGGCTAGATTGTTTTGGACCAGTAATTGGCTACTGCCACGCCGGGGGCAGAAGCCTCATAGAGGTCGGTTATATACCTACTTAGAATATATTAATAATGAAAGTGAATAATTGAGAATACTTTATCAGAATTAATTAGTAGTTTAGTAGTGTGCAAACATTACTGCGTTCCGGTTTCAAGGGCACTGTTTTCAGCGAAATGACTGGGCATAAGCCGATGAGGTGACTTTACTTTCTCGGGGTGGTGAGCGCAGTGCAGTGTCGCATGCCGCGCATGATTATGCAATGCAATGTTGGTAGTCTCGTCACTCAGTCAAATAAAAAAAATAAGTCAATTATTTTTGGAGAAACTTCCAATACTAAAGTTCTGTTGGCTATGTAATTGAAAATGATTACGTAATATAAACCACTATATTCGACCACGAAAGTAACCTTATTTCTACAGCAATAGGGACCATTATAAACATTCTATATTAAATTTATTTAAGAATCTTATATCTATGTCTTTAAAGACTCAATATCGATGGGATCTATGTTCGGTAGTTATGTTGTTTCCTTATTTCGGTTAGTACGCTTTTTGTACCGTTTAAGCAAAACGCTTTTTTGAACAGGCTTACAAAAAAGCGCAACGTTTAAACGTGTTGTAAATTTAAAGCTGTCCATCACATTTCTGGACAAGAACCTATCGGAATAACATAGCGGCATTAAAAACAAACCTTCATAACTTGTGCAATATATAGTAACAGGAATAAAATGAATAGAGGCATAAAATATGACCCTCATCCCTTGAGCAGGCCACGAACTGCCATAAAACACCTTTACACACACTATACGAGTAAACACAACTATCCCGAGCTATCCTTCAATCTTTTCACCTTAAAGTACCACGCCGGCATTGATGAACCTTATAAAAGACACCCATACAACGACATAAAGATAAGGACAGGCGTAAATTGAGGGCATAATGCTTCAATATCCAGTACACGATGGTGGCCATAAGTTTGTGGGAACGCGGACGAAACCATTGAAACCCACTGGTTTTGAGAACCGAAGGTCACTTGTGAAAAAAATGGGATTTAATTCTTCAATTATTTATTATTTCGGAGGTAGGTATGTTATCCAGCAATCTGGACCAGGCTTCCGTGGTAACCACCAGGCCTAATCCTTTTCACTAAAGTGAGGGGAGACCCGTGAAAAGCAGAGGGGCAATATCGGTTGATGATGATGAATTCTTCAATATCCAGTACAGGTCGTTTGCCGTGAGTACGTAGGAACATGGAAGGAATCGTTAGTTCCCAGTAGTTTGGAGTCTAAAATCACCAGTGAAGAAAGGGGAGGGTGTTATCCACCAATCCGGACTGGGTGGTGGATTATGGCCTTACCCTCCTTATGAAAGTTAGGGGAGACCCACGCTCAGCAGTGGGACGTTATGGGTTGTTGATGATGATTGTGCATATGTACTTACATAAATAGATAAAATATAAAAACCCATGGTCTTCAAGTTCTAATCCCGAACATTGTCCTGGGTTGAGCCAACTGATGGCAAGCCTACACAATCGTACCGTTCTGTCACCCCAGAGGCCTAAAACTGATACACAATATATTCCATTTCTACGGAAGAAGGTGAAGAGGTCTTACGACAGACACATGTAGCGCCACAGTACAGCCTATTCAGATAGAATTGTACTAGAAAATATTCCGCGTGACTTGCAAATCTGGTAATCTGTGACTCTATTGGTTCTTTTCAACGGATCCTTTCAAAGGAAATAGTAGAACTTTAGTTCATGTTATGTTTTATTAATATCACGTAACCATACATACATCATATCATACACTAGTTTGTTCAGATAACCGAGCTAATGAGTAATATTCCTATACAGTTAGATAGGATGGATGGAGGAAGATTGACGAAACCGTATGTATGAAGGGACTCGTGAAAGTGAAAGAAGCGAAAGTAACGTGGGATCGTATCATGTGGAAATATGTAATCTCTGTCTACCCCAACGGGAAAAAGCCGTTACTGTATGTATGTTGAATAAACTTTCCGAAAATGTAATATATTCTATTGTAGAGTTCACTGCGCATGCCACTGCACTGTAGTCCCTAACTACCTATCAGTCCCCATCAACATTATAATACGTAATTGTTGCCACGGAAAATTAAAACGAAAACAAAAACAATAATGAGATCTCGAAACATCTTGGCGAATGTGAAAGAAATTCGAATAAAACACCTTAATGTGGCACACAAAACGCACAGGTAAGTAATTGACGAATTTCGTTAAAATACGCACCCCGCCTTATCTCGAATACACACGAGGGGAGCACCCTGTATTTATAACGGAACGCCACAGAATAACAACGAACGCCAGTTTCATGTTTCAGCTTTTTTGCTTGCTAACTTTAATACAGGGAGAGATGAAGTAATTATCTATTTTATTTAAGGGAACAAATTATGTAATGGGACGCGAACCCGCGATCATTCCTCTGCGAAGCACACGCTCTTAACTAATCCAATCCAACTAAACAATCGCTATTCTTTATAAGGTGAATCTACTAGGTCATCACCATGGAGGTGTTACGTGGCTCGAAAACTCGCTATCGAATCTTTGGAAGGTCCTTCTAGATTGATTATATCCGAATATAGAGAGGGAAAGAGAGACAGATAAAGAGAGAGTAATTTCCCTCTTGTAATTCAATAGTAGTTCCAGTATTCAATTTTTTATCTTCTCACCTCTTTTCTCTTTCCACGTTTTAACTAACTGTCGCCGAGACAAATAAACGATTAACCAAACTACGCGGTACTTAACACGTACTGTCTATTTGTCTTCTAAGTAATTTATCTTCATAAGTAAGTTAATAGCTTAGGTAATTTACTAATGAGTTTAACTCTTAATAGTGTTACTTTAGACTTTAGACCTTTGCCTGAGTTAAAACAAAAGTAGCACTTCAAATTAAATGTAACGAAAACGCGAATATTTTAGACGCTAATTTATCTGTTAATTTTAAACTCTTTGGGTCTTAAAGATGTTTTTTACGATAAGTACTCATTAATTTATTGAGATAGCTTTTCTGTAACTAGCGCCGCGCCGCTTTCTTTTTGGAAGAACAAGTAATAAAGGTGAAGAAACTTTTAAGTTCAACGATTTTATATTACTTAAGCCGGCCCTGCAGTATCAGGACTAAGGCGTTGAAAGTTGACGTTATTTTAAAACTGTATAAACTTTGATATTTTTGAATGCGAGTAAAATTTCACGAACATCAGTCATGAATAAGTGGTTGAAAAATCTATTACAATATTTGAAATCAATATGCGAAGTGAAACTAAATATAAACCAATGAAACATAATCCTTCTTGAGTCCACTTGGGTAATGAGCAGAACAAATACTAGCGGCGACTATTCTCCTTTATTAGTCTCCTAATTCCAAAAAAAAATCGATGTATGCGATGTCCTCTGGCAATTGGTTAAAGGAACACCGATAAAAGAGGTAAGAAATAGGTAAATTATGGTAAAATACGAGTACGTCCCTTCCGCAGGTCAAGTCAAATACATTGGAGAGGCGCCAAAGTTCCTTGCAGTATATTATGCTAGCAATTCCGGGATACCATATCCGAGCATAATTTTCATTTACCTATATCTATTTTCTATATTTTTTTATGTTACTAAGTAAAGTCGCTCACGCCTGTACAGAACTGCTACAGTGCCACCCAGAGTCTCTTACGGCACTGCACTGCGCTTGTCACCCTAATAAATTTGTTATTAAGTCTCAAATGCCAAGTTATTTCGCTGGAAACAGTGCCCTTACCGGAATATAGAATCGTTTGCACCCAACGGCTTAGCGGATGAATATCTGGCAAAGGTTTTTCTGTAGTTTAGGCCTATTCTGCAACGCACGGGGAAGTACTACAGCTGGGGCCCGGTCCAGATTGGTGGATAACATACCTAATTCTCGGGTAAGTATGTAGGTTTCATCACGATATTTTCCTTCACCGATAATTACGTACATATGCTTTTTACATAAACACATTGATACGTGCCCGCATTGGGATTGAACTCACGATCTTCTCCTTAGAAGGCCGACGTTGTCCCATTAGGCTACCCACCGCAAACATTTGTAATATTATAATAGTAAGATGAATTTAAATGCAGGTTTTGATATTTGAAGCTCGATCGATAGTACTATTTACCTGTAAAGTGCGATCCTGCTCATCTCGCTTGGCGGAGCGGAAATGCGATAAAATGGCGCTGTACCTGACGATGCCTGTCGCCTGGAAGAAAGAGCATGTCTTGCTGAAATAAATGAGAGTACTTGCTTATTTCGCGTCGATGCAAACGATTGTGCCTGGAGATAGCCTGTTCTGCTCATAGGGATGTTTTCAGAATCATATTTAAGTTTTGTTAAACCACCATTCCACAATAACCATAGTCCTCGTAAGTGACAATGCCGCGCAGGATTATGCAATGCAAAGTTCTAGGTGGCACTGTTATGGGCAGGCGAAGCGCTTCTCATCAGGTGAAAGACCTGCTCGTTTCGCTACTCAGTTAAATAAAAAATTATAATTCGTGGAGACCCCTGTTGTATCCCCTAAGAGCTGCTGTGCTCTTAGTATTATGTAAGCGAAAACAATATTTGATGGGTCCAATAAATAAAAAATAAAAGACAAAAACGTAAACTGCACTCGTACAGCTTTAAGAAAAATGTCAGTATCTTAATTACTCTGAATAAAGGTTTTTTCGTTTTGTTTTTTTACTGATACAGCAACACTTTTTTTTATTATGTGCCTTTTTTCTTTTTTATAAGCATGCGTACTTGTTCGTAGTATCTTGGTTAAGTTTTGTATAAGTTTCTAACAAAATAATTGTACAGCTTGGGAAAAGAAAAATGTAACAGTCGTTTTAAATCTATACATGTTATTTTTTACAATCTTTGCTGACAGAAAAAAAAAACATCTATCACGTTAAAAAATCAAAACCACAAATCAAAAAAGTAATTAAGAAACCAATTTATTATATACTTTACTAAGTATCATTAATCTGCATTATTGCGGTTCGCTATCATTAATTATCTTGTAGTACGGCTGTGGTTACCAGCCATTTTATTTTTGGGGGACTTTTCCATTATAATTCCATTTTTACGATGTCTCGTTGTAATGCATCGATAAAACAGCAAATGGAGTCGTTATACTTATCCTAAAACCTGTATCAGTGAAATATCACGTAGCCTTTCCAAGTGGAAGTAAAACAGAGTCTGACCACACACGATGAAAAAAATTAAAGTATCATGTTTTTGGAGCGTTTTGTACCTAATTAGTATTTTTGGTACCCAGGTCATTGTATCTACGTAACTTACGCCATGTAGTAGTGAATATTAACAAAAAATTAATAATTTACGCATTATTTCTTCTCTATTTGAGCTTTCTTCTGTAGTACTGATGCAAGCGTAAAATTGCTATGAATTGATTCTATGTCGCCAGTCATGAAATCTCAGTTTTTATGTGATTTTGTCGACATTTTTTTGTTTTGTACATTTTGTTTACCATTTTATGTATCTAAACAGTAGAGTATTATTGGATACACGTATAATGATATATGCGACTAGATACCTTTATGATTGAGTATTAGGTACTCTTTTTTTTTTAAATAACTATAGGATAGGATCAAGTTATGGTAGGTATTCCTTAGTGTTTCCTAATAGAAGAGCTTTAAGACAGTTTCGTCTCTAACACTACTAAAGGCAAATTTCCTGTGTGGTTACGGAGTATTTGTATTGGTTACGAACTAACTAACTATTTTGCCTTTCGTGACCATATGACTATACAACAGCGTTTCATTGTATTTTGCCTTTATATGTTGGTGGTCGATGGCAGGTGCACCGATATCTGTTACTGGACATTCCCGCCCGCTATTTGTGGTCGCATCAACTCTGGCATATCCGCTGTGGTAGAAACCAATTCAATAACCGATACAATATATGTATAACCATTATCAATTATCCAACTATATTGCTTTTCGGTGAAGGAAGACATCGTGAGGAAACTCACATACCGAACCGATAATTGTTTCGAATGTGGATGATTCAACTCCTTTGGAAATTAATAAAAACCTACACAACATTCGTAAATATAGTTCAGTGTTAAAGCTTTTACAAATCTTTTATAAGCTTCGGCCGTCTATCCGGTTTCTGAAGTAATTCCGCATTTATATTACCCGAGTTCAAAAAGTTTAATCAGCTTCAGAATTAATTATAATATTTAACAATATTGTTAAAATAAAAATATGAAATCACAATGAAAACCAATATTCGACATTACCTTCCATATTTCTCTTTATATCGTTTTGTTTGATGAGGCTTCACTAACAATTATTAGTATTAATTTAAATGTTGTTTACCTGAAACAAAAGAACATAATACAATGTAAATATTTAATACAAATGCTTTGTGTTAGCGCGGCAGCTAAGCTGTATAGGCTGAGCGCGCCTCCAATGGCGGGGGAAGGATGGCTGGTAGAAGAGTAGTACAAAGGAACTTGGCGACTAACCTGGTCTCCATGCAACTGCAATCACCTCGGTTCGGGTCCGTCTCCAAGCTGCTTGTTCCTTCAGGGTGTTATGACGTTCGATGTAGTGGACTGTATTTTAGGCGGTTGGTGCGTGTCGGCAAGGAGCGTTTACGCGGCGGGTTTATAGCGGGTGTTGTTTATATTTGCGCGTCGAATTCACGTGGACCACCGCAGAGGAGCAGCAGATCCAGTACTTTGGATTCGGCGAGAGCGGCAGCCGCGAAGGACGAGGGTCGATCGCAGACTACTTGCGGCGGCAAGCAGTTTTCTCGTGGATACCACGATATGAGCGACAGAGATAGTCGCCAAGAAATGATAGGAATAGGAAGGTAGGAAGGTATTATGAGTGCCAATGTAAGTGGCGCGAACATTTGCCCCCGGCCTAAAAACCATTGGTTTTTAAAAGAAAGCGGGAAATAAAAAAAATATAAAAATAAGAGTTAAACTCTTAAGCCGTCAACGGGTTAAATATAACATAGCGGTTGACCGGGGAGCAAGGGGTTAAATTATTGGGTAGGTAAGATACATAAACGGACGACGGGTCTCTGGTAGATGCCGGTCGCCGTTTTTACTGACGCTACTCGACAGATGCCATCGCCGCCGACATGAGTGGCCACGACGACGCCGAGAGGCCAGGATAGCGGGGGAATATTATCAGTGATAATAAGAACAATAGAACCTATTGTAATGGGATTCGAAGGTGTATTCCATTTTCCTCTAGATTGAAGTAAGTGAAGATATTCCAACTTCCACCGTTTGGAAAATGATTGTACCATTTGATCCAATAAAGCGTACCGTTTCAATAAGTGTCCAGGTTCATCGGGAACCGTGCAAGCGGGTAAATGCTTCAGCGGTGCGGTCATTAAGAAATGTGAAGCACTCAGCGCGGTCGGCTCAGACGAATCTTCGCTCAATAACGTTATAGGACGAGAATTGATAACGCATTCTATCTGTGTGAGTACGGTTAACATTTCCTCATAGGTGAGTAACTGTGAACCGATCGTCTTATGAAGATGACTTTTAAACGCTTTCACATATATTTCATAATTCCCCCCGAAGTGAGGACTTCGCGGTGGATTGAATTTCCAGTGTATGCGATTAGCTGATAACTCATCTGAGATAGACTTATTATATTCGTCGGAATTTAAAAGATCCGTTAACGCATTTTTCGCATTTTTAACGCATTCCGTTAACGCAGAGACGGGAAGGGAGTCAAGGAGCGCGGGTGAGTTAATAGCCCATTTGACGAGATCGAAGCCCCCGGCCTTGAGCAACTCGCGGAGATCGTCTCTGAGTTGTAAACAAGCAGACAGAGTAGGCATGGAGTAGCACACGTCGTCCATGTATGTGTTGTCGCTGATAAGAGATGCTGCGAGTGGGAAGCGGGCACCGTCGGCGGCGCACAGCTGTCGCAACACTCGCATCGCAAGGAACGGACTGCTACGTAGACCAAAACAAACGCGGTTGAATTGGTAGGTATCAAGCGGAAAAACGGGATCGAATCGATACAGGAGTTTTTGATATTTGCGGTGGTCCTTATTTATCAAAATTTGTAGGTACATCTGTTTAATATCGGATGTAAAAGCGATTGGGTAGTGGCGGAAATCCAAGAGGATTGTAAAAAGATCGTTTTGAAAATTATCCCCGGTATATAAAACTTGATTCAAGGAGAGGCCTGAGTCAGTTTCAGCACCGGCGTCCATCACCATACGCCATCGAGTTGTTGTTTTTTGTAGTCTCGCAATGGCGTGGTGTGGCACGTAATATCCAGTAAAAGGACTATCATTGTCGATCAGTGAAATGTAACCCTTCTGAATGTACTCTTTGATTATAGCATCGTACTCTAAGCGCAGAGCAGGTGTCGCGGCGAGCTTACGTTCGAGATACATGGAGCGTTTTTTAGCGATAGGGTAAGAATTACTCAGAGAGGTCGCGGGATCGCGGGAGAAAGGTAACGCTACAGAATAGCGTCCCGTAGGATCGCGGGAAACGTTATTTGTAAAAATGCGTTCACATTCTATAGCGTCTGGACTCAAAGTCGGCGTGCATTGCACCTCTTCAAGCTGCCAGAAGCGTTGGACAAGATTATCTAAACGTGGTCCTTCCGTAAAGGTACAGAGGGAAATATGAGAGCGGCATCTATCTTCAACCAAGGGGTCAGTGATAGAAACAACGGTTCCAATATGAGCGGGCGTAACATGAGCGGGAGTAACATGAGCGGGAGTAACGGGAGCGGTCCCGATTACGATAAAACCAAAAATGGTTTCAAAAGCGGTTGGAGTACCAGGCGGACCAGCGGCGCGGCCTGATAGCAATATTTCAGAAAAGAGCGGCGCGCCTATAAGTATGTCGATCTCGGAAGGCGAAGCGAAACTGTCGTCTGCCAGAGGCAGGCAGTTCAGGTATGAAAGGCAGGATACGTCAATTTTCACTGCCGGTAAATTGTCTGTTATGCGGTCGATAACATAGGCGTCAATTGCAATAAAATTATCATTTAGGCGGGAAGATAAAGTAGCAGAAACTGCTCCCTTGATTGGGTTAGATGCGGAACCTATCCCTTTAACAACGGTGTTCGTCACCTTATTGCATTTTAAATTTAATTTAGCGCAACATTTTGAAGTTAAAAAGTTACTTTGGGAAGCCGAATCAATTAAGGCGCGTACTACATGGCGGCGACCATTTAAATCCGTAGCATAAACTTGTACGGTTCCCAGTAAACAAGTAGTGTCATTAGGCTGCGAAGCGGGGCGTATATTACACAGCGACACCTGTTGTTGTGATGACTGATAAGCAGTTGTAGGTAAGTTCGTCAGCTGAGCGCTAGCGGAGCCCGCGACGGGCGGCGGCGATGCCGAAGGCGGCATGTGATCCCCGGCGGCGGAGAAGATGCCAGTTCGCGCGCGCGGAGGCGGCGCGTGCGCCTGTGACGGAGCGCTAGGGTACGGGCGATTGTCTTCACGGGAAGATGATACTTTGCGGCATAACATAGAATGATGTTTACATCCACAATAACGGCAATTAAATTTAGAATTGCAAGCAGTATTTATATGCGTAGTGCTTAGACAATTAGTGCAACCTTTGCTTTGTTTTACAAAAGTGTACCTGTCGTCGATAGAAAGCTTATCAAATGCAGGGCATCTATATAAGTTAGCGTGATCGGCTTGTTTGCAAAGCGGACAGTGAGTGACGCATGATGCTGCAAAAGACTGCGTAGACCTTGCAGTACCCGGCCTGTTATCACTGCGGCTAAGAGAATCGGTCGTAGTGCGTTCCAATATTTTGCTTTGTTCGCGGATGAATTTTAAAAGTTCATTGTATGTAGGCATAGATTTACCTCGCATGTGCATTTCAAACGACCGTGCAGTACTTGAATCTATTTTCTTCAAAGCGAGCGATAGTAAAATAAAATCAGACACGTTATCGAGCTTGAGAGACTTCAAACTTGACACAGCCGTGCAGAATTTATCTAGGAATAATTCTAAGTTTTTATTCGTCGCGGTGTTAAAAGATTTAAAATCAAGCATTTGATCAAGATAAGCGGAGGCTAGGTTACGTTTGTCGTTATACCTATCGACGAGCGTCTGCCATATGATCGGATAATTATCACTGTTAGGTACGATACCAGAACAAACTGCAAGGGCCCGGCCTGACAATTTATTAATTAAATATTGGACGCGTTCGTGATCAGTGAGATCGGGATTTTCGTGAATCGTGCGTTTGAATGACTCATAAAATATCCTCCAGGTCATCGGATCTCCATTGAAGACCATCAAATCGAGTTCAGGAATTCTGATAGATTTACGTTGCGGGGCAACATTGAAATCAGCGGTTTTTAAAGGCGGGTTAAGTTTATTATAAACAAACTGACAACGGCAAAACATATCTTCGAAGACGTTTATAGATTGGTAGTTTACCGTGTACGAAGCGTTGAGAGTCAACTCGGTTACATTTAATTTGTTCACAATTTCATTGAAATCGGAGCGTAAGCGGTCTAACGAGATCATTCCACATAGAAATAAATCTTTCTCAGTATCATCAGTGAAAGCCTTTAAAGATCGGTTAAAAATATCTTGTAAGCGAGAAAATATAATGTCGCGTTTACCTATCAAGGTCAAACGTTCGATCTGTAACGTATCGAGCGCTTTTGCGTCCTCGTATACTTCACTATCTTTGTCTTTTGAACGAGTAGCCATAGCCATCTTAACAAAGTATAAAAAACTAGATAAAGTATGAAATTCCTAATTTACTGCAACTGCCTACAGCATTTACCTGCCGCGCGCGCGGCGTATTGAATACCCATGTGGAGACGCACGGGCGGTCGTTAGGAATACCTTCACTTTTTAATAAAAATTAAGAATTACGGAAAAATCGTTATTTTTACTATTTAGGAATGCGGAATACACGAAATAAGTATATAAGAGCGTAGTAGGATAGTACAGGGTACTATCTGAACTGTAATTGCGGGCGGGAACACGATAATTATAGGAAATTATCGTTGGTAAAAATACCAATATAAAATTGCGGGCGGTTATAAAGAGGACTATATGAGGCCTAAGAGGGGCCAGAGAATAGCGGGAGGACCAGAGAAGATCCGGCGGCGGAGGACCAACAATATGTTAGCGCGGCAGCTAAGCTGTATAGGCTGAGCGCGCCTCCAATGGCGGGGGAAGGATGGCTGGTAGAAGAGTAGTACAAAGGAACTTGGCGACTAACCTGGTCTCCATGCAACTGCAATCACCTCGGTTCGGGTCCGTCTCCAAGCTGCTTGTTCCTTCAGGGTGTTATGACGTTCGATGTAGTGGACTGTATTTTAGGCGGTTGGTGCGTGTCGGCAAGGAGCGTTTACGCGGCGGGTTTATAGCGGGTGTTGTTTATATTTGCGCGTCGAATTCACGTGGACCACCGCAGAGGAGCAGCAGATCCAGTACTTTGGATTCGGCGAGAGCGGCAGCCGCGAAGGACGAGGGTCGATCGCAGACTACTTGCGGCGGCAAGCAGTTTTCTCGTGGATACCACGATATGAGCGACAGAGATAGTCGCCAAGAAATGATAGGAATAGGAAGGTAGGAAGGTATTATGAGTGCCAATGTAAGTGGCGCGAACACTTTGTTTAAATTAAGCTGACATCCGATAGTAATTATTGGTTAAATTGGCGTATTGCCAGGGTGCTATACTATTATTTTAACGTATTGTGATTTTAGACTGACCGCACATGGGCTGTGAGAGTCCAGGGTGAGTATTCTGGACTTTGTGGTACAACCGATATCGGTCTATAAGTCCTAAGAGGCAAGCCAGAAGAAACAGGCGCAGCGTGCCGTGTGCGTATTGCGGCGCACTGCATGACGTTTCATTCGAGGTCTTTTCATATAAAACAAGCTGAGCCCCGCGGTTTCACCCGCGTAGTTCCCGCGTATAATGTCATATTTATTTATATCTAATCAAAAGCCTAAAAAATAAATTTGAAGCTTCTATCTTTACTTTCACCCCCTATTTCAAACACTTAGAATATTTTTTTCGTTATAAAAAGTACCCTATGTCCTTTCCTAGGCTCTAGACTATCTTTGTACCAAATTTCATTTCTTTCGGTTCAGTAGTTTAGGCGTGAAAGAGCAACAGACAGACAGAGTTACTTTCGCATTTATAATATAAGTAGGGATGTGACAACGCACCGTGTACGCCGCGCGCTTCATTTGCCTGGTTTGCCGCTAATGCCACTTTTTGATATTCGTCTTTATTTTCAAATTATGTGGAGAGCATATTTATATTATTTGGGTGTATTCGCCAATATTTCCATATAATCAGCGGCGATGTTCCAAAAAAACGTATTATTAGGCTTACTTAGGCGCCATTAAGACTTGACGACCGATATCGATTGTTACGCAAAGTCCAGACTAAGTACCAACCCAAAGAGAGAATCGGAACGAAAGATGCCGCATTTTCTTGATTATAAGGAGCATTTTGTTACCTCCTACACACGTGGATGACCATAAATTGGCACACGTATCTCTTCAAATAAAGCCGTCACTGGTGCTGGACAGAGGTTCAACTCGGGTGCTGTCGAAATGTAAATCGCAGTCCATTTATCGTTGGATGCCACTGCTCAATTTATTAACCGACTTCAAAAAAGGATGCGGTTCTCAATTCGACAGTTTGTTCATTTTTTTATGTTTGTTACACACATTTTAAATTGATTTCGATGATTATATTTTTAATTGGTAGGTAAAGGGTGCAAATTAATTATTCGATATACATTTATTACAAGGTAAATCTCTAAACATAAGCCAACAAATCCGTATTTTTTTTTAATAAAACCTTTTTAAGTCCTTTATCCTTTCCCAGTCGGGCATTATAATCTCATTTCAAATATTCTTTGTATGCGTTGAAATTTAAAACGTGCTAACATTGTACCGAGCCATCGTTAATGCATATTTATGAATGGGGGAAAAATCCCAACACACAGTCATTAGTAAAGCATTACTTGAATGGGGGTAAGCTATGAGGGAAGAGCGTTTCGTTGAGTGGAACGCAGGTTTTGTTCGTAAAGTGCACTAGCGTTGGCGAGTGATATGAACTCCCCGTAGAAGTTCAGGAATTTTGAGTGAAGTGTTCATTTGTGTTGAACAAAAGGCCCTACTTACACAACATTAAATTTCGTTGTGAAATATGGTAGGCTCGATTTGTTGTTAGAGTTTGTCATGTCGCCATAGTTAATTTGGTTTCTAATATAAAATAGTCGAAATAATAATTGATTGTTTTTTTTTTCTTTTATCTAGTCGTTCTTTTTTCATTTCACTTATGAGCCCATAACGACCTACTGCTGAGCACGGGTCTCACTGAAGAGGATTAGGCCATAGACCACCATGGGTGCCCGGCCCGGATACGAAGGAAGGCAATATTGTTGGTATTTCGGAGGTAAGTATTTATTATTATTTACTCACCATCGAAATACTTGTAATTCTCGGGTAAAATATGTGGGTTTTCGCACGATGTTTTCCTTCACCGAAAAGCGGCTGATAATGTACATAATTGTTTTCACAAGATTTTTTTACGTGACCGAACTGGGATTTGAACTCACAACTCTCTCCTTGGAAGGCGGGCGTTCTTCCACTAAGCTACTACCGCTATCACACACACATGTCTAAGTGCTACAGTTAACACGTTCACTGCTGAAAACAACTGTTTTTTATAACTGACTTATTACTGATTTATTACTGACTTATTACTGACTTATTAACTGTGGTGTTTTTATAACTTGCCGTGAGTGCGGGAAAACACTACGGAGTGTGCAGAGTCGCACACGTGACTAGACAAGAAAATCGGCTCAGCAGTCAAAGTGTTAAATGCTCGCTACATGTCCCCACTTGCCCCGCACTATGGCCGGAGCGAAACGGCCGCGTGCGCCTGACAAGGGCACGCCCGGTTCACTTTGTTCCAAGCATATTGTACGTATATCGCGGTTGTTTTGTGATCTCAACGTGTCCTGCCCCGTCTGTTCAGTTATCTATAACTGCTACTAGCAGCGCCTCCCGGCTTCGCCTGCGTTAACTATTATCCCATAGGAAATATAGTTTTTTACGGGATTAAAAATATCTTATACTAGCTGCGCTCCGCGGTTTCACCCGCAAATTTAAAGTTTTCCCGCAATAACTCTCTTAAAAGCAATATTTTTTTCCTTTTTTTTTTGCCACATTCTTCATTTATCAATGAACCCTCCTCTCCTATTGGTCGTAGCGTGATGTTATATAGCCTATAACCTTCCTCGATAAATGGACTATTCAACACAAAAATAATTGTTCAATTCGAACGATTAGTTCCTGAGATCCTAGCGTTCAAACAAACAAACTCTTCAGCTTTATATATTAGTATAGATTAAAATCCAGGACCTAAAATATCTGCTAACAAAATTTCATATACACTCCTTGATCTGAAGTAAACTGGAAATTATTTTACCCCACAGGTGTCTAATTTTTATGGTATAAAAGTACTTTGTGTTCTATTCCAGGACCGGGTCTCCGTGGTGGATTATGGCCTAACACTTCTCACGAAAGTGAGAGGAGCCCTGTGCTCAGCAGTGGGACGACATGGGTTGATGATGATGATGTTGATTCTTTGAATCTTTAAAAATGCCCATAAATGAAATTAATGTACTTAATTAAACAGTAAGTGAATCAAATTTTATATTAATATGAAATTAACATGTCCCTTTTTGAGAGTCATAGTATTATTCGTATTATAGTGTCATAGTATTTAAATTATGTATTGTTGAAGCGTTGGTAGCCTAGAGGGAGAACGTCCGCCTTCCAATCAGAAGGTCGTGAGTTCAAATCCCAATGCGGGCACGTACCAATGTGTTTCTGTAAAATATATGTACGTAATTATCACTCGCTTTTCGGTCGAAGAAAACATCGTGAGGAAACCCACATACCTACCCGAGAATTATTTCGGAGGTAGGTATGTTATCCACCAATCGGGACTGGGCCCCCATGGTGGATTACGGCCTAACCCTCCTCGCGAAAGTGAGGAGAGACCCGTGCCCAGCAGTGGGACGTTATGGGTTGATGGTGATGATGATTGTGTTTTACTGTGTCAATAAATTAAATCTATTCTATACGTATTTTCGTTTTAAGGGCTTAAAGGCTAGTGGTTCTGGTCACAACGCGCCTTTAGGTTTTATTAAATAACAGTTCGTAAACGTAACATTGACGTAACACGATATGTCGAAGCCGTAACAAGTCTACGGCCATGTCAGTACGGTTGAACCTTAGTTCTCCAGAAACCTGCAGCAAGTAACCTGCATTAAGTTAGTTAAAATACAGTTAAATGCTGTTAATTAGCAGATACTTTTTTAAGCTGTTTAAAGTTTTGCTTTAGTTTGATTGATTTAATTTAACAAGTAGAATATAATATAGCTTTAATTCAACAGTTTTAGCTTATTTTTTTATCCGATAACATTAATTTTGCGTTTTTTTTTTAGATTATGATATAATTTTTTTAATTAAATTAATAGCTAAATAATTCATATAAAATAGTTTTGGTCATACCTAGCTCGAACCTCAAAATTGTAGCGTAAAATAATTAATTAAAATAAAAAGCAGTTACAGTGGAATAATAAAATCAACATATAGAAAGTAAACAGTTTGTACGTCTGCGCTGCAAGCTGATCAAAGTAACCAAATATCATTTATCTACCGTCAGTCGCTGAGAAGGTCCAAAAGTCCAAAAGTTTCAAAAAAGGTCCAAAAGTTTCACAATATTCGACCATATTACCATAGTAGAAAACATGTTTTGCCATCGAAACTGTATAGACGAAGATTTATGCTAATATTGCTACATGCCACTACGCTACGCACGCAAGGAGTTACGAAAAATCTACGCCGTAGGCGCGTAGTCTGGTGTAACATGCCTGCTACGAATGTCTACGGGTTTTTTCGTAGGCGTTTCATGATTAATTCATGCGGTAAATTGTTTTTCTATTTTTATAGAGATTTTTTTACAGATTCAAGTAAAATTTCCAGAGAAAAAGCTTAAATCGGCCATTGAGCGTAAACAGACTAGAATAGTACATGTGGAATAAAACAAAAGAACGACACCTCAGACACAGAAGTCCCCTTCACCGCAGCCCCTCTAATTTTAGCTTTCTACAGGGATAAGTCAGTACATAAGCTTCCTAAAGCACCGTGGGTGAAGAAATGACACAAGAGCGGGCATAGACTATACAGTTTATAATTTAGTTTTTTCTACTTTTGCTCAACATCTTAATCAACATCTTTTTTATACTTAACAATAACTTAGAAAATAACTGTTTTAAATGCTGTATTTGTGCTGTGTTTGTTTTTATATAGCTTCGATTGCGATGCGATTTTCACTGTTTTGGCGCTTAGAATGGTGCTTCTGTAATGGTGTACATGACGCCTCCATCCAACAGCTAATTGACAATATAATTATTTAAACCTAAGATAATTGTTACATTATGTACATTGTACATACAGTCACGCCTTTCTCCCGTTGGGATAGGCAAGACGAGATCTTTCCACATGCTACGATCCCAGCGGAAAGCAGTACACCAACTCCCTGAAACTCTCTACTGGTTTCTAGAACTCCAGACCAATAGGCTGTGTAGGGTCCATGCGTGGTCCAACATTCATCGTAGCAAAGTGGCGTTCTATAGCCCACTCTTTACCCTCTCGGGAAACGCGCCGTGACGTGTAGCGAACCACGTCACCTAAGATACTGCAGCCTTATAAATACAAGTCGCCTCTGTGATTTCAGTCGCTATGTTGCCCCTGTTGACTTTCGTTCTGCGACTGGCGAGGGCGGGCGTACCAGACGTCTGTACCATTCACAATAGGAGACGTACCGACTTTTCAATTCTTCGAAAGTTTCGAGTTGATCTTTAATCTAACCTTCGCATATTTTGAATAGGTGCCTACATTTTAAGCTTTAACAATACAATTCAATGTTCGATTTGATAAAAACTGCGAATTTATGTTATACTGATTTTGATAAAAACTGGGATTTTACATCGATTTTAATAAACACATTTACATTTAACATTTTATGTCGAATTGAATAAAAACTGTGATTTTACACCGAATTATGTCCTAATATAATTTAAAAAAAACTGGGATTTTACATAGAATTTGATGAAAACTGGGATATTATTATACATCGATTGTGACAAAAACTGAGATTGTACCGTAAGCACTACTTTTTGTTATTAATAAACATTAATTAACATCATCGGAACGTTGTGGTTTGTCAAAAACATAATTTGATACTAACCTGTGCTCGAATAAGAGCCGTTTGTGTACAGTAAACACATCAACCAAACCAGAAATTACAATAAGAAAGTCACACGATATAATATCGCACCAACTTATAAAAAATATCACACCCACCTTGTGCCAACTCCGTAGTAAGTAAGTTCACCGACCTCGGCTTTGACATTCGACCCGAATATTTTCCGTAATACCACGAAATCGGCCTATTCAGTACGCCCTGTAAAAAGTAGTTTTTATACGAAACGTTTTGTTAATACGGCCCCGACATCAGCTTTGTACCATGAATAGCTTTGAAATCGATTCAGCCGTGACTTTAATAAAATCGATAACTAAACGATGAAACGATATATTTTCACCGACCATAGACGAAGGTCATCTGATGTACCTATTTAATGTATTATATCTCGTATTTACATTTAACTGTTATTATAACAACCTCCAGTCGATATGGGATACGCACTTCGCAGATATAGCGGGGTTTTTGTTACATATACAGGATATGAGGTTAGAAAAAAACACGGTAAACAACAAATATACAGAAAAACATAAAAAAAATAAACATACTAGTAATAAATGATAGTACCTGGATGACCGAGCTTCGCTCGGTACTTTTTTTTTTTTTATAAAAAAACGAATAAAATGACATTTTCTAAAAATGATTCCTAGCTAGATCGATTTATCGCCCCCGAAACCCCCTATATACTAAATTTCATGAAAATCATTGGAGCCGATTCCGAGATTCCAATTATATATATACAAGAATTGCTCATTTGAAGATACAAGATATATCCAGTTTCCAATGATAATACTAATGAACAATTTAAAATGACAGTGAAAATTTTTACGTCTCTCAAAATTCCAGGGAATTGAAAACGGTGCTCAAACTTTCAATCTATTTAAAATATCTCGAGTACCATTCAGTTCCTTTTGAGGAACTACGACGTTTGTGTTCCTGGGCACAACACTAATATTTGTAGCCCAAAATATAATCAACGTAGGCCATTTGGACTTCCAGAGAGTTTGGGAAGTTTGGAATTCCAGGGGGGGTGGGTATTGAGGCAAACTTTTTTACTAAACATTTCTTCTGATTCTCATTAAGGTCAAGGTCAACACCTGTCCAAATAAAGCATTGTATTAGTTTGCTAATGCATCCTCTCACCATTAGCGAGGGCTAATGAGCGCCGTCCATCATTCCAGCCGCAGTGCAATGAGAACAGTAGTGAAGCTCACGGGTTTTGATAACGAGGCGTCCATGGGAACCCTACTATTGATTGGAGCAAATAAACTGTTTACAAATTGTGTCTGCTTCAATCAATTTTAGTTTGCAATTTGTAATGCTCTTGGCAGTTTATAGACTTGGGTATTAGGTAATTAGCAACAATCTATATTCAAGAAGATTATAATATGGAATATTTAGCGGAAATGACACAAATAATTTTTACAAATCTTTTACTAATTACATCTTTTCACATCAAATTACAAATTACATCAATTACATCTTTTTACAAATTTACAAAGATTAATGTTGCATATTTTTTTATACATCGCCATAGGTGATCTTAAAATAGAAATTTATCGTCCATTTGTAAACTTTTTTAAATAATTGACGTATTATGAAGTACGTAGATTAATTACAATTAAATTCGAGTAGAGGAGAAAACAAGAATCGATAAAAGATAATGAAAACGAAAACAAAAACGAAAATGAAAAGTAACATAGGTAACATAGGTAAAGTAACATAGGTAAATATAACATAACATAAAAATATAACATAACATAAAAATATAACATAACATAGGTAACATAGGTAAAGTAACATAGGTAAATATAACAAATATAACATAACATAAAAATATAACATAACATAGGTAACATAGGTAAAGTAACATAGGTAAATATAACAAATATAACATAACATAAAAATATAACATAACATAGGTAACATAGGTAAAGTAACATAGGTAAATATAACAAATATAACATAACATAAAAATATAACATAACATAGGTAACATAGGTAAAGTAACATTGGTAAATATAACAAATATAACATAACATAAAAATATAACATAACATAGGTAACATAGGTAAAGTAACATAGGTAAATATAACAAATATAACATAACATAAAAATATAACATAACATAGGTAACATAGGTAAAGTAACATTGGTAAATATAACAAATATAACATAACATAAAAATATAACATAACATAGGTAACATAGGTAAAGTAACATAGGTAAATATAACAAATATAACATAACATAAAAATATAACATAACATAGGTAACATAGGTAAAGTAACATAGGTAAATATAACAAATATAACATAACATAAAAATATAACATAACATAGGTAACATAGGTGAAAAGTAACATTGGTAGCATGTGCTAACAATTTAATTTTCCTTTTTTTCCGTTTTTCATTTTATCTTATTCGAATACTTACTTTTTTAATAAGTAAAGCTCGTAAACCGAATTGTGTGAAGTTTAGCAACTGTTTTCCAACACTCAAGGGTTCTAGGGTCCCTCTCGGAAACTAGATACAACTTCCCTAATGAGTTGGAAACACAATCAGTTGGAATGCCGTGTGATTGTGCGCAACTTGCGGGGGCCGGGATACTCTTAAGTGCTCTTTCTATGGGTTTGATGGAGGTTTGAGAGGACGAAGAACTTAAGGCATAGTTTCACTTAGTGTTAAACAGTTTTTAGGGCAATTTTTTTAATACTCCTCGTTTTAACTAGATGATGATTGATATTGGATAGTAGGAAAATTGGGTATCGATTAAAAAACGTTTCTTATAAGCAACCAATAATTCGGTCGGATACTGTAAACAGCTTTCGTGTACAACTTAGTTGATTAGTAAACATTTGTTGAGAATTCTCACGCGCTTGAGTCAATGCAAACTCGGCTTAAGGTATTATGAATATAGCGAATATCCGTCTTTAGTGGCTTCTACGAAGGTTCAACAGTCTCATTCTTGTAATGAAAAACCAAACATTCAAGTACGTAGTTAAGGCGGCACGTTTTGCTTGCGGCGGGAAATTCCCAGAGACGAACTGGACTAGTACAGAAAAGATTGGCTAATAGTAGCAATAGACCGTAAGTTATGGAAAGAAGGAGGGCCTTTGCCCAGCAGTGATAAGATAATAATAATTTGTATGAATCACAGCGAGAATCCCGCTTGCATAATAGCACCTAAGTGCAAGTCTGCTGAAGCAAAAGACTCCCCACACGAAACATTTTACGACATCAGTACCAATTTTCACTGT
Organism: Campaea margaritaria; assembly: GCA_912999815.1. NCBI lineage: Eukaryota > Metazoa > Arthropoda > Insecta > Lepidoptera > Geometridae > Campaea > Campaea margaritaria. The sequence goes on along the minus strand of OU538789.1, from coordinate 11,797,926 downwards.
AGAATTAGCATACACATCCAGATGTTCCGAGCGCAGCTGTGAAATCATGACATAAAACACGTTTATGGCAGCATATCTCAGGGGTGGTACTACAGTAAAACCGCGTGCAAAACTTATAGCATGCAGAAGCTTTTAGTAGACATTTGTATCTGTAAAGCTTAAAGAAGTGGAAGTAAGATTTGATATCTGAATTGTGTATTATCAAAACTTATAAGTCCTATTTCACAAAAGAGATTTTCGAGAATTTTAAAGGGCACTGTTTCCAGCAAAATTCCTGGGCATATGAGACTTTAGAGCCGAAGCCTCAGGGTGACGAGCGCAGTGCAGTGCCACGCAGGATGCAATGCAGTATTCCGAGTGGTGCTGTGACTGTTATTGGCAGGCGTAGCGCTTACCATCAGGTGAACGACTTGCTCGTCTCGTCCCTCAGTCAAATAAAAAAAGTTTCATCTCCTAAACTAGATAAGCAAGGACGGTAGACAGGAAAATACCATTTCCTTGGGAAGATAGGCACTTTATAAAGAAAACGTCTCGACGTGTAACGTAGGATGAGGCAGTGAGGTGCTCACGGCTTAGATGAGAGCCAGAGGTGGAATTAAAGTCTAAACGGAACAGGAGTAAGGAATGGGTTCTCACAGTAAGAAATAGTGGAAATAAAACCTTTGGACAGGAATTCAAATTAGACGATTTGTTATCTTCTTTTTCTATGCTTATAAACAAGCTGTGAAGGATAGCAGGTCCGTACTTACATTTAAGATAATAATATATTTAAAAAAAAACCTATTTAATAGAATAGAATAGAATAGAAAAACTCTTTATTGTACACCAGAAACAAAAATAAACACAGTACAGAAGAATAGTCGTTCAGGTTAATAGTTGGGTAAAAGCTAGTAGCAGTTTTAAAATTAGCTTCAGTTTGTTCTTCAAAGACTGCTGTATCGTTGGCAAAGTGGTTTTCACCGTTTGGCAAAAGACTTTAAAAGTAGCACCTAATTCCTTCGAGAATCCGATCTATTGATAAAATCTGTTTGTGTGTGACATGACAACATAGTAGGTCGACCTGGGTTGACTTGGTGACTTTATTAGAGGACAACCTATCTTTTAATATCGACCCATCCTAAACAATGTTTGCTTAAATAGTTTGATTCAAAAACCACTGCGAAACAAGACATGAAGCTACATTACTATTGCGAAAAACAATAGTAGTTTTTTTTTCAATTTAAATCGATTGTTCACTTCCCTATCCTCTTCCCTAATGATAACAGAGTAACAAATGATAGAATTGCCAAAAAGCGTCTTAAACAATCTTAACGAATCAAATCTAAAGACACCAACACTAGGTAACAGCATGTTATTATTCCATGGCAACACTGAATCACAGAGCTGGTACACAGTTACACCACTTCCGTGACAAATCAGCGGCATCCACATTTTCACACTTGTGTGTTAAGAAAATGTTCAAAGGAAGTTATGTAACTAACTGTAAATTATGGACTAAGTTTCGAGAATGCTAGTAGTCAACTTTTGAGTCGCCGTAAACATTTAAACACTGTAACTAACCACTACGGTATTACGGTGCCCCGTGCTTCCTAACTACGTGCAACCGGCAGAGATCATGAGTCAGAGAAAAATCCCTCAACCGTCTCCGGACCCAGATAGGCCGCTGCGGGCACAACTTGGCGAAATGGGGCTTCATAGACCAATCTCTCGAGCATTGTAGCTGTGAAGCTCCAAAACAAACCATGCTTCACCTGCTGTCATGCCCCTCGTGCCCTACATCCTGCACAGTAGAGGAACTTTGGCTACATTCTTAGCCAAGGTCTTATGAGCTACGACCATTGACTCGAAAAGAAGAAGAAAAAGAAGAAGACGGCCAAAATGAACGGCGAGTCCATTTTCACGAAAAATTTAATATAATGGTCCAATAACCGTCCACTATAAGACCAATTTGCCCCGAGAGCGTCTCGACGCAATTGCACCGAGCCGGGGCTAAATGCACGAACGCACGGTAACACTGAATCACAATAAAGTTGCGGGACAGTTACGGCGCCCAAGGGACAAATCAGTAGCTTCTACGTTCACACTTGTACGCGACTTATAAATGGAAGATTTCAAGTTATATGAGCCAAGTTTTCAGTAACGTAGTTTAAAGTTTTGATATTATGATGTAGAAGTAACTTGTGGTCGTTATGTTTTGCCGCTGAATCATTTAGAAGATACTTAGACTTTACTTAGCCGAAGTACATGATAACCGCTTTAATAATGTTCAAAACATCACTTAGTACTAACCAAATTTTAATCATCTACTGATAATAATGATAAAAACAGACGAAGATAAAGAAACAGAACTTTATAATACCTAGGTGCAATGGGCGGGCTTATCGCTTAAAGCAATCTCAGCCTGATAACCTTTGAATGGACAAAATAGAGATAAGGAATAGGGTTGGGTCGGTTGACATCAGTGTCAAAATATCAATACATACATACAAACATACACACAAATAATACGAAATATAATATACATATTACATAGATACATACAAATAATATGATAAGAGACACTAAGTAAGTATTTCCTACTGCGAAGAGTCTCCTTAGTAACGTCTATCTTTCTCGGGCACATTGTAAATATACGATAAGCAAATAGTATGAAATAGAAACTATAAATATTTACTAAAACTAGGTTATTAAGAAATAACCTAGTTTTAGCCCTGCTGCGCTGCGCCTGCCTATAATAGTCACAGCACCACCCATCACCCTGCATTGCATAATTCTGAGCGGCACTGCACTGCGCTCATCACCCAAAGACATCGGCTCTAAAGTCTCATATGCCCAGTAATTACGCTGGAAAAAAGAGAAAGAGCTAAGAGTAGTGCTTCTTGTGAAGAGTATGCACGCAGCAAAAGCTGAAGCACATCTGGCGCTCGTCTGGCACAGCTCGTCCATCAATCAATCACTGACGAGTTTTTGATCGAGGTTCGATGTGACACCCTCCCAGTCGTGCCGATGGCCTGATATGCCCCAATGTGCCTGATCTGCTCCGATGTGAGTGAGACCGTCGAGTCATAAAATATGGATTTGTGACAGCAAATGTCTATAAGCGACGCATGTTTAATAGAGATCTTGTTTTGTCTAAAATGTTTTATGAAAATATAGTGATAACAGTATGATTACGCGGCAAATGATTATGATTGGCTTAGGTTCACTGATTTCATGCTCAGTTTATCGGTGTTTTATAAAGTTGTTTCATTTGTACTTCGCAAAAAAGTGAACACTGTTGATGAACTTACTTATCTGTGGTGGAGTTTAAAGGTCAAGATATTTCCATTTAAAAAATATATTTTTTGAACTTATATATGAAAAGGGAGATATACAAGGGAAGTGAAAACTAATACATACAAGGGGTTTGGCGGGAAACCCAGTTTTTGGAAGTTGTTATCTCAGTGATTTTTCTCTTAAAGTTTTATTTTTAGCGTGTTAATATTATAAGTCAGTTATCGCGTAAGCAAATTAGATGAATAAAAAAAATTGACATTTCTTTTTTCTCTCTGAAAGCCCAGGAGCATCCACCACTTTACTGAATCGTGATGTTGACCTTGAAAAAAGCGCTGTCATTTCTAGACGTCATCCGAAACATACAAAATCAAACAAGACGAGATGAAAACTGCGGTTTGAGTTCAGAAAATCAATCGGATAGCATTCAAAAATCACCCCTATCATAACGTCTTAAGGTTCAGTTGGCCAAGATATTATAAAGCCCAATATCGCTAACTACAAATATTGGATCTTTTCGATATTGCTTTTCTTATACAAGATATTGTGATAGAAAATAAAATTTCTTCAAAATTCTTTTATATTTTCACTTTTGTAACATTTTTGTCTCTTCGAATGGAAGTCAGGTACCTACCTATTCATGAGATTATATTTGAAAAGTTTATAAAAATTTGAGCAAAAATCTCGAAATTTTGTTATTTGCGGGCCTTCTGGAAAACTACTAAACCAGACGCCCTCACGACGACTCATGTCAGAAGAATAAAAAAAGCAGACATAACAAAAAACGAGGACGCCCTGAAGGTCTACCTTTTCAAATCAAAAAATAATCACCTAAATTAGTTTAGACATAAATACAGAAATGAAACAAATAGTCAAATTAAGCCATCTCTTTTTTACACGACTCTGAAGAAGAGTTGTGTTATCAGGCAGTTAATGAATTTATAGAAACTCTATCTATATATAACAGTACTTGAGACAATAAGTAAAAGTACCACGCCACCTGAAGAGACACTTCTCACCGTCTTCTCCACTTTTATGATCCTCAAGACAGATCTCGCGGCCATCTTGCGTGATTTATATCTTATTTAGTGTACGGCTTACCCTTCAGCGCAGACTTCTTTCACACTCCGGACACTTCATACAAAAGCGAATTTGACAACTCACACATGTAAATTGCGTTTGTATCCTCGCCTAAACCGTAAGTAATCTCAGAGATGCTACGCTACCAAAACAAAGGACAACCCGCTAGTATGACGGTACCCGGTTTCTCTAATGTCATTTGTCATTTGGGCGTGTAATATTGACTGGCCTCCTTATTGCCCTCCGTATTACGGGTAGAGGTGCGGGGAAGCGAATCAAGCGGAGTGATGAAAGTCCCTTCTATATGTAGAACTATTCCTCTGTGCTTCTGTTAAACTTACCAAGATACACTTCAGGGGTTGTATCGTAAATCAATCCATCTGACGTTGCGGGGAATTGCGTTTTTTACGACCTCGCAACCTTGCCGCGGCACCACTTCTCATCTCACTCACTCTCACGAAATAGACAAACGTGGGAAAGAGAAGAAGCGAGTTGTCCGTTGCCTTGGTGACAGTAGCAATTGTGTAGTTCTAGTCTTAGGAATAATGAGAGTATTGGTTTTATGTATCTGGCAGGCTTGTAAAGAGAAAGTAAAAATGTAACTGGATATTTGATACGCAGGTCGTAGAGGAAATATTTGCCATGTGCGGGAATCAAACCTGCAATGTCTCGGTTTGCAGACGGCTCATCGCCCATTTACGCCACGGAGAATATACACAAAAAGTGCAAGTTAAAAGTTCCCCCGAAATGCCTTTTAACACGTTCACTGCCGAAAACACACACGCTTAAAATTCGAATTTACTGCCATAAGCAAAACATACCACCTTGAGTCATCAAAAACATATTGGTCCCAACTATTTAAAACTACCCTCATATAATACCAAACTTTGGGGCTATAGTGACATTAGAACCGTTACACCCCCAAAACCGCGGAATCCTGTAATCCCAACAGTGACTGGAAGGGTTACAAAGGTCAACTTGAAGTAAGGGTCTCCGCTGACCACAAAGCCTTTGGTTGGACTTTACTATTGCATGTGGGTAATCGATTTACTTGATAAAAACAACCCTTTAGGTAAGAAAGGGACCGAGACAAAAACAAGAGTGTCCATAGATTGAAAACTTAGATGATGATGATGAATTTGTCCGCTATTCGACGGAGGCTTCTTCTAGTGAATTCTTCTGAGCTCGATTATTCTGTTCTTCTCTTCCAGACTCAGCCAGTCATCTACTACGTGTACATGTGCTACGAATCGTAGCACATCGTTACCTACGACGACGTAGCAGGCATGAAGCATCATTGAGAATGGCCACCAGCAACCAACCACCAGAGTCCAGACCAGATCAAATACCAGCGGAAGTCGTTGGGGAAACCTTTGTCAAGCAGTAGGATCAGACTGAGAAAAAAAGTGTGTGCGAGTAATCCTTACGCGCAATAAAGTAAAACTTAGCTAACTATCTCTAACTCTCTCATGTTCTATCTCCATCAACTTATATCTCCCTCTTAATTTCCATTCATCGCACCTGATAACACTTTTCGTAATGCATTCACCAGCTTACTCCCAAAGTCAAGCGTGCGTAAAGAAGATTTACTTTAAAAATCTATACATAGATACAGTCACGCCTTTTGCCCGCTAGGACAGACAGATACAAAATCTTTCCACATGCGGCAAGCAGTATACCAACTCCCTGAGACATTCTACTGGTTTCTGGAACTCCACACCAATAGGCTGTGCAGGGTTCACGCGTGGTGGCGTCACATTCTTTCCACCTGATCTCATTCACATTATAATAAGAATAAACAAGAATAAATAAGAATACTCGCTTCTTCAAGTACTTACCTTATTCGCGTATTTGATAAATATAAGTATTTGTACAACTTGAATAAAGAGAAACGTTTTCTACGAATCGGCAGCTATACTGTGCTGGTGCTGCTTCTTCTGTACTGTGTTTAATTTTGTTTCTGGTGTACAATAAAGAGTTTTTCTATTCTATTCTATTCTATAAATAAGACGATGCCTGGATTCAAAGCAAAGGGAGAAACAATAAGTAGCTATGCCGTCGATGTATATCGGTTGAAAGCGTAGCATACCTGAAACAAGGAAAATATACGATAAGTTAAACAGGTGCTCGCTTATACTCGTGTTTCCTGGAAAGAGTGTTCTTATTGAATTCTTATTTAGATTGGTAAACATGTAACTAAACTATATCTAACTCCACTCATGAGAGTTCATCAGACTTTATCAACCCTTCTCAAGTCTGATGAGACGCAACTACGAACTGCAGTCTCACAAACTCTTTCAAACTGTTACCGAACTCCGAGAAGATTAATTAATGTGCTTCACTGACGCCATCTGTCTCGTGAGGCGACAAAAGCGTGCGCATGAAGCGAGCTTTAATCATGCATTGCGGTTCACTGCGCTACACTGATCTCCGTACTTGCTCACTGCGCGACATATAATAAATTGAGGATTTTTATATTTGACCGAGTGACGAGACGAGCAAGTCCTTCACCTGATGGTAAGCGCTACGCCTGCCCATAACAGTTGCCACCAGAACTTTGCATTGCATAATCTTGCGCGGCGCTGCACTGAGCTCATCACCCTGAGCTCGTCGTCGGCTCTAAAGTCTCAAATATGAAAAAAAAAACAATTTCAAAAAAAGTTGTGGTTTTAAATTCGACTGTGTTTTGTTTTTTGAATGTTTGTTACCTCAGAACTCCGTCATAATTTACAAAAGGATTATTTGAAAGTACTTCCCATAGAAATGTCATCACAATCGGTTCAGTAGTGAGATTTTTATCCAATCGAAGTCGGTTTTTTTAGTTAAAAGAACTATTGTGGGTCTCTGTTAGTTATAATGGCCAATTTTCCAATATAGACATATTGCATGCAACCTATCTGAGCGTTCCTATCCGATATCGCGCAGGTGGAGCAGGCATTAATCCTGCAGCTGAAATGCTCGACGCCTCACACCTGAGACCTACGTATGTTCGTCGGAACTACACACTGAGGCCGACATCCTGTACTAACCTTACTGGTAGTAGTTATGCATGTTAGTTTTTAAGGTCTGATATCTGATTTGATTATATTCTGACTTATTTTTTATTTTCTCTATGTTTCAGACTAAGTTTTTAGCTTGTGAAAGTGCAATAATTTTGAGTCTTTTAGAATTATTTTAGACGTCCCTTAGTTTTTTCTGGGCGAAGTGAGCGGAAAAATATAGGCTTATGTGATGGTGATGAATCCTACTCCCTCCTTTATCCCTAAATAAAATTAAAAATGTGTATGTCAGGTTGTTTGTTTGTGACGCTTCAACACCTAAACCACTAAACTGTTTTAAAAAATTGTTTCACCAATGGACTTTATCAGCAAGTAACATAGGCTATATTCTATCCCCGTATTTCCACGGGGACGGGATCTACAAGGGTGAAACCGCGGGCGGTGAGTAGCGCTCACATAGGATACAACACAATAGCGATATAGGATACGTTTTATGGCGATGAACTGTAAGTCTGCGCGGACGAAGTCGCGGGTGAAAACGAGTAGTATCATAAATGTGCAAGTTTGTGACGATGGATGGATGTTTGTTACTCTTTCACGCAAAAATTACTGAACGCATTTGGATGAAATTTAGCACACACATAGTTTATTACCTAGATTAACACATAGAATACTTCTTATCCCTGGGCGCCGTGGGGCGCAGCTAGTGTTTCCATTTTTTTTTTTTTTTTTTTTTTTTTTTTTTCCCGGGGAAATGCATTAGGCATACCACCCGGCCCCTGGGGGCGGGGGGGTGGTTATGAGGGACTCCCCCGCCAGCTGGTCTGGCGGGGTTTACCCACTAAACCCCGGGGTGTTCTCCTCTCCGCATTATGGAGGTGGTCACGGGTTCGCACGGCGCTTCCGCGACCACCTCTGCGGGCGCCCTCCCGGGCTCGCCACGTGAGGCTTGGGCCTCTTTCTCCGCTGGGTGCGTCCCGGAACACACGGGCCGCACCTCAGCTCGGGACTTCTAACTTGGGCGTTGGACCCCCGATCCGCGGCCCAAAAGTCCCCGTTATTGGTCCCTCGCTGTGCCCTCTGCTGATCAGAGGGACACGCGAAGGACCTCTTCTCGCCAGGTTATTTGCTACGGCCACCAATTCCCCTAGGAGAATTGCTGACCGAACCCCAGGGTGCACCGTCCCAGCTGCTGCCCTTCCCTCCGGATGCAACGCATCAAGAGGGACGAACAACAGCCGGGCACTCGTGGAGGTTACCTGGCCCGCACCCCAGCTAGTGTTTCCATAAGTTAACCGAAACTAAGAAAATTAGTTCAAAACGATTCCAATGACAAAGAGTCAGACTGGCTACATTTCAATGCTGTATTTTTCTTTTAATTTGGGGACTTTAGTGGCTGTTTCTGATCAACTATTTGGGCAAAAGCAACACTACTTTTATTTCCAAAGTTATGGTTCACAAACTTTAGTGCCTTCTGCCTGCGCAGAGTATTTCACGACAGCGTACATATTTTTTTTATTTTATTTATGTACGAAACCCTTTGTACGGGCTCCGTAAAGTTGTTTACGTCGAAAGCGTTTATCTATGTTTACTCTCGTCGTTTATTTAGACTTTGTTACGGTCTTTATGAATTTTATTGTGCTATGAAAAGAAGGGAAATGACATTCGAATGATGTTTGGATATTTCGTTAGTTTGCCGTAGATATTCTTTGCATTGTTGGGATAGAGGAAAGGGGTGTACTTATTTATAGCTTTGAGGGTTGATTGCATAAAGGCTGGTGTTATGTTGTATCGAGTATGAGCTGTTGCCAGTGACTTTGTCCGTCAACTTCAATACTCCTGTGGACTATTTTTCTCGTTAGTTGGTACCTTTGTTATTGTTCAAATCTGCAACTAATCAGTTATTACTAGAGATTAATTGATGATTGAAAGTAGTTTTTTTTCTTTTTCTCTGAGATTCGTTTGGATCCACCAATCTAGACCAGGCCCAGTGATGAATCATGACCTAATCTTCTCAAAGAAAATGAGGGGAGACCCATGTTCAACAGTGGGCCGATATGGGTTGATGAATACAAGACTAGAATAGAAGAAGAATAGAATGCAAGAGCATAATTAATAATTTTTGTTTCATTTTTGGGTTATCATGATTGACTGTAAATACTTAATAGGTATGTGATCGTGACGCGTTACATGATGCCCTCAACCGCCCACCCATGAACGGAGTTCCTCCTGCTTAGTAATAAAATTTAGATATTGTGGTTAAAATTGAAAATGTAAAAGGATATTAATTATCCAATTCGCGTAAAAGTTTTCAAATCTATGTTCGTGCTTTCTAGCATACAAAATTCATGGACGTTCCACGCTCCTGGAGGTGAAATAATAAGATTCAACTCACTAATTATAATTAAGCCAAAACTTTTTACTTAGCTAAAACAACGTAGGCTGTGGAGCTTCAATCGATTTCCAGAGTTTTAATATTCAATTAGGAAATTGTTGGAGTTTCTAGCGAAGTGCCTTATACTGTTTTTCCTGAGGATTGAGGATGGGAATAACTCATGACCTTCGCTTCGAATTTAATTTAGTAGCGTGGGAATAATTACAACTGTGTGAAATTCAGCCATGAATCACCACTTGAAAGGACAATTTCCTTTTTCCAACTAACAATTTTTTTTCTGTTTGTAAGTACTTATATGAGATTTAATTTACAATTAAATTTATTTAACTTATTTCTAAGATCGTGAGTCGAATCTGATTGGGACAGGACCAAGGCAAATGGCATGGTAAAGGAGAGGCTTATGGGAGAGCAGTGGAAGGGATACATGAAGACGATGATGTAAATGTGCTCATAGGCTCAGGTTAAGGCATGGTTTTTAATAAAATAATACTTTGACTCAAATTTAGGTTTTATTAAAACTGTTTTTTACACTATTCAATCTATTATAAACTTCATGATAACTTTAAAGAATAATTATAATATTATTATTATTATTTACACGCGAACCGGGCCGTGTCCGAAATAAGAATGATCCCGTAAGACGCCGAGCGTTCCTTTTTATAGCCAGATGAGTGGGGAAGCGATGACAGTTGCCAGTGTTGCCATTAGTATAAATTTAAATGCTGCCACAGAGTAAATTACGGCGCTCAATCACTGCCCGCTGCGCATGGAGTTTACAACTGGACGGCGCCGACATCATCATGCTTTATTTTTTGCCTCCTTCCAATAAATTATTTGAGTATTGAATTTTCAGGTTTTAAGCTGAAAATCGGCGTGTAGTAAAAATATATTGACTTAGCATGAAATCTACACACTGTGAGTACACACCTCGGCAAATATCCAGAACATTCTCCAAGTCTATACATAAGTTATATCCGCGTTAAGCTGAACTTTGCTCCAAGATTTCTGTTTGCAATACCGATGTTTATCTTCCGCTGCGATGTTATGGAAGCTTTGTGTTTCGCTAATGCGAAACGGAACGTATGAGTTTGCTTTGTGATTTTGATATGACATAAAATTATTCTTATTTTGCTCGTGAATATTATAAATAAGCGAGTTGGCGTATATAGGCCTATATAGAGGGCAAATATTTTTAGCATAGCTATAGGTACAGTGAGACAACGCCAATATAGACCATGTTAATGAACTAGTGATACACTGCTTTGTCGTTTTTTTTATGTCACTAAGTTAGCACCACCGAAACAGACCACCGCCGCCGAAACACAGTAAAAAAGTATGCCAAATTGGTCCAGCCGTTATCGAGTTTAGCGCTGAGCAACACATTTGGCGATTCTTCTCCTTCTTTTTCGTATCGACGGTTCAGCATCCACGAGACTATTCAATTAATAAAACTGCTATATAGTTTAAGCCATGGCTGTTGCCACCCCAGGAGGAGAAGCTTCATCCAGGAGGATTTAGCCATTCATTTTTATCTATATTTTTATAGATTATAGAATAAATAGTCAGTGGAATGTGGAACCGCACACGATGATACGTTTCCATATTTTTCGCAATACCTACCAACCTTCCGATCTGATATCTCAAGTGCATCGCTTAGAATTCTCGAAGCACAAGACGCCGATATCCGAACACAAGTTGAGAAATGAAATGTAAACACCGCCCCGCATGTTTGATATACGAACGAGATGCAAACAACAACAGTGGCGCCCAATGCTTGGACTAGCAACGAACGTTCGCAACTAATATATCCATTTTATGGGCTATTTATACCGGATGCATAAATAGCGAGGTTATTTTATTCCCAAGTATCTACTACTATGTGAACATAAATGAAATAGTAACTCTCAGGGTAAGACAAAGTCAAGCAGTACTGTGCATACAAAAAAAAACAAAGCAGTTTATCATTATCCGGTTTGAAGGGCATTGTTTCCAGCGAAATTGCTGGGCGTGAGACTTTAGAGCCGATGTCTCAGGGTGACGAGCGTGGTTCAGTGCTGCGCAGGATTATGCATTGCAGTGTTCTAGGTACTGTGACTGTTATGGGCAGGCGTAGCGCTTACCATCAGGTGAACGACTTGCTCGTCACTCAATCAAATAAAACAAATAATTATTCCTGTACCGTTTACATACGAGTGCAGTGGATTTCATCAAAATCCACCCTACCTTTACGAAGCTGCATGACAATAAATACACGTATGCAAAAAGACACATATTTATGAAGAAGTCACTGAAGCCACTTTTATTTCAGTCGGTGCAGTCTGGAGATATTCCTTCGCGCAGTATTATGTAAATACAAAAAAAAACTAAAGTTTCTTAGGCATCATACACTTCCATTGTTTAAAATATAACTAAATCCATGCATAAAATATAACGGCTTCAAACAGACCTCCACTCGTTCAACAATCCCCGCGGAGACACATCAAAAGCGAACCCGCAAGGAGAAATAGGATGTATGTAAGCAATGCAGCCCTACAGGTAATTTACACCAAAAGGGGAATACCGATTTGTATGTATGAGAGAGGTGTGCATGAATTATTCCCGTAGCACCATTGGTAACCGATAAAGGGCATATGGGAAATAGCATATTAGTATTTACGTGTAACAAGGCACGTGGTACTTTGTACGTTTCTCTAAAGTTTTTATAGAATGTTGTTGAGAGATATAATACCAAGAAGTAGGTTTCTTGTGAAATACGTACGTAATTATCACTCGCTTTTCGGTGAAGGAAAACATCGTGAGGAAACCCACATACCCACTTGAGAATTATTTCAGAGGTAGATATGTTATCCACCAATTCGGATTGATCCCCCGTGGTACATAGCCTAATCCTCCTTAAGAAAGTGAGGAGAGACCCGTTCTCAGCAGTGAGTCGATATGGGTTGATGATGATAATTATATTTTAGACATCGAACCGATCCATCGAATACATCAGATTTCTCAAATAAACAAATTAGCCGTTTAACTGACGACTGAAGTGTTGGTTCACTTATTTGATTAATCAGCTGCATTAGTGACAAATACCACCCTGAGGCATCGGCTCTAAAGTCTTGCCCATTATGCCTTTAAATATGTCCAGTAATTTCGCTGGAAATATTGCCATTCAAACCGGAACACAGTAATGTTTGCACATTACCGCTTGGCAGATGAATATCTGACAAAGGTGTGGGTGGTACTTCCCTAGGCGGTCTCATGCAGAAGAGGCCTCCCTCTACAAACACGTACCAGGGTACCAGCTAACCACAGGTGCAGACAAACACCTATTTTTTATCTATATTTATGAGTTGTCCACTTTCGTGACGTGTGCCACTTTACGGCTAAGGAAGCGATATAAACCAATTTTGTGACGCGTTTACGTCTTGAAACGACTTATGATACCATGAAAGTTTTATTTGCTTTTATTTAGGTCACATGTGTGCAAGAGGAATGGAGAAGTAACCACATGGTATTGGTCAAGTAGTACCTAATATAGTTTTCGGGAAACGGGAATTTATCGTATTTCAAAAACTCATCAAAGTGATATTGCTTTTGGCTTACAGAACCGGCTTTATTATCCAATGTAGCAGTGTCGCTAGTTGAGTACACTGTACTATGTTGAGTACACTGCCTATGGGTATTGTAGTACAAATACAAAATAACCTAGTTTAATCATAGTTCCACATCATGCCCCAACTTCCAAATAAAATGGGTTCCAGCTTATTTTAAATCTTTTTGCATATCTTGATTTTGGGATGCAAAATGCAGTCAGTTATTACGGTCAGAACTGAAATGAAACTACTAATCTAATACCTTTCTAATGCTTGCACACTTGCTTGCTGCTTGGCGGATGAATATCTGGCAAAGGTACTTCCTCAGTTAGTAAGGTACAATACTTCTCTAAGCAGACTCTTGCAGACGAGGCTTACCACTACAGAAAAACTACACATTGTTGTTGTCTTAAGCCTGTAGAGTCCCACAGCTGGCCAAAGGCCACCCCCTGATTTTTCCATTACTTACGGTCCTGTGCGATTTCCTAAATAGCACATACACGAGGAGTAAACAAAGTAAACAAAGTTCATTTTGTTTTGTAAAACAAAATGCTTTTCAAAGCCTGTAAAATAGAAAAGTACATCACTTTTACACTACTCGCCTTGCCCGTTCAATTTAGTCAGAAGAAGAGAGCTTCCTTTTTATTTTCAATTATTCTGCCTTCCACCTGAACTCTTCCTGAAGTAAATGAAAGGATCTAAGACAAAAGATTAGTCTGGGAAATAAAGGAAGTCTATGCTAATCCCAGAGAGAAAATTCCTTCTGATTTGTATTTACAAAGAATACGGAAAATGGGTTTTGCATTTTCTTATAGCTCAAAGACAAGGAATTTTCTCTTGTTTTACTCATTCATGAGATGTTGATATTACTTGATATTGATAAGGCAAAGAGATGAAAAGAAAGCATATAGGTAGCATATAGGCTCTGAATTATTTTATATCTGACATTATAGAAAAGTTTTATTTGTTTTGAATTTAGCGACGGTATCGATGGGGTTAAATGCCATCTAATTTTATAATATAATACCTAAAAGTGAGTTTTCTCGTAAACAAGCGTGTATGTAAATTCACTGTAATATCACATATCCTATGTAATACCAAAACCACCGAAATATGGCAAATGTCACGAAAGATTGAGACCCGACCCAGTATCATAAAAAAAAAAAAAAATAAAAAAAAAATTGTTTGTAATTGTTTGTTTTGTTTTGTTTGTTTTGTATTGTAAAATTTGTTTTGTTCTAGTTTTAAGTTTTCTTTGTTCTGTGGTGTTTCAATAAAGAGTTTATCTATCTATCTATCTATCTATCATTTGATAGATTGCCGATAGGTCGACAGTCTCAAATGGATTTTACAGAATCGCGCTACCTAGATCTAGTACGAAATATGTTTTAGCGCCGACTCACGAATTTAACCCTTTCAATAATCACAACATGTCTGTACGTGTAGTGGTAGGCCTTTTCTGCGAGAGACCGCCTGGAAACACCACACCAGATATTCATCCGCTAATCAGTAGTGTGAAAACAATACCGTGTTCCAGTTTGAAGGGCACTGTTTCAAGCGAAATTATTGGCGTGTGTGACTTAAGCACCAATGTCTCAGGGTCACGAGCGCAGTGCAGTGCCGCGCAAGATTATGTAATGCAAAGTTCTGGGTGGCTCTGTAACAGTTATGGGCAAACGTAGCGCTTACCATCATTAGTATAGTAAAATTTAAAAAATAGTGTGTCATATATTCATGGAAATATCTGTTGTAGTAGCACTGCCTACTACGTATATCGATTTTCATTGCGTGAATAAAACATCGGACGTCGTCGATCAATGCCAGCCTATAAATAAAACCGTGGCCTAGGCAATTTCAACTTTCAAACAGTATCGATTGAAGTAAGATACTTCCGAAGCTTTGTGGCAATTGAAGGAAGCAGACCGAATGGAAATAACCTTGAAAGTGGAAGTTCTGGACGCTGTATCTAGTGCTAATATTGATTCTGTGACACTGGAACTCCTTTTACAATATAAACTTTACTATACTTTCTTTAGTTTTTACTTTTTTTTTAATTATTGTTGCTACTAAGTACATAGGTCCAGTTCTGCTGTCTAGTCTATTTTAAACTGTTGCTGGATCAATATAAACGGTCACTTACTATCATTTTAAGCTATTGAGCAATATTATATGGTCGCCAGATCTGAAAGCCGAAATAGTTTCAAATGGAATCTGAAAATAGTTTCACATGTCAGGATTTTGAGGTTATTTTGTGGATAAGTAACATTTTTTCTTATTAAAATCAACAAGCTACTTAAAAATACCCACTACGGCATGTTGCTCACAAATTGGAGATAAATCTGTGCGATAAGCTTTTTGTGTTTTGCCTGAAAATCCAGACGAATTCCGACCATCTGGATAGCCCTAATTGGATAGAGGGCACAACACTTTACTGGGATAGAAAATACTTGAAACAGACTGTTAATGCGATAAGCCCCTGTAAGATGATTAGACAGTTAAAAACAAATTGAAAATAAATCATAGTTAAAAAAACAACTAAAAAACACGCTTCAAAATCAAGCCGAACTAAAAAATAGAAAAATTATATAAATATCTATAGTTAACCTTTCTACTTATTAGTAAATAATTAAAAATTTCTAATTATTAGTTCGGCTTGTTATTAAAACGTGTTTATTTTTTAACTATTATTTATTTTCTAATTTTTGTTTTTTTTTTCGTGTTTTTTTTCTAAAATATATTTTTTGTTGAAATGAACTTTTTTTTATTTTATTATTGTATGTCAGTTCCTCAATACGTGAGCAAATTTTCAAATTAACCGGACGTTTTTGGAGCCATTAATATAATTTACGTTCAAAGATTCCGTTACATATCTTAGATATTATATACCAAGCTAATATAAGCGTGTTAAACTACTGCTAAAAAGTCCAAAAACGAGTAGCTTAAAACAACCATGGCCGACTGCTTCAAGGTAGCACAGTTGGGTAAGCTGCAGTTTGAAATCTTCAATACAAATATCTTGTTCGCAACAAACGAACCTGGTAGCTTAAGCTGTTTAGTTGCGACCCGCTGCGTAGCTACCGACGACTTCAGCTGCCTGTCCATGGTCGGATTTAAAGCTAGCTGAAACTCTATTTTTACATTGAACTTTTATGTACGAGTATTAGAAGAGTTCATTATAATGTTCCCATCGTGGTGAGCCAGTGACTCGATCATGTAGCTAGGTCAAAGAAATCTTTAATAAAAAAATAAAAAAAATAATAGATTTTTAATGTTTTTCCAATGAATAAATTATGTAGCTGAAATTATCGAAATTATTTTGTCATTTTGTTCATAGTTTTCGGTGCTACCGATCTTTTTCTGAAAGTCAACCCATCCCTAGATTCATTAAAATTGTTAGGAAAGTCCATTACCTAAATATCATTATTTCTGAAGAAATATGATTCAGATATTATTATTTTATTAATAAAAAAATAGACTTTTTAATGAGCTTGATAGTTGACACTGTGACCTTAGATAAAAATGTAAGATGAATCAAACTTACAAGAACACGAGTGTTTATATTATGACGTCAAATAACAAAAACCCAACATTACACTTTTTTTTGATGGACCGATGTTTTCTCTTTTAAGCAGGCAACCCAATGCGGCGCAAGGGGAGGCGGGGCGCCCCGACTGGTGTAAAAATTTGCGCGGCAATGCTCTGAGCTTCTCTTTCTACATTTGCGCTGGAAGCAGTCACTTCTCTTCCTATCCATCGATAATTTTCTTCTTTTTTCAAGTTAATAATGGATAAGCTCATAGGGTTTTAGCTAGAAATGTAGCCAACATAGCATATTAAGGGTATTAACTTAGGGATATCACGCGTAACTTCACCACATTAAATGATATCATTATCGATGTTGAAATCGATACAACAATGTTAGCTCTTTACTGCGTGGTAGATTTATTATTTTTTATAAATATTTAGTATCTACGTTGCTGAGCCAGTGCGCCGCAATGGAGTAGCGCCTTAACAGTCTTGTTTTTACGCAAATGTGTGTCAACAACTAATTGGGTAGTTTTATCAGTGTCGAGTTGACATGAGGGGTAGATAAAGCCGGGTACCTACTGCCGGAGGTTATCAATCATCAGACGCCATCGTGCCACCCAGTGTGGACGACCCATTATTTACCTACGCAAATCTGATACCAAGGGCGTAGCTCATTCAGTAATGGAGAGGTATTTTGCTCTCTGATAAGCGGGACCTACTTTCTTCCTTAACAGGGTCAGATATTACTTATGTACAAGGAACACTCATTATTATGTGTGATACGCTGACACGATAAATATTTTTATCCTCTCGTGTTAGACATGAAGAGTCATGTATTCAATCGTAAGTAAGTAGCTGGCTGATTTGTTACTCATCAGTTTGGATGTCCTTGAGAATTAAATTGTAAAAGAATATCTAAGCAAAAGCCATTGATCTCGTTGGAAACAATATCATGGACGGCTATGAAGGACCCGTCAGCTCGCACAGTGTAACCTAATCATTAATAGCGGTATGGAAATTAAGCGCCAAGATTCTTTCGTAGTGTTCCGGTTGCAGTCCCCGAGAACTAGTCTCGCTGTACACTCGGTAAAACGCTTGTGTCGAATTGTTTTTCTTTATCGGTCCGACGAAAAAGGGTAAGATTTTAATCAAATTCAGTCCGGTTCAATCTTAGCCAAACGCGCCCCGTAAATCTCGATCACACCACACGGATAAGCGCCTCGCCATCCTTCTCCAAGATTGAGATAAAATGACGAAACTAACTCCGGAACTAGTCCGTAACTTTCGCAAACTAACGTACTTTTTCACGAAATTACGCCAATAACGTACGCATGTGTAACCGCGCAAGAATGATGGGGTATAACTTCGCCAAAACACATTGGCTTGGCAATCGGGACAGTTTTTTGCTGCGCGACGTAATGCCTTGGAGTGTTGCCAGCTTACCAGTTCCCAGGAGCGGTTATGGTATGTGGTCCCGGATTACATGTAAGCCGGTTAAGCGAGGAATGATATGGTATGATGTATGGTCACTTAGATTGGACCGACATCGAGGGTGAGTCGGTCAAGGTTTGTGTAAATATTTCCGTAGTAAGCTAAAGCCTGGGTCAGTGGGGATGGATATTGATTTTCTGGCGACTGCGAATAAGGACACTGGTAAATGAAAACCATGCATTTTCAACCGATTTCAAAAAGGAGGAGTTTTTTATATCTATATTTCAGACATTGTGCCCTGAAACAACTTGTTTTCAACAGATATTAAGGAACAGTCAGTACATTATACACCTATCCCCCCCCCCCTCTCACTTCTCTCTCTCTCTTTCTTCTTTTATGACTTTTTTCGTCTACATGGAGGCAACCATCTCTCGAGATATTTTGAGCGTGGCTACGTCTATCACGTTTTCACCGCGTGATCCATGGTCCCAATTTGGACAAGCTATAGGTCGTAGGGAAAAAGAAGAAGAGGAAAACCGATCACTCGATGGGAAAATGAGATTAAAAAAATTTCAGGCCCAAACTGGTGCCAAACAGCTCAGAATAGAGAAATTTGGGCATCCTTGGAGGAGGCCTTTACCCACAAAGGGGTTCTTGACTTAAGTCAAGATCGATTATCGATTGTTGTAATTGGCTGCGGCCGTTTCAATTGAATAAATAAATAAATAAGTCTAAGTTTAATTAGAAATAAGGTAACATAATGATTTAAAGAACAAATAAAGGCTTTTTTATTTTTATTTTATTTATTTATAGGTCGTATATGAAGGCGCTTCATTCTGGAATATTGTATCACAAAACCACTTCTCCTATTTTGCTTTGTTTACCCTTGACATTCAAGAAACTTAACAGAACTTATTCAATCCAAGCCTCCAACCAGTATTCGGGACCAGACTTGTATAATAATACGGAAACCATCTCATTATTGTAGAAATAAACACCTATTTGCATCTCAATGAGCCGCCCACTCTGTTATCTCTGATATCTATACCTTCATTAAAATAATTTAATTTATTAAAACATGCCATAGAGATAATTGGATGCTTTTCGAAAGTAGCTTTCAGTGCGTGGTTTGGTTGAATTAAAGAGTTATCTGTTGACATTATTTTGTAGCCGAGACAGAAATGGTGGTGATGACATTTCGTAGAAACACTCCATAGTATTAGTCGTCAGTGCCGTTCGGGCGAGCTGTCCCTTTTCAATTTGTAGTGGGAGGCATCTTCTGCAAGAGACCGTCTGGGGAAGTACCACCCACACCTTTGCCAGATACTCATCCACCAACCAGTAGAGTGCAAACATTACTGTATTCCGGTTTAAAGGCATTGTTTCCAGCGAAATAACTGGGCATATGAGATTTTCAAGCCGGTGTCTCAGGGTGACGAGCGCAGTGCAGTGCAGGATTACGCAATACAGTGTTTTGGGTGGTGCTGTGACTTTTATGAGAAAGCGTAGCGCTTACCATCGGGTGAACGACTTGCTCATCTCGTCAATCAGTCACACGTACACGTACAAAGCATAGTCGATATAAATTGAATTAATTATGTTGATGATCCATTTTAATTGTACCTTATAGGTTCAAATTTATAATGTCGATGGGTGTTCTGTCCAAAGCCTGTGGGTTTGGTTTTCATCTATTCGAAAATAACTCATCAATGAAATAATTATGCATTGTTTTATTCGTGCGAGTCGACGCCCTAGTCGTTAAAAAGCACTTTAATATTACTTACATTAAAGTGCTTTTTAAATCAACTATATTTCGCAGAAACTCTATCGCCCAGCGAGTCCATTACTTTGTCATTTTGTGAACAGAAATAACAAAGTGTCGAGAGATTTGAGAGCTCTCAAGTCCCAATACTGTAGAGGACTTTAATATTCATAAGGCAAATAAATCTAAAGAGAACCTTGGGTAGCGCTCTCCAGCTATTTTCACGTAGAGCTAAGAAAGTCCTAGTGATGTCTTTGTTGCGGTAATTGCCAGAAAGGATTTATATTTGAAAAAATTTAACCACGTGAGACTCAAAAAAGGCGTCACTGTATTTAAGCCTCATAATGTTAGAAAGTTAACTCTAACATCGGATTCCAAAATCCAGCGACTACATTCAAGAAAAATCAACTAGAAATACGAAGGTGATTTTTTTTTAATAATTGATCCTAATGCCGCTAAACTTAAGAATGAAAGTGAGCTTGTGTTTTTATTTTGAACATAAACAATTACAAGAACCTATAATAAGGGCAAGACATATTAAAAATCGATTTGCAAATATTTATTTTGTTATTGTTCCAAAGGTTGTCTGGAAGAAATCGCTTTCAGCGATAAGACCGCCCATTGTGCTACCCTTGTTTACCTATTGTAATTTGTCTGTACTATTCTATTTTATTCTATTCTATATTTTTAATTACAGTGTGACAACAACTTCTAATTTAAGCTGGTTACTAACTCAACAGCACAGAAATACACCATACGGCAGCGAAATATCTCAATTCGAACATGAATTCTTAAATATTCTGAGAATTTCGACATTTTCCCTTAAAATTTCGACAAAATTCTGTTCAGAATTTAACATCACTACATAGAGAAGCGATGTTAAGATGTACGCGGTGTTTATTTAAAACATTACCTACACTATGCAGACTCTGCAAATGTCTGATCTTTGCATAGTTTCGGTCTATGGTAATTATCTACTGCACGTTGCTTCGTATTCAGAAAGATATAAAGTACTATTTAGTCTAATGTTAATGACTTTCATGGTATAGTGTAACCTAAATACTATCGAAAAATGTTTTTTACTGTCCATCCAAAGGTTGTCTGGAAGAAATCGCTTTCAGCGATAAGACCGCCCATTGTACTACCCTTGTTTACCTATTGTAATTCTTCTGTACTGTGTTTATTTTTGTTTCTGGTGTACAATAAAGAGTTTTTCTATTCTTCTATTCTATTCTACCCCTTTTTATGTTTATGACACGTTTAATAAAATTGCGCGCTACAATATTGTACTGTGATGTACTAAGTGCCGTTTGATAACTTTTTGTGAATAAGAGGGTTATGTCTTGGATAATTAACGATACCTATAGATATTTGCCCGGTACAAAAAAAAATGTTTTAACAGTGACTGCTGAGCCGATTTTCTCGTCTAGTCACGGTTACGAATCTGCACACACCGTTAGGTTTTCCCATAGCGCTAACACACCAGTTGTGTTTTCAGCAGTGAACGTGTTAATAAATCATACGGCAACACTCCGCCTTGCCTTGACTTTACGTTCGTATACCTACTAACTATTCATGCGTAGAATTTAAGATTAGGGAAATAAAAAACTAGAATTTGAAATATGAGAACAAAATTAGAATTATGTTTACCAGAAGATAAAACAAATAACAAACGGAATGGAAAAACCAATTAAATACCTACTTGGAAATCACCAAAAACAGCGGCGGCGCAAACATTAAACGTAAAAACAACGGTTTCAGCGTATTGTTTTTATTTTTGTTTTCCTAGATTATTTCCAAGAAAGGTCAGAGAGCATTTACAATCATGCGAATAAACAGTAAATCTTACTAATGATATAAAAGCGAAAGTTTGTGTGTTTGTCATATTTTCACGCCGAAACGGTTGAACAGATTTTGATAAAATGTAGTATACTAGATATAGTTATATAATAATTGGATATAGTACAAAGATACTTTAGGTCCTGGAATAGAAAATATAATAATTTTTATCCCGTACAAATTGACGGTTCCTGTGGAATAATAGTCAAACCGCAGGACGTTCCTAGTGTTATAAATGCGCAATTTGTGAGTTTGCGTGTTTGTCCTCTCTTTACACCGAAACGGCTGAACGGGTTTTGATGAAATTTAGTATTCAGATACTTTAGATCCTGGATTAGAACATAGGATACATTTTACCTTGTAAAAATCAACGGTTCCTGTGGAATATTAGTCTACGCGGGAGAAACCGTGTGGCGTTGCTAGTAAAATTTATAAATAAACAAGCAGCGACCTGCGGTTTGATGAGGGCCCATGTGAGGGGCCACGTCCATTATACTATTATATTATATTGCTATTGTATTATTGGTGGCTTTATTATTTCACTTCGCGTACGCTACATATTGAATATTTTATTAGAAAAAATAGAAACGAAATAATATATTTTCTGACAAAATACAGAAAACTGAAAAACCAGCAAACTAAGATGGTTGGCCTAGTTTACTGGTTCTGATATTTTGGACAGAATATAGAGTAAAAAATTGTTATTGTAAGAAATCTAAGTAGAGTTCTAATGTTTTTACATTGGAACTCTACTTAGATTTCTTACAATAACAATTTTGAAATAAACATTGTGTTCACTAGGCAAGAAAATTTTGTGCGTGTTGTTGAGAGATATTTTGTTCGCGGTTGCTAGTTTCTTGAACAACGCTGTCAGCCAATCCCGGATCAAACACATCCACACGAGTCGCTTAAAAAGTTAATCATTGTAATTTTTATATAGAGTAAGACTTTTTTTTGAGCTGACGGTCTATACTTCTGCAGAGGTTATTCATTTTTCTATTTAAAAAATTCAAATGTTCATGTTCAATAAATTTTAAGTATCAGCATAAATCTTTACAACAAACAAACTAAGTAGATAATTCTTCTCTAAATTAATAGACTAATAAATAAATGATAAATTATTAGCTCTACACAATTCTACAAATTAGAACTCTACACATACGATAAATCTACAAAACTCACTAATTTAACATTAATCCGCAAATATTTTAATTCACAATTACGACTAGCTCTACATAATGTAGAGTCAACATAAATCTTTGCAGTAAGCCCTAGGAATCCTCTTAAAACCCGAATTAGAATAACAGACCGCTACACGGCGATCCAGCGATAGAGTCGACGATAAATCTAGAGCCACTGTCCCCGATGAGTTTATCAGAAAATTAAACAGTAAAGGTGCGAACGGAACGGCGCGACGCGGCAGGACATAGAGTTGTCTGCATTGATTGATGTGTTAATCTCTACCTTTTTGTAAGGATTTTGAAAAATGTGAAACCGGTCCCGTAAATGCAAATAATACTTTTTTTGAAGTGAAACTTTTTATCGACGCACGGGAGAAATTTTATAGCAATCGTCACACTTTCCTGTTACGCTCGATCGTCACGCGCCATGACGTCAACCAAACTAATGACATCGCATATTTGACGGGTCGGAATGAGAGACAAATAAGAAGAAATAGTTTCACTTTTTACGTGTGTATCCTATAATATTGCTCACACCCTTTTTTATTACTTTTAGACGGTCGTTTGACTATAATCTCTCTTGATGGAAAGCGATGATGTGGTCGAAGATGAAGCAAGTCTCACTAGAGGATACCTAATTAGTCTTAACTTGAACACACCTGGAGTGTATTTAGTCGGAAACACAGACGAAGGCAAGGCATTCTAGTCCTTTATGAATAAAGAAGGGACGCTTCAGTCTTCTATGGTGGCATCTCCACCATAAAAGGTTGCCTTGCCGTTTATCTAGTTGTACCGCAATGGAATGATGAAACTAAAACAAAAGTTTTGCTAAAAGCGCGAGATTTTTTAAAAGCTTGCGAAAATTCAAGGCAAAACATCAATGCTCTGCCAATTTCAGCTAATCTCATATTCCATTTTCTAGGAACTGAAATAAGTATTAAGGCGAACTTTGTTACTACATTTTCAGTTGTTTCAAAACAAACGTTGTTTCTCTAAAGCAGCACGCGTTCTGAAAAATACTTTTCAGCTCCGATACCTTCCATTTGTATTGTGAAGCGAAATATCTTTTTGCACATACTATAATTTTCGAGATGAGGTACGACACGTAAAAACAGAACATACGAGTATGCATACTGCAGAAATGAGTATCTGATACACGAACACCTCTTTTTCCCGAGTTTTTTTTTGTTTTCTCCAAGACTTTAAAGATTATGGACGCTTCAGATATACAAGTTGTACCTAGTTTAAGGTGTTTCGTCCGTTTTCCTAAATTCTACGAGTTTTGCCGAAGATCAAGTATTTATATCTCCAAAATAAGTACATACCTGGTTCACGGAATAACGCTCGTACCACCAAGTTTTCCGGATTTTGCCGGACAACCTTCGAGTATGAATACTTTATAATGACGAGTAAGCATCAAGTTCTGATAGTATATCATAAAAAAAACTCGTATAATCAATGATTTCAAATCAATCGTCGTTTGTTATCCTGCAGTGCTATGCAAGAATTCACTGTTCTAAATAGCACTCTTACAATAACAGTATTGGAAAACGTAGCGCTTACCACCAAGGACACCAATTCATTCTTACAACAGCTTTATAAAATATCTTCTTTCAAGTATAAATACTTACTCTATTCATAGGTATCAAGTGTATGGACACTTGATACCTATGAATAGAGTAAGTATGAGTAAGAGTATGGACTCTTCTCCACAAAATATAAAGTATTTAAGGAGACTACACAAATAAATCGCATTACATGATCATGAGCCGCCACCTATGAATAAATGAAGCCCCCTTGCCTCCTTAGTCCTGGGTTTCCCTCGAGGAGGCGACGCAATTATTCCAAATAGGCACGAGTGCGTGAGGGTTAAAACATCCCTCTTTGAAAACCCCTTGTGTACTTACCTGTAGAAATATTAATTTAATACCTGGTTACAGTGTAGTCCAGAAGGACACTTTTAGTTCTTAATCCATTAGGAAGTAACAAACATTTCTCGAAGTTAGAGGAGCGTGTACCCAATTAGAGATATAATAAAGTTTCATGCAGAGGCACTAGGGCTTTACGAGATTTGGTATAACCAGTACAAGGACTAAGAAAAAATATTAGAGACAAATAAACAAACGTAAGTATCTGTACATTTTCCTATTTATTTGTTAGAAACATGACAAGCAACGTTTCTTATTATTTCTACTGATTACTAGTGTCACCCAGAACTATCCATTGCAAAATCTTATGCGGCATTGCACTACGTTTTTCATCCTGAGACATTGGTTGTAATGTCTCAAACACCCAGTAAATTCGTTGCACACAATACTCTTCAAATTCGAACGCAGTAACTACTGCTTGGCCAATGCATATCTGCCAAAGAGTGGTACTTCCCCAGGCGGAATCTTGCAGAAGAGGCCTTCCGCAACATGAAAACTGCTTTTACCTACAGTAAACTAACAAAGACTTCTAACCCCAATTCCTAAAACTATATTGCTTAGGATTTGCTGTAGACTGGTAGTTATCAATCGCGAACAACTCACACAATTTCTCTCAAACCAGCTTAATCAACACGCGACGTTAGCACTACGAAATTGCGGTTAGAGATCACTCAACTAACGTTTTACCTCAGTTAGCAGCTGTAAACTGTTGATTCATTGATTAACGATGGATCGATTAGGCTGTCGGTTAACGGTTTTCTTCAGTATTCCGCCGACACATTATTCGTGCCACACGCTCGATGCGTACTAGTGTGATTTTCTGAGGTGTGATGCCATAAGTAACTTAATTAGCTTCAGTAATGGCATTAAACGTGGTTTTTTAAGTTTATTTATCGATGCCGGTTAAAAACTACCAAAGGATTAAATACTTTATTCAATTGGCCCCAATAAAAGGTAACCGACTATACCATCGAGAGCGGAATATATCTAGAAATTTTAATAATTTAATCCCGATTCCAAGTAAACACTTATTCATTTTACTAAATCCAAATCGTAAAACTAAAATTTGTGTTTGTTTTTACTGTTCACGTAGGTAATGTACGATGCTTTTAAGCTCATATTTATCAAAGTTTAAATGTTTCATAGATCTACCTACAATAGCGAACGTAGTAGGTATATAATATGGAATGACATGGGACTGACGTTCTTTTTTTTATTTATTCAAAGAATAATACTCGGGTTAGGTTATATTTATAATTTTTAACGCAAAAAGGGGTATTGAATGACCCATTTCTAAATACATGAATGACTTAATCCAGCACGTTTGTGTTCAAATAAAAGAACAAAGCACACATTATTTTTGGTTAAAACTGGTAATTCCTGCCTGACAACTTTGACACCTGTGCTGAGCTAATAAAGCCTAGGATACGTTAGAAACGACAGCGATAAATCGAACCCAAAACAGTTACATTTGAAACGTATATGAACCGTAAGGTATGGCACGGTGGATTCATTAATTATACTTTTTTATATTTTTCATTGCGAATAGGCAAACATTTGACCGCAGTCTCACCTGATGGTAAGTGATAGCGCGGCCGACGATGGAGCATGCTTGTCTAGAAGATACATATTCACTCTCGACTTGAAGACTGCGAAATTTTAGCTCTCGGAAAACAAAGACGCTGGGACGTCCTATTTGCTAAAAGCAGCTTTCGACAGAAACTTTTACGATCAACGACAACGGTGAATTGCATTCAGTAGTGCGGAGTAGAAGGATATTACATTTACCAGTGACGGTTTTGGTTCCGCCGTCATGTAAAAACGTTCCATAGACGAGAAATCAAATATCTACTCATACTTTCAACTATACAATCTATTCATACACAAGTAGAATTTGTAAGTTATATATTATATGGACTGCAGGATAAAAACTTAAATAGAAAATATGAAATCGCTGCCGCTCGGTGCTGCCGCTCTCCGCTCGTGCCCAATGCCTTAATGTTGTCTGCGTGATTTCTTTTATTATGTAAAGGATCAAAGAACAAGTATTATGACAATAATAAAACTGATAAGTTTCTAATAATAACGTTATTAGAATTCAAAGACAAATTATACGAATGCCATTATACGAAAATAGATAAATTAAGTTTCTGTAATTAGAAATTTTATTCAAAATGTGTTGCCGAAAATTAGACTTACTTTTAAATCACTTTTGAATCACCATTAATGTTTTTTTAAGCTGCATGAGTGTGGGTTATTAAATCAAATACAAGTAGCGTATAATTCCGTGCAACCTAACCACAAACCTGAAAGTTTAAAAAAAAAAGCATCCGTCATTTTTATTTATTTAACTGAGTGATGAGACAAGCAAGTCGTTCAAGTGATGGAAAGCGCTACGCCTGTCTTGACTTGACTCCTGACTACCCGACTACCTGACACTAGACTAATACAGAACGCTAGAGCTCAAGTTGAACCAACCAGAAAACAAAAAACTTTGACTTCAATCCAACAACGGATTTCTACAACAAAGAATAATAAATACCTTTATTTCAAACCATAAATACATTAACTTTACATTAAACCTCGCTAATAAGAAAATCCATTGAAGCATAAACAAGTCTGAAATAACCACAAATCACTAGCGCTGCTTAGAGGCACAATAAATCCGAGTAATAACTCAAACGGGCCAACCCTGAGGCTAGGGTTGACAACCGCCGGAAATGTATGAGCGAGTTTTATGTGACATAATGTGACTCAAAGGCGATGCCAGTGAATACTTAATGCTAATTCTGCTGAGTTAGAATACTGAGTTATGTAATCATATGAAAATGGAAGAACAAAATGCCTAAGTGCCTTTTTTTTTATAATTATTTATTTCGGCTGGACTAAATAATTAATTCGGTAATTATAAATTACACACAAACAGATGTACCTACCACAGAAAGTGAAAAGTTCCTTACCACCATTAAAGCAGCAATTGAAACTAATCTTCAACGACTTTCTCGTCTCGTCACACAGCAAAATAAAAAATAATCTATATTCACTGAATAAAACAAATCGATCGACTTAATGGCTTTAATTAATACCTACATCGAGATAATCATAGATAATCTATATATATATATATATATATATAAATGTTATGTCGGTTTGTGTACGCTTCGAAAACTCAAAAAGTTCTGCACCGATCGAGCTGAAATTTTAGCATGATATATAATCCGCATCAAGGATTGTTTTTATCTATTTTTTTCATCAGTGACATATCAGCGAATGTGCGAATGTGCCACAGCGAAGCGTGGCAGGGTACAGCTAGTAGATAATAAATATAGAGTAGCAAAATATATTCCAAGCGAATCTGCATTCTACTCAAGTGAGTGGACATAAAATATTGCGTTGAAAATTAAATTTGATGACTAGAGGGTCACAATATAAAATTCCCTTAATAAAATAGCTCTATCGAGTTAGGCTACATTTTGATCGTAAATCGAGCCATCATTATTGCATTCCTAGGCGGGGGCTACCGGCAAATTGTGTTGAGCACCGCCCCCGCAGGAATTCCGCCCGGTTTAACCAGGTATTCGTCCGGAATAAGGGAATTTCATTTAATATACGTTTTAGATCATGTCTAATACAGGAAATTGACGAGGTTGGGGTCACTCCGTGTTTGTAGAGCTGTTGGGCTATTACGCAACTTGATTGCGACTAATTTCAAATAGAAGTGATTGATAGCGACCAAAGACTAGGTAATACTTAGTTGTACCGTAGTAGCTTATTTAGGGCCGAATATCTATGATATTGATAGAAATTTGTTGCGATTAATTTACGTAATCCGCCATTTGAAATACGCTATTGCAAGCGGGGGAAAACGATACGATATTCAATTGAACAAAAGAAACTGGGTCAAAATTGAATTGCCGGACAATCATAAAAACCCATTCATAAAAATCGTCAGAGCAAATACTTGTGGTTCACACAAATCTTTGCCCTGTGCGGGAATTGAACCCGCCACCTCACGCTTTGCAGTCGGCTCTTCACCCACTACACCACGGAGGCCGCCAATCGTCCATAGTAAAGCATGTAAAAGGTTTGTTAAAAATATGTTATTACTATAGGTACCAATTACTGTGTAGTTAAGAAAACTGGAAATACCTCACACTACCCACATAATTGGAAAGCATTGATTTAGGCCAGAGAGCCCTGGATTCAAGTTATATTGGATTTCTATGTCAGCGGCGAAATTTCAAAATTTGACAAGGTGTGTTTAAGACAAGTTTGATTTCAATTCAATGCTTAAAGTTGTTAGCAGCGTCAGTACTATACGTACCGAATCATTTAGCGTAGCGTTATATTAATTAGAAATATGGAGTTATTCAGAAATTCATGCGATAGTATGTGTATGTTAGCAATCAGCGCTGAAACGGCCGAACCGATTCTGATAAAATTGAGCATATTTATGCTTTGGGTCTTGAAATAGCAAATAAAATACTTTTCATCATAATCATCATCGTTCGCAGCTTCTATGGACAACGGAAACAAACCATGGGGCGTAACTTATTTCAACAAGGTTTTAGTATACGTAAAGGTTAAAAACTCCACATCGGCCCACACTCGTGCACTGCTGGACGTAGGCCTCTCCCAAAAAACGCCACTTTGGATCTTCGCACATGATCTTCGGCTTTCCTCATCCAGCCTCCGCCAGCCATTTTCCGCAAGTCGTCACTCCACCTGCCGGCGGGCGTCCTACACCACGTACGTTTGCCTAAACGCGGTCTCCACGGTAAAGGTTCAAAACTATTTCCTTTTTATATTAGGAGTAACTTTACTACATAGAAATTCGACGTCGTACAAAGGTTGAAGATGTGGGGAAGCGGATAGCAAAGCTTAAGTGGAGATGGGCAGGACACCTGGCCAGAAGGGAGGACGGCCGATGGACAAAAGCAGTGACGGAATGGTGGCCGAGAGAAGGGTGCAGACCGGTAGGCAGACCACCAGCCCGCTGGTCGACCTTGTCAAGTTAGTCGGAAGGCAGTGGATACGTCTCGCACAGGACCGGAATAAGTGGCGTGAAGGAGAGGAGGCCTATACCCAACAGTGGGTTGATACGGGCTGAGATGATGAACTTTACTAATTCACTACACTAGAAAGAATGCAGCTGTATTTACAGTTTGAACTCCACGCCTATAAATTCTAGAATTTCTAAATAATTCTGGCTGACCAGTGAAAATTCAGCTATCATAAAGCTTCAAATTTTTATCTCTTGACCATAAAACATTCAAAATATAGCCAACACGGGACTATACATCACGAGTGAATATGGTAGAACTAAACCAGGAGCGTTTATTCGTAGCGTTGGACATGTGGAGCGATGACCTAATAAATTGTTGACTGTGGAGCGACTGGTAAAGTGAGCTGAGTGGCTGAAGAGCCAAGTTATGTTAGTGACAATGTTTTTCGGCAGTACTTATCTACTTCAGATTCGTTTGGTATCCGTGTCGCTGTCATCTCAAATTGTCAATCTATATCTATGCTAGCTGTGTCTCGCAGTTTCACCCGCATTGAGTCCTATCCCACAGGAACCGTAGCTTATTTTTCGGGATAAAAAGTATTCTACATGTTAATCCAGGGAATAAACTATCTGTTTGTCAAATTTCATTCTAATCCGTTCAGTAGTTTTTGCGTGAAAGAGTATTATGAAACCAAGATATTTGTTTAGATGCTATGTACTTATGGTAAGTATTGGAGGTACATACTATTTCCAAACATTCTAGACTTACCTAGAATTATTATTTAAGAGATCCATGATTTTCTTCTACATCATTCCACTTTAATGTGAGGAGCAGAACTTACCTGTAAATAAATAAAAACATAATTTATAAAATATAGCGTTCAGCTCATTAGATTATCAATTAATAATAATAATTGCTTTAAGCGATAAGGCCGCCCATTGTACAACCTGCTTATTAAATGTTTATTGTACTGTGACTACTAAGCTTATGGTGTTCAATAAAGTATTATTGTATTGTATTGTATTGTATTGTTATAACAATAATAACTTGTCACGATCACATACATAAATCCTGACCCCTCATTAGGATACCAAGTATCTAAGGAATCGGGAACTACGAAGAGAGATAGTAGGAGCTAAGAGACCATCACTAAAGTCCAAGTTTCGTGACATCTAAGTGAGTCTAATTTCAAAATCTAAGTGTTAAAATGCCAAAGTAAACTAATTTAGGAACGGCTGTTTTAATTTAATAATGTCTAGGTGTAAAATTGGAAAATATGTGACGTCACACTAGGGACACAGACTTGATCACACTCGTCACAAATGTGATCGAACTATCTCCATACCAGATTTTATCAAAATCTGTCCAGCCGTTTAGCCAAGAAAAGGGAACAAACAGACCGCTAGAGAGACAGACTCAGACATAGTTTTCTTTTACGTGCTGCCTTTGCACGATTAGTGCATATAACCTTTTTTTTTTAAGATCTCCGATGGGCAAATCGCTAAACTGTAATGCCGACCCAAAGGTATGAGAATAAACAATAGTTTTACACATGGTGCTGCTCGCCAGGTCTGTTAGCTTGAACTTGGCTACACACGCTACCGCTTGTCTAGATAAGTAAATATATAAAAACCCGCCTCGAGTTTAGACATACAGAGTTGATTTTGCTTTTCTAATATTATTAAGGTAACCACAAAGTACTTATCAAATTGTTAATCAAATATGAATCCAGACTTTACCGAAGCCAGACTGAGTAGATGTTCAAACTCAGATTTCACCGCCGCGACCCCTACAATACGGTTAATTAGTCGCACCCTCCATTAGAAAGAGACAGCCAATGTCAAGGGTACTTGGGGTGCCGATAAATGTATTAGGTACAAACCAGTTTTTACACTTTTAATTGATGTCGACACCGATGATAACTTTTTTTTAATGATTCACACATAAACACACGCACACACAAACATACATACACACGCATGCATAGGTACATTGACTCTATCGATATTTGATCTCCATGGGGCTTGAGTTCTTCGCGTGAAATTGAGCGCACGCCATGTTTATATCGTAAATAAGTTTTTGGTAACCATATATTTACTATCCAGATAAGCTTTTATAAGAAAAGTATTCGGTACTGCAAGCAAATCAAAATGAATCCAAACACCATCAATATACTGTTAGTCGAGTTCCATGAGTTCCATGTCTTCCTTCCGTCGCTATCATCGGATCAGCTCAAATTTCTGAATAGACTGTATCAAATAAATTAATTCACAATTTGCAAAAGTTATTTGATTTTCGAATGTGGCACGTAATGGCGACTTTCATTACTTCAACGTGAGTACTTTAGCAAATGAGAGTTTCTAATTCCCTTCAACAGACAATAAATAAATTAGCCCAACAGCTGCACACCCTCGTGTCAGAGAGGGACGGACTACCAATGACAGGGGATAAAACGGGGCGGATAATTAAAAACTGCTTCCCATTGATCGATGGAAGAAGGACGGCGCCCTTCATATTAAAAGGACAATCTATAAATGGATTATGAAGAAAAAACTTTTTCAATCATTAGAAAATTGGAAACAGAAAAAAAAATTTCAAAATAAATTAAATCTTAGAATGAATAATCATTATCATCATCAACACATATCGTCCCACTGCTGGGCACGGGTCTCCCCTCACTTTCGTGAGGAGGGTTAGGCCATAATCCACCACGGGGGCCCAGTCCGGATTGGTGGATAACATACCTACCTCCGAAATAATCCTCGGGTAGGTATATGGGTTTCCTCACGATGTTTTCCTTCACCGAAAAGCGAGCGATAATTACGTACATATGTTTTACAGAAACACATTGGTACGTGTCCGCACTGGGATTTGAACTCACGACCTTCTGATTGGAAGGCGGACGTTCTCCCACTAGGCTACCACCGCATCCGACCGCGCTTTGACGAATCGTGAGGAGGATTAGGCCATAATAAACCCCGGGGGCCCAGTCCGGATTGGTGGATAACATATCTACCTACGAAATAATTCTCGGGTAGGTATGTGGATTTTCTCACGATGATTTCCTAATGTGGATTTTCTCACGAAGCAAACAAAAAATGCTACAAAACAATCAGCTACAAAAGATAGTGTCCACTTTCAAATTACGCCAAATTTTACCATTTTACAACCGTAGTTTCCTAACTACCCTAAGTACCCATTAACAGTCCTCTGTTAATAGGTACTCTACGTTTCAGTAATTGATACGTGTTTACGACTAAGTTATAAACAGAGAAATAAACCAAGACCTTTATTCTCCATGAATAAACAAGTCTAATTATTCAAATTATTTATTTGTCTCACCAATTTCAAATATTATAAGTGTTCTCTAATACAGAGCAATCCAGGATTCAAATTACCTCGACAAGTTCTTAAGTCTAAAAACAAAAGCACTATGCAGCATTTCTAATCATGCAAACAATTGAATAAACGTCTCGATTTGAATCGAATACAAACCTGCAACCACTCGATATTTGAGTACGGCGCTTGAAGCACCGAATATCCACGTTTCGATACTCCAATTTAATCGATATTCTAATTCACTTTGACATGCTGCGGGTCGATTGTGCTACAGTCGAGCTGCGAGCTTCACGTAATTGTTAAGCTTTTCAGCGTATTGGTATTGTTAAGTTACAGCTTGCATTATCCTGCTTTTGTTCACGTGAATATTTTTCCGAATTTCAAGATTAAAGTACTTAAATCATTCTAATATCTTAATAATAAGCGCCCCGTAGTTTCGTATTTTTTACGGATTGAAAATTATCCCCAGGTTCTTTTCCAGGACCTAAAGTATACTAAATTTCATCAAAATCCGTTGGGCCGTGTTAGCTTGAAGGGAGCACAAACACACAAAGGCACATATTTTAGTAAAGTAATTTCATTAGTGGTATGGTAGCTTAGAATTCGGTGAATATTTTCTATTTATGTTAAATTAATATTGTGGTTGTTTTTTGGTGAAGGTACAATAAAGTATTTCCTATTCAATTCTATTCTATTGTTCTCCTCAAGGTGGTCTTGAAATAGTTATGAAAATAGGGCTCACAAATACAAATGAATCGTTTTCGAAACTTTCTCGCTTGTTAGATTTTATTTCAATGCTTTACAACGCAATAACATTTGTGAAGCTTTCGGGATAAACACAAAACTTTAATGAGTCTTCTAAAATTATGTGAAGTAATAAACATGGTACTTAAAAAACTTTTCAAGATCATAAACAGCCTGTTTCATTCCAACGCATTCCCACTGTTAGGACAGGCACCCACTTAGGGTGAAAGCATGGGCATAACTTGCCCTCTCGGTCCACTAAAATCCACTAGATGGATCTTTTTGCACCTATAGATCCACTTTAGTGCTCTATCTATGATTTTCACGCTAATTCACTGCAGGTCGACAAATGTCACATTTGCTTCAATTTGGAATTGGAAATGTCAGTCATATCGCATTTTTTTCTTTCACTATTCTAATTATAGTAATGACATCGACACCCGCACGTCACATCACATATGAAATAAGTCATTGGTGCAAGGACCGGATGACATGGGATTGTGTAGCAGACAACATGTTACCGGCCACCACTGCTTATTAAACAACTTGCGTATAACCCTTTTCCAGGGGGCCACCATGCCCCACCCTAACGACGTCCATATTGCCCCTCCTTATTTGAATAAACGATGACTCGACTCTTGCGACCTGAGGTGAATTAATCAGGACTTAATTCCGCTTCCCATCTCCAACTCCACTATTAATATGTGTTACGGGGAGATATTATGGCCTACGAACTTACTTGGGAAATCCGTCGATGGCCTCTCGGGTGTGTAATCAGCGCTGTCTTCGGGTTAGATGGGGGATGATGGTGCACAGAGATATATCCATAGGACGCCGATGGGGCGGTTTCTTCTGATCCCGTATCACCTTCCTCCGGGATAGAGGTGTGATCAGGCAATCCACACTACACTTAATCCTGGAGCTCGTCTCCGAGGATGGGAATGGCGTCCACGAAATGGAGCTACCGGTGAAAGCTCAAAACACCGCGACGCGACAAGTGCTCGCACGCGCATTTGAAGGACGACTGACTTCCGGTTGGCCATACCCAAAGTCGTGGGCCATAATAATCTCGTACCAACACAAAATATTAAGCGGAATAGTCTTTGTGTAGTTACGTTCGAAAACACTCAAAATAAAAAGAAAAGAAATCTGTTTCAGTACGAAACATGCCGCTCACCTTAAAAGACTGTAAGTTCTTTTAACACGAAAACTCAATGAACAGAAAGTCATTCAATCTATAAACTTAAACTTGATCTAAGGTTGTTGTAAACAACTAGTATAGGTAATTAAAACTTAGGAACTAATTTTACGAATTCGTAAACAATAATCATTCTAAAGGAAGTTTACAAATTTTTACGATCGCTCGTTTGAATAGACTCTTGCCCGTTTGCAAAGTCACAACCCGGATGGAGTGTATGAACACGAGCAAGTTTCCATTGGAGTGGTGGAAGATTATCGTCGCATACCACAACAATGTCGCCTACACAGATAGGAGCACCGCGGTCCTTATACCATTTGCCCTGTTTCAAGGTTTGATAATTCAAAGCACATTGAACAGAGTCATTTTTTAAAAACTCGTACGAATCTCTCAAATAGTTATGACAACCCTGGAAGTTCTTTCCGCAATCAGAGTAAATGTCGCTGCACAAACCTCTGCGCGATGTAAATCGGCGCAGGGCTGCTAAGAACGCCTCAGTAGATAGCTCCCATACGAGCTCCAAGTGTATAGCCTTCACATTCATACACATGAACACGGCGACATAACATTTGATGATTTTAGCATTACGAACCCTATTAGCTCGCATGTAAAACGGGCCCGCGTAATCAACAGCTGTTTTCATGAATGGGCGCTCGGGTCGCAGCCGGACCGCTGGGAGCGGCGCCATCGCAGTCTGTAGACGTACCGGACGCACACGGAAGCAGCGCACACAACGAAAGATTTGTTTACGTATTATATCTCGGCTAGATAAAATCCAATATTTTTGTAAAAGTAAATATTGAACGGCTTGAGTGCCCGCATGAAGATGCGTAATATGGGCATCGTCAATTATTACAATCGTAAGAGGGTGTTTTTTGGGTAAAATTAATTGATGTTTTGACTCGTACGACAAAAGGGATTTATGTAGACGTCCGGAGACTCGCAAAAAACTCGAATCATCGATAAACGGATTAAGACGTCTCAATTGGTTTGAGGGCGGTATACCCTGTGAAATGTTTTCAAAATCTTTATGAAACACTTGGTGTTGCACTAAATAAATGAAACGATTAAACGTGAGTTTATACTCGTGGACTGTGATGTAACTAAGAT
The DNA here is from genome assembly GCA_912999815.1 of Campaea margaritaria. Lineage (NCBI taxonomy): Eukaryota > Metazoa > Arthropoda > Insecta > Lepidoptera > Geometridae > Campaea > Campaea margaritaria. The sequence goes on along the minus strand of OU538789.1, from coordinate 11,761,529 downwards.
AGGAACTCTTTTCCTTGTTGACGCGCGATTTAAGAATATAGTAAAAGCGAAAAATATAAGAAGTATTTCTCAATAGTTTACTCAAGGTGGAAAACTGGTTTATGACCTCAACATCGTCGATCAGCGTAGCTGATGCAGACGCGACCGGTGGATTACGTTTCTCCTCACCAGTGCTAGGGATACTTTTAAATACTGGCCACGCAGTAGGATCCTCACGGAGCCATGCTGGGCCGTGAAACCACATGTCGTTCTGTAAGAATGTGGAGGGTAAAAGTCCCCTTGAGTCCCTTATTTTGGTTTGATGGTCATGTTCCATGGGAGCAAAGGGCACCTCTTCCCGCCGCTCACCATGAACCTCTGGCGCCTGAACCGCGGCGAGTATCGCCGGCGAGTTACTGTGCCATTTACGTAGTTCAAACCCAGCTGATTTGCAAATACCTAACAATTCCTGTTGTAGTACCAGAGCGTGTGATTCATCGCTCGCGCCCGCGACCACATCGTCGACGAACACTTGGTCGGTTAAAACCTTTGCCGCTAGGGGAAAATTAGATGCTTCGTCACAAGCCAATTGCTTAATGGTACGAAGAGCTAAGTAAGGGGAAGTGCTCACACCAAATGTTACCGTCCGCAGACGATAATCACAGAGGGGTTCATCGGGCGACGTACGCCACAGAATGCGTTGCAAGTCCCTATCAGATTCTTGTACTAGTATATTTCTATACATTTGTTTAAGATAGTCCTGCAAGCACGCGTGAGACTCAATTTTAAGACTCGGGTTCCGTTGTAAACGTTGCTCTAATTTATGGAACCGAGCGAGGACAATATCTCGTGATTCACCTAGGGGCGTAGCATCAGGTTTACGTGGTAAAGCTACTGTGTATCGTCCCGTGACGTCACGATAGTGTGAGCGTTCAAATATGGATTCACATAGACGTTCCTCGGGGGTGAGTGCCTTCACCTCAGGCACTGACTCCAGTTCCCAAAATCGTTTCAAGTCGCCGTCATCGGATAATGAGCTAAAACAAGCTTGAACTGAGGATGGAGTCGGAGAGTTGAACGCTATTTTTCCCAACAACAAATAACCGAAAACGCTGTTCATAGCGATCGGCGAACCGGGCGAACCCGTTATTACGTTTCCTAAAATTATGTGAGATAGTACATCTGCACCTAACAACATCTCCACCGGCTGTGGAGTGTGAAACAAAGGATCGGCTAAATTTAAATTTTGAATGTGTGCCCACCCCATATGAGGCAGTGGTACACTAGGCATTTTAGGAATAAGTTTCGGCAATACTAAAACTTCAATCGGTATAGAAGGTTGAAGTTCATTTCTCGGGGTTATGCAACACGAAATCTTTCCCTTTGGTCGTACCGGTTTGGTGTCACCTATCCCGTAAACAGGTACATTCGCATAACAACGCTTTATACCTAGCCGCTGTGCGCACGATTCCGTCATGAACGAAGCCTGGCTTCCCGTATCGATAAGACACCGGACAGTCGAACGCTTTTCATTACCTACACATACATCGATGAGTGCGGTCGAAAGCAACACAGTATTTGTTGTGCCAAAAGGAGCATTGAACGACGCGCAATTAATTTGTGTCGCTTGACTCGCGGACATAGCGTGCTGAGTACAGGTGCTCGGAATGTTCTCTTCCCGTTCCTCCGTGAGCGGTAAAGAAACACTTCTCTCACTCGCACGGCTAGTATCACCTTCAGAAGTAAAGTGAATCAATGTATGATGACGTTTTTCACACGAACGACAAACAAAACTCGACTTGCATTGAGAAACGTTATGACCTTTGCCTAAACAATTGAAGCAAACATCTTTATTTTTGATAAACGCATACCTATTGCTTGGTGACAAATTCAAAAACTTATTACATTTTGTTAATGGATGTTGAGCATCGCAACATACACAATTCTGGTTCTTGCGCGTATTGACAGAAGGTTGAGAATCGCTCGCACCCTGAGTCGAAGTGCGGCTGGCCACGCCGGCAGCCAACGCTCGACGGAACGTTGGAGCGACGTACTCTTTCCTCTGACTACCTACATTTTGAATATTTCTACTGCCAGATTCAACTATTTCGCTGGCGGTTAATTCTCGTTCTAAAAACTCGATTAACAAGTCGACGTTGGGTACATCGGATGGTTTATGCAATGTTAACTCGAATCGCATCCGAATGGAAGTAGGTATTTTACGTAGTAAAATATTCAACAACAAAAAACTCCACTGATTTGTAGGAAAATGCATTACTTGTAACGCTTTTATATTCTCATGGTAAATATTCAACAAATTACGCACACTTTGATTTGATTTCTCGGCACAGGATTGAATATCCAGAATACGATCAATATGTTGAGAAGCTATGACTCGTTTGTTCTCATATCTTGAAATTAAAATATCTAACGCGACGGTATAATTTTCGTCCGTGATAGGTATCGATTTTATTAAGTTATAGGGCTCGTTTTTCAAGGTAAGAAGGAGATACCTAAACTTCTCGTTATCTGTGTAGGCGTCATTATTATCAACCATGGAGCGAAATAGGTCATAAAATGGTGGCCAATCGGTCAATTCTCCCCCGAATGACGGCAACGGAAGATTCGGTAACCTACTACTACAACCCCCGTGAGTCGGTTGTATTGTATTGTTAAAGGAAACTCGACTCATGCGCCTACACTCCTCATCGTTTTTCTTCAGAACTTCGACATGGCTGACAATTGCGTAATAAATATCATTGAATTGACTTCGAATACGTAACTGTTCCTCTCGGTCAAATGTCGACAATTTCATTTGTGACTTCTCAATTTTAGTTTGCAATTTAAGGAATTTTCTCTGAATAGAAAGAATATCTTTTGCTCGCGCTTTAAATTGCTGTTCATTGAGTTCGTAAAACTCTAAAGTACGTTTGACTTCGTCAAGTATAACTTCTCTTTCGAAAATATCTTGTTCCGCCATTTTTAATGGACACGTAATGTCGCACACAAAAAATCAAAAATCGGCAAAATCAAGATGAAAACTGGGAAATATTGTCGGGACGCGTAACGCCGCTACGACAAACACTAAAATATACTCGGATGGTTTCCAAAAATGGGAAAATATGCACTAATAACGGGATTTGGACAACGTGACTACAGCAAAGAAAATCCGCAGATCCGGCTCGAAGGACCAAAAATGTTACGGGGAGATATTATGGCCTACGAACTTACTTGGGAAATCCGTCGATGGCCTCTCGGGTGTGTAATCAGCGCTGTCTTCGGGTTAGATGGGGGATGATGGTGCACAGAGATATATCCATAGGACGCCGATGGGGCGGTTTCTTCTGATCCCGTATCACCTTCCTCCGGGATAGAGGTGTGATCAGGCAATCCACACTACACTTAATCCTGGAGCTCGTCTCCGAGGATGGGAATGGCGTCCACGAAATGGAGCTACCGGTGAAAGCTCAAAACACCGCGACGCGACAAGTGCTCGCACGCGCATTTGAAGGACGACTGACTTCCGGTTGGCCATACCCAAAGTCGTGGGCCATAATAATCTCGTACCAACACAAAATATTAAGCGGAATAGTCTTTGTGTAGTTACGTTCGAAAACACTCAAAATAAAAAGAAAAGAAATCTGTTTCAGTACGAAACAATATGGAAATACAGAAACAAAAATTCACTTGAATTGTAAATTATTTTTAAAACTGTGTCCGCCTGAATTCCCAGTGGCCGAATTTGTGAGGCAAACCAGGTGAATATTGTATGAAGATTCTTGACCTAGGCAGGTGAAGTTGCACAAACGTGATAACGAACCTCCTTTTGTCTGTGCTTCTTTTATAATTTAAAGGTACAGATAAATGTGTCTTGGAATTGCAAAATTTAATTCCGCCATCTTTCCATTGCCATACTAAAGTAACTTCATATGCATGCAGAATTTCAATTCAGGTGAACAATGGAAGCTGGATGAAACGCTACTTTACTAAACATTAAATGTAACTAATCAAACATCCATGCTAAATTGCTACACACTGGTTTCAAATCTGGGTTCATCAAATTAAACTAAAACCAAAAATATAAAGCCTGATTTACACATTTATAAGCTAAGTGGCGAGTTAAGTCCTTTATCATCGTTTGAACAGAAATGTGCCTGTTGTAAGTAAGTTGACGATTAATTTATATATGTCCAAACGACATTAAGGACTTTGCTCACCAGTTCTCCAGGTTAACTCGCCACTTAACTAATGAATTTATAAATCAATGGTGACTTTCAAACATAGGGACAGCAATATTTGGCCTTTCTCTCCACAGCTCGACTTATAACTCACCTAGTGAACACCACTGAGCACGATCTTCGGCTCTCCTCATCCAGTCTTTGCCAGCCGTTTTCCGCAAGTCGTCACCAAATTAGTCTTACATTACGTTTGCCTAAACGCGGTCTCCAATCTAGAACTCGTCTACCCGATCGCAGCTATAATTATTCTGCATTCAGAATAGTGAATAATCAGTGAACAAAACCAGTGATAGCCTAGTGGGAGATCGTCCGCCTTCCAAGGAGAGGATCGTGAGTTGCGGGCATGTACGAACGTGTTTCTTGTAAAACATATTTACGTTATTATACGTACGCTTTTCGGTAAAGGAAAACATCGTGAGGAAAACCACATACCAATCAGAGAATTATATCGGAGGTAGGTATGTATCTAAAATTCCGACTCACGAAAGTGAGGGGAGATCCGTGTTGACCAGTGGGCCGATATGGGTTCATGATGATGATGATGATTCAGAATAGACACAAGTAACATATAAACTCAGTAAGTTAATATAAAGCTTTTAAGAAGAACTAACTAGATGCAAAAGCTGATCGTCCATACGAGCTTTTTCCGAGTATCAGTACTGACCTAGCGTTAATTATGATTCGCTGAAACGCTATGCATTTCCTTTGCGGGTTCTCTGTCCGCGGACTGTTTAGCCAGCAAGCCTGTTTGAAATATCACCATGATAGAGACGGTTTTGTTTGTTTACAACTAAGTTTTAATTGCACTTCACAATTGCTTTTAAATAAGCATCATTTTGACTGTAGGCAGTAATAGGTATGTAGGTACCTACAGTTTTTTTTTTAATCTATACTGTAAGCTAACCCTCCTCACGAAAGTGAGGAGAGACCTTTGCCCAGCAGTGGGACGTTATGGGTTGATGATGATGATTATGATACTGTTAGCTAATCAAAATGAGCTCCAACAATCTACCAATGCTGGTTACTGAGGATTTCTATTGTCTATCTTCCGCCTAAATCATCAGATCATCATGACTTTGTATTGTCGTCGTAACTTGATAGGCGTAGATAATGTCGATTCAGTTGAACATCGGAAATTAGGTTCAAATGAACTTGCAAAATTTTATCTAAACATTCATTAATTTTTTAAGCAATTATATCCTCGTTTAGTCAATGCCACTGGTGACAAGAGGGCTGGCTCATTTCTCGCACAGAGAATAGCTATTGCTATTCACATTGGAAATGCAGCCAGTGTTCTTGGCATCACGTCTCATGGACGCCCTCTTTTGTTAGATTTTTAAGTTCTAGTTTTAGTTAGTTTTCTATTTAATTATTGTTATTTAAGGCGTTTCAAATATAAATAAACACAATATTTCAAAAATTCTAATTCTCAACATCCATCCAACGCCGGGAGTAAAATAAAAGTTTGCAATAACGCATAATTTTAACTAACATAGTGAATTAAATTAAAACTTGCAATTAAAGCATCGGCATCATCATCATAATCAACCTATAATCGCCCGCTGGTTGCTTGCTTGCTTGAGGTCTCTCTTAGTAAACGCCACTGAACCCTATCTTAGACTCTCTTCATAAGTCTTTACCAGCTGCTGTTTTTGCAAATTGTCACTGCATTAACAAGGAAGGTTGCCGGCGACAGATTTAAAAAATATATAAAGAATAAAAAAACTCTTTATTGTACACCAGAAACAAAAATAAACACAGTACAGAAGTAAATATGTAGAATATATCGACGCTAGAAAGCGTAAACGCTGTAACCCTAAGACCGACCCGAAAATTCTTTTTTTACATCTTTGGAAACAAACCCACATGTCAACGTCCCCTAGGAACTTTAGGATATAACCAAGGTAGCAGTATTGTAGCTTTGTATGTAACACACCAAATATCCAAAATTTACGTTTTTAGGTCGAGTAGATATTGAGTTATGATTTTTTTTCAACAAAAAAAAGTTTGGTGTACAATTTTGCGTTTCAAGGTTACAGCGTTTACGCTTTCTAGCGTCGATATATAGATCTCAAAACGAAGCTTGTGAAATCCAATAACTTTACTTCTAAAGTTCCCGATACGTTTCAGTAACCTTGACATTAGTGGAAATAGTAGACAAGGCCGCACCTAAATGTCACCACGAAAAATCGATACCTATCCATCACTAGGAAGGTATACGCAGACTACATAAACACTTTCCCCTCCCATGTGGTTTTTAATCTCTCTACTATGTTTATGTGTGCGTGTGAACACCGAGCGCGGTGCCTGTATTGTATTTCGACTACTAAGCATATAATATAGTGCAGCTTTATATGCATGGTTTACAATTACAATGGGATCACAATCTTTTATTTCTATTCTAGTATTCGTCAAAGCGCGGTCGGATGCGGTGGTAGCCTAGTGGGAGAACGTCCGCCTTCCAATCAGAAGGTCGTGAGTTCAAATCCCAGTGCGGGCACGTACCAATGTGTTTCTGTAAAACATATGTACGTAATTATCACTCGCTTTTCGGTGAAGGAAAACATCGTGAGGAAACCCATATACCTACCCGAGGATTATTTCGGAGGTAGGTATGTTATCCACCAGTCCGGACTGGGCCCCCGTGGTGGATTATGGCCTAACCCTCCTCACGAAAGTGAGGAGAGACCCGTGCCCAGCAGTGGGACGTTATGGGTTGATGATGATGATGATGATTCGTCAAAGATCGATTTCACCTTTTCACATCCCTACCAAACGATATCTTTGAAAGAAATGTGTTTATGATCTATTGTTTCGTACTGAAACAGATTTCTTTTCTTTTTATTTTGAGTGTTTTCGAACGTAACTACACAAAGACTATTCCGCTTAATATTTTGTGTTGGTACGAGATTATTATGGCCCACGACTTTGGGGTGGCCAACCGGAAGTCAGTCGTCCTTCAAATGCGCGTGCGAGCACTTGTCGCGTCGCGGTGTTTTGAGCTTTCACCGGTAGCTCCATTTCGTGGACGCCATTCCCATCCTCGGAGACGAGCTCCAGGATTAAGTGTAGTGTGGATTGCCTGATCACACCTCTATCCCGGAGGAAGGTGATACGGGATCAGAAGAAACCGCCCCATCGGCGTCCTATGGATATATCTCTGTGCACCATCATTCCCCATCTAACCCGAGGACAGCGCTGATTACACACCCGAGAGGCCATCGACGGATTTCCCAAGTAAGTTCGTAGGCCATAATATCTCCCCGTAACATTTTTGATCCGTTCGAGCCGGATCTGCGGATTTTCTTTGCTGTAGTCACGTTGTCCAAATCCCGTTATTAGTGCATATTTTCCCATTTTTGGAAACCATCCGAGTATATTTTAGTGTTTGTCGTAGCGGCGTTACGCGTCCCGACAATATTTCCCAGTTTTTCATCTTGATTTTGCCGATTTTTGATTTTTTGTGTGCGACATTACGTGTCCATTAAAAATGGCGGAACAAGATATTTTCGAAAGAGAAGTTATACTTGACGACGTCAAACGTACTTTAGAGTTTTACGAACTCAATGAACAGCAATTTAAAGCGCGAGCAAAAGATATTCTTTCTATTCAGAGAAAATTCCTTAAATTGCAAACTAAAATTGAGAAGTCACAAATGAAATTGTCAACATTTGACCGAGAGGAACAGTTACGTATTCGAACTCAATTCAATGATATTTATTACGCAATTGTCAGCCATGTCGAAGTTCTGAAGAAAAACGATGAGGAGTGTAGGCGCATGAGTCGAGTTTCCTTTAACAATACAATACAACCGACTCACGGGGGTTGCTGTAGTAGGTTACCGAATCTTCCGTTGCCGTCATTCGGGGGAGAATTGACCGATTGGCCACCATTTTATGACCTGTTTCGCTCCATGGTTGATAATAATGACGCCTACACAGATAACGAGAAGTTTAGGTATCTCCTTCTTACCTTGAAAAACGAGCCCTATAACTTAATAAAATCGATACCTATCACGGACGAAAATTATACCGTCGCGTTAGATATTTTAATTTCAAGATATGAGAACAAACGAGTCATAGCTTCTCAACATATTGATCGTATTCTGGATATTCAATCCTGTGCCGAGAAATCAAATCAAAGTGTGCGTAATTTGCTGAATATTTACCATGAGAATATAAAAGCGTTACAAGTAATGCATTTTCCTACAAATCAGTGGAGTTTTTTGTTGTTGAATATTTTACTACGTAAAATACCTACTTCCATTCGTATGCGATTCGAGTTAACATTGCATAAACCATCCGATGTACCCAACGTCGACTTGTTAATCGAGTTTTTAGAACGAGAATTAACCGCCAGCGAAATAGTTGAATCTGGCAGTAGAAATATTCAAAATGTAGGTAGTCAGAGGAAAGAGTACGTCGCTCCAACGTTCCGTCGAGCGTTGGCTGCCGGCGTGGCCAGCCGCACTTCGACTCAGGGTGCGAGCGGTTCTCAGCCTTCTGTCAATAATCGCAAGAATCAGAATTGTGTATGTTGCGATGCTCAACATCCATTAAGAAAATGTAATAAGTTTTTGAATTTGTCACCAAGCAATAGGTATGCGTTTATCAAAAATAAAGATGTTTGTTTCAATTGTTTACGCAAAGGTCATAACGTTTCTCAATGCAAGTCGAGTTTTGTTTGTCGTTCGTGTAAAAAACGTCATCATACATTGATTCACTTTACTTCTGAAGGTGATACTAGCCGTGCGAGTGAGAGAAGTGTTTCTTTACCGCTCACGGAGGAACGGGAAGATAACATTCCGAGCACCTGTACTCAGCACGCTATGTCCGCGAGTCAAGCGACACAAATTAATTGCGCGTCGTCCAATGCTCCTTTTGGCACGACAAATACTGTGTTGCTTTCGACCGCACTCGTCGATGTATGTCTAGGTAATGAAAAGCGTTCGACTGTCCGGTGTCTTATCGATACGGGAAGCCAGGCTTCGTTCATGACGGAATCGTGCGCACAGCGGCTAGGTATAAAGCGTTGTTATGCGAATGTACCTGTTTACGGGATAGGTGACACCAAACCGGTACGACCAAAAGGAAAGATTTCGTGTTGCATAACCCCGAGAAATGAACTTCAACCTTCTATACCTATTGAAGCTTTAGTATTGCCGAAACTTATTCCTAAAATGCCTAGTGTACCACTGCCTCATATGGGGTGGGCACACATTCAAAATTTAAATTTAGCCGATCCTTTGTTTCACACTCCACAGCCGGTGGAGATGTTGTTAGGTGCAGATGTACTATCTCACATAATTTTAGGAAACGTAATAACGGGTTCGCCCGGTTCGCCGATCGCTATGAACAGCGTTTTCGGTTATTTGTTGTTGGGAAAAATAGCGTTCAACTCTCCGACTCCATCCTCAGTTCAAGCTTGTTTTAGCTCATTATCCGATGACGGCGACTTGAAACGATTCTGGGAACTGGAGTCAGTGCCTGAGGTGAAGGCACTCATCCCCGAGGAACGTCTATGTGAATCCATATTTGAACGCTCACCCTATCGTGACGTCACGGGACGATACACAGTAGCTTTACCACGTAAACCTGATGCTACGCCCCTAGGTGAATCACGAGATATTGTCCTCGCTCGGTTCCATAAATTAGAGCAACGTTTACAACGGAACCCGAGTCTTAAAATTGAGTCTCACGCGTGCTTGCAGGACTATATTAAACAAATGTATAGAAATATACTAGTACAAGAATCTGATAGGGACTTGCAACGCATTCTGTGGCGTACGTCGCCCGATGAACCCCTCCGTGATTATCGTCTGCGGACGGTAACGTTTGGTGTGAGCACTTCCCCTTCCTTAGCTCTTCGTACCATTAAGCAATTGGCTTGTGACGAAGCATCTAATTTTCCCCTAGCGGCAAAGGTTTTAACCGACCAAGTGTTCGTCGACGATGTGGTCGCGGGCGCGAGCGATGAATCACACGCTCTGGTACTACAACAGGAATTGTTAGGTATTTGCAAATCAGCTGGGTTTGAACTACGTAAATGGCACAGTAACTCGCCGGCGATACTCGCCGCGGTTCAGGCGCCAGAGGTTCATGGTGAGCGGCGGGAAGAGGTGCCCTTTGCTCCCATGGAACATGACCATCAAACCAAAATAAGGGACTCAAGGGGACTTTTACCCTCCACATTCTTACAGAACAACATGTGGTTTCACGGCCCAGCATGGCTCCGTGAGGATCCTACTGCGTGGCCAGTATTTAAAAGTATCCCTAGCACTGGTGAGGAGAAACGTAATCCACCGGTCGCGTCTGCATCAGCTACGCTGATCGACGATGTTGAGGTCATAAACCAGTTTTCCACCTTGAGTAAACTATTGAGAAATACTTCTTATATTTTTCGCTTTTACTATATTCTTAAATCGCGCGTCAACAAGGAAAAGAGTTCCTATCTTAGTTACATCACAGTCCACGAGTATAAACTCACGTTTAATCGTTTCATTTATTTAGTGCAACACCAAGTGTTTCATAAAGATTTTGAAAACATTTCACAGGGTATACCGCCCTCAAACCAATTGAGACGTCTTAATCCGTTTATCGATGATTCGAGTTTTTTGCGAGTCTCCGGACGTCTACATAAATCCCTTTTGTCGTACGAGTCAAAACATCAATTAATTTTACCCAAAAAACACCCTCTTACGATTGTAATAATTGACGATGCCCATATTACGCATCTTCATGCGGGCACTCAAGCCGTTCAATATTTACCTTTACAAAAATATGCGATTTTATCTAGCCGAGATATAATACGTAAACAAATCTTTCGTTGTGTGCGCCGCTTCCGTGTGCGTCCGGTACGTCTACAGCCTGCGATGGCGCCGCTCCCAGCGGTCCGGCTGCGACCCGAGCGCCCATTCATGAAAACAGCTGTTGATTACGCGGGCCCGTTTTACATGCGAGCTAATAGGGTTCGTAATGCTAAAATCATCAAATGTTATGTCGCCGTGTTCGTGTGTATGAGTGTGAAGGCTATACACTTGGAGCTCGTATCGGAGCTATCTACTGAGGCGTTCTTAGCAGCCCTGCGCCGATTTACATCGCGCAGAGGTTTGTGCAGCGACATTTACTCTGATTGCGGAAAGAACTTCCAGGGTTGTCATAACTATTTGAGAGATACGTACGAGTTTTTAAAAAATGACTCTGTTCAATGTGCTTTGAATTATCAAACCTTGAAACAGGGCAAATGGTATAAGGACCGCGGTGCTCCTATCTGTGTAGGCGACATTGTTGTGGTATGCGACGATAATCTTCCACCACTCCAATGGAAACTTGCTCGTGTTCATACACTCCATCCGGGCTCCGATAATAAGGTGCGAGTTGTGACTTTGCAAACGGGCAAGAGTCTATTCAAACGAGCGATCGTAAATGTTGTAAACTGCCTTTAGAATGATTATTGTTTACGAATTCGTAAAATTAGTTCCTAAGTTTTAATTACCTATACTGGTTGTTTACAACAACCTTAGATCAAGTTTAAGTTTATAGATTGAATGACTTTCTGTTCATTGAGTTTTCGTGTTAAAAGAACTTACAGTCTTTTAAGGTGAGCGGCATGTTTCGTACTGAAACAGATTTCTTTTCTTTTTATTTTGAGTGTTTTCGAACGTAACTACACAAAGACTATTCCGCTTAATATTTTGTGTTGGTACGAGATTATTATGGCCCACGACTTTGGGTATGGCCAACCGGAAGTCAGTCGTCCTTCAAATGCGCGTGCGAGCACTTGTCGCGTCGCGGTGTTTTGAGCTTTCACCGGTAGCTCCATTTCGTGGACGCCATTCCCATCCTCGGAGACGAGCTCCAGGATTAAGTGTAGTGTGGATTGCCTGATCACACCTCTATCCCGGAGGAAGGTGATACGGGATCAGAAGAAACCGCCCCATCGGCGTCCTATGGATATATCTCTGTGCACCATCATTCCCCATCTAACCCGAGGACAGCGCTGATTACACACCCGAGAGGCCATCGACGGATTTCCCAAGTAAGTTCGTAGGCCATAATATCTCCCCGTAACATCTATTCTATGTTATATTTTTTTTTAATTGAGTTATGAACAACACCCCCCCCCCCCCCCATATAAATTCCCTTTCGTTTTTTTACAGTAGTACAGGTAAATAATTAGGTTGGCCAACCTATTACGTATACAGATATTAAGGAACAGGACTGCACGACAGCTCCCGAATATGAACATTCATTCCCGTTAACCGATGCGTTGTCAACCTTTCCCAGAAAGGACTCTGTTTGTAGTTCTGCGGGAAGACCTCTTTGACTACGGAGCCATAAATATATGGGAACCTCTCAGCTTTATTACCAAATCCTTCCAATTATAGTCACTGGAACCACTTCCGGCCATGACATAGACATACGACATTGTAACCGGCTTCGGGTCGCGGTCATCAACATTGGGCACAACATTAAACCACGGTTAATACAGACAATTTCAAGTTAACAATGGTTTAAATGTTGAAGTAGTTCAGCCCTACAAAAAAAGGTCAATATCGTTACAAATTTTGTAATTCATTTTAACCTAACTTTCCGATTAGCTAAATAGTTGAAACTTTAAATTGAATGACATACATAAATCCATTTTAAAAACGTGGCATATTATTTTTTATTAAGTAAACAAAACTCAGCTCGATGGTCGGATGACATCGCAAAGCACGTCGGGATTGAATGGATGAGACTGGCACAGGACCGGAACAAATGGCGTGAAACAGAGGAGGCCTATACCCAGCAGTGGGTGGATACGGGCTGAATAGATAGATAGAAACAAAACTCTAATTAAAAAAAAAATTGTATGCTAAGTATGCTAATTGGACACATAGTAGAAGTAAAACTACTAGAAGTAACAACTAAAAATTATTTAAAAAAAATTCTCCAAAGACATTTTAAAAAATATACGAAACGTAACTCTCTCTATTTCTATCTTCACTAACTTATATCCCCCTCTCAACTTCCGTTCGCCTCGCCCGATCACATTTTTCGTAACGCATAGCTTACTCTCCAAGTCGAGCGTGCATAAAGAAGTTTTACTTAAAATAAACTACCGGTGGCAGAGCAAAGCCTAAATCGGTCAAGGTTGGTTATCTATACTTAGCTGTGACAATCACCAACCTGACCTGCTCATTCATACATCACTTGCTCCAAACTCTGCCAGGAACATACACTATGTATCTCCAAGACTTGGATGGATCGATTAATTGGATTACAGTATGTCTATATGTCCAGTGGCAATTTCAATAAATCGTCTCTGAACCGAATCTAGTCACGTCCCGGTGACGTGTCGGAGGAATATTAGGTTTACTCTAATCAGAATAATGTATTGGCAGTCCTGTCACGTCATATTAATAGTGAGCGCTTCCTACAGTAGCTTGTTATTTGGATAGGGGAGCAAAATCCCACTCAGATTCTCATTTTGATACAAGTTTGCAAATAATTCAAAATGTATGCCAATAATTTCTAATTAACTACTGTTTAAGGTGGTGCGTTTCACTTAAGGCACTCTTGTGTAGAATGTATATCTTGACTTTAGAAGACGAACTTAGCATAATACCACGGAAGAGATTTCAATGGATGGATGGAAGAGTATTTTGTCGGAATGTTTGGATTATTGTAAGAAGAATGAATGATTGTGTTAAATTGTGTACTGTATTTTACTATTATATGTAAATAATTAATGTAATTCTTAGAAACCGTTTTAATTATAAAAATAAATAAAATAAATAAAAATATAAAATATTCAATAAAATTCATCTGAAATTTAGAGTTTCTAGCTAGGTGCCAGCAAATTAGCCACTTTGTGTATCTAATAATTTAATAATAATAATTATTATATTTATGACCTTGAGAAGGGTATAAAAACATTTATGTAAAAAGAAAATAACTTATTTTCTTATAAACACATGTTTCTTTAATAACTTATTATATTGTAGTATTATTACAGTTATTCAAACAAAATTATACGTAATTATGAATGTTATATTATAGGTTTGCATGCCGCAGCAACGTTAACAACCTCGTAACCGCGGAATAACAACAAACAGACAGAAAAATTAATCTTTTCTTTTGTCTCAATCAACGCTTATAACAACTCGTTAGTAAAATAAACAATTTGCGTGATTGCCCAATTAACAAAATATACGCATTTCAATTTCGCACGCAAACTCAAAACGGTTAATGACTGCGCACCTACTCAAAACAGTTGACGATATAACATAGTAATAAAAGAAAGATTAATCATCTGGATTAGTTTAGTAACTAATGCAAAAAAATTGGTAAATGAATAACGTATCATAATCTGTATTCCGGTTTGAAGGGCACTGTTTTCAGCGAAAGCCCTGGGCATAATGAGACTTTAGAGCCAATGTCTCAGGGTGACGAGCGCAGTGCAGTGCCGCGCAGGATTATGCAATGCGGTGTTCTGGGTGATGATGTGACTGTTATGGGCAGGCGTAGCGGTTACCATCAGGTGAAGGACTTGCTCGTGGCGTCACTCAAATAAAAAATTAAAAATAACCGCCGTTAGTATTTTATCAGTAGTCCGTCCATTGCACTACAAGTATATATATTTTGATAAATACTTTTAAATAAACAAATATTACGATCACATACATAGATGTCGAACCCTAACAAGGATTCCCTGTATCTAAGGAATCAGGAACAACGAAGACCATGGTCCTACAAACACCCGCTGTGAAAATAATGGAGCCTTTAAATATCTCCATGAAAAGTCTCAAAACAAACGCGTAGGTGTAGATAATTTCCAGTCCATTATCTACTCAGATCTTATCGAAGATCCATAACATCGATTTAGTTGAGTTAAGTAGACCATTCGATTAAAGATTCTTAATCGCATTCGGCTCGAGATGGCTCGAGTCTCGAGATTAGCGAGTGCTCAAAGAGACGCTTTTATCACTGTTTTATTAATCTAAGAAGCGAAGCTTATTCAGATGCTAATGAAATTTTCAATTTCAGTGCTCGGAGAATTGACTTTTCAGTGCTGTTGGATTAGAGGTTGGCCTAATAAAAGAGAGCTCTCGAAATGTGACACTTAAACAGGACAGGAACGTTTGGGCGAAACGGTATTACTAAAAATATTATTGGAGGAAATTATGCTAGGAATATTTCCAGGAACATTTTAACACTTTTGAAGTTTAAGGGTGTATTGACGAGAATGATCTGTCTATCTTCAACGTAAGTATTTAATGTATAGTGTTTATTAAATTATGTAAGTACTACCCACCCTTCTATCGAAAAATGTTTTTACTGTCCATCCATAGGTTGTCTGGAAGAAATCGCTTTCAACGGTAAGACCGCCATTCTACTACCCTTGTTTACCTATTGTAATTTTTCTGTAGTGTGTGTTATTTTTTTTTCTGGTGTACAATAAATAGTTTTCTATTCTATTCTATCTATACATATAAATAAAAGTGAATGTTTGAAGGTTTGTCTTCCATGCGTTCCTAAATCATAGATCAGATTGTGATAAATCTTGTGAGGATGCGAAGGGTGTATATAGTATGTCACAAACTCAACTCTATTAATGGAAACTGGGTCGAAATTGACTTTCAAGATATGACCTTAAAATACAACCTTCCATACTTCAACATATGGTTGTAATATTGATACGTCAAGTTTTAGTTTGACGTAATACTTTCCAATATTTGTTATCACAGATCTCATCCCAATTTCTCAGAGATCATTCCACATTCTAAAGTTTGAGAGAAAACTAAATTATTTCTGAAAAGTCCTCGAGTGCAGCCTTATCTAACTAGAACCGGAAGTTCACCTAACTATATGATAATTCTTTTTACAGCAACCACGTCAATTTTCACAGAATTTATTCGGTTTTTCCGGGTTCTGGAGAAAACTGAATCGTTTCTGAGAGCTCCGCGAGCGTTGCCGTGACTGTATGATAAGGAGAATTGCAAACGGTGAAAAAACAACTAACGTCCACTAAGCATTGCAGCTATTTCCTCCATCAATGAAAACCTAACCTTATACCTTTTGGTTTAGGTGTAATTTCGTAGACGCTATTACACGGGCTGTTTGCCAAGCTAATGTGGGGGACGCACATTTTTGTCTGCTTTTCATAGGAACGCACGTTTGAATGGTCCATTTTTTTTTTTCATATTTTTCAATGGTCTCGTTTATGGCCATTAATCTTTTAGAATAGAATAGAATAGAAAACTCTTTATTGTACACCAGAAACAAAATTAAACACAGTACAGAAAAATTACAATAGGTAAACAAGGGTAGTACAATGGGCGGTCTTATCGCTGAAAGCGATTTCTTCCAGACAACCTTTGGATGGACAGTAAAAAACATTTTTCGATAGTAGGGTGGGTGGCGTACTTACAGTATTCTTTTGTTCTTTGTTTGAAATTGGGAATAAAATTCCATTGGAATTAGTGTAAATATCTAAAAGATACGTCCATTAAACACGAACTGGCGTTAACTTATTATTTTTGTAAGCGATTTGACCTATCTGTTTACGGCAATTCAGAAATGATGAGCGGTAAAATACCACATCCTTTGCACTCTAGAACTTTGTCACAAAATAAATATTTATACCTTGTTTGAAATTTGCATAAATAGAACTAGGTGTGCTAGTTTCTCTTATTACGGCAAAGCACACATTTATCTGAATGAAGAAGTGGTAAGCAATAAAATTCACCGCAATGTTTACACTGTAGAACTTTATCGCGGAATAAATATTGGAATGTTGATTATATTCTACGAGTACCTACATCTAAAAATGCCAGCTTCTCTTATTACGACAAAGTACGGCGATATCTAGATAGTTAAGTGGCTGATTTATTACCAATTGCGCTCAGAAGTGCCTCTGACTCCAAGGTTTTACTGAACACGGTTTGAATACTAAGTTTCTAATAAATATTGGATAAGTTATTGAATAACAACGTTCATAATGCCGGCAATAACACTTTTTTTGTTGAGAGTTTTCGAGAAAACGTTATCGATATTTAATTTTAATTCAAACGATGTTTTAAGCATTAAATTTCTTAGGTATTTTATTACAATTCTAGAATGCATTTGTACATGACTTCGCTTATGAGGACCATCATCAATGACTATTATGTAGACTGATTAGGATTCCGTGCCCATAAAAGACTCAAACGGAACGCCAATCGAAACCCTATAATTTTGGCAAAGCCGCCTTGTAGGCTTGTTTTTTTGATTAGACAGGTAATTTATTAACTAAAATCAATTTTCTTTTAGACAACAACAACTTCAACTTCTTCTTTCATCTTCAACATTTTCTTTAATTTTTTTTCTTCTTCTTTTCTTTTATCAACTTATTATTGTTCTTTGTTTTTTAATATATAGGACTGTCGAATAAATATATTAAAACATACTGCATGGAAAAAAAATAACGGACTTATTTTATTAAAAAAAATAATGTTTTAGGGTGGGCTCATATTATAAAGAAGATAATTGTGTGTTACTTTATGTATGTCGGATGGTAAATAAAGGCAAGGTCAAGTCGACCGGTGAAGCCCAAGTTTCTAGGATGGACGGTACACTTTGAAGTCATTTTTATATCTAACGAACGATTAATTGTAAAAACCGACAGACATACATTGTTCAAATATTATAGAGCTTCATAAAATAATATGAACAAGAATGTGTAAGACGGGGACGTCTTTAGATCCAATTCTGATCTCCTCCAGACAGAATCGTAAAACAAGGTCAAGTGTAGAGCAAACGAAAGGACATTGGACACAGACTGCAAATGAGACTTCTGGAACTAATGCAATGACCTCGACCTTTAAATAACTATGTACTATCCAAGGAAATCTAATATATATGGAATCCATGCCAAACTAGCAACCTTTTTGTTTGATTTGACTTAGTGACGGGACGAGCAAGTCGTTCACCAGATGGTTAGCGCTACGACTGCCCATAACAGTTACATACTGGTCACTAGATGTTCAACAAACCGTCAACAAAGCTCTAAAGCCATGAAATAATTTAGTAGATATAGATATGGACAACATCAAAGCCTTAAAAAAAGTCTCTATTTATTATGAGTTAATTGCTTTTTGAAATCGATTTATTTCCCCTTAAGCTTTATGACAGTAAAATATGTATAGTATAATAATTATTTATCCCTCCTGTATATTACGACTCAGTGCAATAAAATATAAAAAGAAGTTACGGCAAATTCACATTATAATTACTACTACTAAAATAAAGCGATAGAGCTCATAAAACTCCTCTACATGAGAAAAATATTAATAAAAATAAGTTCTTAGAACGAAGTCTTATTTAATTAACAATTGACCTCTCGGTGTCCGTCCGGCAGAGGGGAGACCGGGGAGGGAAGGACACCCGGTGAAACTTTGCGAAAATATTGAAGTTCATAATTAAATTATCCACCCGCGCACTCGCGTGTACACGTCAAAAGAATTCAAATAGGAGAGGAGGATGGGTATAAGTAACCATAGTATATACTACTGTACTGTACTGTACTGTACTGTTTGACATTGTTCAATGAACGTAACTTACTATACTTAGTAAGTTACGTTCATTGAACAATGTCAAACACAGTATGTACAAATTATTACACCATTAGATTGATACACTAATTATTAAATTTCATTTGTTTTAGTTTTTAAGTTTCCTTTGTTCTGTGGTGTTTCAATAAAGAGTTTATCTATCTGTCTATCTATCTATCTATACTCGTAAATCAAAACCCACCGCTAGTCCAGTGCTGAATCCAGGCAAAAACTGGGGCGTATCCCGCTGTAAGGACTCAACCGGTTCACTAGACGTTTCCCACGAGCTCTGCATTAAACTCTAATTATAGCTTGGATTTTTCTAGTAAATGATTGCTGAAGTTCTTTGTGATGTAATTAAGGACTTGTGGGAACCAAAGCTATTATAAAAATTACTGAAATTACTGGCAGGTTAGTCTAGAGTTTACAGTAAAATTGATTTTAGAATTAGTTTTGTGCCGAATTAGAGTACGAAAACTCACAATAGGGAACAAATCGGGGTTTTTCAAGACTGCACGCCCGCTAATAACTGTAAGAATATTTACCGGCTAAAATGAATACTTTATTCTTTTTCTTCTTTCTTTTATTTACTTTACTTTACTTTACTTTCTTGTATTTTTATTCTTCTTACTATATATATATATATATATATAACTAATTTTGTTGAAAGATTTTCACAGGGATGAACATAACTATGGAAACGTAATTATAAAGGGTGCTTTTATTCTGGTAAAACGTGAAAAATACAGGCAAAATAAGGTACAGCCGCCGAGTGCAGCTAGTTTTTCATGTAAGTAGATCTACCTTAAAGAAAGTTTCCAACAACAAAAGCCTACCCTAAGTTATCAGTGCCATAGCCCATAACCCTCAGTCTCGATAGTATTAAACGAACTCATACGATATATTGGTGGGCCCAAACCACCCCAAAGTGGACGTATGCAGTGCGTGGCTATGGGGGCTAGTGATTCTGTTTTAAATGTGGCTGATTTATTGATAGCAATGTGATGGACAAACTGATAGCCATTTGCATTGGCATGAAAAAAATATTAAAACAATTACGAGCTTAAGTATTATATAAAATTTATTCCATTATCTATTCATTGGTCGGTGCTGGAAATTAAAGTAACCTCAACTTTACAAGTAGGTGCTTGGAAACACTACTTTTTTCCAGATATTTCCTAAAAGAATGACACGTAGCTAACGACAAAATTTGGAAGGATTTGAAGATAAGGGCTGCCTTTTTAGTATGTTTTATTCCTTTTCTAGAATAAACGAGTTGGTAGACGAACGAGTAAACGATTTCATGGTGCGAAATGAAGTATGGGGAATATGCAAAACTGACGAGTCAAAATTATTTCACTTCTACCCCCATAGCTGTCATCCTTGATCCGGCCCACGCAACTAATCCACAATGACGTATGACGGGCAGACTGTCCGAGGTAGATAAAAAGGGCGACCTGTCGTTTGTCAGCTGCCCCGGGGCACCCAGCCCACCGGGGCTATTGACACGCGAAACTTTTACATGTCACTTGCTTTTCGTTGTTTTGGTTAACTTGATGGAAAGTTTGAAAGGGTAAATGTGGAATGAAAAATATCAGGCATGTTTTTTATCATAGTAGTCACTCCTGTTTGTGGTAATAAAATTGCAGCGCCAATTGGGGTGATATAATACGAAAATTTAATTGAAAACTCCTATTTATGCAATGTCTAATGATCACAAATGCCCGTTTATAGAATGTTTGTACGTCTGTCTGAAAGTTCGTGACGCAAAGGCTCCAAAATGGCTCAACGGATTTCAATGAAAATTTCAGGAATTTTTTTTAAGACAATAATATTAATATAAATTTTCGTATACCAACATACAAGTATCTTATCATTTTGATATCTTACAGGGTTCGGAAGATATTAATATAAATATATCTCTCCAATTCCCGCGCGGACGAAATCGCGGGTAACCGCTAGTCTTAAATAATGCCAGGCACGTAAACATTATAGCATCCTTTAAGATGCAATCACAGTCAGGCACAGGATGCGCGTGCGTTGCATTTTAAATTTAATTAAAGGTCTTAGAACTAAGTTCTTTATTGTGTTGCACTGGTCACAGGTTCCATCTGTCTATAACCTGACCCTTAACTAAGAGTACCTGTATCTAGGAAATCAGGAACAACCAGGACCACAGGCCAAACACCCAGACTCAGAGCAAATATTTGTGGGTCACGGTTTGACATTTGTTTTTACTTTTGTTGTTTTTGCTATGTATGATGACCTGGAGGCCTACCATGACGTCTTATAGCGATTCAGTTGGGGACCTAAACTGAGCCGCGTCGCATAATCGTACCGTGACGTCTTATTTTTTATGTTGCTGCCATTTTCAACTTAAATTGGATATAGTTTAGGTTAGTATGCTTCCTGGACTGTTTTTAACTAAATTCAAATGCAGAGTGAAACCGCGAGGCGCAGCTAGTTGATATTAAAAATTAAGTTAAGGGCGCCTTCTCAGAAACGTAACTGATTTGATGGAAGTGACGGAAGATAAATAATGGAACTTCTCATTGACTGGCAGTTAAATGTTTGGACTCATTTCGATCAGGTTGCAGTAAAAGCTTCACTTATTACATTTTATAAAAAAAAACATTTTCTACGGATCAGTTCTATGGCCGTCATCGCGTTGGTGTATTCACTGTTCGTACCTTTACATAGACTAATGTATAGTCGTCAGCAGGCAATAAAGCTCAGCGGCGATTAGCTAACGCAGCGCGATAACGTTAACAAAGCCGACCGGCATCGGCACGAGGCGACAACCATGAGTAATGCTCTCCCAGTCTGGAGATCACGAAATCTACCAAGGCGTTACTATGGACCACGAGTCCACGAGTCAAGTTTAACTGGAATCAAAATATCGAGGCGACAGTACCATGAGAGAACCATCCATCAGTAGCATTAGGTGAAAGACTTGTTCGTCTCGTCACTCAGTCAAGTAAAAATAATCAAACTTAAACGATTCGAGAACCGATCGCGTTAGTGCAAAATGGTAGTAACTACAGAACGACCGCTATTTCTCTTTTTAATGACTACTGAAGAGCATTTTTGATGGAATCAGCTCCTCTAACAATTATCACTTGCTCTTTGACGGCTCTCGCTTAGTAGATGTTTGCGATTCATTGGGAGCTGGCAAGATAAGGCGACAAAATTAACGATAAAGTTTGGTTTTCTGTCTTTAAATATAGCGTCTGTTATTTCGATACATTAATTTACCGTCTTCAATTAAAGCGCTGATTATTTTCTGTTATATAATATTGGGTAAACATCCTTTTGATTATTTATACTTAATTATATACACTTGAACATTTTGTTCCTAGCCAGATCCACGGCTTTTTGCTGAAGCTTTTTAATACAATTAAATTTCAAAGGATATCCGAGAAATAGACAGTACAGTTAGCATAAACACCCTTTTTAATTTGATTAATTGATGATCCTTATCACTTTGATCGCGATATCAGAGAATGCGATAACGCTTCACGATCACTTACATACAGCCTGACCCCTATATAGGATTCCCTGTATTTAGGGAATCGGGAACTACGAGGACCATGGTCCACCCAGACTTTGAGCAAATATTTGTGGTTTACACAAATCTTTGCCCTGTGCAGCCGGGCCTGCTATCGACGATCGGATCTCGCGACCCGCCACTACAAAACTCCTACTAACTTCAAATTAAAATAAACCTATTTTAATATGAATCCGATGATAATTATGAATTTATACAAGCAGTACCCATTTGACACGTAGGATGGCATGGCATGGCATAATTAAAAAGCTTTAGGTAATCAATACAAATATGAAAAAATAAATAATAAATAAAATAAAATTTGCTATTCAAGGTGGAAATGCAGCCAGTGTTCTTGGCACCATGCCTAATGGACACCCTCTTTTGTTAGATTTTTAAGTTTTTAGTTTTAGTTAGTTTTCCTTTTATTTATTTTGTTATTTAAGTTCTGGCAATAAATAAAATTTACAAAAATATAAAAAAAATAAAAAAAAATATATAAACTAACTCGCAGACCATTCAACTCGTAATGTTACGGTATTTCATATGTTTTCCCGATTACTTTTTAACCACAATATACAAGGTGCCTCATTTAGCACATTAAATAACTACTAATGACAAGGCACTTAACGACAAAGATTAGTCAATCATGATCAAAGCCAGAGTTCCGCACAAAAAAAAGTTAGCAAAAACTAAAAAAACACTTTAATAGCAAGCTAAACTAAACGGTTGAAAAAATATATGGTAAAAAGACGTGCTTTTTACTGTTACATCTATAAATTAACATTTAACATCAAGCATCCGTCCGTTTTTTAGCATGAAATTAATTAAATTTTTAGTTATATTTTAGTTTCTGTTTTTATATTTAGAAATACCATAACATCTCAAATTTTATCTCACACTTATATTCAGCCGAATGTTTGAAACACGTTGACATCTCTTTATATCATATAAAAAGTATATCAGAAGTTTTTAAACTTCCGCGAATAGTATTCATATGGATTATGTATTTATTAATTATCTTTAGTCAAAGTAACTTGATGGAAACGTCGTGGTTTGTCGATATATTGTGTGTACGACATAATCTGTGTACGAATTAGATCCATTTTCACATATCGACGCAGTTTACTACCAATCGATATGGAACCCAAACGCATTTGTTACCACTCATTTATGAAACCAAACCGATCGCGTGACCATTCCAACCGATTAGCGTGGAAAAAAGTACATGGTCACTAATTCGTGACAATGTCTAACAATGTGACATTGACTAGTCTATTCAAAAAAAAATCCGGAACGTTATACTGAAGCGAAAGTGAATTTCATAAGTTACACCTGAATGCGTGCAACATATTATTACGTAGTTGAAAATTATGTGGTATTTAATTATTTTTTTCTCCACTTCTAATCATTTTATAGAGAGAGAGAGTTGTCTTATAAAAGGTTTTCTTTTCTTTTCTTTTTTTCATTTACCTTATAAAAAAAAACGAATTCAAAACATAGCCTAACCCTCCTCACGAAAGTGAAGGGAAACCCGTGCTCAGCTGTGGACGACATGGGTTGATGATGATAATAAAAAAAATATTAAGTTAAGTTACAGGTGTAACTTAACTCAATATTTTTAAATTTTAGATAGGTATCTAAAACTTCGTTTTCTATCCGCAGAATACTTTTGAGACTCTGATATAATTATAAACTCAAAATAAAATCCAATTTAAGATTTCCTCCACAAAGATTAAATAAAGAAGATTAAATAAGTTCCTAGAACAAACTTGATCTTAATTTAACTTATCGATGTGTTCGAGTTTTCTCAATACGCCAAACGCAAATAAGCAACGGGGCTGTCTGATAAGAAAGGTTATCAGAGTAAAGGTAGGTAGGTAGCTATTCTAGGTAGGTATAGTTAACTTTTTAATTAAAATACTAGGACGGCGCTGTGACCCAAAATGAGTCTTGGTTTCCGATAGGTACTAAAAAAATTGTTACAGCTTTTTTTTAATGATACTAAGTAACAAGACGAGCAAGTCGTTTACCTGATGGTTAGCACCACACCTGTCCATAGAGAGACATTGGTTTTAAAGACTAATTATATTTAGTACGGAGCGTCCAATCAGACTGAAACTTTTGAACTTCTCTCATCATCATCATCAACCCATATCGTCCCACTGCTGAGCACGGGTCTCCCCTCTCCTTCCTGAGGAAGGTCAGGCCATAATCCACTAATCCATCACGGAGGCTCAGTCCGGATTGGTGGATAACATACCTGCCTCCAAAATAATTCTCGGGTAGGTAAGTATGTGGTATGCGTTTAACTTATATACTGTTCTATTATTCAATTATTCTACAGAGAGACGGCATTTTATCAAAAAATAAGAAGAATGACGTTGCGTCGGAGCTTTTTGTAAAAATGTGACTTGTGTGAAGTGCCTCTAAACTATAACCCCCTTATTCATAAAAAGTTATGTGACGTTTCATAAAATCGCGCACTACAAATTTGTACTGCGCAGTACTAAGTGACGCTCGATAACTTTTTATAAATAAGGGGGGGTACATATAAAATTTTAACACGCACACTTGCGCAACATAAAGGTACTAATATGATAAAAATAATAGGTTTCTGCGTGTTGTTCTACAATTGTATATAATCAGTTTTTTATGTAATTATATTTATCCAAATAATAATTATACCTTTGATAAAATTTTACGACATATTGTTCGACATAGAATGAACGAACTTCCGATACCATCCATACCTACTTTATAAATAAGTTTTTTGTAGAAAAATATTCTTTTCCAGGCCAGCTTTTATAAAATACGTATTCGGTATTTCAAGCTGATCAATATGAGTCCAAACACGAAACACCATCAATCTACAACACCCACCATCAATCATCCACAATCTACGGTTAGTCGCCGAGGAGTTCCGTTGTCTACCTTACGGCTCTATAATCAAATCAGAGAGCTCACCACGAACTGTTAAATCCATCCAGTTTAACGCCTTAAACTAAACTGCCCTGCTAACTGTCACCACTAATATCGCTTAGCTTTTAAAACTCGACCAGAAACATTTATCCAAAGAGATCGGAACAATTTGCTTGCATTTATGGGAGTTTATAATCTCCTTCTCATTCTCTTTCTCTCTCATTCTCTGCAGTCTATTTTTGAGTGACGTCACGTCACGTTTGTCATTTATGAGTGTGGTGCCAATCTAGGCCGTTCAGTTTAAGGCCTTAAAATGAACTGCATGGAATAAGAATAAGTACGTGGTGACAAAACTGGTACTACTTGGTCCAAAACTCTACGGTAGCTAAAGAATGTCCATAGATTGTTTATGAATAGTTATTATCGAAAAAGAGGCAGTTGTGACACCTTTGAAACTTTGCTAATGTAATTAGTTGATAGTAATAACAATCCATATGTATGTTATCCACCAATCCGGACTGGGCCCCCGTGGTAGATTATGGCCTTACCCTCTTCACGAAAGTGAGGAGAGACCCGTGCCCAGCAGTGGGACGTTATGGGTTGATGATGATGATGATGATGAATAACAATGTGATTGAATTGAAAATCATTACAAAATATGTCACACCTCGGTACTTAGCTTCTCCTAATTATTTTAGCAGGAATGGTACGACTATGATTATTATGACGACTATGTCTCTTATAGCTACATCAATCACATTTCTATCTACAAATAGTAGGTAATTTTATTGTCGAAGCTACCTAGGCACAATATTAGATTTACCAGAATACGGCTATCAAATTAGCTCCCTGTCTCATAATTAATTTTAGTGTGCAAGAGTACAATAACCACTAAACTTTGTATCATTACTAGAATCAATACACAGTTCTTCGGTCCTCTTACCCTTTATTACGTACTAGCTGCGCCCTGCGGTTTCACCCGCAATAACTCTGTTAAAAGCAATATATTTTCCCCGTTTTTGCCACATTCTTCATTGATGCTCCGCTTCTATTAGTCGTAGCGAGATGTTATATAGCCTATAAACTTCCACGATAAATAGACTATTCAACACAAAAAGAATTGTTCAATTCGAACCAGTAGTTCCTGAGATCCTAGCGTTCAAACAAACAAACTCTTCAGCTTTATATATTAGTATAGATACGCGTATAACCAAACATCCACCGACCCCGATAAATATCGTTATTCTAACTGATCACAAGTAAACCCGTTGTGTCCAAAGAAAAGTGATTAACTAACACTTTGTGGTTCCCCGGCTGTTGCCAACACTCCAGGGCTATTTTCTAGCCTTGCCGAGCGATGTAGGCTTCCTACATACATCTGTAGTCAGTACATCAACTACGTTCACGGGATGCTATCTTCAGATTTTTGAGGTTATTATAGTGCAATATACGCTGCCCCTAAATCTGTGCTTCTTTATTATTCTATACTTGCTGTTGCAGTGCCAAATAAAATAAAAATAAAATTGATCCGATAGCTACCAAACTTCACAGGATTACTCACTGGATTCATTTGAAGATTGTCCTACAATTTCATCAAAATCCGTCCAGCTGTTTAAGAAAATAGACGAATATAGCACACACACCAATAAAGTAAAGAGTTAAAGTTTGTTACCTTGTGACTTTGTAAGAAGTAGGTAAACTCCGGAATTACTGATCTGAATCAGAAAATTGTTTCACTAATAAGAACCTAAAGTATCAATGAATACTATACTTTATCCCGGGAAATGCAAATCTCTTACAAGGAAACGGGAATTTGGAGAGTAAAAAGGTAATCTCTGTAACTATTAATCTAATCCTGATAATGTCACTATGTAATACGAAGCTAAACTATTCCCAAATGACATAATACTATTTTATCCCGGTAAAATTGGAAATACGCGGATCAAACTGCGGAGCACACGTAGTCATTAGCATAATGCTATTTCTATAAACCTTAATCACTGTATCATATGAGCTAATGTCGCCCGCCCGCAGCTCCGGTCATTGTCGATGTACTCCGGCCAAAGTGCGGAAGTGAAGGCTCTATCTGTGTAGGTAATGGCCGTAATGGAGAACACTTATGTATTTATGACGCCTTTGAATGTGGTACTTTTTGTTGACTTGATGGTTTTCGTATAATGTATTGATAGAATAATACACGTACACATATAGATGACCATGAACCATATTTACCTGATTTATTGATAGAAAACACCACGGCATACGTATCAATATGGATTATTGCAACTTAAATTCTTCAAGGCAGTTTTTAGGTGATCTTTTTAATAGGTCATTGAATTGTACCTATGTGTATATAGAAGGTAGATAGGTACAGCATGTCTGCTGCTTGGATTTGTTATATTTCAAGTAAATGTTACACCATGAATGCAAAGTTCGGGTTTCCCTGTAACTGTTATGAACAGGCATAGCGTTTACCACCAGGTGAACGATCTGTTCTCTATACTAGAGGTACAATTATAAGTATTTTTGTACCAACCTGACTTATTAAGTCGCTTTAATAAAATTATCGGATTGTCAAACTGCAACTTATTATGTTGAAAATGTTTATTTAAAAAACAAAAAACCTGATCACAAAAATATGAAGCCAGATTATTTCACTCTCGTAAATATGACGAATCCAAATTTAGCAAAATCCACGTCTATTCCGCCTTTATTTACCTGGAACAAAAAGAAATACATCCTTGAAAATTTTTGTTTTTTAAATCTTTTTAATATTTGTTTAGGGACTTCAGTCGCTCAGCGACTGTGCCAGCCCCGCGAACGCTAACAATATAATCTGTGCTGGACTGCAGATTTGTGATCTCATCGACCGGCTCCGAACACATTCGACCAGAAGGTGATGAACACCTTCAGTGCCTCCGCATATGTCGCAATTGGGAGTGAAATAAATTTAAAAATAAAGTTCACAGCAGAACTTTACGACTCATTAAACCAAGGAATAGACCACAAAATTTGGAACCACTGTCATGTAAACACCCACATATTCCGAATGTATTGTCGCGAACCACTCCACGTCATTCAAAGGCAGGCATGTAATCAGGAGTTTGGTGGGCGGGGCGCGATAACTGACATATCTACCGACTTCCAAGAGGGCGTCAGTTCTATATAACAGTTATGTGGTTAAGACATTTTTTTCTTTCTTAAATAATGTTTATAACCTTGGAAACATGTTTCATGGAAAATTAAAATTTATGGATAAATTTCATCGACCAAGGAAACTCAATAACTTACATTTTGGAAAATGAAATCTGTCCAATATTATAAATGCGCAAGTTGGTGTGTATGTGTGAGTGTTTGTTCCCTCCTTACGCTAAAACGGCTGAACGTATTTGGACAACATTTTAATTTTTGAACTTTTTACGGATTTTCAATTTTTATACATAATACTTTATGTCCTGTAAAAGAAAACAGGAAACTTTTTAGCTCGCAAAGTTGACGTTTCCTGTGATATGATAAATTGTAATGTGTGTAAATAATGCGAGGCGCGGTTACTGCAAACAGAAAAGTTAGATTCTCAATATTCAAGGTAAGTATAGGCAATATTTAAAAAAAAAAATATGGTCACCCGGCGGCGTGTTTAGAAAAGCTCATCCAATAGTAAACATGAAAGAATGCCACTCCTCGACAATGACGTATTGTCATAAAATTTCTAGGGTTCTACGCATTTAAATGCAATCAAAACACTTATCTGATTCGTGAACCTCACCTGACTTATTGGAGTGAGCTTTGAAGCAAATTACTAGAAAAGCTACCGCAGTACGTCTCTTTTCCATATACGAAATATCCGGCACTCAGTTCCCATGGTTCCCATTCCCATCCCGCCCCCTCACTAGCTACGTGTAAGCATACCATTGTATTGTCGGCGAAAACTATAAATTTTACATCAGCCAATAAAACTGGGGCCAAGGCGAACGCTAAAAACTCGATAAAACGGGTGTCCTCCGGCGATAAAGTGGTCTTTAGCTAACAAAAAACCCTGTTCCACAACTACGAGTACGTTCCTACCTACATGGTGATTTCAAGACACTGTTACATCAGCTTTTTGTAGAAATTTTGTATCAACCAATTAGGTAGCAACTTTTTTTTTTATTTGACTGTGTGACGAGACGATTAAGTCGTTCACCTCGTGGTAAGCGCTACGCCTGCCCATACAGCTGTGCTGTTACAGCGCCACCCAGAACTTTGCACTGCATAATATTAGCCGGCACTGCACTACGCTCGTCTGCTCTGAAGTCTCATGTTCTCAGTAATTTCGCTGGAAACAGTGCCCTTCAAACCGGAACACAGTAATGTTTGCACACTACTGCTTATTATGTCTTGCAGAAGAGGCCTCCCGCTACTCTCGCACTAGGCCGGGTTTTTTTTGTTACTTGCCTACTGAATTTTGTAGGCAATATAGGCACAATTTAAACGCTGTACTCTGTACTGGCATCTTGGAACCGCCGTTTAATTAATTTAATATCAGACCGACACCGGACAGAACACGGCGTATTCAAGTTTATGTTATATTCGGTCGGATTAATGCGGAGTTTCCAAACGCTTCCATATAAATCAGTGTTGAAAGGAGAGTATATCCAAGGGCATCTGTAATTAAACTTCATTATGTGCTACAGTGGAACATTATATTAATTGCTTTGAGGTAATGAGAGACACTTGGGCAGATCTCTCGGGCTCGGGCTGACATATTTTGATATCAAAACACACCAATACCAATAACACCTCATTCGAAATCGATCGATGGACGCAAAATAGCTTACCATCAGGCGATGGTGTCCAAGCGCAAGCCAATTTATTATCAGTATCAAAAAAACGTATTATTTTACTAGTTTTATTTCGTAGAAGCACAATAAAGGTATAAAACACGGAGACAATAGCCACTAGCATGACATCACTAATAGGTTAAATGTATGAAGTACACACGTAAAGATATTAAATCACTTATTCCACTTCGCTAAGCGTCGATACAGCCGCGTGCTTGACGCGTTCAAACGCGCACGCATGAGCATTATCTATAACTAGCTGCGACCCGCAGTGTCACCCGCGTAATTCCAGTTTTCACGCAAGTACTCTGCTTTTAATGGATTAAAAAATAATAACCCATGTCAGTCACTAATATAAACAACTGAAGATCGCGGAAAAAAACAAAAGTAAAATCAAATGTCAATCCGTGACTTTATACAAAAATCACACAAAGAAAAAAGCTCTTTCAAGCAGGCGTGATATATTTTAGTTTCCCTTGACCTTTGTACCCACAAAAGTCTACGCCAATAAGCTTCAGCGTGGAACGGCCGAAAACCCCAATGAATGAGACTACTAAGAATTGCTTCAGTTCATAACAATATCATTGGGGAATCCCGACCCATTCTATTAAGAGACTTTCCATCGTGTATCGTAAATCTATTAAAATAGAATCGTTGGCTACAATTTGTAAGTTTACAGTCGAGTGCACTCGCGCCGCGGACACGCACTGGGGTGAGCACGCATCGTAATGCGAGCGCTTAATTCATTAACTTTAATGGCACGCTACGAAGACAAATTGCTAGACACCTTTTTAGTATAGAAAATAATTATTCAAACAAAAATGAACCGATTTGATAAGGTGATTTAGTTCATTTTTAAATAGCCAGACGGGACTTACTGGCCTTGATATTTTTTTTAAATATTAACCTTTTTCTTCTGACGCAAATTACAACAGTAATCAAAAGCCAGTCTCGAAAGTATTTCAACATCTCCAATAATATCCTAAATTTAAATTTTGAATTCCATAATAAAGACGTATAATTAAATTAACAATGAGGACATTGAATGCGTCCTTCTTGAGACCTACCATATCTTCTTAGCTTAATATGTTTCCACAATGGTAATTAAGATTAAGATTACTAGATAAAAAAGATAAAACAAAACACTTCTTTTTTCTCCTTTTTTTTGATTCTCAAAATGGATGTAACACTTTCTCATTATATAAGGATAAAAGTAGTTAACACAAATTTTCTGTGTTCATACTATAAAATAGTGTTCTTATAATGTCACTAGTATAGTGATCCAGTAAGAAACTGCTCAAATCACTTCGCGTGGGCGAACCTTGCTCAATAACAACCTGTGATTTACTGCGCAGTGGACTTGAGGGAAGTCAACTTCTTGCAAACTGACTATTAGTAATAGTAAATTTCCGTACAGTTAAGAAACTTTAATATCTCATTAGTCATTAGTTTTATAAGAAACGTTTGTAAAATGTCGTCCATTGATGAAGATGTATTTAACATAGGCGAAATGACTGGGCGTATGAGACTTTAGAACCGATAACTCACGGTGAGGAGCGCAATGCAGTGTCGCACAGGATTTTGTGATAGAAAGTTTTGGGTGACACTGTAGCTGTTATAGGCAGGCGTAGCGCTTACCATCAGGTGAACGACGTGTTCGTCTCGTTACTTAGTAACATAAAAAAAAATCATAAACTAATTTCATGTTTCTTGTAGTATTTATTGTTGTTTATAATTATTTTGTTACTTTTAGGTATTTAAGTGTTTTTTTTTTTTATATGTGTTCATGTAAAACATATCACTCACTTTTTGGCGAAGGAAAAACTCGTGAGATATCCCAAACACCCAGGAATTATTTCGGAGGTAAGTGATCCAACAATCCGGACCGGGCCCCCGTGGCGTGTGGCCTAATCAGTGGCCTAATCCTCCTCAAGAAAGTGAGGAGAGACTCGTGCTCAGCAGTGGGCCGATATGGGTTGATGATGAAGTAGAACAGTGAGTATTTATGACAGTAAAAACTAGTATAAGAAAACTTTTTATACGAAATTTATCGAAATGATACCGCACTTCGTGCTGCCTTGATCTGTTTTTCGCCTTATGTGATGCGCCGCGTATCTTCAGTGTAGTTTGCCGCTTTAGTTGCAGAAATGATGTTACGGGAAATCATAAATTCTTCCAGCAAAATGGAAGTACTGCTAATGCAGCCGTGACTGACACCGATACGACTATATATGTCATTAACCGTAAACATTTATCCACATACAATATAGTCTATTTATTGAACTGGACAGTAAACGTTCAGATAACCGCAATTTATGGCGTATTTAAAAACGATCAGCGTCAAATAAATAATGCACTTAGGCCTAGAATAAAGGCTTTTATTTTGCCCGTTAATATGGCGTTTAAACTACATGATAATTAATTTATAGAAGCTTTTTAGCGAACTTTGTAGAGTCATAACAAGGGGCTTCAAAGCTATAAGAAGTATAACTAGTAGAAAAATGTTTTAATGCGTAACATTGTTTTATAACAACGGAAGCTGAGCGAAGACTTGCAAGAGCTCACCTAAACATACAATAATTCCTACTAGACTAACATACGAAGTTAAATGACAAATTTATCTTTATTTCTCACATATAAGGTACAATTCTACTCCTTCCTAAAGATATGTGATAGTAAATTGGGCATTAATTCAAAACACACTCACAATCACAATTAATTTCCATGCTCAAAAAAACTCAAATGTGTGATTACTGATATTAATTTTTTATATTATTATATATGTATCTATAAATTATAAAACATGTACACAGAAACATACACTTACGAATGAATGCTCTGTCCTCAAGGGTTGGCTGGAAGAAAACTCTTTATAGGGTTAAGCTCGATGCACATGTTTTCCAATGGAAATCACTATATACATGAATAAGAGCAGTAACACCAAGATCATTTCCCGAATCATAAACACTTGACATTCATAATGACCGTCGAAGCCACTCAAACTTCAGCAGATGACTTCAAACCACTTCAAACTAACGCCTATAACATACCTACGCCACATGCCAGTAAAAGTGAATACTATAACCACAGAGTAAGTTTCATTTTGACGCACTATGACTGGCCCGGATATTAGCTACGATTAGTGATGTCACCTAATCTATACAACATGGTGCCTGTATTAATATAATTATATAAGGTTGGATATACATAAAGCCATATTACACGTGCGGTTGTCCCGCCGCGGGAATTCGCTCCTAGATACAATTTAATATGAAAGTTGTAAGGGCCATATTAAATTGTATATAGTGCGGTTCTAGAGAAGATTCCGCGGCGGGAGAACCGCCCGTGTATTATGGCCAGTAGGTTGTACAGTTGTTCTCGAAATCAACACTTAGGGGCGAATGGTGTCATGCGGATTTTTCCGCTCATATGGGATTTATTGAGGTAATGAGTGATGTTTGAACTTGGAACTCTTGGACGAAATATTCTTATATCTTTAAATGAGCAATTCTTGTATATATATATATATATATATATATAATAATTGGAATCTCGGAATCGGCTCCAACGATTTTCATGAAATTTAGTATATAGGGGGTTTCGGGGGCGATAAATCGATCTATTTAGGAATCATTTTTAGAAAATGTCATAAAAAAAAAATACCGAGCAAAGCTCGGTCATCCAGGTACTATTAGATATGGTTGGAACTCGGGACGCCAGGCATGACAAAACTGGCCAATTCTTCGTGCGTCAGCAAATCTGTAACTGTTATGGGCAGGCGTAGCGCTTACCATCGGGTGAACGACTTGCTCGTCTCGTCACTCAGTCAAATAAAAAAAACACTTTTCCACTGAAATATGCTACATAATCATGTATTTAGTACATTTCAGTGCTGTGTCATTCGACTCTGCTGACAATTAAGTGCCAGCATTAAATATATTACACGATAACACACGCCATTCGTACAATTAATATTATAATGAGATAATAAAAAAATATTAATGGAATACCGACCAGAAAAATACGTCAATCACTTTAGATTAAAAATAGCTTCGCTTTAAAAAGATAAGAGGCCCAGAGATAGAAATCATGCATGTAATATATATCACAGAATACGTTACCTACTTAGTATACGCACATACTAATTACATCTCTAACGTCTTTAGGGTTGGCATCTTGGCATGAAGTTTTTTTTTTTTTTGCTTCTTGTCTCTACATTTATTATCCGAACAGCGAAGGAATGGAACACCTTACCAGCGTCTATGTTTCCCGAAAACTATAATCTGAAAGTCTTCAAGTCAAGAGTGAATAGGTATCTTCTAGGCAAGCATGCTCCATCATCAGGTGAGACTGCGGTCAAATGCTTGTCTATTATGCAATAAAAAAAAGCTACGGTCAAATCAAAGCGGTAGCGGGTGCGTTGGATCACCAACGGTGTGGTGGTCACAAAATACGGTGGGCAGTGTCATGTTTTCTATACCACAACCCCCTTAATAATAACAGATGTAACTCTAACAATAACAATAATTAGCATATTGTACTGCGCAGTAGGTATGTGCGTTAGTTATTTTTTTTAGACTCAGAACCTTTTACCCGAAATTCATTATTAGCTACAACCAACAATACAAAAACAAAACGAAAACGTTTCCATATAATTACCATTACAAAAAAAATCTATAATGAAACAATCAGCAGCAATTAAAGCACAAAGGCGCATTCAGTTGACGCTAAATTTCCATTAATATCAGTGAAGCGAGAGCGACGTTGACAAATTACTCCGTATAACGCAAGTAGGGCTGCCACAGAGGATTCCCGCGATAAATGCGATGCGGCACAGAACTGCAGCGATCGACAAACTATCGAAACTCGATATCGATATCGGGAAACTCGTAAAATGAATATGAAACTTCTTTTGTTTCATTTAATCGAGAATAGATCCCTGACGGAATGTTGGCTACGTATAGATAATGTGGCCCACAAGATACCTTGTGGTGAAGCCATGGGGGACTGTTGACAAGGTGGATTTATGAGGTAAAAAGTTGCAGGAAAGACATGAACTAAAATTGGCTCAAAATTGGAATAAAGGGCAGTGGCTGGAATAAATGTCAAATGTCTAGGAATTGCCATACCTTGCCATGCCTTGATATCGTTTTGAATCTTTTTAAAACTAGATATTCCTATCCATCCAAAGATTGCCTGGAAGAAATTGCTTAAAACGATAAGGCCATCCATTGTACTACCTGTTTGTTAAATGATTATTGTATTAAGATTACTTAAGCTTTATGGTGTTCAATAAAGAATTATTGTATTGTATTGTAATGCCCTGTCGTAAATTCAATTATTTAGGTAAGGGTTTTCTGCGTAAATGCATGGACACATGTTCAAAATACTACCGTTATAGTCTAGATTATATTACTATAATACATTATTGAATATCGGCTTAGAAATAACTGTAGATAACAATACTACTGGCCATGAGAGACTTGTAATCTCACGTCTTTACGATGTGCGCAGTATTATACTGCCGAAAAAACAGCGGCTGCCAAAAAGCTGAAAATAAACAAAACATGGCGTAAAATTTCTCTTTCTGACATTACATCTTTTAAGCCAGACCATTTGACATCTTTTGTTGAGATCTATTAAACAATGTTTCCTCTGAAAACAGCAGGCACAAAAGGTACTTAAATGCTCACAAGGCCGTAATAAAGAAAATTATTTATGAAGGCTTTTACGTAACGAAAGTTATAATTTTATTTTCATTTTCGCGGTAATACGACAGCAGAATCACGCCGTCCTTTATCTCTTACCTCGCGCCGTTTAATATCGCCATGGCCTAAAAACAAAATAAACACGACCAAAATACGTGTCACTTCATTATGACAAGCGGCTAAAAAAAATAAGGCTCAAAATGGCGCCAGATCATTATGTCAAGCTGATGAATAAAAAATAAGGCCCAAAAATTGCGTCGCGTCATTCATTACAAGAGAAGAATACAACCCTAATTTTCCGCGGCCGAGATTTCACAGGTTTAAAATTCACCTGCATCGGCGTAAACGAGCACGTGTCAGTACATAGTAATTATCAGTCTGTACTATTCCCACAGGTGGGACTCGAAATCCAATCTTATTTCATAGAGAGAGAGAGAGCTAAAAAGTAAACACACTTTGTACACCTTCCTCTCTGAAAGAATATTTGATTGCCACCCTAATGTTAAAGTTCTTGAGATTTCCTTCTGTTTTGTTACATGGCAGGTGACAATACAAACAGGGCCTTCACCTAATGGCAAACGCCCTGTCAGCTGCAGTTCCACCCCGGGCTGAATCTTGATTTGCACACTACTGCTTGGTGCATGACTATGTAGCAATATGGTGAGATACTTGCTTACTTCAAGACCCTTGCACTAGCACTTTACTACTACAAAAACTCTGCCACATAATTCAAAATAGGATCTTAGAACCCTACTTGTGCCGAAAGTTAATTCCGACTTTTAGTCCAAAACTCTATGCTAACCTGTCCCAAGCCGGTACGTGGCCCCAGTTCATATTATTTACAAAATATTCGTTGTTGACTTCACGTTACCCTGAATGTCTACTAAATACAATAGCACTGAAACCGGCCGTAGTTCACTGTACACTTCCCATCGATTACCGTACTATACTGTAAGTTATTCTATGGTAGCCGATCTATAAAATATTGAGGTCGCTTCAATTTGCTAGCTGGAACCTTAATTGGACAGTATACAGACTATACAGTCTTTGATGGATTGTAAATAATAGCGTCTATTACGGGTTTAACTTTTGTACGTACAACGATACTTTTTGTCGTTTTGGACATTGTAAGCAAATCCATTAAGTGTGTGTGTGTTTTTTTTCGGGCCCCCGTGGTGGATTATGGCCTAACCCTCCTCACGAAAGTGAGGGGAGACCCGTGCTCAACAGTGGGACGTTATGGGTTGATGATGATGATGATGATTGATCGCTTTCAGCGATAAGACCGCCCATTGTACTACCCTTGTTTACCTATTGTAATTTTTCTGTACTGTGTTTAATTTTGTTTCTGGTGTACAATAAAGAATTTTCTATTCTATTCTATTCTATGATTAAATTGTAGACGAACAGTATAGATGCTGATATATCTACATCACGGTGTTTCAGTTCACCATATTGAAGACTTATTCTTATTATTCCATGGCCAGTTACCAGGTATGTCTTGAAGAGACAAAAGGGTGTGTAATCGTCTTCGCTCAAGACACTCATTTATAGCCAATAGATATCAAACTTCTGGTTAGTGAAGGTTTGATTCATTCTTTATCTTATTATAGGTACTTCGTATCTCTACCGAAGAAGATTCACATTTATGCGTAGATAGTCTGAGTATCGAAAAACAGAAGGTCAAGCTTGTGGTTTGAGATAAAAATTCAAAGTCAACGTCACATTTTCAGTTGCCGGTCAAAGCGCGTATTTTTCTCAACACTTTGACTGCTGAGCCGTTTTGCTTGTCCAGCCACGGGTGCGGCTCAGCACGCACCAGAGTGTTTTTCCATACAACAAACACAACAGTTGTGTGTTTTGCCGTACTCGTGGCAAGTTATGAAAAACACGACAGTTGTGTTTTCAGCAGTGAACGTGTTAATTACCACTTTTCAGTTAAACGATTCCCAAAAAGTCGAAAACACCGCGTAATTTTTCGCAGTTCTCCTCCGGAAGTGGAATTATCACGGCAGACTATTACTTCCGCTGGCTCCATCAGGGCTGATTAACCGTTAAACTTATTAGCTCCCCTCCAGTAGACTTAATTTCCGTCAACGTTTTATTGGGTCCCGACTCTCGGCCAGGCTGCATCTTGGTTGACGATTGGAGTGGACAGTTTAACCGCTGTTCACAATATTATGTCCTTTTGAGAGACTGGAACTGAACATTTTTATTATTTGTGAAATCACAGTAATAAGCTTGACACTGGCTAAAAAATTGGTTGTCTGTAAAGTTGGTTCACGGACGATATTTTAACGTGACAACCTCATAACAAAACATTGATGAAATGATTGCATACTTTCATGAATAAAATTGAATCATTATCATATATATATAAAAATGTTATGTTGGTTTGTGTACGCTTCAAAAACTCAAAAAGTTCTGCACCGATCGAGCTGAAATTTTAGCATGATATATAATCCGCATCAAGGATTGTTTTTATTTATTTTTTTCATCAGTGACATATCAGCGAATGTGCGAATGTGCCACAGCGAAGCGTGGCAGGGTACAGCTAGTTTAATAATAAAAGAATAAATACTTGAAATTATACTAGTAATCAGATTTTTAAAATGCCATAATAATTAACCTGTCAAGAAGAGAAGAGAGATAGATGCGGCGCATGCGTACAATGAGCGTTACGGGACAATGTGTCACCTTTCATCGATTTATTAGACGTTGTCACATCACAAGGAAGACCTTAATTTCTGAAAGCACATTTCCTATCGTAATAAGAAGGAAAAACGTTGTAAGGAGAAAAAACATAAATGTTCAAGAACAACTAAAATTAAATGCCGTTTATTAAATTACGCTGAGTCATCGCTAGCGTAATAGACCTTGCTACCTAACTGTTCTCTAAGAGAAACTGTAGCCGCTAAAATTTCTCCCAGAGAGCAAGATTAGAGTGACGCTAGAGTCTAGCGAGAGACCTGAGAGAGCAGAGAGAGGAATCTAGAGCCTAGCGTTCTTAAACGGCACGGCCGCACGACCTAACTTATTATGAAATGTTCCCTTTCTCATAGAAACTGGCACCGAGTCTGCGTGGGGTTGGCTTCGTTCAACGCAAAACATAATTAAATCCAGCGAAATTACATAAGTGCTCAAATATAGGTCACATTCACACACGAGTAAAACCTTTCGTGTTTGCATGTATTCAAGTCGTTAATGAATATCAAATGAATTGACTATTAAACTATTAATCTATTGTTTGAAATTACGCACAAGCAACTTCGTATTAGGGACACGAGCCAACGTAAATTGTCTGGGGAAGTTACAATTGTCGTATAAATCAATGGCATTGTTTGCTTTAAGTACTTGTCTATATTAGGTAGCTTGATGTGGTGCTTAGAAGCTAGCTAACTACATTATTAGCTCCTATCAGCATCACTGTAATTGATTAATTAGAATCAAATGTCACAAGTACCACTGTTTGGAGTTTATAATAATAGAAATCTCCATTTCACATAATCAACAATATGATTCTTCTTTCCTTTTTATATTTCCGCAAAGTAACGTCTGATTCAATCTAAAACTAAAATAAATAGCTGAAATTGAAATAAAAAATAATTATATTTCTTAAACTGTAGAATTAGATCTTCGATTTACGTTTTTTTTTGTAGTGGGAGGCCTCTTCTGCAAGAGACCGCCTGGGGAAGTACCACATCCTTGCCAGATATTCATCCGCCAAGCAGTAGTGTGCAAACATTACTGTGTTCCGGTTTGAAGGACATTGTTTCCAGTGAAATTACTAGGCATATAAGACTTTAGAGCCGATGTCTCAGGGTAACGTGAAGTGTGAAGTGCCGCGCAGGATTATGCAAAGCAGGGTTTTGGGTGGCGCTGTAACTGTTATGTGCAGGCGTAGCGCTTACCATCAGGTGAAAGACTTGCTCGTCTCGTCATACGGTCAAATAAAAAAAAAAATATTAGAAATACAAAAATACGTAAAACCTAATACCTCAGTCTTTGAAACAAAACATTCGAAATCGGCCGTGTAGAGACTTTAGAAGTATACCTTTGAAAATCATTCATACATTTTACTTACTATCACATGATTCTTCCTTATTGAAATTTCCGTAATCATCTATAATAAACATAACGTTTCTACTCAAGTATAAGTAACTTAATACCTGGCTATTAATTTTAAAAGGCTACGCACCAACACGATTTTGTTGCGAATAATGGTAATTCTATTCCTAATTAATGGGCTTTTCTGCAAAAGAAATGGAAATGACCACAGTGTAGAGTGAACAGTAAATAAAGTTGCGTGTACGTCAGTAGTGATACGCATGGACGACCATCTGTATAGTTTTCAATGGTAATTCAACACGTTTTTAATAGTCTATCAGCTGCCAAGAACAGATTACAAATCCAAATTTATTCAATTAAAAAAATCTGCCAAATTACTCTATACGTCAATACGTATCATCATCATCATCATCAACCCATACCGTCCCACTGCTGAGCACCGGACTCCCCCCACTTTCGTGAGGAAGGTTAGGCCATAATCCACCACGGGGGCCCGGTCCGGATTGATGGATAACATACCTACCTCCGAAATAATGCTTGGGTAATAAAGTAAAAAAAAAGTATAATCATTTTGTAGGTCTTTTATAGTCCATGGGCTAGTGTAAACTTCAATTCAAAAGGCGGTGGCTTCTGCCATATCAATGCTGATTATGACTGTAAAAATAACTTTTTTTGTGATCAGATATGGTATGTGTGAGATTTACCTTACGGCTCAATTATATGACAACAAATAATACAATTATTTTCAATATAGCAATGCACTCCGTCGTCGCCATGACAGCCGCAACCAAAGAGAATATAACACTACGTTATAGCCGCGTCTCTCCGTTGACCCACACACACTCTGTATTGCCAACTCTCATCCACACCGTTATTGCCACAGCGTGCATATATATTTATTAATCAAACATCACAGTAACTCGGGCTAAGCAGGGACTACAATGACGTAACAAAGTATGGTAGTTTTTCTTTTGTTTTAGTCGCAGTCATGATTTAGTAAAGTGGTGGGTGCTTAATTGACTTTTCTTGGGAGTTTATCTGACTTCATATAATTTGCCTACAGTTGTACACGTTAACGGAAACTTGATGGATAATATTCCACAAATATTACATTACATAAGAAACACAAGTATGAGAAAAAAATACAACAACTCATTTTCGGTTTCCGTCCAAAATTACAACGTCACATTTTCGGTTTCCGTCCAAAATTCCAGCGTCATATTTTCACTTTCCCGCCTAAACTCTTTAGCAAGATTTGACCTAGAACCGTACATCCATCCATACCACGGATAACCTAATACTCATTACTAACGAACTAACATAAATAAAAGCTTATTACAAAAGAGTAACAATCAGATAAATATAATTAGCCACTATGCCATACACCTACATTATAGAGCTAGATAAGATTAGCTAGTATGATAGTGAACATTGTCCGTGGCCGTTTTGTCCCAGCACACAAAGGCATGGGAATCTCATTAGGCCGTCCTGTCGCATGCATAACCAATGATGTCTATTAAATTGTCACATCGACACACATCGGACACTCCATACTAAATCTTATTTGACAACTCATACATATACAATGACGTCTGTACAATGCATGTGTAAGTAAAACATACTACGCGACCAAAACAAAAGAGCTCGCTTGCTATCGGCTTCATACTTGAAGGTTCATAATAACTTGTTTGTTAATTAAATTGGGCGTGTAAAATTGACAGCCTCCCGATTGCCCTCCAGATTGCGGGTAGAGGTGCAGGGAAGCGCATCGCGCGGGGTGGAGTGTTTCTTCTGTATGGTGTACTATATGACTTCTGTGACATCGAATCTACTGGACGTGCTGGCATGGTAGTGGGCAAGAGATTCAGTCAGTGGCCAAAGTTTAGTTGAAATTATGATAATTTTAAGTTTAACCCTGAAATGCATGTACATACGTACTGGGGACAGTTTTTTATTATCTCATTGTGTGAAATATTATGTATACTCGTACGTTTAGTGTCATCATTTTGTGCTTTTTTAATCTTTATTTTGGCATATTAATTATTGTCTAGGACTAAACCATAGCGTTGGCTGAATCGGGACCTATTTGTGGCAACACACAATAGTGTTTCTTTGATTTTATTGTTTCTTCGTCAATGTTGTATATTTTCATTTGACTTTATTTTTGTAAAATATTATACATTACACATATTTTTCTAAAATATTTACAATGAAATTGGATCATATTATAATCACCATATCCTCAAAACTGGCTATTTTGTCTGTGATGTGCTGAAAAGCTACCTAGTGCCAGATAAACTAATACCCATTCCTAACAGGTACACCTGAGTCGAAACCTAAGCCCTGCAGTATTAAATCGAGAGCCGGCGACCCCCGATCTCGGCTCAAGCGCGGCTGATCCGCGGAGTTAAGTAGAGTAAAAACTTGGAATTTTAATGGAGATTACACTTAAGCGGACGGATCTGAAAACTGATCATTTTGCCTTTTTTGAACAGCATAGCGGATACGTAGGCGATTATTGAGGTTAAAGCCAAATAACGTTGAACAGTTAGTGGTTTGGCGCCTTATTAAGTCATTGAGAGAGATATATTCAAGTTAATGCGTTTTAGTTGTCCATGTCCTTTTTAAGGAGCAAATGTATCTATTAACTAACTTCTTCAAAGTAAAAGTGCCTTGCCCATATTTCAATTGAACAACCCACGGGACATTAATATCTACTTTGTTGACTTGAATGTTTACAAATTGTTTGTTACTTGCAAATACAAAACTGCTGAACGGATTTTTATGTGAGTTTCAGACATGATTACCTAAACTGTGCGGACGTAGAAAAAAGTCCTAGGCACAACTGTAGTGACGACCGTGGAAGCTTAAATTCAAATGCAAATTCATGTGCCTTTTTGTTATTCGGGGCGGTTGTAGGAAAAACCGTACTGTTCCATTCGTTTGAACCAAACAGAATGCTTTAACGTCTTTGCACGTCGGAAAGCGCGTTCAAAGTCACTGAAAGCGCGTTCAAAGTCACTGTTTTCAGAGACCAAAA
The DNA here is from genome assembly GCA_912999815.1 of Campaea margaritaria. Taxonomy (NCBI): domain Eukaryota; kingdom Metazoa; phylum Arthropoda; class Insecta; order Lepidoptera; family Geometridae; genus Campaea; species Campaea margaritaria. Next base: position 11,718,632 of record OU538789.1, on the reverse strand, counting down.
TATTTCGGTTATACAACAGCGTCTGTCTCTTTGTCTATTTGCTTTTCAAGGCTAAAAAGCTGAACGGAACTTGATAAAATTTGGTATGGAGATAGTCTGAACCCTGGAGAAGGACATAGAATACTTTATATCGCGATAAATGTAGTCTTTTTTTCAAGTCGTGGAGATAAGCTGGTATATAATGTACTTGTGATATTACAGTACTTTCAATAGGTAGTACAGGGTTATACAGTATCGGCTGGCGAACAACAACAGCTTCTTAGAAGCAATTTGTTCGTGAAACCTAATCCTAAGTGAGACAAATAGACGGTTAACGTAGGTAATGTTGCGAATTACACGATTAAACCGAAACGTACGATCCGCTGACTGTAATAAATCGACATGATAATCTGCAATACTTAGGTAAGTAGTTAGGTAATTTTAATTTTCTACCACAGAACTACATTTTTGACGTTTTTAAATGTGCTCTCAATATGAAGGAATGTTTTGTTAATTCCAAGCTTATTTTGTGCTCGCACAGTTCGGGTTTTTTCAAGACATCTGCACAAATCTGAAGTGTCAAATTCTATTAGTTATTTTAATTATTGTACATACTACATACGTTCTTGCTGCAAATAGTGAACCGTTTGACCGGAGCCTCACCTGATGGTAAGCGACGACGCGGTCGGGGGTAGAGTACGTCTGCCTAGAAGATAATATCTATTCACTCGCGACTTGAAAACTCCCAGATAATTGCTCTCGGGAAACAGATACAGACGCTGGTGTTCCATTCCTTCACTGTTCCTCATAATCTTTATCACCATCAGCACACATCGACCCACTGCTGAGCACGGGTCTCCCCTCACTTTCGTGAAGACGATTAGGCCATAATCCACCACGAGGGCTCGGTCCGGATTAGTGGATTACATACCTCCGAAATAATTCTCGGGTAGTGGGTTTACTCACAATGTTGTCCTCAACGAAAAGCGAGAGATAATTAATTACTACAGTTTTTATGTTTTACAAGTAACACTATCTATGAATATTCACATAACTAGATTCTATTTACTTTTAAAAGGTAGTGATTTGATCCGTATTTTTCTAGAAGGAGTCCTTGTAAACATTCAAACAGGGTACTACAAGAAGGATGTGGCTAGTTAAGGCCCGTCTATACTGCGTTGTGGGATGTCGCGAGTCGCGTCATTACGAGCCCACCACAGGTTAAATAGTGAATAGATACAGCAAATCGTATTCCTGATATATCAATTACGTGTTTGAAACAGCGTTCACATATTGTTAAGGCCTTCAAAAAGGTAACAAATTAAGAGCTGGACAAATTAATAGTTTTTAGTAATTTCTGTGTATTCAGTATTTTTTCTAGCAAGTCAATAGTTTTATTAATAAAATGAGATAACACCTAAAAGCCAATTCACTTGTCCTTTAACTGTTACAAAGAAAACAATCATTAGAAAAAAAATAAGATAGCAGCATCTACTTTATCTGCAATTCTAGACAAACTAATATAAAATACGAAATTGGCAATTGCAAACTTATCGAAATAAGTATATTATACATAGAATTGAATAGAATAAAAAACTCTTTATTGTACACCAGAAACAAAAATAAACACTGTACAGAAGAATTACAATAGGTAAACAAGGGTAGTACAGTGGGCGGTCTTAACATAATAACGAAGTCTCGATTTCTCAAACAAACGGTCAAGCAAGCTACTTTAAGTGATTTGATTATACATAAGAACAAAGAACTTAGGAAGATATATGCCATCAAGAAGTTTAAAAACGCAAACAATATGCATTGTTTCTCCAAAAAGGAGTATCTAGTCTGCACGCAGTGTACTCCCCGGCCGTAATAACAAAAGTTTCACGACTTTTATGCACAGAAAAGCGCTAAGGAAAACAGGACACAAGTCCCTGCTCTACAATAACAGAAAAATACCTTTAGTAAGGCATTGTAGAGTTGTATAAGAAGAAAATTTTGTTATTTGAAGGTTTTTTGTTGGGACTTTCTTTTTCATATTGAAAACAGACTCGTGTTTGACCATTGCTTGACTGAAATCGGTGGTCGTAAGGTTTGCTTAAAATTACCACAACTGTATGTTGCATAGAAACAGAAAAGCAATGTGACGAAATGAAATGGTTTGCGAGATTCAAATTGATTTTGCGATCACACAATACGTTGCAGTACTAAAGTCGACCAGCGTCTAACTTATCTAACAAACGGCTACCAGATAGGCCACGTTGCCAAAATGCTGACAGCTCTGCCACGTTGTATGACAATGCAAAATTTTTGGGCAAAATAAAAGCCAGCATTTTGGTCACGCGCTGCTTCCACCGGACGTCCTGACAAACCTAAAGCGAAATAAATATAGAGTGTTTCATTCATTCACTTGCTCGACCTAGGTATATCAGAATACGCTCAAGGAAAACAATCTTATTAAAATCATGAATGGGCGTCGTGAATCACCATAACTGCCCAAGTACTTTTGTAACAGCTGTTAAGCAGATGGTGATCTCTAAAATTTCTTATAATTCGTATGATTTATTGTTACTGACTTGGGGTTTAAAGCCCTTTTGTTTGAAATGCCTTTGTGTTCTCGGTTCCGGTATTTAAAGATATCTTGGGAGATAAAGGCGCATGTTATGGCCAAATCTGACGCCAGGAGGAATCTATGACTTTTATGGTTCTTCAAGACTTCAAAAACTGAAATTAATTTTATTATAAATAGGCAACGTGATTGTACATTTAAATACAAACTTATACAAAAAAAGATGAGAATCGTAAGTTTGTATACGTTGGTATTTGTAGATAGATAGATAGATAAACTCTTTATTGAAACACCACAGAACAAAGAAAACTTAAAGCTAGAACAAAACAAATTTTACAATTAGTGTCACAATGGGCGGTCTTATCGCTCAGAGCGATCTCTTCCAGACAACCATGCACGGAGAGGAGTAATTAAGACATCGGACGGTGGCTTTCTTTATATACATAGAATACCGTGTCAGAATGTCAAAGAATAAAGAACATTAGTCAAAATTAAAACAAAAAACATTTTTAATATTAAAAATTAATTAAACCTAGCTATAATGCGATTTACTCTATTTTTCTGACTTTATATGCAATACATAAAATCACGCCTTTTTCCCGTAGGGGTAGGCAGAGACTACATTTTCCATTTCCATTTTTATTTAATTCTGACACTACAATTCTAAAAATACAGTCGTATTTAAGATAATTGCAAAATACCGAAGAGAATAGCGGAATTACAATACTCCTCTAGGGTCTCTGAATGATGATTAGCAATAACTTCATATGGTATATTGGCAAATTTTGATTAATATATTAGAGTTTTCTGAATTATCATAATTGTAGAGTCCGACTCTACGCAATGCTACTCTTGACTTTATAAAAGTAAAATTTTTGGCTTTTAGAGGTTCTCAAATATACTAATACATAAAGCTGAAGAGTTTGTTTGGTTAAATGCGATAATCTCAGGAATTACTGGTTCGATTTAAACAATTCTTTTTTGTGTTGAATAGTCCATTTATCGGGGTAGGTTATACTATATAACATCACGATACGACTAATAGGAGCGGGGCACCAATGAAGAATGTGGCAAAAACGGGGAAAAAATATTTTTTTAAGAGCTTTTGTTGGGTGCGCTGCGTAAACGGTTAAAGTTACGCAAAAATTATGTATTACAACTGGAATTATGTGGGTCAAACCGCGGGGCGCAGCTAGTAGTCAACATAACGGCAAAAGCTAGTCTTTTTATTTTGGCAAAAAATATTTTTTTTTCGTTCTTTGCGAAAAATAAACGCGATGAGCCAACAAGCACTGAATCAAATTCTACGTAAAGTCCTCAGTTTCCTCACTTTATTAAAGTCTAATAACTTTCCCGACCCGTGAACATTTCTTTCCCGTCGTCGGGTATTTGTTTTCCATCAGTTGCTCCAATATTTGTCGGGTCGGGCCTTTTCTGTGGCCCAATTAGCACGGCGTCGTTGTAGTTTGTTACACTAATTGTAGGGCCCAGTTCCGAGAATCCCATAGTACAAAAATCCAGTTTTACAATAACTCTTAAATGCGTTAGAAAGAAATTTTCCATCTGAGAAAAGGGTTCATGAATGAAACGTTAGTGTATTTAAGAATATATCAACTTATATTTGAGACCAACTAATTACTTAATACGTTCACGTATTTTCAAACAAATCTAATTTTTGTGAGTTGGACTTAGGTCAGTTAAACTGTTTCTAAGTGAACTTGAAACTTCTGCTACTGAGCCCTTCAATTGTACCCTAGTTTTAAGACGCCAGCGTGAGCTTTTTGGTCTTAAATCGCAATATTTTGCTACTGGGTGTCAGTCACTATTATTTAGTACATGACTGAGAGCTGCATTCCGGAAAATTTACCGAGTTATTTCACAGTACTAAATTAGGCATTGTAATGTTTCAAAATTGGATTGCGTCTTTTCTTACGTTTTTTCTACATATTAACCTGAGAATTATTTCGGAGGTGGGTATGTTATCCACCAATCCGGACCGGGCCCCCGTGGTGTATATGGCCTAACACTCCTCAAGAAAGTAAGGGGAGACCCGTGCTCAGCAGTGGGACGATACGGGTTGATGATAATGTACAGGAGGTTATTAAAATATTGGCACAATCTTTTTAGTTAGTTTTTTTGCCCCAAAAACTATGATAACATGTAGTTACCTAACTAATAATAAATTGTACCTAAACGATTAACGGTCAATTTTCGTTCACGGAAAAACGATAATTTAATATCCTAACTTATTAAAAAAAAAGTCGATTTAAAAAACCTGTTGATAATCACTCGTGAGTCGCAAATTACTAAAATAATTATATGTCGGTGTTCTTTGTACTAAACATGTAGCTAGGTATGTACCATAATTGTTTGGTTTACAAAAAATGTAACGAAGTTGTGTAATTTTTATTACGTTAGAGTTAGAGCTGGTTTTGTATTGGCTCGTCTATTCATGGTTATAATATTACATTCCAAGAAGATTGCAATTTCATGTTCACTAATTGATGGAAGTTTTTTTTTTTAATTTGACGAGACGAGCTGCTCGTACACCTGGTGGTAAGCGCTACGCCTGCCCACAGCAGTTACAGTGCCACCCAGAACTTTGCATGCCATAATCTTGCGAGGCACTGTACTGCGCTCGTCACCCTGAGACATCGGTTTTAAAGTCTCATATGCCCGGTAATTTCTCTGGAAACAGTGCCCTTCAAACCGAACACTACTGCTTAGCGGATGAATATCTTGCGGACTCTCGACTTCTCGCACGCATTGTGGAGAGGGAAAATGTTAAGAAACATACGAAGCAGGGATTAAAAGCTGCTGAGCCGATTATCTTGTCTAGCCACGGTTACGGATCTGCACTCACAGTTGTGTTTCAAAAAACACAACAGCTGTGTTTTCAGCAGTGAACGTGTTAAAAATTAAAAGGACCGCCCATCATACTCGCATATTCTTTTAGACGTCATATTGGTAGAAAAAGCAAACTTGAAGGGCCTCGAATCTGTGTGCGTCTTACCCTTGCCTGATTTTATTTCTGTATCGCCCAAGACATTAATTGCATCCATCTCGGTATACAAATGTAATGCCCGTCCGTAACGTCGGTTATCCTGATGCTCAGTCTATAAATAAAGCGAGGGAGACTCGTTGTTTGCAACGTTAAATTAGAGGTCTTTGAAATATGACTGACGATCTCCAGTGTTTCTAGAGGTATCTCATCATCATCATATCAGCCAGTATCTCTCTACTGCCGGACATATGCCTCTTCCTTACCACACCTATCTTTTTCGTTAATACTATTAAGTAACCAGACGAGCAAGTCGTTAACGTTAACCTGATGGAACGTCGCGCCTGCCCATAACAGACACTACAGACATAATTCTCCTCCCTCACTTACTTCAAACTCACTACACACACACACACACCACACACTCACATACACACATACACACACCCTCGCAACCACCATTCTCATACACCCTCTCAACCCACACTCTCCCACACCCTCGCAATTGTTCTGGTAACACGCACTCGGGTCCCAAGACACAGGCCCTGCGCCTAGTTTGGAACTCATTGTTAATCCTTTTTTTCAACATAATGTTTGCTCTTATTGTAAATTGTATTTGTATTTGTAATAGTTACAGTGTCGCCCAGAACTTTCCATTAAAAATCCTGAGCGGTACTGCACTGTGCTCGTCACCCTGAGGCATCGGTTCTAAAGACTCATATGCCTAGTAATTTCGCTTAAAACAGCGCCCTTTAAACCGGAACACGGTAATGTTTCCACACTACTATTTGGCGGATGAATATCTGATCTCTTTCCGGTCCTACCCTGAACTCTTACAATGTCGTCGGTCCATCTAGGTGGAGGTCTGCCTTTTGGTATCTTCGCCTCTTGAGGCCATCATTCTTTAACTGCTTTCGTCCATAATTTTTCCAAGCCAAGCCAAATGATCTGCTACACCACCTTTAATTTAAGACTGATCAATTCCGAAAGACATGGATTTGTTCTCACTTTATACGGTTACCGAGTTCAGGGATGGGAAGAGGTTATACTTGTAACTTATATTGTTCGAATAGGTAGTGGTGTAGGCAGTACTAGCCAGTAATTAGTGAGACGGTGCTATTTTCGAATACCGACTGAATAATCTAACTTCGAGCGCACTGCTATGCCGCTAAATTTCGCGTAACAAACCACACGACCCCAAAGCCTTGGTTGGCCAAAATACCAACCTGGCTACCTAAAGCAGCTTACCCTAGTTCTGCCAACGAGTGATGTCTGTCAACAAGGTTTAAAAGCTCACCAGTTGGGCTGCGGAAAGAACTGTCGGTCTTTCATTGCTCTGCCACGAATATTCTCCAAACGTTTTCATTTCAACTTCAGTTTGTTAGTAGAGAACTGGATTTTTGAAGTAAAACTTCTTTATGCACGCTTCAATTGGGGAGTAAGCTTGTGAATCGTTACGAAACACGTGATCGGGCGAGGCGAACGGAAGTTAAGAGGGAGATATAAGTCAGTGAAGATAGAATGAGAGAGAGTTACGTTGCGTAAAACAAATGAATACAATAGGTTAGTGCTGTTGAATAAATAAGGGTTAAATACTTATTTTAATAAGGTAGGTTAATTTTGTCACATTGCCTGACAAACTTAAGTGCATTTCAAAATTAGCAACTTTACCGTATCAGTACAGCTCAAACCAGCTATTGCAATATGAACCTAATTGGACGTTGTCAAATTGATACACTTGACGATATAGAATCACATATTGCCAAACGCTTATTTATTATCAAATTATCAAAACAGGCACGTTGTTACCAGCGCAGTGTTTATTCCATGAATGGTCAATGAAACAGCGCAACACAATCGATAGTTAGCGCTCGCCAAAACGTTAGCACGTATCTACTTACTCACCTACATGCAATAATATAGGTAGAGTAGGTACTTATTAGAGTTCTTGTTGTGGTTCGAATAGTGACTTCTTTCTTTATGAACAGTTTGCTGCACTACACTAATAAGGTTGATAACAAAGCGCTTTAATCTATTCTTTTATAAGGAGCCCTAAAGCTAGCATTTTAGGAACTGAGTCAAACAGGGTTCTTATTCACTTTCATGAAATTCCTTGCCGAAACGCGTGATGTTTGCGCTATAAAACGCATCACGACGTGGAATTAAAAAAGGGTATTACGCGCTAAATTCCTGCACGTTATTTTGACAGTTCGAAACGAGTGCGTAACGCTCCTAGTCAGTTTAATGAAATGTGACATTGGCGGATTACACGAAATCAATGTATCGTGGCCTTGTTACAAGTCTAGGTGGTGAGAGTGAATAAAAGCCAAGATATTAAGTACCTGAGTAACAGTCCTGATGATTATTAACCTCTTTGTAAGCGGTAGTCATTGCTGTCAAAAGCGCTTCAAGCGGGAAAGCGTCTGTTATTTATAAATTTGTCAGCGCTTTCATCCTGCTGCTTTTCAGACGCTGGAGTTAGGTCTCTCCACTAGTTATGTCATGTGAAACAAAGCGAAAACTTCTTTACAGTTTAACGACGAGCGTCTGCATTTGTAGTCCCTAAATCTTACACTGTAGAGCTAGTTTCGTTCGTAAGTATTTAGTCGGCGTTTAGTCTTCAAACTTTGGCAAATCCTCGGAAAACCTATCCAGGTAGACGCCTAGCAATTTGCTGACGCTCCAAATTGGAGCCATTGTTACCTAATTTAAGTGAATCTTAATACTGGTCGCTTTTACGCGATCTTGAGGTAGAAGGAAACTTAATTAAAAAGTAGTGACATCGTGAGCTTAAGGTCTCTTTCGACTTGTTGACTTGTTACTGTTAGAAGATTAAAACGGGTTTTTATCAGTCTCTTAGTACCTAGATCGTGTCTAGATCTTGTAGTTGCCATGACGTCTTCTGTTCAGAAACCAATTTTAGACGCGTCAGTTAACAAAACCCTAACTATTATGTATTTATAGGTACACGTGTAGGAACATAATATAGACCTTTCGGTTAAGCGTTCAAGGGTTCACTTTGATCCAAACAATGAAACACTCTAAGACTTTGGAGTTCTATTAGCTCTGAGAAACTGAGAAGCACACACACGAGCAGTTATGAATATAGGTAGAAGTACCTACTTGAACTATCTTCTAACGCCGAGCTACCTTGAGATACTCAGGATCTAATTTCACATATTCCATTTTGCGTCCCATCTCCACGTTCAGGGTCCAATAAATGACTGCGTAGCTACTATAATAGGACTCCTAGCATTCAAGTAATTGGATAATCACACTAGGTAAGGTGACCGGATTGTCGGCACGTGATAAACAAGTTACAATTCATGGAGACGTGACCTTGATTACGCTGCATTTCCTTGCGAGATGTCTTGAGGAGACAGATCTTGAAATCTAGAGCCTGTTGCGACTTTTGAGTGACCTTAAAGGAACCTTGACCTTAGGTCAAGGAGGCATAGAATGATACGAACCAGGAAATCAATGAAGTGTTAGCACTGTTAACTAAGAGCGATGCTTGTCATTCAATAATGCAGAGGGCAACAGAGTCAATCAAGAATCAAAACAAGAGTCAATATTGTTTTTATTCTCTATACTCTAGTGCCAGTTTACAAAAAGTTTTAAGACCTCATCTAGGTCAAGAGCAAGACTTGTCTGTGGTCAAGTCATCGTAAGCCTTATTTTTTTCAAATAATTAATTTTCCACGTGCTCTACATTTTCTACGATGACGAATCATCAATAATCATTTTGGAATGCTCGACATTAGAGCATTTTTCGACAAGCCAAACATTACTAAACTATAAAACATCGTTTAATTGATAAGATTCACAACCTCGGTCTGTGTGCACACGTGCAAATGAGAACTTATTTGCATTGATAAACATGTTGGGCAAGTTGATATGACCACAGCACGGCAGGAGGTAAAGATAGGAAGGGATTTCTACTGTTCAGGTGTTAGAATAACTGGACATGCAATGAATGATGCTTCTCGAAATGCATTCGATTTCACCTCTTTACATAAAGGTCAAGTGACAGACGAAAGTCCAGTTTATATTTTGATAAAATATGTTTAGATTCATGAGGGTAAGGGCCACATCATATACCGTCTAGTATTCCTTCTGACAGGTTTTCTAAAATGGACTTTTAATAATTGGAGATTCCCAATTTACAATGATTGACTCAGATTGGTTAGGTGGTGGGTGCTAGTCTGGGAATCTCGTTTGGTAGACTAGGTTTTGCTCAATGACGGTATATTAATCATGATTAGGTTCAGAAACCAAGGCGGAAACCTTTTGGAAAAGGTAGATGGATGACGAAAACTGTTATTAGAATAAAACGACATGTTCGCTGGTACTGCATCGTCGCTGGAAATATCAGTTACTATTTGCACGACCTTAATAGCTTCTGGGGTCACCTTTGCCATACACGGTCACCTTCATAGCTCATAGCCACTTATACTAACAAAACCCAGGCACAAAACAAATGAGTCTACGTTGTGTCTGCTTGGTTTGTTAATATGTTGACAATTGGAGTCAAGCACAATGTGCAATGTGAAGCAATGTGCTTGGCGCAAATGGGTGGGTGAGTGACTCATAGGAATGCACGTTGCGAGGACTTTTCGATACTCAACTAAGTGTAAGTATGACGCTTTCATATAGTAGACACAACATCTCATGCTAGTCCATTTCGTGCCAGCATTGTGTATCGCACAAATATTTACTGCAGTCTGCTCCGTTTACTTCGTTACTCATCTCCCAGACATAATATCAGACTTCCGCCGAAATTTAGTTCTGGCGCTCCACGCGAGACTTAACTTTGTTAAAGGTAGACAGGTGTCTACTACTAATGTAAGTAGATAGCGGATGTTAGCTTGGAAACATTCGAAATTGACTTAGGGACTTTTGCTTTCTTTCAAAGCTTTCGTAGTTAGGCGACTTTTGTATTGAATCAGACAGTGCTCGTGAGTTCCGAAGTTCCTTTGAGCACAGCTTAACTCAATAGGTCCAGCATTGGATGCGATAGCCGGCCGTTATGTAGGCGCGTAAACCAACTCAGCTTTCTCCCAAACGTGGGCGATACTCGCTCCCATTCATGTCACGAGCGTGTTTACATCGCAGCCGTACGATAGTGGCCGATACGGAAACAAAAATAACGCGACTCGAATCGATGGGAACGCTGCGACTAGATAACGATTGTTTACCTGCGATTACCACATTCAAGGTAACCGTTCTCCTCGCTCGCATTCAGGCCTACGCTCGGTCAGTGACGAATGAACACATACAAGTTTTAAATCTCATAGTATTGTGTGTGACATTGGAAGCAGTTACGCAAGTGTGTGTCTGGCGGGTGTCGGGTCTCAGGCCGAGCAGGGGCTAACGTTCCCCAGTGTCCCGACAACAAAAAGCCGGCCGAATGCCGCATTTAAGACGGTCCCCCTTACCTCTGTCGCTCGAACGTATCCTGCGAGGAGTACACAAGACAGCCATAGGTAAATCCTCAAATGCATCACAACAACGTAAACCGGACCGGTCGCACCAGCTGTATGACACAATCACACTATTATGACACTGCACAGGATTGTTATGTTATTTCACAAACACCTTAAACACGAGGAACGTGTCGTGAGCCGACATGCGGCGTCCTATTGCGACCGTGGTAAACTGAGCGGCGCTCGGTCTGCTCGGCAGTCGACTGGCGGGCCGCGTCCTCGCTCGCGGCTAACTTCGCTCGCGCGCGGTCGTCGCCCGCCGCTCTTTCGCCGATGGTCGATGGAGCTGCGTTTCGCGTCACGCACTGCTATTCATTACTCCGAATAATAGGCCCACAAAAACGAGCCCCCGACAGCCGCCCTGCCGTGCGCCCTTGCTACGCACCACAAAGGCACGAACCCGTTCTAAATTTGGTCACTGGACAGAAATATTATTTGCTGGGGCGACGACCGTCTGCGTGCAATCAAAACAAACAGCACGATCGCATCTAAATGCGTCCAATGAACCAATATTCTAATTTATCTGAATGACAGACGACCATGGCCTCATGGTGATTGAATGCAGTTAGATAGTTACATTATAATTCACATTGTAATAGAGGTATGTTTACCAGAAAGCAAAAACAAAGAGCCTGACAAAAAAGTACATGCAAATTTCTACTACTTGGTAAAGTTAGACAAATTGCTAGACGCCTACAAATCTAGATACACAATCTTACATTCTTTGAGGACCTGTTCCTAAATTGATAACAGCGCCATCTGTTGATGTACAGAGTATTTTGACCAAGATTGAACCACAGTTCAAACTCACTGATATTATCACACTGAATACTTATCAATTATAGTAGATTTGAATACTTACCGAATAACATAAATGAACATCGACATACCTACGACAATCAGAATGTCTCCATTGTCTCCTTTCGTAAAACAAAGGTCTAGATCTAATACAACAAACACACTACAGATGGCGCTTTCCTAAAGTTCGGAGCTTCTGATTCAAACAATTATATTTCTGAACAGCACTTGGAAGAAAGTAGTAAAGAAATACAGTGCTTTGGTTTGATCAAAATACCCAGATTCAAGTACTTTCAATACCTAAGCTGTTACTAAACTTTACCAATCTAGTACTGAAATACCTATTTCCAGAACCTAATTGATACACACACAGGGATGTCTTACAAAAACAACATTCACAATGCCTAAGATTATAATTCAAAACATCGAGACTAACAACTAAACAAAATAAAAGCAAGTGACACCTTAAAACATAATTATAAGCAATCTTACACCTTTGACTTTGAGTAAAGGATGCTATTCAAACCCGAGTTCAATAAAAATACAACCATAGGCATTGTTACAAAGGAGGTCAAGCTCTTACTAGTAAATAGATTTTTAGAAAAAAAAGTTGTTAGTATCCCAAGTTATAGTTTGTACTAAGCTTCATTTAAAAAATTACGGTTTTTAAAATTGGTTGTAAGGTTATTGAACCCAAGTTCCTGAGTTGTGTTTTAATTAGATATTGCGAATGTTCACTTGGGGTCCATCTCGGCGGCTTGCTGCTTGACGCGGCGGATCGCGTCTTCGTGGCGCTTGATCTGCTCCTGATGGAAGCTAATCTCCTTGTCCAGATGCCCTTTGAGGCTCTGGAGCTGTTCCCTTTGCTGTGAAAAGATAGTGACATTGTAGAAAAACTTGTCATTCAATTATCACATTCGCCCACTGCTGAGCATGAGTCATGTCTCACTTTCATCCCTGTGTTTATTAAAAACTGTATTAAGTAACAAGTAAAATTTCGAGTGATCAGACTAGCTACCAGCACCCATTTTCACACAAACAGGGCCACAGATAACTGGCCTAGTTGTGGAAATGAGCATGCTCCTTGATACATTCACTGCTGAAAACACAACTTTGGTGTTTTTTATAACTTGCCACGAGTGCGGGAAAACACAAATGTGGTGTTATCTGTATGGGAAAACACTATGGTGTGTGCAGAGCAGCACCCGTGGTTAGACAAGAAAATGGGCTCCGCAGTCAAAGTGTTAACAAGCTCTGTTAATGATGAAAATTCAGTATTATTTCACATTGTGTATATCTTACAATGAAGTCAAAATCAAACGGATGATTCACCACACAAATAATGATTGCACATGTATATACAATGTTTCATTTTTCCACAGGCCTGCTGCCAACACACAATAACTACTATTGATCTATTTAATCATCACTAAGCATTCTACGAGAGCCTGCGAGTAGGGATGGTTCAGGCTAGCTGTTCAGTATTCACCAGTTTTCAGTTGTAGCAATTAAATTATAAGAATGACACTCTGGATACCTTTTCCCTTACATCCCTTACATCCCTTATGATGGCCCGATGATTACCTTCTTGTAGAAGTACTCCTCCTCTCTAGCAGCCTCCATCTTCCCGAAGGAGCCTCCAGCCTCGCGGATGGCGCCGCCACCGCCGCCCCCCTTGCCAGCTCCAGATCCCGGCTCACCGGAATACATTCTGATGAGAGGACATCAATGTTAGTAAATCAGATAAACAATAATAATTCATAATCTTAGTTCAATACTCTGTAATATTAACCGAATAATACTAATGCATTTATTAATGGAGTTATAAGAGCGGACAGCAAAAGACATAACTAGGTCAAAAAAAGTTTCTTCCACTGGACAAAGACTAAAAAACTCACTTGGAAACATCAAATAAAGTAGCTTTTATGATACAAAAACATTGACTATCTTCGTGTAAACCCTTGAATATAATGGATGTTAATTGATTAACTGATAAGATAAGGAAAACAATCATAAACAATAGTTGTTTCATCACATTGTTGAATAAGGCAATGACTTTCAGCATAAATTAAGGTTAGGGATGAAGAAACTGAAAATGTTTTTGTAGAAAAATGTCATGATACCAAAAAGTTGTTGCTCACTCAATTAGATACTTATTAGAATGTACCTTCCTCTTTGAAAAGCCTTTGGAAAGTGGCTGTACAGTTCTGGAATATTCTCGATTTCTTTGCACACAAAGAGTAGAACAGTTAATATTGCAACTGCGTTGTACTCGACGGTACTGGTGAACATAAAACGCAGTTGTTGTTTATTAAGACAGCGTTTTAAGAATAAACATGTCATCATAGGTTTTATCGCGAGCCAAAAATCGCCGAAGCTATGCGTGCGTACATGACATACTTACCATTTTTCATTATTATAGAGAGTGAAAACAGAATGTTATACTTCAGAGCATATTTTTTTGTTGAATTAGAGGGTAAAATACATTATAATAATGCAAAAAATTGATATCCTACGTCCGGCTAGTGTGGTCCTTTCAGGTATTGCGTAACCTTATACATACCGGTATGAAATTCTTACCTCGCGCTGAAAATAGCAGCCCGTGATAGCGAAGTCCTGCTTCCAGATATAAAATTCATGATTTAGTTGTATTAAAACGTAAGAAAATCGTAAAAATAATATATTTCCTAATTTTCACTAAGCTACCCAAGTTTGAAGTTTTTTTTCTGATTGACTTTGACGTTGACGTTTTGTTCAGTTTTGACTGTTGACGTTACCTGTTACGCTGTCAATGTCAAAGATCTGGCACAGTAATACTTACGCCATTTCTTGTTTTTTGACCCAAAGAACATGTTTTAATTTTTGTTCAGCAATTATTTTGTTTAATTCCGCTGTCTCCCTCATGGCTCTGATGACTTGACGTTCTTCTTTCAAGGACTCTATTTTCATTAATTTCTCCGCGGAAGTAAACCTGAATAAAAAAACTTTATGTAAAACAGTTCCGGGATGCAGTTCCTACAATATGTCAGAGATGGCACTGTTAATCAAAATCCATTTAATGAAATACTCTATTTTTCTTACTGAAAATATTGTTCCATTTCCTTGTGAAAGGGATTACGTCCAATTTGAGTCTCCTGGCAATATGTGGCTTCAGTCATTATTGAAGCATTTCTTTTTGAACAATCATCTTCTTTGTCATTAATATCCTCTGTTGCTTCAAATTCATTAATTTCAGATAGTTGTTCAGAAGCAGACGATGCAGACGATTCTAATTGATTTGTATTTATATTTTCATTATTATTATTATTTTTCGGCTGATCAATCTGATCATCCACAACCATGGATGAGCTGTTAATGCCACTACAGCTTGGTTGATTCATGTCTCTAAAAAAGTTGATTAGTAGGTAAGTATGTTAGTTTTTCTATTTAGGGGAAATATGTAATTACTAATGAGATTGGCTGGTGTCGTGGTTAGTTTACACTACATAGGTACAGTCAACATCAAAAGTTAATGATAAGTTTCAAAAACCATGATCAGTATTTAGTGCCTTAAAAACTTTTCATAACAATTTTTAATTCAATCAGATAGGTATCTTAAAAATGTTATAACTCCTTCCTCTCTATTCTTCTATTTGACAGTATTCAGGGGATTATTACATATTTGAGGAATCATTTATAAAATTAAAAATAAATATGACGCGTGTTAGCGCGGCAGCTAAGCTGTATAGGCTGAGCGCGCCTCCAATGGCGGGGGAAGGATGGCTGGTAGAAGAGTAGTACAAAGGAACTTGGCGACTAACCTGGTCTCCATGCAACTGCAATCACCTCGGTTCGGGTCCGTCTCCAAGCTGCTTGTTCCTTCAGGATGTTATGACGTTCGATGTAGTGGACTGTATTTTAGGCGGTTGGTGCGTGTCGGCAAGGAGCGTTTACGCGGCGGGTTTATAGCGGGTTTTGTTTATATTTTCGCGTCGAATTCACGTGGACCACCACAGAGGAGCAGCAGATCCAGTACTTTGGATTCGGCGAGAGCGGCAGCCGCGAAGGACGAGGGTCGATCGCAGACTACTTGCGGCGGCAAGCAGTTTTCTCGTGGATACCACGATATGAGCGACAGAGATAGTCGCCAAGAAATGATAGGAATAGGAAGGTAGGAAGGTATTATGAGTGCCAATGTAAGTGGCGCGAACATTTGCCCCCAGCCTAAAAACCATTGGTTTTTAAAAGAAAGCGGGAAATAAAAATATAAAAATAAGAGTTAAACTCTTAAGCCGTCAACGGGTTAAATATAACATAGCGGTTGACCGGGGAGCAAGGGGTTAAATTATTGGGTAGGTAAGATACATAAACGGACGACGGGTCTCTGGTAGACGCCGGTCGCCGTTTTTACTGACGCTACTCGACAGATGCCATCGCCGCCGACATGAGTGGCCACGACGACGCCGAGAGGCCAGGATAGCGGGGGAATATTATCAGTGATAATAAGAACAATATAACCTATTGTAATGGGATTCGAAGGTGTATTCCATTTTCCTC
Source organism: Campaea margaritaria (assembly GCA_912999815.1). Taxonomy (NCBI): domain Eukaryota; kingdom Metazoa; phylum Arthropoda; class Insecta; order Lepidoptera; family Geometridae; genus Campaea; species Campaea margaritaria. The sequence continues at coordinate 11,702,266 of OU538789.1, read as the reverse complement.
TAGATTGAAGTAAGTGAAGATATTCCAACTTCCACCGTTTGGAAAATGATTGTACCATTTGATCCAATAAAGCGTACCGTTTCAATAAGTGTCCAGGTTCATCGGGAACCGTGCAAGCGTGTAAATGCTTCAGCGGTGCGGTCATTAAGAAATGTGAAGCACTCAGCGCGGTCGGCTCAGACGGATCTTCGCTCAATAACGTTATAGGACGAGAATTGATAACGCATTCTATCTGTGTGAGTACGGTTAACATTTTTTCATAGGTGAGTAACTGTGAACCGATCGTTTTATGAAGATGACTTTTAAACGCTTTCACATATATTTCATAATTCCCCCCGAAGTGAGGACTTCGCGGTGGATTGAATTTCCAGTGTATGCGATTAGCTGATAACTCATCTGAGATAGACTTATTATATTCGTTGGAATTTAAAAGATCCGTTAACGCATTTTTCGCATTTTTAACGCATTCCGTTAACGCAGAGATGGGAAGGGAGTCAAGGAGCGCGGGTGAGTTACTAGCCCATTTGACGAGATCGAAGCCCCCGGCCTTGAGCAACTCGCGGAGATCGTCTCTGAGTTGTAAACAAGCAGACAGAGTAGGCATGGAGTAGCACACGTCGTCCATGTATGTGTTGTCGCTGATAAGAGATGCTGCGAGTGGGAAGCGGGCACCGTCGGCGGCGCACAGCTGTCGCAACACTCGCATCGCAAGGAACGGACTGCTACGTAGACCAAAACAAACGCGGTTGAATTGGTAGGTATCAAGCGGAAAAACGGGATCGAATCGATACAGGAATTTTTGATATTTGCGGTGGTCCTTATTTATCAAAATTTGTAGGTACATCTGTTTAATATCGGATGTAAAAGCGATTGGGTAGTGGCGGAAATCCAAGAGGATTGTAAAAAGATCGTTTTGTAAATTATCCCCGGTATATAAAACTTGATTCAAGGAGAGGCCTGAGTCAGTTTCAGCACCGGCGTCCATCACCATACGCCATCGAGTTGTTGTTTTTTGTAGTCTCGCAATGGCGTGGTGTGGCACGTAATATCCAGTAAAAGGACTATCATTGTCGATCAGTGAAATGTAACCCTTCTGAATGTACTCTTTGATTATAGCATCGTACTCTAAGCGCAGAGCAGGTGTCGCGGCGAGCTTACGTTCGAGATACATGAAGCGTTTTTTAGCGATAGGGTAAGAATTACCCAGAGCGGTCGCGGGATCGCGGGAGAAAGGTAACGCTACAGAATAGCGTCCCGTAGGATCGCGGGAAACGTTATTTGTAAAAATGCGTTCACATTCTATAGCGTCTGGGCTCAAAGTCGGCGTGCATTGCACCTCTTCAAGCTGCCAGAAGCGTTGGACAAGATTATCTAAACGTGGTCCTTCCGTAAAGGTACAGAGGGAAATATGAGAGCGGCATCTATCTTCAACCAAGGGGTCAGTGATAGAAACAACGGTTTCAATATGAGCGGGCGTAACATGAGCGGGAGTAACATGAGCGGGAGTAACGGGAGCGGTCCCGATTACGATAAAACCAAAAATGGTTTCAAAAGCGGTTGGAGTACCAGGCGGACCAGCGGCGCGGCCTGATAGCAATATTTCAGAAAAGAGCGGCGCGCCTATAAGTATGTCGATCTCGGAAGGCGAAGCGAAACTGTCGTCTGCCAGAGGCAGGCAGTTCAGGTATGAAAGGCAGGTTACGTCAATTTTCACTGCCGGTAAATTGTCTGTTATGCGGTCGATAACATAGGCGTCAATTGCAATAAAATTATCATTTAGGCGGGAAGATAAAGTAGCAGAAACTGCTCCCTTGATTGGGTTAGATGCTGAACCTATCCCTTTAACAACGGTGTTCGTCACCTTATTGCATTTTAAATTTAATTTAGCGCAACATTTTGAAGTTAAAAAGTTACTTTGGGAAGCCGAATCAATTAAGGCGCGTACTACATGGCGGCGACCATTTAAATCCGTAGCATAAACTTGTACGGTTCCCAGTAAACAAGTAGTGTCATTAGGCTGCGAAGCGGGGCGTATATTACACAGCGACACCTGTTGTTGTGATGACTGATAAGCAGTTGTAGGTAAGTTCGTCAGCTGAGCGCTAGCGGAGCCCGCGACGGGCGGCGGCGATGCCGAAGGCGGCATGTGATCCCCGGCGGCGGAGAAGTTGCCAGTTCGCGCGCGCGGAGGCGGCGCGTGCGCCTGTGACGGAGCGCTAGGGTACGGGCGATTGTCTTCACGGGAAGATGATACTTTGCGGCATAACATAGAATGATGTTTACATCCACAATAACGGCAATTAAATTTAGAATTGCAAGCAGTATTTATATGCGTAGTGCTTAGACAATTAGTGCAACCTTTGCTTTGTTTTACAAAAGTGTACCTGTCGTCGATAGAAAGCTTATCAAATGCAGGGCATCTATATAAGTTAGCGTGATCGGCTTGTTTGCAAAGCGGACAGTGAGTGACGCATGATGCTGCAAAAGACTGCGTAGACCTTGCAGTACGCGGCCTGTTATCACTGCGGCTAAGAGAATCGGTCGTAGTGCGTTCCAATATTTTGCTTTGTTCGCGGATGAATTTTAAAAGTTCATTGTATGTAGGCATAGATTTACCTCGCATGTGCATTTCAAACGACCGTGCAGTACTTGAATCTATTTTCTTCAAAGCGAGCGATAGTAAAATAAAATCAGACACGTTATCGAGCTTGAGAGACTTCAAACTTGACACAGCCGTGCAGAATTTATCTAGGAATAATTCTAAGTTTTTATTCGTCGCGGTGTTAAAAGATTTAAAATCAAGCATTTGATCAAGATAAGCGGAGGCTAGGTTACGTTTGTCGTTATACTTATCGACGAGCGTCTGCCATATGATCGGATAATTATCAGCGTTAGGTACGATACCAGAACAAACTGCAAGGGCCCGGCCTGACAATTTATTAATTAAATATTGGACGCGTTCGTGATCAGTGAGATCGGGATTTTCGTGAATCGTGCGTTTGAATGACTCATAAAATATCCTCCAGGTCATCGGATCTCCATTGAAGACCATCAAATCGAGTTCAGGAATTCTGATGGATTTACGTTGCGGGGCAACATTGAAATCAGCGGTTTTTAAAGGCGGGTTAAGTTTATTATAAACAAACTGACAACGGCAAAACATATCTTCGAAGACGTTTATAGATTGGTAGTTTACCGTGTACGAAGCGTTGAGAGTCAACTCGGTGACATTTAATTTGTTCACAATTTCATTGAAATCGGAGCGTAAGCGGTCTAACGAGATCATTCCACATAGAAATAAATCTTTCTCAGTATCATCAGTGAAAGCCTTTAAAGATCGGTTAAAAATATCTTGTAAGCGAGAAAATATAATGTCACGTTTACCTATCAAGGTCAAACGTTCGACCTGTAACGTATCGAGCGCTTTTGCGTCCTCGTATACTTCACTATCTTTGTCTTTTGAACGAGTAGCCATAGCCATCTTAACAAAGTATAAAAAACTAGATAAAGTATGAAATTCCTAATTTACTGCAACTGCCTACAGCATTTACCTGCCGCGCGCGCGGCGTATTGAATACCCACGTGGAGACGCACGGGCGGTCGTTAGGAATACCTTCACTTTTTAATAAAAATTAAGAATTACGGAAAAATCGTTATTTTTACTATTTAGGAATGCGGAATACACGAAATAAGTATATAAGAGCGTAGTAGGATAGTACAGGGTACTATCTGAACTGTAATTGCGGGCGGGAACACGATAATTATAGGAAATTATCGTTGGTAAAAATACCAATATAAAATTGCGGGCGGTTATAAAGAGGACTATATGAGGCCTAAGAGGGGCCAGAGAATAGCGGGAGGACCAAAGAAGATCCGGCGGCGGAGGACCAACAATATGTTAGCGCGGCAGCTAAGCTGTATAGGCTGAGCGCGCCTCCAATGGCGGGGGAAGGATGGCTGGTAGAAGAGTAGTACAAAGGAACTTGGCGACTAACCTGGTCTCCATGCAACTGCAATCACCTCGGTTCGGGTCCGTCTCCAAGCTGCTTGTTCCTTCAGGATGTTATGACGTTCGATGTAGTGGACTGTATTTTAGGCGGTTGGTGCGTGTCGGCAAGGAGCGTTTACGCGGCGGGTTTATAGCGGGTTTTGTTTATATTTTCGCGTCGAATTCACGTGGACCACCACAGAGGAGCAGCAGATCCAGTACTTTGGATTCGGCGAGAGCGGCAGCCGCGAAGGACGAGGGTCGATCGCAGACTACTTGCGGCGGCAAGCAGTTTTCTCGTGGATACCACGATATGAGCGACAGAGATAGTCGCCAAGAAATGATAGGAATAGGAAGGTAGGAAGGTATTATGAGTGCCAATGTAAGTGGCGCGAACAACGCGTTTAGAGAACTAAAATACTGGTGATGGTTTTTAAAACTTGGCTGATCATCATTGACTTTTGATATCGACTTTACATTTAGTTAGAAATTTATCATAATAAAATAGCGTTTGTGTTTGTGTCGTGTGCTTTATTTTTTGTTTAAGAAAAAACTATTGGTAGGTACCATGTACCATATCAATGATCAATGTTAGGTAGATTAGATACCTATGTACCTTCATATTACACATATCAATCTAGTTAATCTACCAATTACGGGTACATTTACCTACTCGTTTCTGCCAAAAGCACAGTGCCTTTAGTTAAAAACATTCTTAGGAAGGTAAAACTATTTATAATCAAGCAGGCGCTTACATAATGTTATCTACAGGCATTCGATTTCGTTAGGCTTAGTTAAAAATCAGAACCGTCTAGATTTTACGAAATTAGAACAACTTACTCATCAATTCGTTCGGTCTTTATCTCTACATCAGTGGTCATTGCCGATTCATTTAGATTCTGGTTCTCTACTTTCAATACACCGTCTTTGATCATGTCGAGAATGCTGCAAACCTCTACAGACTGCTTTGAAAGTTTATAGATAACCGGTCCATTCGCCGAAATCTCTTCGCGAGCGATACGTTTCATATTTTGCCATTGAGTTTTAACCTTCTTGATGGAACTTCCATTGAATTTTGAACCAAATTTTAACGCTAACTCCCGCAATATAGCGTTCCAAGCAATATCCTTTTCCTCCGAATAATTTGGGCCGTTGTTGCTCTTGGTAACGACGACCTCCTTCCGAGCCTTGATCAATTCGAGTAGGTACTGCTTCTCATCAAACGACCAATTTGGCGTTCTCAATCGGCGGTTACTATTATTGTTAGTAGTTTTACCCATGTCTTCGTTATCTCTTGAATCGTGTCCTATCTTTTGCAACGATTTGTTGCAAATGATGCACTCAACGTCCAAAATTATTGATTTCCACATCAAAACAAATGAACGACTGTAAACGAAAGAACATTTTTGACAAGCTACAGACACGCTAATTTTAAGAATAAATTAAAACCTACTTCGTAAGATTATTAAGAAAAATAATTGTGGATAGTTTTTAATCATTTCACTTTTATAAATAGGTAATTATAATTTTAATGTGATATGAATTAAATAAGAACGTAGAGGTTTGGCATGAAACCGAAAAAATAATGTTATGTAGGTACTTGTGTATTTTCACCAACTCATGTTTCTTTGTGTGTTATAATGGTGGGAAATTAATCACTATTTTAGTTCTCGTTAACGTGCACAAGTGAGGATAAATGACACAAACACAAAAACTAATAATTTCGTGTTTTTTTTTACTAAAATATAGGTACAGGAATCTTCCCTAAAATTATTTATTCATTAAAATTAATGAAATCTCATATTCAAACATCCAGACAGAAACTTATTCCATAAACCTGTTGCAGTAATATGTCTCATATTTACTATAAACTAGTTTCTGTTTTGTAACCAGATTTAATCGGTTTTCTGTTCAAGGTTTTTACTTAGTTTTATAATTTTATGACAAAAGTAAAATTGCTGTGTTTGTTCCAATGACGGCCTTAGTACATATAGGCAGCTATTGAAAAAAATTGTAGCTCTGGACTTCCGGGCGACTCGCACCAGACCGCCAGTCCACCTCGTGGGGGCCGTCCCGTCTTCCGGTCCATGGCCGTCACTCGAAAACCTCTCTTCCCTAACGGTTATCGGTTCTATCTACAGCCACCCTACTTTAACGTACCTACACGCCACTTTTTCTGACCATAAATCAATTTTATGAACTTAGTACAATATTAAACTAAAAATTTTGCAGTAAACTTTCCGGCAACACTGGTTTGCTTGCCCAACATTGCATTCAAAAATGAAACAGTTACTCAATAGCGAATTAAAAAGAGATTAACGATATATTCATCATTAACATCCCTAAAAAGAGGATGCCGTATAATTATGTATGTCAAACTAGTTTGTACGAAAAGTTGGGTCAGCTAGCCAGTCGTGAACTGAGGCTTCTATGCGTCGCACGCTCCGAACTGTAACCTGTTCGATTGCGTTTGTAAAATAGGACAATTTACAGTGCGTTCATCTGTTCTTTGAGTGCAGTGATAAAGGAATTGGGAAGTGTCTGGAGCCGGATTGCCAGATCGCATATTTTCGTTTTCATGGTAAGTTAAGTTTCATACTTCAGCGAGTTATCAGTTACCTACTTTGAAAGTCGTAAGGAGATGCTTGGGAAACGCACGTGTGTTGACCTAAGGATATTGTAGTACGTAGATAGTAGAGATTGTAGAGTGTTGAAATGTACGATTAGAAAATACTAAGCATTCATAAAAATGTATGAGCGGAATGTACAGTCAACGTCAAAAGTTGCTGAACGTTTAAACTTACGATTTACTATTATTATTTTCACATTTTTTAGTATATTTCATGCGTTAAGCTAGCTTTAAAGTGAGGACATGGCTAGTGACCTATGTCGCTGACTGTACCGGTAAAATTTAGGCGACTAATATATTATTATGTTTATGTATACTACTGTATGTTAATAATTCTTTTTGGGGGCGTGTTGGCCGAACTTTCATGCCATGGGGTATATTTACTAAGGAGGCATTGTTTTTTTTTTATATACAACGGCATATAGGTAAGTGATTATAAATTTATAAATACACATAGTTAGAAAATTATGCATGAATGTTAGAAACGTGCCAGGGAACAATTTTCACTTTACGACATAATCTCTATGACAGATAATTGGTTAATATTCGACTTTATGTCGCATGAGAATCTTAATTGTTGGTACGTATAATTATGACGTTCTTTAATTTTTATGTAGAGTTTATGCCACATGAAAAACTTCTCATGTCCAAATCGGTAATGCTCATTTGGCCCATAATACAAAAGTACCCTATTTATTTCTCCTACTCCTCATCCAAGCCAAACTAGCAGCGGCCCGCGTTTTCACCCGCGTTAACTAACTATTATCCTACAGGAACCATAATTTTGTACGGCATAAAAAGCACTCTATATTCTATTCCAGGACATAAAGTCCTATACTAATTTCATCAAAATCCGTCAGCCGTTACGGCGTGAAGGGAGGACAAACACACAAACACACATGCGTTTGCATCTTGTATACCTAATATATGTGTGTTATTCATCTGTAGTATAACTCAATGTATTAGTGAGATACTTTTCATCTGCAGGTGAAGCCGCGGGTTCAAGCTTCGATAAACGTCCGTACGTTAGTGTGTATATAATCTATACTAATATATAAAGCTGAAGAGTTTGTTTGTTTGTTTGAACGCTTGGATCTCACAAACTACTACTCCGAATTAAACAATTCTTTTTGTGTTAAATAGTCAATTTATCGAGAAAGGTTATAAGCTATATAACATCACGCTATGACCAATAGGAGAGGAGCATAAATGAAGAATGTGGCAAAAACGGGGAAAATATATTGTGTTTAAGGGAGTTATTTCGGGAAAACTTGAATTATGCGGGTGAAAACGCGGGGCGCAGCTAGTATATTATATAATAACACATAATATAATCCACTGGAGTAAATAGTAAAATAGTGCATGTGAGAACGTTAACCGCAGTATTGTACTGACTTAACCGACTTGGCCTCATTTATGGAAGTTTCAATGTGAACGCTGAAATGTGATCCGATGGGATCGATCAATTTAGAATGAACTAGCTGCGCCCACGGTTTGCTGTGTTCTATATTCCAGAACCTAAAGTATCTATATGCTAAACAACATCAAAATCTGTTCATTTGTTTTGGCATGAAAAAAGGACAAGCTCAAAAATATAAGTGGGATGTTTTAGGTAATTTTTTTGGAATAGAACGTCCCCTATATTCAAATCGCAAATATGACCCATATATTGTGACAAAAGCGGTTTTAACAAACATCTAAATTAACATGACCACCAATTTTAGTTATTTTGTTAACACAGCTTTATTCCCAATTACCTACTATTTACATCCACGTTCAAACCATAGTGAACGTCTCAGTTGCAAACACAATAATTTGAATGTTATCCACCAATCCAGAACGGACCACCGGACCTAATCCTCCTCACGAAAGGGATGAGAGAGGAGGAGGTGCACAGCAGTGGGCCGATATGGGTTGATGATGATGATGGTGTGAAAAACCCCCCGTCCCCCTTTGCTGTTTTCGTAATATTTGAATGGCCCCTACCCTGAAAATGTAAGCTTTCAAGTATCTTCTACACCGGAGTTTTAAGGATTGGAAAAATTACCTATCGCTCCGAAAAAGGTGACAGCAGTGCCTCGTTAGCATAGACGGGGGCACTGCCGTGCCAGAACCTATCCTACTAATATTATAAATGCGAAAGTTTGTGAGAATGGATGGATGGATGGATGTTTGTTCCTCTTTCACGCCAAAAATTATTGAACGGGATCGAATGAAATTTGGAACACAGATAGTTTATAACCAGGATTGAGTAATAGAGTACTTTTTATCCAGATTTATCCGGGTGAAACCGCGGGGCGCAGCTAGTATACATATACGTATATGATGGTAATATGATATGGTAGGTATAAATTAAAAGTATATTATATAGAATATATGTATAGATTATAGGTGTCATCGTCGCCACTTGATCTGGAGGCCTACCATGACGTCTTATAGCGATTCAGTTCAGGACCTAAACTGAGCCGCGTCGCATAAGCGTACCGTGACGTCTTATTTTTCATGTTGCTGCCATTTTCAACCTAAACTGAATTCAGTTAAGGTTGAAAATTGCAGCAACCTATATTGAGTCGCTAATAAGCCAATCTCAACCTAAACTGGATCCAGTTTAAGTTGAAAATGGCAGCAACATAAAAAATAAGACGTCACGGTACGATTATGCGACGCGGCTCAGTTTAGGTCCTCAACTGAATCGCAATAAGACGTCATGGTAAGCCCCCTGTTATGCCGATGATCCTATCTCTAAGATTATCAGATAGATAAAGCTTCCATCCACATAGAAATGTCAAACCGGCTATAAATCCGTTTCAAAAGGCAGGTGTCGATACGATATGAACCTATTTGAATGAATAGAAAGCTATGACATTGATTAATTTGATTTGAACTAATTACTGGCATAGATTACACACACACTATACACATTATGCTGGGTATACTGTGTTCCGGTTTGAAGAGCACTGTTTCAGCGAAATTACTGGGCATATGAGACTTCAGAGCCGATGTCTCAGGGTGAAGAGCGCAGAGCGCGCGACAACACTAATGCACAGTGGATAAAAGCCTTAAACGGTCTTGCTTAGTTTGTTGCTAATTATAGCTGTAAGCTCAGTAATAAATAACTTGTTAAGTGTTTCACTTGTCTTGTGTTTTCGTACTCGACCATTAATCTTGACGTGGCTATATCAATCACCATCGAATGAGGCATGAGCAATGAGCATTTAATATTATAATTGGTTACATTCAAAAGATTACAGCATCAATGTGATGCTTAAACGAAAATATTCCTACATAAATGTAAATTGTGAAACGTCCTTATCATCATCATCAGAGACAGCTCATTCGACTCACACACTGCAGAACATAAGCCATCAGCCTCCTCCCTCTTACGCAATCCATCCCGAGCTGAGTGAGTCTGAGCTGATCTGGTCCAGGACATCAGACCTTATTGAATAACTATAATACTACTAGCTGTACCCGGCCACGCTTCGCTGTGGCACATTCGCACATTCGCTGATATGTCACTGATGAAAAAATAGATAAAAACAATCCTTGATGCGGATTATATATCATGCTAAAATTTTTTGAAAAAGTTTTGGAAACGTACACAAACCAACATATTTTTTTTATAAATATAGAAGATTTGAGTAATTATTAGTACGTATGTATTGATATTTTGACACTGATTTCAACTAATTATACCCTAGTCCTGCTCTCTATCCTGTCCATCCAAAGGTTGTCTGGCAGAGATCGCTTTAAGCGATAATACCGCCCTTTTACCTATTATTAAGTTATGTTTTTTGTAATCTCTGTGTTTTTATACATTTTGGTGTCAATAAAGAGTTGTGTATCTATATATTTATAGTAAATGTTTATTTCCAGAAAACTTTATACAATGGTAAATGATGACTTGTTACATTTTGAATTTACTTTACTAACATCTTACAAGCGGTGGTAGCCTAGTGGGAGAACGTCCGCCTTCCAAGCAGAAGGTCGTGAGTTCAAATCCCAGTGCAGGCACGTACCAATGTGTTTCTTGTAAAAACATATGTACGTAATTATCACTCGCTTTTCGGTGAAGGAAAATATCCTGAGAAAACCCACATACCTACCCGATAATTATTTCGGAGGTAGGTATATGATCCACCAATCCGGATCTGGGCCCCGTGGTGGATTATGGCGTAATCCTCCTCACGAAAGTGAGGGGAGACCCGTGCCCAGCAGTGGGACGTTATGGGTTGATGATGAACATCTTACAAGTTATGTTAAATCGTTTCGGCCTCCTTTTACATAAATGGGTAACAAATATCCAAGCTCATACAGTTCTTACACATAGTATTAGTAGGGTTACCACACCAGGAAATCCTTTAATCAATATTACCTTATAATTTCAATAAATCCCCGTGACGATAACGCAAGCTGTCACCCAAGTGTGCGGTTACTCAACGTCCCTGCATCGTAACCCGACACCCCACTAGTGGTACTGACACCACGTGAGGAAAGCGGACGGCCTCGTAACCGCACCTTTTACTGTTTTATAACTTTCCGGCCGGCATTCCTCCTGGTTAATTGAATTATTAAAAAAGCTGCGGTTCCACTCGTGTATTTCAAATAAAGTATGACCCCCCGTTTCATCCTTTTTCGGCTTAGATTTTTGGAATAAATTAATTAAAAAATCGTTTATTGATATGTAACTAACATCTCCAAGTGAGTAGAAAATATAAAACACGTAAAATTTTAAAATCACATTGGCACTGTTTAACATACATTAAAATCTTGAATCATCACAGAACAGAGAACTGTACAAAAGTAGATAGCAGCATTATTTAAGGCAATTTAAAAAAAAAGCAGCAGAGTTTAAATTTCAAATAAATATGCACGTTTTTATTCTACTTAAGTAACTAATAACTTAAGTACCCTAAAAACTTTGTACTTTTTAAACTTTGTAGCTTTTGTACTCTTTCGTTTTCATAACGTTTCAAAATTACAGCAATTATTCTAGAGCTGTAATTTAATAAGTTAAGTTCGGTTTAGTAAAATATACAGCATTGTTTAATGAAATGGACTAGATAAAACTTGACACTGGCAAGCACAAATCGTGCAAAGCTTTATTTAATATAAGAAGTATACCTTTCTCAGATATTCATCCGCCAAGCTGTAGTGCGAAATTTCTGGCCATATGAGACTTTAGAGCCGATGTCTCAGGGTGACGAGCGCAGTGCAGTGCCGCGCAGGATTATGCAATGCAAAGTTCTATGTCGCACTGGAACTGTTATGGGCAGGCTTAAGCGCTTACTATCAAGAAAATAAGTTCTTCGTCTCGTCACTCGGTCAAATAAAAAAAGAGACGTCATTTGACACTGGAATCTAAATCCAATCTAGATCAGCCCTATTCCTTACGCCAATCTGGCCTTACACGTGTCAGGATATCCCTGTCATCGACCCGTCTTTGAAGAAGTCTAATAAATCGGCAGCATCAAACCGTCGACTAAGTAGATCCAATTGTAACAATTGCCCCAAGTCGAATCGTTGCGACCGGAAGCTTTATTTTGTAACGACCGATGGCGAGTCGGCGACGCTCAACACATTATAACTGGCGACCACCACCATAGAAAACAGATAATAAAATAGAACAGAATAGAAAAACTCTTTATTGTACACCAGAAACAAAAATAAACACAGTACAGAAGAATTACAATAGGTAAACAAGGGTAGTACAATTGGCAATGGTAGTATAATCTGCGGTGGAAATGTCAATCTCACGAACTATCTGGAAGAAATGGCACCTTCACTGCTGAAAACACACACGTTTGTGTCCGTTTGAATCCGCACTGCTGTATTGACAATTCTATCACACCAGATGTGTGCGCCCGCTAGCTCATTGAGTATACTTACGACACAACGCCAATAAACAGCAAACACAAGTGGTGTGAAGATTCGCAAAAGAGCCATAAAACGTAAAACAGTTCAGCAGTGACCGTGTTAAGCGATAACACCGCCTGTTATACCTTTTGTTTGCTTTTTTTTCTTATTAGGTGCATTAATAAGTATTCTATTTTATTCCATTTATCCGATCCTGAAAATTCTTTCACTAACATAAAGGTACAATATTCCCGAGTAATATATTTAAGTTCACAATTACTTACATTTTTATGTTTAGCGAGTGAAAATTGATATTTCCTGCGGGTAAACGAAAATTACATAACATACTATGAGGGTTTTATTTAATCACCGGAAGCATCGTACTCGTAATAAGAACCGATGTTCATTTTAGTTAGGTCTTACTTCCTGCTGAGCTCCACCTCTATGGGTTTCAACGAGCTCTTTCCATTTCACACTGTCGAATTTTGAGATTTAAAACAAAAATCTAATAAAAAGTATATAATTATGTAGTTACCACCTATATTTATTAATATTGTCTATTTGTTTTGTTTATTTTTGGCTAAACTATTTCTGATTAACTTCTTTAGAAAACTACCTAGGCTATGATAAGAATTCTTATTTTAAACTCTAAAATAATAAAATTAAGCTCTAAATCACACCGGTTCAATAAAGCCAAACTTTTTCAAAATCAAATTTTGGGTATTAGAAATAAAATATCCCTAGACAATGCTGATGCGATAAGGCCGCCCATTATACCTTTTATTAAGTCATGTTTTTTCTTTCTCTCTGTGTTTTATACATGAGTTATCTATCTATACGTGTAATATAAGAAATCAGAACACCATCATAACCAAACCGTACCTTGTTACAGCCCCATCCCAAATGACGTAACACTTGACGATGAAAGACGTCGTGAGCTTGAAGCTTCCAACAAGGAACGTCCTCACCGGCGCCATAGTCAACTGGGAGGATGACGAGATGGGCATCATGGCGGACGGACCAGAGAACCTGACCCTGGCCTGGAAAGACCTATCAGTCTACAGGAAGAAGAAAACGCAGACCAGCATCTGGCGGTCACCCACGTACGAGGAAGTCAGGGTTTTGAATGGAGGTAAGAGATAAGCACACTTTATTGTAGTGGGAGGCTTCTTCTGCAAGAGACCGCCTGGGGAAGTACCACCACCTTTGCCAAGCAGTGGTGTTCAAACATTCTGTGTTCCGGTTTGAAGAGCACTGTTTCCAGCTAAATTACTAGGCATATATCAGACTTTAGATCTAATGTCTCAGGGTAACGAGCGCAGTGCCACGCAAGATTACGCAACGCAAAGTTCTGGTTAACACTAGAACTGTTATTTGCATGCGTGGCGCTTATCATCAGGTGATAAACTTGGAACCATAAAAAAAAGCTTATTTGTCATTTTTACACATGCCAAATGTGTACATACGCGATTAAAACAAGACAAACCGCTAGTACGAAGGGTCATACAAACCGCTTGTCTATTACGTTTGGACGTGTAATATTGTATGTCCCCCCGTTTGTCCACCCAATTGCGGGTGGAGGTGCGGGACGTGGATCGCGCGGGGTGGAGAGTGGTAATTCTGTACATAGTACTACATTATTATGTGTGACATTACGACGGTGAAAGGAAAAGGGAACGTGTATCAAGTTATTTGTTAAGTAATCACAGGTGTAAACTTATCTTTATAAGACGTAGGAAGACGATGACCTAGTTGGTCATGTAGCTAGCACGGTACACTAGTTGTAGGTTCTAATTATGATTATGTTGTAATTTGTACAACTATTATGTTTTGTTACTCATTTGATTTATTTTCCTTGTTTTTTTTTCTTTCTTATTTTTGTTTTTACTTTGAATTTCTCTGTTTCCGTACCATAAAGACGGCCTATGATAGATAATAAAAGACGAGTGGAATTTTCCGACAACTGAAAATCATAACCTTTCTCATAAATATGCGCTTGTCAAACAAACGGGAAAAGTTTGCTTATTCTCTACGGCGTAGTAGAAGTTGTTAAATATACCGTAGCTTTTGTTCGTAGCACTTTCGTAGCCGTAGTACATAGCATGTACTATTGTAATTATAGTAACTACATACGACGTAAAGCGCTACCGCGACATTGGCATTGGCGCTTACCATCAGGAGAATGACCTGCTCGTCTCGTTGCTCTTGCCATTGTCTTGTGTTGTCAAGTGACGATGTTGTCAGAAAATAATTTTTGATGTGACATTGAGGCACACGCTCAATAATTGTACCTTCCTTATCTAATTATTCGATCTGGAAGATTATAGAGGTTCCACCGAATTTCCATTCCACATAACTGGACAAGGTCCGGTCGAAACTTCAACGTTTCGACATACTAGAAGTTGTTGCGTCACCGTAACCGGTGTGGAGGCATGCCATCCACCGAACTGCTCAGTTTTAACCAATGTTTGTAGATAGAAACTGAGGGGGTCATTAGTTAAGCTTGCTACTGGTTTCTCTGCATTCTATGCAGTGAAACAACTTTTAAATATCGGCGTTCAACGCTCATTGATGCGTTTTCAATTGAAATGTGATTTTATTGCCTCTTTAACAAAAATACATTATCCTCATCATTAATCCACGACTT
Organism: Campaea margaritaria; assembly: GCA_912999815.1. NCBI lineage: Eukaryota > Metazoa > Arthropoda > Insecta > Lepidoptera > Geometridae > Campaea > Campaea margaritaria. Next base: position 11,687,146 of record OU538789.1, on the reverse strand, counting down.
CCCACTGCTGAGCACGGCTCTCCCCTTACTTTCGTGAGGAGGGTTAGGCCATAGTCCACTACGGGGGCCCGGTCCGGATTGGTGGATTACATACTTACATAACAAAAATATATACTAAACTTAATTTATATAATTATTGAAACAACCAGGGCAAAAAGAGTAAATTCGGCTTGTGTACCCCTGTTCCCGCACTATGGTCTTTGCGTCAACGTGCGTTGGAGACTAGTGGGAGAAAGTCCGCCTTCCAAGGAAAGGGTCGCGAGTTTAAATCCTAGCACGGGCACGTACCAATGTACAATACCAACCAACCAATGTACCAACTTTCTTTCAAGACATATCACATAATTTATCATTCGCTTTTTCAAAGGAAAACATCGCAAGAAAACCGACATACATACCCGTGAATTATTTCAAAGGTAGGTACCAACCAATCCGGACCGGGCCCTTGTGGTGGATTATTGCCTAATCCTCCTCACGAAAGTGATGGGAGACCCGGCTCAGCAGTGGACCGATATGGGTTGATGACGAAAGGCATACCCACCTATAGCACATAGTTGAGGCGCATAGTACTGTGTAGTTACACGGAACCACAGAATATATAGTAATACATACAGAACAACCACTCTCCACCCTATGCAATCTTGTTCCCCGCACCTCTACCCGCAATGGGGGCGCCAATTGAGAGGACAGTCAATATTACACGCCCAAATGTAAAACACAAACGGTTTATATGAACCTTCATACTAATGAGTTGTCTTTTGTTTTGGATGCGTAGTTAGTTTATTATCTTACTACTGTGAGTTATGCACACAAGTGTACAAACGTCATCAATACGGTCACTGGATCGGTAATTAATAATTCACGTGTATCCATGCTGCCGTGTCCATGTTTAAAATATACAAAATAATTATAAGGCAGCAATACCTGCTCGTTGTAATTAATGCGCCGTATCCAGCTACATATAACCAATTCGTAGTAAATTTTGTAAAAGTGGACACACGCGACCATTTTTTAAAAACTTAGATGGGGTCAAATAGGTTCACATTTCAACCGATTTGCTCCTTGATAAACTTAAATTTGCTTTAGAAAACGAACGCATTAAGTACAGAATATACCTAACTATTAAGAAAATTTACCTACTTAATTAATAACGATGGCATCGAAAACATGATTTTGATAAACGGTGTCTTTAATTTTGTTTTATTTTCCTTTGCAGTTAGCGGATATGTTACGTCAGGGAATCTTGTGGCGTTGATGGGGTCAAGGTAAGATCTCGATTTTAATTAATTTTTATGCTAACAGCTACCTTGCGTTTCCATCATCTTTTTCTTCGGTAGCCCTATGAAGTGGGAGGGGAGGGGGGTCCAAGCCAAATCAAATAAGAATGTTGCGTGTTGCTCCCAGCTCCCTACGCGCCATCCAGTTGTTTAAAAGTTACATACTACCCACAGAGCTTTATAAAAAAATATCTTGGTCTGTATGTACCTTTACCTACCTACTCTACCATTATTACTAGCTTAATAATATCAGATGCCTAAATAATAGTTAAATTAGAAAATGATCAAAAATTACTTTTTCATAGTCTCTTCCGATAAAAAATCCAACTTACCCACTGCTCTCATAAAAAAGCATGACCAAGTAAAATTTATCGTCAGTTAACGATCGATGTTCCTCTTCGAAAATAAACGTGGAAAATTAATTTCCAATCATCATCGCTCCGTTACACGTGTCCGAATCAAGTTCAATCACAAACTATAGTTCAAGGCACCAGACTCGTTAAAACCGGAGGCTCGATGCCGTCAAGAGCATACGTGCATCCATAATTACTAAACTTGGTCCATAAAAAAGGCATATTATGTGACCGCCAAAAAATCCTTGAAAACCGCATTCGTTACATGCGGTACAAATTACCGCTTCGTTAAACATTAAACCAATCAGTTCAACTAATAAAACAAACGATTGGTTATTTGTTTTAACGGCGGAACGGATTCTGATGAAATACAGTAAAATTAATGGTAAAAAACGAACTTAAAAAGTGATGTCACGGGGCGTAGCTAGCTTGTTCCGGGAGGCACCCAGCGGAGAAAGAGGCCCAAGCCTCACGTGGCGAGCGTGGCGCCTGCAGAGCTGGTCGCGGAAGCGCCGTTCGTAAACGTGACCACCTCCATAATGCGGAGAGGAGAACACCCCGGGGTTTTAGTGGGTAAGCCCCGTATGTAACCATCCCCCCCCCCCCCCCCGTGGCCGGGTGGTATGCCTAATGCATTTCCCCGGGTAAAAAAAAAAAAAAAAGGGCGTAGCTAGCTACAATAAAGTATTCTAGAATCATAATATACGTTCTATTGTATTTCTCTTCCAATTTTCAGTATAAATTCTATACTAATAATTATTATAATTTATTTCATATTTGATTATAATTAGGCAACAATGTTTCTCAACAAAACTAAGGTACAAACAAATAGTCGCGTTTTATATAAAGTTGATAATCGAATCAGTAACCTTGAATTCTTATTAACATTTGTTAACATATTTTAAATAACAACTTTTCGTATTAGTTATCTAACCCACATTAGAGGAATTTCATTTATTAATAATTTATTGTCTTTTTTACTCATTGACGCGCGGATTAGAATATTTTAGTACATATAATGTTTTATTATACATGCATAGAATATAACCCACAGAAGGTATTTTATTCTAATAGCGGCGCTATAGGTGCTATGATAAAAAAAACACCTTATCATTCCCCATGGTTCACGCATATATTTGCAATCTGATCATATTAATTCCACACACCATCAATCTACTGTTACTCACTGAGGAGTTCCGTTGTCTAGCTTCCGCTACTTCTCTACCATCAAAATGGTGACAGATAGTCATCTGTCACCATAATATTGTATTGTAATAGGATTTAGACAAATGTACAAGAGAATCTAACCATGTTTCTATCTATTCAACCCGTTTACACCCACTCCATTTTTGGCACCTGTTCTTGTGTAACACTCCACCAACCTATTCTTAAAAGCTTCGCGATATCATCTGTCTAAACTATTAGTAGAAGCTAGTAAAAACTATGCTCTATCCTGTCTATGAAATAGAAAGTAGGAGAGGAAAAATATATGGCCTCCTTATATGACATGACAAATTTTAAAAAACCATCTTAGAAGGGAAGATAGGAAGGCAGATAGAAGGACATTTACAGATCAGATAAAAGAGAAAGCAAATGTAACTATAGGCAAGGCAAAGCTTTGGCTGAAGACAGAAAAAGCATGCGATTACTCTACTGACATGTGCTAAGCTCTTAAGTAAGAAGAAGAAGATGAAATGCTTATTCTGTAACATAAATTTTTGTTCCCAGTGGTGCCGGCAAAACGACACTCCTTGCGGCGATCAGTCGACGTGACAAAAGCGCTTTGACTGGATATCTGATGCTAAATGGAAGGCTAGCTGGTGCCGACCTCATCGCTAGGATATCTGGCTTCGTGCCGCAACAAGACTTGGCTATAGAGGACTTGACTGTCGCTGAACATATGGAATTTATGGTAAGTGGAATTTCACAGTGTTTAGAAAACAAGCCGACATGTCGCTTAATTGGACCTGCTAAGGAGTCCCATTACATCCACACCGTCCGTGTCATTTCCTGTTTGGAACCGACCCCATTCGACTTTTTTTACATTCGTCTCGAAGGTTTCTTTAAGGTCTAGTCAGGTCAGGGTCAACGCCACGATTCTGTAAAATGGAGGATGGAAAAAGATAGAGCAGTGAGAGATTGAGTTGTGCAATTTTGTAGAGTTTTAGTTAGTTTCCATAAACACGTGGACTTAAAAGAAAAATTGCTCGAAGAAATGCAATATATACAGAAAATAAATACAAATTCGTCGACGTCAATCGTCCAAAAGAACGAAATATTTTCGATTTGTCGCCGATAACCTAGCGGATTTTTTATACTTAGTCGCCGCCAGCAATGTTAAATTCTTAACCACGGAATCAACTATAGCGGCTTACGAGACTAACATCATACGGCCCCGAAGAGGTCACCTACATAATCTATTTGAAGTATCCACTGGTATTGATAAGGACCACCACCACCAATATTGAGATACCTACCTATTCGAGCTTTTTAATTTGAATAACTTATCTCGTTTTAAACACCTGCAATTTTTTTTCCGAACTCGATAGTACCTAAAGCACCTAGTGCTTGTAGTTATTACGTTCGTAATTTTCTAGACTATGTGTCTAGTTCTTAATGCCTAACGTCGGCACTAACCTAACCTGCTTTTAATTATATATATATATATATATATATATATATATATATATATATATAAAATATATATATATATATATATATAAATCAATTGCTGTTCGTTAGTCTCGCTAAAACTCGAGAACGGCTAAACGGATTTATCTTATCTTGGTCTTGAAATGTTCGTGTTGGTCTAGGAAAGGTTTAAAAGGTGAGAAAAATTCGAATAATTGCCGGGAAAACCCTAAAAACAGCCCTTTTCTTGATTCTGGCACAGGAATTCGCGGGTGAAACCACGGAGCGCAGCTAGTTTCAAATAAAAATGTTAGATAAAAACCAAAAACATTTTATTCGTTGACTATTTAAAAAAAAACTTGAAATTAAATAACACTTGACACTGCCTAAGCGCAGAAATCGAGCGAAGCAGAACATAAATTTAAAAAAAATTGCATAGCTCCAAGCTATTTGTTTTCTAATACCTACACAGTTCCTAAAATATCCAAGGCCGCTATCAAAAAGGTTATAAACCAGAAACTGGTTATGTAGGTAGGTAGGTATATCTTTCTACGATCTTGTTTGAATTGTATCTTGACTGTATCCATCTGATAAATGTCACGATGCTTTAAAGTCGGTTATTTTGTTTCTTTCTTATTTACTATTAATTAAAAAAAAAACGGTCGAGAACGAGACGAAACTCGCGACATTGTTTTGGAATTTGTACGTCTATCATTGCTATTGGGCGTGCCGGTATATTGATATTTTAATTTCTGCATCCATAACTTTACTGTGTTACAATCGGTTTTTTTAATATTGATTCTGCCATTGCTTTTTTAGACATCTATGCCAAAGTTTTTTTTTTCTTATAATTTCCTGAATTTCTCCAAATATCTAAACTATGTATATTTATACTGTAACTCCCGCAATGCGCCTTAATTTAATTTCCCTAGGTTACATACTTTTAGCACTGGTAAACTATTACTGTGACAAACGTACAAAAGCGAACATAAATTTATTAACATAAATTTTTACTTTTGTACATAACAGAACATTAAACATAATTTATCTCCGAATGCTGTTGAATACCATCGCATCGTAGCCAAGGTGTTTTTTTTACCATCGTCCCATCCCGTTAGACAGGTTGTAGAAATTGAGGTGGGTGACCACCTGACCACTAAATTCAATTAGATTTTCTTTCGAACATACTTTTCCGCATGTGTGATCCAGCTTTAATTACCATAACGTAAACTTCTACCTTAACGGTATTATTTTAAAGTTTAAAGTTGATATGTGATACAATAATGAATTTAACGTAACGGGGTATTTACATACCATGAATATTATGTAGATAATTGAGCTTCAATATTGTGAGACTTTTTGATTATTTATTAAGCTCTTAATAGTTAAACCGAAATTACTCCTCTCCGTGCATGGTTGTCTGGAAGAGATCGCTCTGAGCGATAAGACCGCCCATTGTGACACTAATTGTAAAACTTGTTTTGTTCTAGTTTTTAAGTTTTCTTTGTTCTGTGGTGTTTCAATAAAGAGTTTATCTATCTATCTTTCTTCACACTGAAGGCTGTACGTACCGGTTAGAGAGATTCGATTGTTCAACGATCCGATACGCATGTAAGGATGTAGGGTAGGAAGATAAATCAATCGATTTCGATTAAGGTGTATTCTAGTGGCGTTCTCCTAATATCATAGTTTATCAGATATCAAACGAGACCGACGGCGCCGTAATCGTAACTTGCCCCTACACGGAAAGGCTTACGTGTTATATCGTTGAAGTATATATAGATTTTTACGTTCCTAAGTAACGAGACGAGCAAGTAGTTTGCCTGATGGTAAGTGCCACTCCCGCCCATAACAGCTACAGCGCCACCCAGAACTTTCCATTAAAAAATCCTGTGCGGCACTGTACTGTGCTTGTCACCATAAGACATTGGTTCTAAAGTCTCATATGCCCAGTAATTTCGCTGGACAGATGCCCTTCAAGCCGAAACACAGTATTATTTGCACACTCTCTGTTTGGCGGATGAATATCTGGCAAAGCTTTAGTACTTCCCCGGGCGGTCTTACTTAACCTATTTAAAAATTAGTGAATCCCTTTTTGGTCACATTCAGTAAGCATTAACAAAGAAAGCTTTAGTCCGCCGCCGGCTCATATCTTTTTACCAGTATGTCAGATCATTCAATACGTCAGCGTCATTGAAATGGCATGAGGTAACAACAACTGCCGCAGAACATTTTTCTTCTCTAATGAGTACGCGGCTTTATACGATACCTAGCTACCATGTCCCGCCTACCATTCAGTGACTAAAAGACATGTTTATTTTTAGAGTTTCAAAATGTGTCGGTCTCCAACAACTTTTTCTATTTTTAGACTTTCTACATTGCGTAGTGGGTACCTATCTAATTAATATTCCAAATCTGATCACGTTTATGCAAATTAGATATTAGGTACCATGGGTAGGATATTTTGTAGTGTTGGTTTTTTATACCTAGAGTAAATTAATATGGCATTTTTATGAACATCTATTTTTTATTTTAAAATATCTACTTACTGCCTTTTGTTAGCCTTTGCAGACTAATAAAACCATTTACCTTTTGTTATGTACTTTTATAATTATTATCTTCCATCCAACAGCTTTATATATCAAGGATTCCCGCCATTTTTTATATAAAAATAACCCCTTGGCCTACTCGATTTTCAGGGTTGCCATCTTTGAAAAGAGGTTACAGCCCAATGCTGCTTAATCTATTTAATATTAGTTTTACACTTTTTAGCTACTATAAGCAAGCGAGGGATGACTTGACAAAGTGGATACATAAATATTTAAATGAGCACATTCGTGGTCGCAGCTTAGCATCAACTTATCATAATTAAACCATCCTTAAATTTAAAGTAGGTTTTTGTTTCTCCCAATTTAGCTTCCTAGAAACGCTCCTACCTGTTTTGGGGTCTCTCTGAATGCTGCATTATTCAAACAATGGTGTCTTTCTATATCATTTTCAATTAAGATTTTAGCGTTGATATAAGTCTATAGATCGACCAACTATTTTACACGTGTTTGGCGAGAATTAAAAAATGTGACATTTTATGTCTTGTTTAAATTTCTCTATCTTCTTTTATCGGTGGAATTACAAAATAAAAAAAAAAGCCCTTACTTTACAAATATTTCGTTTTGGTAATAACAAGCCTATTTACAGATATACGGCGCGGCATTGCAATAGAAACAGAGTTCCGTTTCGAGGCGTTGATTCTGCAGAACTCCACGCATATTATAACATTCAGTTATAGAGATAATTGGTCATATAACGAGTGGTTATGACGTCGCGTGTGATTCCTATGCTAAGGACACAGCGATAAACGAAGTAAGACCAATTATATTAGTATCGAATGGTCTGATGTGTCTGTCTGGTAAAGCTTTCAAAGAGGTAGATTATTTTTTAATGTAGACTGGTTAACTATGAAAAAATGTACCAACCAACTCAATAAGAAGACGAGTTTATTAAAGACTAGCTGGTACTTACTAGGCATCTGTGTCCAGTACTGGTATCAGAGTGAGATTGATTGATTTGTTCTGAGACTTCAAAGTGCTCAGTGTAGGTAGGGTTGCCATCCATTCGGGTTTTCCCGGATTTGTCCTAGTTTCGAGGGCATCCGGGGAGCGTCCGGGCGGGGCTTCATTTGTAGTCCGGGCTTAAAAAATAAAATAAAGTAAAAGTTAATGACATTTTCAATTGTTTTTTATTACAATGACTATGTTTAAAAAAACCTGTTGACATGTCCGGGTTCTGGGCTCTAAATTCCGAGGTTTTCATGCGTCTTGTCCTGTTTGTCAAATTTTAGAGATGGCAACCCTAAGTGTAGGTAATTTAAAACGTGTGTGTGCATGTCTAAATTTTTTACAGGTACTCGCGAATAAAGGCTCGCAAAACCGTCATTAGTTTAATAAGTAATTTATATGATGGCTCAATTTGTTTGGTTTAGATCGGAAGCAGCGTGATGTTCGTGAGTTGAATTAAAAGTCGTGTATTGTAAAGGAAAAAAGGTGTGTAGTGAGTGTCTTATGTGTGTATTAGCAGGTTTACGGATCCTGAACTAATCGACATGTATTAAAAAAAAAAGTTATAGCTAAAATTAAATACAAAACTTTTCAAAAGCGTGCTAGTTTCCCGCATATTATTTTGACAGTTCAAAACGAGCTGAGAGTCTAAGTGGTCATAACGAATAAGGGTCCAGGACGGACGCAATAACGTGCCCTCCGATACACGGAGCGCTGGAAATACGCACTCTTTTTTTTATTTGACTGAGTGGCGAGACGAGCTAGTCGATCACCTGATGGTAAGCGCTACGCCTGCCTATAACAATCACAGCACCACACAGAACCCTGCATTGCACAATGCTGCGCGGCACTGCACTGTGCTAGTCACCCTGAGACATCGGCTCTAAAGTCTCAAATGCTATCATTAGATAGATATCATTTTGTAAAAAGTGATTTTACAAAATGATATCTCTTTGTTTGGATTCGCAACTCGTAATAAATACTAAACTGAATGCAGTGCGATTTCAGTAGTTGATATAGCTTAGAGTTTGACTTATACAATATGAAAAATAACATCAAAATTTAACGAGTATAAACCGAGCTATTTATAGAAACTGTTTAAACTTTTTACTGTTAAGGCAACGGAGCTTTCGTTGGAAAATGTATTCTAACATCAATATTAAAATAAAAGCGGTTTAAAAACTCACTTTATGCTTATGATAAACGGTAGTTTTATCCAAAAAGTCCTCAATAGAAATGCTGAATTTCAGAGACAGTTGCCTAATCCTCTTAGTAGGTGCCTAGTAGGTCCTAGGTGGTGAAAGTAGGTGCAACCCGTGCACTGTAGTAAGCGAATATTGGTGGTGATGACGATGATGATGATGATGATTATCTATCCTCACAGGCCAGGCTAATGATGGACCGGCGCTCCATGAAACAAGCTCGCCAGAGAAGAATAGAGCAGCTTCTAGGAGAGCTGGGTGTCAACAACTGCACGCGGACCAAGCTGAAGGCGCTGTCTGGGGGCGAGAGGAAGAGAGTCGCTTTGGCTGTCCAGGTATAAACTTTAGCTTTAAATTTACGTAACTGCGAAACTTATCATGTTCAGCTTTGAGCAGTTCTTCAACAGTATTGGCCAATCAAAATTGGGAAAAATAGAAGACTAGCGCAATCCATGCAATTTCATAAAAATTGATAACAATATTAGGTAACGAAGTTCGTTTCTTGGTTCAAAAAAATATTAACAATGATTTTCCCGTATTACTGGAATTGAACCCGCTTTTGCTGTGGAGATTTACATCTATCAACTTAACCACTGCACCACTGATACCACTAACTCCTTATTTACTAAATAAAACAGAGATGCTGCTCTGCAAGAACTGGTTTCCCCTCGCTGCTTTATCTACATGCCTTTACGTGACTTATGTACTTATCAACTATACAAAAAACTTATATACTTAAGTACAAATCAGCATTCCAATTTGGGCAGTCTAAAATTAAACTAGATAATTAATGCAACAAGACAGTTAAATCGTTTGAATTTTTTGTTGTTTCAAATATGCTATTAACAGACATGATGATGCATGATGGTAGATGGGAATCCAAGATAGAAACTTAATGTGACGGCATTTTGTGTCTACTAAATGTAAAGGTGCAATTACACCGGCAAATAATGTATTTTTAACACAATTTTAATGATTGCTTAAACCTAACTAAAAAAAAAGAAATAACGGAGTGGTTGCCATGAGGAGCGCAACGACTGTGAGGCAGACCACCAGCTCAATGGTCGGACGATATCGCCAAGCACGTCGGGATAGACTGGACGAGACTGGCACAGGACCAGAACAAATGGCGTGAAACAGAGGAGGCCTATACCCAGGTGGATATGGGCTGAATAGTTAGATTAGAATTAATAATAATGCTGATAATTGGTATATACACTTTTTATTTGTCTGAGTGACGAGATGAGCAAGTCATTCACCTAACGGTAAGCGCTACTCCTGCTCATAACAGTTACAGTGCCACCCAGAACTTTGCATTGCATAATCCTGCGCGGCACCGCACTGCGCTCGTCACCCTGAGGCATTGGCTCTAAAGTCTCATATGCCCAGTAATGTCGCTGGAAACAGTATTGTTTGCACACTACTGAATATCTGGCAAAGGTGTGGCAAAACTTCCTCAGGCGGTCTCATGCAGTAGAGGCCTCCCATTACAACTAGCTTTGGTAACTAACTAGTTAAGTTAGTTAACAAAGGCCCATTAATGAAGAAATGTGGTTTCTTCGAAATTGGAAGGCTACAGTGGATCATACGTTTAATCATATTTTGATGTGTCAAAATAGTTATAAAGCAGGTCTGAACTTAAAACAGGAAACTTTTTACAACCTAGTTACCTTTATTTTCGTATTTATTTTATTTGGGCAATCATATAACTACAAATGCATGAATTAATTAATAAGCTTATAGAGACAAATTGAGACAACAAATTTTTATGCTGTTCCGATTATGACAAAGTGTTAATAAAATACAAATTAATTTTTAATCCTTTACATTTATGATTTAATATATATTTTTACGATGAAGATTTAAACTCAAAAGGTCGCGCCATAGGCGGTTATTTATCAAATCATAATTTAGAAACAAGTTTTAAAAAGAAATATGAAACCTCAATAGTATTATTTTTCTCAATAGGTTGCATTATTTCTAAAGTTTTAAAATATGAACGGCTATAAAAATAATTATGATTTAAGTACCTGTGCCACGGCAATGAACCGAACAGGAAAAAAAGGATTCTTTTCCGTTCTAACTAACCTATCTTCATTACATTTAGTAACGTTTAATGTTTAATGTTGGTTAAATAAAATTTAGATGTGTTCAATTCGAGGGTTAATAAGTACCTTCTAAAAAAAGTGCTTCATCTTTAGCGACATCGTTGCTACCGTCAGGTAGGGCTCTTTGCATAAGTCCGCGTGGGAAAGTTTTTTTTATATGCCTGAGTAACGAGACGAGCAAGTCGTTCACCTGATGGTAAGCGCTACGCCTGCCCATGACAGTTAGAATGCCACCGAGAACGTTGAATTGCATAATCCTGCGCGGCACTGCACTGCGGCCGTCACCCTGAAACATTGGTTGTAAAGTCTTACCACCAGGTGTACGACTTGCTCGTCTCGTTGCTTGGTAATATAAAAAAAATGTAAGATCGGGGTCAAACGCTAGCTTAGTACGTCACAAAGGAAGGATAACTAATATTTATTGTTTAGCTCCTCAACGACCCTCCCATCCTGTTCTGCGACGAACCAACCACGGGCCTCGACAGCTTCTCAGCAGCAGCAGTCGTCTCTCGTCTTCGGAAGCTGGCCATTGGCGGGAAGCTGGTGATATGCTCTGTGCACCAGCCGGCTTCTGGGACCTTCGAACTGTTCCATCAAGTGGTGCTGTTGGCTAATGGGAGAACGGCGTTCCACGGCACCATTGAGCAGGCTGAACAGTTCTTTGTTTCGTAAGTTTTTCTTTATATTACTAAATAACCAGACATAATATAGTATTATCATTGCAAATGATATATTTACCATGTTTTATGTAGCGTATTGTGTATGTATCTAATGACTAACGTAAAATGGGTTAAAGAAAGGGGATAGGTCGATACGTCTGCCCTTAATAACTACCCACATTAGTTTCCCCTTGATCCTGGCACTTGCAATAGTGCCGAAATATCAGGAACTCAAAACTAACAGATTACATGGTTAATATCCTGTTTCATTGATAATACTATTAATTCTAGTGACCATGCCACTTTGAAACTTTATATCAAAACAGAAGAACAGAACAGAAGTTGTCCTGCCTGCAGAGCCACCTACCTGGTACAATTGTGTATTGAAATCATCCAGGAACCTATGGAAATATACACACAAAATTTCATCTAAATCGGTTCAGTCGCTTAGGAGGAGTTCGGTGACAAACACACATACACAAGAATTATATATTAAGAAGATAAATACTAGCAGCGCCCCGCGGTTTCACCAGCGTTATTTGCTATCCCACAGGAACCGTTATTCTTTACGGGATAAAAGTATTCTATGGTATAATCCAAGACCCAAAGTATCCGTAAACTTAATTTCATTCAAATCCGTTCGTCATTTTCATATTCAACGTTAAGAGAGAACAAAAACACACATACACACAACTCACACAATTTTGCAATTATAGTATTAGTGAGATCATATTTCGGAGGTAGGTATGTTATCCACCAATCCGGACTTGGCCCCCGTGGTGGAATATGGCCTAACCCTCCTCACGAAAGTGAGGAGAGACCCGTGCCCAGCAGTGGGACGTTATGGGTTGATGATGATGAGATCATATGCTCATATTGTTGGTGTGTATAAACTTGAGAAAAAATAGATAATTGTACAAAATTTGTTATGATTTTCTCGATCTCTGTAGGTACATAGATGTAAATTTTAAATCGTAGATACTATAAAAAAACCTTTGTAGCTTTACCATAAGCCAATTCTGAAAATATCCGATATTTTTTCCTGACTAGCAAATAAATAAGAGCTTGTAAAATATTGTGCAATATCGTACGCTCACGCGAACTACCGTGTCTTACATCCGACTCCATCCGAGGTCATTCCGAACCACAAAAAGTAAGTTGCCCAAACCTGACCGAAATTAACTTTTTACAAAGCTTCCGTCTAGAAAATTAAATAATGAATCAAGAAAAAAACTACATCTAAATTCCACATTTTATTCAATTTAGTCGTACCTGTCTAATTTTAGATCAATATGGCCTTGTATGCGCTAAAGCATCTATTTTTAGACTTAGAAAATTATCATGCAAAATTCAATGCCAAAAAACTTGTTGCTGAATGGGTATTTTGAACACATAAATACCTATGGTTCATATCTCGTTTGGAATAAAAAAATAAAAAAGATGGAAGATTCAAAAATAAGTTTAGAACCAATCCTTTTTCTACATTATGTTATTATTACAAATAATATTTATATGCTACAATCATATTTATGAGCTTCGTATATCAAAGCTGTATCACAGACATCAGCGATTCCCCAGATTAAAAAAAAAGAAATACATTTAGTTTCAAATACTTTATAACGTAGATAATAAAATACTTACTATAAAAGATATATAGAGACCTCACGAAATCTGTGAAAACAGTTTAGAATTATTTAGAGTTTTGAAAATTATGTTTAAACACTTACCAATTTAAAGATCATTATTGTCTACGGTTAATACGTACATCAACAAAGACGGGCGACGAGCGCAGTGCAGTGCCGCGCAGGATTATGCAATGCAAAGTTCTGGGTAGCACTGGAACTGTTCTGGGCAGACGTAGCGCTTACGCGCCTCGACACTCAGTCAAATAAATAATAAATCAATAACAATTTAATGACGATACAGTAGCTTACTAACTTTAAGGGTGGCTTTAATTATAATAACAAAATCTAGGTATAGTATAGGTAATTACCACATGGGAAAAATTGTGTAGACGCTACCCGTGGTCAAACAGTGGCCGTGCCCTCATTGGAATTCAGCAAATTCAAATTGGAATATATTTTAACATGGGTAGTGAAACATGAACCCAATCTGGATTCATTTATATTATATTCAAGTATTATAATAAAATTAATGCTAAATTCTTGCGAATTATCAACAAGTCTTTTCCGTTCACGTCCAACCTTTACCTTTACTTATGGAAATAGCTTGCTTATCTTATCCATTCTAAAGAATCTACTAACATTAGAATAAATTAATGCTACATATAATTCAGATCATCTACCAGATAAGGACTGGTGCTAGCTCCATCTTTGCTTATAGCCAATAAACCTTTATGGACTGGCAGTTATGATATGACTAATATTTAAAAAAAGATCCGTTTTTGTTTTATTGCGTTTATTTCTTCTTTTATGTTGCTAATTTTGGAATGTGATCATAAATAAAATCTTATTAAGTGCGAGCAACCGTGAGTCTATTAATCTAGACTTTGTCATAACATCATCTGAGAACACCTCAATTTTTATTGACATTTATTGAAAGTCGTAAACATAAACAATTAATTTAAAGGTGGCAAAACTTATGTTTTTGAAAAATATGGGTTTCAATCTTGGATTGCTTATAATTGACACGTTCACTGCTGAACCGTTCTACTTTTTTTGGCTCCTTTGCGAATCTTCACACAACGTGTGGGTTTACTCGTTCGTGCGGTAGTGCGGGTTCGCACGCTAGACGTGGACTTAGGTATAAAACGTAATTTCGGCATTTCATCAAAACATCACGATATCTGATGTCATGTGGTTCGTATAAAATATTGAAGAACTCCTGTCGCCAATGTCCATAGCACGTGGAACGAATTCGTATAAACTGATTTTATCTATTCAAGGATCTTGAATTTGAATAAATGAATGAAACGCGGCAATTCTTATAGATTATTGGTAAGATAAGGACTAAAATTACACGTTTTCGATTTAATTAATAAGTACAAGAGAGATCGAAACCGATTTCTGTTAAACGATTCCACTCTCCATTCTTTGGCTTATCTATGACTCTTAATGATTATTTTATTCTATCTTCTTTATGTTTTTCTTTCCCTTGTTTCATTCCTTTACCTTTAAGTTCGGACCTTTTTTTTCTAAACACTTAAAGGAGTTATAATTCTTATGTCGTAGCAAATAAGCTCCAAATTAATCACCATCGTCTCTTCTAGCCTAAACTACAAATGCCCGATGGGGTTCAACGCAGCTGAATACTACGTTTCTCTGCTCGGTATACAACTAGACAAAGAAAACGACAGCCGAGAGAGAATCAGGAAGATCTGCGATGAATACTCCAGATCTGAATTCGCAGCTAACATTGAGACCAGAGTAGGGGAGGTCCATGATGAAACCGAGTACTTCAATGGGGAACTGGATGAAAAGGTAGGCAAGAGATAAGGAGAAGTTTCTAACAAGGCCAACAAGGAGATACAAGGTCTATGATGCAAATGCATCTGAAACGGAGAAAAAAAAATACAAACAATATATCAGAATTTAGATACCTATCTAATTAAAACGTTGGTAGAACTTGTTGATATGTTATATGCATAACTGGTTTTACTGTTTTTCGATGCATCTGAACTTTAGGTCCACGTGGAAGCGATTTATATCAAAAAGTAAAATTAATACAATACAGCGAATACAAAATGCGAATACAGGAAACGAGTCGCAATTTTTGTACCCGCGAATAGCGAAATCGCGAACAAGAGAACCGCGAATAAGGGGATTTTACTTTATATAGCTGCTCTACAAATCGTACATAATTTACCGTCCATATGTTTATTTTCAATTCACGTAAAATCAATATATTTATTACTATAGTTAGATATAATCGTTTTAAGTTTATTTTATTTAATCGCCGCTTGTCCTTGTTGCAGAATGAATACTTCGAGCGATACTTAACTCTGTAAGTTTTTCCTACCTAACAGTAATAAGGTTTATTTACTTATTTTTATTTATTTATTTCCACATGGGTATATATAGATACAAACAAGATTAATTATGATTTAAAACAATCTTAATAAATGACAATTACAAAAATACGTACTAATAACCCAAATATATGCTTATATTAAGATTGCATGAATTACCTAAAGACAACAATGATCATGAAAATGAGTTAGGCGGAATTATAACTATATATTTCTACATTTTCTTATTAACGATGATCTATTTTATGTCGCCAACGAGCCCAAAATGCTGGCAGGTGATGCCTCATTATATATCACGGCTAATTCGCTACCCCAATGGCTAGCATGTTGGTCCCGAAAGGAAGCCAAAAGACCCTCTAAAAAATTCCCTCTCCCTTTAATAATTTCAAACAATTCAATAAAAATAAAATTACTTACTAATAATTAAAAATTAAAATACAAATTCAATAAAATAAATTCCGTCGCGGCTTTTATTTATTTCTCTTATTTTTTACAACATTACTTCAACTTTTTGTTTATTGCAGAGTCAAAGTAAACTATTTGGTTCAATTCTACTGGTTGATGTGGAGGAACATACAATCGGTGAAACACAACAGTTCGATATGGATTGCCGAATTTTTACTCCTCATGGTAAGCATAAGTCAGATTAAGTCAACTATAGTTACAGGAGTGGTGGGAATAGAATGCGATCTGACGGCACCTGGTTTAGACCTCTATCACAGTTTTTTTTATTTGACTGAGTGGTATAGTGCCAAGTTTTTTACGTTTTAGAACAGCCGCTTGTCGGTTTAGAAATCGCGCGTATCCCGAAAACAGACACGTGATATCTTACTACACCCCCCTCCCCCCAGATTTAGGATGTTCAATTAAGGACGCAAATACTTATCTATTCTATGACGTAAGACAGCAATTAAAAATCTATTGTCTTTGTAAGTCGTCATCATCATTATCATCAGCCCACACTCGCCCACTGCTGGACGTAGGCCTCTCCCAATGAACGCCACTGAGCCCGATCTTCGGCTCTCCTCATCCAGTCCTTGCCAGTCTTTTTATTTGTATTTGTCTTTGTCTCTGTAAATGACACCCACAAAAGATTAATAAACTTACATTTACAAAAGAATTTAGTAACTAGCAACGCAACTATCTAATATTATATTCATAATTGCTAATTGTCATAAATAACCAAAATATTTGATAGTTATTTAATTCATAAATTTTAATAGCCGTAGCTGTCAAACCATAAACTCGCTATTATATTCGTTAGATAAATTCTTATGATCTCATGAGTCATTATAAGCTTCCACTGAAGTGTATCTAATGGACAAAGCCATTTTATCTAACACGGTCCTAAAGGAAATCACGGTACCAATGGAAATCGTTTTACGCATTGGTTTGATAGAGTTTCTTTTTGTTTACGAGCACCGTAATTGGTTTTGTATTTCTTTCATGATTCATCACAATATCATTCACAAGTTTTATAATGCACTAGCTGTACCCTGCCACGCTTCGCTGTGGCACATTCGCTGATATGTCACTGATGAAAAAAATTGATAAAAACAATCCTTAATGCGGATTATATATCATGCTAAAATTTCAGTTCGATCTGTGCAGAACTTTTTGAGTTTTTGAAGCGTACACAAACCAACATAACATTTTTATATATATAGATTGGCCCTTCGTAGTTTATTGTTAATTATGGTGGTCGCTGCCGAAGGATTTAAAAAAAACCGAAAAGAATTAAATTAATTTAATAAAATATAAAAATTACAATTATAATTAATAACTAATTACGTCTATGTTCGGACGAAGTGGGTACCGAAGTGGGCGAACTCAGCGTGGCTCGCGGCTCCCACGAGGTGCTTTTGCTGCATCGGCATTCCGCGGAGTCACGTACGCCACAGGTGCAATAATGTCGTAGCTGCAATTTCCACGGAAATTGCAGCGCAGGCATATTGTTTCAATGTAGGTTGCCTAGCAGTGGATAGTGCAATGTATGCACTTTATGTGTAGGTAGGTTACCTAACACCTCCCCCCTCAGATCAGCAACTATTTGAGCACTCTGAGCGAAAATGTTGCTGACTTTGAATTTTGACCTTTAAGTTTGTCAGGGTCCTCGTAGGGGTGGTTTCTAGGGGAAGTCTTGTCTTCTGGCAAAGGCTTGGCTTCTTCCTGTCTTGTGCAGAGGTTGTATTTTCGTATGGCGGTGATAGAAATAACTATAGCTGCGGCGAGAAGTACTCCGTAGAGGGGTATAGTCGTGTGGTACAGGGTAGCGTCCACGTGGTCTATCTTGATCGGCTGCTGCATAAGAATCTTGTCTTCGATGGAGTGTAGTCCTTTCAGGTTTATTGAGTTCAGTTTCAGATGCGGGTTTTCGAGGCGTGGATTGACGTCATAGTTGTCCGGAATTTCGGTTATCAGCAAGGGTTGTCCTTTAACTCGGTCGTTGATATTGATGATGGTGAATTCTTCGGTGCGCAGGAGACATCTCTGTGGTAGGGTGGCGAGGTAGCTTCCATGTAAGGTGATGAATTCCTGTCGTCCACATTGCAGTTCTGTCTTCGTTGGTTTCGGGAAGATAAGGGTGTAATGTTGGTCGTCTAGTTGCTCCATCGCTTCCTTTTCGAGACTGACTTTGGTAGGGCGGCATGATATGTCCAGAGATTGGTTGATGATGATGTTCTGGATGCAGTCTGGATGTCCTCTCAGCAGGTGGTTGACCTCTTCTTCACATAGGTGCTCGTGGTTAAACTTCGGGCATTCAGCCTCTATGTACATGAAAGTCTTGCCATTGGTTGCAAGGAATGGGTAAGGAGGGATGAATGTCTCTAAATTCTTATTAGGAACCAGGGAAAGTTTATAAAAATCAAACTGACTTGGTGAAATAATTGGAATTTTAAAAATTATAACTATCTTATTTTTTGCATAATAGTAACCTGATTTTATGATATTATAATACTCTCTCAGATCTGCCTCTAGTACCTGATCTTGGCTATATACTAATTTTAGTTTATTAATCATTTCTCTTAAATTATCTACGCTTAACATACTATGGTGCGTGCTCGATGCACGTATAAAAGCTAAAATATCTTCTATCCTAATTAACTCTAAGAATAAATCTTCGACATTCTCACTGATTATTGCTAACAGCTGAGCAAACTTTGCATACTTAAGAAGACTGTTGTCAGCGTAAGCGTTATTATCTAAAATTAATTGCAAACTACTATTAATTCTTGCTTGATTCTCTGCTATTTTTGTAAGGAAGGTTGTATGTTGATTCATCCAATCTTTGTTAAGACTGATATGCTCGTTTACTTCAGACAACATCTTATTTTCGTTATTCTCTAAGATCTTTATCGCGTTATTATATCTTTCGGCATCTGTGTGATCTAAATTACCGGTAATGCTTTTAACAAAAGATCCTAGACCGTCTATAAGACCTCTTTTACTTCTCAGTTGGTTAGGCTCTAAAGTGCTAAGTTGATTATTAATTTTAGTTAGTTTATTAGAAAGATAGTCTATTTGTAGTTCGTATAAAACGTACGTGTCGTTGCTTAGCTTGGTTTCAAAATGTCTTAGTTGCAATTCTATTGAGTCAAGTCTGTCTTTAATATCGGTCAGGTCAATGAACTGAAGGAAAGAATGGTAGTGTGTAATAAGTCGGGCTTGTCCTAGTTTGAAAGGAAGTATACCAGGTCCATTGTCAAGGCTCTCAAGTCTTATCTCGTTCGCCATCGTCAGGTGAATGATCGTCAGGAGTATCCTGTAACAATTTGGCGGATTTAGGCACACGCTTAAGCCGGGATTTCGCAATAGGACCTTTCTTTTTTGAAGTGTATATGTGAATAGGTAAATCTGCTAGTACTGTATCTTGGGTATATCGGGTGGCAAGTTTATTTCTGTTAGCTAAAGGATTCGTTATGAATACTTGTTGGTCAGGTAGATATTCAATTTCGGGTTCTCTATTTTTATTCCTATTCTCCATAATGTTAGTACGATTTACCAAGGCGGATTCGTTTAATTTGTCGTAAACGATTTTCATTTGATCTCTATGTGAAAGGATGTATTGTTGCATCAAATGTCCTGTCATATCAATGTCAAAAGGGTCTCTTGGGTCAAAGTGTCCTCGAACTATGTCATGTGGTCTACATTTCGTGAAACTATGTACTGAGCTATTGTACGCCAGGATGGCATAAGGCATAAGGTTAATAGTCGGTTCGTCCTTTTGTCTCAGTCGTAATATCCGTAAGTGTTCTAGTAAGGTTGAGTGAAATCTTTCTATGATCCCGTTGTCGTTAGGGGCATGGGCTAAAGTCCTGTGGTGGTTTATTTTATGAAGTCTTACAAATTCGGCAAACATCTGATTTGTGAACTCGGTTCCATTGTCAGTGACAATTGTCAAGGGTAAGCCATGGTGTGTGCTATAATTTAGTAGTCCTTGTAAGATGCTGATGGCCGTGCCATCACGTAAGTGGTACGCTTGTCCATACTTAGAGAACACGTCTACAAAGGTCAGATATTTCTCGTTATGTGCAGTAAACAAGTCCATGTGTACGATTTCTAAAGGCTTTGTCGCGGGAGGGACGATATTAAACTGAGGTCTAATAGGGTGTCTGTCATATTTCGTCTGGCCACACACCGTGCACTCATTAATGTATTTTGCTATCTCTTCTTTCATTTTAGGCCAATAGTATTTATGTGAAAGGGCCAGATAGCATTCATTTATTCCTCTGTGATTAGTTTTGCCTTCGTGATAGTGTTTAATGATCTCCTGCTGTCTAAGATACTCTTTTACGTCCTCTAGTTCAGTCTTTGCTAAGACTAGATTCATAGCGGAACTTCTAAAGTTATTTTGGATGATAGGGATGATCGAATACATCCCCAAGGGTGGCGTTATTTTAAGGGCAGTTTTAACTTTAGGATTTACATATTCTTTTATGGCATTAACCACATCTTGTTCAAGGTTCGATTCTGATACTTGTATGAATGTTCGTGTGTGCGTGTCAAAAGGTTTGGAAGCTGTCGTGCGTCTTTTAATGTCTCCTACTATGGTAAAACATATTTGTCTGTGAAATTTATTTAAGGGTTCGTCGGTGATGGGGACTTCAAGAATGGGGTTCTCATTGCTAGTGTGAGCTGTGGCTGTAGAGGAGCCTACTTGAGAGGGTGGCATTTCTGTAGGGTTAGCTATCATTGAGTCTGCTTCTTCATTATTGATCTCAATGCGAGATAGCGCATCGGCGTTTGTATTACTTTTACCCTTTTTGTAAACTACCGTGTAATCGTATTCGCTCAATTTAAGTCTCCATCTCGTAAGTCTAGAATTAGGTTCTTTAATATTCATGATCCACTGAAGGGGCTTGTGGTCTGTTAAGATTTTGAATTTGCGACCAAACAGATACGGCCTAAAATATTTAGTTGCCCACACTATTGCTACCAGTTCCTTCTCAATGGTGCTGTAATTTATTTCGTTATCATTTAATGTACGAGATGCGTAACAAATGGGTTTATCTGAACCAATGGGTCCTTGGCTGAGCACAGCTCCAATTGCCAGGTTAGATGCGTCCGTGGTCAAGTTAAAGTCCTTGTTAAAGTCTGGGTACTGTAAAATTGGGTCATTGGTGAGTAATGTCTTACATTTTTCGAAGCAGTCAGTATATTCAGAATCAAAAGTAATCTTGTTAGTTTTCTTTAGGCATTTAGTCATAGGTTTAGTGATGCGGGCAAAGTCTGGTATAAATTTCCTATAGTATCCCAAAAGTCCCAGAAATTGCTTTATCTCCTTAGGGGTCTTTGGAAGGGGGTATTTTTCGATAGCTGTTATTTTATCAGGATTCGGTTTTATACCGTCTCTACTGATAATGTGCCCCAAATAGGCGGTTTCTAGCTTCAAAAATTCAGACTTATCCATCTGGATTTTGAAGTTAGATTCACGCAATCTGTTAAAGACTTTCTCTAAATTTATCATATGTTCTTGCAATGACGTGCTAAAAACGATGATGTCATCAAGATACACTAAGCACACTTCATTCTGCAGCCCTCTGAGCACATTGTCCATCACCCGTTGAAAAGTCGACGGAGAATTTTTAAGTCCCATTGGCATACGCATAAATTCGAAGTGCCCGTGCTCTACGTTGAAAGCGGTTTTGGGTATATCGCTAGCGCTCATTTCAACCTGATAGAAGCCTGAAGCTAAATCAAGGGTAGTAAAATATTGGCATCTACCAAGTTTATCAAGGACGTCTGTAATATTTGGGATAGGATATTTATCGTCAATAGTCTTGTCGTTCAGTTTACGAAAATCTACAACTAGCCTCCATTTTTGTTTCCCAGATGCATCTGCTTTCTTAGGAACCACCCAGATAGGTGAACTCCATGCAGAATCAGACGGTCTGATTATGCCTTGTTCCAGCATCTTAGTGATCTGATCTCTCACTTCCTGACGATGTATAAACGGGTAGCGGTAGCTTTTCGTATAAACTGGTAATTCGTCTGTAGTTTTAATTTGATGTTTAATTTTGTTAGTAAAAGTCAATGCTTCTCCTTCAATGTAAAAAACGTCAGCGTATCGTCCACACAAAGTTTCTAAGTTCGCTTTTTCTTCCGCATTTAAATGGTCGGTACGCAGTCGAGACAGTACGTCACTAACGCGATTTGAGTCTTGGTCAGTACATGCGCTCTCAATGTTGCACAAATCAACTTTTACAGTCTGGTCAAATGTCAAAGTTATGTCAGAATTAGTGGGGTTTTCAATCTCTATAATACCGGTTTGATCGATTACCGCCGTGACGCATTCGTGAATGATGCAATTACACATCACTTGCTCACAAACGTAGACGTCACCATCTAGGTTACCAATCGGTACATTTACTAGCCGGGTTGAATTTGCAGGAATTATTTCTTGATCGTTAGCCCTCCTGCAGGTGTAACAGGAAAGGGGGATATTCACATGATCCGTAACTAAAAGGTCGCGTTTCAGGTCTATCTGAACGCCATCTAGCAAGTCTAATCCTAACAATCCGTCAAAGTGATTGTGGAATTTATAGACAAAGAGTTTAATGTCCTTTTGATCCTTAAACTCTGTGAAATGGGGTATCGTGATGGAATAATTGTGTGTGCTCGTAACGCGTGAATTAGTGACCTCAAAAGGGTCAAAATTCAAAGGCACGTGTGGAAAAAATCTTTCTACAGCCTCGGGGCTAATAAACGACTGGTTCGCTCCGGTATCTACGAGAAGCTTAAGGGGAGGTTCAAGTATCTGAATATAACGTAACTCCCTTTTTGATTGTACGTTAAGCTCTATTTTGGTCCGGGATTCGTACGGCCTGTACGAAAATCCGAATCATTATGATTTTGACTGATCGAAGGTTGGGGAGCCTCAAGGGCGTTCGTCATGTCAGTGTACTGTCCGTTGTCAAAGTTATACGTGTTATAGTATTCAGGGTCAGTCTGGTTGCAATAATTATGATCGTAGAAAGTATCAAAGTCATTATAAGCATTGTCAGATTGTTCACCGTAATAGTAAGGCTGGTAATACGAGTCATCACCGTCCGCGGTCTCGTTAAAATTCATCTCGCGCGATTTAAAATAGTTAGACGGCCCGGGGTTGCCAAATCTACGCCAATCGTGTCCTGTTAAAGCAGGAGGGAGCGGCTTAGTCACAAAATGACTTACACCGCTCATCGGTTTCGGCCCAGAAGTCTGGGGGACGTTACGCGGGGGAAATCTAAATGCGTTTTGCGGATTATAATTGGGTGGTGGTGCCCGGAACATTTGCTGAGTACGAGTGGGCATACGCGGTTGGTAAAAAGCAGGCTGATGGTAAGCGGACTGCTGCTGCGGCTGCATCAATGGACGCTGCCAGTTAGATTGGGGTTGTACAAAATTAAATGGTTTGGGTGGCACATAAGGAACCAAAGTAGGAACCTTTTGTGTCGCGTGGGCTTGCTGCTGCGGCGCCGATGGGGCTCTCTTATCAACAAGTTCGTTCCTCTGCTGTAGATACATCACATTTAATTCTTCCTGAACAAATTCCAGTGCCTTTTCAATTGTCTCGGGTCTCATACAGCGGATACGAGACCCTAGAGGATCTTTTAGACCTCTTATAAATGACTGTAAAGTTAATTTTCTATAAAGTTCGCGTTTGGCCTCGATAGTGGTGCCAACTGTTTCGTGCAACGTGACATAGGTCATAATTGTGCTGAAAAGGTTCTGACACTTGTCGTAAAACTCTACAGGGGTGCTGTTTCCTTGACTTAACAGGGACAGGTCATTGTATAGAGCGGTCTCGTCTCTTTGATCGGAAAAATTATTAATTAGTGCATTACGAATACCTAACCAACTTTCAGGTATTCCGTTTGAATTAATTGTTCGCGCAGCATTACCAGTAATTTTATTCAAAATTCCATTAATTAAACACAGGTTACTTAATTCCGCGCCTTCCTCGTCACTCATATATCTAATTACTATCTGATCACAAATCCGGATAAATCGCGTGAGAACATTTGGATTGCCGTCAAAGTCCGGCACAGGGCGTAAGGCCTTAAAAACCATATCAGGGTCCATCTTACTATCACTAAAAATATCACTACTATTACTACACAATAAAATATCTAAGTCAAAGCTAGGCTCGTCTGATTTTAGAGAGTCTATGCTTCTATTTAAATCTAATTTCTTATTTCTACTAATCTGTCTAGAAGAGACAGATCGGTCCGTGAATTTCCCTGGGTGGAAAATCTTGAAGGGAAGGATTTCCAAGGAAGCAACACAATAGGTACAATAATTTCAATGTACTTACAACATAATCTCGTCGGTTCCACTGAAGTTCAAGTGTAGTCCTCGGCCGCGCGCCTACCAAAGTTCGAATCTTAGACAAGGTACTAGATAGTACGAGCAGCGATCATACAGAATCGCAGGATAATGATTTTGGATTACCCTTTAAATAACGTGCGCACTGCTTCTAAGATCCTACCGACTGCTCCAATTATGGTGGTCGCTGCCGAAGGATTTAAAAAAAACCGAAAAGAATTAAATTAATTTAATAAAATATAAAAATTACAATTATAATTAATAACTAATTACGTCTATGTTCGGACGAAGTGGGTACCGAAGTGGGCGAACTCAGCGTGGCTCGCGGCTCCCACGAGGTGCTTTTGCTGCATCGGCATTCCGCGGAGTCACGTACGCCACAGGTGCAATAATGTCGTAGCTGCAATTTCCACGGAAATTGCAGCGCAGGCATATTGTTTCAATGTAGGTTGCCTAGCAGTGGATAGTGCAATGTATGCACTTTATGTGTAGGTAGGTTACCTAACATGTTTGTTAAGTCATATTACGTAAGTTAAATATTTATATTGAGGAAAAAAGTCATACATATAAACTATTTACAAAAAAACTATTGGTGCGGCCGCGTATCGAACCGGATCATTACATACAACTCAAAGTAAGAGCACTGAAGCCGACGCATAATAAAGGAAAATGTCTTTCATTCTTAATAGCCACCGCAAAGAAAAAAAAAAAAAAACCATCCTTAAAGCCACAAGCTATAAGGAAAGCCACCGTCCGTTGTCCTAATTACTCCTCTCCGTGTAAGACCGCCCATTGTGACACTAATTGTAAAATTTGTTTTGTTCTAGTTTTAAGTTTTCTTTGTTCTGTGGTGTTTCAATAAAGAGTTTATCTATCTATCTATCTATCTATTCTCACTTTCTTTCTTGCTCTCTCTCTCTCCCTCTCTCTTTCTTTTTCTAAAGTACTCTCCTAGCCAAGCTCACCTAACCCCCCTCCACAGTTCGTCGGACTCATCATCTCCGTCCCGTACCACGGCCACTTCGACGAGCTCGACCAGCGCGACATCCAGAACGTCGAGGGGTTGCTGTACCTGACCATCACGGAGACCATATTCTTGTTCATCTACGCTGTCTTCATCACGTTCCCTAGCGAAGTGCCTATATTGCTGCGGGAGACTGCTAGCGGGCTGTATTCGCCGCTGCCCTACTATGTGGCGAAAATGATATTTTGGGTGAGTGATTACCATCAACCAAAGAACCCCCATTCCCTCCCCCCTCCCCTCTGCCTAAGTTATATGATCGTCGTCTGTTCGTATAACTGGGAATGGTAATTAAAAAGTCCTTGTTATCATCAAACGCTTTTTAGAATTTTTGGCCGGAAACGGAACATTGTAACGTTGATTTTGTATTTATTTTTATTAATCTTGAATATCTTTTTGTGTTAATATGTTTTAATGGTGGAATATAAACCATTGAGTCATCGTGCAAGTGGGCACATCATCAAAAATGGCGTATCATTAATTTTGTGTCATTAATTCATCTCGAAAACTGTCAAGGAAAGGACGTTTCAGTAAGGCATATACCTCATCATCATCATCATCATCAACCCATAACGTCCCACTGCTGGGCACGGGTCTCTCCTCACTTTCATGAGGAGGGTAAGGTCCATAATCCACCACGGGGGCCCAGTCCGGATTGGTAGATAACATACCTACCTCCGAAATAACTCTCGGGTAGGTATGTGGGTTTCCTCACGATGTTTTCCTTCACCGAAAAGCGAGTGATAATTACGTACATATGTTTTAAAGAAACACATTGGTACGTGCCTGCACTGGGATTTGAACTCACGACCTTCTGATTGGAAGGCGGACGTTCTCCCACTAGGCTACCACCGCTTCTTCACAGGCATATACCTACCACTTATTTAATCGGGATGTGGATTGCGACAGATGTTAACTAACTAGAATACTGAGTATCTGATTTGGGACTCGACATTTAGACCATTATAAACAAAACTAGAAACATCCAATACTATTTGAAGCCAAAACATAAAAAGAAACATTTTTGAGCTTATTTTTCCTCGGCCTGTTGTTATGCTAAAAAACAGGTGTGAGATCGAGTATATCAGGAATAACTACAAACGCATAATAAAGAGTTTTTTCTATTCTATTCTATAACAAATAAAAATACAGACATCCGAATTCAAAAACAATGTAATCACACAACAGAACGTGTTTTATTATAATGAGTAGGTAATTAAAATTATCAAAATGTTAATCAGCGGAAATGTATCCCACCGACGCGACCTGAGCATTAACATACAAGTTTAATTTACTTATCAATTCGAGGAACCATCATTGCTTAATGCCAAAAACGCGGGCATTTTAATAACTATCATTAGTCTCCTAAGTGGTATCCTGTAATCATTTAGTGTTAGGTATTGCTTGTTGACTTTTAAGTTAAACACACCCAACAGCAACAACGTGGTCACTATTGGACACACACATGGTAAATTGCATATTCATATTAAATTAATTCTTCCGTTTCCAATAATAGAGCTTAGAATCTCACAACATGGAACCCTGGTGGGCACTGCATAAAATTTATATTAAAAACTCTTTGAACATTAACCAAGAAGGTTTTTTTGAATTACCAAAAAAAACGATTTGGTATAGTCATTCGATACCCAATATTTAGGATGTATGACGTGTGCCCATATGACAAGCGCTGATACGATTTCAGATAATAGTTATTGTCAATAACGTTATTCGAATGTGTCGCATCGGAAATGAATTCGTTGGAATCGAAATCTTTCCGACACATATTCTTGTGAATAGAGGCAACTAACGTTGATATTGAAATATCATTGTAATCTATACCTAATTGAATAGTCAATAATAAGCACAAAAAACGTATCTAATGGGCCGAATTATAATTGTCTTACAAACTTGAATACGTACTTAATCGATTTCATTGGACAGTTAACGCATTATCCGCCTGTCAAATGAAACGCTATCGCCACAATATCTGGTAACACAGACAAGAGGTATTAGGTTTCACTTTAGAAAACTTTTAGCGGCTTCAAATGAAATGTATTTTTAAATATCTTTAATCTACCATTTAATCTAATCTTGTTTTATGAGGTGGTACATGACAGAAGCCGCACCGAGTAGCGCTAAATTGAATCTGATTCTAAAAACTTCAAGAGCTTCCTGAGCCGAAATCTTTTGTCATCAGTCTTCTCACAGTCTATCTGGCTAATTCTATAACCATCACATTTCCACCAAAGCCCAACTCAGGACTTAATAGCAGATACACCAACACAAAACCTAACAGAACTACGTTCCCCAAATCTAACTCAATCAATCGTACATTTCAGATTCCCCGAGCAGTCATCGAGCCTATTTGTTTTGCGTCCCTCGTGTTTGGCGTGGCCGGCCTCCGCGGAGGCTTCATGGGCTGGATGTGGTTCTGCTTCGTCTGCATCCTTTGTGCCAACTACGCTAACGCTTACGGTAAGTTTAAAGATGGTGCTAATTCTGCTGGCAAAGACCTTAGTCCTTAGCTGAGACCTGTAAAACGATTTTTTGTTACTTTCTAATCGCAATTTGTTTTAATATGGTCTGTGCTAACAGAATTTACTAATTATTTTATATCCTCTGTTAGGACTTTCTACTCAGAAATAAGCTCTGTATTTAGTAGATGTTTGAATTTTTCAAAAATCCCGCTATACATTGCATAACCCCGAATCCACTCAAAATTAAGAAATCAATATTCAAAATTTTACTAAAACAGGTACGTGTCGTAAAGTAAATCTCGTGATTATATCTCGGCATAAGTGGCAACATCAAAGTTTAATTTTGAAATAGCTCTTTAATTGATAAGAAAAACTTATTTCAAAGCTAACTTCTGCATTTTTTTCAACATTTTAAGCATTATATTATGAAAATTCACGATCACCTGCACGCTGC
The DNA here is from genome assembly GCA_912999815.1 of Campaea margaritaria. Lineage (NCBI taxonomy): Eukaryota > Metazoa > Arthropoda > Insecta > Lepidoptera > Geometridae > Campaea > Campaea margaritaria. The sequence goes on along the minus strand of OU538789.1, from coordinate 11,658,614 downwards.
GTACCTGAGCACCCAACTAATTGGCAAACCAATTCCTTCCAGGCTCATTCCTCTCAGCCGTATTCGACAGCTTGGAAACCGCAGCCCTTTTCTCTGTCCCCTTCGAGCTTATTGGCACCATGTTCTCCGGGCTTTACCTCAACCTGGGCAGTGTCAACCACTGGGTCTCCTGGCTTAGATACGCCTCTCCCTTCTACTACGGAGTCGAATCCATCTCCATCCTCCAATGGGACTCTATTGAAACCATTGACTGCGTCAAAATCCCTGGGATCCCTTGCATCAAAACCGGCCCCGAAGTCCTTAACAGATATGGCTACTTGGAGGAACATTTCTGGAGGAACTGCAGCTGTTTAGCCATTATGTACTGTATAGGCCATTTTATAGCTTTCATTATGGTTATAAAGAGAAGTAGGGGAACGCCTGTGTATTAATCGTAGATTATATTAATTTTGTATACGGGTAACGAATTGCCTCAAATGACGTGTCAAAATTCAATATTGTTACGAGGAGGTGAATCTCGTTTTTTACTATTTACAGATTTTTTGTATTTTTGAATTGGTTTTATACATCAAAATTAATAAATTATTGCGAGGCTTTTTCTGTTTGTTTCCTATAGTTATTACCCGCTGATTTCCTTAAAATCCTTTTCTAACAACTGTTTTTTCCATATGATAATAATTCTAGATGCTAGATGCAATGCTAATGAAACTAATCATATTATAATTTCAAATTACAATTATTTATTTATTTAGACTATAGCGCAGAAATAACATGTGCAAGGAGGACTTAATGCTAAATAGCAGTCTCTATCAGTTATCCTGGAGGTAAAATAAGATCAGATTTATAAAATATACATTTCAGGTAAGTAAGTTGATCAATGTAATGACATGAAAATATTTAAAAATCTTTCTAAATTTAATTATTACTATTCAATTGACAAAGCTAAACTGAAAATAGCTGAACTGATTGTCATAAAAATTTCGTGTTCTTTATTATCACAATCAAAGCGAGTGAACCCGCAGGGCGCAGCACCCTAATGTAAATGTTGCTACTTTTATTGGTCTATTGCAGCCCGACCACGCACAGAATGTTTTTTTACGAACTCAATAAGTTTTTTACTAATGGATTGAATATTTTCGTATTATATAACTTTACGACCTTTTGAATAATTTCCAGCCGAACAGCTTTTTTACTTGTTCAAAATTTAATTCACCTGATTGCTTCTTGGATATCTAACACAATATAGATACTATTTAACAGATATATATTCCATAAAAAATGGGAACTGATGAAATAGAAACAAATAGTACGTAATTCGTTGTTGTTGCTTCTCTTGTTTTAGAATAATATTTCATCGTCATCTGACATCACTGCGCGCCGGCTATCTACGTACACTATTATGTTCATCGTGTGTTTTCATTTTCTTGTCTTGTCTCTAAATAAGTACGTTGTTCGCTGTTGTTGCAGTTGTGTCAGTATAAATGTTTTTTCTTTCTTTCATCTTCATCGCAAATTTCTCTTGCAGGCTCATTCCTCTCAGCGACCTTCGACAAAATGGAGACAGCTGCCCTCATATCGGTACCTTTCGACCTACTAGGCCTCATGTTCTCCGGCATCTATCTCAACCTGGCCAGTGTCAAACCTTACCTCTCTTGGCTTAAGTACATCTCGGGCTTTTACTATGGTACTGAATGCATTTCCATACTCCAGTGGGACTTGGTGACTGATATTACCTGCGTAGACATCCCTGGGATTCCTTGTATCAGAACAGGGGAAGGCGTCTTGACGAGATTCGGGTATAGCGAGGGAAATTTCTGGAGGAACTGTGCTTGTCTCTTAGCGATGTATTCTATAGCTAATATTATAGCTTATACCATGGTTGTTAGAAGGATTAGAGGGACACCTGTCTATTGATGACTAATTATATAGATGTCATTTTGAAATAGACTTTTAAATTTGGAAATGACGACAGATTCTAAATGTGAATATTTTTCAAAATTTACAAACTATAAAAAAACGATTTAGCTTAGATAAGCATATTTTAATAAAAATCTTTTAGTAAATCTAGTATGAGAAAATTAAATGATTTAGGTTTTCAATTATCTTCTTATATAAGTATTGTACCTCAATTTAATAATAAAAACCACTGTATCTACTCATCATATCACTAAAAGCTGTTTATTCCAAACAAGCTGAAAATGGAAAGGTATTTCGACACGGCAGTGAGCACTTATGTTTCAAACATATTTTTTTTAAAGCATAGCAACTAACGTGAATTAAGTTATAATATATACCATTATAATAGTTTTTGCAGACTTATAAACGAGTCTAGTTCTTGTTAGAAAATCAAAACCATTCCTTAAGTTCAGTAGATGGTGTAAAAAAGTAATTCAGCAGTCGTTGACCTGCGGCCTTGAGTCGAGACAATTTCGAGTGGAAAAAAACGACGCTTCCATATTCGACCTACGACAAGATGATTTTTATGTGTCAGCTTTTAACAACTGGTTAGGAACAACCTACAATTAGCATGTACTAGCTTAGAACAACAGTGACGTCTCGTGATGTTCGATTATAGTTTGATGTAGAAAGCAAATTAAGTCGGTAGCCGGTAGATGTAATTTTTTGCCTATAGAACATAAGAATGCGGATTTCTTAACGACTTTATGTAAATAGGTATCTGTAATGACTTCTAAGAGTAGAAGGATCACAAATCACAATTGAACTGTTTAGTACATATTTAAACTAATGTTTGTAGCAGTTTATTTTTATTTTGACTGTATGACGAGACAAGCAAGTCGTGAGCACTACGTTTGCCCTTGGCAGTTACAGTGCCACCCAAAAGTTTGTATTGCATAATCTTGCGCGGCACTGCACTGCGCTCGTCACCCTGAGACATCGGCTCTATAGCACAGAATAGATAATAGTCTCATATGTCCAGTAAGCTTTGCTGTTATGTAGTCCTCATTACCTACGCTTCAGAACAGTATTACCTCCTTTTGTATTGGTCCAACTCCGTGGAATCAACTCGGCTATTTCAATTGCTAACGGTCCTTCAATTTTAAGTAGATAATCAAAGGGCAAAGAACTGTAAAAAATCTTCCCACGATGAAAATTAAAGTCAACGTTAACCCTAAATAAAATAGCAATATGGATAAATATAACGAGTCTACGACCCACTCTGTCTATGGAAGCCTCCACATTTAGTCAAGTGCACTGTCCGTAACTACATTAGCCTCAAAAAACGTGGGACGCCATTGTTCAATTCAATACATGTTTATTTAATGGGCTCTCTTGAAGACGTCCCCACAAGGCACGTCAACGCATTTATACCATCAAACTTAGTACCTTTGCACAATACAAGTGTCCAACCTTCGTTTATATTGAAAGGAAGTGGTAGGAGAGATTGACTGCGACAGGGTATCAAAATGTTACATTGACGTTGAAGGTATAATCCATCACTTAGAAGAGACGGCTAGAGTAATTGGTTCGTGATAAAAAAAGGTTTCAAAAGCACGGCCGGTTTTGATTCGAAAAGGTTCCGTAGATAACACGTGAATAATTAAGAGCAGGGACTAGGTAAGCTTTATTGGAGCCTTTGATATATTTATCTACTCAATTTAAAAAAAAGTTAATAAATCGAATTCTATGCACTTTTGCTTACTTCTTTTGATCGAATAATACTAAGTATTGACACAAACAAGTCTTCTAAACATTTACAACAAGCTGAAACTTTTAAGAAATTGTGAATCTTGGCTAGTAATAATAAGACATTCAATAGGAATCAAAATCTCTTAAACGTGGGATCCGTAAATAATAATTGTTGATCCCTAAAAGAATGTAAAGCCTTATTACGACACAAGTTGCGTGTAGGCGACTTCGTTGACCAGAACAATAAAAAACGCAAGGAACCGGAGCAAACCTAGAAATATCGGCGGCATTTACTAAAACTATTGATGGGGGGGGGGGGGGGAAGAAAGACTAATTGAACATCAGAAGCTGCTGAAAAAATATAATTATTTAATTTAAAAAATACTTTGGTCTTTAATCTTATAGTATCATCTGGCGAACGTGCCGCATAAATTCCAAGAACAAAAAAGGTAGGTAGCTAACCTATTTACTCGTAACTTGAACACTCCATACTGTTACTGGAAATAGACTCTGAAATACATAATTTTAATCATTTAACTAAGTGCTTGAGTGCTTTTGCTGTCTTAGTAAATTCTTCAATTTGAACAGACAGAAATACGTGGCTACATCTAAATCTAAATTGACAATTGGTAAGTTCAGTAACCCACATATCTACCCGATAATTATTTCGGAGGAGGATGTTCTCCACCAATCCAGACCGGGCCACCGTGTTAGATTATAGCCTAACCCTCCTCACGAAAGTGAGGAGAGACCCGTGCTCAACAGTGGCACGATATGGGTTGATGATGATAATGAAGTTCAGTAAGCATATCCTTTCCTTTCCTCCCTCTTCAGCCCGTAATACCCAACCAGACCCCATAGCACCGTCACCAGGAGCAAGCCTAGGCCATCTTGGAACATGTAATCTGAAGAGTAGCCACTCTCCGACAGAACTGATGCTCCATCCTTGAGGCAGACACTTGTTGAGTTCCAGGGGCATTCTGGGAAAAATGATTATCGTTACAGATAAATTGAACTGACTCTGTGAACTTATCCCATTATGATAAAAAACAAACATTAAACAGAGCTACAAAAAGTCATCACAAAAAACACTGTGAAGTGTGTGTTGTTCTGAATAAACATTATACAATAGATAACGTACCGTTTCCAATGTTAAACCTAATGACTTATATAAATACTTAAGTTACTAAATAAGTACATACTATGTAATATAATTGTGATAAGAATAAGACTGCATCACGACCACATACATAGAACCTGACCCCTCACTAGGGTTCCCTGTATCTAGGGAACCAGGAACTACGAGGACCATGGTCCCACAAACACCTAAACTTAGGGCAAATAATTGTGGGTCACACAATTCTTTGCCCTGTGCGGGAATCGAACCGAGGCGGTTTCTATAAGACGGTAAGATGGAAGATGGAAGGATAGTGACAGAATGCTGGCTAAGGAATGATTGGATGTTAATGAAGACCACCTCTTCATTAAACTCGTCGGCATCTTCAAGGTTGCAGGAAAACAGAAGAATCTTATAGCGCAGTGGAAAAGGTGGTTATATGAAGATGCATATACCCAATAGCATGACAGTGTGACCTTATATAGAATACTGTATTTATTATTATGATTGGGAGTCAAAACAGTTGTACGTAGAGTTAGTGACCTTCAATCCAATCGCCTCTAAACACCAGGCGAGATAGAAGCCAGTAAATTAGCTTAGAAAGATAACAATGGTATACGTTAATCATATACCCACATAATTTTTTATCTATTTTAGCTAGGTTAATGTTACACTTTGAAAACAAAGATGATTTATTCGAGAGTCAGGCAATAAAATGTCAGCGCACAGATACAATCCATCTTTTATTCACTTAATAAACCACTCCTACGCACAAATGGACAGCAAAATTAATGGCTCTTGATACAAAGGACCAATTTGAGGGCCCTAGAGGCTCTCAAATCGGCCCGATCGGAAGAGCCTAACTATCTGACCAATTACCTTGGTATCGCGGTACATCACTGCTTTCTAACCAATTATTCTGGTTGATAGTGAGAGCTGAATAAATAGTAAAGTGATACCGGTTGTATGCCCTAGATGTAATAGAAATTAGTCTACCAATTATAAGTCGCTGTAAAACGGTGTAGAAAAAAAAACTCTTTCTTACAAGTTTTGTTGGTGACTCAATTCAATTATTCCAACTACTAAACTATTTATGTTAAAAGATAAATAATGTGTCAACTTGTTTTGCCTTATTTTATATATTTAATGGGTTAATTAATTGACTCGTTTGAGTGGGTTCGCCAACTCCGATGAGTCTTTACCTTCTCAATTTTGTTTTCGTTAAGATACCTCTAATGAAGAGATAGATATTTATGTTAAACTGACGATTAGAAAACTTGCAAAGATTCCTGTGGCATTTATTTTAAAAATGATATCATAAGTTATGATATTCTAGACATACAGAGAAAAGTTTCTAAAATGTAGATATGGAGATGAAAAGGATTATTATACATAAGTATTAAATGTATTGTGTCTGTTAAATACTGTAAGTACGCCACCCACCCTACTATCGAAAAATGATTTTTACTGTCCATCCAAAGGTTGTCTGGAAGAAATCGCTTTCAGCGATAAGACCGCCCATTGTACTACCCTTGTTTACCTATTGTAATTCTTCTGTACTGTGTTTATTTTTGTTTCTGGTGTACAACAAAGAGTTTTTCTATTCTATTCTTCTATTCTATTCTATTATAGTAATGAGCTAATAGGGGGACTAATAGTCCTTGAGGTAGGTAATTTACTGGTTGAGCTACTATTCCACTGATCAAATCTTAATTTTATTAGCCATTAGGATTATTATCGGATATTTTCATTCTTAAGTAAAAAAAAAATACAGAGGAGAATATTTTTTGGTACATCTGAACATCTAAATGAATACTTCATCAAGCTAGAAGCGTTCACGTGTTTCCCTGACATCGTGTGAAATATTTTGTTTACAGATCACACGACACTCAATGGTTTAGATAAAGGTGATCGTCTAGACTTACCAATTGCACCGATCTGTCGCCAGAAGATGTTGTTGACGGCATCCATAGCGTAGTAGAAATGCGAGACGAACTTCACAGGGTACAACCAGACCGGCATGGAAGAGATCCGGAGGAAGGTACCAGACATCAGCAAGAGAGGCAGGTCTGCGCAGGGCATCACGTCACCCATAATACCGGTGGACGTGAACAGGGCTGCCATACCTAGACCTTGGGAACCATAATTTATTATCCCCAATTTTCTATTATATTATAACTGAACGTAAGCTTGGACAAATTATAATTAAAAAAAAATATTAGTTATTTGAAACATGTAGTCCGCCTCCATGACCTATATAATAATATCTTAACAACCCATGAACTGATATTGCTCATATTTAAATTAAAATGTAATGTTCATGAAATACAAGGATACAACTTTCATGAAGATCGGATCAACGGCACGCAAGTTATAGTCAAACAATTCCATTTAGCAGAAAATAGAAATTTAACAAACACATAACATGCATCGTTTTAAATTGTTATTGCTACAACTCGGTCCCAACCCAACAAATTGCTAGTCATAATCATAAATAACCAGCGCTACTCTTCTGTTCGAACCGTTTTTTAATATGTTTATAAGTATGGTTGTCCGACTATCTCAAAATATTGATCCAATCTTCACGAAACTTAGTAAATAGTTATATTATTATTTGGTACCTAATAATAGATTTAATGTGATATGGTAACTTTAGACAAGTAAACAATATCGGCCGGAGGCTAGTTGATTCTATTCTAGAATAGAATAGGTAACTCTTTATTGAACACCAAAAAATAAATACAGAAAAGAAAAATTCGAAAAAATAAACACAAATTTGAATTCCAGTTTTATTATAATGCCAAAAGAATGGATCTTATTGCCGTCGTCTTCTGTATTCTGTAGAAACTAGAACCTGAGTGCGTTCAAATTTTGGGTAAACAATTATCTTTTGAATAAGCGCGCTATACTTGCTTACACTTCAGGTGACACTACGCTCAAAAGCATTGTACAGTCGAATATAAAAAAAAATAGGAACTTACCGTAAGCTAGAGAAGCCACTCCAGCCACGAACAAGGCGACGATGAATTGCAAAGACGTGACGATGTGGTTTGGAAGCTCCACCGCGAAGGTAGACAAGGATACCAGGGTGATAGGCCAGATTATGCAACGAGGTATCTGAAAGAAACTAAACTTTGAGGGTGTCCCCGCAGCAGTACGAGACCATTCCATTCTAGGCTTGCAACTTTACCACGACACTATATAGACACTTACTATAGAACAACGTAAGATCAAGCGTGTAAAATCTAAAAAAAGGTCCTATACATATCAAAGGAAGTGTCAAGTGAAGGCCTTTTACCTTTTTTTATCATGAGAAAGATGATTGAATGTCGTAAATCGTAATGTAAGCCTCTAATCATTATTCAAAACCTTTTAAAATAAAGTGCACTTTTTCTACCCTTCCTCCAGATATTATAGTTAGATAGTTCAACAAATATTGTATACGTTACCTTAGATTGTTTTGATAAAGCAGGTAGTTAAGCTACTTATAACCAGACGCTAATTTATGGGTGTCACAAAAAAAACTGTTGAAATCTTCTGAACATATAATTTTTGGATACATTCCGATCAAAAGCATCAATATTGGATGTGGTTAAATATGAATGAGTCACCAAGCTAGCCTTTCGTTGAATAAGAAGATAATATATAACTTACAAAACTCAAAAATCTGGCTACAAAATATGCCGAGCACCGATAAATGCCGACCTCTCTCCGAAACAGCGTCATTTCGTACTCGAAGATGTAGAGGGCGTTGTAAGAGAGGGTGAAGCAGACCTCGCTGGTGACCAGCCAGAGGAACCCTCTGATGTCCTTGACCCCCTGCTGCGTGGTCCCTGTTACGCCGATGTAGCATGTACCCAGAACTAGGGAGGTTACGATCTGAAATGGACCAACCAGGGACTCAAGCTTGTTGAACCACAGTTATTGTTATTACTGCAAAGCCGCTGATTTTAACAAATTCTGTATAAAATCTGACAAAACCTGCGACTTTCATGTACATGATTCAACCATTGTGCCCCGTGATGTGCCTTGTTGTTGTTTTGCAACAGATTTTATAGAAGATACTAGACGTAATATAAGAAGGGACTAATTTGTAAAACTTTTATTTTTGGATAGTTTTTATTTAATTTTAATTTTAGGGTGGGTACTCACGTAAACTGTGATCACTGATCCGACGCGATCTTAACTTAGCAATGATAAAATGCTCTAAATAGGATGAAAAACGATAACATACCACTGAAATAAATAACTGAAACATATGATTCTTGACATCCCGTTTCAACGTCAAAGATAATCTCCATAATATCAACTGCACTTGCTTGAACCAATTCCTCTGTGATCTGAAAATGCGTAGGGGTACTGATCAACAATTCAAATTCTATTGAGCCATTCAGAAAGCCGGACATTAAGACATTCAAATATGAATCACCATCAATATGCGGCATAACTTGAGTTTGATTAAAAGATTTATAAAAAAGGCACTTGTGGTATTTAAATAAGACTAGTTCAACCGGTCATCAATTTTTTTTTTATTCGTCACCCACTTTACTCGACGTCGCCTGACCTCACCATCAAAAGTTTGAAACTCGTGGGCGTAACGACAACGTGAGATAGTAACGAATATACACTAGTGTTCACCCGTGACTTTGCCCGTATTCAACATCATAGGGATACCATTAGAGGTACATACTAGGTTAAGTTTACTAAAAATCCAACTCCAGAGATTCCTAAAAATATTTTCTCCCAGAGTTCAATGGAGTTGAAGTTTTGTATTCCCGTTACGTTTTAATAACAACACAGTAAGCAGATCTGATGATAGAGACGAAAGTAACCAACGGAATTCAGTAATGACTAACAGTGGATTTATGGGAGTTGGACTCATTTTGATCAGCTTGCTGAATCAAATGCGTATTTTATTAAATCTCTCCTGCTTTTAAACTAAAATTTTATTCATTTTCATACATATCGCTTTTTGTTGATACGAAATACAATTAGGTAGGCCTTGGGTCCACCACCAATCCTAATTTTGTAAAAATATATCCGTATAATATAATTAAAGCTCACATTTCACAACTTTACTTTGAGTCAGGTTAGTATTAAGTCGGCAGTGTGCGACTGGCTTTACCATTATCACGTAACAATTATTAAACTTGCAAATTTAAATTTATAGTAAGAAGTAAAATGGAATTTGAGTATACTTAGTAGGTATTTTCTTTCCGGTCTTCAACATACTTACAACTTGAAGTCTCCCAAAGAACCAGAACAGGTCTCGTAGCATTCACCCAACCGGTCGTGGTAATTTTCCATGATTTTTTCTACATTCTCGCTTTGATTCGACACGGCTCGTATGTAGAACTCGGCGGGATTGTAATTCAACGGGCAGTGTAGGTTTATGCTAATAACATATAATATTTTGTTAGAAATTATGTGATTAGTTACGGCATGGAATCTTGCGTCAATGGAGAACAAGCTTTTGATTAATTTAAATCGATACTTATAGACGCTATCATTGTATTAGTTATCGAGTTATGATATATTGCCTTGGCCATAGGTGGGTGTGTTTATCTTATGAGTATTTTATAGGAATTGAATGTTATCTATTACAACTTATAATTTTCATCGCCGGTCGAGATAATTGCATTTCAGATATAAGTAGATGACAATATCTGACAAAATACAGTTATCAGAAAATTCTCAAATGTATCTTTATTAATATTTTAGCTAGTGGTAAAGGAGTTTCTGTTACTCAAATACAATCTCGGCTCCAATTTCAGCCCATAGCAAAGCAAATATGGTCGACAATGCCGCACAAAATGTTTCACAATGCTGAACAACGCATTGGCATTTTTTTTATAGCTAACCTCGTTTGGAGCCAGCATAAAGTTTTTAGATTAACGGTGTACGTAATCACTAATCAGTATTTACATAATGGAAGTAGTAGGTATAATTATAATGTTCGAGTACTTGGTGTACCACAAAAATATAGAAGAGCCGAATGAACTTACTTATGCAAAAATGACGGAACTCAATACTAGTTATAGGTATTACAAATTGCTCTCTGTGTCGTGTCATTATGATTTCTAATCGCAAAATGTAACTTTTTCGTCTAATAAAATTCTAGTGTGAAAAAATGGAAATGGGTAAAAAGTTAAAATTAAAGAAGTGGAAATGCAGCCTTGTTCTTGGCACCATGCTACATGGACACACTCTTTTGTTAGATTTGTAAGTTTTCTATTTTATGTAATTATAGAATAGAATAGAACAGAATAGAAAACACTCTATTGTACACCAGAATCAAAAATAAACAAAGTACAGGAAAATTAGAATAGGTAAACAAGGGTAGTACAATGGGCGGTCTTATCGCTGAAAGCGATTTCTTCCAGACAACCTTTGGACCCCCCATTATGTTGTTATTTAAGTTCAATATATGTAGATATTTCAATCAAATCTAGTTAAATCAGATAGTACGTTCGGTGCTCGTTGGTCACTAAACCTACTACGATGTTACCTTTCGAAAACGTCTTTACATTGATCCTGCGTCCCATGGAACAGTAGTTCACCATTAGCCATCAGCAAAATGGAGCTGAACTCCTTAAACAGATCGAACGAGGGCTGGTGGACCGAACAGATCACCGTCTTACCAACTTCGGACAGTTTCTTCAGAACTGATATAACCAAAGTGGCATTGTAACTGTCGAGACCTGTAGTTGGCTCGTCACAGATAAGGATCTGAGGGTTTGATAAGAGCTGAAACGGTCAACAAAGGGTTAAACATTTTGAAAAGTAGAGGAGTAAAACCCGCCGAGGCACCGCTGGGTTACTGCTCAGTTTAAAGTTAACTAGCGCATAAATTACTTAGCGGACTTAAACTTAAGAAACTGTATTTTACAGAATATAGTTCTTGGGTTTGATATTATTTTATTGTCTTTTGCACGGCAAACTAACAGGTTCTTATATATATCATAGATAGACTAAGTTTTACATATCCACAAACAGTTTTCACTATGGATGTACAATTGTCCAGAGATGAGTAAAGTGTCACACTTATAAATAATCAATTTGCAATATTAATCAATGTAAGGCGCCATTTTTTCAATATGGCAGCAAAGATACGAGGTGGAAGAGTATAAATAAAAGAAAAACCAATTTTCAAAACTCTAGAATTTTTTACCAGATGACAGCTTTCTTAGCACCAAATGGATGAATTACTTGCCGGGTAGTTACTTACAGAGGCAGCTAAAGACAGTAATCGTTTCTCTCCACCCGACAGCGACCTTATTGTAGAATTTTCAAGTAATTTCAACTTTAACTCGCACAACAATGTGTCCAGTATCAATCTGTTTGTTGGTTCTTTACTGCAGCCTCTTTTCATTTCTATCTGAAACATGTAATGATTCCTCTTATTCGCTCACATTGTCAAGAGTGACTAGTTTAGATTTTCTTTGCTTTCTCTCCTCTCTTCGATATACCCTATATTAAATTAAATAGACAAGTACAGAGACTACATATTATAACATCTCTAAAATATACCGTCTTGAGATACCTTATGTAATTATTATAAGGCCAATAGTAAATTTACAAGTCTTAAAAGTGTACTTATGAGAATTTTACTGTGGAAGATAAACTGCACAAGATATACCATAACTTAAGTTCAGTCAGTGGGAAAAGCCGCTTAACAAGTCCACACTTTGAACCCAGTACAAAAAACACTCATGACCGAGAAATACTTAAATGATGCGACTACGCAAAATTAGATTTTTTGCATTTCACAGCTACTAAAAGTACAGCCACAAAACACAATGTGAACTTTGTAATTACGAAAATGGTTGCTCGTCGAGGTCGACGAGTAACTTAAGTCGCCGACTGTACATCCAGGAAACATTCATCAACCCAACTGACCATGAAAACCAAATGCTCCATGACGCTCAAGCTGTCGATGAACACCTCGAACTGGGGCACGAGTTCCACCACCTGCAGATCCTTGACATTCACGCCGTTTATCACAACTTCACCCTCAGAAGGCAGGGTACATTTCCCCGCCAAAGACACAAGAAATGTCGTTTTGCCTGCGCCACTGAAATAAAACGAAGCTTCTACAATTGTAATGGAATATAATGAATGCCTGAGAATTATTTCGCAGGTAGCTATGTTATCCACCAATCTGGGCCACGCCCCCGTGGAGGATAATGGGTCCTCACGATGTTTTCCTTCGAGTGAAGCGAGAGATAAGCGAGTGATAATTACGTACATGTTTTACAGAAACACATTGGTACGTGCCCGCACTAGGTTTTATACTGAGCGGACGTTCTTCCACTAGGCTATTAGACTACCACTTTATTATTAAAATTAAATATTGAAAAAAATTACCTTGGTCCAATGACTGCGGCAAATTCACCTTGTTTTATGCATCCTATAACTGGAATTCGAAAAACACCTTTCAATATCCATAATAATTAGCTGTGACTCGACTTTCTCGGCATGGACTTTAATATATATTCTCGATTCTGTAGAGGTTGTTTCCAAAATTGTAAAACTGTCGAGTATCAAGATGGTGTATTATTTTATCGATTTACATTAGTGGGAAGTTAGGGTTTGTAGTGACGATCCGCGTGATCCGATACCGCAGCAAGTCGTATTGTAACCTTCGATCACACATAAAATGTGATCATATTCCACCACTGTCGCATAATTTTAAGATTACACAATATGGATGTGTGCAAAACTTCAAGTTTTTTGGCGGTAATGTATTTATTACTTCATCTTCATCAGCATCGTCATCATCAACTCATATAGGCCCACTGCTGAGCACGAGTCTCCCCTCACTTTCGTGAGGAGAATTAGGCCATAATCCACCACGGAGGCCTGGTCCGGATTGGTGGATAACATCTCCGAAAAATTGACAATACAGCAGTGCAATATAAACGTGTCTTTTCAGCAGTCAACTAGTTAAGGAGGGTAGGGAGGCCTTTGCCCTGCAGTGGGACGACCATGGCTGAATAATAATAATAATATTACCTACCTACCATTATTTAATATCACCGTTTTCTGCTTGGTAGGCTTTTTTCTCCACCACGACTTTTCCTCTGGAGTCCACACTTTGAGCCCTTTAACTCTGATGGTAACATTGGGATACGTATCTTGATTTTGATCCTGTAAGAAATTAGCAATTTTTGAGTCTTCATAAGCCTATTGTTCTATGTATCTTGACTTGTTTTTTTTAAATATTACTAAGTAACGAGACAAGCCAGTAGTTAACCTGGTGGTAAGCGCCACTGCTCATCACAGCTACAGTGCCACCTAGAACTTTCCATCACAAAATCTTGCGCGGCACTGCGCAGCGCTCGTCACCCTGAGACATCGGCTTTAAAGTCCCATATGCCCAGTAATTTCACTGGAAACAATGCTCTTCAATCCGGAACACATTCCTACTTGGCGGATGAATATCAGGCAAAGGAACTTCCCCAGGCGGTCTCTTGCCGAAGAGGCCAACCACTAAATTTATAGAGATACTTTAGTATCGACCTACTCTTTGCTATTACACTTTGGTTGGTAGACAGACAAGCCTTCGATCATTTTAGCTCACAAAACTGAGTACGTCCACCTCTTCTACTACAAGTACTAGAAGTAGAAGTACTATCTAGATAGTTTAACTCCGTTTTGACAGCTGGATGACTATGCGAAGTCACAAAGTTTTCAGATTTAAAATATTCATCATCATCATCATCATCATCATCAACCCATATCGTCCCACTGCTGGGCACGGGTCTCCCCTCACTTTCGTGAGGAGAGTTAGGCCATAATCCACCTCGGGGGCCCGGTCTGGATTGGTGGATAACATACCTACCTCCGAAATAATTCTCGGGCAGGTAGGTATGTGGGTTTCGTTACGATATTATTACTGATGATAATATGGTGATAATGTTTTATGATGTGTTGGTATTTAAAATATTAGTAAAATATAAATACGAATTTAAATAAATATTTATAATAATAGCACTAATTTATTACACTGTGATAATAGCCATATTCATAAACAGTTTAAATTAGTACCACATCTAAATCAGGGTGTTGCTTGCAACATTAAAGTAAAATATTGGAGAGGTTGTCCGAAAGGTTAATTGTTGAATAAAAAACATGAAATGAAATTCATAATAGTGTTCTTAAAAGTGGACTACCGGACACACCCGTCCTGTCTGCATTCTTTGTAGTGTATCATTATACGAAAATAGATATTTAAAGAATGGATTTGAAAAAGAATCACTTTATTTTTTATTTCTAACTTTTTTATGTCTTCAGATTGGGGTGGGGTCATTTGTTTTCTACGTATCATCAATCCATAGACTAAGTAGAGATTAAAATTAACGTATCGTCAAACAAATTTTATGTTGCGTTGCGTTCAATTTTGGCAATGAACCCTTGGTTTAACCATAATTTTTAAACTAAAACTGGGCGAGGGCTAAGACTATGACACTGACTAGACTGGACTAAGACTGCACACCAAAGAAAACCACCACCAAATATCAAACCACTGACGGGTTCAAAACTTTATTTTATTAGTTTCAATGGGTTGCTTCTCTCCACCAGGAACAAGGACCACAAAACTTAGAGATTTTCACACTTTCTTAATAAATTGTGCAAAAATATTTATAAGTGTAAATTGTTTTTTTTTTTTAATGTAAATATGATAATTTATTGAACAACAACAATGACTTATCGAAAACTAATGCTAAATTCATAGTAGGTTTGCCGCTTACTCGTAGAATAACATCAAACGTCACTTAGTACTGTGAGGGACAATATTGCAGTGCATATGGCCGAGTCACTTGAGTCAAGACTAGCTAAACAGATTGGTCTATGAAGAAAAGACACGTACACATCGAAGAACAAGAGAAAAAAATTACAGAACGAAGTTAATAATGTACGATAGGTAACTAACTTTTCAATTTCTATTATGCACTTGAGTGGCTTCTCACGGCCCATGTGACATGTGACGTACAAAGATATTCATCTTTGTACGGTACGGTAGTAGAACAAACAATATCTTACCCCAATCGATTTCATTTTTCCAAATGCGCCTAACACTCACAACACCGTTTCCCAATTCACTGAACAACACAAAACGACGCTCAAGTCTTCAAAACATTTAGTCAAATGAGACATTAAAGTAATTAGGTGCAGTACAATAAATCTGTCGAGTAAACGAGGACAAGCAGAGTGCTCTATCAAATTGCAAATACTGATAAAATGATCTTCTATTTGGTTAAAGATTTAAGTTCGCTCGCCTTTTTTTTATTATTTTGCCAGAGACTTGTACATTTTTCTTTATTTAGAATTGAGATATAGTTTCTAATTTCATGCAAACAAAGTATAGTATAAATTAATTACCTGTTGATACAACAACGTGCAAACAAGTTACGAGTAGATGTGGCTATTTATGTTAAATGTTTAAATCTTTTTTTATTTGTAATTAAATGATAAGAATCCCTAATTTTTTGAAAATATAAAACAACCTATGTCAGTATAGCATAGCTACCCAACGGTAAAGGGTTTTTTGAAATCGGTCCAGTAGTTTTTTAGTTTATTCGTTACATACAAAAATACAAATCTTTCCTCTTTATAATACTTAATTGTATGACAAGAAATTTCAATAAAGTGGATTATCCCCCGTATCGTTAGACGTTACTCCAGATGGTTTACCTCCACTCCAACCCCACAAGTGTGTTTTGGTACTTTTAGTCGTAAAAATTTCCTCAACTCCCAGCCGGCACCGACTCGACGCACCATAGGAAGAGCATGTCCATGGTTTTGCAGACACGTCCGTCGTGCGTCTGATTCGCGGTGCAATCTCGTGCAAGGTGGTGCTAGGGATGGCGATTCTTTACGAAAAAGATCGATTTTTAAATCGATTCGAATCGTAGTCTAATGAATCGATTCACGAAAAAATCGAGGCCTTTTGTAGGCCTCGATTTTTTCGTGAATCGATTCATTAGACTACGATTCGAATCGATTTAAAAATCGATCTTTTTCGTAAAGAATCGCCATCCCTAGCACCACCTATTCGCGGTGCAATCTCGTGCAAGGTGGTGCTAGGGATGGCGATTCTTTACGAAAAAGATCGATTTTTAAATCGATTCGAATCGTAGTCTAATGAATCGATTCACGAAAAAATCGAGGCCTACAAAATCGATTCTTAAAAAATCGATCTTTTTTTCAAGTTTGCGTTTACAATGTAAATTTGTATCAATTTTACTAAAAACAAGATTAATATTGCAATTAACGATATCTTATCAATAAAATCAGGGAATTCAAAAATAGCAATTATTTTTATTAGCGTATCAAACTATAAGATCAACTATAAAAAAAAAAAAGTATTTATATACTAACGGCCTTACTAATAAAAAAAAGTTAAACATCTGTGTAACAACTGTATTACTATACAGTGAGTAAGCTATGAATAGGCGTTACACACTCCCTTTACTAATAATCCGTGGGTAAACAATGCATAGTTATCAATTCCTTATAACAAAAACCACTGGCAACTTTCGTCAGAAACGTTCGAAAACATTACGTCATATTATCAGAGTCTTAATATTAGTTCTAAAAACGCTCATAACTTTGATGCATTAGTAGTGAAAAATATAAATTTTATTAAATTAACTATATTTTTCGTTCTTTAATTACTGTTTTACTTTCACTTAGCCATTTAGTAAGAGTAAAGGATACTAAACATACAGCCATCTCGCGAGTTTATGAGTAGTTAACTCTTTAACCGGCAGCACTCTTATAATTCAGGCACATTCAACTAAATGCAAATAATTGTATGGTTTATACCAAAACAGAAAAAATCGAATGTCGATTTTCAAGGGTGATATATCGATTCAGTGAATCGACACAGTACTTCATATCGATTTAAAAAATCGATATTTTCTGCTCGAAAATCGATTCTTCGATTAATCTATCTCAGATCGCCATCCCTAGGTGGTGCGTGCATGATAGTCCACCGAATCACGCACAGTGGGATGCCAGCTTTAGCTTCGCTTAGCTGCATCTCTAAATCTTATCGAACAATGGGTGTTTGATCAGGATTAGATCCTAGATCGTGGCCCTATCGAATTCAAGCTACCTTGAGGGAGATTTCTGGAAAACGGATCCATGAAATCCCTCTCATAGCTCGAACATTAGTGTTTTGCTTCACGGACTTCAGAAATTTGAGTTTTTTTTAACTGCAGTAACTATATTGCTTCACGGAATTAGTTTTTTTTTAATACTTGTATTATCACCAGGATATAACTAAACTTCTACACTCTAAAGAAAAATAAATGTCTGAATATTATGTGAATTTTGTCTTTTTTGTGTTCCACCTTTTTCCTCCGACATGGGTATTCGTGATATGTACCTACCTAGCTATAGCATAACTTTAGTTGTTTTTCTATTCGTCTAGAATCGCCTTGACATTCTAACAATTTTATAACCGATTAATTTATCGCAAAAATTTACAATAACAAAATGATGATGCAGAGAAGCCTTGAACCCTGTTTCTTCAAAAGTATTAAATACGTACCTAGGTATTATAATTATTATACCTAGTAATCTATTTTATAAACATGTTTAGATGGAAAGATTTGATCCCATTTCATGAAGGTGCTCGTTTTCAAGCCCGTTGTGAGAAGTGCGCTTTATGAGAAATGCACTTTGTGAAAATGGCAACTATTCCAAAGTTTAATTTGTGTTTCGGTACTCTTTTTGTAAAGTCCGCATTCTATGCATAACAAAATTCTGCTTTATGAAAAGTATTGGCGGTATCCAGTGAAAAAAAAATAGAATTCGCTGCGGGCATAGATTTACATGTTCCTATCTTGCTACGGGCATCGCTTATTATGAAAACAATCTTCCACTTATAAAGGGTTAAACAAAATAATATAATAACTATTCAACCAAAAGGTTGAGCTTAATATGATGGTAGGCTTAATATCGAAAGAGCTTATGAATAAAAAAGTTTTGCAAAACGATTTGCAAACTTGTGACCAAAATGCTGGCTCTTATTTAGCCCAAAAATCAACATTGCTATTCAGCGTGGCAATGCAATGAATTCTGAGCATTTTTCCCTTATTAAAGTCCTTTTAGATTTTTAAGTTGTACCAAGTAGGGTACAACTTATATTTATTTAAGTTATATTTTTCCTTAAATATCTGTTTTATAAGATTTTTCATGTAAATAAATCTTTTATAACGAAATCCAGTGGTAGTCAGTCAAATACATAGAGATAGATAGAAAGAGGTAGTGTTCTTGAGAACTTTGAGGACCGTGTGAAATTCACACGCTCCTCAAAGATAAAAAAAAAAAAAAAAAAAAAAAAAAAATGTTTATTTTTATAGGTAAGCAAACTTATTTCCCTGCTCAGCAATTCCCCTCCTCTAGTCAAACGCACACGATATGGGTTGACGATGATGATGATGAAAGCGATATCGTATTGTATTGTAATTACGAAAATTGTTTATGATCATTTTATTAGTATACTAGCTGTACCCTGCCACGCTTCGCTGTGGCACATTCGCACATTCGCTGATGTCACTGATGAAAAAAATAGATAAAAACAATCCTTGATGCGGAATATATATCATGCTAAAATTTCAGCTCGATTGGTGCAGAACTTTTTGAGTTTTTGTAGCGTACACAAACCAACATAACATTTTTATATATATAGATTTATATGCATAGCCTTTATCCTACTTCCAGAATCAATCAAATTGAAGTTGTAAGTGCAACGAACCTGCCGGATTCCACGCCGCCCATTAATTCTCGACTCATACATGAGTAACAGTTGCGCAACACTCGATTTAGGAAACTGGTTTTGTTTTTGTTGTAATTATTATGGAGACCTATAATTTGAATTCAGGTAGGTTTTCTAAGATTATATAGTTTGGGGGGGGGGAAATAAGGTGTTAGGTCGTAAATTGCGTCCTCGCCGGAAGCTTTAATTCGTTATATTATTAATATTTGTATTTGATACTATCTAGCAGGAATAATAAAAAAAAATATACCATGAAAACGGGTCTAAAGCGTAACCAAATATCGCCCAATAGTTGCAAAACATTAGATATATAGATAGATAAACTCTTTATTGAAACAACAGAACAAAGAAACTTAACAATCAACATTAGTTCAGAACAAAGCTTTTCTAGTGTGCGTGCGAACCTTCCTCCTTCTACTTATATTCTCATTATTTATATAACTGAGTACCGAGACAAGCAAGTCAAAGTGGAGAAGCTGGCAGTATTCCCAAAATAAATCATTA
Source organism: Campaea margaritaria (assembly GCA_912999815.1). Lineage (NCBI taxonomy): Eukaryota > Metazoa > Arthropoda > Insecta > Lepidoptera > Geometridae > Campaea > Campaea margaritaria. The sequence continues at coordinate 11,638,554 of OU538789.1, read as the reverse complement.
TCAGTTCAATTATCGGGTGAAATATCACATGTTATCCACGGCATGTCCACGCCTCCACGGTAGGCCGCCTTAGATCGAGTGTATCAGTCGGACTCATTTCCTTCTCGACACACACACACACTCTCACGTACGCATGCAAGCATGCACCCACGCAAACACGCACTCACGCAAGCACGCACTCACGCAAGCAAGCACGCAAGCACGCACGCACGCATGATCCCATAATTCATTAATATCATAGTTAAACTGTCAACTATAAATCTTACCAATATGATAAATGGTATCGTGTGTGTTTATCCTCTCTTCACGCCTAAACAGCTGAACGGATTTTGATGAAATGACTATACAGATAGTTTAAGGTCCTCGAATAGAACATAGGACCTTTTTATCCCGTAAAAATTTACGACGCGTTTGAAACCGCTGCTACTTAATTAATATAAGAAGTTATACTAGGCCATATATTTTTACCTAAATTACTGTAGTTTTTAATTATTGTCAAAAAGCTGTTGGATTACGTGAATAAATAATATGAAATTTACAAATATACCGCATCCAAATCAGATCAGGCGCTTCTATAAACTGCATTCAGCGAAAAACTTCTATGAATAATTCCATAATTAGCATTAATCTTTGTTAAAGGGCGTACTTAATTAAATCAAGCATTTTGGGATTCAAATATAATGAACATTCTGTCACTAAATATTTTATTAAATTTACAATAACACCTCACACTCGTACAATAAGTAGATAATACTTATTACAATAATTATCCGTATATTTATCATACACTATTATCATAAAGTACTATAGGTACATAATCATTATGACTTTAGCCACAAATGGCACTAGACGACAAGCTCAAACTGTCAACTATTATACAAGTCTATTATTATTTTAGTCAGAAGTAACTATAAAACTATTGTATATTATAAATTCGATCAAAATATAGGCACTTTATTGTATTGTACCTTGTTCCATCTAAGATTTATGAAAAAAAAAATTGTTCGACTGAAAAGTGCATAACGAATGAAAGAGAGAATTTCGAATTTAGAAACGCCTCTATTGGTTGTCGCAATCAACCAATGGACGACGAGCGTGCCACACGAGGCACAATAAAAATTAAAAAACACAATCTTATGTCAATTAGCAAGCGATGCAAAATCAATAAGAACTCATAGCCACATTGGCCCATTAGGGTTCATAATGCGCTGTGATTGGCCCATTTTGGATGGATGGCGCGCTGTGATTGGTCAGCAACTGCAGTTTTTCCCATTTGAATCCCTGCTGTTTTCTCCGTTGGCAATCTTGTGCTCGAGTGCGAATTTCTCGCCGTCTCTGTTGTCGTTGCTCTGAAGTAGTTTGTCGTTGAGGAGAATCTGTAAAGGAAAAACACATAAATATGATATAAATAAATAACGCTTCTCAATCACACATTTATATATCCTGAACCCAAGCTTGGATTTCCTGTATCTAGCGGAACTACGGACCATGTTTCTCACAAACACCCAGAAGTATTTTTATGTGTCTGGGCTCATAAAAATACTTGTGGTTCACACAAGTCCAGTTTTATTAGTATATTTTATGTAACTGTCAAAAACATTAAATTGAAGTTCAGTTTCATTTTCATCTATAGTATCGACTTTTTAACACGTTTACTGTATTATAAGGACGAATAAGCCACATGTGTGACTTATCACTGGTGCGGCAGTAAAAATCGCTTTCTTTCACTCTGTGCAGGAGACAGAAGCCGGAAAAGCTTTGTGAGGCTCATACGCACTGCAAAGAAGTTCAACTTTGCCTCTAAAAGACCTCATACGCACTGGCTGAAACTCCATGAAAAATGGCCCCGCAGCGACCGTGTTAATCCGCGAGCTATGGCTATATTATAAGTATTACAACACATTTTAAAATAAATAAAGTGTTTATTTGTCGCATCAGTTCTCTCGCACATTATTTCAATAATTCATTACAACTTCCACCATTTTTTTTAACAGATAACAGTAGGACGACAATTTATATAAGTCTCAAAACGGCCCTAAGCCGTCCCAAAATAAAAAGGTCAAGACGATTACCATCTTCGTGAGCGTAACCAAAGATGGTTGGAACTTGGAACACCATTAAATCCGAAAGTGACTGATGCGGCGTAAAAATGCAGCCGAATAACAAAATGACTGTAGTTAATGTTGTTCCGTAGTTAAGAATGTGTCGTAACTGTTCGGAGATTAGACGAAAGGCTGCGGGTTACCTAACAACTTATGGGACCTTCCCACGATTGTATATTTTGTAATCTAGCAGATTCGACTAGATAAGTAGGTATCAACTTTCTGATATATTCAACTTTCTTTTTTTTTCTAATTATTTGGCGTTTAGCACAACGTTAAACCAACACAGTTCTTTACAATATAATTATTTATCTATTTTATTGATTCTATAGAAATAATTTTCAACTAGGTAGAGAAGTTAAAAATATAAGCAAACCTCAGTAGATAAATTTGTGAAATTGTACAGACTTGGACTATGCAGAAGTTTTTAATTAGAATAGAATAGAAGGTACTAGTAACTAGCTGCACACTGCGGTTTTACTCGCAGTTTTCTCGTTTCCCATAATTGGAATTTAGACACCCTATTTCACCTTTTAGGGGTAGATTTTTGAAACAAAAAAAACCTAATGTAACTTCCCCCAAATATACTTTAGTACCTACCAAATTTTAATTATAACCTGTTTTAAAAAAATATGTAGTTTCGTCTCCAAGACCAAAACGAAAACAAAATCAAACTTTTAGATAAAATTGCATAATAATTGCTATATTAAAACTTATACTTTGAGTAAAAACAGAATAAAACATAAATCTAATATAAATCACGTAGGTACTTATTAAACCAAAACTTGCTTTGAAATGTAGTTAATTCCAAAGCTGTAGTAAAAACCACGCGTTATTTTTTTTATAAGGACGGAAACATTCTTCAAGGTTTCCTAATATGGGGTCTCTATAAATTATCTAGTTAACGGCCACGATTTAAGATACTGTTCGAAGAATGGCCTCCACTGACCGAAATTTTGAAACCAAACTAGTTTGTGGAAGGATTTTATTTTTTAGGACAATTTTTGTTCAATATTTATAACATGAATTTAAGTATTATGTCACTATGTTGAAGTTAATTGCGGTTTATGGTCGTTTGATAGTAGCTTATAACATCATAAATTGTTATTTGTATTAGAAAAATGAATAATATGTTAAAATGTTCAGCTTCTTCCCTAAGTAATAGTTGAGTTGTCAATGATTAATAATTCTGAACTATAGGCTCATCTAGCATAAAGGCGGATTTAAATTGAGTCAGTTACTGGCTTCAAATTTAAGACAAGTCAGCGGTGACCTTCCTCAAGTCAGTAAAATTTTAACAAGGCAATTCTGGCTGTATATTCTGAAGTCAGCTCGGTACTGGCGCCAGTAACCAACTCAAAGTAAATCCACATAGAGTTAAAAATAGGTTGACAGGTCATTTATAAAGAGATAAAGTTTTTTACAAGAGCGGGTGGTAATGTGGGCGGTTGGGTCCCTTAATTAACCTCCTAGAAAAAGCTGTTTGTGAGCATGAACACATTGTAATTTATACAGTTTATCTTGGATTTTAATTAGAGACACCGCCCCCTCTATTGACTCCGCTACAGTCATACATTATAATATGTTATATTTCTAAACGATTTGAATATCAGGTACCAGTGCTGGAGATATGCCCAAAATACCAAAAGATGACGTGGTTCCCCAAGTTACGCAATGTTTTATTCTATTTGAATTGAATCATCGTCAACCGATAACGTCCCACTGCTGGGCACGGGTCTCTCCTCACTTTCGTGAGGAGGGTTAGGCCATAATCCACCTCGGGGGCCCAGTCCGGATTGGTGGATAACATACCTACCTCCGAAATAATTCTCGGGTAGGTATGTGGGTTTCATCACGATGTTTTCCTTCACCGAAAAGCGAGTGATAATTACGTACATATGTTTTACAGAAATACATTGGTACGTGCCCGCACTGGGAGTTGAACTCACGACCTTCTGATTGGAAGGCGGATGTTCTCCCACTAGGCTACCACCGCTTTGTGAATTGAATGAGATAACGAAACTCCAATGAGGTTTGTCATTTTGTATCCTAGCTCCGAGCACATGATGAGGCCGCGCCTTTCATGAACTTCGTCATCGGGAACCTGTTTCGAGAAGGCGTTGGCGTAGCGAACCCCTTTTCGTACTCGTCCATTATGGCCGAAGAGTTCACAATCACTTACGAGCGCGCCACCTCTTTGATGTTTACGTTCGCTTTGGCCATGGTTTTGACACTTTTAACCAGCCCGCGATCCCCGTCTCTCACTAATACTCGTCAATATTAGCCGAAGAGTTCACCAACCTTTACCTTATTAACCAACGAGGGCGCTGCCTCTTTGTTGCTATTCTCCTTGGTCGGTTTCGACATATTCCACTAGCCTGCGAACCTCTTTTCGCGTCAGTTCTCGTCAGTCTTAACCAAAGAGTAAACCATCCTTCCTTACCTTATTAACTAACGAGCGCGCCGCCTCCTCGATGTTGATATTCTCTTTGGCGGAGGTTTCGAACCAGCCCGCGAACCCCTTCTCGCGACAGTACTCGTCCATCTTGGTCGGCGAGTTCACTATGCCTTCCTTTTGTTGGTCGCACTGTGGAGACAGAAAAGCGTTTTATAATTGGATTTTTTGTTCATTATGGGCTAGATTTTGAACACTAGTGTTAAGTGGGTGAAAATGGAAACTGCTCTAAACCAAAATGAGACTAATCAATCCCATTTTGGTTTAGTAACTTTCTAGTTTGTTTATGTGGTAGAAAGTTGGTAAAATATCAACCAAGTCATGGTAAACACTGTACTTATCTACTCTTGATGTGGCTACTATTTAATTTCATAATTTTTTTTATTGTATGTTAAGGCTTCCAAGATTCCAGGTTCCACGCACCTTATTCGCCAGCAGTATACAAGGTATGGGCGATCCGTCGGGCAGCTGCACCTTCGTGTCCAGGTCGTTCTTCCACTTGACCACGGCGTCGAAGGTCGCGACCCTGGACACGTCGAACACTATAAACGCGCCGACTGCCTCCTTGTAGTACACCCGGGTCATGTTGCCAAAACGCTCCTGACCTGGAGAAGAGTGATGGTGATGAAAATAGTATTGAAGCATTTTTTTAACTAGCAATGGGTTTGAATCAAAACAGTAAGTCAAAAGTCCCGAGACATATGGCCGCTGGTGACGGATTATAATGGAAAAGTTGTACGTTTGTATCAAAATGCTCTAGTGAAGAAACGGATGAAGATGGCGGATGGGCTCGTATTTGAATGCATTTTATTTATTTAAATATTGCTTCTAACTTTGTCCTCATGAGGCGCCAATGACAACGTACATCCTGGCGCCAAAGACGAGGCCGATGCAGACGCGAAAGCTGAACCCGACGCCAAAGCCTACGAAAACGGAGAAGCAAACGCTGATGCAAACGTTGACGTGGATCTAATTATCGAATCAAATCGCAGTGCGTTGTTACATTATGAATTATGGCCTATAATCTCTGAAGATGCCTGTGTCCCAGAAGCGGAAACAAAAATGTTGTCTATTAATTTCCAGTGGAAAAATTGTCCAAAATTTGTTAGGTCATAGCGACCGCTTAATATATTAACAAAAATATCATAAGATGATTCACAGACACTTAAAATTGCATCATTTTCTAAGAATTTGTGATAGCTAATCGATTGTTTTGGTAATGACAAAATTAAATATCATAAGATGTAAACGGATAAGTACTTTATACAAAATTTTAAGTGTTTATTGATGAGTATGCGGTGAAGTCGCAAATGTAGAAGAAACTATTTATATTTTTTTCGTATAAGCGTACTGCACGACACTGAACACGTCGAAGCAGTAACACCCGGCTGGAGATTTTGGAAAGGTTACATATACTAGCGGCCCACAAACAAATTAATGTGTCAGGACTGAATAATCATTCCTCAATCATCTTCAAATAAGTTCTACGCATTTTATTTCAGAATAGAGGTTAACTATGCTAAGCTCTAAAGATACACACGAAGAGTTTTCAAAATAGTCAAGTCACTCAATATCTTATCGCTATCATTTAAAAACACGATATTAATGAGCATTAATCATGCGTGATAAACGTTCGCCCAAACAATATTTATTATTTTACATGTGTCAATGATTATCTCTTTGATTCAGCGCAAATATTTTCGTATCGACTCAAAACCATCTTAATAGTAGTTTGGATTATTTTGTATTTTTTCTCCAACTTCGTTATCCACAAAAAAGTTACCGTCGAGTTCTTTTTAAAACTGCCCAGGATTACTAAGTGCCTGCATCTGCTTAATAATGAAGCCTGTTCACAGATCATTATAGAAGAAAAAATAACTTTACCGTTACTGAGGAACCATAATCGGCAACATGGCGAATAACAGTATAAATACTGAAAGACACGCAGCAAAGATATAGGTAAAGACTAAACCTTCCTCATCCATCTTACAAAATGTAATCACTGTTATTTCTTTATTGTTAAATTCCTATTTAATTATTTTTACTGCTTATGTATTCTTCAATAATGTGGTCAGCAATTGACGTACAGAGGAGTAACCTCTTTGCATACACTTTGGATGTGACAATAGCGCCACTAAAGAGGTTTAACTCCTTGACAATAGCATTTTTATTTCCATAGACTTGGAACCTATATTTGTATATTTAAGGACCTGACACCTTAGCAGGTTCCTAAATGACCAACGAGACGTGGGATTAGTGAAATAATGGTGGCCCCTTAGAGCAAGGATGGCCTTGGTGACCCACAGAAGCCATAAATAAGGATTTGCAGCCAATTTTAGACCTGATGATACGTGTAGTGAAGAATCACAAAGCATGGTAATTGATAGACGCCTCGCCTGCGCTAAGCGGTCCTGACACCAGGAATAGTTCCAAACGTTCAAAGACAGATGCAGATCCTGGCTGAACAACTAACACATGGAGCGTAGGAAATCTTACGAGGACTACTGACCAGGATGTTGAAAAAGAGCCTCACCTGCAATATCCCATAACTGCAGCCTTATGACAGTATTTGCATCCCAATTGAGCACCTTGAGTGCAAAGTCTACGCCAATGGTCGCCCGGTAGTGCTGGCTGAAGAACTGATGGACATAGCGTTTGATGATGGAGGTCTTCCCCGTGCCCAGTTCTCCGATCACCAGGATCTTGTAGAGGTGCTCCCGCCGCTCCGCACTGGGTGATGCATGGGACTGGAAGGGAAAACTAATATGAAGGAAAGTTTACAAAGCTTCTAAAATGATAGCAGGATGGACAGTTATGGAAGTTAATTGAGAAAGACTGGAGATATGTGTAATAATGACTTTCTTTGGAGATTTATAATTAGTGTCAGGAAAGGTACATAGGTATAATAAAGGTATGTTATGGTCTGTTGTACCAATGTTATATTCTGTTCGAGCTGCGGGGCTATGCAGCACGGTGCGGATCAGCTCGAGTTCGAATTCGTATTGAAATGACGACTCCCGTGGCAATCAAACGTTAAAATGAAACGAACTCGAGCTGATCCTCACGGTGCTGCATAGCCCCGCAGTAATAGTTATAGAAAGAAAATATTTAGAGACTAGTTAATACACAAGAAATTAATTATTTAAGTGCCTATTATTAAATTAACTAAGTTACTATAATAATTAAGTAAGCAAATACTAATAAGCAACATTTACAAACAAACTCAAATAATTTATTGTGAGTTGGCAAAAATAATGCACTTTTAAAAGTCTTGCAAAATATTAATTTATAGAAAAATAAAAATAAAATAAAGAAGAATTTACCCGCGATTTTTACATAGTACCTATTTTATCACTTACCATCCTTGGTGAAAGCTAATTAAAAGAAGAAGTGTATAAATAAAAAAAATTTTAATGAAAATGATAAATTAATATAATTTGCCTTTATTTATGGACTTATGTCTAGTAATGGACGAACACAAGCCGATAATGAAATAAACTCGAATCTTTAAAAATTATTAGGTACACAACAGCCTACTGTGATCTTGGAATAGTTTAATATTCAAATCATGTAGTTAACATTAATTAACGTTTTGGAATACGAAAAAAATATTTTTAATAATGACTGTTACAGGAAGCGAAGGCAATCAAGTGACATTTTTGAACTTGAATTAAATATTTTAAGGTGAAGCCTCCGTATTTTTGAATTAAGAACAGGTCCGTTGGAAATTTTTTGGAACCGTATTTAAAAAGGTGCTACAAAGCAGCCGCTTTTAAAATATAGGAATATTAATACTGCGTAGATATATCTAGGAAGAAGAAATATAAATGTCGGCCATGATATCAAAATTTAGGCCGATAAATGATTGATACGAAATTACGAACAGTCTAGAAAATCCCATTGACTCTAAGAATCCGGATTTAGTGTCTCTGACGATTGCCGACTCTGAAGTCTGATGACATAATTGAAATTAAATATTTAAAAAAACATGGGATCGTATATGAATGTTTGTTCTTTGACAAAGATATGGAATGTTCAGAAGACGCAGACACTCAATTAGAGTCAATCAACGAGGATGTCGTGAGCCGGAGCAATAGTCTAGATATTGAGCTTACTAAACCTATTGTCCACAACTAAACAAAACAACCAGTCAACGTGGAAATGCAGCCAGTGTTATTGTCACCATGCCTCATGGACACCCCTCTTTTGTTAGATTTTGAAGTTTTAGTTTTAGTTATTTATTTATATTGTTATTTAAGTTGTGTCAATAAATAGCTTTACAGAAAAACTATCTAAGGATTTTCAATTCTGTATCACGGAATATCACTCTATATTCTAGGCATGATAAAATAAGGATTCGCTGGAACTCGTGTAGATTAATGATTTCCGGAGTCTAAAAATCGCGAAAGTTTAGGACTAAAGGTCATCCGAGCTTCCATGTGAGATGGCCAGGTTCTATAAATCTATACTAATATATAAAGCAGATGGTTCGTTTGTTTGTTTGAACGCTAGGATCTCAGGAATTACTGGTCCGAATTGAATAATTCTTTTTGTGTTGAATAGTCAATTTATCGAGGAAGGTTATAGGCTATATAACATCACGCCACGACCAATAGGAGCAGAGCAGGACTGAGGGATGTGGCAAAACTGGGAAAATATACTGCTTTTAAGAGAGTTATTGCGGGAACACTGGAATAATGCGTGTGAAACCACAGGGCGCAGCTAGTGTGTTATATATTCCGAGATACGGTTCCATAAGTAAACAGTATGATTGCCGTATGTTACTGTGTCATTCGTACATGTGATAATTCATTGAACCCAAGATAAATACGTCGCACTTGTATTGTACTTAGTACTTTACCTACATACAAATAAACATGAATACTTATCGTGTTCCATGTAATTAAGATAACTGTTCATCTCGCAATAGTGTTTCTCAATGTTAAAGATAAGGAGCTTTGCGAAAGACCTAGTAGCAATAACCACCTAATTTCAGTAAAGTTGGACATAGAATAGTCCCTTGTGGGACACCAATGTGATGTTAACCGATATTGCAGACAAGTTAAAATTATTTTCTATACTTAAAGGACAAAAAATACTTATTTGGTATGTACGTATACCTAATTAACTGGGAATAACTTCCATCACTCAACATTAGTTGAAGCCTATGACGTAAACTGTACTAAAAGCTTTTCATAAGCGGGTAGGAGTCAATGCTTAATATGAAAATATTATACCTTCGTAATTAAATACACAATCTAAATGTCCAATACAATGTTTCGATTCTGTCGTAAGTAGATAAAGCAGTGTAGTAATAGTAGCATAAGTAATAATAGCAGTGTAGTAATAGCTATTTATGAAATCTGTGAAAAAACTTACACAACCAGCTTTCGGTTTTTGTTTCGGTGACATCACTCACGATTGCACACACACCGTCAAGAAACACAACTAAAAATCCAATAAAACAATTCGTCCGAACTAGAATTAATTTTATTTTCGAATTTGTAACACATAGCACTATAACAATATTGTGAGTTATGGCGCCTTCATGGTCAAGTCAAGCTCGAGCAGAAAAAAAGTTTCTAAGTTTTCGAAATTCAAACCAGTTTGAGCGGGCTGCCAGCTATTTTATTTCTATTTTAAATGACGGTAAAGTTAAATTGAGCCAGTAAAATGTATCGAGAGACTATCGCGAGCACCGAATGACTGCTTATTTATGAAGTCAGTTGGAGTGTACCTTCTTATCCGACGACCGATAACGACGAGTATTTGTCATTTGCACTCCCTGCGTGATCAGAAACCGATCCAATGTTTGTTTCACGTCAATATCTTCGATAAGTAATTATCTGCTAGTACAATTCTGTATATTTTTTGTTTCCCGTTGTTTCTCACGACCTTAATACCCTTTTTTATTATGATACTACGCAGTCTGGTCTAGATTTATAAATGCGTCGTATTTTTTCTAAGGTCATTGTGATCGATGAATAAGACCGACCTTCAGAATAATTGAAGAATAATAATATACCCTTTCTAATATCCAGTTTAAATTGTTTTTCTCTCACCACTGAACGATTTAAATTCTATCCATAGTAATATGTATTCAGTCAAATTTAAACCTTTTTTCAACTTATGGGAAAAAGGTTAAAAAAGTTTTAAGGTTAAAGGTTCAAAGAGGAAAACCTTTTTGAACCTTTAACCTTTTTTAACCTTAGAGAAAAGATGTCTATATATAAAATATATTGACATCGTTTCTCTTTTCTCTGTTGTAATTTTTGATCGGGTATTTTAAACATAATCAAAAGAGTATTTCACGAAAGTTTTTTCTACTTTCCTTATGCCTCGAAAGGGCCTCGACATAGAACATGACGGGTCAGAATGAGACATAAATCAGAAGGAATAGTTTTACTTCTTACGAGTGTACATTATTAAAAATTATACACACAGCCTTCATAGATAGGCAAGTATAGGTATAGGTATGGGCACAAAATAGTACAAAACAAATAACAAGACTAACAGATTGGAAGATAAATCGCAACATTGTCCAAGACCACAATCATATCGAACGGTCGCAAACACCACACATTATCCCTATACCCTAGTGCACACGATTGCACAACCGTTGGAACCGCGGCCATAGAATACCTTAGCTTAGTTAGAACACACCCGTTGCGGTAAGTGCAGCCGCGGGTCGGGTTACACCACGGTCCGCCGGCGACCTCCGACCGGTATCGATATGAAATGATATCGATAATGGCAACGGTTTTGTTATGAAGGTAATGCCAATGGACAGCACTGGCCATGTAGGAATGAGTTGGGTTTCTTTTTTTTAATGTGGCCACTAAGAAGGATGTATACATATTTTAGTTTTAGATTTTTGGCGGGAAACCGAAAATGTGCAGTTGTTTTTTTGTATCGTATATGCAATGTTGGTAGAAGCTTTTAAGTGTTTGTTCACGTGTACAAGTGTGGGCAGATGATACAAATTTAAAAAACGTGCCATTTCGAGATGATGCATGATAAATTGTTTAAGTACTCAAAGAATTTATGAACAAAAACGGCTGTTAACTTAAAAGTACTGCAGTTGATAATTATCATTATCATTAAAAATAATTGGGGTATGAATCGAATTTAATAAGTAACAATGTAATAATGTATTAATAACTTGTTGTAATAGTGTTATTTTGTTGGGTAAGAATACTAAATGACAAAGTTAGTTGGAAAAAAACTTAGACATAATAGTTGACATAATTTTACGCTCGACCAATTCACTACCTACCTACTGTGTATACTTAATGCAAATCGCAAACCTATCTAAACATGAACAAAATATCAAACAAAAAACCACGGAAGTAACTATGTTAGTAAAGTATTGAAGTTTCCTTTAATATATCAGGTAGGTATGAGTACACTTTATTTATGCATGATTAAAAATAGAAATCTGTAATTAATGTATAATTATATAAAAGTCATAATAATAAAAATGATTATAAAAATTGTATGTAAGTAAATATGTATCTATTTATTTAAAAGCCACCGTCCACAATATATTTCGGTATACCTCCCCATGCACAGTTATCTGGAAGAGATCGCTCTGAGCGATAAGACCGCCTTTGGGACACTAATTGTGAAATTGGTTTGATCTAGTTTTTAAGCTTTTTTCGTGCTGTAGTTTTACAATCAAAATTTTACGGCTACTTCCCACAGCTCCACAGCACATTGATCTTAAAAAAAACTGTCTGACTTTAGTTCCCAGGAACACCACAACAATAAAAATTTAAATATTTAGTAATATTTTTACACATCTTTTAGGGGGTGTTTCCATAAATCCGTAATTGCCACAATAAATTTCGCTTAACAATCAGGTAAAACCGCGGTGCAGTGCTTGTATAGCGACGTAAATTTGTCCTAGGAAAGTGCGTCGTCGCTGCATTTCGAAACGCAGAATTGACAAATTCGAAAAACCTTCGTATATATAATTTATTTATTATAATACTATGTATAACTCACGAAAAAAAACTGTTTGTAATTTAAATTTCCCGGTAATTAAAATTACACGAACCTGGTTGGAAGAAATGGAAATAAATAATTTTTCGGCATATAAAACTTGAACCTGCCTAAAATTTTAAAAAGAAGAAATGGAAATATATAGCTTTAATTCCGCCTAAGTTGTCAGATGAATGTAAGATAGGATTATTAAAAAAAAACTATTCCATAAAGTAACCCTTTACTTTAAATATCGAAATCCCTAACTCACTAACATAGATAAAAAACCCTTCGAGTAACCCTTTTTTTATTATAAACTACCCTTATCTATCTAAAGAACCCCAACAACCCTAACGTACCACCCCATACCTATATTGAACTAACGTATTATAAAATAATAAGAAGAAACAGATAAATATTTTTTTTACCTGGGGAATAGAAACGACCGGCCAACCCCCAACAAAAAAACCAAAACCGAACCCCGTAGTTAATTTACGGTCGCTCAATTAACTATCTAATATTCATCTACTTATTTATAGTATAATGTTTATAAATTATCAGTGCTTATTTACTTACTTTAGATTTATTACGAAGCCAAGGCATCAATTGTAAAAACTGCTCAATACTAGGCATCGTATCCAAATAAAAATCAAATCCAAAATTAAATTAAAAAATCCGTTTTGAAATTTGAATGTTGACCTTTAAAAAAGCCGGTTGTGAAATCCAATCACGAGTTATTCACACAAACGACAACTGTTTCACTAAACTGCAGAATTCTGTGGATCTAGGTACCGAATAGAGCGGGACGTTAGGCTGACGAAAACTTAATGAAATCTAAATTCAATCTACGAATCCTTCGCAACTGGTTTTGAGGAACTGTTTCTTGTCTGTGTGGTATGCTAATTAGCTCTAAAAATAATTACGTTCTAGAATATTCTTAACTCCTAAAATGCATGACATTTGAAAGCCACTTATGCATGATATGAAATATAAATAGCCGGATTAAAAAAATTCACTCCGAATGAAACAAATTGTACAAGACTAGTAGAATACACGTTTATTTTATCGTAATATTATGCAAGATGTTATTGATAAAATACTTTTTTAATGTGAGTTCTTATGATGCTGGTCATAAATACGTCATAGAAGATGAAAAAAATACCAAAGTATTATTTGAAAAAGTGTGACCAAGTTCACACTAAATGCGAAATCAAGTTTTAGTAAGTAAGTACTTAATTTATTAGGTCTCAAGCAAAAAATTTACAACAAAATTCCAAATAATAATTCTTTGAAGCTTTTAATTTCCAATCGCTTCTTGTATAACTTGATAATAAGAAATGTTTTGCCTAATTTGAACATTAATAAAATTTTATGCAGGTTTATATTTTTTTTTAATAATTTAAATCACCATGAGGTTTTTTTTTATTTCAGATAGCAGTTATTGATTTATTTTTACACTTGTTTACGTAATAAGAGAATTGGTAACTCGTCCTTACATTTTAGTAAACTGAAACGCACTTGAATATTTTGAAAGTTACCCAACAAAATGCCGAGCCAATAACTTGTAAATCTGGCTTAGACACTATACTGTTTGGAAACTAGTTTTTGGAACTACAACAGATTAGAAAGTTGGGGTCACTCACAGCGTTATCTTATGCGATGTTTTTAAATCAAAAATTATCATATAAATCGATCCATAGAATTTATATTACCGACTAAGTGGATAAAGAATTTATATTACCTACCTAGTACCATTACCATACCAGGTACCATTACCTGATACACTGAGATTATTTACCGGATGACTAACCACGGCATTATACTCGTATCGTAGGTAAGTACAAACACAATAGATAGAACCACAGATACTAGTGAGTAAGGTCAATCAATCTGCATTACGCACGGCTTCCATTATAAAAAAAAAAACATAAAAACAACATAAATAAAGGCAGCACTGCTATAGATGGCGCAATTAAAACACAAACAGGTGCACTTGTATAAACTACGTCGCTGAAAACTAACTGAAAGCTAAGCGCACACGTGTACTCACGAAGGACATCGCGCGCCGCGTCCGCTGAAAACTAGCGTGAAATGTAACGTACTGGGAACAACACCGCGGTCTCGGCGCTGAAGCCACAGCACTCGCACACTGTCAGGTAGCAGTCGTCGACTGCCTCCTCGAAGGTCATGGCGCGCGCGCATCGCACGGTGTACCTTCCACCACTGACGGCGGTGTGGCGGCGGCGGCGTAGGCCGCGAGCGGCGCGCGGCGCGCATTCCTCGTTCGCACTCACCGTCTCGATCCTGGGCTTGTTCACCGGCTCGATGAGGTCTCCGTATGCCGGCATCGTATCGGAGTACCCCTCCTCTTCCGTGTCTATGTCGCGCGAGTGTGCCGGCGAGGGCGGCGCGGCCGGCGCGAGCCTCACGCGCGCCAGCGCCACCGCCTCCTCCAGCGACCCCACCTCGACCCCTCCCCTCTCCGCGTCCGCGTCGTCACGCTCCTCCGACAGGCACGCGGACGCTTGCGCCACAAAGGCGATGCGCCGCCGCAGCGCGTTCTCCGGCGACGGCTCCTCCACGGGCTTTTGCATTTCTAATTCACTTTTCCGCTTCCAAGCGGCTTTGGTGAAGGGACGGGTCGCTACAGGATGATCTGCCGCAATAGGACTCACCGGTTCAGGAGTCGTTGGCTCGGGAACTAGCTTGGGAACTGGCGATTCGCTGGGACTGGGGACCGCGGGCTCGGGGTCGGGTGGCGCGGGAGTCGCCGTCGGTGTCTCGGAAGGTGGCAACTCGGGAGTTTCTATTTCGGGACTGGGCTCCTTGGAGCTTGGCACCTCGGGAGTTGCTATCTCGCGAGTCGGTTGTTCGAAGATTGACGCCTCGGGAGTTGGCGATTTCGATGTAGACGCTTCGGAAGATCGCGTTTCAGGCCGTGGAACGGCATCGCTCTCCAGAGAGGATTCCTTCGTGCCCGGCTGAAGCGAAGGTGTGGAAGCGGACGCGAAATCCTCCGCGCGCTTTTTGCCGATACTTCCCATCCTACGCATGAAGCCGCCCTCCTTTTTCTTTTTGTCGACGCTCGGCGAGCTGTCGGTGCTGCGCGAAGCGTCGCTCGCAGCCGCGCCGGCGGCGGCGCTCGCGGGATCACGGTTTTTCTTGTTGCGTTTACGCATCGTGCGCTCGTCGCGCGCGAGATCGCCGTCTGACGCAGAGGACTTGACGGAGCCGGAGCGCTTGATCGAGCCGAGGTGGAAGGGCGAGCCGGGGCGGAACGGCGAGCGGAGCGTGTGGAGCGTTCGGCGGAGGCGTGAGGGTGCGCGCGCGGCCGCGGCGGGCGACGCCGGCGGCACGGGGGGATCGTCGTCGCGCTCCCGCATGGTCGGTGAGCTGGTGCGAGCGCGCGCCGCGACTGCCGCGCCGACACCCGGCGCCTGCGGGCCCGCCGCGACCTTGCGCCCCTTATCCATCCGACCAAATCTTGGATAAACTTCTGACAAGGTCTCCCCCACTCCCCTTCAATTGAAGCCAGATTATTTCCAATTAAGGTTTCCCTCCACTGTTTAATCCTTCAAAAATGTTTAACCTCTTTCCGTGACCCGATTGCGGTATACAGTATCAAGTAGGTAGGTAACCTAAGTATAGTTAAATGCGTTATCAATTTTATTGCTTGTACGTTGGCATTATTATTTATCAGAAATTTGTTACATAGCAATACCACAATGCTGTTGAGTCGAGTTTATCTGTAATGTGAGAGATCACATATTCATCTACGTTTCAATTTTTCGATAGCCGTGTATTTTTAGAAGCTTACATTTATCTTTAAATATAATCGACATGCAAATTACCACCTCAATTAAATTAGACTAGGCAAGATCTTAAGTTACAGCATGGCAGCCGTCACCTGTTCATGTGACGAAATAAATACTTAATAGGTCTCCCTCCACATATATCACTATGGGTAGATAGATATAACGATACCGACACCAAATTGTAACTTGAGAATAGGCGTGGGATATGTAACGGTATTTAGGGGAATGACAACAAGATAAGCTTAATATCCGGTTAGAATATATTATGACCGAATATACTGGAAGGAAATACACAACAGTTACTTACCATACTTTGATATTCAATGACATTATAAAAAAATACAAAACCAAGATATATTTTGAACTTGACGATTGTGTGCCAAAACCCTATATTAATTCGTGAGCAACTAGGTAAGTTTTATGCGTCTGTGTAAGGACAAGGTAGATCTCATGGCATGCTCTGGGTTTACCAGGTCGTTGGGTACTCAAATTTCAGTTGTTATTTTTGGTTCATGCCGAATGAAGCTAAGTGATAATGAAGCATAATTATTCTGTGACCAATGAGAATATAACACTACGTTATAAAAAATCGGTTTACGTGAACCTAAATTCTCGAGAAAAGTCCTTAAACAGAACTGAACCTATTTGCTACCCAAACTTTTAAAATAGTTAAAAGTAGGTAAGGTTTTAATCTCTAAGAGATAATCACCTTGTAGGCCGCCAACTTAACACTCCGTCAATAAAGCCTAATTAAGGCTGTTTCAGCAGAAACTAAATCCCACAGAACCGTCAAGGTCTTCCTTTGCCTAATGACCCGGGCCAAGAGTTGATGAACCGAACACAGTCAGTTCTAGCTGCGAGCATTTCTATGGAATCCCCGTGAAGAAACCTGTCAAAGTACGAGTATTGTACTTTTGATATCGACTTTCTTGGATTTTGTTACGTCACATCGGGGACAATCAATGCGGTTTGCAGAACTATTTATATGACTGTGGAAGAAGGTACGGAGGGTAATATTTTTACCCACAAAATTAAAGGGCGAGGCTGCTTAACTCTCAAAACATGTTGAATGTTGTTTTTACCCGACTACCAAAAGAAGGATAATGTTTATTTCAAAAGTTGAAATGAAATGGTGATGCCTCCGACTGCATTTCACTTTGCAGTATTATTATCCGCAGTCGGGTTTTATGTTTATTTTTGTAATATTGTTGTTTTCAAATATACTTAAAGCAATTTTAGTTCCTTCTCGTATCGTGTTACATTAGAATATTAAAATTACTTAGGCTTTAACGAATCAGTTAAGGTCGTATTTCTAATTAAAAGTTTCAAATTAAATATGAAGCTTAAGTAAGGAAGTGTCCGAGGGCCAAGGAATTTTAATTTGTCCAACGAACCGGCTGACCCTCAATAGCCCACATAGATAACATTAAAACCTGTCGTCCCAACCATTCATCACAATTGGCTTGACGATTTATCTCGAATTCTTGATGTTTTTTTTCCCATGCGAAGGTAGTACGCTGGCAAGGTCGTATCTACTACCTACTACGATTAGCACAGACTGGTCCAATCCACAATCCACACTGAGGACATCATGTTCTATTACTAAAATGGTACATTTGGTGGTAAGATGGCACGACAGAGGACACCAATGGGTGGTAACAACTTATTTCAAAAACACTGCCACATTATACACTAATCAAACATACCATAATACGCTGATATTTAATAATACGAGTATGGTAAATCTCTACATTTAATATTTTCATTCATTCATTTATCATCAAACCATATCGGCCCACTGCTGAGCACGGGGTCTCCCCCTCGCATGAGAAAGACTAGGGTTTAATCCACCACGGGAGCCCGGTGCGGATTAATTTACTATTTTAAATTTGTTACCCCATGCAGACTAACACAAAAAATGCCTACAGCTACAAGAATACAGGTACATATTCTGTCTAGAATGTATGCTTAACAGGGTTTGGAGATTTTAGGGGGCTAATCAGGAACTGTCTCATTGCCTCATCGATAAAATTTTGGAAAAATGGAAGTATTCAACGCTGGTGGGCAGTAGGTAGGCGTGGTACACACACACTATCCAATACACCACAAAATCATACTTTAAATACGTTTAGTACGATTATGTAGTATATTCCTTACTTATAATTATTTATGTTGCGCTTAATTTTTTTTTCAAGTTCTTGGGATCAATAATCGAGTCGATTTATGCTTGAAAAACCCTTTGAAAAACGGAATTATGAAATGACATCACACAAAGAAAACAAAACCTAAAACAAGAAGCTTATTCTGATTCATGATTTTTTTATCCTTGAATTGAGCCACTATTCCGTGTCGTTAAAAATATATCTAAAGACGAATTCCTAGATGATGTCGACATAGTAAGGCGTAGGGCCATGATAAAGGCAGGAAGGACCAATCAACGGACCGCCTGCGTTTAATGGACATCAATAGGTATCGTAAGTAGGAACTAGTAAGGCCAGATGAATGTACTAAGTACATACACTTGGGAGCAAATAAATTGGACGCATGCAGTTATTGAGTCGTTGTTTTTTTTTTTTTTATTTTATTCTCTTTGTTCCCATTACATCTATTTATTTTACGAGTGAAGAGCTTATATTAAAATATTGGATATAATTCGATGGTGGGGAGAAAGCCAAAACTTTTTTGAAATTTCCCTTACTCCTTCCTAACGGGACAAAGCTGGGGAGAAAGGTCATAATCCTAATTTATAATATCTCTTATCTCTTCTTCTTTCACTTCTCTTTTTTAAACCCTTTTTTGCTCTTATTTTATTTATGTCTCGATTTGTTTCATCTTCTGTCGAACGATACTAATAAAACACTACGTACCGGCTCTCTACAAAATGCCCTCGGGGGAAAAGATCAGGCACAGAGAACATCCGGGAGTAACTTCGCACGACAAACATGTATGGAACATAACGCCCCTAGTGGCTAATCGCCAACAACCGCAGCGCAGCTACAAAGTATTGAGTAACCAACCAGTTACATATAGGCAAGTTTCCCTAAAGAGGCACAGACCTAATTATCAAATGACAAAATACTATTGAAAGATTTTAAAAAAAATAACTCACTCTCAAGCGCCCTTCGCGTTCTGCCATAAATGCCTCCTCAGCATACATAATTAGATACAAACTTTTTTTCAAAATACGCCACAGACTCTACACGTTCATTGTCTATGCTCTCACATACAAACTAGGTAAATTCTTTTTTTAAACACTACACTTTTAAAATTCCGAATAAGCCTGAATAAAGTCACCACCTATAAACCACACTTTCGTCGCACTATCTTCGTCGAGCAAATACTTTCAAAACCCACTATCCAGGCAGGCTAGTGCCCTTTTAATAGCTGGTTATCAGTAAAACAAGTAGATACACACATTGCGAATGCAATAAACAGAACGATTGTAATACTTTTAATTACTTTTTAATTTTTTTAGGGGCGTATATGTGGCCAGTGCCGAAAATATTTTGTCACTATCGCGTGCTTCAGGTAATCTGAACGGACAAATCCTCTTATCGGTAAGAACGTTGATAACGAACATTATGCATAATACCAGTCCCCAATATCACTTCAACTGTTAAGCCACAATGTACTATTTATAGTATAGCTTAATATTTAAATTTGAATTAAGTTTAGTAATACAGTATGATTAATGATTTAAACTTGTTTTGAGAGGCGTTTTTGTATAACGTACTAACTGCGCCCCGCGGTTTCACCCGCGTAATTCCCGTTTTGTCCCACGGGATCATACTAACGGGATAAAAATACGCTATTACTAAATCCTGGTTATAAACTGTCTGTGTTCCAAATTTCTTTCGAATCCGTTTAGTAGTTTTTGCGTGAGAGAGGAACAAAGATCCTACCTAAAAATACCTATTCACTTTTATAATTTATTTATTTATTTACAGATTAAAATAGTAAGCTTACAGTAACAACCAAACGGCTAACTATTTTAGGAAACGTGTTAAGAACACATCTAGACCACACCTGGGTGATATTTAACCGAAAACACCAACTAAGGAAAAGCTTGAGATGTGTCGTTAGATTCGTCTTCATTGTGACAGACACTGGGAGTACCAAATTAAAAAAAAAATGTCAACAGCTTGCCATTTACTTATTTTTTGTTTTTAATTGAATTTGGTAAGGTGTAAAATAAAAATTTTTTGACAGTAACATCTCTTATCTACATAATTATGTTTCTGAAGATCTGGGAAAGCGTAGATACCTAATATTACAGATGGTAAGCCTAGCTTAGACAAATGAGGCTCATAAAATATTATGTGAACAGTGGCAGCGTGAAAGTGCCATAAAAATGTTTTAAATAAAAGAAACAAAGACTGAATGTTGGATTTTAAGTAGGAAAGAATAATGTTTTATCTTCTTATTAAAAATACAAACCTTATTCAGCCACCGTCCGTTCTTGGTTGTGGTCATTATACTGTAGTATTTGGGTTTGTTTCTCGCTTCCACGATTTTCTCTTGCTCCAACAAATATTCGTGAACCTTTTGTTTGTTCAGATGCTTTATCATTATTTCCCCGCGCATACGATGACGAATTCCTAACTTAACACCTTGTATAATTTTGATAAGAATTAAAAAATGATTTCACTTTCATTTTTACTAAACAGAAATCCAACACTGGTCACAAATAAAAAAAAAAGAAATAACCAAAAAGGTTGCACTCAACTGTCAAAAATTGGCGGTAAAAATTAGTCTATTAAAAAAAATACAATTCTTGGCGCACAATTCACAAGTTCGCTTATCTACAGAAGGCGGTGGAGTAAACTCGGTAGGTATTTGTACATTATTGTTTGCCCTCAAGATAATGGCTCGTATTTATAACCATTTGTAGAATTAAAATATATTAAGTAAGTAATACTTGTACTCTCGCGGATAACGACTTGGGTCAACGTGCAATTAACAATAACATTGTCGTTAATTAACTAATCAATGGTATCTCGTTAATGTTGCCGATACGGAGATGAGGATCATTGCTTGGTTGACGATCCCAGTCTGTAGTCTAGTCAACTCAGAGAATATACATTGCTGGATACTGGGCGATTCGCACCACGAGGTACTAGTAGCACGGTGCGAACCTCCCCAGTACTAATTTTGCATAAGCCGTTTCGTACCACATTCAGACCGTGAGTAAAGCCGTTGTGGGAACCGCCCAATGCAAATTGAGTAGGTACTGGGGCGATTCGCACCGTGGTGCAAGGGCATCAACTTGTGGTACGAACCGCCCCAATACCCAATTTTTTATATGACAGAGTGGCAAACCAGCTCACAACCCGCCTAATGGTAAACGGTTACCGTCGGGTATGGACGCCTGCAACACTCGGGGCGTTGTCGATGCGTTGCTTACTCTCTCTAGAGTTCTTTTCACTCTTCTCTTAAAGCCTCATACTTATAGTTCTCCGGAAAAACGTTTGATAGCAGCTATTTTAAGTTACAACGTGGTAACAAATATATTATAGCTCATTACTCATTTATTAAAACTTTTCTACTAACCAAAAAACGTAGGTATAAATTTACATTCTGCGACTAAATTATCAGAAAACGTTTAAAATTACAAATCAGCTTCTTCAGAAGGATCAACTGATAACTACATTGTATCTTTATCAACGAAAATCGTTTCGATAGGCCTACAATCACTCCCATTATGTAAGCAACGTAAAGATTCAAGGCAAAACGTAGGTGTGTAAATGTCATATCCACATGAAGACTTAACATAACCACAGAATAGCGAATAGTACAGAAGCACGAAGGAAACAACTACTAGCGACATCTATCTAATAACCGAAACAACAAGACAATTTCGACTCACCATTTTCTGCCGAGTTTTATTCCTTTCTTTGCACTTTACAGAATGTTTTTTCAAAGGCACGTAAGGATCTTCTGGACGCAAACATCTCTTGGAATCGCGCGCGTAGACTGCGGTTATGCGGGCGACGGCACACATGACACATAGGTACAAGATATGCATACATATCGAGACTAGATAACATAAACCACGCTTCACAGTATGTCACTTTCAGTTACCTCGGCAATGAAAATAAAGACTTATAGTGGTGTACGTAGAGCTCTAATTAGAGTGAATTGGATGCTCCTTGCATTTTTCATTGCTGTGAACACAGCGAGATGGGCATTCGACATCTATGCAACAGAATAAAGAATGACAAGAGTTTGTGTAAGTAATTCTTTTTGGATGGAAACAAGTGATATGACTTATACGATGTGTGAATACAGACAACAGACAGTCTAGTTTAGGAATACAAGTCCTATGGCGCATACTACTCATGTTCAATAATACTGGGCATATGAGACTTTAGAGCCGATGTCTCAGGGAGACGAGCGCAGTGCGGTGCCGCGCTGGATTATGCAATACAACGTTCTGGGTGGTACTGTAACTGTTATGGGCAGGCGTAGCGCTTACCATCAGGTGAACGACTTGCTCGTCTCGTCACAGTCTCATAAAAAACAATAATCGCTAAGGTCTTAAGGCAGTTACATTGTATAAAAAGTTTTTACTAAGGTAATCAATATAACCATATTTTCATTCAGCACCTATTTTAGATATACCATCATTTACAACACCGAATGAATGTGTTCGCTCACCTCAGAGCAATCTGTCAATTTTAGGACTATAAATCAGTGTTAAGCGTATGCCCCTAAGAGAGATCATAAAAAGTAATGAACTAGGCATTTTGTCACTTAGCAGTGCGGATGGCCTTGTCCGTACTGAATTGAGGTTTTTTGTTCAACCGAATGGCGCGACGGCGATGGTCCTTCGCGCCGTCCCTTTACACGTTCACTGCTGAAAACACAACTGTCGTGTTTTTCATAACTTGCCACGAGTACGGCAAAACACAACTGCTGTGTTTGTTGTATGGGAAAACAATATGGCGCGTGCAGAGCCGCACCCGTGGCTAGACAAGCAAAACGGCTCCGCAGTCAGTGTTAATAACTGTAATTTCGTAGACAATTTATCCATACATAACGGATTTTTTTTTATATGATACAGTAGCGAACAAGCTGACAGCCCGTCTGATGGTAAAGGGTTACCGCCGCCTATGGAAACCCGCAACACTCGGGGCGATGTCGATGCGTTGCTTACTCTTTAGAACTCTTTTCACCCATCTCTTGAAGCGATCACAGATTTATTCAAATAAAAAAAAAAACTGTATATTTTTCAAGTTATTTATTCAGAAGAACAATGTAGGTAAATACATACCTACTTATAACAAGGCAATCGTAACATGGGATCCTTTTCTTTATCGTAAATAGGCGCACCTATACTTAGCCTTTACTACCGCTTCGTACCTACGGTTTATTGTCTTAGTCCCCACCAGGACACCCCACCGGTGGGAATAGTGTCAATTACACAAAAAGCGGCCCTCACTATCCCCACCAAAAATTAAAATGCCGATTGATGGAGATTATGACGAACCGCGTGGCAATCAAACGTCAATATGAAAAAAACTCGAGCTCATCCGCACCGTGCTGCATAGCCGTAGAGCGAATGATTTAAAAAAATAACCGGCAGAGTATTGAAAAAGGTCTACACACAAAACCACAGACAAAACTTTAGTATAAACTCAACATAGTTTTATATATTAGAAAGGTGGCTAAGCTCGGGCTAAGCTCTCTCGCTCCCTTAGCTCTTAACTTTGTGTTGTCGGGATTTCATACGATAACTGTGATAAAATTAAAACTATTATAAATTAATCAACCACGATACAAAGGAAACTATGCCACAGCCTAATAAAATACGTTTTAGCTTTATCTTTGAACTCTTTGAAGGCAGCGCAATTTTGAATTGCCTTTTAGATTATTTATCTAGGTGCCTTATAATAAAATCTCTATATTCTAGACTATTTTCTTCTTGTATCGACAAAAAACAGTTTTTACCCAACTGCCCAAGAAGATGATTATTTAAATAATAAGAAAATCTTCCATTCTTGTTAAAATCCATTGCTTCCGTTAAAAAATGACCCTAAAAAAGAACCACTTAAAAAATAGCACGTGACGTATTAATAAAATTAAGAACGAATTAATTATTTTACCATAAAGAATAAGAATTAAATAATTGTGATGAAATTGTCATATAGGTGGGCAATACTGGGTATTCGACATCCTAATGATATTAAATCACTCAATACACATTAAAATTAGTTTTAAAACATTTGGAAAGGAAAAAAATCGACGGCGGCGAGTAGTTCTTAACCCCATGCTGTCCCATCATCACAACAACTAAGCACAGTTGTCCTACACAGCCAGCCAAATAGCCTATTAAAAAAAAATGCCGCTAGCCGACGCTACCTCACTGGAGATCGATCGATCTCCCGCTAGCCAAATAATAAAAAATCTATACAAATAGTAACGTTAACACCATTTCCTATGCCGAATCGCATAGTTCTCACATCAACGTAACCCATTCATAGCTTTGTACCAGCAAGCTTAGCCAAGCGTCACTTTTTAGTACTTATACAACGAAAAGACGAACAAACGGACTTGCTATAACAATTTCGGGAGTACGAGGTCCACTACTTCTTAATGATCGGAGTCATTTTGAAAGATATAATTGATACGCTTGGCTTGGGCTAAAAAAAATAGACGCTGCTTAGCCCAAGTACATGCTCAGCATCTAATCGTTTTAAATATCACTATTTACTCACCTATCCTGTTCTTTAAAGGAAATTTGTAATTTTTCGAAATCGTGTGCAAATGCAAGAAAATGTGCCGTTATGGCACTTTGAACCTTCATTCTAACTATATAAATTTGAAATTAAAATTCTTAGAAACTAATATAAAGTGAACATGTTAAAACGTAATTCTTCCAAGATTAACTTCATTGAATTATTCTTTTTAAGGAACTTTTTAAGACGCTAAATGTTGAACTCGCGATAATGAAATCCCTAAATAAGCCAATTAACTTCTGAAATTATAGAACAGCGTTATTTAAAATGATACTAAGTAAAATGTACTTTAGCTGCGCACATATTTCCTAAGCCTCTGCTAAGAACCGTCTATTTATCTCCGCTGTCCTGTTCTTTGTTAGGTAGGCAGCTTTAAGCGACTCCGCTGCAACATATAGTGCGATACATTCTCGTATGTCAGGAACGTTATCATTGTAGCGGGGACCACGCGGATCAGATTCGGTTTGAGTCCTTTGTAGAATCCCCGGGCGCCTTCGTGCCTGAAATATATTGTACACACGGGTTAATAGTGTACGCGAGATTCACACCTTGCGGGATTCACTAAGTGTTTAGTGATTTGTGTGAAGTCCAAGTGAGAATCACGCTTACGCATCACACTTGTGCTGAAGTCTAAGGTGATTCGAAAGAGTGAACCTACCAATGCAAATGAGCGGATTGGATTACGTACTTACCTTTTTAGGCCAAAACTAAACTAATGTAATTTTGTCAAGTATGTCGGTCAATTATTGTTCTATTTAAAGTTATGTAATTGTAAAAAAAAAAAATAAGATGAAGTTCAAAATTTAATAACAAGATATTTTTTTGAAAACAATTCAGATTACTTTAATTCGTTGGAAAAAGATGAGATCTATTGAAATGTCATAATAATGTAAAATAATCGTTAGTAAGTTACTTATAATTTTACACAAATAGGGTGATCAAAATTTTCCAAAATAAAAACTAATAAATCAATTTGCTATCATTTATTGATTACACAAATTGAATAGGCGAGTCGAAATTGTGAACATTCAGCGATAATAATTAATAATTATAATATAAAAATATAATAATAATGTCTTATTTGAATATTGTGGCCAGCCACCGAGTAAGACAATAGTTAAATTAATTATACTAATGCCGTGGTGCCACTGCAAGATATATGATAAGCCACTTAAGATTTACTTGCCTAAACAAATGACTACTAAATTATAATATTGTCATACCTTCAGATATTACCCTAGTCTTCACATTTTCTTAAGGCTTATACTCAGATACTTTTCCATTGTTTCTACTAATTAATAAGCTATTTAATTTTAATTTCATAATTATTACACAATCATAATTATTATCTAGAGGTAGCTAAGTTTCGTAAAGCATTAATTCCCAAGTGCTTACCAAAAATCTTGCGATCGACCCACGACTTATTAAAACAATAATAATATTGCTTTTTTTTATCGTCATTTTATCGCATTTTATTTGGTTTCTAATCATATATCTCAATTATTACTTTACAATTTTTTTATCTAAGCTCAATTATTACATTAGCACGCTTGTAGCAAGCTAGGGTTACCAGCCGAGTCTACTTGTGTCATTTCATTAAAGTGGCAACCCTATTTACTAGATTAGAAGTGAGTTTAAATTTAACAGATTTAGCTAAGTTGACATCATATTTGTGTACTTTAATTTTTAACTGCACTAGTTAAACTAGGACACTTCTTATCTTTGTGAACAATTTTATTTTTTGGTCTTATATTGTGTTCTTTTTGTGCTAAGCGAACTGAAAACCCTATGAACGGTATACATCATCGATTTTAATATTCAGTGGATTACGCCCTAAGACCTAGCATCGCTTAGCACTGTTTGGTGGGCGCAGTGATATGTCATTAAATAATATAGTATTAAAACAATATTTCACCTATTTAATAAATATAATTATACAATAATGATCACGATCTACGTTATATTGTGATTGTACTAAGTTTAACTAGAATGTCAGATGAAAATGAACTATAACTTTTTTTTGGGATTTATTATTTTTAAAACAGAAAACGTTTTATGTTATTTAAGGCGGGGAGCATTTTTATCTAACTTTGCAAAAGACAGTAAACGCGTTCATGAGCGCTTTACGTACCACACACCCGTTCTGGATATCCGCTCGTTTTTTTTTATACAACTGAGTGATTAATCGAACAGTCAATTTGATAGTAAGCGCCAATGTCCTTAATAATTTCAGTGCCACCTCGAACTATGTTTGAAATTTTTTGCGCGGCACAGCACTGCGCTTTTGTGAGTCATTGGTTTTAAAGTCTCATGCTCAGTAATTTTGCTGGAAACATTGCCCATCAAATCACAGCAATGTTTGCACACTACCAGTTAACAGTTGAATATTTGAAAATGTTAATTCCAGGTTACAGATAGGTGCAAACTGGAATGACGAGTGAACTTCCAGCACGGATGCGGCAGTACGATATGTAAGGTGTTGAACATCAAAAGTGCCACGGACTAGTACGGTACTTCGGATTTACACACAAACGTACTATTAGTTTCATTAAAAAAATACAAGACGGATCGTAATCCACCTTTGC
Source organism: Campaea margaritaria (assembly GCA_912999815.1). NCBI lineage: Eukaryota > Metazoa > Arthropoda > Insecta > Lepidoptera > Geometridae > Campaea > Campaea margaritaria. Next base: position 11,610,876 of record OU538789.1, on the reverse strand, counting down.
ACATAGATAGAGCTATACTGACGGTATTTTTTTTTCGAAATAAAATTTTTGGTAATTATAAAGAAAGTTTTTAGTCATCGTAGAAAACTCAGTTGAAACTAAACTGCAATTTGGTCAGGATTTGTGAAATACGTTTGTATGAAAAGCCGAAATATAGGACAACTCTAAAAAAAATCAACTGTGGAGACAGATTGGCTTCAAACCTGCATAAATGTGAAAATCTATTTCAAAATGTATAATGTCGAAAGAATGCAAAATTCAAACGATTGAATTCAATCCAAACATCGCTTATTTACGACAAGAACGTGTTATATCTTTAACACGTTCACTGCTGTATGGGAAAACACTACGATGTGGCAGAGCCGCACCAGTGACTAGACAAGAAAATCGGCTCAGCAATCAAAGTGTTAACTGTATTTTGAGGAGTTAGCACGTTTTTGTCCCAAATAAGCGACATGATCTAAACACCGAGTCTCAGGCCATATTTAGTCTTATTCCGGACGACCGAAGTCAGTACTGACCGTCAGGATAACTCTAAACACTGCCTTAGAGTGTATGAACTGAACTCTACCGTTTCTATATAAAGCTTTAATCAAACTGCGTTAAAACTTCAAAGGCAAGGTCGAAACGAAACTATCTTACAACATAAAGAACCTAACGTCGTCTCACCACACATGTAACGTTCTAATAAGAATAAAACGTGTCTTAAAAACAGCGAATTTTAAAATTCACCACAAGACACTGATATCCAAAAACAAAAACTAAGTACGTACCCTATTATCACAAAAAAAACTCTCAAGTTAAAAACTAAATTGCGCTAGAGCTGGCAACACCGAAGGTTTGTGTTGCCAATCGTAAATTTTAATCAGTCGCGATCTGATGGGAAGAAAACTACTACTATTTATAAGGACATTACGAGCAGGTATCTGTTAGAAAATAAATAATAACACAACATATGTCGTGAGACAGATATTACATTTCACGTTAACAATTGGGTCGTCATCACAAACTTTTGTGGGTTAAATTAACACCAGTTCTTACTCAATTAATTCTAAGCCCGCTAGCCCACTGCGGCATAAAAATACAAGTTTCAGGTTAGTTTAGAGAAATAGTGTATCGTTACCGAACGCTGCAATGCGCTAGCAGTCTTTCTTGAAAATCCATAGACCACAAAATTTGTGACAGCAATCGTACATTTTTATTAAAATTTTAGACACAATTCAAAATGAACTATCTTAGGTAAGAGCAAATTACAGAGAAACTTTCACTAAGTAACAATAATTTCTTATCATCGATGGTGCCAAAGTAGCGTCGATTACATTTCTGTAAGGTATCGAACCGCGTTATCGCTGCAAAATCGGCACCAATGACGTTTTTCATACACAAACTGTCGAAATCGAAGACTTTAACATTTTTCTGAAAACAAAAACTCTCATAATCGGCAACTTCCACTTTTCATAGACATAAACCTTAAAAGTCAGCGACTTTGACACTTATCATACACGAAAACTATCAAAGCCAGCGGCTGATATTTTTCATACACAAAAGCTGTCAAAATTAGTGAGTTTCCAGCGATAATGCGGTTGATAGGTAACATCGAACTCCCTGACTGTATGCCGAAACCTGTCCTAACGTTAAACATACAAAATTCAATGACAAGTTATACAATACGAATAAAAATGCAAGAAAAATAAGTTAAAAATAATAAATTAGTCCCTTGGCTTACATTCTAAGTTATGAAACAACGGATGCGGGTGCGAACACGAACTTTTTACCCCACTGCCCAAAACAAGGGTTGTTTTTCTTAAACATTTCTTTAAATACCGAAAAACACGGTTCTATATGACCTAGTAGGGTAAAGCCTGAAGCAATATATTTGGGACGATACCCATCATATTAAACTCACCAACCAACCAATCGATCGAACAATGCCATCGATCGACGTCGACCGATCTCCTACCATCGATCGACGATCGATCGATTGTACGAAAAATACGGTTCTGTGAAACTAGCAGTATATTAGGATATTATGAAATTCCCTTACGATACATTATTATAATCAAAAACACTTTTACTAAATCGACGCACTAAACTTAAGCGCTAGCTGCGACATAGTATCACAAGCAATTTTCTTATTGAACATTTTATTGCTACAAACTTTTTTTCAATACGTACTCGGTACTGCAAGCTGATCAAAATGAGCCCAACCACCATCATTCTTCTGTTAGTCACTAAGGAGTTCCGTTGTCTACCTTCCATTTCTATCAGATCTACACACTGTCACAATTATATTGTATTACCATAAGAGCTTGATAGGCACGCATAATTTCAATTCCATTGAACCTGGATCAAAACTATCTTTTACGATTTCTCCGAAACCTGGTTTGAATAAAAAGCGCCCAACGCAAATATAAATATCTTCAAAAGACTTTTTTGGCGTGTCAATAAAATCAATTAACCTGACCACTGTGATTAATAGTGGCGGATAGTATCATTTAGTGTGTCAAACATCTTGTCCCCAACCAGTCGGTATGTTTTGTCAAAGATTAATCATGCCAGATAACAATTAAAAATCTATTCTGTCTAGAATTTAGACATACGAGGAGTTTTGTATTCATTTATACCGGACCATAAGTCTTTTTGTCAATTTTACATAGTTCATTTTCAACAGTTTTAAACAATAATTCATTGGAAACACAAAATTATTTATTTGGAAGACCAACAGCTTTATTAACATAATAATACATTTCTTTTCCAGAGAGAGATCTTCACGTTTAGAAAGCATTGTAATATAAGAGTTCCTTAAGGCTGTTACCAAACCAATCGATCGATGCCATTGATCGACTTTGACTGATAACATTCTACCATCGATCGATTCGTGTGGTAAAACAGTTTTCAATACACGTACGCACCCGCACCCGCACACACATCCATGCTTACCTTAAAAACACTCCAAACAAAAACCCTGTATAAAACAATAAATAGTGTAGTGATTTCCCATCAGATAAACGTTAATAAAAATCAATCGTTGTTCGTGAATTTCTCCCATATGAGCATTACGAGGCATATGTTCGGCGTTACATGTAGTAGGTACGGCGTTAGGCCCTTATAGAAGCCGCGGATGCGTTCGTACCTCCATGTCTCGTTGATACAATGCCAGGCGCCGTTGTAGCTGCGGTGTTGATCTTGGAGGCGAGCTCGCACCACTTGGTACGGGTAGGTGGCGCCGGCGGCGATTAGCTTCGATATCGCGGCGAAGGACAGATACTCGACTGACGTCTGGAATTTAAAGACACGAAGAATAAAAAAAAAACGGAGTTACATGGTCATCGATTTGTCGGTGTCAAACTGACAGATGTCACGGAAGACGCATTTATAATGTAGTACTACCTACAGAAAGGCCACTCCACCCCGCGCAATTCGCTTCTCCGCACCTCTACTCGCAATCAGATGGACAATCGGGGGGACAGTCAATATTACACGCCCAAATTTGATAGACAAACGGTTTGTATTAACCTTTATACTGGCGGATTGTGTTTTGTTTTGGTCGTTTAGTATGTCTATGTACACACATTTGGCTCGTGAAGTCGTCGTCATTGGATCGTCGTTTATAATGTGTGAGTTGTCAAATTAGCTTATTTGTATGGAGTGTCTCGAGTGTGCCGATGTGACACCAACGCGAGCTGTTAGCGACGCAAGTCAGACGCATTCGGTGATATATGTTCAGTGTTTACATAACAAGTTATGATCGACTGCATCGTGACAAATAAATCAATGAGTAAGGCAGGACGCCGCCAATACTTGAACCTTAGTCAAAACAACATCATATAGTCATAGTTTAAACATTTAGTTAAACATTGTCTTACATTTGACTGGTATGACAGCTGGAGATGTCACAATGGTAATTGAACCAGGTGATCGAGGCGTCACGCTTTCGCTTGGATGTTTGAAAACATATGTAGAGACAAAACGCGTCGAACATTTTCGCTACATTAAGTTTTCACAGCTTTTTAACCGACTTCAAAAAAGGAGGAAGTTCATAATACGACAATTATTTTTTTATGTTTGTTGCATGTAATTTCGATCATTTGTACAATTTCACACAGTTTACTGAGTTTTAACTTAGAACCGGTTGTTCCTTTAGATAAACTGACTGACGGATGAAAACAAAATATCTATTAACATATTTTCTCCATACATATCGGCCAAAACTTGTTAAATGTTGTTCCTTGAACAATGAACAAAGACTACGCATCTGTGTAGATATTTTTAAATATGAATCATTCCTTAAAAATAATAAGGAAACCCATTAACATGTCAACCTCAACAGATGGCGTATAATAACAATAAGAAATGATATTTAACCACTAGCATGGAAGACATTATAGTAATACAGAAGGGACACTCCATGCTCGCGATCCGCTTCCCCGCACGTCTACCCACAATCCGGAGGGCAATCGGGAGGTCAGTCAATATTACACGCCTAAATGGCAATGCCCAAATGGGTTAGTATGAACTATGAACCTTCATAGTAGCGGGTTGTCTTTTGTTTTGGTCGCGTATTATCATTGAGTACTAATGAGTACATACATTATTTGGCGCGTGTAGAAACGTCATTTATGCGTGTGAAAAGTCAAATGAGTTATTTGTTGGAACATGAGGTGTGTCACTAGCCCATTTCGTGGGAATCTTTTCAGACGAAACAAACCCATAATATAATATGCCACACATATGCGGTGGCCGTATCAAATACATATTTTCGCATGAATAATATTTAGTGCGATATCTTGTAAATACTAAAGTACGGCGGCACTCTGGCCGTACCGTTCTATTTTTTTTTTTTGTTTTGCACTCTATTGTTTGCCTTGGTTTCTCGCTCTAGCGATATACGTATCTGTACGACAAAGGAAAGATATGTTAAATGCGATACTGAGCGAGCACATTAACTTCGTTCCTAAACCAGACCTAACAAAACCATCAAGACATGTTTTTTTTAAATAAAAATAAAGAGTTTAAAAATGACGTCATGACATAATTATAATGATTACGTTGTAATTGAACTGGAAAAATGCCATTATTGTTTTTGGCACCGCAATCTATATGTAGGCAATGGTCATTAACACGATGAGTCGTGTCGTGTCGGTGAGAAATCCATTGTTAATTACATAGATAAATACACTAAAACACCAAAGAACAAAGAAAATTTAAAAGTAAAATAAAAAAAATAATACAATTAGTGTCATAATGGGCGGTCTATTCGCTGAGAGCGTTAGTTTTTAGAATTGATGAATGTCGTTCTAGGGTTTAAAAAGTTCGAAAATTTGTCTGTTTCTCCGTAACGCGGGCTTAATAGAGTTCAAATTATCTCCGGGTGCAATCTTCCCCGAGTGGCTTTTTAATAATCGATTTATATGATGATGATTCTAAAAACGTCCGATCAAACCTGGCCAGCTAGACAGCATCTTCGCAATTTATCTGGCAATCATTACGCACGATGTTTCAATCAAAGCATCTTAAACGAAAATTAACACAGAAAAATAAACTACACTTTGCAATGGAGAACTCAACTTATATTATACTAGCTGCGCCCTGCGGTTTCACCCGCATAATTTCAGTTTTTTTACTATAACTCTCCATTCCCCATGTTAAAAACCACGATGTTACTTTAAAGCAATATTTGTTCCCGTTTTTGCCACATTCTTTATTGCTGCTCCGCTCCTATTGGTCGTAGCGTGATATTATATAACCTTTCTCGATAAATGGACTATTCAACACAAAAAGAATTGCTCAATTCGAACCAGTAGTTCCTGAGATCCTAGCGTTCAAACAAACAAACAAACTCTTCAGCTTTATATATTAGTATAGATACATAACAATAACACTGCCATCTAGACCTTTGGATAGCACATTATTGCGTAACACTCCGCCTGTGACCGAAACCGATGCGTTGGTGAATCCTTACCAATTTGATATCAATCGGCAGATTGCGGTACTGGTTGTATCGGTTCTTCATTTCCTCGTAGGTCATAAACTGCAGCGCGCCGTGCGACACTCCAAACATGCCGGGAACGAAGCCCTGGAAAAATAAATGGTAGAATTCTTAACACGTTCACTGCTGAAAATACAACTGTGGTGTTAACAGTATGGGAAAACACAACGATGTGTGCCTAGACAAGAAAATCGGCTCAGCAGTCAAAGTGTTAATGATATGGTAGCTTTTCCAGATATATGGTAGCTTTTGCAGGGATATGGTAGGTTTAGTAACGATATGGTAGATTTACTTAAATTGCACGCCTACTTAATGACTGTAATTTTTTTTGTTATAGCAATAAGTCCTCCATTGCCCTTAGGTACAAATGTATTAAATAAATAAATAGAAGGTAGGTACTAAGGGATTTATCTTTAGCTTATAATACTATTGTTTCAAAGATAACACTATCGGATGATGAATCGAATTGTAGATTAGGTTTGTGTAACAATAATATTATTTCCCTTGTGACTACAACAGAAATATCTTTTATCTGAACTAAAGTGAAATCAAAACTATGATTTTTTATATAGGTACTACTCTACCATCTATATTTTTACTAGGTATAAGAAGACTGTAACCGAAACATTGTACGACGATATAATATAATATATCGCACAGGTGCGACTAAAATAGAAAGGTTTTTTTAGAATATGTATAATTTGCTTGTTCGTTATCTACATAGACGCGGAAGAAACCTTTCGGCGATTGGTCGCGTAAATCCTAACGTAAAATCTGATGTAATTATGTCTTGGCCTCAAGCGCTACAAATCTGTTAAACTTGAGATCCGACGCATAAAATTAAAAAAAAAAAAGTTTATTAATAAAATATAAGCGCTAGAACATTTATGGTTCTTACTACGGGTCCATTTCGCGAGTTCTTTCATATAAATTGTACATCAACTTTATTGCCTTGCAATTTATTTCCTATTTTCACTAAAATAGCATTGAAGTCCACAATACTTCCTTGTCCTCGTTGCAGTATGTTTTGAGATAAGCGGCGATCGTGACATTGTGTCATTCGTCACGATTAGACGATGTAAATATACGCTTTCACTTTTGCAATCACGTGTTTCTTGTGTTGATCCGGTCCGCGACGATATTGAAGGTCATTTATGAATATAAATTTCCTATTTGCTTTAATAAACAATTATTGTTAGCGACAGCTTTGCGACCCGCGCTAAGTACAGGGAGTGTCGACGGATCTAGGCCAACGTGAATACAGGCCCTCGGAAAGTGTGCGCATGCACAATCATGAAGAAATGTTTAAGTGTGCCTTGCCTTTTTATCAGTAGGTGGGAAATAGTGGGAAATGCCGGGCGACCAACCCTAACTGTCCAAATCCTAACTCGCTTCCAAAATACTGATACTTTGACGCTTTCTGCGGCTAATTTCACGATGGCCTAGGTAAATCGAAACCACTACAAAGTGGGCCGATATGGGTTGATGATGAATGCCTTGTACTTCCTGATTTCCTAGAATTCTATTTTCGTGTCAGGAATCTATGAAAGTGTTCGTGACGACTTAATATTGTTGAAGGTAATTTTGGTATCATTATGCGATAGTGACATACTGACGATCGATGTAAAAAGTCTGTAGAGTACTGTGGAGATCAAATAGTTTGCTTGTAGGCTAGTATTTTGCTTTCGTTCGCCTAAACATATGAAGCAATTTCTAAACTTTGCACAGGGACAATGTGCACTAAAATAGGTAATCATTTCACAAAACAACATAAGCAGTTCATAATTAGGACATTAGTAATTCAATTTACATCGTAGAGATACAGTCCATTCCAAATTCCGCAATTATCAGAGTGAACTATGAACTATTTTGTTGTTGAGTAATTCTATACTTATAATTAACTAGTAAAGGACAAGAAGTCCGTCCATTAAAGATACAATATATCTGAAAAAAAAAACGAATCCTTAAAAGAACCTTTTAAACAAGACTATAACATTTATGAAAATAATGTCAAAAATGTAATTTTAATTTGTTGTAAAAACTAATAAAAACCAAGTCGTTCACTTTTTTTTATTATTGCAATAAGTCTCATATTATAATTGAAATAACTCGTTTTCAAAACACTACAAATCTCAATTTCTTTCGTCTCGCAGCGAAAACACATATTTTTCAAAATAATTTCACATCTTATCATACCAAGGACAATCAACGAAGGACGACAAAAACATCTTTTCAATCTCACATTGCGAATATAATCGGTAAATCAATCATGGCCACTGATAACGTCACACGTTATGACTGTTTAGTTGTTACATAAGTCAACAATGTAATGTATTAAAAACACGCGAGGATATTTGGTTTTCAATATTTGTTTGGCTGAAATTTTGGAAGTAATGGTAGGTATATAGAAGAATGAGTAAGCAGTAAGGGCTGTCTGTTTACGCCAATTAGAGAGCCCTTACTACTTTGAAATCGATCCAGTAATTTTAAGTTTATTCCTTACATACAAAAATACAAATCTTTCCTCTTTATAATATTAGTATAGAAGTATAAATAGATATATGTGACTGAGTGACAAGACGAGAAGTCCTTAAGCGCTACGCCTGTCCATAACAGTTACAGTGCCACCCCGAACTTTACATAATCTTGCGCTACACTACTCGTCACCCCGAAACATTTGTTCTGTAGACTCATATGCCCAGAAATTTAGCTAGAAACAGTGCCCTTCAAACCGGAATACAGAATATGATACGTTATTCATTTACCAATTTTTTTGCATTAGTTATTAAACTAATCAAGATGATTAATCTTTCTTTTATTACTATGTTATAACGTCAACTGTTTTGAGTAGGTGCGTTAATGTTTGCACACTAATGCTGGTGGAAGAATATCTGGCATAGGTGTATTCTCTAGGACCAATTTTACTGAAGCAATAACCCATACTGTTTTCTACATTGTAGATAACGTGCATCAAACCTTCAGTCTTCTGAGCCACAAATAACACCAAAATTCATTATATAAAGAAGAAGAAGCGATATCTTTAGATAAAAACTAATCATAAAAGTGAGATACCTAAAAATATTAATTTTGGAAGGGCGAATCACGTGTTGAGTAATTATAAATACCACGTGCTAATTATAATTACATTGTAGGTGAATTATTAAAAGTGATTCTTATCAAAGCGTGATGGTGAAACGATAGAGATAAGTCAGTTTTAATATGTTCTTTGTTGCTGAGAACAATGGGATTATGAGAAGGAAACCAGAGACAACCTTTGTATCACTTTAAGACTTTTTTCTTTTTCTGAAACCACAGATAAATAATAGTTACATCGCTGAAAGTGACAGTTAGCCACTAGGAGCTGATTATGACTGCTCATGACGGCATGGGACATCTTTATTTTTGGCGTGCAGTGTATCGAGACGTAGCGTAAAATAGTTTCATAATTAAATGCATCATAAAATGTTAGTTAACGCATTTATTACGAAAAATGTACTAGTTGTATGTCCCGCTAAGAAAAATACTAATTTACGTTATCTTTACGAGTTAAAGGCGTAAACACTGATTACAAACCCCCAGGATTTACGACTGTTTACAATACTTTTGGACCATATTATCACGAGCTATATTTGTTCAAAAAAGAGTCGATTCATTTCGGAACTGTTAGATAACAAATAACTTTGTACGATGTTGGAAAAATAACTTTTTAGTCTTTGGATGAAGTTATAAAATTGTTTTAACCAAAACAGCTCACTTGAAGGCACATGAGACAAATTACTGGGCATATGAGACTTTAGAGCCGATGTCTCAGGGTGACGAGCGTAGTGCCGCGCAGGATTGTGCAATGCAAGGTTCTGGGTGGCATTGTGACTGTTGTGGACAGTAAGTGGCGCTTGCAATCAGGTAAACGACTTGATCGTCTCATCAATCAAATAAATAAAAAAATTCAAAAGAAAAACAGGGTTGAAACATCAATACCAAGAAAAAAATTGTGATTTATGGAAGTCAAGTATGTTAGATCACCGAAATAAGATTTTAGTAGAAAAATAAAGCGCTTATAATTCTGCCTTCTGACTGACCTCTTACTTCAAAGGGGACTTAACGTGATCAGATCATACAATTATAAACATAGAAATAGGTAATTTCAAACGAAAGCTAGTTTTGTCACTAACGTATTTATATCGAACAAGTTGAGTTTGGAATTAGCCAAGCCCTAATAACGCGCCCTACTATCTAGTATCTATGTAGGGGAGTGACGTCAAAGACTGATTCAAGCGTGCCCAATATTCTCTAGTTGGGAAAAGGAAACAATGGTACCAATTCTGTTGGCACAAAAACTAAACTTAATTTGACAGTTCTAAAGTTAACGTCCGCCTTCCAATCAGAAGGTCGTGAGTTCAAATCCCAGTACAGGCACGTACCAATGTGTTTCTGTAAAAACATATGTACGTAATTATCACTCGCTTTTTGGGTGAAGGAAAACATCGTGAGGAAACCCACATACCTACCCGAGAATTATTTCGAAGGTAGGTATTTTATCCACCAATCCGTACTGGGCCCCCGTGGTGGATTATGGCCTAACCCTCCTCACGAAAGTGAGGAGAGACACGTGCCCAGCAGTGGGACGTTATGGGTTGATGATGATGAAAGTTATTGCCGTCCCTCTCGTTTTCATAAGGTCGAAATGTGACAACAAATCATTTGACAGGACTAAACTAAAAATAAATCTAGTTTGTAACATTATCAAATTTAAACTCTACCCTTACTGCACTATAATTATGTTAAAATTGATTAAAATTTTCAACTATATTGAAATAATTTGAGTCGATAATCTTCGCAGATTCTTTTGGAAACTAATGTTTTTCAAAACCGGCGATAAGATAAGATAACAACTCTTTATTTCACTCCAAGAAATAAAAGTAAAAAGTAAAAATATCATATAACTAAGGGTGCAATGGACGGCCTTATTGCTAAGCAGCAATCTCTTTCAGACAACCTTTGGAACGCATTCAAAAAATTACGACGTATAAATTTCGTAGTGCACGCTTAGCCTTACAGCGATTCACATCAAGTGGAGCGAGGCTGGTTGTAAACTAATCATGATATCGATCCGATGATAAAGGTAAGTCAATGACGTCACAGACAACCGCCGTAAGGTCACAAGACTTTACGAACCGAGACGTTTGCTTTTATCTATAAAAAACCATCGCCCTAGTAACGGAGGCGTTTAGGTATCAAATACTTATATTAAAATTTTCTTTAATATCTATTTAGATCTACCAATAGCAGATATCATGCACGAGTTACCTCAACCTGTCTTTTTTTTTTATTTGTCAGAGTGACGATACGAGCAAGTCGTTCACCTGATGGTAAGCGCTAAGCCTGCCCATAACAGTTACAGTGCCACCCAGAACTTTGTATTGCATAATCCTGTGCAGCACTGCACTGCGCTCATCACCCTGACACATCGGCTCTAAAGTCTCATATGCCCAGTAATTTCGCTGGAAACAGTGGCCTTCAAACCGGAACACAGTAACGTTTGCACACTAATAAGCACCACTAATCTTGGTTCAACTCTGTTTATCCCTAGGTTTTATGGAATGCAGAGGCACGCTAAAGAAATTCTAAGCAAAGAAAGAGGTCAGACTGAAAGGGTAATGCCGAGGGAAGCGAATCAATACTGCGCATACACGCGTGCTCCGACTTTAAATCAAAAGTTAAAAGAGTATTTTCTAATAAAGGCACGCAACGCAACGGCAATGCCCCTGGAGTTGCAGATGGTTCACAGACGGCGTACCATCAAATGGTCATGCTAATTTGCCAACTTCTTTATAAAAAAAAACCCTACAATTAGCTAGGGATTTGATCCTTGCTCGCACGGGAGTTAATTTTTCCGTACCTGTATCCCTGAAAGCAACCCGTCCTACAAATACGTTCGAGTCCGCGCATTTCGTTTCTCGCTATGGCAACCTATAACAGAAAGGGACAAAAACTCCCACAACACGAGAAGGGCACAAAACAAACAAAAGAACACTCACCCTATACAGCCCTCTGACGCCCTCCGTTCTGTAGATCTTCATCAGTCCATCAACCATGCCCTTGTACCGCTTGCTGTCGCAGATGACCTCCTCGCTGTACTGCAGGCAGAGGCGGGTCTTCACCACCCAGATGGGATTCGTCATGATGAGAGAGAGGACCCCCGCCTCGGCGGCGGCGAGCATGTGGAGTCCCGGCCCCAGAGGGGTGCGTGCGTTCCCACCTTGGATCCATGTCTTTATAGCGTTATAGCTGGAATAGGAAGGGTATGGTGAAGTTGGAAGTCTGAAGAAGAACTGGGGATAGCTACTCCTTAAAGCGATAGCTAGTTTTCATGTCATGCTGCACGACTCATTGAGCACTACGTTAATCTAATCTTTATTGCCTAGTCATATAAATCAGTAATTTAAATTGTTTCTTGTCCTAGTTACTTGTTTACAGTGCTTCGTATTTATTGTGCTGGGCTTTTTTTCTTTTTTTCTCGATTTACTACTAAGTATTAAGTGTCACTCGGATTGTTCCTGTCTGTCTACCATATCGCCAGTGTAATTTTGCGTCCTGCTGATTTACATTTTTAATCCGCTGTTTAGTAATTCAAGTACTCAAGAATATAAATTGGATCTGATTGTTATCCACCAATCCGGACCTGGGCCCCGTGGTGGAATATGGTCTAATCCTTCTCACGAAAGTGAGGGGAGACCGGGAGAGCCGTGCTCAGCAGTGGGCGGATATGGGTTGAAGACTACACTATTATTTAAAAATTTAAAAATGTAATAACATTTTAGGCATTTCTGTCGCTTAGTCAGTTTTGCCTTTCAAGCTTCGAAATAAAAAATAATTTTATAACCAAAAATATATTACAATAAACTAATACACAGAACCGCCCGTGTATTATGGCTCAGACGAGCGTAACACGTCATTGATACTTTTACTATCATATTTTGCGTAATATCGCCAATGACGCCAATCCCCAAAGCAGTCCAATAAAGAAATAGTTCTAAGTCGTCCCACTCATTGAATTTGGCACGAGTAACAACATTTACCCGGCATTTACCTTATCTTGACACGATTTCGCTATTAACATTTACGATTTACATAAACTTTCGTCCGTCGCGTGATATGGGTACACTGTTATCAGAATTTGTACTATTTTTGTAGGTTGTGACGACCGCGGTACAGTGCAGTGCCGTGCAGTTCATAGTTTTGATCAGGCCGACGATATACTTGCCCCAAACATGAATACTCGTTAGGAAATATGGAATTCCACTGATATTATAAATGTGAAAGTTTGGATGTTTCTTACCCAATCACGCAAAAGCCGCGAAACGGATTTGGATGAAATTTGGCAATCAGATAGTTTATTACCTGAAGATAGACATAGGATATTTATATCCCATAAAAATTTACGCGGAAGCGGTGGTAGCCTAGTGGGAGAACGTTCGCCTTCCAAGCAGCAGGTCGTGAGTTCAAATCCCAGCGCAGGCACGTACCAATGTGTTTCTTGTAAAATATATGTACGTAATTATCACTCGCTTTTCGGTGAAGGAAAACATCGTGAGGAAACCCACATACCTACCCGAAAATTATTTCCGAGGTAGGTATGTGATCCACCAATCCGGGTCCGGCCCCCGTGGTGGATTATGGCCTAATCCTCCTCACGAAAGTGAAGGGAGACCCGTGCCCAGCAGTGGAACGTTATGGATTGTTGATGATGACGAAAAATTGACGGTTTCCAATAGATAATACTCAACGCCGGTAAAACTGCCGGCCGCAGTTAGTTTCACTCGTAAACTTTTGCATTTCTATACTTTCCGAATGAAGTTCGCCTACAAACATCACCTTATTGATTTTTAGTAGCCTACAATTTGAAATACTTGCCTGCATCATTATTTTTATAATTAAATCTCATTGGAATAAACGAAAGTGACTGTGAAAAAAGTCAAATAGCCACCTGCTCCACTTTTCCCGAAGAGTAAATTAATGCTATCTTCTCTGACGGGCGTATTCCCAAAGCACTGGTAGAGTTAATGGAGTTTCCTTTACCTGTGCGAGATTCAGCCATGAATCGCCACTTGGGAAAATTTCCTTTTTCAAACTCAAAACCATAAACAGTTACTTATTGGTTTAGTTGATCATATCTGATTATTTTTTTATTTTTCTCTATTTATAAGAGGGTTAAGCGTTTGACTTGTAAAAGTGCCTTCATACAATAAATTATTTGAATCTAGGTTTTTAGCATCTCTTTGAAATATCCAACGGCATTGCTAAAAGGTTTTACATCTACATATTTTACATATAGTTTTAGAAAAACGTCATTAAAACCAATTAATAGAATAGGTGATAAGAACGGTTTACATTCCAACAATAAAGCTGTCATGAAATGCACAATGGTTCGGATCACAGTGGCTGACAAGAATTATAGTTCAAATATTTTTCTACAAAACATAACGAATCACGTGTATTTTGTACAAATAACTTGTCCAACAGCAATTGCTGAAAGTATACAATAGACAAATAGATTCTCACACGACGTGTTGTCCGCTCATTTTTCTCACTTGCTTTGCTTACAGGGACGAAGTCAGTATCATATTTTATTGTAAAGAGAAGCGCTCCGCGGTTCCACCAGCATGACATTTATTATTTTATCCTATGTTCTATTCCACGACCAAAGGCATCATAAAAATCTATTCAGCAGTTTTAGCGTGAAGACAAGACAAACACACAAACTTTCGCATTTATTATATTAGTGAGATGAGATTTCTAATAAGTGGCTTGTTAGTATTTTTTTCCAGCGCAGTGCAGTGCCGCACAAGATTTTGTAAGGGAAAATTCTGGATGGCACTGTAGCTGTTACGGGTGGGTGTGTCTTATCGACTCATTACTTAGTAACATAAAAAAAAAATGCCTGATATATTTAGATTTATACAAATATCGATCGGCATAACATGATGTGAATGTGTGAGGCTTGTGTGTACAAGCGAATCAGCAATAATACGGAGTGCTTCACTTTCCCAATTTGACGTTCTCTTTTATTATGTTCATGATACATATGTGGGATAAATCTTTATGTTTATTAAGTTAGGCTATAGAGTGTTACAAGCGGCCTTGTCTACAAACCGAGCATTACAATGGTCAATATTAGCGTACCAAAGCAAGTTGATAGTGTAAGCATGACCGCCAATTCACATGGCAGCACACGTGAATTGAAAATGAGAGAACATTCTACGGGCAAGTTCTATAGTAACTGACTAGATATTTACACGCGCTTTTGTATTTATCGATATTAGAAGACAGTTAATTTTTTTGAAGAGAGAAATGCCCTATCTCTGCTGGGGTAACGTAGTTAAGTATTTGAGACTCTAACAGTCTAAGATTTCCCGGTACGCAGTCCTCCGCCAAAGTGGGGCAAGATGGGTCGCGCTACCAGTCACCATCATGCCCCGGCGGTAGGCCCGGGTGACCTGGCTCATCAAGGCCACCTCCCAGACTTGTGGGGCCGTGCAAGACACCAGTCTCCCGACTCCCCAGTGACCTAACTACGGAGGTGAGATGAGGCGGGCAAATCGCCTTCTTCGCCCCCCTGTACGTCTGCGCCGAATCAGATAAGATCGGGCTAACCTCTTTAACCCGCTAAGACAGTTTCCCACTAAAGCAATTCGTACACTTTGCAACCCGATCGATCCACAGTGGTTCGTTTCTCGGCCTCGCACCAATGAATTCTTGTAAGTTATGTGCGCATTTCCATGGCTCCGTGCTTCGGAGGGCACGTTAAGCCATCGGGCCCGTTTATTGTCAATTGATAGCAATCGTTAAGCCACGTCAGAAGCCCTTGGGCGGCCTCAGAAACTGACATCAGAGGCCTCCCTCATAGGGAACCACAAGTATTTGCTCTGAGTCTGGGTGTTTGTAGGACCATGGTCCTCGTAGTTCCTGATTCCCTGGATACAGAGGGAATCCTAGTTAGGTGTCAGGATCTATGAGCGTGATTATGAGGCGTTATTATTATTAATCTAGCTGCGCATCGCTGTTTCACTTGCGTTCAGTATCCCACAGGAACCGTTGTAAAGTACCCTATATAATTTAATAAACTATCAGAGTGCCAAATTTCATCCAATACCGTTCCGCCGTTTTTTGTGAGTAACAAACATTCAAACGTTCAAACTATAATAATAGTAGGATAATACGGAGTTGACCTACCTACTTCAGAACACTTGGAACACTGACATTATAATTGCTCATGAATGACTGTCAGCAGTAAAATAACTACCTACCAATAGCACTTCAAATAAACATAAAATATTATAACATTTGGTAGATAGATGTGCCAAAAAGTAGGTATATTTATTTATACATAAAATAACATAAATCTTAATGTAGGAATCTGTGCAATTCTACAGATAAGAGCCAAGATCAACTTACATACCTAATGTGAACATATAGATTATTTTCAGTAATTCTAGGTATGTTCTTAAACTGACATGGTAACCAAAATTTGCTTGAAATGTAGATATCGTATCTATACTAATATATATAAAGCTGAAGAGTTTGTTTGTTTGAACGCTAGGATCTCAGGAACTACTGGTCCGAATTGTACAATCCTTTTTGTGTTGAATATTCCATTTATCGAGGAAGGTTATAGGCTATATAACATCACGCTACGACCAATAGGAGCGGAGCATTAATGAAGAATGTGGCAAAAACGGGGAAAATATATTGCTTTTAAGAGAGTTATTGGGGGAAGTTTAAATTATGCGGGTGAAACCGCAGGGCGCAGCTAGTTAATTATAAATGGGTTACACTTTGACCGCTGAGCCGATTTTATTGTCTAGTTTGTCATGCGGATCTGGACACACCATAGTGTTTTCCCATACAGCGAACACCACATTTGTTTTTTCGGCAGTAAATGTGTTATCTTTGGCAAATATCCCGTTTATCTATTTCACGAACTTTTTCAGTTTTCCTGTGACCACAGTCAATTAAACTTGATTGTAACCTCAGGCTTTGTCAAATTTTTATATCAAAATGTGTGTAAATTAGAGTTGTTTTTGTCTAGTGAACAATAATTCGCTACTCACAACAGAAAATAGAATCCCCAAGCTGATCCAGAGCCCCACACATTTGGGGTAACACCTCGGTACAGGCCTTTCACTCCTTCCTTCTTCACAATTGTCACGAAAGCACTGCTAAGTCCATCGTATCGGGGCACTGTTGCGGTCCTGCCGTCATTTACTGCAAAAAAAAAAATGTTATTAACATACAGATACATATGTGTCGAAAACGTCGAGTATTCACGATTTCTAGATACTTTATACAAGTAGAGCTGGTAGTCTAGTGGGAGAACATCTGCCTTCCAAGAAGGTAGTAAGTTCAAATCCCAATGTGGACACATACCAATGTGCATAAAAAGCATTATGTACATAATTATCACTCGATTTTCAGTGAAGGAAAAGGTCTTGAGGAAACCCACCTATCTACCGGAGAATCATATCGGAGGTATGTTTATGAGTATGTTATCTACCAATCCGGAGCTGCCCCCCCGTTATGGATTATGGCCTAACTCTCCTCACTAAAGGGAGGGGAGACCCGTGATCAGCAGTGGGACAATATGGGTTGATGATGATGATGACGATACAAGTATAGGCCTTTTTTTTTTATGAATCAACTTTTCTACCTTAATGGAAGTCTCGCTGGCTCTGCCTTTACATAAAACAACAAACTATTTAAAGCTTTTTAAATCTAGTTAAATCAAATCTAAGGTTTGGTATATGGATATGCAGGAAGGTAGTTTGCTAGAGGAATTAATAGGACTAAATTTGATATAATTTGGTTTTTTAATCACATATCTTTTAATACTTCATATTTAGCGACACTTATTCACTGTGTTCTTTGAGAGAAAACACAGTGACATTGCTAAAAAACAAACTTTCAACAAGTAGGTAGCTAATTTGTTTCAGGATGATGAACTCATTTGAACTCTCATTAACAATGCAAGCAAACTAAAGCATATTTGTTTGGAAGATTTAAAAATATATGCAGTGACAGCCCAGACATTGGCCCACATATTAGCACTAAAATTCATCAAAAGCCATTCAGCCATTCCGGTGTGAAGATGGAACAAACACACATACACATAAAAAAGATTTTTTTCTTTGTTATATCTCCTTTTTTTGCCTTTAGTTTGTAAGCTGGTGTACAATAAATATAAATGTACAATAAACTATTTTTATTTTATTTTATAAGTAGACAGTTGTCTTAATGATGAAACCTTCATGTGTGCTTGTGAGGCCTGTGTACATATATATTAGGGCACAAACGGCATTATGCGAGCAGTTCATACAAAGTACTCGGTCGCAGGGACATGAGCGGGCGTCTTTTTATGAAACCCCAAGGACAGCGTAACACAGTTTCTGCCCTTAGAGTTTTGAGTTGACGATTCCCTGTATTCTTGTTAACATTGATAGTATTATTGAAAAACAAATCAATTGAAGTTATCTAGACTTTCAATCAGCGATCATATGTAAACAATATCCTAGTGTTGTTATAAGATGCAAATCTGCTAACTTACATCAACACCTTATGTTTATGTTACACTATGTTAGTACTAACCCACAACAATTATTTATGATAACAATATAAAGTTTACAGTAAATTGTGTTTGGGATTTCAATAAAACTTTTAATTTTTTTTGTTTAATTTTTAGATAAATAGAAAGATATACATATAAACTTTTTGTTGGAACATCACAGAACAAAAATTATTGTAATTTTTGTCATCATCAACCCATATCGACTCAATGTTGAGGGGTCTCCTGACTTTCCTGAGTATATTCTATTATGCACTGAAATCACATTTAAAAAAAAAACTTTATAAATGTACAGTGCATACACTTATGAACTGTACCTACCTAAATTTAGAACAGGTATTTCATTACAGTTTAAATTAGTACTAACTGGCTGGCGGTTTAAATTGGCAATCAACTTCGGGTTGAATATTACACCATTTCCTAATGAGTCACAAACTATAGGACTAATAAAAATATAGTGTGACTACATTAGGTTAACTCCAGCTAGTGTCAGAGTAATATTTAAAATTAAATAATTGTTTTCGTAATTAATTGTTCAATACATGAAAAGAGGATTGCCTATACCTAGTGAATCTGAAACTACATAGACAATAGTCCCACAAACACTTAAAACTGTCATATAATTAAAAGTTAAAGTTTTACACTACATTCTAAGAAGAGCCAATATCAGCTTTGTCTGTCGGTAGGTTTAACAAACAGGTTCATTGCATCAGAAAGAAGACCTCGCAATGTAAACAAAGCATTCCAAAACAGCACTTTCACTTTGCGAAGTTCAAGGTCATAGCCAGTAACTTCTACTCGTCCCCATGTGTTTTTAAGGAGCAACTGATACTAAATTGACTGATTTACTGAACGAAAATTGCACAAACAATAACCTTACAAAATATCACGAGACCTCACATGGCAACCGATGCATAAAAAATGATATCGTCGTACTTACCAGCAAATCTAATTTTTATCAAGTCCAGAGGGTGCAAAATGAGAGTTGAGGTTACGCCACCTGATATACCAGCTACCAGGTGCTCGTACTTGATGTGGTTGAGCAAAGCGAGCTTAGAAGACGGCGAGTTAGGATTCTTCATAGTGGTCATGACGAATTTTCTAAATCACAGATAAAAACTTTAATAGCATCTTGCGGGAAATCTTTAAAAACTTATTTCTACCGGCACACACTGTCCCAAAAATCTATAACGAAACTAAATTTGTAACAATCTTCACTAAACATTATGCCCTCGTAATAATCCCACGAAATTACGTGCGATAAAAAATGAAAGATTTCTCGAGTAATTCTCTATTACGTTCCTGTACACGTAGGTATCTGGTTAAACAATAAATGGTTACGTCATTACACAAACTTAATTAAATTGCCATCATTTTAGCTTTTTGCTGTTCCAACAATAAATAAGTTTATTCCAAAATTATTTGGTTTGGATCCTGTTTTTTTCGATAGAATTAAATTAATCAAAGTAAAAGCTGTGAAAATATTTATGGAGACAGAAGTCAAACAACATAACGTATAACGGAACGTACCTAGCTGATGCAATAAAATGTATTGCCAGACTGCTAAATTCAATTATCAATAATAAATACAAGTGTCATAGAATAGAATATAATAGAAAACTCTTTATTGTATACCAGAAACAAAATTAAACACAGTACAAAAAATTACAATGGGTAAACAAGGGTAGTACAATGGGCGGTCAGTCTTATCGCTGACAGCGATTTCTTCCAGAAAACCTTTGAATGGACTGTAAAAAACATTTTTCGATAGTAGGGTGGGTGGCGTACTTACAGTAGTACTTCAAATACATACTCATATAACATGGGAGAGTGTGTTTGTTAGTCATACAATTCTTTGTACACTGTTAACTTACTTTTGGATCTAACTAGTCCTGTCAACACGATATTTAAATTTCAATCAATTCTCCCACAATCCATCTCACAGAACGGTTTATAATTTGAAACATCGACACAAGAAAGTGAAAGTGTATCTTGCTTGGTGGGTATACCAAATTCTTTTTTTCTTTCATGTAGTAACTTTTTGGCGATAGGATTAGATTCACAAACTACGATGCTCAACACTACCGAATGGGTACAATATCCTTATTTGAGGATAAAGTTTCTTAGGGTAGTAATACTTAAGGAAATGTCAAACTAAAGTCAAAACATAAAAAAAAAAACAAAAGATGGAAGGATAAATGTGGCCACATGAAAAAAATTGTACTATTATAGTAAGAACTGGTGAAACAACCACTTTTTGACTCTTTGACTTGAATTATTGAATGTCTTTTACATACTCAGTGATTCATCTATAATATAACTGTAGTTCGAATAGTTATTTTACTAATAAAAATGATGTATGCAAAGCTGAACCTAAATATGTGAAATCTGAGGGAGGACAATAATTTACGTCATTGGTGCTACTAGCAACACTTTCCACTTCGCATTTTGACAACTTTTGCACGGCTCGGCTCTATTGCCTTTTATTACGTAAATCAGCGAGGAAAAATTTTTAATACATAGTGCAAGGATCAGAACAATAATGCTGAAAGTAGCGACTACGTTGAGACTTGTCTCAAAACAGGGCAATCAGGTGCGTCAGCTCGCAACAGCTGTAGGCTACAAAGATGCGTTAGTCAACGTCCCCCCGACCAGGCTCACTGTGCTAGACAACGGTCTACGAGTCGCCTCCGAAGACTCGGGCTCCGCTACTGCCACCGTAGGACTATGGATCGACGCCGGTTCCAGGTACGAGACCTCGAAGAACAATGGAGTAGCCCATTTCCTCGAACACATGGCATTCAAAGGTACCAGCAAAAGATCGCAAACTGACTTGGAACTTCTTGTAGAAAACATGGGAGCGCATTTAAACGCTTACACCTCCCGGGAGCAGACTGTGTTCTACGCTAAATGCCTAGCGAACGACGTGCCGGCGGCTGTAGAGATCCTCGCTGATATCATTCAGAACTCATCACTAGCCGAGCCCGAAATCGAACGAGAACGCGGCGTCATCCTCCGCGAAATGCAGGACGTCGAGAGCAATCTGCAGGAGGTAGTATTCGACCACCTCCACGCAACCGCCTTCCAAGGCACTCCCCTCGGACAGACAATCTTGGGGCCTACCAAAAACATCAAGAAAATCTCCAAGGCTGATTTGCAGCACTACATCAAGACTCATTACCAGCCTGCTCGTATCGTCCTCTCTGGAGCCGGTGGTGTAGAGCATCAGAGGCTGGTAGATCTTGCTAACAAGCACTTCAGCGGACTCAAGAACAACTCTGGAGAAATCCCTGACATAGCCCCTTGCCGTTACACTGGCTTTGAGATCAGGGTCAGAGATGATTCCATGCCTCTTGCACATGTTGCCATTGCTGTCGAAGGTGCTGGCTGGACTGATGCTGACAATATTCCTCTGATGGTTGCCAACACTTTGATCGGAGCTTGGGATCGCTCCCAGGGAGGTGGACTCAACAATGCTTCCTACCTGGCCCGTGCTTCCGCTTGTGCTGGTCTCTGCCACAGTTTCCAGTCTTTCAACACTTGCTACAAGGACACAGGTCTGTGGGGCATCTACTTTGTATCTGAGCCCCTTCAGATTGATGATATGGTTCTAAGCATCCAGAAGGAATGGATGAAGCTTTGCAAATCTGTTACCGAGGGAGAGGTTGAGCGTGCTAAGAACCTTCTGAAAACCAACATGCTCCTTCAGTTGGACGGAACCACCCCTGTGTGCGAGGACATTGGCCGCCAGATGCTCTGCTACAACCGCCGCATCCCTATCCACGAATTAGATGCCCGTATTGAGTCTGTTTCAGTACAGAATGTCCGTGATGTTTGCTACAAATACCTGTATGACCGCTGCCCTGTAGTTGCTGCAGTTGGACCTACCGAAGGTCTTCCAGACTACACTAGGATTCGCGCCGGCCAGTACTGGCTTAGAGCATAAACAGTTGTAGTATTATAGAACAGTTATTTATAAATCAGTTAAGATCGAAACGCATTAAACAATCTCTCCCAATGCCTCTCGTTTTATTGTGTTAAAACAATGTCTTTGGTGAAACTGTATTTATTGTAAGTAGTCAAATGCACCGTGTAAATAAAATTTCGTTTATAATGTGTAGGATTTTATTTGCATAATTTTCCTATAATTATTAACAATAATAGCTTAGTCCCTTTACATAATACCTATATAGGTCCTGTCAAAACATAATGTTCAACTAATAAATTACTTTCCTTGACAAATACATAACAAAGCAACTATCTTCATAAAATTCATTTATAACTTATCTAATAGTAAATTAAACAGTGGACCCACTGGTTTTCTCCCCATCTTTCTCATCTGTTTCCTGTACTTTAGTCACGCTAGGTTTTCTAACTACGCTCTTCGCCTTCACCCCATACGGCTGTACCGGCTCACTGTGACTGATCAAGCTTGCTGATGATATGAACACAGACACTTGCTCAGGAGTAGGACAGGCGACGATGAGGGTGTCTTCGTACGAGTAGCCAGCATTGGTCAACAGTTGCTCAATTTGGACGAAATAGCCAACAACATTGTTCTGTGGGCAAAGACATTGATTTTAAAATTAGTTTTCAATGTGAGATGGAATATGAAAATGTGATGATTACGTACATATGGATTTTATATAAATACATTGGTATGTGCCCACAATGGAAGGCAAACATACTCCCCTAGGCTACCACCGCCTTTTATATGTAAACAGCCAAATATTTATAGACCTTTTTTGTTATTATTTAACATGTTGACTGCTGAACCGGTTTTTACATTTGGGCATTGTTATGGACCGAGTGTGATTTCCAGCAACGGCGTGCCGCCTGTGTGAGCCGCACTGTAGTAGCGCCGTGTTAAACACACACGTCTGTGTTTCGTTGCACAGCCTGCACGTAAGCTGCGCTAACGCAACAGGTGTGTTTTCCTGCACCCGTGTAAAGTTATAAAAAACACAATATCTGTGTTTTCTGCAGTGAATGTGATAAACTTAACAGAAGCAACATCTCACCCGTATAGGCCGGAACAATATGAACTCTGTCTCCTTATTCGCTAAATACAACTGCATAGAGCGCTGCAGCGGTGCGAGGTAGGCTTTGATGCGCTTTTGGGCTTCCTTCACCACCACCGCCAGCTCCTCTGGCGTGGCCCACGGCTGGGCTTTGAGCTGCTCCACTGGCGTGACGGCTTGGGCCTGAAATATGAAAGTTAATAGCTTGAGTAGCACGTACGTTTTAAACCAAAGAAAAGATAACATTTCATAATTATGTGAAACACGGCACACCCCATTTACTGTAACTTTATAAATATTAGGCGTTAAAAATATTATAAAATGTAATGGTAAGATAATACCAGATTGAGATGTTGCTTTTTAATTCGTAACTTAAAGCTTTTCAATTAAAACAATCATGAAAGTGCCTTCTATTTCTGAAGTTGGTCAGAAATCCATTCTCAGCCGTTCAAAATATACCTGTGGAGAGTGTTTTTAGCTTTTCAGTTTCTATGCTAGTAAGCCACTAAATAAATAAAATAAAATAAGTGCAAGTTTCAATGTTGGCTTTATTGGATAGTTGCCCTTATTCCAAATCTAACAGAGCTTAAATTTGACTATAAACTCAAAATAAAAATTAAAAACTCACCTTCTCCATAAACATAATCATTGGCCCCACCAGTATCTCCGTAGCATTCTTTATAAACGTCTCGCAACAACTCTTCAGCTGGCGATCAACCTCCTTCCTAGAATCCAGGAGGTGTTCCCTCACTACCGGAGTACCTTCCAACAGGAACTCCAACAACGTATTGTTGCTATTCATCGAGAAAATCTGTCTCGGTTTCTGTATCAAACCATACGCAGCGTTCTTCATGTTACTAAAGTCTAGGCTAGTTTCTTTAATGACAAAATCTACTTGGAACGGGGCTATTTGCTCACGTAGGATGAGCAAGTGTTTGATCTGGAATAGCTCTCCGTCTATAGTTGTAGCATTCGCTGAGATTTGATTGGAAGCGTTGCCAACACTTTGCACGCAGAAGGATATTGCCTCTTGGGCTAGGCCTTGGAAGACTTTCCTTTCTAGGCATCGGTAGAGTCTAGACAATGCCGCAAGGGTTCTCCGGACTCCAGGGTACCACATGCCGTGGAGGTCTGCCGGGGAAGCTTGTGGTCTTCTCTGCGCTTCGATGTTGATGTTGGCAACCTCTTGTGACGTGGCTGAGATGTCCGAGATCATCGAGTTGCGGGAGTCGCTCCGTTTGAGGGCTTGCTCTTGTTGGATGGAAATTGCGATTTGCTGTGGAGAAGGGAGTTGTGTTAGTGTGAGCAGTACAGATTGGGTGAAGGTAAAAACAATCTGTTCTAAAGCTGCGCATGTGATGTTAGATGACATTACTACTAATGCAGGGAACGGAGCTCAGGAAACGCGGCCGAATTAGGAGCGTTAAGTCGCGTCCGAAAACCGAGTTGTCAGCGGCCAGCGGCCCCTTGAGGCCAGTGATGCCAGCGACCCCGTGCAGCATCACTACCTCCATCATATGCAGTTTCTGCGGGTAGGCGAGGTCTCCGGGCGCGGCGCGGTAGTGCAGCACGTCGGCCCGCAGGTGCACGTGGGCGCGGAACACGAGGCGCTCCTGCGCGTCTTGGAGCAACGCCCGCGCGGCGCCGCACAGCGCCGACAGCGTCACCGCTGGAACGCACACAGGACTGGTTTACGTCATGATACGATAGGCCTCAATAATAGTCGAACATGTCCATACTTTAAGTGTCCTATTCTACAAATCGACATCTACAATAATACTATAACAAGCTGCTAAAGTATGTTTCTGAGTTTGTAGGAAGTGGTTACTCACGATCATTGTTGACCTGTTCCTCAATGACCTCGACCCTCAAGATGACGCACAGTTCCGCCAGCGTTTCCAGATGGTTGATGTGGATGATCTGAGGCCTCAGTGTTTCGTATAAAATGTTGCATAGAGAGTGTAGGTACTCTCTGAAAAGGAGGGTTGATGTGGATCAAACAACAATTATGGGGCAGGGAGCATGCCCCCCATGCTAAGAAATAAAATAAAAGAATGAAGGCTCAGCATTTTTACGGAGTAGGCCGTCCTGACAGTACTCACTGTAGCGGCGCGTGCGCGTCGCCTGGCACCGGTCTGGCGAAGATATGTTCGTAGAGCGCGCACTCGTCCCTGCACGCGTGCGCGAGCAGCGAGCAGGCCGTCCTGAGGAGCGCGCAGTGGTCCCGCGACAGTTTGCCGGCCGCCGCGCGCAGCGCCGCGCCCGTCGGGCCGCCCGCCACGCGGCCGCGCCGCGCCGCGTACTCGCGCTGCAAGTCCAACAGGAGGGACGCGTAGCTGGGGACAGAGCGATCGTTGGTATGTTAAAACACAATGCATCTCAACAGACAATTGATCTCGAAGTTTTAATAATCATAGGCTATGTCTCTAGAACCATCTGGCAATGGACGTTGAATTATCGTCCTTTATCACTAACTCATAAACTAAGAAACTGATGCTTATGTTACCTTGCATTTACTTGGTTGACTTCCGGGATATTTGTATGTAAACTTCACAAAATTGACTTCAGAAAGTTGATTAATCCAATTGAATATTACAGTCAGTTTTAACTTTTTACTTACTCAGTATTGGTCTCAGCCCGTTTCTCTATTTCTTTAATCACCATGCTGAGTTTAGGTGCGGCCGCTTGGAACTTCCCAAAGTACACCGCATATGCAGTGTCTGCGTTCTCCTGCTCTGACTGCATATCTGTGGCCAGAACGTTCTCGCAGGCAGAGTCCAGAACATGGTTAGCGTAGGAGCGAATTAGAGAGATGGCTCGATTTTGTAGATGCCTGTACTTTACTAGGTATGTATGGGATTCTTTGAAGTTGTTCTGAAAAGTAGAAGATTTAAGTTTAAATAAAAAATCGTTTCACATGGTGTCGTTAGAATACATGAACCAAATCCAGGAAAAATTCACTAGAGAAGCCTTAAGCCTCAGGATAATACTGTTTAATCATAGAAATTGTTAATTTTCTAGTTTTATTATAGTTTTATTATATCTAGTTTTATTCCCATAATGCATACCAAGTTGTCCCCATGGGGGGAGATAATCACCCCAATAAAGAGGCCTCACCGCTTGTGCCGTCCAGTATGATAGTGTTTTGGAGATACCATTTATTTTTTATTTATAAATGTATACCAGAAGTACTAGAGTATAGAATCCTAGGTGTCTATATCGCAAAGTTCAAATTCCATTGAGCCATTGCAATGGAAAGAGAGTACAAAGAGACACCCACACAAACTTTCGTGCTGACAATATTTGTGTATGGACATTTTTCAGACATCAATGTCAATAACATTTATTTACATGGGTTATAATTATGTTACTAGCAGTGCCCGCAGTTTACCAACGTTAACTATTATCCCAAAGGAATAATGAATATTTACAGGATAAAAAATATGCCCTTTCTATTTTAGGACCTATATATTTCATCAAAATCTATTCAGCTGTTTCGGTGAGACAAACACACATGCACCAACTTGCGTATTCATAACATTAGTGAGATATTATACTTACATTAGCTCTCATATAATCCAAGCACTCGTCAATCTTGGCCAGGACCATGAAGAAAGCTTCGCTGTTAACGGACATTGTGGGACTATTTAGCCGCTGAGAGAGGTGCTCCACTTGTGTAAAGTAGTGCAATTTCTGCTTTATATCTTCACCTGAAATTCAATGATCATTCAGTCAGCTTCAGGTATGATACAGTCTCACCTAATTAGAAAGCCTTTGCTTTCACAACTACCTGTGATTCTAAAAATTCTTTCACACTATGAGCTGAGAGGCTGTCTAAATAACTTTAAGACATTCTAGGTGTATCATAGGTAGGTTGAGTCATCGCAGTTGAGCGGGCTAACACAATCACCTCAATAATCAAAGTATTACCAATATTGGAGAGCTTGGTCTGGTCCGCCAGCAGCTGCTCACTCATTGTGTGCAAGGCATTTGTTTTGTTTGACACAAAATTGTACTGGTCCGTTAACTTGTCCAAGTCTGAAATTGTTGCATCAATCTGGAAAAATACAGGTCTTTAGCCAGTTTGTTTTAGACTTGAAGACGAGACATAGTTGAGACGTAAACTTAGCAGTTAGATGTTTAATTAGGTGAAATCTTTTGTTTAAACTGAATGCATGACACTCGAGAAGTTCCTATAGCGTAAGCTAGCCATAAGCCATAAGTATCAATTTAAGATCTAAGAGAACATTGCCACAATCAAACAAGCAGATAAAAGTACCAACAATAACAAAATACCTGGTTAGTCAAAGCAACGCACTCATTTCTTCTATCTTCCAACTGCCTGTGGTAGGCCTCATAAGGACCATCGTCAGCCTTTACCGTGCTTTCGTAGAAACTCTCATACCAATCTAGAAAGTCGTAGGTGGTGTCCACTGGAGGCATTAGGCTTTTGTCTAGCTCTTGGCTTGAGCTGACTTTGGTTTTATTCTGAAAATTATTATATTATAAACAAGAAACATATTAAATTGATTTTAGTACAGTTATTGTCATCTAGTATGATAGTTTTTTTTTTATTATAGTTCATCTATTTGCTTTGCTTCCAGCGCTTTTCTAACAAAAATCAGTCAATTTAAATGATATTTTTAGTTGTAATTAAGCCTTGCTAGTTTAGAATGCTATTCCTAATGAAAGTAGGATATATGGGACGTTTAAATAACAGCTAAAAATGCAAATACACACATCGTCCAATTCGTTTGAAACGCCTAGAATTAGAGACTCCAAATCAAGTATTGCTTCCCTCTGGTCAGATGTGAGAGGTGCTAATGGACTTTCTGAAGATTCCCACAGCAGTAGCTTGTTTTGAATCTCTTTCAGACTCATATTATCCATTTTTTAAGTTTATTTTGCCAATTTTGTTTTTTCGGCTAACTAAACCAAAACCAAATATTGTTTGACGTTTGACAATGATGACAGATTTAGGTCACAGAATGAGAATTGACAACGCAACATTTTGTTCCAGGATGACAATGAGTAAGCATGAAAATAGTTATTGCTTCGTTTGTGTATTCGGCTCTGGAACAAAGTTCTTCCTATAAATTATAAATAGCGCCATCTAGTGTCGAGTAGCATTTTAATAACGATTCAAGCGTCACACCTAGGCCATTTGTATAATTATAATGTATATTGTATGTTCTGGCGAAAATGCCCTACTACCACATTAAATATGTTTAAAACTTGTTTACAAGTCTTGCTATATAAATCGATAGATGGCGCAAAATATTTACACATAGTGAACTGAATCTGGTTGAGCTTTGTTGCTTGAGCTTTCTGACAGGTGGAGCTTAGTTCCCATAAAATTATAAGAAAATATTAGTTACATATATTGAGCTAGAAGACTGTTTTGTTGATAGGTAAAAGGAATGGTTCTTTAGTTCTTCTACCTCTAGGTATTTTGTCAATTAAGTAGTTTCGGTTTAGCAAGAATAATTATAACAGTTGCTTCATGGAGCTTTCCGCCAGATGGCGCTTAGGCTAATAAGTATGCCATGGGGCCGCAATTTTTACGATTATTAAAATAATACTACTCTATTTTTATTTTTTATTATTCGGAATTCTACGGCATATCTAACACCATTTCGTGAAATTAGGTAATTCCTATCGCTTCCGTAGTCGGGATTTTGGGTTTTCTTGAAAGATAATACTTAATGGGGTGGCGAAGCTGATAGGGCTTGCTGGAATTATTTTGATTCGAGTGCTAGATCCCCTTAATGAACTGCTAAGCGTCGAAAGCAGAATAATTTTTAAAAATAATATTGTTTAAAAAACAGGTACCTACGTAATTATCACTTGCTTCTCGGTGAAGGAAAACATCGTGAGGAAATCTACCAGAGAATTATTTCTAAGTTCATCCACCAATACGGATCGTGCCCCCGTCATTTTCAACAGTGGGTCAATTATGGGTTGATGATGATCTTTTGTCTAGTTTACTCGGTCAAATAATTTCCTCTAGCTATGAATATGGCTATAGGATATAATAAACACTGTTCAAGCTAAGCTAATGTTCAGTTCCAATTATAATGAGACAGTTTGATTCTAATTGTTTGCTCATTAGGCTCAAATTGTGCAAGAATCCTTATTTTATTCCTTTAACGAATCCATACGTACTCCGAACCTAACATTCAATAGTATTTCTTTCAGGTGTATGGATTTTAGTATCTATCCATAAAGAACTCATTTGTAATTTTTTTTGGGCAGCTACACGCTGCACTATTTATCGGTTCCTGGGGGCAGTTTCTCATCTCTTTCGGTGACATAATGACAGATTCTCACTGATTTCTTACAGGAATAACATAGGCCATTTTGGTGAATTTTGTCACCCGATAAAAATAAAAAATCGGTACCCTAGTCTTTTTGGAAACTAAAGGTTTTATTCCCAGCGCAGTCACTGACCTCCTACCCAGTGGGGAAACTGATTTTGCATCTAGATACTATAGAGCTCATACGTGATCAGCCTAAGGGTAATTCCAATATAATTATTATTGATCATCATCAACCCATACCGTCCCACTGCTGAACAGGTGTCCCCTAACTTTCGCGAGGAGGGTTAGGCCATCATCCACCACGGGGGCCCGGCCGGTATTTATTATTAGTAAGTACTAAAAATATTCCATGTATAGGGCAACATTTGCTAAGGACAGGAACCTAGAAGGAAAATTGAAACAAAAACACTAAGTCGAGTATAGTTTTGCATTTATTGGGTATGTACGAGGAACCTTTCCGGTCAACATAAGCTACAATGGACATTCTCTGTTAACAGTATATTTACAAGTTTCAGTATCATAAATCCTACCTAAGGCCTAGGGTAATGCTCTTTAGGATTACATTACTGTTACATTATTCACAATAATTACGAAGACCTAATGAAAATCAACTATACACATCATATGCTGTAGCGATGTACAAAATACTACTCTATCAAGTAATAGACATTCCATCCGCTGGGACCTTCCTTGCTTTGGCTTTAAACATATGGGAGCCATGCGATCTGCGACCCTGGTCACCAGCCACTTTGTTCGCTCGTTAAACGTTAAACAACGAAGCTAGTATTAAATACAGCAATATTTAAACTTATACATTTCTCTTGATATAGCTCTTGTCTGACATCGGGCACAGTCTCGGGCCCGACTCCGCAATCGGTTCCATCACATTCTTACATTATATACATCATTCCGCCTCACCAAATTCTATTACAACTTGTACTATATACAAACAATTTTTTTTTTATAATTAATTTAAAAAAATACAATGTTAAATTGCTATAAACCTCTATGTTTGAAATAGGGTTGGAATAAAAATAGTTTTTTTTTCTATTTCAGCGTGCAAAATTGACTAAAGCCTGCCATCATACAAGTCGACTCTCGCAACGGTTCTAATCTAACGACTCTGCTCAGTACATTCACGTCATATTAACTGCGGTTAATATACATTCAAACATCTATTATATTTAATAGTAAAATTATCATACGTAAAACATAAAAAAAAACTGCACACATTTCATTCAAAACGTTACTATATCGTCAGATCATTATCCTCACGACAAGGAAAACACTTGCAATTTATATAGGTAGGTCTGTAAGTATATAAATAACTTAAATTACCATTAAAATATATAGAAAATAAATTAACACACAGTCCTTGTTCAATGTGCAGGAATATCCGACTATTTCATAACATTTACCACCTAACACACGTCTTACAAGATACCTTACATGGAATACATTACGTGGATAGCGATATCTAAGTTTAAAACCGAAGGACAAATTAAAATGACAGACATCGAAACTCTAAAAGACTCGTCGCTGAGATGCGCAGCAAAAGCACGGCAGTTAGCACGAAATTCTGCACCCTAAATATATTTAATTATAACAGAAAAAATATATTTGTAGTTGAAGCGTGATCTGTGACCGAGACGCATGCGCGCGACTCTGTCGGGGTCGGCGCGCCGCGCGACGGGCGCGGGCGCGTCATCCCTCGGCGCTCGACCAGGGTTCTCTCATGATCCCGGTTAACCTACGAATTAACATAGCACAGCCAGAGTGAGTGGCCGTGGGCGGCGGCGGGCGGTGGCGCGCCGAGGGGCAGTGGGGCCTCGGGCCGGCGGCGGGCCGGCGGGCGGGCGCGGCCTACGACACCGGCGGCTGCGGGCCCTGCGGCTGCGCGGGGGGCCGGCTGCCGGCGGCCGGCAGCTGCGCCAGGGTATCCTGGCTGGCGTGCGCGCGCAGGTATGTGTTCTCCACCTCCAGCTGGTTGATCCTCTCCATCAGTTCGGCGATGCGCTCCTTCAGGACTTCTACTTCCTCGCGCACCGCGAACATCAGGTGGCTCTTAACCAGATCCTGGAACAAGTAAAAAGGTTTAAGTTAGTGATGCGTCCGACAGTTCAATTTCAGGCCACTGAAGATTTAGGTTCCAAGACACATTGCTTGTTTCAAGTTAATATGGATGGAAAAGTATGAGCAACGCCGATCGATCTATGCGCACGGGATCTTGATATGTTTCCGTTTCCATACTAAGGTAGAGCAAGCAGTATTAACTTGGACACTGAAGTAATAAATTAAACATACAATAGAGGCGACATAAATCGGTAAAATAATACAAAAATATAGATTTTGTTTTGCAGTTCCAAGTTGAACAACCAGATAAGTGTTCCCAATGTTACTCTCAAAAGGTCATTTATAAATATTCTAAATGGTATAAAAAGAGACACCTACACAAACCTAGAAGCTCTAGACAGAACAAATCGATCAAAGGTAAACTACATAATACTAAGCATAGTAAATGTCAAGGCGATTATAGTAAATTATAAGTATTATTAAGACTCTGTAAATGAAGACTAGTAAGAGTCGAAAAGAACAAACACGACGGAAAGACAATATAAGAAAACAAAATTCTCAAAACTAGTGATAATAAAAGTACGTTAAGAATAAATAAAAATAAAAAAATCCACAAATGCAATAACCAACATCTATGTATTTAATTTTAATATAATAGTCAGAACGGCAATGGGAAAACGCCACTGGTAATATATCGAAGCATAACTAATTACGCATAATACGCAATATTCCATCGAAATAAAACTTTTCCGAGAACGTAATTAACAACAAAGAATAAAAAACGTACTGTTGTATTGGGCACGACCACGTAACAGGGATCCTTCTGTCCGCGCTGCCTGATCTCGTAGAGGCAGCCATCCCTGGGTGCTTGCACAACTTCAATCATGTTTGTTTGGTAGCGGTGAACTAGTTTTCAGGGTCACTGAATGTGCGCGACGCCGACGGCGGCTGAAGTGCGACTGGCGATACTATAACGTATGAGCGCGCGAGCCCGTGAGAAGTTGCGCTGGTGCGTCCTAGCAGGCGACTGGTGGTCTGAGCGGCGCGCTCGCCCTATATAAAACGGCTGTGAACACGTCACCGACCACGCGATACGGCCGTGCACCCTGAACTCGACAACAACCTACATCGATACGCAAAGCCCTTATTTTCGCTTTACTTTGCACGACCGCATGTATTTATATTTATACACGAAAAGACACCGGATACAGACCGGAGAGTCCTGATTTCGAAACGGCCCGCAATTACATGGTGGACAAGAACAAATTCGTGCCAACAGTTAATATGAATAATTGAGAAGTAAATTAAGCTATAATTACAGCGATACAAACTACAAAGCACGCGGATGTGTGCACAATGTAATTGACGTACACTACACATGAAATTGGAGCAAGCAAAAAGAATTCCACGAATCGAGTGCCTCTAGCGTGGACGTTACATTAGCGCCGATCTAAGAACATCAGCCGATGCCAACGTGCTAATAAATAAGAACAACGATTACACCAACCACATAAAGAATTATCCACCACACGCTCCAAGAAAAAGGAAAAATTAGTTTTCGAATTTTGACAGAAACAATCTAGATAAATTGCAAAAACAAAGTTTGGTCGAATTTATTTTGGAGTAGTATGAAATATGTTACGTACAGGGGCATTTTTGAAGAACTGTTTACCACGACCAATTGAGCTTCATTGAAATCTATCTTTGTTAATTAAGATGTAACTCGGCAGCAGCGCCCAAAACAAAAACAAGACCGCCCGTGCCACATTTCAAAACCAGTAGCAGTAACAAAACGTTAAATAACCCATTCGAGTCAATTTAAATAACATTAAAAAAAAAGCTATTTGTGTCTCACTCTATTACAGAGATATAACATTAGAAAAAATAAAGTTCATTACGATACAGTAAGAGAGATCAGTCGAAGCGATGAATTAAGATTTTTATGATAATGGATGACAGGAATGCGGATAACTGTAGTCAGGTAGGCCACTTACTATGTCGATAATAGCTTGCACAATTTACTCAATATCGTCTGTACAATGTTGGATTAATACAGATGCACAGTGGAATATTTATAATATTATTAGACACATTACAAATGAGCGCGTGAGAATGTTTATTTCAGAGCGAGTAATAATTGTCAAGCCAAAGATTTTTCCGTCATGAACGATAAAAATATGAGAAGCGAAAACAATTTTAGGAGATCAACGTTCTGGACATTCTCACGATGATTGTGACTAAGATATGCAGTTAGGAATCGGCGTGGAGTGGCTAAAAGTGGTCTGGGCCGATTTGTATGATGTTATAATTAGAGCAGGAGGAGTATAAATAGCGGGATTGATGAGATCTTGTTCAGTTGTGGTTCGCGTGGGTGCTGCGACCTTCAATTAGAGGAGTCCGCGCTAAAATTGCACCAGTGCGAGCCGGATCTCGTTAGAGTCGTTAGGCACTATCGGCTGCCACGTCACGGTTGCCGCTCGATGCAGCGCCAAGGTATTCATTGATGCTCATTTTAGTGTTTCCAATAATGTCCATCAATTGAAAAGGCATCGATTCAGATGATTTTCTGATCGTGGCACTGACACAGTTATGCCATTGAACTGGAACCTAAGTGCGGCTACAGAACTAGTGTGAGCTTAGAATAGCTAAATAATGCAGGAGAATTAACAGCAGAATTGAGACTTATTTGAGGAACGACGTCGGGACCGCGGAAGACGTTCTACGTTCCCGTAGCTCCGAGAAAAGGCGTCCCGGTGGAACACCCTGGGGATTAGTGTATATACCGTCAGGCAGCTGGCGAGGATTCCCACGTAACCACCCATTCCTACTCCGGGCCGGGTGGTATGCGTAATGAAATCCCCAGGTTTAAAAAAAACGTCTGATAGACTACAATGAAGACGAGGATAGATTAGAAATGTCTCAGAGCGCATGCAAATTGAAACAATGAGACCGATGATTAGTAGGTGCCAGGTTGCGTTAACACGTTGCCTGCAAACTAAACAGCACTTATCGCTGTGTACCGACATTTTCATGTCAGTGGGTAATTAGATAAGAATGGTGTGTTTGAAAAACAAGTATATGGGCCACGCTGATTGCCAGAGATTTTATCGATAGTGCTAATATATATTAGTGCGAAATGGCGTGAAGAGTGCAGTTACCCGTTTTGGCAGTATTGAAATCAATCTCTGGTTATTACAACTGGTTATAGAAACAAAGGTCAGTCATTGCCACCTGCGGTGTTAATACAAATTGCAACTGGTCTACACCAGTACACAGTACAAGATGGTCGATTTTTATCATTTGCACGTGGGTTGATGGTCATTCATTAATTACTGGTAACCGCTGGATATCTGATGCTAAATTGATCGTTAGCTCGTTGCTGTGACTTTATCGGTGTCAAACGGAAGTAGAGTTGGTAATTGGCGACATTGCCATATCAACAGTTCAAACGTAAACAATAAGTATTTATCCAAATTATTAATTTCGCGCACGCTTGTATTTGTTTGTTTTTATTTATTTCTTTCTTTTGCTAAATTGTTATTTTGAGGCATTCTTTTGGCAGTTCCAAATAGGACTTTATAATATTGTCATTAGAATAGATTATTGTTATACTGTAACTTGTGGCACAAAAGAAACATACGGACGAAAATAAAAAAAAAAATACATTCTCGTAGTTTCTTG
This sequence comes from Campaea margaritaria, assembly GCA_912999815.1. Lineage (NCBI taxonomy): Eukaryota > Metazoa > Arthropoda > Insecta > Lepidoptera > Geometridae > Campaea > Campaea margaritaria. The sequence goes on along the minus strand of OU538789.1, from coordinate 11,575,173 downwards.
GTGCTATCTTCTCTGACGAGTGGATGTATTTCCGAAGCACTGGTAGAGATAATTGAGTTTCCTTTTCCTGTGCGAGATTCATGGAAATGCCCCTTTTCAAACACAAAGCATAATCAATTAATCATTTGTTTAGTAGTTTATTGTCTGATTTATTTTTTAATTTTCTCTGTGTATATGAGACTTAAGTGTTTGACTTTTAAAAGTGCATTATCTTTGCCCACTTGTAATAAATGATTTGAGTTTAAAGTTTTTTAGTTACTCAAGCTGATAAATTACAAGCATATATATATGGCGACGTACATTATCGATAAGAAATTATAATTTATTTATCATTTCAAATATCACATAATCCTTCATCCGCATTATAACTATTTTTAAATTAACATTAATAAAGGACGTTATTAACTTTTTATCGTACAACAAAGGAGATTATCACAATAAAAACGATTAGGAATTCAAACAACAGCGAGGTAAGAAAACAGGTTTCGTTCAAAGCATACGTAAATATGTTGGGTTTATGCGATGATGCCGGCATGAGCTGAGTTTTTTAATTATATTTTTTTTATGAGATCACACATGAAAAACAGGCTCCCGGTTCATAGTACGAGTACATGTGACCGGGCACCAAAACAACACCGCGATAAAATATTATAACTGCCTACGGTAATAATGATCTTTGTAATAATAATGCTAATGTTTACATAACCAGATAAAATGTGAACTGGAATTAAGTCTGTGTTTAAGCAAGATTGTTTGGCTCGCATAGGTACTCGATTTGCACTGTTTTGTGAGCTAAATATTTGATCATAATTAAAGCTTTTATAGAGTAATAAATTATTTTACTAACGAGCCACATTTTTTATCATACCTTCTTTCGTACTGAGTATGTTGTAGCAAAACAAGATTGCGCACAATTTGCTTCTGTACGCGCAGAGGTGAAAGACAATATAATTGATTTGGTTTTTACAAATTCCCAATTGAAAGGCTTCGCGTCGACTGGTCTCGAGGAAGTAAAAAGCGCGAGGTGAATTTATCAATCTACATACTGCAACCTGCACAACGGGTTGTTGATCTTCCAAAGAGAACTCGTAAAAGTGGTCGGACGGGCCAGGCTTTTCCACTCACACGGCCGTTCGCATCACCCATACGGTTTTCTCCGCTTTGTGTAAGCACAGAATACTAAAGGAGGTATAAAGTAAAGTTTGCATGACTAAGACAAGGCGCGCACGTACCTCGATTGTAACCAGATAACTGACAATGTTTGCGTACTATTACACCTTGTCACACAAAGGCCGGAAATAAATATTGAATTTGGATATTGTATTTGAAATGACGAAGCGCAGTTTACCCTATATCCGGTATGTGAACTGAATTACCCTTTACCCAGGTGCATGGTCTGAGTCTTTTAAGGAACTTTCAGCTAGAATATATAGATTAGACAGAGTAGGTAGTGCCTTATAAGGTCATTTCAAGCGATTATTGCAAAATCAACAAACAATGATGATACAAGTAAAATATGTTCGCAATGTCACATTTATTTACACATAATTTTCATAGTTATTGTTGTGGAATTAAATTTGCAGAAACTGCGCCACTGAGGTAAAGTTATTTAAAAAACACATGTACAAACATTTTTTTTGTGACACACGGTTGTTGTGGTATTATGTTTACGCAGTTGCTACAACTGCTAACAATAGACTTATTAATATTCATGACACAGTTTCAAAGTTATTCAATGAGATGTTTGGTTTAAGTTGGTATTTTTAAATAAAGATTTGAACTTTAATGTCCCTGGGCTATAGTAATTATAGGTTCCGTCCATATGCTAGTGCAACATATTTCTTCCTCTTTCTTTTATACTCATCGGTTTCATGCACTTCTGTCGGTACTCTTCGTGTACTCAATTTTGTTAAATTATTCGTACCGTTTCGGTTTGTTTACTCCATTGTGAACACAGCCGAGGGAACGTATATCTCGCTAATCCTTGACCTAACGAACTGCGCTATCGACTTCCTTACTTTGTACTCCATCGACAACTGTAGGTATCCCTTAGTCTTACAAACAGAGTTTACGTAAACATGTGTTGACGCACCGTCTCGTATATATGCCTGATAATATGAAACATAAACAAAGTGGAAATTATTAACCTCAGTAGCTGTATTCAACATTAATCTTGTCGCTGACCGGGGTTGATGTCATACTCATCGAAATATTCGATGATTTCATTTCATAAATACGACTGCTTACATTATGAATTTCACCACAAAATGGGCAATAAGTATTTCCAGAATAAAATATATTCATCTATTCGTTTATTTATAATTTAAATATATTATGTTAACTATTATTAGAAATGCCCGTTTACCTTTTCAGCACAATTACGTTCTTAACGTCAATGTTTTAGCTGTAAAACTTATATACCCTACTATCGAAAAATGTTTTTTACTGTCCATCCAAAGGTTGTCTGGAAGAAATCGCTTTCAGCGATAAGACCGCCCATTGTACTACCTTTGTTTACCTATTGTAATTCTGCTGTATTGTGTTTATTTTTGTTTCACGTGTACAATAAAGAGTTTTACTATTCTATTCTATATAGATATCTACTATAAATTTCATGATTTGACAACAACTAGAGATAAAATAAGTCAACAAAGAATTTTTATTTATAAAAGTATGTTGTTCGCGATAAAAGGGAAGACAAGATATATTCAATAAAACTTTACATAAATGTTGTAAAACATAGTAAATCTTTTACTTCTTGGTACTGATGGTACAAGACTTTGAATTTTTAGCTTCTAGAATTTTAGCTTTATTATAACAAAAACATAGGAAGTTTTGGAAACAATTTTTATCTAAAGCTGTTTATGATAGTTTTACGAATAAAAAGGTATAAAGTGATAAACAGATGTAGTTAGAACTAATGCCGATGGTAAACTTTTCAGCATTTTCAGCGTAAACATGTTTACCGTATCATTTTGCAATCTGGTTAACGTCTATCTTCGATATATCGAGCGATATGGTTGAGGTAATCCGTATCTATAGATTATAATATATCTCGGTAGATTTCCACGGATACCGATAAATTTTCCAACGTGTATATTTATGTAATAAATTAGCATTGAAAAATAAACAGTATCTCAACAAATGACAGATAAAAATGGCCGATATAAATATATTATCAAGGCTAATGCGTATTGTCATTGCAAGAGCAGAAAAAATGGACGGAAAATAATGATCACAATTTTAATCGGACTAAGAAAAGATCAAAGCAACCGAATCGATATTTCAGATACTTATTCTAGGGTGACGTGCAAAGATCTATTCTATTTTTTCCGGGTATATATTGTCATGTCACACAAATGAAAAAGTTAGTATGTAATAGATTACAAATTTATTAAAGGTTTCTTATTGTCCCATTCACGATAAATGCAAACCATAATAAAATATATTTTTGAGAGTTTTTTATTAAGGAATTTGTCTTGGTGAGGGACCGCAATATCAAGTTTCGGTACCGATTCGAAAAAATCGTAGAACCGGGGCTGCACGAACATCACAGCTCCATTACAAGAAGTGGGTCTATTTTCCGAGAAAAGCATCAGCCAGAGCGTTTCCTGGTTTCGTGATGCGATTTTGATCTGGCGCGTGCTCTGTGCTGTTCTTAGTTGCAAATTAACCCAACGCTGGTTCTGTTTATTGGCGGCACGCGACCGAATCGTGTTGACCTCCCGACGTCTCCGGCTCTTTACCCCGTGGCGGGGTGTACGCGAATCAGCCGAGTAATCAGCGGAGCACGTGTCTCCAGCGGAGCGTCGGGGCCAGCTTTCCTTCCGTGTCTATTCTCGGCACAGAGTCCCGTCAGGTCACGTTTGCCGCAATGCAAATCACGTACACAATGAGGGAATTAGCATGCCGCTGTGCTGGGCCAAATAAAAAATTTCCACGCATGCGTTACAAATGGCTTCGTCTTCATAATACTTGCTAATGATATTTGAGAAACAAAAACAATATCTAGCTGATACCCGCGACTTCGTCCACGGTGGTATTTTGGAAATTTTCATACCAAAGTCCGGTGGCCTTTACCAACACAGCGATAACAAACAGATTTTATCAATATAGCTTCGTTTCTACTAGTTGTAATAAGATGTGATTATATGTGTATCGTGATTTAAGTCAGATTCTAATGTACCAAATAGTGAAAGCCGCGTGAGAAAACAAACACAGCCACATAAAAAAAAGCTTGTGTCAGTAGGTTATTTTAAGTCTACTAAACCTAAAACGTTTCTATTGAATAAATCTTCAACGTAGAGACTTTGTTCTTTACTGCTGTATTATTAGGAAAGATAGACGATCCGTGTGATACTATAGTATAATATACTGTCGCAATACGTTCAGCATCCATCACCCGAAAAAAATCTTAAAAGAAAATTGTGTAAACTGTGGAACGGAATCAAAGAAATTTATGTTTGAACAGATGCTAGGAACTGGGTCAGTGGTGTGAGCTATGGTTGGTAAACATCAACAACGGCACGCATAAACATTATCTACTTCGATGACGTAACACCAGACGGAGATCTTGCGAAAACCATCGTGGGACATAGTACATCAGAATCCGAAATTATTTACAATCTGCAGGTGTACATTCAAAGCGTGTAAGAAGGCGTGCCTCAAGGTCGACCGGTTTCCTCGTGAATACTGGCCCTGCGATGTTTACTCGATGGTTTAGATTGTAAAATGAGCCAATAGCCCAGAAGAATGATGTCCAGTTTACGCTAGTGACTGAATTACGTCAAACGGCAGCTGCAGATGCACATAATGATTTGCTTCAGAATATGTATTAGAATAAAATACCATTTACTAATTGGGACGATTAAGTAATGCACTCATAAGACATGTGCAGTGAAATAGTTGCGACAGGAGAGCTCTACGTGTCTTTTTTGTAAAACCCCAACGGCGCGTTACCAAATGATTTCATGAGAAATACAGCTCACGTTGCAACGATAGCGGCTAGGCTGTGGCCGGCAAGTAAGCGTTACGTCTATATTGTGCCTTTAATCGTATAATCTCTTATATTTTATCACGTGTCAAGATTAAAGCAAAGCAATTAGATAAACCATTGAGTTATGACAGAATATGGAAAACTACAAATAGAGTCGGCGATAATAACTGATAGAATAGTGACAAACAATCCAAACAACGTAAGCGTTGTGAGAAGTTTGTTGGTATTGTTAAATTGTCAGTAATTGATTAAAGCTTGACGAGTTCAGAGGCTTATATGGATGTAGGGATAGAGCGTGTTGCAGGGAGTGATAAAAATACTATGATACGATGGTAGCGGGCATTAGGGCTGGATTGGGGTCAATCGCGTGAGGCCATCTGCGTTGGCTAATTATAGATGTTGAGACGAGCCCGATAGCGCAACGTACTGAATCTCAATTGAAACAGCGTTGCATGGAGTGCAATACAAATACAGACGCGCCACTAATAAAAATCTTCGCGAGTTTTCATTTGAATTATACAAGAAACTGGATTCCGATCGACACTAGATTCAGAAATACGAAAAGCAACTAGATTTTAGCGAGCCACATTTTAATCCACGTGAGTCTGAATGACATTGTGTTTCTGTGAACTGGAACTAAACAACAAATCCATTTATCATATAATCAATGATATTATTTTATTTGTTTACCTGTATCATACATGGTAAAAGAGCGATAGTCAGTTATGGCGTTTGGAAGAATGCTTTATGGAAATTATTGAGTCGTTAAGGTGCAGCCGCGTGCGTTTTACGCCCGAGGCGGAACGGGACCTATGGGACGCGTTTCCTGGCCATTACAGAGGGGAAGTCATTAGCGACTCGAACAGTGACTCCGATCTAATAACGGTGTTACGCAGCAAGCATTGCCATTATAAACACGGATAAACCCTCTGGAGATTGCATCTTTACGCAACCGCGCAGCGTGGAACGGATTCATAACGCGCGATGATCGCGTGGCAATACGAGATAATTTCGAAATTTCCTCTATATTGTACGCTCGATGTGTTTATCGTTGTTATGAGTAGGCGTGTTATCAATCGATATCGGTCGACGCAATCCGTTGACCGATATTTCGTTAAAGTGGCGTTAAGTGCTCTACGTAAAGTGCGTTTTAGAGATTAGTCTTTTTATAGTTGGATAGAATGTAGGTTTGGATAATAGTAGCATATTCTCATAAGTCGTAGTAATGCGAATTATATATGAGCATTATCACCTGATACAAATTCAATGAAATCGGAGAGTTATCATGAAAACTGGCAAACACACAACACAAAGAATGACTAGTAAGTATTGATACAAGCAATATTATTACAACGGTCATTGTAATTCTGCTAAGGAAATGTCACATACCTATACAAATACCAAATGAAATTGAATGAAATTTTGCAACAAGCAAATTACCTCGTGAAATATGACAAACAAAAGTTGGTAAGTTCAATGACTTTCACAATGATTACGTAACGAGACGGCCTATGTATCGCAATTGATAATGCCGCTTATCATTTTCGACTGGATTGACTTTAATAAGCAAAAGTTGTTTGTTATTGTTATCAGAGTATTCCACCAATAATAAAAAATAAGTTATTGAAAAAGTTGACATTATTAACAATATAATAATATCGTTTCAAATTATCTTCTGTGCCGTCCTCGAAATGTCTTTTGGACTCATTGAATACAATTTGCGTAAGCCTCAAAATAGTTTAGTTTGTGGTCGCTGACAAAGTGTTTATTATGGCTTGCTTATTGAAAATTACTTTCTCAAATGTACAGGATGGAGAGCATGCGGAATTCACGCAGCCGACTGACACGACACAGAATGGACGCACTGAATCGCAAACTGATGCCACTCACAACATAAAACAGCATGGACACTTGACAACAAACAGTATGGAGATCCGAAACCAGTACGGTGAATTGACATCTTTTGAAGACTGCTCGCCTTCGAGAAAGAATGAGATCAGTCTCAAATATCCATCTCATATTTGTTTCATCAGGTAAGTGTAGCGAAATTCCGCGAGACAAACGTGAATGAGTGAGTGCGCGCAAAGAAATCTAGCTGGTCCAGTGATTGTAGTGTCCATACTGAATTCAGTTTGTACCGTGCTGATGTTGCACAAAAACCTAGATTGCACACACGGCGACACATTCTAGGTAATGCTTGGAAATCGCATTAAATTGAATGAGGTAGAGAAACACTAATTACAACGAGGCTGTACAGATTTAGGACCGACATTAATTGCAAGTGGACACATAATTCTCAATTCATGGAAGCATTAAAGAAATATGATTTAAGACCATATACAATAACAACTGAATAGGGAGTTCATAATGAGTTTATATTCAAAAGAGGCATTAGAAATTCAGACTGAGTGTGAAATCATAAATAGCTCTGCAATAAAGACATGCGTATGTTCATAACAAACTTTAACTTTCCTATTGACGACTTTAATAGAGCTACACAGAACTAAGTCAGATTGATTTAAGATGCAACGATAAATTGATAGAATTATAGAGGTAAAGCGGAAGCCAATGGAAGACTTGAAACCACCAGGTTCTCAATAAAGTGAGTATGAGATGGAAAGACTCTAAATATAAATTTCTGGCCGATAGAGATTCCTGCAATGACTTTTTGTCGAGGTTCCTAGAACCAACAAGAGATCTACGCGGAGCTGCTCGCTAGCGACATCGGCAATTGATGAAACTCGTCATCACTCACCGTTGTCGTAAAAGTTTCCGATAACATTTCAATACAATGCAATTTCCTTTATTACAAGCAATTATGATAATGGCTTGTGCAGCCAGTCTAAGGAGGATTAAACTTGACAAGTCACGTATGCATCGTATGACGCGCTAGATATTGTAGATTCGAATAGATTTATGGTTAGATGTCACGCGATGTCGACCTTAAAAAGCCTTTGAGTCAGTTCTAATGTGACTCCTTCACTTGTTTATGTGTTGTTTGGGTGAATCACAGGGGTTCGTGAGATCCCTTCGCCTGATATTTCGGTTAAAAAGCATTCAGTGTATGTTTTAGGAATTTCAGTGTGAAATTAATTTTTTAGAACACAACACTTGCCCCGCCATGTCTTTGGCGAAGTGCGCAATGTTGTTACTATAATAATTAACTAGAACATGGTAGTAAGAGTGAAACTGGAACAAAACCCTGGTTGTTCGAAACATACCTAATGAATATTAGAAATATTATATAAGTTTATAATGTTATTGTAACTCACCATGGCTTGCTCGATCTTGTTGTCGATGGCCACCGCGCTGGTGCCCGATGCGCTGTAACAATGAAAAATGCACAATTAGTTAAACAGTTCAAATAAATAATTAATATCGTAGCACAACATTGGAAGAGTTTTGCAGAATAGATTATTTAAGAGCATTAGACAATATAAATAAGTACGTCTAACGATAGAGGAAATATAAAATGGGATTTGTTCTTGTCGTAATGCAAGCTAAGTTATCAACAGGATACTAAATACCAATGCATGTTAATGATAAATTCATTGACCGATACGTCTCCGGTAATAATTTACAGTAATAAAAAAAAAGTTACCGTCATTTAAACGTTTCCGCAATATTATCGATTTGAAGTGTGTCGTATCAATGAACAAAACAATGGCAAATCGGAGTTTCTTTTACGTTAACCGTAAACAAAATACTATCGCGATTGAGAACTAATAGTTTTATCGGTCGATTTCACGATTATTGCTGGCAGAACAAATGAAGCGTCGCACACAGTGCGATTGCTACGTCTATAGATGTTCCTACCGTTCGATGCGCAGCGGTCGATGCAATTGGAAGGATTGCGCAAGGGTACACTATTGCCTTTGAAAATTATACACCACAATATATAATTATAAATTTAATGAGTAAACGCAACGGTTATTTCGAGAAAAGCTTCCGTCGGTTGCACGGATGATTACGCTAACGAACACCAGCGTATGGATAAATATTGCAAATACGGTGACCCGCACGGCAACCCGGCCGCAACCGTAACAATACTTGGAAACAATAGCCTGAATTTGGTGATATAATAAACAAGCTACGTTACCAAACACGTCTGGATTCACTAAGTTAATGGAAACTGGAAAGAGACTGCGTCACCGCCGTTCGTGCAGATGACAGTCTTTAAGAGCCAGACATGGATACTTGACCTAGAATCGGTTATCGATTCAACCACAGACAAGCCGTCGCCAAACAAAAAATATACTTTAAAACAATTTAAAAGATGTTATATTTCAACCAACAATTTAGGGCGTTCTAGTTTCATTAAACATAATCTGTGGCTATAAGGCGAGTGGGATTACCAAGTTCCAAATGAGAGCATAGCTTGACGTCTAGTTGGCGCTAATTAGCTAGTTTTGCTTTGCAAAGACGGAACTGCGAATTGCTAAACAATAGGTGCACGACAACAGTTACGTGTCAAGAGATCAGCACGCCGCGGATGCCACGTGCTTTGTTCAAGCGGGTAGGAGTGACGTCACACCGTACTTAGGAACTGCTGATTCCATTATCAACTTCGATATTACCGGACTTATCCATTATGATCCAAGCATTGGTGTAATAGCACCAGTTAGCGTTAGTGGTTCTATATGTAGCACGGAATACGGCGAAGTTGAGTGTACTTGACTTTCTCCCAACAGATTCCGTGTCGCGTCAACGAGGTGAACAACACGACTCTAAAGTTGAAGCCATTGGAGCGTTGAAAACCGCGGATCGATTTCGACCGGTCCGGCGGCGACGGCGTGAACTCTCCGCGGTAACAGCGGCCGCGGACCACATGACCGCCACCGCAAAAGTGCCACCGTTTCGCGCACCTACGCGTTCGCACATTTATATACAACGCGATGCACATACGTAACTATTGTCAATTATGTAAACACAATTCTATAGATAGATAATCTTTGAAAGGTGACACTACGTGTTGACAAAAAATATAAATAATTTAGCTTTCTCTAAGCGGATTGCAGCGAAAACGAGTTTTAGTATTTGGTGGGCGGTTGCGCAAGTTTGGAAGGTGACAAATTTGCAAGTGAGCGTTGATAGCATGAAAGAGTCGAAACATAAGACGAAAACGAACCCGTCAGAGAAAGTATCTACCGCAGTATAATAACGACATTTCTCTACCAACACCGCAACTAAACGATCATAATTAGTAAAGCAAACAGTTTTTCTAAAAGTAATCGTCCCAAGACACAACCGTAAAAAAGGTGCTGTTTCACCGACTTTCTCAATCAATACGTAAATAGCATTTTGTTTCCAAATTTAACTCAGGCGGACGGGTTTCATACGTGTCAGTCAACGGAACAGCAACCTGGCAACAAAGAGTTATTTGACACACCAGTTTCAAAAGAGTCATCAAGCTAAAATACATTTCAAACAAAATCGGGCGGTGAAGCGCGTTGGGACATTCACTCATTATAGTGTAGCCGTTACCCGTGGCTTCGTTCACTCGGACTCCCAAATAGCCTAGAACTTATTTGTCCTCGACCATGGAAATATGGCTTTGATGCGTTGTGTTTCTTCGGTGCATCTATATTTTATTTATTTGTTAATCAATTCCACTAAGTTCTATCTATTTAGCTGTCTGCGTGAGCTCGGTGTGCCGTCGTGTGGCTTGAAGTGCGGTTTTTAGGATACCCAACGTCCATAGCACGATGAAAAGAGCGATTCTCGTAAATTCGATCAGCGCAGGCCCAGTCAATAAGGCTTCGGGGACCCGGCATGATATTGTTTATTTTGTAGATTTTGCCTAAAGTTTGGCAATAAATAGCTACTAAATGCCAAAATCATCAAAATTTGAGTTTATCAGGTAAAATGGACAAGAGTTCTAAAAGCATAAACATTTTCGGGTTCAGTCACCTACTACTTGAAATCAAAAAGCTTTTCAAAAACATATATTACTTGTAGTTTTACAGGCATAGAATTTCTTGCGTTAGCGCTTAAAGACCATTACAATGTGAATGTGTCTTAAAAGATGTTAAGTAAATAGGAGCGACAAACAAAGAGATAACCGTTTTGTCATCACGCACGTGCGTGTTTGCGTAGATCCCAGCTCTGCTGCACTTCAAACAAACCTAAGACAAAGACCTCCAAGCCAAGGGTTTCATCTGAGCCATTTGTATACGAACAAAAGACACTTCAAGATCCTTTTCATTTTAATGAGCAAAAACAATATCCTTTATTCCGTGTGCCGTCACATCACATCATTCACGACTAAAATAGCATCTGCCGAATATCGTGCTGGCTCACCGGTTTATGAAATCGCCAAACCGGTCCGATGAAATTCTTTTGTTCACAAAATCAAGATTCGGATTTTGTGTTTTGGAAGGCGAGACGAGGTGATTGTGTAAGTGTGTTTATATGAATTTATATTAGGCATAGTCGTATATAGCGAGGTAGCCGCTTGGAAAAATAAGCAGGTGTTACAGGTATTTACTGAATTAATTTACATACCGAATACAAACAGAATACGGTTTAAAATAGTTTTACTGTTCTGTGATTCGGATTGATGTGTAAGAGTTAATAACGACAAAAGCGAACCTCACGGTGAAAAGAAAGAAAGACATGATTATCATCACGTACTTGCGATTACAATGTTTCAATGGAGTGAAATAATTAGCTTAGCAACTGGAGTTGTATTGTAGAGCGATAACAATGTCGGAAATCGAATAAAGCGCCTTTATGAGTCACTCTACCAGCACTGCGACGTAGCAGTATGTACAAAACGTGGAAAAACAATGCCGACTAGAAAACAAAGGTCACTGAAAAAATTATGCGAGCGGCATGAAAATTCAACGCGTTAGTCATTGTTTGATATAGTTCAAATGCGTATTGGACAACCGACGGCACCCGAATGACAGTATTCAATTAGTGGAAAGCACGGAACATTCTTAAAGCCTTGGTAGTAAATTGGGCTATCAACGCCGTGATTTATTAGTGATCTGGTCATTTACTGCGAAGTGAATTCGCAGGTGACCACGGCTATATTTTCACTCTATTCGTACATGAGATTATCAACTCGCTGTACAATAGTCGTGTATTGTTATCGTGCAGTAAGCAGGTAGCGCGTGCGCAAGGTCATTGAAGGGAAATCGTCGAGTTTCATGTCGACACGGCTGGCGATGGCGCCAGTGGTAGAGCGTTACATCTCGCAGCCATGTTTCATAACACATTGTCAGTTTCAATTAGGCTGAGAACCGGAGTGATAAACGCCTGAATAGAATTAACTTTTTTTGCAGTGGTAAATCAAAGGCTTCGTAATTGGTAGTAGCGGTGGTGGTGCAATTGTGATCGGTCGAAGTGTAGTCATCGAGTGCAATTGATCAAACCTGAATTTGGTCGAGTTTACGTGTAGTGTAATGATGTAATGTTACCAACCAGTTCAATGTGTAAGAGGGGAAAGGATGTGAATGATGAATTGGTCGCAGCGGACATTAGTGGAACACCAGCGGTGTATTGTCGTGGCAGTCAGTGTTTGTCACGCGAAACGGTCACGCAACTGTGCTTTCCCTAGGATTTGTATTGCCACCGGCATATTCATGAATGGCTCAATTTCATTAGTCGCATAACGTGTCCTGACCTATGAATATAAATGAATTGGAATAACTTCAAGTCCAAAATCTGTATCAATTTCTCATATTTATAGATATTTAGATGATATAATTGTATAATCTTAGGGCAACGCCGGCACTGGCCGTGGAAAGTACAGTAATTAGTCATCGCTACATCCTGGTAGCAGCCAAACTTTGACGGCACATTATAAAAAGCTGTTTTTCGAATCTAACAAAGTGAACAAAGATGGCGGATCAAAATCTGATATGGAAACAGATCTAGACGTCTAACGTCAGGTGCTTAGTGCACCGCCCGGATCGATAGAGAAGTCTGGTCGGATGATAGAGACATCTGAGTTCTGTAGGCGGCGCTGACGTCGCATTTAACCGTTGGTCTGATGCAGCCACGTTGCCGTTGCCGTGGAACCTTCACCGACTTACCGGCTCAGTAATTAGCCTGTCTGTGAGAACCTTCGAGCCGCCGCCCCGCTCCCACATCCGACAGTCTGCAATGCGCCAGCTGTCCCGACCGAGACTAACTAAGGGTACTTACACAGGGTAGAAGTAGTCGATATATTTCACGACTACTTCTCGAAGCAGGTCTTGCTTGTTCATGATGGACGAGTAGCTGCCACTTATTATTTTAGTTTGCATCTTATCCACTTCGTCTTACGTCCTCGCGTCGTGGGACTTTCGAGCCCCTGTTTTTGGTGCGGTGCCGTTTTTGTCAGATTCGAGCCGTGGGAGACGATGTGCGAGTACGAGTTGATGGAATGGTAAAAAAAAAAATAAAAAAACTGGTCGTGTTGACGCGCGAGCAACCGGACCGACGCGTTGCGGCAAACTGGGAGCGGGCCGGTCGCAGCGCGGCGGGGCGCGGTGCGCGGAGGGGATCCGAGCAAGTGGCGCGCGCACGGCTCTACCTACTACGATGGCGCCTCGAAACACCAAGGCAACGCTTTTGCGACACACCCGCCGTGCTTTAAAATCGAGAATCTAAACAGCAGCAGTGGCTTACGATCGAGCTCGTTCGTTATTAACGCGTGGGTTCAAGGTTGACCAGATCGGCGGGCGCAGTTCGATTTGAGATTAAGATAAATCCAAAAATAGTACAAAACTGAAATAGTCAATATGCCAAAGCGACGACTAAAAGCATTGCCATTTCAATTGAGAAACAGTTTTTTGCAATGAGGATTTAACTTAACCACTCCAGTTACATACTTGATGAGATAAACTTAATGATGAAATACAAGGATATGCAGTGCATCGGAGCGCATGAGATCTAGTTGGGAAACAAGGCAGTCTCAACTAGGTATTATCAGCTAGACGGGTATACGAGTGCCATCAAACAATTGTAGAGTCATTACAGCTGACACTTCCGTGTATTGTGTTGCAGGGTCCAAGCTTCAAGTAAGTTAAGGACTCTATCAAAAATGCAATCCTAGTTTTACACGAGAATCTTTACCCGATGTTCTTTTTAACATACAGATAACAATGAGGAGAAATTATAAACAGAATTTTCTTTTAACATTGATAAACAAATAGGTCAAAGTATTGATAAAATAAACACATATGCAACTCCAAAGTTGGTAAATATATAACTTCAAGACATTATTCATACTTTGTCAGGTTGCGAAAATGTTTGAAATGATGACAAATTGTCGACTTTCTCAAAACATGTTGGTATGTAAACGCCCCTGATATAAGAACGTTTACAGATGAAATCAGCAACAATTCTACATTAGAAAAAAAAAAGGTTTATCAACTTATATAATATAACTGTGGCCGTAACCGTAACTGCGTATTTGACAAGTATGGATCAGCTGGGAATAAAATTTGGACAAGTAATTCAAAAGTGTTATATATGAAATTTTATTAATCGTACTACACACTTGCAAACTGGTCCAATATTTCTAAATTCAATTGTACAAACTTCAATAAATTGACGTTGTATAAACGGATTGTAACGTCAGAAAATTACCCCAACCCACTTTTGGATAATTTTGATGTCCTTATTCTAGAATAAAAACTCCTATGAGTTTGAGCTGACGATAAATGTCATTATCAAATTGAAAATAACAATACAATCGTAAACTGTCCAAACAAATATCTCGCGCTAACTGAAAACATCACAAATCTAGTAGAGATACAATAGGAAATCGACAAGTTAGCGACACAGCTCATTAGCATACGCCGGGTGCCGGAACAATCTGCAACTACGACAAGTGGCTTAGCGAGAATTGAAGCTATTACAATATCAATCCTCTAACGAATCGAGTATACCAAAGTATTGCAAAATTAATTTTTAAACATATTGCTAAATTTGTTGTTATTGCTAAAAATTATGAAACGACTGCACGAATCCCAGTAGGATATATTCACCACAATGGTTTAGCCGTGAAAGTGATGTGAATTTTAATTGTAGTTTTAGCTGTTATTGTGGCAATGGAACAAGTTTACAATTAAGGACATGTAACACGATCCACGTTAGGAGGGAAATGTAATATGGTTAGCATACGAGGGTGAATCAAAAAGTTCTTAGAAGTGCATATATATGAAACCTTTTTGGATCAAGTTCGATATTCAAATTAAAGAGTGTCTATCACACTATATTTATGCAGACTGTCACTTGTTTTTGTCAGTTCGTTCGCATGTAATAAATTTTTTTGTGCAACGAGTTGCTAAAAAGTCAAAATTATGGATAAAAGTGAGTTACGTGCGGTGATAAAATATCTCAGTTTGAAAAAAATGTCTAAGAAGGAAATTTTTTTGGACATTCAGCAGACATTAGGGGGTGATGCTGTACCCTATTCTACGGTTGCGTACTGGGTGGCTGAATTTAAAAGAGGTAGATCAAGCTGTAAAGATGACCCGCGTTCTGGGCGGCCTTCAACCTCCGTTACAGAAGAAAATGTCAAAAAGGTTGAGAATCTGGTTTTGGAAGACAGAAGAATGACTATAAAACATATAGCTGAGATCCTAAAGATATCTTTTGGTAGCGTTCAATCCATTTTAATTGATTCACTGGGGTTCAAAAAAGTGTCTGCAAGATGGGTGCCACGAATGTTAACCGACGAAAACAAAAAGCGACGTTTGGAAATTTCCAAGCGTAATCTCGAAATGTTCCAGCGTGATTCGGATAATTTTTGCCGTCGTCTTGTCACCATGGATGAAACGTGGGTCCACCATTTTGATCCTGAAACTAAAAGACAAAGCATGTCTTGGAAACGACCATCCTCTCCATCCATTAAGAAATTTCTAGTTGCTCCTACCGCTGGCAAAGTTATGGCCTCTGTGTTCTGGGATAGTGAAGGAATCCTTTTTATTGATTACATGCCAAAAGGCCAGACGATTACTGGACCCTATTATGCAAATTTAATCCCGAAAGTGCGTGAAGCGATTAAAGAAAAACGTCGTGGAAAACTGTCGTTGGGCGTGTTGTTCCTTCAAGATAACGCTCCTGCTCATCGATCGGAAGTTGCGCTCAACGCAATCCGCTGTGCTGGCTTCAATCTCCTTGACCACCCACCATATTCTCCGGACTTAGCCCCAAGTGATTTTCACTTATTTCCAAAATTAAAAGAGGAAATTCGTGGAACAAAATTTCACGATAATGACGCGGTTATAGCTGCCGTAGAGGACTTTTTCGAGAGTCAAGAAAATAATTTTTTTTCACAAGGAATAAGGAAGTTAGAAACGCGTTATTCTAAATGCATTGCATTGGAGGGAGATTATGTAGAAAAATAAAATATTATTGTTTAAATCTTTGCATTTTTTAATATTGATTCCAAGAATTTTTTGATTCACCCTCGTATTTACATTAGATGGCACAAATATGATACTCGTCGACCTTGACTGTACATTATCTCAATTGTGAATGAAATTGCACTTGCTGGTAGTATTACGACCACATGAATATGAAATTTGTGTTGATCCATACAAAAATGACGTAACCATACAATATGCTCTGCAGGTTTGTAAATGAGAACATATATTATGGTTAACAGCGCGTTAAACAGCGACTGATCAAGAGTTCTGACCGCCCTAGGCTTATTATGAGGGACACAATAATCCCAAGCTTTTTCAGTCCACATCGCATTCAGTTTTAGTTTTAGTGTTTTGTCTCAAATTGTCTCGGTCTAGTTGAAATATGTAGGGTAGAGCAATGACGCTGGATTAATAGTGCATTGAAAGACACGATTTCAGCCCCCCCCCCCCCCGATCCTCGCGCCCTAGGCTGCAGCCTAATTAGCCTAAGGGTTAATCAGGCCCTGGCGTTACATAATGTTAAACTGCCTCGAATGCTATTGGTGATTATTATTAATTTCAAACAGTCCATTTTCTATGTTATGGAAATATTTAACGCGTATGTATTCAAGTGTTTTTCTCACATCGAGATAAGTAATAGCAAAAATATAATAGAGATGGAGCCTTCACGATAAAAGTCACGTGCGTCAACCGTGCGTACAATAATCTTAAATAATATGGAATAGAAAGACAGGACCGAGAGACATTTATAATAATTTTGATTCCGCGAATTCTTATCTTTACGAGTTATGTTGAAGAAAAACTTATTGAAGTTAATAATTACTTCGTTCCAGGCCCACGTCGGAAAAGTTTGGAATGTCTAATTTAACTTTTGCATTTACTAATGTATCACTAAATATCTTAAAGCTACGTTTGTATGCGTTAGATTTGACAATAATTACGTTATTACAGCTCCATATTTGGGTATCAGCAGTCTCCGCATCAGTACCTCCTAGAAATTATGTAGGTACCGACAAAGTACAATCATACTTAATGGGATTTGACCTTTAGTTCAAGCTCTATGTATGGGGATGACGGCATACGATGATTGTTAAGCGAGCTAACAAAAACGCATAGTAATTGTTACATAGAGTTTTTGTTACCTATACACAATAAATGACTTCACCAAATTGTTGTAGGTACTGTCCAGCAGTAGAAATCTTGGTTTAATGTTGACCAACTAGTAATTTGAACTCTATAATGTTTCAAATAATATAAACTTTACAATAGATGAGTGCCGACCAATTGATTTATGATATCACACTATTTTTTATAGATAATCTTTATATGGTGTGCTCACTCATTAACATGATCTCACGTATACGAGTTATATCCGGGTAATTTTTTTATTGTTTAAAGCCTCATGGTTGACTTCTATTTCGCTTGATGTAAGGCGATGACGTCGACTGCGGTCGATGATGGCTGAAATATTGGGAAAATTTTTTTTTTATAAACAACATAAACATAACCGTTGGAAAAAAATCAAAGTATATTTATTTAGGTCTGATGTCGAACGGTTTTGTGAGTGCTTGAACATTCTCATGCAATTGATTTCCCAATCAATATCAATCACAGTTGTACTGCGTAAAGTTCTCCATCTTCATTGCACAAAAGAAATTCTCTCAAGTGCCTAGTTCCTGATTTCGTAG
The DNA here is from genome assembly GCA_912999815.1 of Campaea margaritaria. Classification (NCBI taxonomy): domain Eukaryota; kingdom Metazoa; phylum Arthropoda; class Insecta; order Lepidoptera; family Geometridae; genus Campaea; species Campaea margaritaria. The sequence goes on along the minus strand of OU538789.1, from coordinate 11,557,120 downwards.
CTTATTACCGTAACAGGGCACCGAGACGTACAAATTGAAATTTCCGTTCCTACAGTCACGAATTGATGGATAGTGTGCTCCGGTGCAGTTGCAATGAAAGGGGTCGCATCAAATGAACCAACTGTTCGTATCAAAAGAAAAAAATGTGTGATATTAAAAAAACATCCAAAGGAAATCTTGGAAAAGCTAGTAATGCATCTTTTTTACGTAACGTCCGCGTAGGATGGTTATGTTTTAGCAAATAATTGAGAGGCGAATTATCAAAACAAATTATATTTCAATCGTTAATAACGTCAGTTGCAAAACCACGCGAGACTGCAATATGCTGCTAATTGTGTTTAAAGCCAAAGGAAATAAATTAAGTTCTAACAATTTGTATAACGAGCGACTGTTTTATATCTTGTAGATACCTACAAGGCCGTGTCGATTAATGCTATAGTAATAGCGGCTAGCCTTTCAGAAAAAGTAACTATTATATTATTTTGTAAATCGATACAAATCAAGGTCGAGAAATAAATAAAGTCTAATACACCCACATAGAAGGAAAAACACGTTGACGATAGCAATCAAGTGTCAGATAAAAGATAAATAAGACAAATAACAAGTGAAGAAACCTAGAAACAATCACGTAGTCAACATAAAAATGATGATATTGACAAGAATAGAGATAAAACATGATATTGATAGCACACAAAACTGATATAATGCATATAATGAGTGTGTCATAATCGCACAAACATGTAGTCAGTCAAACGTTTTTATGAGCATAGAACCAGTGAGACGCACCCGCACCGGCTCCAGTTCATTCAATACAGTGTCTAGCTAAGTTACTATTGGTTAAACTTACGAGCACCACGTGTTTCTGCGAGCAAAATGTGATCGAGTCGGTTCGGCAGGTATTGTTTTCAGTTGTGAATCTGAAGACAGGTTCAGCTTGAAGCTAGCGATGGATTTGCGACGTTTCGCCGCTAGTGCCCGGGACGCCAAATCCGTGTCATGCACTGTTTCAGGTGAGGAAGTAGCATGCGTGCATTGCTTCATGTGCGCCTGCGCCGTCGCCACCTGGAGCAGCTTCGTAGAGAGGCTTCGGCGGCCGAGGGCCTCGCACGTAGCGCACCGTAACTCCTCCATGAAGTTCCTCGTGCGTCCGACCCGACTCCGTCGCGGACACTGAGCGATTATTGTTTCCAACGGACGTGGTAGCTTAACTGATGTCATCCGACGAGCGATGTACGCGCGACCGCTCGCGTTCGCCGCACAAAAAATTCAAGACGGCTTCAGGCGGACTATAGAAGCGATCGATACTCGAACGAAATAGGTTTAATGCGATAATGGGAACACGATAAGGTACACGCGAATAAGTGTATTGACCTAGACGAGGTGGCACAGCAAGGCTTCTGCGTGGCCTCGGCGTCGGGCGGCCGTGCGCGGGCGGCTCGACACATACGACTGCGGTCATCACTACGAACCACCCCCGGCAGTCGGCGTAATACGAACGGTGAAGAAGATATCGATATTTGCGGTGAATAATGTGGCCATCGTATGACCAGAGACGTCTATGAGTCGCGGTACAATGAGAGGAGGCGAGGTGTCATTCTGGCATTCTCTTGGAGACGATCCAGATATAGTTATTACGTATACATAATCAGGGTCGTGGTATTTTCCCAATGAATGCGTAGGACTCCCTAAGATATCTACCACGCCCACAAGGAAGCAGTTTGGCTTTTAAATTATAATTTATTCTTTTACCTTTAGTTATTATTAGTGTGGTATCCTAATTGTAGCCTGAAATATGATGATTGAGAATGGAGGGATTCAATTTCATTAGCAATATGTATAAATAGCCTCAGATGTGAAACAAGAGATTAATCTTGAGTTGCAGATGGTTGATGAGATGAGTAATTATTTCCTCGACTAGTCTTAGAAGTGTCGGGAGGTAGGTATACATTATAATTAAAATGATGCAAAATGTTCTCGTAAACAAGTACTCAACACAATCACAAATGAATCTGCTATTAAATATCAGAGGGAGTCAGATACGCCATAGCGCTCTCTATACTAATTGACTAACGCGTCTGCATACGTCTTAAAAGTTTTATGAAAATTTTATAATTATGTTACATACACGATAACTGCTGAAAACACAACTGCTGTGTTTTTTATAACTTGTTATGAGTGCGGGAAAACACAACAGTGTGCGCAGATCCGTAACCGTGGCTAGACTAGAAAATCAGCTCAGCAGTCAAAGTGTTGAACTAAAGTTCTTCAGCGTTTGTTCTTTTCGCGAATTTGAGATCATTCAAATCAGCGCAAGGTCGTTCGTTTTCACGCTCTGGAACCGTTGTTTATTTCTGGACAGTGGCCGAGTTACATATCGCATATGTACGAATTAATCACCGAAAACGTACGTCTGTGACAATGTTTGTAAAATGTGAACTAATTTCATGCGAGTCATTACTCAACCTTCAGAATACATGTTTAAAGAATTCGTGTTTTGGGTTTTGGTAGATACTTTTATTATGTGCTGAAATAACCATACTGTGTTTTTATGTTACGATACGGTAAATATTTAATCTAGATATTAAAAGGATATTTGAAAGCGATATTGCCGTCCAGATACTTGGCTAGATTTGTGTGTTTTATGGGATTGGTAATAAATTTAAGATCTTAAGAGTTCCAGATGACTAGAGATCAAAATTTGATTCAAGTAACATTTTTAGTGTGTTATAAATAATCTTAGCAACTTTATCATTGCAGTCATCTGACTGGATAACTTGTTCTCGAAATTTCGAATGATGTGTATCGATTTCTGCCTTATCTTACAACATCTCAAAATGATTCTAATTCACTTTTACATAAAGTTCGCTTTATAGTTTCTCGCGATTTCAAGCATCTGTTAGCACCAATCAATAAAGTTAATATTGTCCTTGTAATGAAAAATAATTGAAGGGTTGCAGCAGCTAGTATCGATTATATGGCACTAATGAATATCCAGTCCAAGGCTTGCTTGGTGGTTCAAAAAGATTGTAAACTTAATATGCTATTTGCTCTTCTGTAGCCTAGCCATTCCTAGAGCTATACTCGGTAACGATTGGCCCGTATTGTTGCATTATTGGGCAAAAGCCTCCCAACGTGCCTTCCAGACAGTGTGATCGTGAGCTGAATTTGACCAGTCTCTTTTAAAGGTGTCGAGGTGGCCTCGCCATCTCTTCCTAGGCCTGCCGCGACGTCGTCTTGCTGTATCAATGCGCCAGTTTGTGGCGATTTTGACCTACAGCTCATCTGGCATCCGGCTGAAGTGCCTTACAGGTAGGTGATAATGTAAATTTTAGCATCTTCACATCCGTCACGTTTTCGTGTAAACTTGATAGATCATAGCATCCATCGAAGTAAAGTGGCTTATAAATATTCTTCTGAATGCTCTAGGACTTCTACGGGTACGTGCCCAAACAAGGAAATATTTATAAATCACGGCAATTTTCTTAATTTGATTCCGACGAATTGGCATGCCCGCTCGTGCCAACATATCGTTCTAAATGTCATTCAAATCAATCTAAATATCGTTATGTAAATTCGACAAGTGTCCAAAGCGGTCTCATTAGTGCTGCCAAATGTTCTTTATGAGATGCCAATTATAAAATAGTACAATTATTAGAAACATCTAAAGCGGTGGTAGCATAAAGGGAGAACGCCTGCCTTCCAAGGAAAAGGTCATGAGTTCAAATCCCAATGCGGGCACGCACCAATGTGGTTGTGTAAAAATATATGAACGTAATTATCACTCGCTTTTCGATGAAGGAAAACATCGTATGAAAACCTACATATCTACCCGCGAATCATTTCGGAAGTAGGTGTATTATCCTGGTTATCCACCAATACGGATCGGCCCCCCTTAATGGATTATGGCCTAACCCTTCTCACGAAAGTGAGAGGAGACTCGTGCTCAGCAGTGGGACGATATGGGTTGTTGATGATGAAATGAAAGTGCAGTGGCCAGAGAAAACTCGTCTACAGCATTTAGATGGCATGTTTTTCGTAATAATAATCATATTTGCCCATTATATCTCATTATTTATCCTTCATTTGACACCTTACCGGCCATTGGTTACATTGTTAAATTACGTCATTGCTTTTTAAATCTAGGACTGCCTTCACCTAGGACAAATATTGAAAAGCCCTCGACGCTTTGCTACTCTCTTTGGAGCTTAAAAAATCGCGTGAAATTTTAAATAATCATAACAATACACGCAAAAAACAATCAGCATGACGTAACGCAACATGTTCCATTAGTCCCTTGTGACACGCCTAGTGGTAATGGCGACAAATTGCCTCACTGGGCACATGTAAACACGTCATTATGAACGCCATAATAATCTTTAATGATGGAGGTTACATACCCCGCAGTTCCTTAGTGTAACTAAGCGTGATTAGTATAGTAATCTTGCATATACGTCAGAGAATATGCAGTTGGATGTTTTCCTGTTTGACAAACATAACATAACGAGCAATCGTGAATTAGGAGTTTAGATAAAAACACATGTTTCTTACAAGGGAAATGTAATTTAAATCTGAACGTTTGCCGTTTCAAATTATATGAATACTAGCTGCGCCCCGCAGTTTCACCCGCGTAGTTCCTGTTCCCGCGGGAATATGGGTATAAAATATTGCCTATGTTACTTGCTGTCAATGTATCTTTCCATTAGTGAAATAATTTTTTAAATCGGTGCAGTGGTTTAGCCGAAACCTCACATATTTCCATAAACACTTTCATCCCCTATTTTTACTTTACCGAAGATAAAATTCTTACAAACTTTGAATGCCAAATTTATTTATATTTAATTAAAAGTCTAAAATATAAGTTTAAAGCTTCTATCTTTAAAACTGACGAAACTTCCATACAAACTTTCATCCCCTATTTCAAACCCTTACAATGCTTTTTTCGCATTAAAAAGTACCCTATGTCCTTTCTTAGGCTCTAGACAATCTCTCTACCAAATTTCATTTCAATCGGTTCAGTAGTTTAGGCGTGAAAGAGCAACAGACAGACAGAGTTACTTTCGCATTTATAATATACTTATATTATAAAAGGAAGTAGGGAAGTAGGGATTGCTCACTTGTCATCACTCCTAAAGAACATTTTAAACACACATTCAATAACGATTTGAAAGGTTCAGGAAATTCCATGTGGGAATTCAAAAGTGATCATTGTCGTTCCAAAAACTTCTGATAGACCTTGTTAGATATTTTCAACTGTGTCCTAAATGAATAGTTCGCGAACGACTTTGTTTTCAATTAATTCAATACGGTCTGTATGATTATAGGTGTGTCTGACCTCGGCAGTCAAATTAAGCCTTTTTGAAAGTATAAGGTTATTTTTACAACTTGCAATCAGATCTATCTTGCTAAAACTATATAAATATAAATGATTGGTGCTATTGAACTTGTTAATTAAGTATGGCCAAATTATCACATTGACTGCTTATAATATGCAAAATGTGGCATGGAAATCGAGAGTGCATAAAATATACCTACTTATAAAGTAAAACCAGTTAACTTCACTTTCATGAGAACTCTCCTTCTTATCACATGCCCGGTGAGATCTTCGAAAGGGTTTCACGTAATGCCTGTTTGTTAAGCTCATATTTCAGCTATAAGGCCTATTATAAGGTTCAAAGAATCTTTAGTTTCACTAATAACAATTTAGGAAGTAATTTTATTGCTGTTAATTACGTGTTATATTGGCCGATCAATACATCGATTGTTCGCCAATCATGGCCTTGACATTTACAGTTCCAAATTGAGTGCTGCCAATACTTCTCCGTCAACAATGTTGACGATAGAGATCCGCTGATTGATGATTCGCTTTCAGGAGCTCGAAGAGAAAAAAAAGTTATATTTCAAATAGTGTGTAGGTCATAAAAATATCATAGTGACCTTTTAAATCTTATCAGGAATGTTAATTATAATTCTGATTTTAGGCCGGTATGAGTATCTAACTGCTTTCATTGCCATTATTATAATCGATGTCCTTTTGATAATATCAATAGATAATGAATATTACAGTATACCTACTGCTGTAAAGTCTCATTCCTACGTGCATTTCACCTTGTAGACACATTGACTCTAATCCACCGATAGCAAAATTGTTCAGTTTACGTCATTGTTTTGTAACGAAAACAAGGTGTTTTAGACAATTTACAGCCAATTAGAATAGTGAGTCCTCTTCACTGACCTGTCTAACACGATACTCATGTGCCTGTGAAGGTTCGCCTTCAGGTCTCGTCTCGTGTAGGACTGCTGCTGATATGTGGCGGTCGGTGTCGGTGCGGGAGGTACAGGCGCGGGGGGCGGCGGACCCCCGGCCTGTGCTCGTCTCCCGATGAGCACCTTCAGCTCCGCCATCAGAGTCTGAACCATACGGACACGTCTGCACGCAACCGCACTACGCACATAAATGAAGACGGCACCTCAGTTGGACGCCACCGTCTTGCCAAGAGCCATTGGCTCGGCCGTTGCATATACAATAGACGTCAGCGATGCACGCGTGATAATAAGGCATCGATAGCGAGCGATACAACGTCGTTACCACTCGCGTGCTTGTTCTACACTGTGGGCACTACGACGCTTTGACCTCGCCGACGCTTTTTATAAGTGTCCGATGAGTGCGCAAGGTGGTGTATGCGAGACGGGATGAACGTATTTATATTTGGGCGGGATCTTTGGGAACGCACGATACGCATCTTAAGATTCGATTAGATTTTACTTTTTACAGAGTTATGATGTTGATTCGATAACCGTGACGGTCAAAATTAAAGGCCAAGGTCGATTATGAGCTTCGTCTCTGCCTGAGCGTGAATTATTCACTAATTGCTAGAAGAAACAATGGTAAATGTGGGTCGGTTGCATCGTATCACAATGACTGCGATAGAAAACCGGGTCATGTGAGCATTGTTCGAGTTCAGCACGAAGAGTGCTAAATGGGACGCTGTAACGCTTCAGAACGTGGAATTGGACCAAGGACGAGCTAAGCGCTCGACGTAAGAAAATAATGAAATTCTTTACACAAAAACTAACGTCTCTGTTGCGGATTAGAACGTGAGAGATATTTTAGAAACTTGGAAGAATATAATAATGAGAACAAGAAAGAATCATGAGGGATAGGAATCCTTTTGAACTGCTAGAACAATCAAGACATTATTTATAATTTAAAAGCACGTTTCTAAAAGTTGTAAGTAGGACATGTGTATTTGCATATTCAAACCATTCCATCAAGTTTCGGTCCAAACAAATATGAAATTCGAGGAACGCACCCGAAGCGAAGATCCTTGAATTTCAATTAGTTAAGAACGAAAACAAGCTCGTTTTAATTTTGTTTTTTAAAATAATCGACTTTGAACGTGAATTGTGAGCGTGGCCGGTTCACGGAGAGGTAGAAATAGCACCACCCGACGTTGGCGGCTTCGCCACAGGAAGTGCGGACGGCCGGCCACACGACCGCTATAATCACAGAGGAGAAAATGCACGCTATTTTTTATCCAAACGATTCCCACTTGATGAATTATACGAATGAAATATTGTCCGCTAAAGAGCCAGAACTTCTTATGCTGCAATAAAAAACCGGTAGTAAAGACACAGCGAAAATACTTAATTTTGGTAAATCGTAAAATGAATATGTGAACAAATAAACTTGAAAGTTCACACACCCTTCACGGCGCAGATAGCCTGCATCAGAGGCGTTATTAAAAAGCTATAAAGTTGCCATATAGCACGATGCATTATAGGCACAAATGGACCACTTTCGTCAACTGATTGTTGGTTTTATTTGGTTATGGACGTGTTTTTTATTATTATCACGCATTCGGAGTTAATTATTAATAATGTGTAAAAATGTACCAGTAAAAGCTTCACCCGTGGTAACTATGATGATAAGCTGTGATGCTGCTGATGACAAATATCCTGTTATTCGAAGACCTAAATTATCAGATGGAAGATTTATCGATTTAGCTTCGTCTATTAGCAATTAGGTAGAAGGAAAAGTAAAAATTGCAACAAGTAATCTTGTTTCAAAAACGAAAAATCTCTGTAACAATAACATAGAATATCAAGAACAGTTTGAATTTAATTAAGAACCAACCAAGTAATTGCTAGTAAAGGAACTGCGTCGAGCACAGCATGACCTATTATAGCTTTCTCCGAGTGAGAAGACGAAAGATTAGATCTCGATTGGAGATAATCCAAGCGCAATCAACAAACGTACAAGCGAATGCTTCCGACCAACTGTGGCAGAATTGAGAAAAAGCCAGGAGGAAGTAGATTTCTCAGCGAGTTCCTGAATTTCTTACTGATTGCGTGGGAGGAATCCGGAGGTATGCTTATAAATAACAAATTTATTTTACATATCGCTCTTTGTTCGTCATAAAAGAAATTCTACTTTTTTTGGTTTCCTTAAAGCTTTTGTCGCAAAAGTTATGGACCATTAAAAGTTCTGAAGAGGGCAAATTAAAAACAAACCAGACTTTTCGTGAGTGAACAAAAGCTTACTACATAATGGAAAGGTTACACAACGGAAAGTTAAAATACGTAAATGGTTATAAATAAGAACACCTACAGAAACTGCCTAGTGTACCTACAATACTCAACAAACGTACTAATTTTAGAATTCAATTCGCTTATATCGCAGTTTAAGTATATGGTACTTTACCAAATTAAAGTTACATTGATTCTTAGAATAATAAACCTATTATATTTGGTAAAACAATTTATTAGACAAAGGGAACGAACGTTCTTTGTGTGGAAATGGGGTTGGAGCACAGTAGCGGTATTAATAATGCAAGCGTTGAATGAAGGAAATGCAAATACAGTTATGGTAAAATCGATGACGCCCGTTCCATTGGAGGACAATGACGTCATGGCAGAACTGCCCCATGCTTGGGGGAAGGAATGAGGTCATTGCATTGAGAATCTAAAAGGTAATTGTTTTAACGCCGAGGTGTTGTGTTAGTGCCGAAAAAATAGCACGCCCATTCATAAATAAAAAAACCTTTAGGGCCGAGGACGCGGAAGCTTGACCTAGTTTAGTAATCCGGGCGCCGTTACTACAAAATGCTACTTTACTCACAAATGTTGCTTTAGCGTATTCTCCAGGGCACCGGCTGATGATTTTCAGTCAGAAAGAACACTATAAGGCACTTACGTGGGTTAAAGTTAATGCGTGGGGACACAAAACGTGTTCTCTACGCGATGGACGAGTTAGTACTGAGTTGAGTGGAATAGTGAATATGCGCGCGTCCCTGTTCCCGGCGTCCTTGCGTAAAAGGGGCGGCTTTGAGAGGGTGGCGCCATGGTACCCCGTCAAGGCAACGCATCAATCAATATGCGGGATGAGTCCTGTAGGTAATCCGCTCGATGATTGTAATATTTGTAACACATACATGCAGTAACTGATTATTAATTATAAAAGCCAGTATCAGACGAAGTTTATTTCCATTAGCTAGAGCCATTGGAAAAGTAAATGCAACAAGTACAACGCAACAGGTCTGCGTATGCACATCAGTGCAAATTCAAGATTGGTTGCGTTAAGTTAAGAGAACGCTCATTTTTTGCATGACCCTTCAACTCGGCTCAAGCTTTCCAATCCGGTGGATTTCAAATTTCACATGGAAATTACGATCAGTTAGTTCTGTGACATGAAATATGTAAAAGATTGTATAACTTAGTAATCGGTGTGTTAGATTAGTAAAGAATCTGTGCAAATTATGGAATCTAATGATACTATGACATAACGGTTGTACATTGGCGGCACAAAACGCGAACAGTACGCAGAACCCGGGTTACGCAAGTCAAAGTTACGTATATTCATTGGTGCCGACACGCACTATCTCCTATCATATCAGAACTCATCGTTGCGCGAATCGACAGCTGATCGACAGTAACAGACAATAATGTTTCAACGTTCTAATAATATAACGAATATTATTCTTGAACATTCTCTGCACATTTATGTCAAAATCCCTTTCGGCGTTTGTCGGACATTAAAGTCATCAGAAAATAATGAGAGAGATGTTGTATCAATTAATACGAAAAAGGACAAACCTGTAGTAAATACAAAACATGTCAAGTATTCATATCTTAACAGAAACAGATAAACCTACTTGTTAAATGAATTGGTTAAATCGAACACAACTATTAGACGCTGTGCAATTAATGTTGATGGAGAAAACTGGAGTAGTCGACGAGATTCAATTGCGCAGAAAGAAACGGAAACATTAGGAAAAGCGAACATAGCAACAACACAAAAAATAAACTTGATGAAGTGTAAAATTCTGTGTGATGGTTATTAAGATAAAAATATGATAAGAGTTAGTAGAACAGAATAAGTTAATGAGGTCATCCAGCATTCCAGCAGTCGTAAAGAATTTCGATGCAAAAGTAAAAGGAGGAAAATAAGCGATCGCTTCAATGGTGAATTTACTTCTCAATGCAATACAATAAACAGCACGTAATAACAACATAACACTTGAAGAGTGACTTGTGACATGAGTGAAACGATCGAGCTTATAAAGCGTCGGCCAACTTTGACAAGTACGGATCGCCAAAAGCATCCCCGCCGAGATTGATTGCGATAAAATCAACAAACGTGTCGTTGATATCATCTTTACTGTTATGTAATTTTCGATGATAGTCCATGTTACTTTTACACATGTTATGTAATTTATAAGTGAAATTTGAGCAGTTTCTGGAAAAGGCTAGTTAAATTGTTTCTCTGGACTCTGAGCAGCCTTTCTTAGTTTTCATTGATAACGGTCGGACGAAAAGGTGAAAGTTGAAAGTCGTTAAAGATAACTTGAAACGCAAAATATGCGTGTAAGCATTAGCGAACAGTGAAGTAAACAATAGGAATTAACGGCGGCCGATAGTCCGAGCTATCTGACCGCAAGGGAGCGGGCGCCACTGATACTTTCCCTTTTCTTATTGTGAAAGCGATGATGCAGGATGCAACAAAGCAACAGAAAGTTTGCATCCGAAATCAACCACCGATCAAATCATCCGGAACAACGATTCCATTGTTCCGACATTTCAAGTGATTGCATAAAGCGGCCGTAGTGAACAAATTGAAAATATCAATGCGTATACGTGAAGGTGAAACGGTAACATAGTAGAAAATGAAATTACATAGCCACACGACCATAACCATGTGTACCTAGTTTCGATGCACTCGATTATGTTGCTGTTAAACAGAACGTCAATCTGTTCAGATATGCATAATGGAAACTGACGATGTTAATTGCAAATGCAATTATAGAAAACGATAACGGGACTACGTCGATGCTTAGAATCGATTAGCAGATTGTCTGTTTATCGGAATCAGCTTGGAGGGAGTTACCGTGAAGTTATCTAGTGTATCAAATCGGTTGGGTGGTTATCTTCACGGTGCGAAGGACCAATGCAGTACCAGAAAACAAAACAGTACTTTCTAATTGGAGACTTTCTCCTAACGAAGTTCGACACGGCTAATACCCGCCCTTTATTGTGGACAATTAGCTATAGACAGCGCTCCATTTAGATCAGACAAGTAGAACAAGCGCAGATACAACCTGACAATACCGAATTGGTTTTGCGGTTTTGCTATTATTTTATATAATAATAATTACCCGCAAGTATTTTATCATGTATACTAAGCCGATAAACAATACGAAACGTTATTAAATATATACTAATTAAAATATAATAAGTATGCTAAATTTTAATATAATGACATTGAGTTCGACAATATTTGCTTTGTTTGTCAAATTACATATTTACTTGTATTAATAAATAAATAGGTAGGCATAGATTCATCATTCAATACGGCATTTGCATATTCTTCATTTCCAGAGAGTCAGGGAATAATATTTTGAAGCAACTAAATCGCAGCTAAATAAATATACACATCGAAAATAAAAAGTTTAATCTTGTCAAAATCATTTACCAATATTGGGCATACCGCGTACCCTAACCCGATAAAAAACGTAAACACAGGTGTGGGCACAGAACATGACTTCATGTGAAACTCAAGGTTACGTAAGAACATCATATTGAACTGAACGATAGCTTATCTATTGCAGACAGTGGTTCTTCTAACATAAACAAGCCTTTACTAAAGACGTGTGAAATATTGGATGTTACTTGTACTATTATTCATTCTGTGATATTACGATATGTAAATATTCATTAGTGTCAGGGTGTCGGTAAGGTCGGTTACTGGTCACTACATGGTCATGGAATCCTAAACGTAGAATTAACACTCCGGTAACAATATTTGGTTGCTAGCTGCCAGTAAACAAGTGATATAGCTGACGATTCGCTCAGTCAAGGTTGAGCTATTGTGTTGTGGAACAATATATTATCGTAGTCTCACTATTCTATTTACTATTGCCACTTCTATATTGCATGATTGCACTTCGGTAGATATAGTAGATGTTTTAATACTTTCATGGAGTGGTTTCGACATCAGCTCCTTGACCGATCAGTACATTATAAATTACTTCATATTATACAGCACCTAATGCAAGGGTCAATCATAGATCATGCGCCGGCCTTGCAAGATAAATTTAGATTTCGTTCACCGGTATTGGTTACTAAACGATACTCGTCTAGTAAATCCAAACTCTAAATCGCCATCGTGTTGGACTCGTATGAGAAGTTATCTTTTACTACAGTGGTTTTGTTTGACTGAACTGAGCTTACGAACAGTAATCAGTGAAAGTTTCACTCAATTCACACAGGATATTTTATCCGTTCAATACGATAGAATCTGTGGGAATTGAGAAAAGTACTATATCACTATTTCCACGACAAGCCGCTTGAGTAACGTTACACATTGGAGTAAGCCGAAAGGATAAAACGCCACTAGACTCAATTCTTCCGTTTTATCGACTTACTAGATCCATGATCCATCAATTGTTTTAATGATTATTATTGGTGGTTCGATTACTTATATAGAGTGGTTTAGCACAACTTACATAAGGGCGTCAGATTGCGGCAGTGACAAAGCCTAAACCCGATTTGCTATGTACTCACCCAATGAAATTTTTAATGAAGCAATATACTGCAAATAGCGTGGCATCATTGAGGCCGAGGTCCGGCTTGATCCTGGGCAGTGCGACGGCCGGCGAGGCGTCGGGTGGCGGAGGACGAACCTCCGGCGTGGCCGCGCTCATGGCGGGCGCGGCGCGCGGCCGCGTGCCCGACGCGTGCGGAGCGATCGTGGCGGCGCTCGAGGCTGGCTCACTCGCCCTGGCGGCAGCACCCGCCCCGCATAACACCACCGGCGCTCCCGGCACGCGGCACCGCTCGCACCGTCGCCGGAGCGCGCAAAACCACCCGCGTGCAAGCTCGCGCGGCGCACGGCTGACACCGACAACCGGCCCACACCGCTGACTATCGATCCCGGGACGACGCCGCGTCTGCGCTCTGCGTACTCTCCCTCAAACGTCCAGCATGAGGAAACCCAAGTACATCACGAGAAAGAACCACGGACAGACGAGGTACATGCAAACAGACATAGTGCGAGTGTTTGTAAACGGGAAATAGTATTTGTTTTGTAGAGTTCAGTGATGAACGAGTCGTGTGAGCTTTATTGTCGGCACGTGCAAGTAGCGCGTGCGTCTGGCAGCGCGGCGGCACTCTGACTGGGCGCGCTCGCGCCGCGTGCTCGCTCGCCGCCCGCCCGATATCCGCTCTCAGCTCTATCTATACTCGGTACATACACCTAATGTACAGCCTGCACACCTTCGTTTACTGAAGGAGTGAGGATAGCCATAACTGCAAATATAAGGCGAGACCAGATAATACCACAGAACAATACGAGTATTTACACAACAAGGAAAACCAAAAACTAACAATCAAAACAAAGTATTTCCCTAAAATGAGTCCTAAAATTGTTGTCATTGTCATGAAAAGATATACAAAGCAACAAAGATTGGAAATACAAGCATACGCGTTTTGATAGCCGTTAAAAAAAAACCACAGAAGACATGATATTGACACAAAAAAAAGAACTTTCTGACATAAAAAATTCAGTAATTGAGAACTAGCATAATCTGGATAGATAATAATATATTGAAAGACACATTTAATTTTTTTTATAGAGTTCAATTCATAGAGTTCATAGCCTCATTATTTTTCCGAATAAGGCAATCAAGCAGTTGCTGAAATTAACCTAAACGCTTTCGGAACTAGGGCGCAAACCTAAAAACACACCAAAAAAACGATTGCTTGTACATACAGGCAGCGTAAAAAGTTCACATAGAAACCGATCACCCTAAATAGAAGAACCACGGTCAATGTCCGCGTGACGGACTGACGGATAGAGCGATCAGTCAAGAGTGGGAACAAAAAAAAATTACTCCCACCATCCATTCACAGAGGCAAATTGAGGCGAGTTTTTGCGGCATAGCACCACACCACCAGTTGGTGCCGGGCTCGTCTAATGAACTCCCGGCTCTGGTAACATCTGACCTGCTTACCTCAACGCATGAGCTTCGCCAACACAGGACACGTATCCTATTTCTCCATGCGGAGTACGTCGAGTCGACGACCTCATTCTATTGCGACGGGCATAGAGATTAACTTTTTTGCTCCTAGTAATTGAATGAATGCTCATAATTCTTCAACCGGTGCATTAAATGAATTAGTAATCGCTCGGTCATAAAGTAAAAGCCCAACTGTCGTCGCCGCTTTCGTTGCTCTTTTTGAAGTTGAAGGATGACAACAACGCGTTCTGATTCCCAGAAACCGACTCCCGGCTTCCCAACAACAGTCCTGGTCGATTTCCAAGAAGTGATGCAGTGAGATTCATCCTCAGACAAAGTAGTTAGTCACAGGCTGATAATAATTAGTGCAGCTAAAAGGATGACGGATTAACCGACGAGTCAGAAATAGGCCGCTGCTTGTAAACAGTTTACAGCTGCAGCCTAGACCAAAACAAATTGCACAAAATTATTATTTCATTAGCAGTTAATAAGATTACGACTTCAGAAAGTTATCTATTCGAGCACAAATCAATCAATTTGAATTGACTTCTGTCAAAGCACGGAATAACACATTTTCAATTAATTGTAAACCAATCAACTCAATTGAACATTGTTAGCAATTGACATTGGCACTATTTGGTACAGTTAAGAAACTAAACCAAGAATTCAGCACTGAGCCGCACAGAACATTTAAATGCTGGAATAACGAAGAAGGCCTTGTTGCGGAGGGATATATAGTGAAAACTCGATTTCGTATTAATCATTGGTTTTCCTTCTACGTAGAAATAAATAGATGTAAATTGAATTGTATGAATAACTGATTTGGTTTATTGCATGTTTAATAGTAGCAAGGATGTCGATACCAGCTTCAAGCCAGTCCTGTAACATAAATTAAGAATAATATGTCCACGAAGTATTTCGCCTATGTGTGGAAGTAACATTCGTGACATGAGAGAATTACAAAGTTGCAGTCACAATCAGCGCCATGGTGTCTTAGGCGTTTGCGTGCATCGTTCTATTGATGCAATATGACCCAGATGCTATTTCCATGAAACCGTTCGGCGTGTCAGCGGAGTCGGAATTTATTTAAATGCTTCATGTAACGATATTTATTGAGCAAATTGCTGTTGCATTGTATTACTAATAAATTGTAATTTTAATAACATTGGCAACATTATGAAAGGTATCTGGCCACGTCAAAAGTTATACAATTTAAATAACGATCTGTATCATAAGTTGGGAGCGAACGGTCTAGATGGAGTAAATCTAATCTGGAGCCCGGCAGCCGCTGCCGTATTTACGCAAGCATCGGCGATTTCCCGCTATCGACAGGCTGCGCACGCGCTCCTGCCACAGAAAAATAATGCTGACAGTAACGCAACCTACATTTGAAACTTAAGTGAAATGTGGCAAATGCCACAGTTGGTCAGAAAAGATCCAATCAATCTCAAATATATCTCTTGGGACACTCGCCGCCGTGAAAGTTAACTGACTCTACCACCGGATTCGGAACCCATACAATTTTTATATTGTAATAAAGGTTGTCATTTATCGTTTGTAACAATCGACCTGAACATAATATGTAACGCATCACAAGCCCAGCTCAAGTAGTTTTTTGTCAATGTATCTCGCTTTCACCGATGGCACGTCCAACATCGCTCAATTACTCCGAAGCACGCAATGTTGTTCAACGGATTCTAGTGCTTCTAGGAGCTTTCATACTGTGTTAACACTATACCCTCCCGATCTATGGCGCAAGCTTCCATCATTATTCTCATTACGAGCAGGCGTGTTGGCAGTTGCAGCACACCCGTCCGCTGCCAAATGGTGACTTGACAATATTACTCGGAATTTAGTTTTACACTCATTTTGCTGATGCAACAAAGGCCTTTCCTTTTATAGGTTGGACACTTAAAGCAAACACCGTTATGGAATCGCTTCCTATACAATCTATAGAGAAAACTGAAGTAGCTAATGTAAAATTAGGTGTCATAGGAATTGTTACTTGCAAACGTTTTAAACTAAACACAACATGCCTTTGCATGGAGATAACGTCCACGACACTTGTGAAGCGCGTGATGATTGACGTTAGAAGGAAAACCTTTAAGAAGGCCATATCCCATGCACTGCTGATTATGATCTTTGAGAACAAACGTGGAATAATGAAGTCGCTGCTATTTGAAGAGAATGCAACAGATACTTTTGCAGTTTTACTGACAGTGCATTCTACATAATGAAGAGTACCAAATACTGTTTTACTGTGAAACTAGCGACTTCGTTCATGGTGTAAGTTTTAATATCGATAGTAGAATACAGATTTCCACTAAAGCAGGCCAAAACCCGATGACTTTACCAGCGCATCGCTAATAGTAATTTTTTTTTTAACAATAGATCAATCTCTTTGGCTTTAGATAATATTGTAACGTATTTTATTTTTGGCGGATTCTAAAGTACCAAATATTAATGACCGTATTACAATCGGTTCAGGTTTACAAACGTAGTTTGAGCTAAACAAAGCAATACGTTTCCCTATTCCTGCCGTAAAGTTAATAACGTTTTCGGATTTGTCGAAACAAACAATCTCACTTCAGTCAACATCGTGGCGGTTTTAGAATTTAATTGCGGTTTTATTACTGGTGTCACGTGAATGGACGCTATTTTACCTAACTCAAACCTACCTTGTAAACTCAAATAGGTTTGGCTAGTTTCTATTCATTAATCAGAATGAGTGCTTTCGAAAAAAAAGCTAGCAAATTAATTTCTAAGCTACTATTACGGGCTGGATTTGTTTGGTTAACCTTGATTTGCTTTCTCCAAGGTTGAGTATAATAATGACAAACAATTTCGACAAATTTGTTGAGTTGATTCCATTGTTTGTCAAGCGTCTCTCACGCTTTCTACGGTTGGATAAACTAAACGTATCAACGACATATATTGTTTATTTCTTTTTTTCTGCAGCTACAAGTTGTCAACAGCTCACTGTTCGAAACACCTTTAGTTTTATTGAGCAGGCAAGACTGATACGCAACGTGCGTCACCTATTCACCTATTATAGTTATTAATAACTATGGATAAAAAGTCTGAAGCTTTAATATCAAGTGGCCTAAATGCGCTGAAGTGCATATCGGCAAAGAATGCGAGTAACGTGTCGCGTTATCAGCTTACTATTTGCACCGCCTGGAGTTAGATTACGAGACAGGAGTACACATGCAAACAATTGCATAACGATTACACATGGGAATCGTCTTCATCATCGGGCACACGATAACATTTACCTCATTGTTGTATTAGTTGAATAATGTGGTCAACCAACACCACAGTGTCTCATTACAGGAAAGTGAGAATATTTGTCATTGCCATTACTAAGAGGATAATTAAAATGTTAATTTTTTCTAATATTCTGTTAATTAATTTTTGTTACAAGCCCCGCGAGAGAGGCGGTTGATAAAATACTGGGAACTTTATAAAATTATCTTGATAAGAATTCTTCGCAATCATAAAGGAAATATTCCCTTTATTTTCCCTCACGTCACACTGGGCTTTTTTATGCTTATCGATGTTAGAATACAGTTTCCCATCAAAGGCCGGTGACCTATATTGACGCTGATTAAACCGGTTTTTAATTTATCAGCAGCTGGGATTCTTTTCAAATTTGATGTGATAGATTAGTATAATTTCTTCAACCAGATTCAAGCCACCAAAAAGTGTAAAGTCACCACCATATATGGTCATAATATACACTATTTTTAAACATGTTACACTCGAGTTCAGTAACTTATTTAAGTGTGCTCAACCATTTATTTTAAATTAGATCTGCAATGTACAATATTTATATTCTTTACAGCTTTATTAAAAGTATATGTAATGCTGACAATGTAATTTCTGTTGGTTTAGACTAGGATAGTGTAACTCAATCTTTCAGCAATGCACCTGCGCACGCAAGGCCAGACTGCAACAGTCCATTTGTCCGCAAGTAGCACGGGGAACGCCCGTGAGAACTCGTCTACGC
This sequence comes from Campaea margaritaria, assembly GCA_912999815.1. Taxonomy (NCBI): domain Eukaryota; kingdom Metazoa; phylum Arthropoda; class Insecta; order Lepidoptera; family Geometridae; genus Campaea; species Campaea margaritaria. The sequence goes on along the minus strand of OU538789.1, from coordinate 11,538,598 downwards.
ACTGTGGGCGAATTTCACACGCGATGTTTATGTTTTGAGTACAATTAAAACAATGCGATGTGTCGGTATTCTTGGAACCACTCCGTTTGTATCGATTCTTGTTAAATAAAATGTAACATCAATTTCGACGCAACGATTCACGGATGTTGTACGAATCTTACGCGATTCGAAGTTCACTTTGAAGATAATTGGTACATTAGAAGCAATTACATCAAACGGAGATATTTCTTAGAATGTGGCAACGAAATAATAATACGGTATTAGGCAGGAACTTTGAGATTTTAACTCTCCTCCGAGAATGATATACCTGCACGTCGAGAATAAACGATCGGGTTGGTTACCAATTTATCATACGCTGCACTCCTGCAATCGCCCCCAGACACTGCAGTCATTAGTTACAATTCGCAACAGTTGCTCTGCTATTTCGAGAATATAACTAACTTGGGGCCCTGTCATAGACTAATGAGACAATAGTCGGTACATATTAATTTCTCAAGAATCGAGAGCAATACGCCCGCTAATTTTATAAGTTAACGTTGTGCCAGAGAGCAAAACTCCCAGTAATTAAAGAGACAATTCTCTGAATGATGTCATTTCTGGCGAATGGCGAGAATTGTGGGGATAACCCGGGACATCATTATCGGTCCAACTGTTTCGAAGAAGATAAGTGTGACAATTGTGTTAACTTTATGAGTGCAGTCGGAAAATAACATTGCAACAGGAAAATTTTACATTTAGTGCAACTTTTTATGTTGTAAAATGAATGTATCATATCGGAACTTTGACAGCATTCATCAGCAGCTGAAACCAGTGTAAGGAGACGCATCTGTCACAGTCAGTGTCGTTCAACAAGCGTGCGACAGGGGCCCAGTCTTTTTGTAATGCGACCAATTAGTACTCGCGTCACTTTGAAGACCAGCACCTCACCGCTCCTCTTTGATCACCACGCTTGCAAAATGAGCACCATTTTCGACGCTAAAATTACACGCAGGTTGTTTGTCCCGCAGGGGTTATTAACATGGACGAATAAAAAAATAAAACATGTGTACATAATGTCTAAGAATACACCGCGCTGAAAATGTGTGTCAACATCTACAGTCGGTAACTCAAAACCTAAAGATAGAGGAAGTGGCAATTAAACTAAACGAGTCTGCTACTAATAAACCTCGATTTCTTCAATGCGCCCGAACTTGTTGAAAGCTGCTAAATTTCTGGTGGATATATTGTGCAAAATACACTGTCGCAGTTTACACACACACGCACATTTACACCCGGTTGTAAATCGATCACTTTCGATGGTTTCACTGTTCAATTTTATGGCCTTTAATACCATTACTGACCAACTAACGATTTAACTGGTTGGTATTTCGTTTCAAAGGCATACTCTAATGGTAGCCGCGAACGGCAGTCATAATAAATGACGTCAGAACTACGCCAAATAAGTTTAATAAAAATGTATTAACAGAAGACAATAAAGTATTTAAAATAATGAAGGTCTAGTAATAGTAACCGTTACGAGGCAAACGCTGATTGCAGTGATCTTACGCAACCAGTCCCCTGTGTTGCATTATTGTAATCTTTGTACTAGTAATTAAGGAACAATGAGGTTTCAAAGTCACAGACCGAGTGGCACGTTCCAGTTCCGATATATTTATAAATAGTCTACGCTTTTCCTCTCGCAAAAAATAGAAACTGGGAACGGCCAGATTTTATTTTGATAATTGTGGTTAAAATAAAACTTTTCCTCAAGTAGTGATCTGTTAAAGAATGACACTTAGATAGCCTTGGACGAATATTTTATCACAAAGCGTCAAGCACCTTAATGCCCTGACAAGGGAAACTGATGAATTCGCACATTACTGTAAGGAATCGTCGGCTTAAAGCGTCCAAAGGCCGTGACATAAATAAAATTGGAATGAGGAACCTGACAAAGCTTTCTGTAAGTCCATCTTACATTGTAGCAGATAATTTCAATAATGGAGACATGGCAACTCCTATGGTAGGGAGAAATAAGGATACTTCTGATTTTGTTCTGAGGCCATTTTTAAGCCTGTGCTTGAGGGGGTTTTGAGGAACTACTAAATGAATTATCAGAAAGCTTTAGTGTTTTAATAATGCAGTTTATTAATTTCACTCTTACAGGACTAATAACTACTCGTACTTACGCCAAACAAAAACGATAATAAATAAAGTTTTCGAGACAGGGTTTGCCAATATTTTATTATTAGCCCCTAAATAAACCGAACCAAAAGAATACATTGTTTTCAAAGTATTTCAATAAGAATCTAACATGATTTGCGTCAATGAAATCTCTATTATTCTTGGCAATACCTTTGTCTTCCTTTGAAATAACAATCATAGTCATCGCCCTCCAATCCCTAAAGTTTTTAGAAATAGCCAGAAGAATCTCGTCACACCGTGAGTTGACAAGCCTTTGTGGTTGTCAAAATGACAACGGGAAATGGAGGTGGGGCGTAAACTTCGGTGATTGGTTGCCTCGAACAGGTGATTTTGTCGTCTGACACTCGGGTCAGGTAAAGCTACGCTTGCAAAAAAAAAGTCAAACATTGTCGTTTTACTAGGTGCTACTGGTTATTCAGGATTATATTTTAATTCATTGGTTTCAAAAGCGCAGAAAAATACGTTTGCTGTTGATGCGTGAAACGGTAAATTATTCTATGAGCGGGAAAAATCTTAACGAATACTCTACCATTTTCGTAACATTAATAAAAACTAAAATATTATTGGGCTTGTCTTCCATTCTCTCGTAGCATAAGGATAGAAGGGCTGGCGCGACTACATACATAGGCTATTATGTTAACTGTGAAATAAAAAAAAAAACCCAGGTGAAACCACGGGGCTGCATCTAGTATATATAATAAAGCTTAGTGGGGTGCTAAAGAAAGTCATATCAGGAAGAGTAATAACCAATCACCTGGTTATATCGAAAGCAATTTAAATTTCAAATCTGCAAATCATTCTTAAAAATTGAATCCATGACCTTCGCTCTTTGTAGGTGGCTTAAGAGCTATGAATAAATACATTATAGTTATATTAAAATATAACAGTTAATTATGTTCAACGCTGTCCGTTTGGTGCATGGCAACTTTCATTTCATATATATCAATGTCGTTACTTGTACTGGAACGTTCTATAAAATATCGACAATAAATAAAATGGTGTTAAAAAAGGATATTAATTTCGGGAATCTTATTACTATTAGCAAAAAAGTGGAAAAATATGGATTGAAACAAATGCAACAGTTCATATTAAATTAAATATCGAAATAACTACACAACAATTGAGAAGATAACACGTACTTGTCGCAATAGAACGATATACTATAATGCAATGCCCTGAAGAAGAAACCAGTCTACTTCAAACATATATTAAAATAAAATTGTGCATCAATATTAAGAAACATCTAGAAATCAGAACTTGGATTCCTTCTCTCCTTACTCTCAGTAATATAAAAAAGAACAAACAGAATGCCAAAGATATGTTTAAGGATTCCAACATTAGGACCAAGCATAACGATCGTTAGGAGCCAAATCACAAATGCATTAACAAATTACACAAATTAACGCGTCTGCAGGCACCATCGTGAAGGCTGCATCACGCCAATGCACAGATTACACATCAGTCACTGAGGAAGTTAGCGCCACAACCAGCAATTTGCGAGTTGTACGCGAATCATGCGCACACCGTAATTACTGTTCGATTGAAAGCCGCATTTAATGCAAAACGGAATTGAATTAGCCATGTTTATTGCAATAACATTGTCGGTTGAGTTGTGAATTCTGATGTACCTAGATAGCTGCACCCCGCGGTTTCACCTGCGTTGATTTTTATCCCACAGGAACCGGCAATTGTTACGAGAAATATAAAGTATCCTATATTCTATCAAATATATTATACCAAATATCATTGAAATCGGTTGAGCCGTTCGGAGACAAACTTTCAGATAGACAGACAGACGAAAATTCTATCACGGGTAATTTATGATTAGGCATCGTATAAATGGCAGCTTCTACTAAAATTTTGGCATTTATTTTAAAATCACAGACAGACGCTTCAATGTCATTATTGGTATATATGTAAACCTTTATGATTCTTCTGTACGTGTGTTTGTCACCTAACTCCTCCTAAGCGGCTGGACTGATTTGTACGAAAATTTGTGTGTATATTTCAATGGGTTCGTGGATGAAAATCCATCAAGCCGTTTAGGCTATGGGACGTGCTAAAGAAACATACGACATAAGTACAACCTTTGGACAGTCGGATAACAGAAATATCATCATGTGGGTTAGCTAATTTTTAAAAGCCGTTCGTCCATTCATAACCAAAAAGTAGGAATGGACATTGGAACAGCGCAGACACAAAAAGTCCAGTCGATTTATCCTTGCTCAACAGACCGGCGCGGGGTCATTTCAAAGAGCTTTCCATCCCCGTTACGAGTGAAGGCTCTGATGAAGGTAATTAAGTTTCCGTCACAGACGTCGGGCCATTTAGAACTGAAAGGTTTTCTTAGAAATTAGGTAGGTAGGAAGGCATGTGATGTTCTTCGGTAGCATGACGTGTTGGTCGGTATGAGGGCAAATTCTAAACATATTAGTCTAGGTCATTAATGGAAAGAACAAATAAAAGATCATAATCAAAAGTGTAATAACATTAAGTCTTAACCACTAAAACAAACATTATAATCTCACTAATATCATTAAGGTAGTCAGCATTATGTAGGATAACGCCAAAAAAAACTCAAAGCGTTCAACAGGTTTTTTACAATATTAGTGGGGAAGGTAAAAATTATGTTAATCCCAATAAGGTGTGTAATCAATGTAATCATAATTCTAAAACCAATGCGAATAATAAAGGATGTACGATAGAAATCGGATGGGCGATGTAACCATGGTGGGAAGCTATAAAATTAAAATGATAGCAGGCTCGATTGGAGAAATCCACAGCCAACTGTTTCCTGCTAGATCTCTTAAATAATTAATATAGTTATTAGTGTACGGATGCGTTCCTTATAATTAAAAACAACCTCGACAATAGGTATTATGTGTAAAGGATCACGATGTTCGTGATGAAATTAGGGAAGCACTAAAATATTTCGCACTCGAACCTCCTGTCGAAGTTTCGACGCCCGATAAACATCTGACAAAAGCTCAGGCCAGCGTGCCTAAAGGTAATTTACGTTTCGTCGAAACACCGAGAGAAATATTTTCACTGAGAACACGATGCCAGAGAATAATTTCAATCATTTTCGTGATGGATTCCATTATTCTCTGGATAATACTGTGCCAAAGCATTATGTTAATAATTGGCTTCGGAAATTTCGAGGGCCGACCTGGTCCGCTTATGAGAGCAAACGAGTATGCGTGCCGAATTGCAAAACAACTGGTTCTGTTATGCGATACCCATAAACTTATTTTCATATATGTAAACAGTGAACTACTTCGCAGTAACATAGTGTTTGTTGTAAAACAATAGAGTAGATATAGAAAACACTGAACGAGGCCAATTAAAGTCGAATATCGAGCGTGTTGTACCGTAGCTCGGTCGGTAGGTAGAGGTAATCAATGGGATAAATTCAGGTAAAAAATGTAGCGAGCTGTTTACGTTCGTGAAGAGCCCGCGGCAAGCGAGGCGGTCATTAAAGGAGCTGACATCATCGCCGAAGAACCGGCTATTGTTATTATGCGCACCATCGGGCGAAAGGCGAGAGATGGGTTATCGCAAACCGACAAGAATATTAAAGCGTAGAATTAAAACGCAATAGAGAAACATTGTTTACAATTCACATTAAGGTATTGAAGTTCAATGCCGTCGGATTCGAGTAACATGCAACCATTCGCCGGTTCAGTGATTTTTATCGCGACCAAATTTGCACGCATTGTGTTAAATGATCCATCGAGACCCATGAGCGGACTATCGAATTACCGAACTGCCAATGACTCGCAAATTAAATTAGCATGTTTTAAAGATGACGTATATGGTAAAGCTTAACTTGGATAAACTTTGGACATCAACCGAAAGAATCAAACGTTAAAGTAAACAAATACAAAAGATATAACGTATCGTGTATGTATGCTACAGATGAGTAATTTACCGCTTTAACAAACGAATAAAATCACGAACAAAGCCCAGGATAAAAGGTATCAAAGAGACAAAATGATTTTAAATTAATTCAGATTAACAAGAGAAATCTCATTATGTTCCCAAGATCAAGCAGAAGGGACCTGCAACATAGAGCTACACTCTATATGCAAATTAAGGGTAATGAGAACGGCCACTCGAGTAAGATAAATAATTATCATGCCTTGGTTTCTTAAATTCTTAAATTCCAAACTTGTAAAGACGTTGAAAACCATCTCTATACCATGTAAGAAGTTGAAAAACAAGAGGAAATTATTGGAAACATACAAGCGTTTCTAAGAATTATTATTAATTATACATGTACATTAATTATGTCATGCCTATTGTATAATGTGAACTATACCTTGTAACAGAACAATAGTTTAAACTGTGCAAACTAATCAACAACTGTTATGGTGAAAAACATGTATGCGGTAGTTGAAAAGAACATTTCAACCTTTGGTAAATGTTTTGAAAACATATCAGAGTAATAATTTAAACACAAGGAGAATAATACTCTAGTAGGTGATATTTTCTAACGTATAACAAGTTCCAAGGCCTTGGTACTATTAAATGTGGTTTTAAATGAAGTGGACGCACTCGTTTAGCATTTCGTAAAAACACCACAACAATTACGTACTTACAACATAACGAGAACGCTATATCAGTATTTCTTCGCAATTGTAACTTGAAGAATTAGGGAAAGAATTCGCTGATACATGAACTTATCATGTTTCATACTCTACCTACTTTAGCCAATTTGCCTGAACGTTCGTTGTAATAGTAGGTGTGTAAATAGCCTATTGTCTGCGCTATTGTTCAGGTATATAATTTACTAAAATTGATCTCAGTGCAAGTAGCTGTACTGTGACATCAATATCCGCTCTGTAGAGCGATGATGACAACCTGGTTTGTGATAAAATTAACGCTTAAAAGTTTCTAACGATTCAAGCGGTTGCCTTCAAGCAAATATTGACATTTAGGTCGAAATAGTTGTAATTTTAACTGTACATTGAATCGATTGCCGATCTGTTGCTAGGCATTCGCTCGGTTTAGCTCTATGTGATACTTGAGTCGAAATAAGAGTGATGTCATTATTTTTTGCCAGTACACCGTAACGTTAATGCGAGATGAATTGGATTTTGTTCGCGCTCGACAGATGTTGCTTGCTCACAATGCTTCGTTTGCATTCAAATAAAGCACATGACGAACTATGTATAATATAATGCTCAAATTTTAATTATACTAACAACAATTGAAAAGAGTCTTGAACTTTACGGACGCAAAAGATATTAAAATAGTGCCTACTTAAACCTTAGAGGTATTTATAAATTATCTTAATAATGAAATTATTTAGTTAAAGAAGATGTTGGGACAAGACAGAACGGAATTTAAATATATTCCAAAGCTAGTGGCTACATTATTAGTATTTTGAGTGTCGAAGAACACTTGGCTTTATGGTGACACCTACACTCGTTCACAGCCAAATCGATTGCAGCCGTGAAGTGGCACAACAAAGTTGTTGCTATTGACAGTAAATGTCACTTATCATGAGGGTATAAGGTTGAAAGTACATATGCAATAAGTGTTAAGAGTTGAAAAGTAGGATGAACAGGAAGACATCCGTCAATCAACACGGTCATCATTGTCGCTCGAGCTCTTTCTGGGAATGGTCTGATGCCACGTGCCCGAAACCGAAAATACATTCTGGTGGAAATAGGAAAAATGACGTCGTTGAAACATAAATGAATTAGAAATGACCTAAAACTTTGTAGCAGGTCACTAATTGAAACAATTGAATATAAATCTGTTTTCAGAGTCAATAAATAAACCGTAAAGACGGTAGCATCAAGGCGAATGATAAAATATCAATCATTCCGTGTGATAGATAGACACTGATGGTAATAAAATAGAGCAATAAAATGGACGCTCATAAAACAACCTGTGTGAGTCGGTCGTTATTTAAGGGAATACATAAAAACTGTAACAAAACAAACCATAAAAGACCACCGCAATGAGTGGATGCAGGAAGCAATACCACGCGGTGGTTACGGCCACTAAAAATAATGTAATCGTATGTGCGATAGTTTTTAAGATTATAGTTTCCAAAAACTAACATTAATTAAACTGTGTAGCATGGGTAGCTTGACGAATCTCGGGTTTAGTTCATATTTGGTGCGGACCAGTAAATGTCGCAAGTGACACTTGGTGTGATAGATTGTAAATGTTTCCCTATTAACTAGTCAGATTGCTACATTAGCACATTTGCATATTACATAATAGTAGTTCTATCGACACGATCCAATCGCTGGCTGAATTGAAAGAGACTTGATTCGCAACTGTACTTTGATGGATTGCGTGACAGGCTACCGGTGTTTTTCAAGCCGGATTAATTTTTTTTCTCTAGATAGAGATAACATCGATCGTCACGTCTCGTGTCTTTAATTTATCATTTCGAGTTGGAAATCTTAGACAGGTCGGTTTGTCCGAATCGCCGCCCCATGTCTTGGCAAGATGCTATCTCCAATGAGATGCTAATGTATTACTTGGCACGTTCGTCCGTCAAGAGTCCGGCCTATCAGATGTCTGTATTATTAGGAGTGAGTAAGGGCGGCTATTGTTCCAGCAACTTTTTTCACGGTCTCCTTGTTTTTCAATGTTACCTCAGGTTTCATGTTAACTGCGCATTGGCCTCGAAAATTGCGGTTTTGGCAACTGGAACGACAGGCGGACTTTGTTAGCAATATTATAATAAATGGCATTTCGTAAACCTCGAGCAGGTGTTTCTAATCTAATGAATGAGATGGCTTCTATTTCAGGATCAATAAACTTAACAACTGTCATATAGAACGCAGATGGCGTGAATATCAAATCAGTGACATTTAGAAAGCATTAGAGACTAATAAAGTGACCGTGGACTGCGAGTGTTAAAATTTTAGCGACACGTAGGTTAATTACTTAGTATTCCACATAAAGGCCAGCTACCCAAACACGGCACAATCAGCGGGGAGTACTCGACGAGAAGTTATTATTCAGAGTCAGTCGGTGAACGAAAATGTGTCCAGTGCCCGTGACCTAGGGTTTCGTTTGCGATGCGATGGCCGCCCGAAAGTACCAGACTGCTTGTCGCCGCCAGTTCTAGACCGAGACAAGCTTATGGATAAAGATAGCGAGGGAGTGAGACAGATATTGCTTCATAGTGTGGATATAAAAACGGTTGTGTGAGTGGAGCCACGTGACGCAACGCGAAAATCATAAAACCTAATTTTATGGTGATCGATGTCATTATTAATAGGAAGCTAGTTTGTATGCTTATAGCCAATTCTAGTGAAGGGATAGAAAGACAGATCAGAAGGGGGTACAATAAATAAGACTGCAGCGGCACTGGTAGTGTGATTAAGGTAGAGAGCTTTGCTTTGTGTCTATAAGCTTCAAAACTATATTAAAGTTTAGTACTTGGCATCCAGCCACGTGCTCACGAATATACCACAGTCATGTTAAAACAGCGTGCGTGTATATCAAAACTGATATAAAACTTAAAACAACAATCAAAGCTAATTGATATAAATAATATTTAAATAACAATTTAATCAATCAAACGTGTGGTAACGACGATAATATTTGACAAACAAAAGTTGATAAAAAAATTGTAAGTGTAAACATTGACGATCGAATGGTCACGCACATGCCGGGTGCTCAGCTTGCATCGTCATCTTTATGTGCATGATACAAATCAATATAAGGATAAGATATGGAAAAGGTCATCGCCGTAAACCGGATTAATACCTTTGCTGTTTGATTGTACCAGTATTTATATTTCAATGTATCCTTAGCTGTGAGAGTTTATTTCATTAAACGTTGTATTTTCTGTGTTATCAAAATCATCATCGTGAACCTTAGATAATAAACTGTACCCTGACTTTTATATATCTTTTTTGTTTATAGGTAAAGGTACCCCAATATTAGCTAAGAATTGGGACTATCTATTGCGATTACATCAGCATCACGGTCATCAAACAATTATGTAAATAGTTACTGGTATTCAACAACAATAGATATTTTACGTTAAAATTTGGAACTTTTTTCTCTAATATCGACACCGACTTTGGATATCAAATTAAAATATATTGGAATTTAACATAATAGGTCGTGGGTACAGAATACAGATATACCATAGATAAAGTAAGACATTTCCGATCCGAAACCCCTCCACGCAAAAACGATAAGAACAGGAAACCCGTACAAGAGCAGAAGCTATCGAAGGCCAGGATCGAGATAATCCCTATAATCTCCATCAAGAGAAGCGTGCCTTGGGAAATCGCTTTAGCGGACGTGTATTCAGTCGCATGCGACAAGGCGCGGCAGCCTCAACGACTCAGGAATGCTAATCACTCAGATGTCATAGACACGAATCTTTAGAATAAACATAAATAAGAGAAAGTGAGACACAAAGAAAACGATGTCCATATTAGGAAGCTTATTTGCATAAAGCTATATATTTTCTAAACCGCTTATGTAGGAAGAACTGACGGTGCGGATGACATCACCGTAAAAAGCTGCGGTGATGTCGCGTGGTTCGTGATTCAGTATGGTGCGGTGTGGTGATGCAATTGCCGGCTGGTCGGTTCCGACAGAACTTTATGACGGGACGGGTCAGGTATGCCATTTCGTATGGAGCTTGTACGTGATAAAGCTTCAGGTAGAGTATTATTGCTTAGGTCTACTGAAGTCATGTTTTAAATAGGCGAATGTGTCGATATTGTGTTGTTCTTCGGCGAATATGCTTACGCATTAACGTAATAAGCTGCATCACAAACTTGTACTAATATATTTCAGTATTTATTAGAATACGTTGACGATCTGATTAATGGTTTAACGGGCATTATTAAATATTGCTAATATTATATAGTATGTAATGGTACTATTTTTTTAGGATTTCACTTCACATATGATCATTTGTGGTTTCAGAACATTTGGTATCCAAGGAGAAGGTCGAGAGTTCAAATCCCAGCGCGGGTATGTACTAATGTGTTTCTTGTAAAACATATGCTTGTATTATCACTCGCTTTTCGGTGAAGTAAAACATCGCGAGGAAACCCACATACACGAGAATTATTTCGGAGGTAGGGATGCTATCCACCAATCCGGACCGGGTTAATGATGATGATGATGATGATGATTTGTTTATTGGGGTTTAAAGCTTATTACTAACTGAACGATGCCATATTATGCTTGAAATCGAAATTAAAAGCCCTTTAAGGAGGTAATATAAATACATACTGTACGTAAAAAAGTTATCAAAATAGATATAATGTTACCGACCAATCCGGATTTCAAGCCCAACTAGTTTTTCCTAGGCCAAACTAGTTAGAATAAACTAGTTCACTCTAGTATATTTTTCTGTTTAAAACAAAACCCATCCACAACTTAAGACAAGGTATTTTTTTTTGTTTTGTGAAAAACCGTGGTTATTTGAACCTATGAATGAAACTAGTTCTTTCACGTTAACTAAACTAGTTTGGCCTAGGCAAAGGTAGTTCGGCCCGTAATCGGGTTTGACAAGTTACATATACACATAAAACGACTGGAATATAATACGAACGGTTTCTCTAGTAAAAATTTAATGCAATGGTAGGAGTGTTAAGGTGTAGAAACCTTACAATAAACCTTCCTTAAAGTAGGTTAAGAACGCTTTAAACTCCTAATCGGATGCACTATCCGCTTTTACATATGTCCGATTATGTTAACTGAATAAAATTGAACGAAGCGTGTTGAAATAACTCGTCCTAGACACATTTTTATTCGTGAGAATCAGAGTCACAGAAACGAAAATAAACTTGAACCAGTTTATAAGAACGACAATCGACCTACGCAAGTGAATTCTCAGTTTTTAGAGCACTTTTATAAGTGCTTCAATGTTTTTACGTCTTAAAAATATAGCTGTTTAGCTTATTTGTATACAGCCATAAACTATTTCTACATTAGGTGAAAGTATTGGGTGTCGGCTGAAAATATATCCAACAATTTCATAGGCTTGTATGTAATGTGGCTATCTCAATAAAGCATAAATCATTCACGACTGCAAATATGTTACGCAACATGGTAGCAACTTTACTTACCACTATTTTAACTGATGCCTGTACATACTGTGACTCAGTTTTAGCTGAAATTCGTTCAAAACTAACAACTTTATCAAATTGAAGCCGGACGTTCTTCTGAAGAATAAGGAAAAGTTTAGTTTACGTTTGGTCACTATTAATGTTAACGTTACCGTAAAACGGTACCGTTTTAAAGTAGTTTTGTACCGCCAAGTTGCCAAATGATAGAATGATACAATAGGCCATGAGCTCAAAGTACTAATAATAGAAGGGCGCAATCAGTTATCGTTCATTGCGCAACCGCGTTACGAACGTCTAAAGGTGTAAACAGAATTGTTAGCAGTCCAACCTTAAGGGCACCAAATTGCAATTGTAAATATGGATTGTATGACCGAAATATTATAATTTCTAATACGTCATTACTATCTTTAATAACTTTATAACGTGCAAAACAACTTGCGGCAATCTGTTGGTCAATAAATAACTAATTGCACTGGGAGGCAGTGAATTCGAACGGACTATATTGTGGGTAGCTAACAACGGCCTGCCGTAATCGAATTTGGACAATTAGGTGTGATGGAGTAAACAACTCGTAGCCGAGAAGTAGGTTATCGTTACACGCTCCTTAGCGATGGGGGACGAACTCATTAGCGAGATACACTGTACAAATATTTTGAGGTGTGCCTAAACATCGCAACCACGTGCGCAAGATCGATAGCTATCCAAGTCTCCACTATCATTAAACTAAGATTTGAAGCATAAACAAGGCGAGAGCAGCAAGGTGGTTAGAAAGCTATCGCAAAGTATGTTGGTTGATTGACGTCAACGAGACACGTGCTGTTAGGTGACCTAAGACCCGCTTTCTGAGCAGATCCGCTTAGCTTATAGACACTGATAAGATTGATTTGACGTTCTTGGCGCGTATACAACAGGCCGGTTCTAGTTGCCCTGTTCTATCTGACCTCTGCCAGCAAAGGCGTATTGGCATGTCGTAACTATGACATATTGCCCTAATCTTGATTCTATCTGTGGAGTTATTTACATGTTGTTGTACCACTTCTGTGATTGATCGCTTCAATAATGGATTGTTACATTATTAATGGCTTGAAATCCATCTTTATGCAATTTTTTGCCTTATGTTCAGAGTCAGTAATTTGTAGCAATGCAATACAAGCAAATTAACACATATATCCTCTTTGAGACTAGTTTTTCAACCTCCACCTCTGACGCAAATCTCTTCAGATAACGTTTAAGCGAGAGGACTTTTACGAGAGGCATTATGACATAAGTTTTAAAATATTGACCGGCGTGCAAAAACAGTCGATGACGCAAGATTAACACATCTGTCGCCGCAAAACATAAAATTTCCTGACACAATTTTGATTATAGTTCTTTATCTTTAAATAATCCTTGATAAATTTTTTAAAGGATGATAATATTTCAAAGATGATGGATGAATATTGCCTGCTGGTATATATTTAAATTGGCGCAGTGTTATGCCTACTTACATAGTTTTATCAGTGAGTAAATGTAAACAAAAGCGTTAGATAAGCTATGATAACAGATTGTAGGTACAAGATGGCGGAGGGTGGTGAATAATTGCGACCCTGTTACGACTGCCGGGGTTATCAGAATTGATAAGAGTAACCAACAGTAGGTAACATGTTACGTTAATTTAATAGGGTCGCCCGGTCGCTTGATTGTTAGTTTTTTTCATGGAAATGTAAGACTGATAATGTGGGTTAGGTATGTTATGTTATGACTTATGACTTGTGCGAGACGGTCGAAACGTCACAAGTAGGTATTATACAGCTATTCCAAGAAACTATTAATTTTTTTATGTGATTTTAAAGACTTGTTTTCGTTACCCTAGTTGCCAATGAAGCCAACACACTGTTGTTTCAGAAAATTAAGGTGGAAAAGAGTTTGTTAAAGACAATTTTCATAATAGAGAGAATGTTTATTTATGAAAAAGAGAGGATATTTTGTAAATGTGTTAATTATTTGGGTTTCGACCAAACAAACAATGACATTCTGCGGAAGTATATTTGAGCGCTATTTCTTGGAGAAGCGATAAATGCCTTTAAAAAATACATAACATTTTCACTAAAAGTGACACACAGTCATCTCACACAATAAAATACCTATATAAAACATAGTTATCAACAGTGATTAAACATAAAATTAACATAAAGTAACCGGTAGACAAAACAATGGATAACCGATCCCATGTTAATTAAATACTAAGAGATATCTAATTGCATGACATCAGAGTTGGGTGAGATATTCCAAGCACGATTGTCGAAACAATAAACAATTCATTACAATTAACACATAATCGTGTTATCTAGAACTGAGATCTCTGATCGGTGATAGCTAGTAAAGAAATGCACAATTGATGATACAAGGTATTAAGCATATCGATAGTGGGCTCATCATATATACCGGAATTTATATCTCTGTTATCACTATCCGGTGCAATCATTACATTTACTTAACTTTTATCAATTATCAGAAACATTTAACAATGTCTTTTTTAAACTTATTTTGCTTAATACAACATTACGGCAACGCCAACTATAAGTATGGAAATGAGACAGTTAAAAAAACCAGTGAAACAAGATGATAAATATTACTAAACTAAGATTTATATAATGCGTGTATAAAGTGGCGAAACAACTAAACATAATAAAAGTAAAGAACATGTAAGAAGACGAAGAAGAAGAAGAAGACAAATGTATGAATGTAAATGTAGCAGCAAACCTACTAGATTTGAGGAAAACGCGGCAAGAAAACCAGTTTTCAGAGAATGCTACGGTACGAATTTAAGAAGGGGTTTCCTTAACAAGTGATCCCAGAATTGGCAGTCACGCATAAACTACTCAAATGCCAGCCACAGTTTGATAAAAATGTAATAATGTGCCAAAATGTTATAGGTACGAGCCCAGGTGACCGTTGGAAAGGTGCCAGGACATGGCGTAAACAATCTATTTTAGTTCTCGAAAGTAGATTCTGCGAATTCATACCCGAACAGCCACTTCCCTCCATCTGAATGATCAATGTTGATGTTTCAATAGGAATAAATGTCATTTCAACTACATAATACGTGGTATTGAGTTGAAGTTTGCAGTCATCAACAACCTATGGGTTGTTTATGGCAGCAGTGGTACGATATGTCGTACCACTGCTGAGCACGAGTCCTCCCTCACTTTCATGAGGAGGGTAAGGCCATAAACCACCACGAGGGCCTGGTTCGGATTGGTGAATAGCATACCTACCTCGAAAATATTTCTCGGGTTGTGGGTTTCCTGACGATGTTTTCCTTCACCGAAAAGCGAGTGATAATTGCGTACATAATTATGCTATTTACAGAAACACATTGGTACATGCCCGCATTGGGATTTGAACTCACGACCTTCTCCTTGGAAGGCAAACGTTCTCTCACTAGGTTACTACCGCTAGTTTGCAATATCAAGCAATAATTTAAAATTATTTACGTTAGCTTTAAATCAGACCACGATGCCTTTTATACTTTCTTGAGAATAATCCCTTACAAGTTGACTATAAAAGCGAGTTTAATATTATATTACGTATTCATTTTAAAGGAAACTTTAGCAGACCACCAATATGATGTCACTGCTGACGTCAGCTGCCGGTTAGCCGTCTTCAATTTATTTAATACGTCACTCAACCAAAAAGAGGGTAACAAGTTGTAATAATATGACGCAATAATGTGATCATTTATTAATATAACAAACATTTGCCAGTCTGACTAATTATGTCAACAAGATGTCCGCTAAGTGTTCAAAAATCACGAAATGTGGATTTACCTGAAACTTACGACCGCTCATACGCCAACCACTGATCAAACATTTGACTAAGCTTACGTGTGACTAATCATTGGACATTAAGTAACCATTGGCGAGGTGGATGACCTGCAGTATTTGTCAAACGTTCACAGGGCAGGTTCGTTTGCTTGAAACACAACGTCAAACTGAAGGCTAATTTGAAACAAGTGACAGTTGACATTGTGTTAGGAAAATGTTCCCATTATGTGTTACATGGCACTCGACGACTTTTTTGTTGATGACGTGATTCCTCTGATTGATCACCATGACTGACGAACGTACCTGCGTTGCGAGATAGGTGTCACCCGTTTAGAAGACATTGCCTTACCTGAAACAGAAATAGATACAGATTTAGAACACGTCTCGCAATTGAATTAAGCGTGAGGCACTTAGAACCACTAGAACCACCTAGGCACCACTAAAATTAAGTCTTGCTTTAAATCAGTCAACACATAATTTCAACATTTTATGTCTTTCGAGGTCAAAAGCGAGATTAAAAGCTTTACAATCAAGAAATAAAACGATAAATGAGTCAGTTGAAAAGCAGGGAAAATTTTCATTAGGAAACGTACGGGAAAGTGCGACGAATTTAGTAGGTAAATAAATACTAAATAGCAAAGTGGAAGACTTCCCTTCGATGACACAGTACAAACACGTGGTCGAGACAATCGAGACTGAATCATGAGGTAAACATACATAGAATTGTTACAACTCGGGCCTCCTGCCAGAATTAGGTCTACCGATGATCCGAACATAATATTCACGCATTTTATGTAGGTAGTGGAAATTGAAATTAAAATTCTTGGAGAGCGTGCGTTATTTCTGACAAATTTGCATTTACCTCAACGAATAGTTTGCATACATTTATTGTCAATTTTAATGAATTCATTAGACCAAACAGCAATTATGTCAAGCAAACATGAAGCAATACAGTCATCTTCAACTTCCTCAGTGACATTGAACCGAAGCTTATTTGCTGAATCAACAATGCTGTTCAAACACTTATGTTTAACGATAGGTTTACTGAAATTTTCCGTGTGTAGGATAGTAACATTACCATTGCTGGTGGAAGTGCACTTGGTTACACAACAGTATGGCACATGCGCGATTAGAAGCACACAAATCACGTTTTCCAGCATGCGCGGACGCATATACACGCCGCTGCAATGTGATCATTATTATAAGAGCCATTGCATTCAAGTGGTATTAATCCACCGCCATAACGGGCTTGCAAATGTTTAAGTAGTGTATTCTGTTTGTTTTTTCATTTGAATATATTAAAATGCCAATAGCGATAATAATGTTGCATTGCAAGCACTTTATGAGTAGCTTTTGTGAAGCGACGATGTGTCTCGAATTTGAATAGCCATCAATAATGCTGAAAACACACTGTTTCTATTGATATTCGACAATTTTATTGTTGTCATAAAATGTTCTAATTGCGACCCGCGGTTTTATCTGCGCCACGGGAACCGTTAATTTGAACAGGATAAAAAGTGTCTTATGTTCTACTCCAGGAAAATCCGTTCACCCATTTCGACGTGAAGGGGGAACAAACACACACTCAAATTTTCGCATTTATAATATTAGTGAGATAAGTTCAACATATTTTTGAAAAGCTTTGGTCTAGATTTTTTTAGCATTTACGTTATATATTTTCTACTTCGTAACGTCGCTTACATTGAGTCATTCGCACATTTCTACCAGCTTTACAAAGAGTTTATATAATAAGTTGCAAAGTCATATCTATTACAGCAGTTTTCCTAATATGGCCATTTACATTTCAATCGTCATGTTCTGAATGGATGTTTCAATCCAGTTTTTAGAGCGAGACTGACTCGTTAATTAAACAATTGAGTACTCTGGAAAATTGAGGATTAGCTCACATGGTTAATTTTTATTTTATTCAAGTGTTTCCACAGGCCCTGTATTCACTTATGTCAAAAGATAATGATTTTCACT
Source organism: Campaea margaritaria (assembly GCA_912999815.1). Lineage (NCBI taxonomy): Eukaryota > Metazoa > Arthropoda > Insecta > Lepidoptera > Geometridae > Campaea > Campaea margaritaria. The sequence goes on along the minus strand of OU538789.1, from coordinate 11,520,552 downwards.
GTCCCTCAATTTATTATTATTTTCTTACTTTGTCATAATCTCACTTTGTATTATAGATTAATATAATTCTTACGTTTGTTTGTTTCTCGAATGAGGTATTGCTAGCCTCAAGCATCAAAGTTTATCAGGCCGCCCAAGGGCCTCTGACGTACCTTCACAACTGCCATCAATCGATTACATCATATTAATAAGTTTTTGGTAAACATATTTTTTTCTAGACAAGCCTTTATAAAATACTGCAAACTGATCAGAATAAGTCCAAAAACCATGAATGTTAGTTTTCGAGGACTTCCGTGTATACCTTCTGTCTCTATCATCAGACCAGCTCGCTGTCACCATAATATTGTATTAACATCGGAGCTTGATAGGCATGCAAAATTTCATCTCAATTCAACAACGGGAACTGTATGAAAATTGACTAGCAAAATTCCAGGACATACAACAATAAAAGCTTTTAACAACTCTTATCAACACTAACCACCTATCAGTGGAAATATATCTAGACAATTTTCACAAACACCTCCAGCTAGTACTATTAGATAATCATTAATTAGTTGTACAAGAGAAAACCACTGGACCCGCCCCTTAGCACAAAGTCCAATGGCTAACTGTACAACCCCTGGGCGAGACCGCATCAGCATTGTACACGCACCGTTACTAGTAGGCAACGTCCATCAGATATAAAACCTACAGACAGACGATAACGGTAATAGACAACGTTTCATACTACACTCCAGCCTACAGGTACAGGTATGTACAATCGAGAGCATTATGCCTTGACATGACGTGCATGAGACGTACACAAGCCAAGAACAGTTCTAATAGAAGTTGCAAAAGTCAATGATCTTTTTTAGTGTCGCGGTTAAGAAATTTGATTTGCGAACCCATTAACATCGTTACCTCGTCATGTGATTAGACCCATTTATGATACTTTCTCTATGCATGGTAATGTGCAAATATACACAATCGAAACCACGTTGAAATATATGTTAAAAATTCCATGCAAATCGCAATAGCGACGGTGTGCTTTGTTAATTACTTTGGCTTCGGTTATATAAACAAAGGTTTCGTAATAATTATGCATGCGTCGATTGGATATTTATGGTAAGGCCAAATAATTGTTAGCCGGATTTGGTCAATGGCATAGCTTTTAAATCTATTTGAGTCTTTCAATTAAACTCTATTAGGTATTGTTTTAAAATCTACAAGATTTCTAAATTCACCAGGATGCTGGTTTTACTTGTTATGTAATAGCAGAAAGCTGAGTATCACCTGGTCATTTGTAATGCACGTCGACTCGCCCAACAGTCTCGATTAGTTGCTCACACGTGAGGACTTCCTATCCAAGATAGGTGGTACATCAGCTATCAGGACTGTTTCTGAAGCGTCTCAATAAAATTCTCATTTTTCATAAGTGCACTCGAAGAATAATTCGCTACTGACATGTTTTAATTATCTACAAGGAACTTGCATCTATTCGCGTCTCGGGTCAATGTTAACACACGTTTAATTGAAAGAGTTGAGTAATCATCTAGCGTCCAATGCTGTCAATCTCAATATATGAAGGCGAAGTTTGCAATTAACAACCGTACTTTTCCAAGTGCGATAAAATATTCCCTCGTTGCCGTATGAGGCATTTATCCTTATGTTATGAATCATGATTGATTATAAACCAAATCTCACTATCTCACTAATATAATAAATGCGAACGTTTGTGTCCCTCTTAACGCTGAAACGAGTAAACCGATTTTGATGAAATTTAATATACAGATACTTCAGGTCCTAGAATCTATTCTCGGATCTACTTAGGATACTTTTTCCCCGTAACATTTGACGGTTCCTCTGGGATCATAGTTGACACGGGTGAAGGCGCGGGAACCTGGTATAGATGAAAGTGGAAACAGACGTAATTTAAGCATGTTTACAGAAATACTCAGGGATTGGAGGCATGAAAAATGGACAGACATGTATGTAGTGCAGCCAAAAATACTTTACCATTTGACTCACGATTAAAGCTTTTGAGAGATTAAACTAATTAAGTGACGACCTTTTGTCACTCAAGTCGAGACTTATGAAATGTCGAAACTGCATTGCTCTGAGGAAATAGGAACTTGCAGATAATGAGGCGTGTATCAGAAATAATACTAAAGTCCGTACCACCAACCGGTGTATTGGAAGTATTGCGACGAAACAAAGCTTATAAAAATACAGGACATTATATCAGATCTAGAGCAAATCAAAGCGACCAGGAAATCTTAAATGGAATGACTTTAAATTTATAAAAAGGTAGACTGAATGAATGATGATCGGTAGGATTGACCTGAATACTAATACATGTGATATAACTGAATAATGCACAACTGTAGGCTTTTCTTAACATCCAACAAACATGCCGTGTACAAAGATAGGATTCACTCTCCTCAAGAGCACTAAAGGATACAAGAGCGAAGACCCATCACTATCTATTCAGCAGGACTGATAGCACCACAATGTGTGCCCGTCAAAATAACAACTCAGGCAAAACAACAACATATTTATTTCTTCTAGGATAATGTTTTTTCTACATAGAACAAATAAAGCAAACAATCATCAAATAAATAAAACTATACTCGTAAAATAACATTGCATGCTAAGATTTTGTGTTTCATCAGAAACGTATGAGAGTGCGCTTTTAATACTAACTATGGATAAACAACAGAAGCGGTGGAAGAACGCCCGCCTTCCAAGAAGAGTCGTGAGTTCAAATCCCAGTGCGGGCACGTGCCAATGTGTTTCTTGTAAAAACACGTACGTAATTATCACTCGCTTTTCGGTGAAGGAAAACATCGTGAGGAATCCCACATGCCCGGGAATTATTTCGGAAATATGTGATCCACCAATACGGACCGGCCCCCCGTAGTGCATAATAGTTTAATACTCCTTACGAGAGTGTGATGAGACCCGTGCTCAAGTGGGCGGATATGGGTCGATGATGAATGACGATGGATAACAATGACACTACAGCATGCAAGAAACAATGTAGCTTCCTCTCGAAACCAAATCCTGCACTATTCGATACAGTGCACATGCAACATCTTACGCATTCCGATAGACGTCGTACACCGCTGCGAATACTTGGCAATGGAGTGCAGATCTTTGGCACAGCCGGCAAAGTCACGCCCCATTTTGTCGTGTCTACACTTGCATGATAATCCAATCTTTTAAATCGAATCATTCCAAACGATTGACAAAAAACACTTTATACACTGGTTTTGGCTTGGGAACTCCATGACCAGTAAGTGCCGAATAGTTTGAAAGAAGAACGTTCCTTTGTATGGTCTGGTAGACAAATTTCAAAGGTTAAGGTAAACTTTAGGTATGCAAATATTAATTATCTTTCGATACTCTATCTGGAATCTTGAAAAAGTTGTACGAATCAACATTACTTATCAGAGGTTGAATCTCTACTAAACAATCTCGATTCGAATAATTTCTCAGAATTCACGCTCGCGGTTTTTGCTAGAAATCTTTTTACCCAATACTAATTAAATAATGACTACCGAGTTCGCCCAAACATTAACGTCTCGGTAGGTGAAAAAATAAATCCAGTTCCCATGAAAGCTGGTAAACATTAATTTAAATTATATCTTTAGCTACGCTTGACCTTTGAGCTCGTCGTATGAAGGCTTTACGAGATAACCGGAAATTGTTCGGTCAATATGGGTCAAGTTTACTCATCCAATCTTCATCAATACCTCGTGAAGGTAATAAATAATTATTTAGCTAGAAACTAACTAATCAATTCATAATTTGGGTTTCCCATCGCCTGATCTTACGAAACTGAAAATGAGATGTGTCATGGCATGATGACTGATTGCTGAGATGCAATCGTGTATATCGCACGTGTATAGGATTGTGTATAGTGTATAGGATATTTTTTCCCGGTTACATTACATGTACAAACTAAAAAAAAAAAAAACATAAAAAAACATGTGTAAAACATACCTACGGGTTTTATCGAGTATACAATACAACTTTCTCAAAACATAAAACTGAACGGTTTCATTCATGTGAACAAAAATTTGACTGCAATCTGGCTGATGTCACTGCTTCGAATAGTGTCCAATCGAGTAAAAGGGTTTCGATCAATAATTCTGTTCTCATGATTTATTCTGTTATCATTTTGCTTCTAGATGAGATATTGGTTAAACTTAATGGTAAATCATCATAAACTTAATTGGATTTGATATTAACTACGCTTTGCACATCCATCAGCAGTTAGGCTCGTAGCAGTCAATAATTTCACGGTGACAAACCATCAAACGAAATGGACTATAAGCGGGGAACCGCAGAAACTCAATCAGAAGCTTTACAGAGTGACGTTCAATGCAATTTGGCTTCTACGTTATTTGGGGAAAAGTTTATTTCCTTCAAAGTTAACATCCGTCTATGCTGCTGACGTAAACCTGGAGAGTCCTTGTACGGTCGGATGCGCGGACGCATCTCATGGTTGCGGTTACAACAACTCTGGATAGGTTCCATTGTTGCACGAGATGACGTTAGTGCGTTGTTGCTAAGTGCAAGGGACAAAGGCATTAGGCCTGCGTTCAAGGCAGATGAATGCACAAACGCGAGCTGAGTGACATTACAGGTAACATGCATGCATGATGAATCTAGTGAGATTCATGTATCTGTTATATCGATTTGCTTCCTGTATTCTGCCAGTGGTTCATGCATTATGCGTTCTGGTTGCATTGTTGTATTCAACCAATGGATATTGCTGCGAATGACGCAAAGGATTATCATATGGTATAAAACAATATTGTAATCTCTTTTATTTTTAGTACCAATGAAAACTCAATCTTTTCTTGTATATTATATCTGATGTTGTCTTTTTAATATTCGTAGGAAAGGCGCTATGGCACGTATAACAACAGCCTCTGTACGAGTAAAAATCCTATTTACCGGTTCCGTATAGGTTTGACACAAGCTGCTTAAACTATCGCATTTTGCATACAACAAGTCTTCAAGCAACGGTAATATTTCCTACGGCGGCTTGCACAATTACGATGGAACTGTATGAGAGAGTGTACAAAATGATGAATTGCGAATAGCGAATCTATGAGGTCACCATTGCTTTCGCCGGGCATCGAACCCGCCGCTGGTTGGTCGTTGCTAGCCAGATTATAACGGGCATAGAACCTCTTTAGTGGTACATAGGAAATTATAAAAGTTGTTCAGAAATTAGATCTCATTGAATCTAATGATACGTTACAGTTAGAAGCGGCTGTTTAATAAAAAATGCAAGAGCAAGAAGTGTCAATCAATATGTGGTACCCTATTGCTATGTTTCATAAATCATAAAATAGTATACAGTTTAAAGATATGTCCAAAGTAGTTTGAATCTGCTTACCGAAACCAACATTGACTTACGATATTTTTTTTGTATTCACTGGATCCTTTTCACATTGTTTATTCACAGAATTATTTCTCTGAATCAGTTAAATTTCCCATTTCAACTCTGATAATCAGTTCTCCCCTGCCGTTACATAACCCCAGCAAAGTTTCTTATTGGCCATACATTTTGTATAACAGGTAGATTGCACCTTCAGGCCGGTCATTAAACATTGCAACCCTTACGAGGGTAGCTAGTGGAGCGTTTAAATAGCTTTGGGGTGTCGACGGGGTGAACCATATGAGAGACTACGTATAAAAAGTAAGGACGGACGCTAAACAAAATCAACCCGAATCTATTCGATCTATTCCCGCACGACAGTAGCGTTTGCATCTATACAAGTCTTGTTCAGACCATTTTTTTATCACTAATCTATACTAGAGTTACTGATGATGGCATGGAGTCGATGATATTAAATTTTGCTACTTTCGATTAAGTTTCAGCACCAAGCGAAATGTTGCAATCGACACTGATCCATTTCCACCGTTTTATCGAGAACTTTCAATAGTAGTGCTAGTTTTTGGCACTTTCAAAAACCTACTAAAAAGCAATGTATTAAAGGATTTTCATTGATCGACAATCTTCATTCTGAAAAATAAAGATCTACAATATTTATTTACGATGTAACAATAATAAGCATTAGTAAACTTGCCACTGCCGCTACCGGTGCAATCGACGGGCGGACTGCGCTCGCTTCGAATGTTACCTAAAAATCTTTGAGTTATGCTTACCGGCACTTGATTTTAAGTTTGAACCTCTGTTTCTCCATAAGTGAATTTTGTAATCCTAAAACCGTATTTCCCTAGTTTTCATATTTTCTTTAGCTGCATTTGCAGTTTCACGAGTTTTTCTATTCAGAATTGTTTTATTTTAGGCAATTAAGCAATGATCAACATTCTAATGTCTTGTTGCCGATTCCGAACAGTATCCTGTTCGCGAGTTGATTATATATAATCCGAGCAAGTCTCCTACTGTTGTAAAATGTAAGGCGACTGAATACATATTAGGTTATAGGTTACTACATACAATACAGTTCTAAGGTAAACATGTCTGTTGCTAACTTATCAGTTACGTGCTTCGTTCACCTGCCGTACGTGACTAATTAATTGAGCATTGCGAGTATTGATTTTAATAACTCACAAACAATGTTTATTACATTGTGTAATAGTAAATTATATAATTGTGTAGGCGGAGCGTGTTGCTAATCCGTCGTCTGACTGTTGAACTGTGGTCTTTGTAGCGCATTTGACTGACATGACATGCATGATGTAAATTTGAAGACTGATCGTTTGTTATGTAATTATTTGCATTATTAATAAGTACATTGTCATGGCGGTACGAGAAATCTGAAAGATGACTTATTAAACCGCGTGACAAACAAGCAAGCTTAAACATTGCCAAAACTTCTTATGGAAAAGCTCTGTGCATTTTAAATATTATATTATGCCCAGTAACTTTGCACTGTTTTCCATCGTTTAGGTCGGATCTTTAAAGCGCAATGCAGTAATTTGCTTCATAAATAAATAGTATTTAATATCTATTTTAAACTATTTAGTTCCAGCCATCAAACAATAAGGTTGCACGTAATTCCATTTAAATCATTTAATGTTGTTTGACCTACGACGCCATGAATCTATCTAGTGCTCTTGATCGAATAAAAGTTCTAAGTCATGCCAATGTCAAACTATGTGTATTTATTTTATAAAACTATCATGTTAAGCAAGACAGGACAATTTGATATGTTCATACAGTCAGCGATACAAATACGAGTTCATAAGTCTAGACTTACGGTTTGACATTTCATAAAATGAATTGGCTAACTAGCTACATCAATATTGTTTTGATATGCCTCTTGGCTGGTGAAGACATATTCCTTGGTAGGTTCAGTATATTGCTTTTATAACATCATACTGGTAGATCATAAAACTGCGCCAGGAAATGAGCATACATTTCTCCAATACCATTTGTAAAAATACTTCTTGGAACCATTCACATTTTCTTATCGGCTTTTTCTGAAGAGGGCTTCGCACGAGAAGGTAATTTAAGCGCCATGCATTCCTTCCCGCATCTTTTCCAACTATTCTCTTCTCTTATTTTCTTAGGGTCCAATAGACTTCTAAGCGAGCCATCACGTGCACATCTGGGCATAATGCGAAGTGCTCTCGTCTCGAGAATTAACGCGGGAGTAATTGCTCACTTCGCTCGTTGAGCGACGCAAGCAAAAACCCGATAGTAGCCGCAAACGCAGCGTGGTTGCGGTAAGGGGATAGTGGTGTTGTGGGATACTCGTTTGAAGGGTAAACGTGAGCTATTACACCGACAATGATCGTGACCCGAAAAGCAGATCTTTAAGGTCCTCATACAAAAGAGCGGTGCAACCCAAGAGGTACTCTACACAACAATCGAGCTTGAACGTTTAATGGTACGCGGGCGAAGCGACATGATGCAGGTTTTGTGTTATCGCGCTCCTAATTTCCCCCTCCAACAAAACAGTACAAAAATTAAAAAAAAAAACCTGTTTTATTCAATTTGTATCTTAATAAAAAAAAAGCTTCACGAATCCTCAACACAATTTATAACCGCAATTGGTCGGCGAGTAAGCACACCACTTATTGAATCTTACGAAAGGCTTAAAAATACAATTAATCATAACGCAAAAAAAAAAACAACGCGATAATAATATCGTTGACTACGCAGTCTTTTGAATTAAGTTCTCCGTTACACCATAACGTTACTACGATCTTAGTCAAATAAACTAAAATATCATTAACTTTAAATGTGAGGAAAACATTATATCTGATGTAGTTTTTAAGATTTTCTCAGTGCAAATAGAATTTCTCAGTCTCAATTTTATTTAAAAACTTCATCCCTCCCACGTTGTACTTACACAGTTACATACCGATTCTTCACCTTTAATTCACTAATCTGAGTGACATTTACAGAGAACAAATGGCAAACATTTGTACTATTACTTATACGAATTGTTAAATTACTTTTTTAATTAAATCTAGCTCGTGAAACATGTTTACGAGCGTGCTTATGCTCGCGAGTTCGTCTTGCGTTACGCATCGGTGTAACGTGGCTCTGCATCCACCCATACCCTTGTCGTGACATCTAAACTGCGCAAGTCAATAACCTGCCTCGCAAAAAATGTACAAGTCTACATTGTAAGCGACTATTCCGAGAGCATGACGTAAGCTTCGCGGAGCATCGAATTATGAGTTACATTATGAGCTCCGTAAATATAGTTTCGGATTTGAGTGATGCTGTTGTAACCAGTTTTCAAGGTTTTGCCAAACTGTCCAAAACGATTTAGTGTTTAGATGCAACCATTGAATGAGATTCGGGCATTACTATTGTAGCGTGGTCTTCTTATTGTGACAAAAGGACACAATCAGCAACGGTTTGCGGGTAGATGGTAAAGACTCTAAAACTGGGGACACCCTCAAATATAATTCCGGTTCAAAGTACAGCTACTGCTGGAACACTCCGAAATGAGACTGGGGCCATAATTTTTTGCTCGAAAGTGGTAGCCAGGTTTTCATATTACTACTACTCCAAAATATGGACTGTGTGTCGATTACCCCCTCTTGAATCCATTACACAGGGTGGAGAACAAAACTAGTAACCAAATATTTGTATTCGTCGGACCGTAAAGCTTGGCAAACATTTACTTAAGCCGATCGATACTCAAGTTCCACGCCACTGCGTTTGACCATACTTTATGGTTTGTAGACGTGAATACATTAAAACTTTTGTGTATGTATTTTTTGGGTCTCTATCGAATGAAGTTATGATGTCGGTGGCATCATATATTTGATCTTATCTCGACTTAACAAAGGGTAGACTTCACATTATAACCGAGGTAGGTGTAGGTTGTATTTTCTACGTTCGATATTAGTATTCTAAACATGCGAGGAACGGATGCGTGTTTGTATAGACACCGTTTGCTTTTCTGATTATATCTCTTCGCTAAATTTGGCAGTAGAAATGTTTGGGAACCGTTTACGTGGGCGATTCTGGTTTCTAATTTACTTTTTCTTTGACAGACCTGTCAGTGGGAAGATGTTTGCGAGCCCAACAGTGAGCTGATATTTGTCATTCATGATTGAACATCACTTGTTATTGATTGCTTGTGTTCACGTTTATTTGTGTTAGCCGCTGTCTGCACAAAATATTTTCTGTCAGGTAAAATGGAACTCCCATTAATTATGTCGAATGAGTTTTCGAACCCTCGTTAAGTACTTTAAGCATCATGATAAATAACAAGGATTATCAGAGCTTTATTTGGAGTTATGAAGTCATACTGTCGACAGGAAAAGACTACACTGACATTGTATAGTTTAGGTCGGCCATTAAACTCGCTTCCCATCCTGAATTATTTATAAACTCCTTTATCTCTGACTATTGACAGCATTAAACCAACAATTAGGCACTTTCAATGTTAAATGTTGAACGCGGCAGTGATAAATTATCCACATTACGTTCAGGATACAAAACAAAGGCAGAGACTAATTATTCAACATCAGGAAACAAAGAGTACGACATCAAAACAAATACATACACTCTAAACATTAACTAAATAAAAACGGAAAACAACTATACCACCCAAAAAAATTAACAAAACAAAAACCACTCGCAGGCAAGCATGCACACATACTAGGAACGTTGTATGGCGTCCAACTAAGTACAAAAAACAATAAAATCAAAGACCGTGACCCACATAAAACGTGAATAAAGAAATAACCAACACCTTTTACGTTTGACGTAAGACACGTTAGCTTAGAGATCACAGACGACACGATAATCTTTGGTAATCGGGTAAAGTTAAACAGTGGAAGAAGCGTCTGTAATCTCGTAAGCTCGCGCGCCAAGTCAAAGAGCACACAAAAACAGCCATAGCCAGAGAAGCCAAACGTTCCGAGCGTGGGGCGCGTCTACCTGGAGTGTTGCTGCCTCTCGGAGGGCGGCGGCGAAGGTGCGCGAGAAGAGGTCGCCGTCTGGTCCCGCGTGTCGGTCGCCGTCGCTGGACTGCCCGCACCGCTGCCGCCGAGCGCCAACGCCAAGCCGCTGATGCTGCCGACACATCACCACGTCACCACAGCCCTAGCGTCGATAGCCAATCGTTCACATAGGCCTAACTGCTCCATACCAACCGTGTCACAAACAAATCCGAATGAGGTTACATGAGACTCCTTAATTACTTTCAGGTGAGAGCAGTTCCTGCAAACCAATTCTAGGCACTGCATTTACAGAAGGCAGGTGTCATAGCTTGCTATAGTGCTGAATATTGCGTATTCTTCTTTAAGTGACACAAAACAACAAAAACTAATGGTGATGGTGACATTCGAGTGTATCGGAGCAGATAAGCCCTTGCTAATTTTGAATCGAAACTATAATTCGACCGTACTATGACTAACGGTATTATTATCTATATTAAGTGTTATAACTAAATTAAAACAACACCGCAGAATATCCCGCCAAGTTCGATTTCCATTGTGTATAATTACACAATTGTCCCCATCAGTTCTATTATGGACTACGAACAGCCGAGCGAAGCAGATCATTCTCAGCGGAGTGAAGATACATATAAGCAGTGATATTCAGTTAGTGGCAAGGCAACAGGGGTGTCAGTAATCATTATAATAAAGGTACTGGCAAGCAAGCATTCCGAATGCAACTCGTTAGTTATAGAATACGAATTGAACACGACGATAGTTGAAGGTCCTGTCCGATTGTATTAATAGGTAAGAAAAGTTGATAAAAATTAGATGGCTAGTCGAGAACAAAGAGGCTACGATTGTAGCAATGTAACAATTGGCATAGATCATTCTAATCCTTAGGCTGAGATAAATAGCGATTCAGAGATGCCAATTAAGGAGCCCAGTGAAGATTTAGTGGATGAAATTGTTGGTAGTAGCGAGACGAGAGCGAGTAATTAGTCAGGTCGTGCACATCAACGCAACAGAAAGATGTCGGACGAAACGCACGTAGAGTATGAATGACTCAAGTGCGTAAGACATACGTACTCGCCGACAAAACCAGCCAACTCGACGCCGCACAAGGTTATCTATTGTTGAAAGTACAAAGGCTAGTACATCATTATTCTAATCAATTTCGGCGTGTGCCTCGAATTCTGTTTCATGAACTCAATTATCTATCATCGTTGTTTAGAGACTATCTCGGCGTGTCGTATCAATTAACAGCTAATCTTTTACATTGCGGCATGGCCATGTGAGACTTCAATCCTTTACGAAAACCACGAACAGTTGAACACAGCATATTTTTATATTCTTTTTGGAAATGACTAATGGCTAACAATACAACTGTATTTTAAGCAGGCAGTTTTCTAATTGTACTTCGAAATACAACAATAAATTTTGCTTCGCGTGATGGCGTTTGCAATTTATGGAAACTTTATAACTTGGCGTTGAACATTAGCACCATTTCAAAGAAAATGGCTTTACTTATAACCTGTGACATTACATAAAGTAGTTTAGAATAGAAACTAGTTGATGTTATCGAAGTTTTGTTGGTCAAGTAAATATTTATGTGAAGAATTCACAGACAGATATGGTTTAAATGTTTTAAATAAATATGCGTACAGAAAATATTGAAGTCTATGTGTATACACATAAGACGATAAATTGTGAATTCAAAGGACCCACCCACAAAAGTATACAAAATCTTGTTTACGGAAAGAAAGTAAATTTCAAATGTCACATACCCGACACGTGAGAGGATAAGCCAAGGGAATAAAACTGTAATTAATAACGATATTCAATTACCAAGGGCCATTCTGTACATTTCCGTGAAATGTCCAATTTAAAAGCGAGTTAATAAAGTTCTCGCATTGGCTCCACAATAAAAGAGCTATTTCCGCAAATAGTTAACTTCGCAAAACCATAATAAAATGTAAGGTCGGATGGCGTCATGTGGCCTAAGGTCGCTTTTAGCGGAAGAATGGAATTGTTTGCACAAAATATTAATAACGCCATATGGCAACGGAAGGTACTGTAATTTATGCTCTTGCCAGGTCATTAAAAAATCTGTGAAACGGATACTTTCGGTTGAAGCAAATATTATCATGTAGAGTCCAAACAAATTATAATAACTTTATAATAGCTTTTATTTCGAAGTTGTACTGAAATTTAACTAATTAAAGCACCGTCAGTCCTTCCGTGAAAATTACGACAATCGATAGATATAGAAAAAATATTCTAAGAAAATCCGGCCAAATTTGTTTACCTAGCAGCAGACCTAGTAGCCACCTTAAGTTCTTTTGAAATGAGTTCTATTGAATTCCAACACATAATAAGACCGTCAGTCAACCGATTCGAGGAGCAGATCAAATGAAATAATATTACATTATAAGCCCCAGCAGTGTAAGTTCAAGGTAACATGATAACAATATAGACATGAAATTAGCCAAAATCAATATTTGCGAAGCCCTTTCAACCAACCCACCTACTTGTATAATACCCGAAAGTTTCCGTTTCGTATTTACTCAAGCATTGCTTAATTTGAAATAAAATAATATTATATAAGAGGGAGGAGGCTTCTGCCCAGCAGTGGGCGTAATGAGCTTTGAATGATTATGACGATGAAAATAAAATCAAGCACATCATATATTTTGACTGGCTCAGTGGTTGTAAATTTGAACAGATTTAAAACCAAGATACAACGTCAGAACAATAGACTATCTGGTCACGAAGTTTAACTAGAGGCGGTCTATTAACGGTCAGTTTAACGGGCTATTCTGCGATGAAGTTCATCAGTTACTTTTATTAACCTATGATCTCCCCAGTTTCTTGTGTATTCTTAATCATTTCTAATTTTATTTTGGTCTTCGTAGTTTTGAGTGAATTCTCTTCAATGCTTGAATCCGGTAGTAGTCAGTTAAAAATATTTTTGAATTAATTTGATATGTTGACTTTTAATCCAACAAGGGGGATATTATTAGTCCTAATTACATTTACGTTACTGAACTATTTGTATCCAATCTATGTAATTGGGATAGATAATACAGAGATTCACATGCACGTATAATAAATATTGTACAATAATTTACCTATCAAAACAATGTCATAAGCAAACATTTCTAAATTGCTGATAATATTTAGAATTCTGCCGTACTACTGCGTAAACAAACCTTGATTATGTAGTAGAACAATGTAACGGCAAAGCATTATATTTTTCAATTATGAATATTGCTAAAATGTCGTGCACATAATGCAACCTCGGCATTGCCCCGCACGCGAGGCGTGGTAATGTATAAAATTTGATAACACGGTTATTCTTTCTATTAACTCTATCAAGGTCCTTTCGAAACCTGCTTAGAGGCAAAACTCTAGGCTATTTAAGATTGATATTGAGATAATTGTTCAAGTTAATGAAACAGTCGGACGGGTTGTGTTGCATTTCAGTTCCTGTGGCGGCGAGGCTGTTTAGCTCGTGGAAGCTTAGCAACTTGCGCCTTAAGGTAGAACGTTTCGCATATGGCGAGATACGAATTCAAATTTTAAACAGTTTTAAGCAGAATTTGCGACAGTAGTAGATCATTCTTTGCAATATGTAGAGATATTTAACACTTAGGCACTGGATTGCTCAATTAAGCTCATATAAGATTGCTATTAACCGTTAATGTGATGACTGAAGTGTTAATTGACTTATTCGATTAATCTGCTGCATTACAGTTAAATATCACTACAGAAAATCACAACGAAGAATCTACTATTGTTGCAAATTCCATTATCATTTTTACAATAGTTAGCAGGTCCAGCTCCAAAAATGAAAAAAACTGTTAGTAAATTAAATTTCCCGGCATAAGCGAAACGTCTCACCTTAATAGCAACATTAATAGCCATTTCATTTTGGCTTGGCTAGTTATGCATAATGCATCAAAAATCTCAGTGCACGCATGGGAAGTCAGCTAAAGAATGCATGGTTTCTATAGTACTAGTTTCCAACAAGTGTTAACACGTGTACGAGTAACCGATACAGGTACATGAATTAAGTAGTGCATTAGATACCACAATCTGATTAACCAGCACTAGAATTAGTCTCAGCTAGCTCAAAGCGGTAGGCTTAGGGTGATAGATAACACATTTCCTTCACCGTAATTGCAAGTTATTTCCTTAACCTTTAGCAATAATTGTACCGGTGACATAATTTATTATTGAAGACAATATTTACAGCAATGCAGCTGTACAAATGTATGAATAATCGTTTCAAATGACAACCTTCCGTGTTGACATGCCAACACACAATGGATCATGAAGTTTGTTCCTGGAATACGAAAATTAAGAATTAATTGCTCTTTTGATTGTGTCGGTTTGATGATGGTAGTGGGTGATAACTGTGATAAGTTAAGAAAGTGCACACCTACTATTGTTAAAACGATTTAAACTGGTCCTATTCGTATGGAGTTTCAGAAACCAGTAGAAAGTGTCAGGGCATTGGTGTGCCTACTGCTTTCCGCTGGGATCGTAGCATGTATGAATATGTAGTCTGTGCCCCCCAACGGGATAATGGCACGACTGTTTGTATGGATGCGATATTGATTAGATTAAGGTGATTAAGGCATTATCTCATTTTTTGGCAGAGGCCTCGCGTCAATCTTTCAGAACTACACAGTAAGTTTCTGTGCCTCCATCAAAATATTATTAAGAATCTCTCCAATGTTTGGATCATAATTTCAGAATAATGTTGCTATAGTATATTGCGCAGATACTGTTTATTTATATATAAACGGATATCGAAGTTAAAAGTGAACTAGTCCACACGAATATCAGAATATCTTTGATGTGTTATGTCGTGATCCAGATATAAACTGCGCAATACTGGAGCAATCAGCACTAATATTAATAAAATGGCCAAATTCCGAGGTGGCGTCGGAATCCCGGGTGCCGAATCTTTGGCAGAACACCAAACGAGGTGATTCTCCACGTGACCCGGGGGTGTTGCCATATCTACCGTATCTAGCAAACACTGTATAATTGATTAATGCTAATTAGCGTAGCTGCTCTTGCCAGAAGGTTGATAGTGTTTACATTTATTATTCAATGTAATTATGTTTGGACGAGCAACTTGAGTTTACTTATTGGTCGAAGGCAAAATGACATTGAATTCACCAGATAGAGAATATTTTGCGCCTTATTCATTTTAAAATCTATTTTATTTTATTTTTTTGAAGGCAGTAATTTTTTACCCATGTCAAAACGAGAAGCCTTCGAGATCGATCTTTATTCAAATGGGCACTTATGAAATCAACTAAATTAGAATGAATTTTAGAATATAGGTTTGTTTAACTAGTAACATTACATAAACAGTTACCTACTACAAACAATATCAAAGAAACTATTAAACTAAATCTGTAGCAGGCGTGTCGCAAGAAATAATCTAACACCACACCTTCCAGCTACCACAGAGCATTACAAAGGGCAACAATTTCATACCGAACGGTCATTGTAGCACAACTAGCAAACAAAGATCAGAAACGTGAAATACCATCAGCTCAAATGATCCAAGTATAAGAGGCAATGGTCGGAGAGCTGGATAACCTTCGGCAAGCGTCAAACGATGCGATTGTGTAATCGACGAAGCTGTTAAGCCAACAAAGGTACCCTTCATTGGAGCACGTTGTAAATCATACAAATGGCCGTTTGTGGCGCGTGCGCGGCACGACTCCGACCGATAACAACCGAACGTAATCAGCCGTGCGAGACCGTCGCCGGCACCATTCAAAACTTTAAGGATCCTAGTATAGGGTCGATAGTAGGAAGCAAGGACGCAGAAGACCGTGAAAAGTGATAAATAGTAGAGAACAATCGCCCTTTATTCCGGAATCACGTTTGTGCGACCCTTATTTCTTAGAAAGAGTTACAATTCGAATTAGTAATACAATAATGAATTGTGGTTCGTGACCACATGGAGATAAAAGCCGCCGATCTCGGCACAGCTAACGTCCCGAGCAAATTGCTAACAATTAAAAGATAATGTAGAGTACTAGAGATAAAATTAACGACATGTTTTATGCCTATTAACCCGTTGTTAAACAAACAAACAAACAGAAAGGAATAACAAGTGGTAGGTATTGATTTAGACACGTTACTTACATGTTTGCAATAATAAAGTTAATTAGGATCACAATTTGCGTTAATCGCATTTCCTGTAGCGATTAAAATGATGATAGTATAAACATTGTGGTCTACGTGTAATTACTACAATGTAAATATGTATGACAGCTTATTACACCTTAACATTACAGTAATATAAGCCAGCCTACTACAAAAAAAAATTTAAGACGTCGAATATGAGGAGCATTTTTATTTAAAAATATTTGTTAGCATCGTATTTAAAGTATACTTTATACAAAAATTGTCACTACGATGGTGGTGGACATAAAAAATGAAAAATTTCCTAGATATCTGCGCAAACAAAATATTTATAGTCAATATTATGTGGAGACATCTAACACAACTCGTGTTGAATGTCACAGAGAATTACATTTTGGCAAATGTCACAGGATCGGAGTAATATATATTTAGCGTTGAATCTTATAAAATTGCGTCATTCGGCGCAGGCTCAGCTTCCTATCATGTTTGTCATTCTGTCAGCTACATTTTTATATTTTAACAAGTTTAGGAAGAAATGTAGAATTGGTGTTGCGAAATTAATTTTAGAAAAAAAGCGTAACTTTGTACAGTTTTCAGGATATCATGGTGTTTTATTTTTTGCTGTACAATAAATTAGATTGGTTGACAAATGCTGCTATGATCCACCAATAAACATTACTATGTAGATCTAACATAATTTTTACACCCACTTCATTTAGAAGGTTTTACTAAAAACAAAACTGTAACTAACAAATATGGTTTTCGATGATCATCCTTTGAAGCGATTAACCTTTATTGGCGTCAGCATCCGGGCTGCATACATTTGGCAGATTCGGCGGAATCATTCATGTTTTTCGCGATTGTTTATTTAAATTTCGGCTCCAGGCAGGCGCCAGGCTCACCTTGATCGGCGGTGCAACAAACCAACGATGGCTAACCTTACCACCCCCTTTTCCACCAATATACGTACAACCAAATAGCCTTCCAGCCAAAGACCCAATTAAACCAGTCAAGTATATTTTTTTTTACTGCCGCGTTCAGACGGAAAAATAAATGAGTCGTCAGCTATAAATTCTGGTAAATAACTCAAGCATTTTTCAAGAGTCTATTTGCATACGTACTGAAAGAAAAGCAGATATTTTCAGATACCCGACACGTGTATTTACACGGTTAGTGGCAAGAATACAGATTGGTTTTTACAGCTGAAAGATCAAAACTGTTTACAGTGATTGGTATAAACAGATAATTAAAATTAGCACGTTTACATTACACTTGTAACGTGCAAACTGAGGGTAAACATAGAACTCTATTTACGCCGACAGTTACATACGGTTTTATGGCTGAATTTAATCTAAGGCTGTGATTTCACAAGACGTTAAACTCGCGGGCACTTTTGATGATGGTCGAGTTCATTAGCTTTTATTGGACATGACAGTGCTATTATCCAATAATGATTAAGATAAGCATAACGACTTCCAGAATATAAACAACAGTTGCACAACCAGTTAACTTCAATCGGAGTTTACTGTGCCCGCGTGGTTTGAGAAATTAGTGCAAGCTATAAAATTTTAGTTGATTAGTGTCGGTTTTGCTTTTCATTCTTACGAAAGAATTGTGTGATTTCTTTCTTCAGAAGTACAGAATGAGGTTTAATATCCAACTTAACTGAAGGTGAGAGTGAATCGGCGATGTTACAGATGCAAATTTTTTTAACAACATTATTGCCTGAACACTGAGGAAAATAAGCAGCATTCTAAGAGTTCTATTTCAGCGTGGTCTTAAATAACAAACAGAAATAGTTGAGATAACATTGAAGGTCAGTAGTAACATGCAAATATTAAAGGAAAGTCGTATACTGATGGAATTTAGTGCAAGAACATTAATTTTAAATTTAATGTTTAGGACTTGCGCAAATTAGCATAACTATAATTTCACAATGAATTTAGGTAAATTTATTGTTGTATCTCTAGTGGTATTATGTCTTTAGTTTATAGGAAACTTTATTGAGCTACTTTAGTTAAACATTAAAGACAAAATGTGGTGCACGCAGCAGATTATAACACCACAAGTACAACACAACACGTCCAATCAAATTGTGGTTTGATCGTAAAGACGCCACCCACAGGGTACGAAATTAAATCGATGACAAATTTAGTGCAGATCAAGGATCGCCGAGTTGTTGACCATTTAAATAAAGACTGGTAATGAAATTTTAATGTTAAAAATCAACAACATAAAATTGAGACAAATGTTTCCTGAAAAATATTTATGAGGGTCGAGGTGACACATGACATGCAGTTAAATACGTGGGTCTTATACGCATAGACCGTACAGTAACTTTCGTAGCTTCACTCAGTGTCTCAGATTCCACACTTTGTCATGCAATAAAACAACTTCAGAGCAACACAATACTAGTCGAGATCGAACTCATTCATCAAGTAGACGCTGTAACATTAGTTTGACAACAAGGCCCGTGAAGGACGTTCGTTGAACTTAGATCAGGGGTGAATCCGAGGGTGACACAAGGCTATCGACCGTTGAAGATGAGTTGTGAGGGGTGGTAATCATGTGCGAGCTATGACTTCCTGGTTAAGGGTGCAGTTAAATGATAGGGCGTATTGCGGTTATATACATACATCAGAAGCGTTCTATTTTGGAACCGAATGGAAAAGTAACTTGAAGAAAAATACTTCGGCTAGATCATAAATTGTGAAATACATGGAATAGGATTTCGTTAAGCCTCGGTAGTGGTCGGTACTAACCAGTGAGCAAACATATTGACTTTGCAATAAAATGTTTGGGGCATCCTGAGCAGTTATTCACATCACATAAATGACTATAAAATAATAAACGAAGAACGAAAATGAAAGCCACTCATCATCATCATCAACCCATATCGGCCCAGTGCTGAGCACGGGTCTCCCCTCACTTTCGTGATGAGGATTAGACCATAATCCCGCGATGCCCCGAATTTGTAATTTGGGGCCCGGTCCGGATTGGTGGAACATCCAGACTTCAGAACACAATGTTATATTTTCAAACAACACATCTGACAAAACAAGCCTGACACCATTTCCATGGAACGTCACTTAAAGAAACTGAGATCAAATTGCCAGTTCTTCACAGATCAGTCCATTAACCTTGCCGGAAACTCTACCCATTGCCACTTCGGGGTGTAACCCGACGCCAAGGTCGCACGCTAAGGTCGTCCATCGAACTTTCTAGCCTCTTCCGGGTAGTGGATGACTGATGGAATTATAGTTTTGGTAACATTCGCAAATACCATTAGCGCAGTTCAACGACCGATGAAAACGTATTTGTACAAGCATGTTGCCTAATAATCAGCTTAAGATTTTTTTGTTTGAGTACCTAATTCATCGTCTTGTCAGTTAAAGAAAAGAGTGGCAACAACAGACGAGGAAAACTAAAAGCGTTATGAATTTATTTCTCTGTTTGGACTTTGGCAACCGGGTTATCTTTTATATTCCCATAGAGATATCATGTATCCGGACAATGAATCATTAATATGTCATCTCCTAATTTAGTCATGAGTGCAGATATTATTTTTAAACAATTGCGAGTGAGTTATTGCTCGATAAAAAAGCTATAAAAGACGAGTTAACTTTAGGTGCAATCTTCGGCTAGCTTTGAACGTTTTCATTATACAGTTCGTCGTACTTTCTCAAAAGCCCTGCAATTTAAGGAGGCTCAGATTAGTTCCCCGTGTTCATGATATAGGGCACGTCAATCCGCGCATTCATGCGTGGAAGCCTTAGAATAACATGACACCTACCGAAATAACTCCAGCCGCTTTGTAGTCGGCGTGTGTGCAAGAGCTTAAGGAGGTTTAATTTTGATGTTCAGGGGAAAGGTACACGTGGATCAAGGGTTGAATAAAGGATTCGATTTAATTGGAAACGTGGAGCCTAAATCTGTAGCATAAACAGACGGTAGAAGGGATAATTGGAAAAAACAACATCCTCGGCCTATCAAAAGACTATTTATGAGAACATTCCTAAAGATTCGCTTCGTTAAATGTAGCGAAAAACACGTAGCAACTGCGTTGGTGGAAAACGCAAAGTTCCTACAACTATGTATTATGTATGTACTCACTTTCCTGGTATTACAAAATCGACAAATTAAGAAATTGAATGAACAGGTAAAATTGAGGTAATATTGAGGAATCCGTTTCTGACGATTACCTGCAATAATATAACTTAAACACAATAACGCATAATTAAGTGCTTGAGGTAAACCCAAGTAATGATCGGGTTTAATGCTCGGTAGATCCATAGAACCCGGTAGTCGTAATCCACTATGTCGACAATACCGTCAATATTGGAGTAAACTCTCTCGATACACATGGTTTAGGTACGATTATCTGCTTGCTTCTAGAGGTCTATGGGAACTAAACTCTTTGGATTGCACTGCGCGGAAACAGTTAAATAATTTTTCAGTCATTAAATAGTTTTTTTTTTCTTTCAGACAAGGTTTTATATTATGTAATCGGTACTGCAACTTGATCAAAATGCGTCCAAACACCACCAACGCACAGTACTGTTAGCCACTGAAGACCTCCGTTGTCTACCTTCCGTTTAATATTGCATTGTTATTGAAACTTGACAGGCATACAACTGCTTTACTCAATTGGACAACGGAATCTGTGTCAAAATCGAGTTGCAAGATTTAAACGTGACAATCGACAATCATACCTACTAACAATCGACTTGAACAAATGCTTGTAAAAATCTATCTAGGATTTACAATATGCCGAAATTAATATAAACGCAGAATGCGTTCAAGAACCTCATGTGTGTTCAGCATATTTGGATTCAGTGGGTTTGGGCCTTCAAACCGGCGGCGGCGCGGCAGCAATGCGGAATCTCGACGCAAATAAAACGTTTAGCACGCGTCAAATTTAGCGGACACTCGCAAAACGTTGCAGCGCAACAGTTAAGCTGTTTAACATTTCTACATTACTGTTATGGGAACATTAGCAGGTCACTGCTTGAGGAAAGGAGTGGACAAGGGACATGGCGCTAACCGATGACTAAAATATGCGTATGCGTGAAACATACGACTTAACCGCAACAATCACCCACTACAAGCTTGGTATTACTAGCTGTTTATTACTCGTCTAACACAATGGAGAATAATAATGAAGTCATCAATAATTACGATCCGTGACCTACTCGGGGTTAAGACCTTATGACACGCTTCTGTAATCAAGTAATAAGGTAATGAGAGACTATTAGCCTGTGACTAATAAAAGGTAAGGAAACTTAGATTCCCTCGTCCATTCGAAGAAAAACCATAACACTGGTGATATATATTTTAAAACCGTGACTGGAGCTTAGAAACTACGTAACTTTACATGTCATGAACAATATTCATTATCGCAGGATAACTATTTTAAACTCAAAAGCCTTTCTAAGCCCAAAGCTGAAACGGCCGCTTTACCGACCATCAAAAAGGCATCAAAACAAAAGATTAAAAAATTACACACGCGATCTTGTTTACCCCGTATGTTGACGTCATGGCCCGAAGCGAACCCGGTGAGATCATTCCTTTTTATGCACATTCACGCATTGACCTTATCGAACCCTGCCCATAAGGGCTGAAAAATATAAACAATATTTGAAAGAGCTAATTAGCGCTTGATAACACGCGTGTTATCGTGTCGGTCATTCCCTCTAGTAGGCTATAGTCGACTAATATTATGCATCGTCAAGGTCGTTAAAACGAAATGTTTATGAAAGTTATATTGATTTCAATAACAATTTAACTGTGAAGGATTTATGTGTATCGCTTTCATCGTTTCATAAGGCGATTGATAAATTGTACTCAGTAGGTACTCGTATTGTGGCTTGTACTAAGTTTTCAGGTAACATTGATATGATTTAACGACTAAGAATTTAAAAGCCAGGCAATGTAGAATTACCAGCTCAGATCAAACACAAATCAAGTTAAAATTGGATTATTCCACTCGATTACGTAGTTTCTACGTAAGTTCGACCTAGAAATTTATTGGTTGAAACCTGTAGAATTTCCAGATCATAAAATATGAACGGAGGTAAATTTAGCAGGACAACAGTTTTATTCAAATCGTACGATAAGTTAAGTAATTGAGCTTAAGAGTACCTGAGGGCTGTAAAGTTAATGAAGCTGAAGTTACGCAAAATCATACTATGGCCATTAATGGTTACGAATTTGATGAGTCATCACATGCGGATGTTTTTTCAGGTTAAACTATGTGGGGCAGAGTAAGAGAGGCTGGTAAAGGTAATATATTTTTATTATCTCCTTTGACAGCAGGCCGAAGCTTTCATCACATTTATTAAGGAGGATTTAGGACGCTCGTGTCGAAACTGTGTCCTTTATAGCAGGCCAGCCAAGTACTCGTCGCGATGACCTAAAACCTTTGATATACTCGACCGCAATGAATTTGCGTGAGATAGATACCGTATTTTCTTTACTTAGCAGGATTTTGAGGAAGTTTCTGCGTTGTGTTTTCGATGCTTCAGAGCTTTCTTTAGTCTCTAGCCGTCCTTGGGTAGTTTATCTACACTTTTGTGTTTTCTTTTATTTTATGTTTATGTTTAGTTGCCAGTTATACTCATTGACGAATTCATTTACCGTGTAAACAAGCGGCTCTCAGGGTCTGTAGTAACTTTCAACACTATATTTAGTGTTCTTTTAATTTTTAATAAAGTTTATGAATTAATTTACCACGATGAAAGGCTCTCAGGGTCTGGCAGTATCTTTCGACACCAATAAATACTTTTACCTACTAAAGTGTTTCTTTCAGTGTTGTGAGAGACAATTCCCAGACACCTTGAGAAATATACAGCTGCTCTCTAATCACGAGCCTTGCAACACACGACGTGCACTATGTATATTCTAACCTATGATATCAATAGATGTATTTGTTGCATATGCATTGAAAGGATGCAGGTATGTTAGTATTTGTGCAACATTGGTTGTGTAACCTATCCGTCATTGTTGTTGAAGTGAGCTACATTACTACGCTAGATTGAACTATAAGGTTTTGTTGGTAAATACTAATTTTATATTTTTTCTTTTGGTCGGTGTTGAATCAAATGCCTGAATATTAAGGACGCTTTTATCTTGTCACTATGGATACTACATTGGAGCACTTAAGATTGATGAGTAGGTAATCACTATTAAAACGCTTTACATGTGAAGATGCGTTTTACGTGATTGTTCCGAAACTATGATGCATGAGATATTTGGGCATATCACAAATAAAGTCTACTACCTCTGTTATAAAGATATCGATGGTTAACCGTGGACATTCATAAATAATTTTGTCAGATTCACTGTACGTCAGTTACTTTGAAAAGGGATCTGTGAAAGCTTTTCAGTGAGTACCTAATCTAAAAAAAATTAACAGTTTGGTTCTGATATACACCTATTAATATTGCTAATAAAATTAAACATACTACAAAATTAAATTAAGCAGATCCATCATTTTATTCATTTTTTATTGCTGTATTTGGACAATTTTCAGAAAAGTATGTAACTTTTTCATAATCATTTCACAGTTGAAACTGTAAGACGAAGAAAAACGAAGATTACGAACCCTTTTTTACCTACAAAGTAAAGAACATAAACAAAAAATATAATGCAAAAAGAAAATAATCTCAACCAAATAACCTAAACGCTACCTTAAACGCCAACCAAGCAAATGGAAAACCGATGGCCAGCAAGCGGTAAGCAATTCAGAAGCAATCTCAATTCACTTTCCCATGGAAATGGTATTAAAATGGTTTGCACAATTTCATTGCCGCAAACGGTCTTTTCCTTTCGCAAGATGGCAAAGGTAAACTTTCTACGGAATTAATCTTGCATTTAATCATGTGATAAATTTCAAAGGATGTCAGCCGTTTTATTTATTATTTATTTATTTACATATTAGATGCTTGCTGCACTTACTGCAACGCAAAGGCGAACAACAAGCCTATAATGTGTTATTGTAGAGTTGGGTATCGTTAATGAAAATTAATAATTTAGAAGCTACACATTTAGGTATGCGGCAGATAAATTAATTTAGCTGTTAATCCAAGTTTTGACGGCATTGGCTCTCAAGTATGCCATGAAACCAGAAAACATAAAAACTGAAAATAGATGAGGTGGAGAGGAAGCAGACGTTCCCCGGAACACATTAACAACGTTCCCAGAAAGGAAAAATGTTCAAAGTCCCGGTGGCCATAATTTACCGTCTTTTTTGGAATTAAATAGAAATCAACATAAGGAGGCGTCTATTAATTACGTGACGTATTGGGGAGGGGGGGGGGGGGGGGGGGGGAAAGGGGGGGTTTGTTTCAGCCAAACATCAATTGATATCAGTACATTTGGGACAATTTGGGACCGTGTATTTCAGAAATCTCTAAACCAAGCAATTGTTACCTACTCATCAATCTAAGTACGCCAATGTAGTATCCATATTTCCACAACGACAAGAGAAAAGCGTCCCTAACAATCAGGCATGTGTTTCAACACCGACGAGCCTTTGTTAAAATTACCAAAATCTGTCATTCTTGTTTTGCTTGAAGCAATGCCCTCCATAACTATAGAGTAATATTCATATTCCCCCAACGTTACCAACACGTTTCTTATCATCAAATCGCAAAGTCAGCGTAACAGGTCCGCTCCACTTGCGCGTACGCATTTCACAAACACTCCTCAGCATTATTTTAATCGGCCATTTATCTACGACATAACGCATTATTGTTACAAAACTGCAAATGCAACGTAATGTAGCCGTATGTGCGACTGGCAGATTGTTGTGTGCTTATTAGGTATTTGTTTTGCTTCCTGGATTTTCGCATAATGTTGTTCAAATAGTCCTAGTTTTATCGAGTTTATTTGAGGCTTGGTGTTGGTCTGTACGTGCAACTTTGTTCACGATGGTATTTTTTAAATATCGATATTAGGAGACGATTCCCTAACAGTCACCAGGCCAGCCGATCGCCTGCTCTGCCAGCGGCGGTGGGGCAGGTTGACCTGCGCAGTACTTTTTAAGTGATGCTATTTAAGACATACAGAACCATGACGGCCAATTTTTTGAAGTGTCTTCGAAACTAGTATTTGAGTTCTTTACTCACTTACTATAAGAACCCATAGATAAGAAGGAAAAATAAAACAAAAAAGCTATGCTGCGATACAGAACCAAATAAAGTAGTTATACTTATTAAGACTAATGTGACAAGGAAAACTCTTCGCAACAGGATATAACGAAGGTCGAAAATGTACACCATCATGCAAATTAACAACAGCGATATTAATAAAAAACGAAAAAGTCACCCATGATGATCGTGCAGCAATTGCAGTTCATTATACAAATGCACACAGAGCCGGCACACATAAAAATGTCAGTAATGACGCAAGTTGCATCACCACCAGTAATGCCAGTTGCGCATACGTTTACGCACAGTGCGTATCCACTAACCAATAGACCAATACCATAACTAGATATATAAATATTGTTTGGAAAACTAGCCAGAGCTGCTATTCGAAGTTAAAAACAACTTGTGGAAATGTACCGGTGAACCAAGCTGCCAAGACGCAAAGTAAACAAAAGAAATGCGTTTGGCCGATATTTCCAAACGGGAAACAAGCAAAGAGCGAATACAAGAGAAGCTTGGCGCTTGCCAAATAGTAATGACACTAATTAACGTTTCTAAGTTGAAATTATTCTATCAGTTTATAGAAATGCTAAGACAGTTTATTCCAGATGACAAAAAATAACAACCAAAGTGATTTGAATAGTAAAGTAAACGTGTCTGAATTCATTGTTCGGAATCAAACTTATATGTGAACTAGAGCCCCTCAAGTGTCCCCTATATTGGTGCACGCACCATGTAATCAGCTAGACTTTAAATATTTGATCTGTACCATCTGCCTCGATAAACCCCAACGTCGGAGCTGATGACTAACTTCATCGGAAAAGAGTACAGCGATATAAAAAATCAAAACAAGAAGAATCAAAGAATACCTACTATTTTCTAAGAATGTAAAAAATAAACTGCATTTAACATATTACGTTTGTTGACTGGACCAAGAAACACTGAGAAGGACGGAATAATTTAATAAAATGAGAATGTATACTGAATAATCAAATACCAATGGGCAGTCACAACCGAGACAAACAAATAAATCTGACAATATCTGGCGGATAACTAATCTTACCTACAGGTAAACAAATCGATCTGTCTGTGGTATGAAGTTAACGCAAATCAATCGCAGTTTAAGTTAAACACGATATAAAGCTAAGTAACAGCTGACAAATTTGTTTAATGTATAAGAAACTATGATAATTGACAACCTTCGCTCGATATTCCTGATCGATGATGATAAATATTATCAGGAACCTTCCCAATCATCTGAATTCTAGGCTAAAGTTTTATAACTACCACTTAGAATAATATTGGTCTATACATAATTAAGATTTCTAATTTGTTAATATTCATGAATTAGTACAAAAACGTATGATGCATTAATATTCAAAAAATTATGCTGTGAATCTTATGCCCGCCTTCTACAGCAAGCGAAGAGGACTACGTAACTCAGGATAGTAAACTTTATAGAAGTGACATTAGAAAATAAATGAAAACACTGTAAATGTGTAAACATATCGGACTGAAAGAGTACTGAAAAGTGAATCGCAATTGCCACTTTACTCTGAAGCTCTTTCTTAGTGGAAGGCCGCGACTACTTTACTCTTATCCACTCGGCTATTTCCTGCTCATTACCTTTTCGCAGTGGAAGGCGGGCATTACAGCTGTTAAATGCCGCGGATGATGCCAGCATTGCCAGCTGACCTTAGCTTCTGACATTTTCATTTTGATTTGTGTTATTGATATCTAGTTTTAATTATGGAATCTCTTTTTTTTGCAACATGGCATTGAATATTTTTATTGCCCGATAATTATATAGATCTTCATTCTCAAGGGCATTGTAATTAATTGGACTTAGTTTCAAAAATGTAGAGACGAAAATAAATAACTTTTTATTTGCTTATTTGGCAATTTTTGAAGTATGTTTTTAATCGAGCATTTAGTGTTCATTTACGATTCGTTATTAATCGTGAATTTATAAGTAAGGCTATAGAAGAACCCTTTAATAGCCAACTATAAAAAGTCCAAGCTAAAGTTGTGTATGCAGTAATTTCATCGATGCATAGTGTATTTACCGCAGTGCGGGCATCGTTTCCACGAAACGGCCGACACGTGGATAGTTTACCATCAACTATAGTGGATCGATATCATTGTATTGTAACAATAAGCATATCCAATGACCTTGAAAATAGTTCAGTAGAAACACTTGAAACTGCGGTCATAGTAAAGTTGTTAGTGGTAGGCCTCTTCTGCAAGAGACCGCCTGGGGAAGTAAAGTACCTTTGCCAGATATTCATCCGCAAACCAGTACTGTGTAAACAATACTGTGTTCCGGGCAGAAGGGCACTATTTCCAGCGACATTACTAGGCTTATGAGATTTTAGAACTAATGTGTCACGGTGACGAGCGCAGTGCAGTGCCGCAGAGGCAATTGATAGTTCTGGGTGGCACTGTAACTGTTATTTATCGACAGGCTAACCATCAGGTGAACGACTTGCGCGTCTCGTTATTCAGTCATATAAAAAAGTTAGCAGCACAGCTTTATCAAAGAGAGATTAAATGCAAAGAATTTGTCAAACTTGATAACGTAAGATTGGATTCAAATTCAATGTAAGTATTGTCGTTGTTGTTGTATTTGTTGTGGTTGTCTGGAAGAAATCGCTTTCAGCGATAAGACCGCCCATTGTACTACCCTTGTTTACCTATTGTAATTTTTCTGTACTGTGTTTAATTTTGTTTCTGGTGTACAATAAAGAGTTTTCTATTTCTATTCTATTCTATTGAGGGACTTCAGCGATCAAGTCATTATATTACTACCTACGCGACCGACGAAAACTAAAAGAAAAAGATTACAGTACAAGTTAGATAAATGGACCGATATACGAAAGGAAAATAATATTGACAAGTCTTGCGACATAGACTTCGAAAACGGAGTCAATAAAATGTTTTCAAATACAGCCATGGAATTTCCCAACTTATCAAACATTCAAATTAGGTAATCGTATTATATTCAAACAAGAGTCTATTTTACAATGCAAATAAATTTAAATAGGAAGTGACAAGAAAACGGAATATCGCCAAAAACTCCTCGGTAGACGATAAAAAAAAAACGTAAACAAACGGCCGCCTACGGTAATAATTACCATAAAAATTCCATAACCCCGTGAATTACGACCAAAACATGTTTTCAAGCCGGCGTCCACCAGTGTAAGGTTGCTTTTTGGAGCCAGATAAATATCTGTGTAAAGGTATACGAGGTCTAAAAATAAACTAAACTTGGCTAAAAAAACACCATAGAACCAGTTATCAGTACATCAATTCGTAGATTTGGAGGCACGGCAGAATAACTCACGACTTGAGCGGTACGCCGCAAGGTTAAACGTACTTGAACAATACATTTTGTCAAATTTGTAACTTGTGGAAGATAAGAATCTTGCCTAGTATTTTTTGCATTGCCCATAGCATGACTTACTTCAGTTAGTGCGCCAATGAACACTTCATAACAGTGTGGGTTTGAGAGAATATCTTGAACTCAAGTGTTGTTGGTTTTTGTAGAATTATGTCTGTATTGGAAACAGATGTTTAGACCTTTTGTGACTTTTGTCTTTAATTATGTGCAAAAAATCATTCAAGTAGAGGTGTGTCGAGGCTTGTAGTATAAGTTGTTCTTTTGTCAATGGTTATTTTAATGGTAATTAAATAATATTTTCTCAAGGAATCACTCGAAGTAAATTGGAGTGGATTCGAAAACTCAATTTTTAGACCTATGTAGTACCTACTTTTCCACAACTGCTACCACCAGTGAGGTTGTTTATTGAACAAATATAACAGCTTTTATTCCATAAACCGATATAACTTAATTTAATCGTCTTTTGCACTTGTCTGATATATGCATGTATATTAGGATATAATGTATAATACACTTACAAAGCAACATTTTAAAAAATAGTCGGCAGATCGTCGCTTTTCAAATGTAAACCTTTGGATTTATCTACGATATTATTTCTGAAGTTTGGGATTTTGAGATAAATTATCTAATTAACTATTCTTTGTAAGTGCTCATCCGAATATCCATTAACATAATATAGATAATACTGTTTTAATTTTTATTTGTTCAGCTCTTACATTTTTATACCTATTTCACTTTAGGTGTAATTTCATAGATAAAGATTTATGCAGATTTGATTTCAACCCGTTACAAAGATAAAAAAAATCTAGCCGAAAAAATGATAAATAATTAATTAAGTCAGGCACTCGTAATTCAAATAGATTTTTTGTTACCATTTTGTGTATTTCATGCGAACTTTTTGTATATTTTTTGCGAAGTTTTTTTGTATTTCTTGTCGGTGTTCGTGTTTTTGTTACGTCAGTATGTTAATGATCATGCAAAACAGCCGTATTAATGCTCAGCTTGGTGGAGCCTCAAAAACGCGAATTCTATTTTTAGCACTGACACATGGCATACGTTTTTTTTATCGCATTTCAACTTTTCAAGTGTTCTGTAGACAGCATGGGTAGGGGTCCGCTGGAGGACTGTTGTGTAGGTAGGTACCTACACCACAGTACGTGGGAAAGTTAAACTTTGACAAACCATCCTTTTAGGAAGACCCATTTATGTTGGTTTGCTTTACTAAAACAAGATTTTTGTTGAAATTATATAATTCTGGGCAATTTTTTTCTAATATAGTACCTAGTTTAAATACGTATTCGTACTGAAATCTAATCAAAATCCAACCCAAACACCGTCAATTTACTGTTAAGTCATCGAGAAGTGACGAGGAGTGAGAAGTTGTTTATATTCTCATAGGGTCAGCTCGCTATCACCATCATATTTTATTGTCCTCTGAATTGCTCGGCTTTACGAAAATAATAGCGCCTCAATAGTTTTATTTCATAAGTCAAGGTTTAATTCAAATTCTGCTTAGGGATGGTAAATGAAATAATATTTAATTGTGTCTGATTAATTATTTACCAACAAACAGTCGATAGTTTAATTTTATAAAACCCCAAAAATTATACTGTGTGTGTGCACGCCAGCGCCATCTTTGTTAAGCAGATAATATATAAACAACACTATTTATGTTTGCGCCATCTAGTTGTTGAAAGTATAACTTATACAACCGTTGTGACTTCGTTAGTTATTATGGAACACAGGTTTGACATGACATCATAGATGGCGCTGTTTAGCAATATTATATTGCCACGTTACACAATAATTTAGCTGATAAAATCCGTGAATTATAGCAGTAATTATTAACAAAATATTTAATCGCTACGGTTC
This sequence comes from Campaea margaritaria, assembly GCA_912999815.1. Lineage (NCBI taxonomy): Eukaryota > Metazoa > Arthropoda > Insecta > Lepidoptera > Geometridae > Campaea > Campaea margaritaria. The sequence continues at coordinate 11,489,580 of OU538789.1, read as the reverse complement.
AAAATGCAATTTGCCGTTAATAGTGACATTATGAGAAATTTATTATTAAATTGTTTAAATTTTTGTACCACTGTTTAGTCATACTAAGGAACAATTATTACGTTCTAACACCAAGATATTTTTCCTAAAACATCGAATAAGTATTTTATAATTATAAAAACATATTAAAATTAAAATACAATTGTTTACTATGTTTAGAATTTCTCACATAAAAATGCGGCAGCAAAAAGTGAGCCGCCCGAACAGGGACTTGAACCCTGGACCCTTGGATTAAAAGTCCAATGCTCTACCGACTGAGCTATCCGGGCTCATAGCGATATGAACGAAAAACATATACGGTAGTAGAAATTTAGCGTCGGTTCTCGAAAAGGCAACTGTGGATCTAAATTTACACACACAAAAGAGTACTAAAACCAAATTATTATTGTTATATTTAAGTACTTTTTTTTTCTGTGTAGTAAGTATCATTACAAAATTTGTTCTAATTATTATTTTTTAAGCTCTAGAAGTAAAGGTTCATTTTTTTTCTTCAAATATTTAATGATTCACAGTTTAAGCAATAAATATGATTCTGATTCTAAGTAGACAGCAGTTTTATAAAAAAAAGGTGATACAAAAACTGCAAATTAATACAAATATATTGTTAAGTCAGAGATAATAACCTTCGTATAATAAGCGTGCCTGGCTTGGATTTACATAAATATCTCAGAACTTTTTCCTGCAAAATATCTCGTCGTGATTTGTAATTTTTTGGTAGGATTTTATCTACAAAATTCTTAAAAAAACACTTTATTAAACCCTTCATCTATGTTTGAATTCCCTTAGAAAATATCTGAGTAAAGATTTAATAACTCAAATAATACTCATTTAAGTAGGTATGATTTTAGTAGTATGTAAGAATTGTTAACATTTCAGTGTTTTGAGAGACCTAACAATTTTTACCAATTGGAGTACAGCTACATCTAGCGGATCAGCTACAAAACGGTTCACTGTTACGGTTACGCAGACTAGGAAGTTGATGTGACGCCGCTACTCGACGCTAGATGGCGTTACGTCTAACAAAACAGTTCCAGATAACAACACGTCCATTTAGTAACCTACGCAAGTCGAATTATATAGAAATTCGATTAGAAAAATAGTATGACAAGTGTTAAACTGAAGCATTCGAGTGAGACTTGAAGAAAAATGGTGAAAAAGAGAAAACAAAAAAATTGTGTCAGCCTTGCCAACAAACCGTGTCTTCAAACCCCGAGGAGGGTCTGCTCGTCGGCACCTCCCTTGGCGGGTCACAGGGAAATAGGACGCCTAGAAATATTACATAACGCCATTCACTGGTTAACCTTACGCCCAATATTCGTCCGTTGGGTACGTCCATACATACACACTAGGGCACGACTAGACATTACACGTATCTAGTACAATTGCGAGCATTGTCTCGAATTGGGACGTGTAGGGTGCCTGGAGTGGCCGGGATGTGTAGTCTTTATTACACTTCAAGGCTTACACACTTAGGTGTTGTCGGCAAAAAGGTTAATGTACCCACCCGTCAGTCATTCATTTGCAATGCCACTTGCACAGCGTTGGAAAATGTGCTTGTATTTATAGGTGTAAAATCTTATAAAAAAAAACAAGGTCGTTCCGCTGAATGGCGTTATGATACTTAAACATAAAAACACCGAATCTAAAACAAAAACTTAACCTAGTACAGAAAACAACATTTATTTGTTACAGCAAAACCTATGCTCTATTACCTATAATTATTTCACTTTCGTAAACTAAACTGTATAGATTTGACAAGTGGTAAGTGAACAAGTATTTTTAAATGTTGTATGGTAAAACCAAAACATAGGTTTTTCTGCAAATTGTAACATAAACCACAGGGAAATTAATTCCGCTACCAAATTATGTCTAAAACACCGATCCCGTGAATCATAATGCGACAAAAATTTCTAATATACCTAGGCCTAGATATAATGTTATGTACCAATTAGTTATAATAATATAATGGAATGTAGTAAAGTTAAATGAAGGTATTTTAAACCCAACATAAATAGGTTAGTATCAACAACTATCTACAGTGGTTATTTTATTTATCTTCTAGTGAGATTGCTATTTATAAATACGTACGATATCTACAATCTATTTTGAATTTCTGCTAGAATATCTATAAAAATGATTTGATAAAAACTTCGAATGGATGCAAATTGCAATATGACCACAATTTTTCTAAAACCCCTCAAAAAAATCTCTTTACTTTCATAGAATCTTTACATTTGCCTGCAATGCCATAGAGTCTCCAAATAAAACAAATGCGGGTAGTTGGAAAGAAAAGACAACTCTCGCACTTCTTCACGCTATACCAGATCAGAACATATTTAGTACTATACTGAACTCTACTGTACTTTTCTCAAGCTATGTAAAAAAAACGTTTTCAAGGCGATGGAATCTATGAGTAACTCTCTAATAGAAATGGCATCCAAACATAATGACTAGGTAGGCTAACTGTAGCCAATGACTCACGTTTTCATTAGTGCCATTACCAAAACACTACAGGTCATTAGAAAATATGTGACATACAAATGCATAAACGGACAGGAAAGATACCATACTGGAGTCGATGACGTCACAACCGTAGAATTTGATTGACATAAAAATGAGGCGGTTGGCTGACGAATCATTTATATTATGATGAAGTCAGAGATAAAACACTAAGGAGTGATCCAGTTTCAAGAATTAAATTACTGTGTAATGTTGCACTTGAATTTGATAAAAAGTGAGTGGTGTTAACTATTGCAATTTCAAATTATTTTTTCACATATTATTCTCGATCTAGAATTTATATTCTAGTTAGATCAATTGCGTACGGGATTATCTTTCTAAAAAAAATGTTGATTGGAGATTATGGAATCAAAAGTTCCAAATTTAATGAGATTATGAGTTTATTCACTTCTAATTAAAAATTAATTAGGTTGTTATTTTCAAGTTAGGTACTATTTGCTTGATTTTATTTATACGACATATTCGTTTTCGATATTGTATTGAGTTCGTATTTCGAAACTGGAATTTCATATTCCGAACAAAAAATTTAGGAATTTTCCCAAATCTTAATCGTGCTTCGCACCACAAAGGCAGAGAACAGGTCAATACAAGTCTTGACTGGTAGAGCCATACTCAATGGCACCAACGACAGGGACTCACTATTTAAAATCAACCGCAGTCGGCAAGGGATGTGTTTGGATCTTTGGGACTATTTGTACTTTCCAAATTAGAAATGCTTCTTTCACACGTGGTAATGCTATAAGCTCTTCTAGGTAGCAGTTATTTTTGTCTCTGGCACAATTTACTTAGATTTGGACCAAATTGCAGTCAGCGCAACGCAATTCGCCAACATTCGTCCCTTTTTGTGATATAAGTCCTACAGCTGCGTCATCAAAGCATGCGTCGGTTTATCAACGTATTAATGACTCACGGAATCGGTGGTGCCCGTCGCAGAGTGTCATAGTACCTGCAACAATAATTAACAGTTGGTCAGTTCGGATGCACAGATTAGTGTAACATTTTAGGATGCGTGTCCGTTTGCGTCACCAGAAAAAATTAAAACATCATCAATATAAAAATTTTACGTACTGTTATTCCGTCCATGTCAATACAAATGGGGGGTTTCTATTAACGCGATGATTGTATATGTTAATGCTACAGATAACCCGTCAAAATCATTGATTTCTTATACAACAGTAAGACTCACCGGTAGTATTTTCAGGAATTAAAGGTTGAATATAAGCAAAAACACAGGATCAACGATATTGTTTAAAAAGATTACTAGTATATTTTAGTTGGATTGAAGAATCACAGATCTCAGTAATAGATATGCTCAATGTTCTTCTTAGATTTACGCATAATTAATATAATGTAGAAGAGAACAAAGAGGAACTGATAGTAGATGAACAGATAGCAAAACTGGTCATATTGGAAATGAGTCCAAAAGGTTACAAATGATTAGCGAAAAGTTACTACTATAGGTCACAAGCTTGACAAAGTACATTGGGTGATTGGGTCACATAATATAATATGAGCAATGTGGTACTACGTGTTAGGTCGTGATAAGTGCGTGTTAGCAAGGTGTTACGTCAATGTGCAAATCTGTTCCTACAGAGCCGTTACTTCTCCGAGGTTATGAATTAAAACACATTTCGCGTAGTAACTATATAACATGTGCAAGCGAAATTTTGTGCAGATGACGTAGTTTCATAATGTACGTACGTCAATGACCCGTTAAAATGTTGACACACCTTCTGTACGCACAAAGCGATCTCTTACGCATATATTCTTTAGAAGCATAAAGATCTTACGAAGGGTTATCAATTCGTGACAAATTACACCCTTTAGTTGGAGATCATCACACGATGAGAGTGTACCGATATTATTTTACCTTTGCACTAGAATGTCCTTACAACGCATCGTGCCGCGTTGACACCACTTAATTCTTCCACAATACAATTATAAATAATTCTTGATAAATTCGTTGTTATTTTAACGTATTCGTTGTTTCATTCATGCTCCCCCTATCTAATACAAGATAAAAGTTTTATCTACAACTCTTAATTCTTAATTCACTTTGTGAATGGGTGAACCCAATTGCCCGTTGAAGAAGTTCCAGCAAACGAAACTTTCAATTAAAGAGCAACAACATAACAAGTTGTAGAGATACTAATCACTTCGCTAACCACCAAACCGTTCCAAAAACTTCAATTTCACTTTCAAACCGTTACTTAACTACAAAATAATATTATTAAATAATATTCACAATCATGAATGACTCTTGCTCTCTCTCCGATGTGAATGAACCTGACTCGATATTACATTATCGCCCGCAGTGCTAGCAATACAATATGTTATTAGTTGTATAATAACTGTAATAAAATTTGCTTCGCCCACGCCCATGGACGCGCCTAAGTCAGGCTGAAAGGCTAGCACTAGCTATTTAGTTCAGACAATGTCTATCAGTCAGGCAACACTAATCAATACGCTTTCAGTTCCCGAAACATTTGTCTAGGATAGAATTTCCGGCGTTGGCAAACGACCGGCTCTCCTCCAAGTATTGGTGAATATTCAAGGAATATTTTCTCACTATCGAAATACAGTAAAGATACACACAAAAGATTATTGTGAACGCCTGTTTTGGCATAAAAGACAGCTACTTTAAATAAGTATTACACAAACAAGAACCTTATTAACATTATTAAAATATCGGAGTAATATTTAGTCTATATATACAGATTCTACATGGATTAAATATTTGTCTGTGGAGGGAGAAGTCAGTAAAATTAACTTATAAGAATAGCAGTGTTTACTGGAAATAAGCGACAACAAATTCCATGTTAACAGGTGCCAACAAATGTTAACAAGTCGGCCTCAATGTCCACACTTCTCTATATTATTACGGAGAATTCCTACGAGGGACATTATCGTAAGGTACGCGTTTATCTCCTTAACTCCTAAACGACATAATGCTATACTACTGCGATTGCTCTCAGGAATTACAACATAAGTTCCACTTTACTTGATGTTAAGGTAATTGAACAGGTTCATGTATCACTGACGGTTGGCCTTGGATGGAACATAGAGTTGACCTTCCAAGGATTACATAACTTGCAAACTGGTCGCAATACGGGTAGATTTTATATTAACGCATGAAATATCAATTAAGGAATACCTAAGTAGCCGTTGATCTGTCATCGTTGTTTGTTAATCATCTTTTCGCTTGTTTATTGGGGAATTCCTGTTGATTTTTGCGCAACGGTGTAACAGGTTCAAGGTTCTAACGGGTTTATGTTACCAAGTTTGAAGCGAGAAAGTTCAATGGTGATGTCATCACTCATCAATGATGCACTTTCACGAAGCCTACAGCTAGTTATCGTACAAAGTTGTCTTTAACTTTATCCAAGCTAACATTTCATTAGAAAATAATGAACTATTAATGTGTCAAGTCAACAGCCCGAGTGAAGTTCCACTAGAATCTATTGAATAGATAACTACTTAGAATTTGTAGAAGTAACTGGTATATAGACTGAAAAGAACACCACCACCAAATACCACCATTAGCACGATACCACTACCGTACTGTACCGTATCATATTACTACCATTTATCTATCGAATTCGTCGAAAAAGGTGACAGTCATTACTGAAGGCGTGAAGAATTAGTCGTCATCTATCAACTAACTACCTATTGTATCTCTTTGATGGTTCAGGTGCCCTTATTCCCAAGACCTTGTGAAGTTTAAGAAACGGATATCTCAAATGAGCCAAGAGGTTTCAATTGAAAAATGCATCGTGTCCATCATAATCACTAAATAACTGGGTCACTCGTCATGTCGAGGTAAATGGGACATCAAGGGCGCACAAATTGCTGATCACTTTACAAAATGTAGTGATAATCTATTTGTAATAAACTTGTGTTTCAATCTCCGTTATTCAATTAGATCTCTGTCTTATTAACATTAGATGTTGCGTAGCTATGTGTATGACGTTATTTATCAGTTTAATTAATTTCTTCTTTATTGTATTAATTAAGTGCATGTTATAGTCATTATGGAGTCAACCTATATTAACTGTATATCTGCTTCATTTGAACGAAAATCTATAGCTAATGGATTACTAGATTCATCTTCATCATGCTTGGCAGGATTTAGTATTAAAATAGTCATCTTACAAGATTTTGTGTGAATCAACGAGCGAGCCAATGTTTATTTATTACGGTAAAAGTATTTCCGAAACAAACGTGGATTTTAGACGGCATGTGTAAGTTATCATCATAATCTATGGTCGTACGTGTAGCAAGTTTATTTTAATTTGAAATGGGTATTTCAGAGGCTTTTCTGTAGACGGTAGGAGATCCATCCATACATTAGCATACCCCTGACGTGTTAACAGTTACCAAACCACTGAACGTATTCTAAGTACAGGAAGCGATGCAACGCCGCGCCGCGTCGGAAACCATCATGCATTGTCACGCAAGTCTATAAAGTTTCGGCAACACTGCTTTTACAAAGTCGATTAATCGGCCAGGCCGCGCTTGCGAAACGATTCCAAGAAAACACCGAAATACACTGGTACAATGATAATAGGCGCTGTCTCTGGAACGAAACTTGTTTAATCGTGTATAAAATCTTTAATGTTGCCGATTGTGCTAATTGACTAACAAATTGGTGCCTTTATTAGATTTGTTTATATTTTCTTTAGTCGAGAATCATACGGAATTTTTTTCTTATAATATAACAATTTATGCATCTGAGTCATCCGGTTAGAAGTCTCCATGGAAACCAATATGAGAAAATCCATTTACCCAAAAATGTAATTCGATGTGGCTTTTAAAATGATTAGTTTACGCTATAACGTTTATATCGCGGAAAGAACTTTTAAGGAGTAAATGTACCATTTTTTCTGTGGTAAATGTTATATAAGCAAACAGATAAGATCAATCGAAAGTTATAGGTTTTAATTCTGACTATAAATATTTCCGTTAACATTTTAATAGGCTGGTCGAAATTAAATAATCTATTTCGACGAAATGGTGTTCTTAGCTTTAATTATAGACAACATGATAAAATTGAGATGTAATAGGTATGCGCAGCGTGTGAACAGGTAAAATCACTCACTCTAATAGCTAGACGCGAGAATATCGCCAACATGTGTAGAATACTCGACTCCAAGTTTTTTGCACAATAAAGCATAGAATTCTAGTCGGTCTAGGCACGCCAAGAACTGGTTCTTCCGATACCCGACCGAGCAGTAAATATGTACGCGAACATCCAGCTATTCCACTACATAGAAAACCACTTCCAGTGACAGACAACGCGATGTTTGAAAGTTGGTATAATGTAATTTGCACAAATGCTAACGCTGTTGTAAGTGCTCAGTGTTTTCTTTGCTATACACACAAACCCTGATGTGACAATAACACTCCAGTACGAGTTAGCAAACGGCAATAGGTAGATGTTTATGCTGTGGTCCGTATAATTCTGCAGTTCGGTCTGTTGATATTCAGCTTCGCTAAGTGTTATCCCAACACCAAACGCAGTCGAATATTTGTTTTTTGCAAACTCAATAAGCTTCAGTAAAGGTCAAAATTATTGGAAGTTTGTAACTTTTGCGAGTAACATTGATCAAAAAGATTTTGGGAAGTGTTTATGTATGAAGGAAGTGAATTTAATTAACCATAACCTGTCTGTAGCATGAGTAATATATGGAATGAGGTTCAAATGCCGCTACCTTTATCTGAAATCGCGGGGGTGGAAGGAGGGAAAGGAGGCATCTGCCCTCTAGTGGGACGATCACGGTTAAACATAAATTAAATAATAATGGAGAAACTGGTCCCTACTTCAAGCAAATAAAGCCACCACAAAACTTTGCTAATCGAGGACCCGAGCAGATGTCAGAAGAACGTTAGGTACCAAAATGACAAGAGATAAAAGAAAAGAAGAATTTATCTGTTTGTTAGAAGTGTTAGCTTGAATAAAAATCCAATCTTCCGCATTACCAGCTCCACCTAACATAAGTAACTCATGTATGTCTCAATCATGAATGTAGATTTTGAGACATTGTTATTATATACTCATGTACTTGTAATTGCTGTTTAAATTATAAATAGTATTTAGTCTTATTATGTTTACATGAACATGCACAAGAATCTGCTAATGAGCAAACATAACATGAATAAGCTACAATTAGCAAAAGGGTTAAAAAAAAGTGGAGAAGAACGCCAATAGTTAAACGCCAGCACTGTAGCGCCAGTCGAAGACGCCACTGACACTCAAAGCGCCATAGGATAAAACGAGCCCGTATCACTGCCAAGTTTTTTGCCTCGACCGTCGCGCTAGTGGACGTGCGAAACCGTGCTACGTCACAGAAGGCGGTGCCTCGCATTTTTGTTTTTACTAAACTTTCAAGTACTCGAGCACTAATCTTAGCAATTTATAAGCCAACGGTACAACCATCTGACATCTTACAAATTGTAGCTTGTCAAGTCAACTTGGAAGATATTGGAATTGTTGGAACCACTTCTGGAAATGCAGTTTCACGAATCAAACAAATCTATTGGAAATTAAGAACATAGCGTAAAATAAGTGCAGATATATTATTGCTGGTAGCGAAATAGCCATAACTCAAGAGTAGTTTGACTATAGAACCACAAGTATCTATTAGTTTAGGGACTGCACGTTCAAGTCATTACTGACTATAAATAGATCATCAAGACACGCGCGCTTGATGAGTAATTGGTATTTAAGGATAGAAATGCGTGGGGCACAATATTGACGTTAGGAGGCAACTAGACTAGGAGGAACAGCCCTAATTAAGTAGCTGAACAACAACTGGATAAAAATAGCTGAATAGAACTGAATAGAAAACTGAGCTAAATAGAAAATAGTAAAACAACCAATCAGCAATGAAAAATAAATAGGCTATTGATGAACCAGATGAACGGAAGCCAAAAAAGGGAAGTTAAAATTAGGATTAATGTGAAAGCTTCGCTTGAAAATAATGAAGGAATATAATTTAAAAACTGTTTCCTCCGTGCCAAGTGGGTCACTTGTCTGTCAAGACAAGATACAAACATAAAATAGCTAACAGGTAACTTTCTCTAACAATTCATAGATGCCAACATTGAACGGAGGTTATTTTTGTAAAAAGGGCAACGTATTTTTGCACTGGCGTTCTCAAGGGTATTGTTCCAATTTGTCATGAGTACTAATTGGGGACACATAATATGTTTAGTATTGTATTCAGAATAAGAAAAAATCCTTCATAAGTCTTTCTTACATTATCTGTTACGTATATCAGACGATCATTTCAGTCATGCTCGCCTCATTATGTCACAGTTTTTTTACTATAGACAATCCTACTATCGTCACAACGTCAAATATATCTTTAGGTAAACAAATAGCGGCAAATCACTTCATTTCGCTCAATGTTCTCATTCTACTGTGTATATGATAGGTCTATAACTTTCAATGATGTCTTAAAGCTAAATAATATCACGGCAGGGATCATTTCTTCAAGCAAATATTACATTTCGTAGATTGGCGGTATTCCGAGATAGAAGCAAAAAACGGCGTATCTGATTGGATCATTTACCCGATGTCGTTCGTATCTGTCTGGACACCGTCTGTCTATTGTGCTGTGGTTTTCCTCTCGAAAATAACCTCACGTAGCTGAGAGTAAATGTTACAATACAATTTTACAAGTTATTATTACAATATATTACAAGATATGATAGACCCAAAATAATAGGAGGAGACAAAACTGCAATGTTTGATTGAAATACATTTTACAGTGCCATTTTAAATCAGATACGGGGGAAGGTAACGTGGCTAATATTTAATTACAATTAAAAATCCTAAGCGAGAAATTAATGATAAATGGTTATCATTAATTTCTCGCTACACCAAAGAATCCTAAAATCATGAGCTAGTTGAAATGTGGAGTTTAACTATTATATTATAACACTTTGCGTAATATTTAGCAAAGTGTTATATGTTTATAATTACTTCGTTACATTACATGTTAAAATATTATATTAAAAACGTTATATCGACCACCTTTATTTGCATTGAACTAAGCTGGCTCTTATACATGTGGCAGATAAATATTGTGTCACCCCATCAATTATGACCGTTTTGTATGAATTCCCATTAAATCATAAATACAATTATGAGAAAAAGAAAGAGCTTTCAGAAGTTCTCTGAACATATTAATAGAATAATTATACTTGGAAACCCAAAGCATAAATCAAAGAAGATGTAACTCCATTGTTGGCAAAGATTTTGCAACAATAGTAAAGGTTGATAAATCATTTCATTTCTTGATCTTATGTTAGTCAGTATTGTTTGGTGCTTTACGTAATAACATTTATGTTAGTCAGAACTATTAAATGATTTATCTCAGGGTATGTAATAGTTCAAATGTAATTATAATTTTTAGAAATATATGGAGAGAATTTCTGCCAATAGGAAATTATGATGTTTATTTGTTTTAAGAGTGATTTCTGATTTTACAATGGGTTGGTATATTATTGTTATCAATGGTAACATGTTAACCTCCTTATTTATAAAAAAATAAGCAAATGTCACTTAGTACTGCGCAGTACAATATTGTAAGCGCGCAATTTTATTAAGCGTCACGTAACTTTTTTGTTAATTTTTTACAATTTTATAAGGGTAACACGTAACACACACGAAACACTATACGAAGCTCGTAATTTAACTTGCAAAGTTAGAACACAAATATTTGCTATAATTCAAGCGGTTTGGATTGCATAACTACAACGCAATATTTAGTACTTACTGCCAATGTGTGTACAGTTCTCAAATGACGCCTAAACAAAGCCTCCACCGCGGGTCTCTCATTACTTATACTCATTACTGGCCAGTGGAAGAAAGCAGACACCGAGCAGACTGAACACAATGGCCGGACCAGAACTGGGTTAATTGAAGACAGCAGCGCCCATTGCCGCGGGCGGACAACGAGATCCGATCTCCGTACGCCTCTAAATTAAAAAAGCAATAAACTATACATTAGAATTATGGACGACAGTCTCAGTCGCAGTAATGTCGTTAAGCGTGTAGTGCGAGAATTTATATTTACTTAAGAGGCGTGTGAGAACATTAATTTTAAACGAGATAAAATTTCGCGGCGATGGATACGACAATTTGCGTCACAGCACTCAACTTAGCGGGATTTATCTGAACGTAAACGGAGGCGTTGTTCCGAGATTCAATTAGCATTTTGCTAAGTTTGAAGCAGGTAAACTGTTCAGCAATGTACGCTTGGACGTAAATCTCGAAAATAGGTCGAGAAACTTTCTCCGGTAAGTGAACTGGAGGCATTTGGCTAGGTATCTGCAGTGCGACACCGACATACATTGATTTCCGAGTCGTGGTCTGGATTTGTTTAATTTCACATTTAATGGTAAGCTATCTTCCTATGAAGATCTAATACAATAGAACTGATTATTATCAATTAAAGCGCCTTCTGTATAATCATTCTAAAATTATACACTTGTATCAACTACTTTAACAGGATAGTGATCACACGCTATATTCATGCTGGGAGTGCAATAGCCGATAGTTAATGTCAAAAGTGAATGTAATTAAGTGTTATTGTGACTTATTTAAAATCTCATTTTCTCAGACGTTCGCTTCTGTAGAAACAACTGGTGAAATGAAATGAAAATGTTTATTTGTTAGAATTTTAGGTAGCATATTGTGCAGAGATGATACAGCAATTAGTATTAAAATTCTACCAAATCGGCGAACAAAATGTAATACTGTTACAATACAATTAATTTTTTGACTCGACTTCATCGATATTCCAAAGGAAAGCCCAGTACCTGACACTATCGATAGACGCTCGTTATTGAATGCAAGGCATAACTTGCTCAACAATACACAGTGAACACAATAAGCTAACGTAATGTGAGGTAAACGGTATACCGCTTCCTGCCCAATAGACCTTTGCAGAATACTAATTGTGACCTCATACGTTTCATTTTCATGGCTGGCACATTGGCAAAGTGTGCAAATATAATAGAATATCTAAAGAAACGAGCTGAAACCTTGACAAGTCACGGCTAGCCTCTGCATTTGGAAAGGCAATTTGTATTATAATAACTGCCTCTTCCTTGAACTTGAATAAGGCATTGTTAAAAGCCAATTTTATAGCATACTTTCGCGGATTCGGTTACAAATAAAGAAAAAAGTCAGTAAAGACAAATTCATTTTCATGCGACACTTATGGGTTCCAAGAAGAAATTGTGGCACCAATTACTAAGCTAAAATGTTTGCTATTGAATTAGTTGCCTGTCATTCAACACCCACACATGATAAAAGTGGATCAAAGTTCATCGACATTAAAATAGTGAAAACCATTCATCATAAAGCAGTCAGTGGAGCAGTAGTGCCGTTTGAAATCATGACTGACAAGCGAGAAAGAATGATGATGTCATTGTAAGGAAAGCCAAAGCGGCCGATAGTTTTTCTCGTCGGGCTGTTTTGAAGTGACAATCTAGTATAAAAGTTCATTCATAGTGATAATGAGGGCGGGCGTGTTCAGCAGAAAGGCATTGCGGCCAATCGTTCCGGGAAGCGACGGTAGACGAAGCGCAGACTAAGGTGACGTCACAGCGTCATCGGCCAATTGGGGCAGGCGGTACAGCAACACTATCCCATTTATTTTTTTACATTTGTAATTTGAGTCAACATTGCGCGAACATTAACACGCTAAAAGTCACACGTAATTGTACATCTTGAAAAGAAAAAGTGTTAGAGATTAAACGCAATATTTCATAACACTAAGAGCTACAAGGAAAACTATGCATAGAAGGAAAATTTCGCATGCAGCTTAGAATGCAAATTTTCAAGCTGAAATACGGACAACCGCCGGTGGAGCGTCATAGTATAAATTATGAATGCGTTTAAAGCACAGCAGGGGAAGTGTCTGAGCCTTTGCATTGTTCAGAATTTAGTAACACTAATATAAATAAACTTTAAACAATGCACGCGATCTCAGTGCATGTTAAACAATAACGAGCTAGTAAGAACATTGAAGATGAACATATCAAAACTGCCAAAAATGGAGAAATGTTAAATATTCCAGCATTAACGGCGATAAAGCCGTTGGCCTTGACAGTAAATAGTTGAGCCTATGGAACGACACGGGCATAGCATGCCATTGAATCGGGGGACGCGAAGGCCACGAAGTCAACGAACAGCATTGGACGCCACCTGTCTCCGGTACAAATATATTATAAGGACACGACTTTACATGTGCCTGGGTACTTTTAAAACATCATGGTAAACTCGTTTATATTCTCATCTCAGTTTGTTTTAATTTCGACTGCATAAATAGGTGTAGGCAAGCTACACGAAAATGTACTACGCCAGTACTAAAACATCACCCTGAGTAGTAAAGCTGTAAAACACCACGAACTTTAATAGTTTGCTGATAAACTTGTTGAGAATTCACACCATGAAGGCGCATCACTTAACATTCTGCGCGTATCTTTAGCAACCCTACGTTATCCGCCGATGAATTCTAGCTATTTTTAATACTGAGTAGAAGAAGGAAAAAAATATACAAATAGGTGTAAACTTAACTAATAAACTTAACAACGCATGTAAAAGTAATTTGAGCGAGCTTATTTAACCGACAGGGCGAGTCTAAATTTTTTTAAATAAAGCTGGAAACGTACTATTTTCTACAGAGTTACGTTACGTAGTTTAGTGTTGAAATTCCAGATGTAACATTGCCTTTCAGTGGTAAATGAGATGTTTCACAAGGGAACTAAGAATAACCAATATGAGGCATTCACAAATTGATTCAAAAAATTACATACGAACTTTAAGACATCTGTATGCAAACTTAGTCATAGCATGATTCGCGCGCTGAGTTCTGATTTACAATAATACTCCTGTAGGCGTTCTGAGCAAGCTGTATCTGTTTCCAGAAATGGAATCAGAGATGACTGTTTCAGAACTTTCTTTGTTATATTTAACTGAGGTTAATGTACTGAAGTAGGGTACAACAATATCTCATATAATACCAGACACATAACCGGCATGAAATCACAATTAACAAGATGGCGATTTTAAAACTAAGTATTTGAATCACAATTTATAAGCATCAAAATTATGCAAAATATACGTTTAAACAGCTACGGGTAGCACATTCCACAATTTAATGGACCAAAAATTTAAATTTTTACATGCAAGGAACGCTAAACTTTGCTCTATGTTAATACTTGTATTTTCCTAATAAAATAATTATAATTAACAGGTTTTGAGAAATCAGGCTCCAATAGAGTCAATTTATGAGCTTCTAGCTTCATCGAGAGAATTATGACTTCTTCTACTGGCGCCAGCTGGCATAAATTTCTCTACTCGTACTTTGTTCTGCCATGAAGGTAAAGGCAACAAACAAACATTCTTTAGCTCATATAACCAAAATATTATTAAGTTTAATGAGATACTGTAGTATCTCATACTATAGCACATCATAAAGGTTTACTACCTCAACCAGTGAAATGGGCGTAGCTTTTGTGTCATCTACGAGAAATACGTTCCGCTTTACGTATATTACAACATAGGTTTATTAAAACACGAAATGAGCTCCTTGCGAATCTTCAAAACGGCCATCACGACTGAGTTACGTAATGACATTTTCTTTAAATTAGCAATGTTTATCATGACGCTGACTGGCGTCGGGCCAATGGTTCTTTTTAATCAGTTTAATTCATTGACCAACTGCTTTATTGCCGAATGAGAGAGAACTGTCGGTGACGACCTCCACAAGGTCACTGAATATTGGGACTAGAAACAGGTTTACTATACAAGTTTGCTGTGACATGTGTGATGCTTTCATAGATATTAGTTTCCTTAAAACATATTTTTGCTAAACACACACACACATACAAGTATTTGCTTTGAGTTTGGGCGTTTGTAAGGCCAAGGTCTTCGTAGTTTCTAACACAGGGAATCCTAGTTAGGGGGTCAGGATCAATGTTTAATTATTAAATAAATAAATTAGACGTGCTATTGTCATCAACATCATATTTCTTATTAAAGTATTAGAATATCGCTTATTATGATTATGTGCTTAGTTAATACTAACGCAGTGAAAGTGTTAATTTAAAAAAAAAACGATAATGTTATTTTTTTTTTAATTGTGTTCAGTGTGCACGTATTTGGCAAATTCAACTTTATCAAAACAAAACAAAAAGTTTGTAATTACAATACGAAAAAAAAACTCACATTTAAAAGTTTTTATATACATTAAAATGATGAATGTATGTCGTGATCAGACAGATTGTGTATTCTATCAAATAAAATATTAACATTTGAAACCGGTTTAGCGAGAATTACGCATTCATAGAATGAGACCCTCAAATTATTTTTCCGTTTTCCGGTGCCGGGTCATATCAGATTAATTCAGGTGGTCGGTGCACTGTACGTACATATTGTGTGCATAAATGTACTGAAAATGAAATGCATTTAATTCTGACATACACAGTCACGCCTCTCTCTTTGGGATAGACAGACTCAATCTTTCCACATGCTACGATACCAGCGGAAAGCAGTACACCAACTCGCCGACACCCTCTACTAGTTTCAGGAACTCCAGACCAATAGGCTGTGTAGGGTCTATGCGTGGTCCAACATTAATCGTAGCAATGTGGCTATCTGTAGCCCACTCTTCGCTTCTTCTTTGTAGTTCTCTTTTAATTGTTGTTATATTTTGTAATTATTAAAATAAGGAAAGTTGACGCGGAACACGTTCCGTCTATTTCGATAACTTATTATGGTTATTGAAACAGATCGTGCCGACTTGTTGTTAGTATTTGCAGCGCTGTTCATAAAACAGAATTGAACCTAGAAGCAGACATCAATCAAACCAGGAAATAACAATGATTTATAAAATCGGTACCTTTACAATTTTATCTCTGACCTGCGCAGTTGTCTAATGTACCGGTCACTAACACAAACACACAAAGCCCTCGCAGACAAGGTTACGCGTGCGCCTAATTAAACTCATGTATAGATTTACAAAATCAAAGAACGTCCTAATGATCAGATTACCAAACAAGATAAGTAGTAAGAACATAATAGATCCTTTGTAACATAAATAGGTGTCGTACCCATAATCAGTACTCAATAAGATATTAAAACGTACCGACATAGAGTTGAAAAACTTTCAAACAGTGAAAAACAGGATACATATTATATAAGTTTATTAGATGTAGTAATCATTGTAATGCACGATTCCAACATGTACTTGGTCATATGTTAAAGCAAATGACAAAAACCAATTAATTTAATTATGTCGCAGTGAATAAAACAAAAGAGGTAACGAAAGCCACTTTGCTACAATTAATGTTGTTGAGGCATGAAAGATAAGATGGAGGAAGAATGCGAGATGATGAGTAAAACACGGATTGATGTTTTTTATGTGAATGAGACCAGGCGGAAAGGATGTGACACCACCACGCATGTACCCCACACAGCCTATTGGTCTGGAGTGTCAGGGAGTTGCTGTACTGCTTTCCGCTGGGATCGTAGCATGTGGAAAGATGTAGTCTCTGCCTATCCCAACGGGAGAAAGGCGTGACTGTATGTACGTAAAAGATATGACTCTAGACATAACTAGAATTACACCTTTCGAAGTCGCCGACTTGTGGAACTAGGCCGTTAACTGCCGCCTAGTCTGGGACTGATCTAGCGTTAGACCTATTGTAATTATTTTTCATGTTACATAATAGAAGCAGGCGAAACCAAAATTCGCAAAGAGAAAGTTTCAGACGCTATAAATAATTATGGTATATTAAAAATGGAAAGTATAACAAATTGCTTAATGGTTTTAAGTTTTGGTTATTCGCATCAATCACTATTTGATGTAGATAATATCACTTTATGTATTCTGTATATAATCATATATTAGTACAGGCGTTGCTTTTTCCGCCTGGACAATCCAAATAATTTATTAGCTAAACTTTGTAATGAATATCAGTCAATAATTAGTGTTTGAGAAAACACGTGATTGTATTATGAATACTTATCAAATTTGAGCATGCATATGATTAATAAGCATTAATCATATAAGTAACTTAAAGTGTCGACGACTTCTAATATCGATGTTTTTCAATTTCGACCCCATCATCACTTAATAATCAGGTGAGATAGTGCTTAATATAATTAATAATATGAAAGCAGCTACATGCTAAAGCGTGCAAGATTGTAATAGCGAAGTGCGGATCGTTCTCGAAAAAGAAAAAGTAAAATTAAACGCAGACTGACATAAGACAGAAGTGCAATGCCTTGATAAATGTAAAACTTACGTCTCTGTTCCATATTAAATGACACCTCACAACCAGCACAACTGTATCTTTAAGAGCTTTGATGCCGCCCAGCACTAAATCATAAGGGCATATGCGCACTCCAGTTATTTATTGCTTTTACCCGCACCCACTGAGAGAAACATAATAATAATGCAATGATCAAACACATTTACGACGAGCAAAACTACCAGTGCGTTTCCTTCGCTGTATGGAAAGCGCTGTAAACTATAAAACCCACTGAGTTGTATAGCGCTTTCATTTCTATTTAGCTATTAACTTTATCCGCACATTTAAATTTTGCAATCAAATATGGTGTGGTGTGTCGCAGCATTTCCGATTCATGAATGAAGCTTGTGCGCATGCTATCTTTCAGAAGGTACATGAGAAGAAGTATAAAAAAACGGGGGCCAAAGAGCGCGCCTTGTGGAAGTCTAGTGAATAGGCCGATGATACTAATGACGAAATATATTGCAAATTTATGTTACCTAATAATAAATGTATCTTATACTAAGAAGGTATTAACAACTTGTTTGACATTTAATGCAATCCACAAAACAAGTCTGGATAACATCTTGTCTTACATTTAACATTTGGGGTATTGAATATCTGCGGTTTGTTACATGAGTCTTTTTATTGTACAACGATTTTATCTCCTCACTGATTAACATCTAGCTAGAATTTAGATAAAATTCTAGACTAAGAAAAATGTCGAGCAACATAGAGAATCACAAAATTGACTAGATACCGCAACGTAGTAGGAAAAGATGGGGCGATCGCTCTAGGTCATGACCTGACCTATTATTCTATATCTACACATGCGGGGTCCTAGTCACGGTTAATCAAAATCCATTGAGAAGGAGAATAAGACGGATGACAAGATAAAAACTACAACAGCCTGCCACAGTACATTGAATAACCGAAAGGGAAATTAACAACGGAACACAATATATTATTACGTGACTTTCATCCAATGAAAACGCGAACTTTGACACCCAAGCACTGAGACTAGTCCTGACCACAACCACGGCGAGATTGCGTGTTACTATTAACGATCCACTTGGTGTGTGAAGTCAAATCAGTCAGTTTGATTTGAGTGTAGATTCTCCACTGATACGCATTGCTACTACGCAGAAATGTAAGGGTTTAATCAGTGTTGTTAATGATCGAGCGTGCGCCGGCGCAGCGCCCAGTGACCTCAGCGCGGACGAGATAAAGGCTATTTTAAGCGTACACGATAAAATAGAATACGTCGAATGTTTAACTGATACGGCATTGGAGGCGCCGGGAGGCTTCGAACCGGACCCCGTTACGGCTACGTCCATAAGAAGGATGTTAGATATGATTCAACGTCTTCATGTCGTCGTAATGTCAATAAAATCCTCTTGCTTGCTCCAGCATCTAGTATTTATTTAGCAGAAGACATGGTTATTAGGATTCTGCATGTGCTTGTGACCATACGTGAACGTATTTCTTTTCGATTGTGATACGAAGGTGATGATGATCAACGAGTAAATACGGGTTGTTATAATAGGATCGTACGAAATTTCTAGATTTTCAATTAATACAGTAGTACATAAGATTTTATGTTTACAATCTAATATGAATCAGATGAAAACCTGTTTGTTATCTATACTGAGAATAAAGCAGAAAAAGTGTACATTGAAGATTAAGAAGGTGAATGGTACAAGATACTTAAAATAACCTACTGAACAAGAATATGAAATTTTTGAAATGTTGCCTGTGGATCTGGTTGTTGGGAGACATCGATTAATGGACGCCCCCTTATTACTGGACACACAGGACATTACAAGCACATTACCTATATTTGTACCGTCGACATAATTGATTTCAAAATTATACAGCACAATGTCGTTAATAAGTATTAATGAGAGAAATCAAACAAAATGTATGTCGTATACAATGTACTATGAACAACTGTTAGATTGAAAATCTTGAAATTTCGGATTTCTTTCGGAACCAGATTTGCTTGTTAACATATGACAATACTTCTTTTACATCAGATCACTGGGACAATGATCCGTTAACAGCTGGTTTATTTGTGAAACAGCGATCGATTGACTGGGAGGCCTCGACCTCACGAGACCGCTTTCATGTACTCTAAAGGGATTACCCGTCAGACGACGTTGTGAAAACAGTCTGCGGAATTGGGCTAATCCTCTTTAGGCCGCGACGTCGACACGCTGAGCTCCGCGATTGCAAGCTACACCTGATCGAACGACCACAAATACACCCTCGCGCAAGTACATAAAGTATAATGTACAAAAGCATGAAACGTTCAGCCGAATCAATAACTCCTCCATGCGACAGCGGCAGAAAGTTAGGAGAAAATGAAAACTCAACCAAAAAGCCACCTTACTGGATGGGAATAGACACAATTTTCACATGTCTTCGAAGATTCGCAAGACAAGACGGTGAAAGCCCGTCTGCCCTTGCGATCTCTAGCTCTACAAGAACATAATTGCACGCGTTCAGAAAATAATTCAATGAATCTGTGGCACTTTAAAGTCAACATTATCTTCATTTTTTACGGATTAATTTGCAACATCGGCAAGTGCGTCAGCATTTCAAAAGATAAGCTTTTAAAACTTAAAGATAAAAACTGTCACTTGCATTACGTTCCTCTATAATAACAGTCGTTGCAGTTAATTAAAATCATGAATGCAACAAACTGTTGCGATGTTAGGAATTTAAGCCATTTTGCATCGGATATAATAATTAACGGACAGTGGCAATTACTCGGTGCAACGTCTGCATTCGGTATGAGCGTCATCTTGCGCTTGCGCACAGTTTAGTCTCATTAGAAAGTCTAAGATTCGGTTGTGAGGCCAATGACCGACAGAGTTCTTAGCCACACCCTTCAATTGCACGGCACGTGTAATTTAACGTTCTGATGTAATCGGATATAAGATTTAATACGTTTGCTAAACAGTGCTGTAAACATGAAAATTACAACAATTAGTTTGGCAACAACCAATCGAAAGTTAAGTTTCATGAAAAAATTGCAATAGCTATTTTATTCCTCAAAATCAACAGTCAGATTTGCGCAAAACGTAGAACGTAATGTACAGGAAATGTAACTGGCGTAAGTAGCTTTCAATGCAGACAAAAATTACACCGAGGCGGATGGTCCGTCATTTAGCAATCGGTTTAGAGATTTTTAAGCGGAGCAGGAAATTACAGTTGATTCGAAGGCATCACTAGACAAAAGAGTTTGCGGTGAGAGCGAAACAGTTCCGAGAAATTCGATTGCTAAAAATAAAGTAACAGTACTGTTTGATATTGAACAACGACCTAGTCCTCCGCGCGAATGCAGAACCGATCTTGATTAAACAAAATGAAAGCATCAACTGAGTGTTTTAATTTTTTTTTCTCTTGCCTCTTGGGGAGGAAACTGCATTCATTTATAAGCCACATGTCGATGTCGAATTAAAACCATAAAACTGATTTTAAGATTCTTCTTACGCAGATGACTTTACGGACAATCTGAAAGAAAAATAATGACATGGCCCACTATATTGGCAAATGAATGATGGAAATATAAATATTGCGAATGAGAGTAGCCAAGGAAAACTGGCCGATATATCACCAGGTGAACATTTTACGAGTAGATTTATTATGGGCGCATCAACGTCAATGTTGTTCTATATGACCGAACAGCATTCTTTGACGCCGATGAAAATTCCACACGATATTTTTACTTCGATCGCAAATATCGGAGGCTTACGTGGGAAATGAAAATACTTATGTATATACTAATTAAATTTAAATGTAGGTATCGTTATGTATCAAGGCGCAGCACTAATCACTAAATTAATGGGAAGAACACCATTAGATAAATAAATCATTTGACGCCCGATTCGAAACAATACGAAGTTCTTATTGGAACTTAGCAAAGTTTTTACCTAAAAACTACTCTTGTCTTTAACGAATTCCTATTTAATTTGCCTGATAACGTACCTAACGTAGAGTAACGCTTCAAATCGACTTATTTTAAATCGTATTTTCCATCCTTTATTACTTGCTGAAAAAAAAGTGTATGAATAATATCAATTTCGAAGAATCTACACACACTTACATACAAGACGTTGGTACTTGATAATAATAATACTTTCATAATCATAATTTCAATATTAAATATTACATTCAATACATACATGGTACGAGTAGATTTGAGAACTCGTTGTTGAAGTTGGTCAACCCGTCGAGTGTCTCTATTGTGGGGAATCTTTGGTTTTATATTCTTTAAACTGAACATGTGCACAAGGAAACACTGAATGCACACAATTTTGCAGTGAGACAAAAAGCAAGGAACTGACAATTGGCTAACGCAACTCAGTTACTTTTTACTCAATCGATATAAAGGGGACGTACTAAACTATAAACTGTGTAAAGAGCAAAGTAAGCTTGGTACGACCTGGTGCCGTACCATGACCTTGGACTGCTCGTGGAATGAGAATTTACGTTAAACTAATCGATGGGATCTTTGTATTTATAAACATAGACTTAAACGTGCCAACGGTATAATTTAGTATGAATAACGGATTGAATAACCCTAGTTTTAATAAGGTGCGCCTAGATAGTAGAGCCGGGAGATAGCACAGTGGACAGCCTTCGTTTAGTAGTGAAAGCGTTTAAAACATCTTGAAGAGGCAAAAAAACTTTTTAAGGGGAAAGTGGTCATTGGTGATTTTAAAATTAATGAAATATTCATAAGAACAATGAATTTAGAATACTCCTGTCCTGTCAGACGTCATTAATAATCTCCATGAGGAATCGTTCATACCCACCCATCATTAATAATGAATTAAATTAATAGATAAAAAACAACAACAACCAGCTCAACAATTAATGGAAAACAAACTTAAGAACTGCAATTTCTGCTGAATTTTAGAACTAGGGTTCTTGTGGCATTAATAGAGTAACAGAGTGCAAGAACTAGTCTTTTTGAGACTCATTATGTTTGACGATTGGGAATTCCGCACATATTACCATAAAGCGTTTAAAAAAATGACATCGTCATATAAACTGCACAAATAATATATGTGGAGTGACAGGACAGGCTACATCCATGACTGCATCCGATGATGCACATAATTATGTTAATCGTATTGATTGCAAATAAGATCGAATCAGGGCGAACTAAACGGCTACTTTAGATAACAAAGCCCGCCATTACGCACACTATAGCTGACCTAAATGATTTCTCATTGATAATTCTGCTTCATTAAAGACAGCTTTACAAACAATGCGTTTTACGCTATTACGTACAATAATTATCTCATTCACAATGAGGTCGTGTATCATTATTTAAATTGTGTCACAGCGTAGAAGATACCTTTTACACCCCCGTCCTTTTTACTGTATTTAGATACTGTTATTTTTAGTATTTTTTGTGTGTTGGTTTAAGATGAACCACAGCGCTTAGTAAAAATGTGATAGCGCTGTTTTTTTTTCAGTAGAAGCTGTAGCGTTTTGTTGCCAACCTTTTAACCTCTAGCGTTAGATGAACCAGAAATTTCGGGTTTAGTTTTTCACATTGATACCGCTTGTAATAATTTAGCACAGTTGGCAATGCAAGCTATAACTTCTAGTGGAAAAACATTTACTCCAAAATGTGTTGTATGAAAAGCGTTTTCAATATAAATGCTAAAAATATCAAAGCGTAGATTCATACGGGGAAGAATGATATTTAGTGTGTTGTGTTGCGAGTCATCACACCCATAATTTGAAGCGTGGGAACTCTGTGTCATGCAATGAATAATGTTTAACATACCATATACTACGTACATGAAGTGACCCTTTAAAAACAACCATAAACTATCCATTTTCCACGAGTTAGTAAATATATTTCATGTTTTATCAGACTGTTCCTTTTTATTTAAATTAAACTTTTATTTGAGAGAGTGACAATCAAAATGCAGATTAAACGGAGATAGAAATAAAAATTTCTAACCATAAAATTCATAATATGCTTGTCAATATGTGTTATTAAAATACTATACTGCGCGTAATTAGCAGTAAACATAACGTACGCCGGAAGATTAACGTGCCGACAGACGATTTTATCTGTGAATTTCACGTGAGACTTCCATCAAACATCAATTATTCTAAAAATAGACATCAATGGCGAAACTAACTGCTTTCTATTTACAGTGAATAATATCGTGTCAGTTTTTAAGCTTGACCGGCGAGCGAGGGGCGGTGTGGGCGAGGTGAGGGGCTGGTGCCAATGAACTTGGCGCATCGCCGGGAAAGCAAATGCAAGCCTCGAACCACTGGGTCACACAGGTACAGTCGCGGAACGAGAGCTACCCGAACCTAAGCGAACACCATAAAGTCATAACGGCCCAGCGCAAAACCACTAACCACGCAATTTTGCCGTCTTATCGGAAATTTATAGCTCTTGAATTTTCATTGGGGGCACTGTACATGCCGCCAATAAAGCGTCGCGTTTGAATTGCAAATGCGTTTACAAAACGCAACGGTTAAACAGATACATTCCCACGTCTATTAGGTACTCCTAAATGCGAAACTGGAAGGGATCGGCACTCGGACTTTGTAAGAGACTAGTTGAGGCGCAAATGAATGATTCCAGCAATTACATAGCGATCAATTTTGTAAGGATGACACTTGCATTCATTAAGACTGTCAAATACTGGCAATGTGCCATTCAGAGGACATTTCCGGCAAGCACCGGCAGACGCCGATTCGTTCTGGCAACGCCTGAATTACAATTGCGATTGGATGGCGAAGCGGACGCAGTTGTCGCATGCGTCATCTCAACACCACAAAAACCTATCGACTACCACATTTATCAAAGGTTTTTCGTGTTGTTTGGACATACCTGATGATCAAAGGATTTACCACACATCCGATCTAGAAGTTGAATTGACTGCTGGTTACCACTTTCAGTGCTGAGAACACAACTGTAGTGTTTTTCATAACTTGTAGCGAATGCGGGAAAACACAACTGTTGTGTTTGTTGTAATGGAAAACACTATGGAGTGCGCAGAGCCGCACCTGTGGCTAGACAAGCAAATTGGCTCAGCAGTGAAAGTGTTAAAAGAAAATGCTGTTTTTGCAATCAAAACGTAGATTGCTGGTAAGCGTCACTGGGAGATATTTGGGGAACTGAACGGGTAGTGGAAGGTAGTTGGGGGGTTGTGCCCCCATTGACTATAAATTCCCCTATAGCGTTGACACACTAACATGTGTTTGATGTGTTTTGTAGGGTTTAGGCGAAGAGTGCTCAATTCTCACAGTGGCAAATATATGAGTCTCAAAATGACCGATACTCAATATGAGCAATTTTACAAAGCAACAATTCTCAAAAGTCTTAGAACGTGTGAACCTCGCAGTGTGTGAAAACAATTCGAACGGTTGCCTAAAGAAAGTTGGTGAAACACTCGAGTACACGAGTCAATAAACCAGAACTTTTATCATGAGCAATATAACTCGACGCATTTATCTGTATCGATAACTGGAAACGCATACATCTTATCTGACTCCTACGCACGCAGCGTCGCCATAAAATATTCGTGTCCAGACATTGTAAGGAACTCATCCCAATATAAATCTTGGTTTAAGTTTAAGGCGATACATTATACAACCCAAGGTCCCGTCGAGTGTAAAACATTTCATGAGTTCTGATTTGATCGTGTGAACAACTCTATGGAATTCTTTCACTGGATTCTGTGTGGAGATTGTTACTGCTACATTTATAAGGTATTTGATACATTTTGAATTTTATTGGCAAGGTGGAGTATGAAAAAAGATATGGGTTATAATTTTTAACAATTACAATAACCATAAGTTTTTCGTATGCACTTATAAAATACGTATTCGATACGGCAAGTTGATAAAATTGAGCTGTTCTAGTCTACTGTGTTTACTGAGAGATTCTGCTGTCTACATTTCGACTTTATTGTCAGATCAGCTCGCTGTCACCATAATATTGTATTGTAACGTAATGTCATACGAACTCCAAGCATGAAACTAGGTCAAAATTGATTTGCAAGATTTGACCTGAACATCATCCAACCATCAATCAATACTTTACTAACAGAGCCAGTTAAATAAAAACTTGTTAAAAGTGATGCCAAACAATATGATGTTTTTGCGAGATTTCGAATTTGACTATCAGCAAAAGGAAACTATATTACAGAGCTTTGTGTGTTGAATAAAGCGCCGTTGATAAAAAACTCTTACTGATGGTAGAAAAGTCTTTCTTGTGAATATATATGTTATATAGAGAAAATTCCGAACGATACGGACATAGAGTTAAAATTAAAAATACCACTGAAAAGAGGTGCAGTGCTCCCGCTAACATGAATACGCCTTTGTCAAGTTTAGCATCAAAATAACAAAGCGAGATAAGGAGGCGGTTATAATTAGACCAAGCATAATGGTGCAGAGGTCAATAGGCGCTGTATTGCAACTGCCAACAAAGCGTGGCTTGTGTTTTATAATAAGCACTTTGTCAGATTATTGAACCTAAAGTATTCCAGACTCGGAGACATAGCGGGAGAGCATAATGATAATCTCATGAATTTATGTTTGTATGCAAACCGGTTAAAGCTATTTTTGAAATGACAACGTTAAAAATAGCTGTTTCATGCACTTTTCCTCGTCGAATACGGACTGGATTTAAAATGCGACAAATACGGAATTAAGATTATGAAAATATAGACGCGAATAAGTACTTTCATTTGCCTCGAAAACTTTGAATACCAGATTCTGTATCTTAAACTTCCAAACAGACAGCATTGCAATCGGCTAAGTTGTTTACGCGTGATGTGAAAACTGCGAAAGCAGACATAATAATTTGAAAAATACTATTATCGAAATATTATTAATTTTAAATTTTAAAATTAATAAATTTTCATACTATTTTGGTGTTACCTACAGTATTGTTCAGGTAATAGACATGAAGCAAGTGGTCGGTATCAACAGCACATAATCTTATAGATGACTTCATTCACCTAAGTAAATCGATAGGTGTGATAAATCAGTTTGTGTTTTAATTTATCAGTTAACACTTTATTATCGATTTATTGGAAGTTGACATAGTCCCGATAAGTTTGACTAAGACTATTTGCCGTCTGACTTAAAAGTTTACATTGTTTTTTTTTAAGTTACTATGTAACGAGACGACCAAGTCGTTTATTGACCAGTCAAAGCAATTTACAAAAAAAAACACGTGCTACAACACTGTCGCTAATAAATGAGAATTTTAAGTTGATTGAATGCGATATCAAGGATTGCAATTCATCTGACGCTAGTAATTAAGCATGCTCCTGTTGAAAAAAAGTTTGATCAGGACTAATTGAATCGTTTTCAACAATGTTGAAACAGCATAATTAAAAAAAAAAGGTGCCCGTAATCGTAAATTCTGAATTTAAATACCAGCACGAAATGCACCACGTAACGTAACGGCTCAAATGAGCTTTAATGTTTGAAGAATAAAGTAGTTTACTTAATTAAAGAATTAATAGTGTGTAAATATTTGTGGAATGTACACGATATCCTCTGGCCGATCGGCCTTTTAAATAGATAATTACTAGCACGAAACCGAAGCGTAGCATAATTTGCTTATTAAGTAAACAGTTAGCATACGGATGTTTTTAAGAAGAACCGTTTTATTTTTTTAATGATCAGGATTTTGCATATAGTATGCCTAATGATAATGACAATCGATTGAAATACTATGTACCTACGACCACTTATTGAGTGAAATCCTTGTTATACCCTTAACAATTATACTGACAGAGACATAGAGACGCTAAAAATTCACAAAAGTAGGTTAGGTTACGATGGCACGCACAGTACAACCGATGCTTATTTTCACTAAAACAAGGAAAACTTGCCCCAGTCGTAAGTCCAAAAGCAGATCAAAGACGAAATGGGAAGACATTATAGTGTAAAACGTTTTTAAAAACCAAAGAATGTAGAGAATTGCAAATACTGCCAGATTAATTAAGTAGCCAATGCTGACAAAGAACTGTCAAGTGGTAGGTATCACATCTCTGATGCTTTAAGCTCATTTGCAGAAGCGATATCTTTTGTTATCTTATCATTTTTATTAGTGAATGGCTTGATATCGCTGATCAATTTAGTGAGCCTTTATATTTTATCAGTCAACCAACTGAACGTAAAAGACCACCTCACTTTACGTCAAATCTTGATTTTACGAACAAAGAGCTCAATTTAAGTGTCCTCTAGACATTTGGTTCTATCAAGAAATGATAAAAATATGGGAAATGCGATCTTATCAATATGTAGACATATTATATATTATAGATGAATAGTAAGGCCTCAATAAGCGACACACACGACTGTTGATCGAGTTTTATTGACATGAAAAATAGAATATCTAACGTGCTATTGCGCCGAAATAATTGGCACTTTACCGCGTTAAAACAGTTCCTGTTTCTATAGTGCAAAAAGCGTATTTTTTGTTTCGGCCACGAGATGAAAAAGACTGAGCACGCGGTCATACTGTTCGTTTTTTTCGAGGGCTGGCCGTCCTTGCCAGGCGCGACAGAGCAGTCACGCACCGTCGGCCCACAGCTGTTTGTTTGACAACAAACTAGCGCGATACGCCGCCAGTTATCATTATCATCGCACCTCTAATGGCAACCTGACACTGTGACGTAGCAAACGTCAAAGAGCGTTAACGATACGCGGCTGAATGCGATGGAAAAATTATGGGAACTTTGTTTATGTCGATCGAGTGCATTCACGAATCGATTTTATTATCGAAGGGCACCGTATTAGCATCATGGAATATTAGTATCACACGAATATTCGACATTATCAACGCCCGTAAAAAGTATAAGAGATACTAGTTAATACAAATCTCGTTTGGGTGACGTAAAAATGTGTAATAGCACAGCCGTTGAGTCAAATGGTTAAACAATTCATAAGAATCTCGTTTAACTCGTTTTAGAATACAAATTGCTCTTTTATTATTTGCTTCCAATTTTTTTTTTAGCGAAATTTCGGCTTATTTGACAATGCTCGACCGCGAGATTGTGCCGCTGATAGGTATTTTGTGCAACCACTTTCACCAATAGAAGCACGGACTGCATCGCACGGTATAAATTCTCGCAAACGAATTATTCTTGCTTTGAGATTATCAACTGGAAACACCGCTAATTCATTTGAATTCGAAGTTCATTGGAGATCCAAAGACTTGCGATTTTGCCACAACTCCAACTTTGTTGATGAAATTTACTTAAAGAGCATGTTACGGGGAGATATTATGGCCCACGAACTTACTTGGGAAATCCGTCGATGGCCTCTCGGGTGTGTAATCAGCGCTGTCTTCGGGTTAGATGGGGAATGATGGTGCACAGAGATATATCCATAGGACGCCGATGGGGCGGTTTCTTCTGATCCCGTATCACCTTCCTCCGGGATAGAGGTGTGATCAGGCAATCCACACTACACTTAATCCTGGAGCTCGTCTCCGAGGATGGGAATGGCGTCCACGAAATGGAGCTACCGGTGAAAGCTCAAAACACCGCGACGCGACAAGTGCTCGCACGCGCATTTGAAGGACGACTGGCTTTCGGTTGGCCAACCCAAAGTCGTGGGCCATAATAATCTCGTACCAACACAAAATATTAAGCGGAATAGTATTTGTGTAGTTACGTTCGAAAACACTCAAAATAAAAAGAAAAGAAATCTGTTTCAGTACGAAACATGCCGCTCACCTTAAAAGACTGTAAGTTCTTTTAACACGAAAACTCAATGAACAGAAAGTTATTCAATCTATAAACTTAAACTTGATCTAAGGTTGTTGTAAACAACTAGTATAGGTAATTAAAACTTAGGAACTAATTTTACGAATTCGTAAACAATAATCATTCTAAAGGCAGTTTACAATATTTACGATCGCTCGTTTGAATAGACTCTTGCCCGTTTGCAAAGTCACAACTCGCACCTTATTATCGGAGCCCGGATGGAGTGTATGAACACGAGCAAGTTTCCATTGGAGTGGTGGAAGATTATCGTCGCATACCACAACAATGTCGCCTACACAGATAGGAGCACCGCGATCCTTATACCATTTGCCCTGTTTCAAGATTTGATAATTCAAAGCACATTGAACAGAGTCATTTTTTAAAAACTCGTACGAATCTCTCAAATAGTTATGACAACCCTGGAAGTTTCCGCAATCAGAGTAAATGTCGCTGCACAAACCTCTGCGCGATGTAAATCGGCGCAGGGCTGCTAAGAACGCCTCAGTAGATAGCTCCGATACGAGCTCCAAGTGTATAGCCTTCACACTCATACACACGAACACGGCGACATAACATTTGATGATTTTAGCATTACGAACCCTATTAGCTCGCATGTAAAACGGGCCCGCGTAATCAACAGCTGTTTTCATGA
Source organism: Campaea margaritaria (assembly GCA_912999815.1). NCBI lineage: Eukaryota > Metazoa > Arthropoda > Insecta > Lepidoptera > Geometridae > Campaea > Campaea margaritaria. Next base: position 11,459,274 of record OU538789.1, on the reverse strand, counting down.
ATGGGCGCTCGGGTCGCAGCCGGACCGCTGGGAGCGGCGCCATCGCAGGCTGTAGACGTACCGGACGCACACGGAAGCAGCGCACACAACGAAAGATTTGTTTACGTATTATATCTCGGCTAGATAAAATCCAATATTTTTGTAAAAGTAAATATTGAACGGCTTGAGTGCCCGCATGAAGATGCGTAATATGGGCATCGTCAATTATTAAAATCGTAAGAGGATGTTTTTTGGGTAAAATTAATTGATGTTTTGACTCGTACGACAAAAGGGATTTATGTAGACGTCCGGAGACTCGCAAAAAACTCGAATCATCGATAAACGGATTAAGACGTCTCAATTGGTTTGAGGGCGGTTTACCCTGTGAAATGTTTTCAAAATCTTTATGAAACACTTGGTGTTGCACTAGATAAATGAAACGATTAAGCGTGAGTTTATACTCGTGGACTGTGATGTAACTAGGATAGGAACTCTTTTCCTTGTTGACGCGCGATTTAAGAATATAGTAAAAGCGAAAAATATAAGAAGTAATTCTCAATAGTTTACTCAAGGTTGAAAACTGGTTTATGACCTCAACATCGTCGATCAGCGTAGCTGATGCAGACGCGGCCGGTTGATTACGTTTCTCCTCACCAGTGCTAGGGATACTTTTAAATACTGGCCACGCAGTAGGATCCTCACGGAGCCATGCTGGGCCGTGAAACCACATGTCGTTCTGTAAGAATGTGGAGGGTAAAAGTCCCCTTGAGTCTCTTATTTTGGTTTGATGGTCATGTTCCATGGGAGCAAAGGGCACCTCTTCCCGCCGCTCACCATGAACCTCTGGCGCCTGAACCGCGGCGAGTATCGCCGGCGAGTTACTGTGCCATTTACGTAGTTCAAACCCAAGTGATTTGCAAATACCTAACAATTGCTCTTGTAATACCAGAGCGTGTGATTCATCGCTCGCGCCCGCGACCACATCGTCGACGAACACTTGGTCGGTTAAAACCTTTGCCGCTAGGGGAAAATTAGATGCTTCGTCACAAGCCAATTGCTTAATGGTACGAAGAGCTAAGTAAGGGGAAGTGCTCACACCAAACGTTACCGTCCGCAGACGATAATCACGGAGGGGTTCATCGGGCGACGTACGCCACAGAATGCGTTGCAAGTCCCTATCAGATTCTTGTACTAGTATATTTCTATACATTTGTTTAATGTAGTCCTGCAAGCACGCGTGAGACTCAATTTTAAGACTCGGGTTCCGTTGTAAACGTTGCTCTAATTTATGGAACCGAGCGAGGACAATATCTCGTGATTTACCTAGGGGCGTAGTATCAGGTTTACGTGGTAAAGCTACTGTGTATCGTCCCGTGACGTCACGATAGTGTGAGCGTTCAAATATGGATTCACATAGCCGTTCCTCGGGGATGAGTGCCTTCACCTCAGGCACTGACTCCAGTTCCCAGAATCGTTTCAAGTCGCCGTCATCGGATAATGAGCTAAAACAAGCTTGAACTGAGGATGGAGTCGGAGAGTTGAACGCTATTTTTCCCAACAACAAATAACCGAAAACGCTGTTCATAGCGATCGGCGAACCGGGCGAACCCGTTATTACGTTTCCTAAAATTATGTGAGATAGTACATCTGCACCTAACAACATCTCCACCGGCTGTGGAGTGTGAAACAAAGGATCGGCTAAATTTAAATTTTGAATGTGTGCCCACCCCATACGAGGCAGTGGTACACTAGGCATTTTAGGAATAAGTTTCGGCAATACTAAAACTTCAATCGGTATAGAAGGTTGAAGTTCATTTCTCGGAGTTATGCAACACGAAATCTTTCCTTTTGGTCGTACCGGTTTGGTGTCACCTATCCCGTAAACAGGTACATTCGCATAACAACGCTTTATACCTAGCCGCTGTGCGCACGATTCCGTCATGAACGAAGCCTGGCTTCCCGTATCGATAAGACACCGGACAGTCGAACGCTTTTCATTACCTACACATACATCGATGAGTGCGGTCGAAAGCAACACAGTATTTGTCGTGCTAAAAGGAGCATTGGACGACGCGCAATTAATTTGTGTCGCTTGACTCGCGGACATAGCGTGCTGAGTACAGGTGCTCGGAATGTTCTCTTCCCGTTCCTCCGTGAGCGGTAAAGAAACACTTCTCTCACTCGCACGGCTAGTATCACCTTCAGAAGTAAAGTGAATCAATGTATGATGACGTTTTTTACACGAACGACAAACAAAACTCGACTTGCATTGAGAAACGTTATGACCTTTGTGTAAACAATTGAAACAAACATCTTTATTTTTGATAAACGCATACCTATTGCTTGGTGACAAATTCAAAAACTTATTACATTTTGTTAATGGATGTTGAGCATCGCAACATACACAATTCTGGTTCTTGCGCGTATTGACAGAAGGTTGAGAATCGCTCGCACCCTGAGTCGAAGTGCGGCTGGCCACGCCGGCAGCCAACGCTCGACGGAACGTTGGAGCGACGTACTCTTTCCTCTGACTACCTACATTTTGAATATTTCTACTGCCAGATTCAACTATTTCGCTGGCGGTTAATTCTCGTTCTAAAAACTCGATTAACAAGTCGACGTTGGGTACATCGGATGGTTTATGCAATGTTAACTCGAATCGCATCCGAATGGAAGTAGGTATTTTACGTAGTAAAATATTCAACAACAAAAAACTCCACTGATTTGTAGGAAAATGCATTACTTGTAACGCTTTTATATTCTCATGGTAAATATTCAACAAATTACGCACACTTTGATTTGATTTCTCGGCACAGGATTGAATATCCAGAATACGATCAATATGTTGAGAAGCTATGACTCGTTTGTTCTCATATCTTGAAATTAAAATATCTAACGCGACGGTATAATTTTCGTCCGTGATAGGTATCGATTTTATTAAGTTATAGGGCTCGTTTTTCAAGGTAAGAAGGAGATACCTAAACTTCTCGTTATCTGTGTAGGCGTCATTATTATCAACCATGGAGCGAAATAGGTCATAAAATGGTGGCCAATCGGTCAATTCTCCCCCGAATGACGGCAACGGAAGATTCGGTAACCTACTACTACAACCCCCGTGAGTCGGTTGTATTGTATTGTTAAAGGAAACTCGACTCATGCGCCTACACTCCTCATCGTTTTTCTTCAGAACTTCGACATGGCTGACAATTGCGTAATAAATATCATTGAATTGACTTCGAATACGTAACTGTTCCTCTCGGTCAAATGTCGACAATTTCATTTGTGACTTCTCAATTTTAGTTTGCAATTTAAGGAATTTTCTCTGAATAGAAAGAATATCTTTTGCTCGCGCTTTAAATTGCTGTTCATTGAGTTCGTAAAACTCTAAAGTACGTTTGACTTCGTCAAGTATAACTTCTCTTTCGAAAATATCTTGTTCCGCCATTTTTAATGGACACGTAATGTCGCACACAAAAAATCAAAAATCGGCAAAATCAAGATGAAAAACTGGGAAATATTGTCGGGACGCGTAACGCCGCTACGACAAACACTAAAATATACTCGGATGGTTTCCAAAAATGGGAAAATATGCACTAATAACGGGATTTGGACAACGTGACTACAGCAAAGAAAATCCGCAGATCCGGCTCGAAGGACCAAAAATGTTACGGGGAGATATTATGGCCCACGAACTTACTTGGGAAATCCGTCGATGGCCTCTCGGGTGTGTAATCAGCGCTGTCTTCGGGTTAGATGGGGAATGATGGTGCACAGAGATATATCCATAGGACGCCGATGGGGCGGTTTCTTCTGATCCCGTATCACCTTCCTCCGGGATAGAGGTGTGATCAGGCAATCCACACTACACTTAATCCTGGAGCTCGTCTCCGAGGATGGGAATGGCGTCCACGAAATGGAGCTACCGGTGAAAGCTCAAAACACCGCGACGCGACAAGTGCTCGCACGCGCATTTGAAGGACGACTGGCTTTCGGTTGGCCAACCCAAAGTCGTGGGCCATAATAATCTCGTACCAACACAAAATATTAAGCGGAATAGTATTTGTGTAGTTACGTTCGAAAACACTCAAAATAAAAAGAAAAGAAATCTGTTTCAGTACGAAACAGAGCAATATTTAGTAGGTATGTGAATTAGCACATTTCGGAACTTGGATGACCGATTGACAATTTAAACGTTCGATTGGGCAGGCTTAAAAAAAGATTTCCAAAATAGTAATTAATTCCCTGCTAAAACAGGTAGCTAAATGTTGAATCATGTCATGTGCCGGAATATAAACAATATTACATTTAAATAAGGTCACGCGCTTTCTACTCATTATCAATGGGCCGCCTATTATAAACCGTCGATTATAAACTGAATAAACCACCATACTGTCGGTTTCCACGAATCGCAAAGAGTTAAAAACAGGCAGACAATGGATCATTGAAAATGTCGAGGAATCTTTAGGAGTAATTAATAAACGATAGCACATTTAAGTGTTCAAATTGATGGTAATTAGCTAATTACCGAAAGGAATCATAGTGCTCACAATCGGAACGATACAGACAGCTCGGCGTCAAAATATGAAATCTAGGTAGCTTTGAAAATAAAAATTACGGAAGTAGCAAACGTTATACCACCGAATTGCATAGATTTGATGAAGCATAATATAACAATTGAAAATAGATATAACGATTGACAAATCACATTCACATGACAAAAAAAACGAGTTGTAGTCTTCGTTCCTACTTCCCATCAATTAAATTGTAGTTTACTTTAAAAAATTTAATTTAATGCGGCTACGTCAAATGCTCAATTGGGCCACAGTTGTAAATTCAAGCGATTGTAACACAGAGAGACACTGCTCTCAGCCTTATAATAAACTGACGTTCCAAAACAAACGTATTTAATTGTTTTATTTTAAGAACTAAGACCTAATATCTACTCAGCAGCGAGCATGCGATCAGGAGCGAGTGGCAGGTTCAGATTTCATGGCCTTCGTTCGACTACTCAATTACCAGCGACGCCGGTGACGTAGAACCGGACGCCTGGCGCCTGTTACACCTCAGTCTGTGGCTTGTATCATAAATGCCAGGAAACCTGATGAGTGGGACTGACTTAGAATACCGTACAATTCTGCGGCTAATTAGTAAGAGGCTTTAGTCCAAGAAACTGCAGCTAACTAGAAACAGCCGGCGCCCACGCGTATACGTAGCATGGCATCCCTTGCTCGCCAAACTGGCGTATTTCATTCCATTAACGCTTTTGTCATTTACCATTCTATTACCTTATCATCCATGTGTTCTGAACTAGATTAGGAATTTTCCATTTACAAATTTCAACATCACGTCTTACGGATAAAGGAACTACGCAGCGCTTGGAACTACAACATGTGTCAGTTAAAAAGGAGCTGCAACTTTCTATCAGGCTGATCGTGTAACAGTCAGCCGCATGGCCCTTAAAATCAACGTTTTTAATTCAGGGTTGCAGATGGAATGCGGCATATAACTGGTCAAAAGCGAAACCGTTCGCAATTAAGCGCGATTCAATCCGTGGGTGCGATCTGTTCATATGGTTTGCGTTAATGATGTCGATTATGTTAGGGGCGATAATATTTGGAAGAACCGACCACTGCGATAGGTGTGTGTCGTATTCCGAGGACAATATTGTACACTGTTTCTTCTAAACAACTTTGAGAAATTAGAATTTCTTCAAGCAAATCCCATGAAGCAGTTTACCACATCGATAGATTATTCTAAGAGCTCTAAAAGTAACCTTCGTAAATCACTCCTAAAGAACGTTTCGACAAGAGAAATCTATCGGGTCAGGTTCGTACAAAAAGTGCATTTGAACGGCTAAACGGCGAGACGAAAAAGAACGCACTATCGTTGTTTTTTTCGCCAGGCCATAGCCAGGCGTTAGGCTAAGTGCGTTGCGCGTGAGTCACCAGACAATGCCACGCAAGACACGTAGGATAGAATTTAGTAGGTGTTAAATAAAGAAGTTTGTCGGTGTTCGACTGGGGTTGTGAAGATGTGCTGATGGAAAATTTCATACTGTCAGAATTTGACCACCTGCTTTACCTACGGGATGTAGTGTGATGTTTACCCGAAAATGTTGCATTGCAAGAAGTGATCCATGGGATAATAATGACGAGGCCATATCCCGCAATTGAGTGGGAAAATGGCAATGGCAACCTTTTGTTCCAGCACCATCTTAGTTCAGTTCATCAGCACGATCGAACTCTAGATACAGTGAAGAAGAATAGCCACAAGGCATTGAATGAGTCGCCAAGACAGATCGCTTTCGCGTGCCATAATTGCCATATAACGAGCATTCGGAGTAGCAGGATTCAAAAGTAGTACCCGATGCCTGGTAAAAAACTCAATGGATTCTTAAGGTTAAAAGTAAATTAATGCACGACCGTTGCTTTTTAGGAAGTCTGTGGCGTGAGTCACCGGAGACATTGACTTGCCTTAAATAAAGCGCAATTTACTTTACAAAGGCTGGAGGCGTTTGTTACCTATTCAGCAATCTGCACACGTCCTAAAAGGATCAACAGATTGAGGTATTTCAGACCTTATTCCTTACTACGTCTTCTTAATTCGGGAATACCAGTTCTATTTCCGTAATCCATTAAAACTTTCACACTTTTCTGTGCTAGGAGTAAATATACCTAGCACGCACTCAAAATTCCGATTCAAATGCTCAGAATAGTAGCTAAATTAAATGTTAACACACGTTCAGTGCCTTTGGTCCTCGACTGTACCCTTTCATAAGTATAGTGTACACTAGGTACATAATTACATAACCTGAGCAGCACCACATTGTCTCGGGCGTTTCTAAATCACTGAAAAGGAAGTTACTTTATTTTAATTTTATATGGGATTTGATTTTAAAAAGTCATACACCTAAAGGGACGTCTGCATCTGTACTGGCCGCAGACGGGAAAGCGCATCGAGAGCGAACCTCTCGCGTACGTGTCAACCAGCTATTTACGTCGCAGGACGAGGTGCAAATAAACATCATCAAAGGGAACTCGGATTCCACTCGCGGTACGAAGCGAACGAAATCAAGCAAAACACCAACCATTGTCTACGGATGAGTTATTTTCGCAAATAGATACGAGATCCGATGATTGCGTGCAGGAGTGCGCGACGCAGGACGCGAGAACGAGATTTACATTCATCGTTCGTTTGGACGAAGCTAACTTGGATGAGTTTCGTAATTGGAACTTCGATACCTACCTAGACTGAAATTTATTGAGCGGACATGGAATTTTCTTAGCGTTAAAAATAATAATAATAATAATGCGTCAAGATACGAACTAAGAACAAGGATTCCCTGTTTCTACGGAATCAGGAACTATGAGGACCTACAAACATTATTGCTCTGTGCGGTTCGAATCGAACCCGCAACCTCGCGCTTCCCAGTCAGCTCATCACCCACTACGCCACGGAGGCCGTGAAACTTCACCTAAAGAAGTTTATTCCCATATGATTATGGTTATATGATCAGGTGGGAACAAATTGGTGGTGATCCACCAATTTGTTCCCACCTGGCGTTAAAGAACTAGGTAAGTGTGAAACGATAACTATTTTCTTTCTTCGAGGCTGGCTCAACTTATCCCGGATCAACCAAGTCTAAATTAAACATACATAAACATTCGAAACTTCAGATTGTTCTGAGTAAAACTAAACACTCAAACGAAGTCCGAGCGATATTAAAGCGAAATCAAATTTCTGCTCTATATAAATGTCACTCCTAATCCCAGAACTTTTACTTTTAAACTTCTGGGTTACTTAGTTAATTTTTACTGATTTAGTATGGGCAGAATGCAATGTTCGCATCGTGTAATAAAGTCTTAGACTAAAAGCTGAGAAACATTTCAATGAAAATTGATAATTATGAATCACACTTGCAATATGCAAAGTATGACTGTGTGTTTGTAAATAATTTCTAGTCAATGTGTTTCTGGTAATAGTAAATTTTTTAAACGACTATACGACAAAAAATACATAATACGTGTTATTTACTATGTATGCACACAACCTTCTCTATGACAATGCGCGGCTCTTCCTATAGTTTTTTGTCCAAAACTACTATTTGCTGACTCTTCAAACTTCCTCATCTAATTTCGTTTACTCTCTCTTTCCTTTAGTGGGTGTCGTCTACATTATCTATACCGATTAATAAAATTGAGGTGTCTGTCTGTGATAAATGATAAACTTTAAGTGGAACCTACTATTTGTACGAGGCCTAATCATAAATTACCGCTTTTTAGAATTCGTCTGTCTGTCGGAATCTGAAATTTTGTCCAATATAATACGTCAAAGTACTGGGCGAACAAAGTCGTGGGTTACTGCCAGTTGATAATAGCTTAGGCTTTTTTTTTACTGTTTCTTTACGTGTGAAAACCTATATTACATATGAGACCTTAGAGCCGATGTCTCAGGGTACGAGCGCAGTGCAGTGCCGCGCGTGATTATGCAATGCATAGTTCTGGATGGCGCTGAAACTGTTATGGGCAGGCGTAGCGCTTACCATCAGGCGAACGACTTGCTAGTCTCGCCACTTTATAATAAAAAAAAATGCGTACATTTTTTTAAGACAGGCAGGAATCTACAGAGATGTAAAATATTATTTAGGGTACCTAAATAGAGATGACTCCACGATTTTCATTTTGACTACATTATATGATAGAGATGTTAGTTATTTTTAAGTAACTAAATATATTTTTTTATTTAAAATAAGATTTTTTAGTTACGGCGATGTTCAGCTACTTTTGAGGCTGACTGTACCTATGCCGTGGATCTGAATGGAGCCAAAGATTCGCAACACTATCAGGTCATGGACATTAAACATTTGCCTTTATCAACTATGGAATTTACAATAGATAAAAAGCATTTACTTAGCTATCTAGGAATAGAAGGAGCTAATCAGGTGTGATGTAACTGAGATAATATGCTACAAGAAAGAATCATTTAGAATTTCACCTTGTTTTGTAATTAGGTGTATTTTCCTTATTTTTTAATAGAAATCGAAAACATTGTGTAATTGTAAAAATAAAACTCAAAGCTCAAATCAATTATTCTAACTAGGAAAAAAAGCACTTATACAAGTAAAGCACTTTTAGAAGAAACACTTAACGGGGAAAAATAAAAAATAAATCAACTATGATCAACTAAACTAATGAGAAACTGATTATAGTTTGAATTAGAAAAAGGAAATTTCCCTTTCAAGTGGTTATTCTCGGTTGAATCTTACACAGGAAAAGGAAACTGCATTAACTATAGTAGTAGCTTTTGATTTATTAAATATTCTCGAAAGAGAAACCGACAAGAAAATCAATTACAATAGGTACAATTGCAATCACAAAGGGTTGAACATTCCTATCAAAATCAGAGCCCTGAAATGTAGTATTTCATGGCGATTTACTGAGCTTGTCGTCCTTATGTCGTCATTGATTTCCTTCTAGTAAAATTTTCACAGTTTTAATTATCATTACCCAGCTGCCCAGAAGAAGAATGACATTCTTGTAATAATCTTAAATCTTACATCAGACACAACCACAGTGTATAGCCACTTGATTAGCCTTGACCAATTAATATTTACATTTTCATTTGTTACTCCTCTGTTTTCTAAGGTTGTCTGTAAGAGAATTGTAACTGTACAATATTTTGTTAGCTGCTTTCGACTAGATATTGTTTTTTAAATCTAGTTTTCAATAAAGAGTTAGGTACTCTATTTATCTAGATCAGTACACACTTGGACACAGGCCAAATGGAAAGTATGAAGTCCTCCCACCAAATATTATAACATAGTAATTTTCAACATGTGAAGTGAAAATTAAATAAATTGTGTAAGGATTCTAAATGGTGGAAACATTAATTCTATCCGTGATCTGAACATTTAATTAATCCATTTATTATTTAATTTATAGACAAGCAGAATAGAAGTTGATACGTTTACGATTCTACATCACATAGTGTTTAAAGACTCCCCTAAAAATGTTAACTTTTGTACAAAATATTAAATTAGTTCATAGCCAGTTAGAGCATTAGGAAAATTAGGCTACCTAGATATTTATCTTTTGGAATAATTATGGATTTTAACAATAAATGTTTGATTGCATTAACTACATTAACGATTCTGAATTAGTCTATAATAATCTATGTACTAATTTTATCAATTGTATTCAACCATTCAACATTTAAACATGTTAAGTATCTACAAGACATAAAAAAATTGTAGATGAGTATGTTCATTTGGTAATCGCGGTCGTAGCCTAGTGGGAGAACGTCCGCCTTCCAATCAGAAGGTCGTGAGTTCAAATCCCAGTGCAGGCACGTACCAATGTGTTTGTTGTAAAACATATGTACGTAATTATCACTCGCTTTTCGGTGAAGGAAAACATCGTGAGGAAACCCACATACCTACCCGAGAATTATTTCAGAGGTAGGTAGGTGATCCACCAATCCGGATCTGGCCCCCGTGGTGGATAACCCGGCCTAACCCTCCTCACGAAAGTGAGGGGAGGCCCGTGCTCAGCAGTGGGACGTTATGGGTTGTTGATGATGATGATGATTTTCATTTGGACCATAGTCTCAGTACATTTTATTATTGTATTGTATAAATTATTATGACCCAGCTGAACAGATTTTGCATCTAGTATTAGGTTGTAGAATAATAAACTGGACACATTATACGGGTAAAGCCACAAATGATAAACTTTCGTTTAACTTGGCAAGAAAGTAAAAGTCAAGCGAACTCACCTTTCATCCTCAGGTGGAGGTGCCGGCTGCGGCTCGTCCTTGCCATCCGCGGAATCGCCAGGCTGGGGGTCTGCCGCCGCGTCCGGAGCACCACTATCACACGTATTCACAACACTGCCACTAACCACCGCACTAACAGGGCTACCGAAGCCCTGACTGTCATGGCCTGCCTGCCCCGTGTATGTAGAATTAACCGGCAACGCTACAACCGGAGAATTAGTCCCTGATACCGTTGCCTCTACAGGCGCCACGCTACTCTGAGACATGACGGGTACGACACCCCCGTACCCTAACCCCATACTCGTCTGCGACTGTACGACATTAGGATGCACTCCGCCGCCCATAACCGGCATTGTCTGAGGCTGCATGGACATCGGAATGTTCTGGTGTCCCATCTGAGGCACCGCCTGATTCTGCACATACTGAATCTGCCCCTGCCCGCCTACCTGCTGAGGCATCATATTCTGCTGAGCCATATGCTGTGCAACATTCGCCGGCTGCATGAATATCTGATCTGAGGCGGGTATCTGCATACTCGGCTGATTCCCGTCTAGAGTCATCTGCATATTCTGCGGCTGTGCTGTCATCATCTGAATATTCCCCTGCGGCACATTCCCTTGCTGCGGAATAGAGTGGACGTTGGTCGCTTGCTGCTGGCTTGCTAGGTTTTGGAGGTTTGCGGGCAGAGTCGACCCTTGCGGCTGAGATGCCATAGGCTGCAGGTTTGTAGGAAGAGTTGCACCTTGCTGTGATGTGACAATATTTGTGAGCACCTCTTGTGGCAAAGTCTGCCCCTGCTGGCTCATTTGTGATTGCTGCGCATGGTACTGAGGAACATTGTGTTGAGGTTGGACCATCTGCTGCTGAGAGGATGGCATGCTTGCAGTTAACATGGTCTGAGCATTGTTCTGTTGGTTTACCGCCTGATTGTACTGCTGTTGCACTCCTGACATGTTCTGTTGTTGCATCTGAGGATGCATACCGGCCACAACTTGTTGCTGAGGTTGTGAAGGAAGCTGGTGCATTTGAGTCTGCATTTGTGGAATTTGTTGATTAGTACCTGCCAGTTGAGTTGGCATTTGCATCTGCTGTATGTGATTAGGAATCTGCTGGTTTTGCAAGGCTTGGATCTGCGCTTGACTCTGCAGATGCTGCAGTTGAGGCTGTTGTCCTCCCATTGCTTGCTGCCCTTGCATATGATGGGTTTGTCCCATATTAGGCATCTGGGCCTGTTGCATGTGCATCTGTTGGGGGTTTGGTTGGCCTTGCATTTGCTGCATTTGCATCTGCTGCATCTGGGGTTGCTGATTGGACACTTGTTGCATCTGATTCTGGTTTGGCATCGCCTGCATCTGAGGCATCTGCTGAATTTGCTGCATGTTAGTTATCTGTGTTTGAGGCAAATGCTGGCCCATCTGTTGCATCTGCTGATTTGGCATCTGCTGCATCTGCTGTGGTATTTGCTGATGCATTGGTATTTGCTGAATCGCAATGCCCTGTTGACTTGCAATGACTTGCTGCAACTGGTGCTGGGGGAAGCTTTGTGGAATTTGCTGAACTTGCTGCTGCGGAGGAGCTTGCGGATGACTTTGAGCCGTATTCTGCATTGTAATATGGGTCATGCTTTGGGGATGTTGTTGCCCCACCTGCTGACTCCCTTGCATATTCTGATTTGGCATCTGTTGTGGCATTTCTAACGGAGGTGATTGCACTGACACAGACTGATTCACTGGCATTGTCTGCTGCACTACATTCAGAGGCTGCGTCAGAGACTGGCCTGGAGATGCCATCGGAAATTGTTTTTGCAGAGATTGCTCTAACTGTTGCACAGTTGGGGCATTACCTTGTACATCCTTAGGCCCTTTATTAATCAGATCATTAGGCATTTCATCATGCTGACTATCATTTATCACAACACCACTGTCCGGCGCTTGCAATGCATTTGTTTCTGTCATATCCAAGTTATTATTCAAAGTGATAGGTGCATTCTGTTGCGTGGTAGTGTGGTCCAAGTAATCCATACACATCCATCGACCCCTTCGAAAAGGTTCCGTGCTCTCGATCTTGACCACTTTAAACCGTTCATTCCTAACATGTTCTTGTATCTCTTTCATACCTTCCTGAGGCTTTGCATTTCCTATGAGATTGATGATACTGCCTGCGCCCGCGTTCGTGACGCTGACGTGCATGTCAGACACTTCTTGGTTATTACTATTTGGCACTGCTCCTCCTATCTGGTTGGCGGCACCGTCCTGGCCTACGATGGCGAGCCCGTACTGTGAGCTCGTCGGTATCACGGGGGCGCAACCTAGTGATGCACTCGACGCGTTGTAAAATACATCGTCTTTCGAGAACGTATCTTCCGAATAACTTGGTGTCTCATTCTCAATGTCGGTCACTCGCGATATGTCGTCGGTGTGAGATTCATCTAGATCGTCGGCGGAGTCTTCGCCAGCATCGGTGCTCACCCGAGAGCCGACCGTAACGCTGGTGATCTGAAATGAAGATATTTTCCTTGGGTTATGGGCGGCTTGCAGACTCGTCGGGTGAGTCACTCCCTTCTCCGACTCGTTCAGCCGCAGAGATTCGCTCGTTGTGCGGTGAACGACGTTGTTATACTTGTTTTTCTCACTAGTTTTATGTGACTTTTGAATCAGATTGTCAGCCATTATGCCGTCCGTACCGAATGACTATCTAAAGAAAATTTCACTGTTTATTGGCTTCAGAGACATTTGACAGACTTTTCAATCACAAAAATATATGTAATATAAAATCATTGTACACTCACAATTTCACAAACACAGTAATTTAACTATTAAAGTTCTTAAAATTCATTAGTAAACACACAGAGTTGCGAACATCTTTCAGACGGCAGCAACATGGCGGCCATTTATGCGCAATGCATTGGTTGACAATTTGCAGTAGACTATAGACATTCTAGACGAACGTGCCTATGGATGTCTATGGTTTCAAGAGTTGGCAGCACCGTTTTAAAATTTTTTAGTAAAATATTATTTTATTTAAATATTACGTAATTTAAAAGCATAATTTATGTTATCCTAAAATTAAATTAAAAAGGCTGAGAAAATAATTATATATAGTCACAAGCTTTGATCAAGGTTCCATTGTTGCCATTCTCATCATTCAACGTTGTCATCAATCTTTCGATGTATTTCTCCTGACCGAGCCAACAACTTCATAATAATGTAGTTGTTAGCTATACTTATAACAAAGTAAGTATAACTTCAACTCGTACCCAATATTTATGAAGCAATATTTTTGTTAAATAATTATGTGCCCGCGTAATAAATAAAATAGAACTTTTTATTCTCATGAACAAACAAATCATTAACTTATCATCTTATGAGACTTACATATCTATCATCTAAAACTTGGATCATTATTATCTACCTTTTCAGTATATCTTCATACTAATAAAAAGTGATTAACATTGTTTGGAAATTAATAAACAAAGGAATCTTTTTTTCATCATAAAATAAAAAACCTTGAATAAATTAGAAGCACTAAAACAACAATATAAAAACATATTTACTGGGAAAAAATATTATTAGAACATTTTCGGAAATTCCCATCTCACTGAATGTGGGACAAAGTTGATGGGACAGGTGGGACCGAACGACCCAATAGGTCGAAAACTCTTTGGTTTAATCAAATATTATAAAATATTAATTGTGTACGAGAGTGCGAAATGCAAATTAGTTTTGCTACTTGATGATAGATGGCGCCCCAAAAGAATGTGTTTTCTTCGTTTCGGATAGATGGCGCGAACATAAATTATGAAAACCACAGTATAAAATAATTATATGCAGAAAAACCTTCCAACCCAGAGAAACGTATGAGAATTAAAAAAAACAATGCAATTTATTGTGTGCTTTAGACAACGCCACCTAAAAGCAAGTTAGCTGCTATGCATAAAAGTTCCGTTCAAACAAATGACTATACTTAGGTACCAAAAGGAGTTAAATAGGTATTTAAATCTTTGTCGGTGTCTCCAGCTACTAATGATCTGGAGGTCTTTCTGGAGTAAACTAAAAGGGATTAAAACAAGTTATACATTACTTAGGTACGCACACACAGTATAGTATAATTTATTCTCAAAAAGACCATTATAATTAGAATACTAAAAAATCTCAAGTTATGTTAATAGTTGACATTTATTTTTTAAAAAGCAAATGCCAAGCAATCAATGACATAAATGTAAAAAAATTAAATGTGTGCTGGGACACAATTATTAGACGTAAAAATTTAACTAAAAAAATATATATGTATTTCAAAATACATTTAAATAACAAGATATTTAAAAAAATATACGATATGTAACTCTCTCTCTCTCTTTCTATCTTCACTTAATTATATCTCCCTCTCACCTTCCGTGCACCTCGCCCGATCACATTTTTCGTAACGCATTCACCAGCTTACTCCTTAAGTCAAGCGTGCTGAAGTCTTACTTCAAAAAAAAGTTATGCCTTGCAGTGAGTGGATTTGTTCGTCAGAGATGAAATAAATAATTATAATAATGGAAGGGATCATAAATGGGTAAAAACCCCCTCTCGATTTTCAAGCGTGTTTTCAAGAGTCGTTGATTGTAGGTAAATCAGAGACACATAAACCGCAATATTCCTATCAAATATTAAGACATTTGCGGTTTTGGACTCAATTAATTGAATGCCAATTTTAAAAATTCGAGAATTCAGATTTTATTTTGCCCTACATTATTATCAATTTTAATTTGTTTTCTTCCGCCGAGCGTCTTTTTACACCGTCGGAATTCATGCTAGACTTTGTTTTATGGTAAGAACTAAGTAATGAGACGAGCAAGTCGTCAAGTAAGTCGTCGTCTTACGGTGGTAAGCGCCACGCCTGCCCGTAACAGTTACAGTGTTACCGAGAACTTTCCATTACAGAGTCTTGCGCGGCACTGCACTGCGCTCGTCACCCTGACACATCGGTTCTAAAGTCTCATAATATACCTAAGTCAGTAATCGCTGGAAACAGTAGATGGATGAATCCGTGATGAAGGTCTACGTGAACTCCAACCTTTTTCTTAATGTGTTGGTTTCGGAACAAAGAAATTTGGCGAGGAAAGTGTCGAAGACAAAGACGCATTTGAGTCTCTGTGCCTGCCTAGGCATGCACTGGTTTAGGTACTTACCTATATTTATCACATTATCTAATCGAGTACCTATGGATAAATGACAGAGAGGGACGTAATAAGAAAAGAAAGTCAGGCAGTTTAATTACGAGTAGGTGCCTAGGTCATTGAAAGGTCATAATAATCGATGGTTATAATTATGAAACATGGGTCACAAAACCAAATAAATCACGAAGAGAACTTAAATAAAAATAATAAAACTAAGTCAAAAACTTACAGACAAAAGCAGCGGCGAAGATTCGCGACCCGCGACCCGTCCGGGAACTAAATGCGCCAAGAGCTCCCGACCCCAGCGATTACCCGCAAGGTCTCCGCATCGCCAGCCGATTCAGCCAACATCCCCACCAATCGCGGTGACACTTCTTAAACGAAGGTAATTTGCTATTATTTGTAAATTGGCGGCCGAGCGACGTCCGCCGACGGTCTCAGTCGCTCCGGAGCGCGGGAACGACCAGGGATCCTCCTGGACCCAGCTCCGACCACTTAATATCACCAGTGAGGCACCGGCCTTAAGCAAACAACGCTCGCGTCGACTCTCCTGCCAAACGGAAAGTCAGTCGATAAGATACTGTTCACAGAGAAACATGAGCGCGTGAGGACATGAAGACTACAGACGAGAAATACGAAGACGACACCATGGACGGAGACAGCGATGAAGAGATCGGATGCGTCGGCAGACTCATGGTCTGGGCGCGCATCAATCCAAATCTCATCATGCTGAAAGTGACTCTCTTTGTGATGTATGGAGCCACGGCTTCTCTTCTCCCGTATCTGACGATCCACATGCAGAGTATAGGACTGACTGTGCCAGAAATATCCTTTGTGTATTTAGCTTTGCCGTTTACTACGTTTCTGAGTCCGCCGATAACGGGTAAGTTTTCAATGTGTACATGCAATCAGTAAAATGGAAGCGTTGAATATTTTTAAGAAAAACGTGGTGATTATAGGCTTCTTGGTGGACCGATTCGGAGAATATAAGCCAGTTGTGATCACTGCTCTGATTCTCAACGCCGCTTTTCACCACTCGCTGCTGCTGATACCGCACCAGGAGACTCCAGGAGTGATGCCTTCTGCTTACGTCATGCGACATCCGATTACGAACAGCGTAGAGGTATGTACAATTATAGATTTGTTTCGAAATCGACCCCTAAACAATTGGTCCTTGTTAGTAACTCAGTATACATCTAAGAATTTGAGCAAATCGTCCTCATCCGGCCTCTGGGCGAATTAGCTGGTCGGTAGCTGGTAGTGTCTTGTACGTCTGTATGTTTGAATTAGTTAAGGGAATTAAGCTGAATTCATAAAGGTCGGATTACCCTTGAATCAAGCGGTAGAGCAATGTAGCATGAGTCCCACCTTGAAGGTAATAAACCCTAAACTGAGCGGTAAAAAATTTTCGCATCGGCCATATTAAGAGGCCTTATTTTTAAAGAAGTTAATGGATTTGAATTGCTCCCTATATGCCTGTGGCGGAGTGCGAGCTGTGACTGACAGCGACCTCAATAAGATTTATTGCCGGTCCTAAGTATAGACAATGGGTCCAAGTTTACTGGGGTGCGAGGTCTGCTGTATTACATTGAGGTTGATATTGTTTGTCATTTTCAATTTGCAGTCGTGCCTACATCAACTATAATTTCTTTTGATCGTTTGTCGTGTGGCTTTGTAGATTTGGTGGAGTCCTTGTCCAAGTCGAGAATGCCCCGATGAAGATGAAACTGTAGATTTTGTTCTTGACCGTTGCGTAGACCACTGTCACTTGTTGAGACCTATGGAGAGTCCTGCGAGTGATCCAGCAGATGATAAAGATGACTTAGACTTCCACATAAGCCATAAGATACAACCCCCGAATTTGTCTAATACCAGGTAATAAATTATAACTCAATAAGCTTCTTAATTTGAAAAATTATAGTAAGTAGGTATCAACAAGGAAAATGTATATTTACTTCGCCTGAACAAAGTCTTATTAAATAAAAGTGATAACAATGTAATGCTGTTTCAAATCCATGTAAACATTTGAGTTGCGTAAAATTTTACAACTCTTAAGCCTTCCGAAGATCTACCAAAGGTAGTAACATAAGCGGAAGTTAAGAAATGCCATGTTCCTAGAATTTTTTTTTATCTTAACAAACAATTTGAATTACAAGTTCAGTTATTTATAGAAATGTTTTTGCAGTTTCTCAAACATAACTGATGACGAAGACTACAACGATGCAGCCTATTTTCTTATAGAAATACATAACGATTTGGGAGAGCCTAAAGAGCAACTCGGAATAGAAATGGAAAGAGTAAGGAAAATCACGTATCAGTTTGTAGATGATGATTACTTTGATATTGAAATTGACAACATTAACATTTATTTGTAGGATGAAGATGATCCAATCACAGATTTCAGATCAAGATTTGGAGAAAAGCTGTTGATAGCTCAAGGTGTTAACATTACTGCACTTGATAAGGAAGACTTGAGATGTGGAGGTCTCGTAATGTTACACAATATGACAAAGCTCTCTCAGCAAAGATTAGAATTACTCTCTGCCGACTGTATGGTACAAAAATGTGACTTCAGGTAAGTCAACGTCATCAAAACTTGTTTGTACCCAGACATGTTATAACACCTGATTTATTATTATTTATTTATAAGTCAAGTACCTAGTTAATTTATCTATGTTTGCTCAAACGGTAGCTATCTAAAGATAAATTGACATTGGAATGTTACAGGAGAGGCGGTCCTGATATATGCCCACCGGATTACAAAGAAAGTGACGATAAAACTTTCTACATTTACTTCTTTTTGAGATTTATGGGAACAATCATGTTGTCTGCTGGCGTCACCATCATGGACCCCATTGCTTTGACGATGATACAGAAGTACGGAGGTGACTTTGGAAGGGAAAGATTGTTTTCGAGCATTGGGATGGCTATATTTTCCCCTATCACGGGTATGCTTATAGATATGAGGAGTAAACAAGTTGGTATGTACAAAAGCATCTTGTAATCGTTATCGTCAATGTCAATAATTAGTTAGGTACTAATGTTAGCATCGTTTGCAGGTTACACTGACTATTCAGCTGCCTTCTACACGTATGACGTATTGCTCCTAATTTCTGCAGTCACCGTTGCAGTCATGCCCTTAGGAGCTAAGCTACCAGCTGATAATTTGCTTAGAGATCTTATTAATATTATCAAAATGCCGCACATCATAGTTTTTATTTTCTTTTTGTTTGCATTGGGAAACTTCTGGGGATTCATCGAGTCGTACTTGTTTATTTATTTGAAGGAATTGGGTGCACCAAACTTCTTACTAGGTAAGTTTTTTTTTGCCGAATTGGGCGACTTTTCAATCACATTTTAGAGTAATAGGAGCTCAAAATCTGAAAATACTGGTTTCTGAATTGTAGGTTTTCCTTCACGAATATTATAATTTTTATTTAAAAACGAACTATTATATTAGTATTATTTTTAAATTTAAAATTAATAAAATATAGTAGGTAAATAGTAGTAGTAAATCGACTAATCTACTTTAAATAGAGGAAACCTTGCTAAACTACAAGCACGCCTACTAGAAACGAGTCTTAGATAATCTAAACCCGTCAAGTTCAACAGCAATTGATTCTACGTACAGCTTATCTCTGTCATCTGTCCAGGAATAACCGTGACCGTCGGCACGCTAAGCAGCATCCCGTTCCTATACGGGGCGGACGCCATCACGGCGCGCATCGGCCATGTCAACGTCATCATCGTCGCGTTCTTCTCCCACGCAGCCAGGCTTGTCGGCTACTCCTTTATTGAGTAAGTCAATTGCATCTTTTTCACGTTTGTTAACTTTAGTGTACTTAACTTTAGGTAACTTGTTTATTTAGTTCGCATTTTGCATCTTTTATTGTTTGTTTTTTAATCACTTTTGTGAAACTTATGTTTTTTAAATTTTGTCTATGAGGCTTAAAGTGGATCACAAATGTTACTCATGAGGTATGCAGTATGTACACGTCGGAGTTTTGGTGATTATACAATAATCTATTTTGCTATCTTTCTAACACCAACACTTTCAAAATTATCAAGCTCTAAATAATTGGCGTTAAGTAATAATAGGTGCTGTAACCCGTAATATTATTACCATCATGTGTGATTTGATAGGTAAATAATATCTATATCAAGCTACTCTCGTCTTCATGAGTTCCGGATTAACGTTGTCGGAAAGTACATATTTTATTTGGATCGGTATCAACTCTTTACCATCCTGTATCTAACATCTGGATAAGTTGTGTCTTCCGCGTTATCTCGATGCTCTTGAAATGTCCAATGATGATTGTTTGCAATGTTGAATTAATTGTGGGTGGTTCTATTTTTATTGTTTGTGCAGAATTCTGGAATTCTGGAATCTTGTGCACTCTCGTCATCTTTGCAGACCATTGCATTTTAAGCTCAACTCTAATACCTGTTTCGAAGGTTTCAAAATTGCAGGGTCCAATTGCTGAAGTCCCCAAATTAAAATATTTCTTAGTTTAGATTCATTTTATATTTAATTACTAAATAACGAAATAATAATATCAAAACGTTTGCAAACTTGTCTAGGTGGTTCCAGAAATACAAAAGTTTGATAGTCATAACAATGACCGACTTATCAGACAAATAACGCATGTACATAGTACACAATAATTGTATCACTGAATTTAAATATATTAGATTGTCGTGATTTGAAAACAGTGGCAGTGAGGCATTCGATAAGGTAGCCGTGGCTGTGACATATTTATAACTGGATCCCACTTGCACAGTTGTGTAAAATGAACAAAACTAACCCTATACGAACATTAGGTCCTGTTAGAATCAAAATCATCTACATTCTACATATAAAAATTACGACTTAACTTAAAAAAATAAAAGAGTTCCGCAAGGGTCCGCTCTATTTCCGTTGTTTTATTTATACAGTTCTATCCACGCGTACTTTTGCTTATTTGTAAACTTTAATACACAATTTAGCTAGATACTTTGTATTTCTACAAGCTTCACGAAACACCAAAAATATACCAAAAACAGTTCACATCATACTCTGAAACTTTAACTGTGTAATAGGTTTTGCTACTTCCTTAATTAATCGAGTTAGTAGGGATGTCCTGCTAACTCATATATACGTCTTGCTTATTGACGAAACCATAATAGATGTCCTCATAAGCTTCAACGGTGGTTACTAAAGGAATCTTTAGTCACATTAGTTAACTGACCGAGGTCTATTCCCAACCGTCCTTACCGTCCTTAGTCAGTAAGTATCATTTACGGGATTAATGTGTTTACGACAGTAATGCATTGTCAAGTTTATGAGGACAACGGTTCTGAGTGGGAGCAACCTCGCCACAAATCGGTGTAGACTTCGCAAGTGCACACACTTTGGACTCTATCGGTCGGTACCGTGCTAAATAAAAGTCGTCATCATCACCATCATCAACCCATATCGTCCCACTGCTGAGGAAGGGTCTTCCCACAATTTCGTGAAGAGGATAGGCCATACATAAACCACAGCGGGGCTCGGTCAGGACAATAAATAAATTAAAAAAAGAAGAAGATAAATTATTAAAGGTTTTCGCTATACCTACTGACGTGATGTTACTACTAAAAATAACAAGAGAACATTACTTTATGGAACTAAAAATACAGCTTCTTCGTTCCACACTTCATGATCGTGCGGTCTTTGCTTCCAGGAATTCCTGGTGGTGCTTCCCCTTCGAAGCTATGGAATCTCTATCGGTGCATCTGATGTGGGTGGCAGCAGCTACTTACTGCGCAATGTTAGCCCCTAAAAGTCTTTTGGCCACACTCATTGGCGTACTAGGAATGGCACATTTCAGTCTTGGTGAGTACTGTTATGTTGGTGTTACTGACCTACGTAAATCTATCATTCAAGACATATATTATTAATAAAGCGCAGAATAAGAAATTATTAAAATTTCAGACACAAATAAACACATTTAACTACACATCAGACATTCATAGCTACAATATGGATTACATGTAAATATAATTAGGTACAGTGTAAATCATCATCATAATCAATCCATATCCGCTGGTCTCCCCCGGCTTTTATTAGGTCATTATGCACAAAGGGGGCCTGGTCCTGTTTTGTGGATATAACATATTTCCCCGATCAATAGCTTTCGGGTATGTGGGGTTCGTCACGAAACTCTCATGTCCAATATACTTTGGTTTTCTTTTTACAATATAAATAGGGATGATAATAATTGACTATCATGCTATTTTACATCATAGATAACAAAATGTAACAATAAGATCAGGTGAAGCACACGTTTTTATGAAATGTATAGAAAACTAAAGTCTGTTAACAAAGAAATACAAGATAAAAGTTAACGAACTTGCATCTTCAGGCAAACATGATAATTCAATCTAAGCTCCAAAGATTTACAGTTTCTTTTTTAATGTTAGATAAGGGTGTTGACGTCATATTAAAAACAAATCAAACTAATTTACGACTGTAGGTAAATAGTAATTAATTGGAACTATAAATTCGATAGTATCACTAAACTATTTTTTCTAATATTTCATCACCATATTTATGTAAGTAAAATTTGCATCAAAATCTTTTCACTCGTTATGGAGAAAGGATGGAGCAAAAATTCAGAGCTCCTTCCAAAAAAAATTACGCACCCAAAGTAGTGTGTGCCAAATCCATGTCAAATATTGAAAATGAAACAATTTGCCCTTTTAGAAGTCGATGCCTCCGGCATGTTAGGACCTGCGGGCGTTTACCTCTATTCATCTTTTGCGATATCATTCAAGGTCGAGGCAGTGGGAGCTTTGGTGGTGGTCTTCTCATTGCTTCCCTGGGCACCAGAGAGGCCTTCCGCTACATGGGGCTGATCGCTTTCCTAGGAGGGGTCCTGTACGGTCTACTACATTACTTCTGGCTCAGGCACATCAACATGACCGGGATCCAAGATGCCTGCGAGGCTGATACTGGTGAGGGTTGATCCGATATTGATGTCTATTTATAACTGGTATTGTTTGGATCTCACATAACATCATAAGCCGATTAAAATTCCAAGTTTTTGATTTGAAGATTATCAAAAACTATGATTATCTTACATTCGTTACAGTAAAATTTATTCGAAGAATTATTTATAAATAATTTACTTAAAACTTCAGCTAGGCATTCGTTTCAAAACTATTTAGCAGTATCCAAAGCAATCTTAGCTACTTATTCATTAGTTATAAAACGAATTTCATCTAATTATTAATTCTGTTGGCTGAAACTATGCCTTTAAGTTTAGTTCTGAAAACTGGTTCATTATCACTTTCTAACCCAATGGAAAGAAAAAGATCGCTCTAACTTTAGAGATGTCTTCAATTCTTCCTAAATAACCGTTCATTTCTTTGATATCATTACAGAGAGTGGAGAAGGCGACAAACTCAATGGAGAACCGCTCAGGAAGGACGCAGAGACTATGATCTCCCTGGAGCGACTTCATATGATAACACGGTTTAATCCACTGGGATCTCTTCACTCATTGCCTAGAGGATCACGAGCTAGAGTACGTAGAAGAAGTTCATTTGCTTTTTAATTAATAACGCGTCACGACCACATACATAGATTCTGACCCCATAACTAGGATTCCCTGTATCGTGACGTGTGTGTTCTGCATCTTCTGTAGCTGTGTGTATTCTTATATTAAGCCCTGGAAGTAGTATCACAAAACCAATCTGAAAATTTGTGGTAGTCTTTAATGTAACATCGGCTCTATAAGGCTTTTGAGACCCAATTTGAATAACGTTAGGGCTATTTTTGGGGAGATTGTAGAAGGAAGCAATCTTATCCTTAACTAACTTTCATTGGCTATTCCAGCGCCTGGTAATTCTCTAAGTGCCTTCATACCTGCCATGAAAAAAAACAAAGCATCCAAAGGTTGGTTATTCGGATGAAATTGTTCCGTGCGATAATATCGCTCATTTTTAATGTTTTTCTAAATTTTATTTCTCTGTTGGTGTACAGTAAAGAGTTTCTTAATCTATTCAAGGACCTGATTAAGATTCTGACTTTGCTATCAACTCTTTCTCAACAGTTCTCGCAAGGTGACATAAACGAATGTCGGAGCCGCAGCGGTAGCAACAGCCAGCGCCGAGGCAGCAACTACGAAGGATCAGCTTCCAAGGTGGACCTGCTCAGGTCTGCGATGGAAATCAGCAATCACCACGGCAAGGGGCACATTTCCAATCCAGTCTTAAATTGTCAGAGGAATTTTAATGTCTATAAGGTAATTGTTTGCAACCAGGCATAGTTGTGACTGGTCTCTAGAGTTTGTGGGAGACTGGGAATAGTAATTAATCATGATGCTTCTATTGGTTTTTATGACAATCAACATTAGAAGATCATTGCCCTGACTCTTTTCTTCTTACCATTTCTATAATATTTGGCATAGCATATAGCCATACTTTTTGTTAAAGCCCTTTTTATCTGTCTCCGAAAACTGAGCTAACCACGTGAATGTGCTAAAATCCAACCAACCTAGCTTGATCGGACTTTTTCCTTGAAAGTAATAAACAGCTTTGCCACTACACTTCTAATTTGTATCTAAAAGTTAACAAATCAATTTAAAATATAGAGTTTGGCTGTCTGGTGTCTACTTAAAAAATGTCGCCAATATTTGTATTTAGAGCTATTTGCATTGTTAATACAACATCAAATAGTATAAAACCTTGCCGACGACATTTGTTTACTTTAACGTGCTTATCTTGATTTCCCTGATGTATTGATGCTTATTTATTGCTGTGATTATTAAAATTTAAAAGAACACTACACAAGTAATAAGACGTAATAACTGAAACATCGTTGCGATTATTTAACTGTGGATCAGAAAAACACATGACTATATTGAAGTTTCCACCATCATCACGAGCCTTTATAAATCCACCGGTGGACATGGGCCTCTTGTTAGCTTTCCTCCCCTATGTTGGACCCAGTTTTCGGAAGATATCAGTTGCCTATCTAGCAGGTGGTCTGCCAACTGACCTCTTCGATTCTATCGGATTTTCCCCCAACATAATTTTTTTAAATTAGGTAGAATGTCATTGTCAACCACCACGTTGACTTTATTGCCATTTGTCATTAGAATAAGAACAAATGTCTGTTCCAGCAAGCCCACAGCGCACCAAAGCTCGCTCTGGTCGGACTAGTACAACGGAACAACATATCACAGCCGGTCTTATCAGAATTCGACCCTAGGCGTCGTGACTCCATCCCTGAAGAAGCCGAAGAAGACAAACTAGCTGTACCAACTAAACCTACTAAAACTAAGAGTGAAAACCTGCCTCCACCACCGAGCTATGCTGAGGCTATTAGTGAACATAGGAAAAGCTGGCATTCTGATGACAGTACTCCGGCTTAGTATCCAGGTTGTGATGATAGTGCTAAGTTTCATGAAATTGTAAGCGTTGATGATGGTAGGGACGACATTGATGATGATTTTGTTGTTGCAATCTTAAGAAGCTTGTCGTTTAAGTGGTGGGATCTTGCAATTGAATGTATATCGATCGAAATAGTTATATTCTGTTTCGCAAATATTTGCTAAAGCTTAATTACTTATACTACCAGTGTTCTATACGAAAATTAGGTTTCAATATAATGTACTTTTAGTATTTTCTTTATCAACTGTTTAAGAGTTTGTTCCATATTCTGGTTTGATCCGCATTCATATCTATATTTGGTTAAAATCCTATTAGAGCGTGAATGTTGTTGTTAAAGTTGTTTTAAGCAAAGTAATTAAGTACGCAATTTGTAAAGGCTTTAATTTATTTAAGTCGTAGATAAATATGGCTATTATAATGTGCCGTTTTAGTGTTTCTTTATCCTTCTATAGATTTCCTTAAGTATAAGATAAGCTCGGTTGTCATTTTTGTAACCATATTCATAAGATATAACATTCATAAGGTCATGAAAACGGTCACAAATTACAATGAACTATGAACTGATAAATGCATAAATAGGTACTTGTTCCTACAGTCCTTTTCTAATTCCAATTACGTAGTGTTGTCTTCAGGGCAATCTTTTTGGTTTGTTGACATGAAGAAATTCCTACTGATTTTGTTCTTGTCGACGGCTTCATATGCTTTATCAAAAACTTTTTGAGGTGGATTTCGTTCTCTGGTTAGTATCCAAGCATTTCCTGTAATATAAAACAGATAAATTTAAAGAGAGAACTATACTACCACATTCCTTCTTATTGACTTTACTAGGAGTTGTTATGTATTCAATTTAACTGCTTTTGTTCTGTCCCTTTTCAGGTTTAATCTGAATAAATAGTTCATTATGAAAACAAATTTAAATCTTAATCTTTTACTAATCAGAAGCCCATCGAAACAGGGCGTTAAGTGAAAACTAGTGACCGAAATGCTGGCTTTAGTTTCACTGAAGACTACGCATTGCCATTCAATTTGGTAATGCAGCCAACAATTTAAGGGGTACTTATTTTTCCGTTCTTCAAATTATTCTGAGATTGTGTTAAGTGTACACTTACGTGTATGAAACAGTCCAAATTCATAACAGCTCCAGACTACGGCATAACTATCGTAGTCGGTGTCTACCACCCAGTACGGGGCAGCTATGTTGACGGGAAGAGACGAAAACGTCACTGACAGCTTCGCTTCATCGGATCTGCTGACCTGAGTCGCCTCTCCTTGGATCTCGGACTGCATTCCGGTGCTGAAATTAATTGAAGATTTTTTTTGTAAGTTGGGTATTAGGAAGTTATCATTACTAATAGCCGTACTGAGTGTCACAGAGGGCAAATACTTCCCTACTTGTTTTTCAGATCTGATATTGTGATTACCCAGCCTACGTGATGTCAAGTTCGCTCCGCCTCTTCCTAGGGTTATCACGGTCATCTGGCCGTATCAGGGCTCTTGTTTGTGGCGATTACGACCCACACTCAGCATCTGGCAGACGTGATCTGTCCAGTCTTATTTTGGCTAGATTAGTCAAGCGTTCCTTAATTGTGTTGTCGCCTAAACGGCTCAATTGCTTTACTGCGGAAGCTGCCACGTCTCTTTCTATCTCGCCAAAGGTAGGCACATTACTTGTTAACGCTATTACATACACTATACGTTACATTACACACCTAAAATACACGTACTCGTAGGTACTGAATACGTTTAACACTTACGTTACATAAGATGTTTGACCATTTTCTCACCGGGGTTAAGCGACGATGTGCGAAGGAAGGATGTAGGATTTATGTGATAATTCCACGTAATTATATGGAGACTTACAAAAGACTGATTTGTTTATTGACGACGCCGATGACACCGTTCTCTTTCTGGTCGTAGTTGGCTGTGATGCATTTGCCTCCAAGCTCGAAGAGGAAGAAGTACTTCTCAGCCTCATACCACTTGCCTAGGTACTGGAAATAAATGAGAAAATCTTGATGAGAAACATCATCGGCGTCATTATCAGCACGCGCACGTGATTATCATTTACCGTTTGTCCTCACAGAGCTACTATTTGTGTAAACCATAGGACATTGATCTGAGTTTCGGTGTTTATGGGACCGAGGCCTCGTAGTTCCTGATTCTATTGATACACAGAATATTTATAATCAAGATCTCTTTATTTTTAATCACGCGTTTCATCATCATCATCAGTTTATATTCATCCACAGTTCTCCTAATGAACACCACTGAGCGCGATCTTCGGCTCTCTTCATCCAGTCTGTGCCAGCCGTTTTCCACTAGTCCTCATTCCACTTAGCTGGAGAGCGTCCATGTGATCTAACATAACTGAACAGCTTATGGTTAGCCTATTGACTTCTTGGAATGGGAAAGTGCGTTCATTATTTTCTATAGACTGCAAAACAGAGGACTTAAATAGATAACTTAGAGAAAATTATATCAAATGGGAGTCTTACCCGTCCGGCATCAAAGTCTGTCATGGCCTGGACGTGCGGGCACTGCCCCGGGACTACAATCTGTGCGCTGGACTGCTTCATGACGATGTATCCGCACAGGAACACTGCGATTGCTCGGATGACTGACATCTGGAATTAAAAATTTTGAATACATAATTAAAAAGTTGAAAAGTTTAAGCGAAATTACTGGGCATATGAGAATTTAGAGCCGATGTCTCAGGGTGGCGAGTGTAGTGCAATACCGTGCATGGTTATGCAATGCATTTTTTTTTTAAGTTTTGATTTTTGGGACGTTTCTGAGCCAAAGCCCAAAGCCTGCGCCGCAATATCTCAATTTCATATCATAATTCTTATTTAAATTTTTGTTCCTAATTTCTAATGTCGTTTTTAGTTTTAGTTAGGCTATTATTACATAGTCTTTTTTTTACTTACTACATACATACCGTAGGTTTCCGCTTAAATAAAAATGAAGGCCTCATTCATCACGTTTATAAGACAAAAAACACGGATTCATATCGAAATATAATATAATTTGGACTCATTCATCGTGGTCTGTCTATCATGTCTCACTGTATTTAATATTAAGTCGTTTGTACTTTTTGTATGGAGTTGAAAAAATAAGACTAGTTCACCTTTAATTGAACTTAGTCGTTGAGAAGAATCATATTATTTGTACAGCCAACGACTAAAGTGGCTAAACCACTGCAACTTTCGATTTCGTTAATAACAAAATTGTAATGCTATGCGTGCATTATTGTAAGTTGAGACACATTTAGTTACTTTTGCCATTTACTGTACAATTAAAAAAAAAGTTATAATTATATTATTTTTTTTTTAAGTATCGAATTAAAGGCTTGTTCCCCAACATCTACAACTCATGTTCTTGAAAAAGAAATTTTCGTACCAGATAATTTTTTTTCTGGTACTTAATATATATATTAACTAGCTGTTCCCTGCCACGCTTCGCTGTGGCACATTCGCACATTCGCTGATATGTCACTGATGAAAAAAATAGATAAAAACAATTCTTGATGCGGATTATATATCATGCTAAAATTTCAGCTCGATCGGTGCAGAACTTTTAGAGTTTTTGAAGCGTACACAAACCAACATAACATTTATATATATATAGATTATACTTACGTAAAACCATACCTACATATATTATGATACGCGATGTGCGTATCCAGTAACGACTGGAGGTTGTAATTATAAAATCGTTAAATGGTATTTAAGTACGAGTTATAAAAATAATATATATATATATATATATAATTCGAATTTTTACCTTCATACCTAAAACAGCAAGCGATACTTTATTCCTGGAAATAGATTACGCAGAGAAAACTACATTAAATTCTTATTATCGCTATAAGGAAAAACATTTGGAGCTTACATTATACAGATCTATTATAACATTCAACTTTTTTGCACACTTCCATCAGACATTTGGAATGATATCATCAAGGTTGCGTTGAGTGCTATACGCCAGATGCCTAGGTTTATGATATTATTTTACCTTATAAGAAATAGAATATATCGAACAGAGTATTATAGAATAATTCTTTGAACCAAAATATCGATTAAAAATTAATTAAACCGAAACACAACAAAAAAAAAACACCACAGGAAAGCAAAGAATGCAAATTCGATACTGAGATATATTTAATACGATATCGTTGCTTATATGACATAAAATATTGTCCAGTTATGTAAATACTAGCTGCGCCCTGCGGTTTCACCCGCGTAGCTCCCGTTTCTGTAGGAATACGGGGAAAAATATAGCCTATGTTTGTTGATAATGTAGCTTTCCATTAGTGAAAGAGTTTTTAAAATCAATGCACTGGCTTAGCCGAAAACTTACATATTTCCATACAAAACGTACGTCATACGTACGTAAACATACGTCCCCTTTTCTTATTTTACCCCCTTAAGGGTAATATTTTTTATGTCATATTTATTTATATCTAATCAAAAGCCTAAAAAATAAGTTTACAGATTCTAGCTTCAAAAATGACGAAACTTTCATACAAACTTTCATCCCCTTTTTTTTTTTTTTTTTTACCTGGGGAATGCATTACGCATACCACCAGACCCGGGTGAGGGCCGGGTGGTTATGTGGGACTCCCCCGCCAGTCTGACGGGTATACCCACTAAACCCCAGGGTGTTCCACCGGAACGCTTTTGTTGTCGGAGCTACGGGTGCGAGACTTCCGCGGCCCAAACTTTCATCCCCTATTTCAACCCTTAGCCTTAGCCTATGTCCTTTCTCAGGCTCTAGACTATCTCTGTACCAAATTTCTAAATCGACATACAGAGTAATTTCGCATTTATAATATAAGTATGGATTAGTAAGGATAAGGAAGTAAGGATAAAGATTTATGTGTAATCAAAAGCCTAAAGTCTACTTTTCACAAGGAACACTTCTCGGTCAAGTACTTTTGGGCTAGTTAGTCTTTACACCGCGCATTTTCACGGCCGCCGACTAATTTAAGCCAACAAAGTATTATGCGTATCCATATTGTGACGTCATAATTATCGGGTAAGCCTTTGTTAACTCTATAATAAACATACCGACATTATGTTGGTTTTGGTGCGGTCTTGTGACTATGTCGCAGTTTTCTAACACACTTTTTAACGGTTAATTTTCCTGCCGAAGGAAATGTCGGAAAATACATTGCGCTATCGGCCAATATAAAAAACAATTGTATTATTAGTACAAATTTTAATTACAATAGTCTTGGATAATGACCTAATTCTCATCGTGAATGTATCAGAATGCCTGAAGTGACATGAATGAATGCTAGTTATTTCTATTTGAATAATATCATGGTTTAATTGGTTGTTTTTTGACATGACAAAATACTCAATATCATAATAATTATAATGGTTGATTTTGTAATAATAGCTGCAAATAATTGATGTAGCTATTATAATAATTGTATTTCCTCGTTTAGTCGATGCCGCTGGTGACAAGAGGGCTGGCTCATACGTATCTCGCACAGAGAATAGCTATTGCTATTCAACGTGGAAATGCAGCCAGTGTTCTGGGCACCATCTAGTTAGTTTTCTATTTAATTTTATCTAATTATTGTTGTTTATGATCTATAAATAATTTTATTAAAATTTGATTTAAAAATGGTTATATTGCAGTTATTGTATCTAAAAAAAAAAGTGGGGGAAACACGTGCTCAACAGTGGGCAGATATGGGTTAATCATAATAATCTTATATCTTTAAATGAGCAATTCTTGTATATATATAATTGGAATCTCGGAATCGGCTCCAACGATTTTCATGAAATTTACGATAGTATATAGGGGGTTTCGGGGGCGATAAATCGATCTACCTGGGAATCATTTTTATAAAATGTCATTTTATTTGTGTTATATCAAATTAAACATAAACTTGGAAGAAAAATAACAAAGCGTTGGAGGCGTTTGAGTAGATCAAATTTAAACTGAAAAATATGACTCTTCCTGAATAAGAAAATTAATTGTTTATTTATATTATTTGTGTTTTCTTAACGTGTTCACTTAAAAATGCCTAAACGATCTTGAAAAAAAACGCTTATAAACAATCTACCGAGCAAAGCTCGGTCATCCAGGTACTAATTATTATATAAGATATTGTTGTATTTGTACCAGTCACATTTCTCATATCCTATATCTAGTCACTAATTTATCAATTCTGGTTCAATGCAAAGTAAAAAATAAAAACTAAAAATAGCTTTAAAACAATTCTAACTTGGTTTTCTTTTCCTTTTTGCATCACTGCATAATGTACATACATAATTACTAATTATAATGCACGTGGTTAGAGTCAACGCCCGTTTAGTTTAACGACAGTTAAGGTCTTTAGAAATGGAAACGGCGACTTTCTTTAGATTCTAAAAGCATGACTAATTAACGGTGTACGGTTAAAGGTACGTTCGGTTTAGGTAGAGACGTAACGGTACATTAAGGTTACGATGTCAGAAGTGGTACAATACCTACGTACCTCCGCTTTCGAAGCGAATTCACTCATGAGCTGTACATATGTCCGCGATTTCATTCTTGCGGGACTTGGAGAATTATATTTTTATTTATTTATTAATCATATCTTTTCAACTCGATATCTTTTGATTTTCATAGAAATCTGTTGAACCTTTTCAGAGCCTTTGCAAGACAAACTTTCAGACAAACAGACTGTCAATTATTTTTATAACCGTAATTTATGAGCAGACATCGCTTATCTAGCAGTTTCCACTTACATTGTGGCATTTATTTTGAAATCATAGATAGACACATTAATTTTATTAATTGGTATAGAAGATTGGTCAATAATACTTTTTATTATCATTATAAAGTTGTTTGACCGGTTTTTGCTGGTCAGAGTCGACACACATGAAGGCTCGTTCTACAACTAAAATTGTTATAAATATACGAAGATACAGTAACAATGTAAAGTGTGCTGCTCACGTGGGTTTGCGATGGTCTCACCTCCCCGATTCTTCGCCTACATCTAAGATTTTCTATTGCAGAGCATTTTAGACCTAATTTCTCATCTGCCATAAAGGTTGAATTCCTACTCAACCCTTACAACCAATCTGTAGTTCAAGAGACCGTCTTTGCCAGATATTCATCCGCTAAGCAGTAGTATGAAAACAATACTGTGTTCCGGTTTGAAGGGCACTGTTTCCAGCGAAATTACTGGGCATATGATACTTTATGAATTTGCATATACAGCGTACAATAAACCGGGCCTATAGAACGTAATACTCCTGGAGCCGGCGCCGGCATAATACCAGTTCATTGAAACTCTTTCAATTGTCTATTTTTCTTCTAAATTTTAGGAAAATCCAAATTCAATAGCGGCACGGTCATTTTATGGGCTCATCAGACTTTATCTAGGTAGAGTCGGCTAAACGAGGTCCTTGCGATGCGGTAGGTAGTGGTACGGTATATACTAACGGTACCTTTGAAGCACTTTCAGGCAGTTCAAGTGATGGGAGAAAGCGGCTTATCTCTTTTCCATTGACGTCTCAGTTTAAGCCATTCTTATTTCGCTCTCCTTATTAAAACACAACATGTTACTTTATTTTATGCTTGTTTAGTGTGTATTTACTTCAGTTTTAATATTTTAAAAATATTTGGAATAGGCACCGGGTTGTCCCAAATTAATAAGCGTAGAATTTTCTTGGTGAGCTTCCAGTAATAGAATTGATGTTGCACATGCATGACATAACACATCCTAAGACAAGTCTACATAATACTGATAGAACTGTATGTCAAAGTGCTGTTTAAATGGCTTAAGTGAGAGCTGACAACAATAGACATAATGACTGTGTGCTGTGGTCCTAAGAGAATTACCGTATTTTCGAAGGTGTCGAGAAATATTGTTATAAGTATACGCCATACCTAGTTCATACATATCAGTTGTTGAAAGATCATCATCATCATCAACCCATAAGTCCCACTGCTGAGCACGGGTCTCCCCTCACTTTCGTGAGGGGGTTAAGGCCATAATCCACCACGGGGGTAGATCCGGATTGGTTTATCACCTACCTACCTCCGAAATAATTCTCGGGTAGGTATGTGGTTTTCCTCACGATGTTTTCCTTCACCGTAAAGCGAGTGATAATTACGTACATATGTTTTAAAGAAACACATTGGTACGTGCCTGCACTGGGATTTGAACTCACGACCTTCTGATTGGAAGGCGGACGTTCTCCCACTAGGCTACCACCGCTACTTATACCAAGATACTTTCTCTTATGTACCTACATCTACCTGTCTCGGACCTCTTTCCACTTGCACCAGTGAATATTACTGGACCATTCACTTGCAGATGCAATGCAGGTTTGGAAACTGTTGTCGTTGATTTGACACACATCTTCAATGGGCGTATGGTAACGTGTCAACGAGTCTGAACTGTATTTCAATGAAGTATTTGAATGTACCTGAATATGGAAATGTTCTTTACGACGTTTTAACTGCCTATTGAGTTCACTAAACAATAACAGGTACCTACATCGACCCGGCGTCAATTTATACTTCAAATCATTATTGTTTTTCTTTGTTCTAATTTGTATGAATTACTAGTGACCATTACTTATTCGGAAAGTGCTTAAATGAATTTTTTTTTTTATTTCAGGTGTAAAAAACCCATAGACCAATAACGAAAATCCAAACAAAACACCCTAGCCCAGGCCTTAAATATAGGAAATTCCCAGATAATCACACAAACTTCATTACCTTTCCTTGTGTTTCTCAACCCATCCCAGAAGGAAGCGATCCTTGATCTAATGACTGCAACCGACTAACCCGAGCATTAGCAAACATGTTTTAAAATGTTCAGACTCTCCATTTTTGTTTCAACCCACGGTTGAACATAGGCCTCCTTATGTATTGAGGCTTCCTATTTGTATCTAAATGATTAGTATGATATTTAAACTTATGTTCACTTAAACGTTGTTTTGGTAAAACGCTCCGGTACCCGAGACAGGCATGCCCTAGTGCCCCCGTCTCTAGTAATCCGTGTATTTATAGTTGTAAATGATTTTATTTATAGCTGTGAATATAGTTTGCTGTATTAATAGTAATTTAGATATAAATTTTGTATTTGTATGTGCACGCCACTCTTTCTGGTCCTGCACAGGACGAATCCCCTGTATTCCTGTAATCTTGGTGACGTCGTCTAACCATTTATTAGCCATCATTCCGTCACTGTACATATTAATTATTGTAGTTTTTTATTTTATTTTTTATACCAAATAATGGTTTCTGGTTTTTAATGTGATCTTATAATTGTATTTTATGATTATTATATAATAATAATTTATTATTTCCGATTTCCGTCTAAATCTATCTAGGTAGTCAGGAACTATGAGGATCGTGGTCCGACAAACACTCAGAGTCGTTTGTGTGAACCACAATGGATCAGACAAATCTTTGCCCTGTGCGGGGATCAAACCCTCGTCCTCACGCTTCGCACGCGTCTCAACACCCTGATGCCACTGAGACCGTCACCGTTATGAAGGAAAAACAGTTTTAACACGTTCTCTGCTAAAATTACACACACGTCTGTGTTTTTGTAATTTTACAGTAAGCGGAAACACGCCTGGCATGCCATGCGAACCCGCACTGCTGTATTGACAATTTTATCACACCAGTTGTGTGCGCCCGCACTGCTGATGAGTGACGACACAACGCTAGTAAACAGTAAACACACACGTAGTGTGAATATTCGCAAAAAAGCGAAAAAGTAAAACGGTTCAGTTAAATTGTACAATTTTTGTAAGCCTTGAACCACATAGCGTCATCCATCGCTCATCAATTCATATAATAACATCTCGTTCTTGTTATTATAATATTTTTTTGCCGTAGTAACGGTTAGTTTACTCTGTAATTTTAAGGTATGAGTAGTAAAAACTATTTATAAGTACCGGTGGCGGTCAGCCGGTGAGTGTGCAGTTTCTGGGTTACAAATCAAACGTCAAGTAAATAAAATGAGCTACGGTCTTATTTATCCTGCGCTACGACTGACAAAGGGTACACAATAACCGAAAAAACACGTTTGCTTGCCCACTGTTGATGTATAAAAAATCCTTGTCTACATTATGCAAACCTTTTTCTCTTAGGTTCCAGTCCTAAGACAGATCTGTTCGTGGATGGATGGTCAGAATATTGTCTGTTTGTCTGAAGTTCTATGAGAGCTATGTATGAATATGTTTAGGGCTGTTATATTTAAAATTGTTTTTGTTCTGATGTTTATATTCTTATTTCTATTTCACTGTACATTACCTTAATTATAATTTTGAATTTTAGAATTGTTTTGACACGGTATGTGTACTATTAGTTAATGTCATTGGTTATACCGTATTAATTAATTAATGTAAATAAATAGATAATAAATAAATAAAAGTATGTTGATTATACAAAGATTTTAAATGGTGTTTAGAATCATACATAAATATGTTAATTTAGTAACTTAGCTATGGTAAAGTGTATTATTTCGCAATAAAATTTAAATTATCTGTTTTGATAAAATCGTGGTACACAAACGTATAAAATAATATTTATAACAAGAATCGGCTCTAACTACGCATTTTGAGAAACTTGGACGATTATATTTTCCAGTTATTTTGATTTATAAACCAAGCTACTAAACCGATTTCGATGAAATATCTATGGGAGCAATAAGAAAGTATAGGCTTTCAAAAAAATAATTTTTCACGCTTATTAAATGACGGTGTTTTAATAAAAAAAATATATAAAAATAAAAAACAACAAATTTAAAAACCTCCTTTTATGAAGTTGATTAAAAATAATATACGATGGAAGTGATGTGGTATTGAGACGGATTCTTTATTATAAGTATATTTTCTGTAATATGTTGCTTCTATAAATTAAAATTTATTCAAGAATTTAATTATAGAGGCCCTCGGATGACCTTACTCCCAAAGGCCGGAACTATCGCATTCCACAAACAAACAATTCAAGTGCCTACGTTAGCAAATAACTATTTAAACTCAAAACCATAATGCTTAAATTAATAAAAGTATATTATTCATTGGTAGATATGATTGAAGAAATATACGAGAAGATGAGCAAAGGACGGATTGATATTCTTAGTATGAATGAGAACAGGCGGAAAGCATGTGACACCAACACGCATGGACTCTACACAGCCTATTGGTCTGGAGTTCCTGAAACCAGTAGAGAGTGTCAGGGAGTTGGTTTACTGCTTTCCGCTGGGATCGTAGCTCGAAAGATGTAGTCTCTGCCTGTCCCAACGGGAGAAAGGCCGGACTGCTTGTATAATATATGTATTTATTCGTTAAGTTATCTTTGTACACCAATAAAGTATGCAACGTAGTGAATCATCGACGAATATGAACATGATAATTGCAAGACGTAGTTAAATTCATAGGTGAGACTATTGTTTACACTTATACCTCTCTATACTTATTTGGGGTTGCCGTCCATCCGGGTTTCCCCGGATTTGTCCTAGCTTAGAGGGCATCCGGGGAGCGTCCGGGTGGAGTCCAGACTTAAAAAATAAAATAAATAAAAAGGTGAATTATAGATAGATAGATAAACTCTGTATTGAAACACCACAGAACAAAGCAAACTTAATAACTAAAACAAACACACACTATTCACAATATTTATGATGTTTTCAACTGTTTTTTTTTATTACACTGACTATGTTTTTAAAAACCTGTTGACATGTCCGGGTTCTGGGCTCTAAAGTCCGGAATTTTTACGCGGCTTGTCCTGGTTGCCAAATTTCAGAGATGGCAACCCTATACTTATTTATAATAATACCATACTAGCAAGTTTTTATGCTTTATGCAACAAGAACTTCAAGGTGAATTTGATTTACACTTCCTAGTAGGTATTAAATTCACATGTAATTTAATCATTCATGTCCAGTTGATACCACACAATAAGTATGTAAATAGGTACATAAAATGTGTAGAATTTATTAATTTAATAGATTCCAGTTTTTTATAATTTATAGTGTTTTGTATCGAATTATATCGTGTTGTGTTTTGTCTGGTAGAAAATGCTCTTAGCGTTAAGTCCACCGCCGTAGTAGCTATTTAATCTGTGCAATAAAGTATTAAATAAATTACTAAGAGATTGCTCGTTGCGATAAAACCGCCCATTGTGACACTAATTGTTAATTTTGATTTGTTTTAGTTTTTAAGTTTCCTTTGTTCTGTATGTTGTTTCAATAAAGAGTTTATCTATCTAAATAAATAAATTATAAAAAAATCCATTTCACTCATTCAATTTTATTTACTCGCTTTAACAAATCCATGCATAAGCACCCCGCGCTTTTTATTATAAAATTAATTATTTCAACTTTTTTGTTCGGCTTGCCTTTTTAAGATAATTTATTATTAACTACTTACCTTGTTTTTTGTTGTTTCTGTTATCTAGAGCTTTATAATGTTCGTAATGTTCACTCACTTCACTACCTACTACGACCGCACCGGTCCGGCCCGACTGACGGTTTGAAATACAATAAATATTCAGTGCTCAATCGCACCCCACCTATCTGATAGGCTCTTTATCAGCATTATGTTACCGGTATTTTTACATTACTTGTACTTAGGTAAGTTTGTACGATAAATAACTTTCAGATTTAGTTATAAGGAAAATATTTATATTAAAACGAAAGAGTCTAGTAGAGTCTGGTAGAGTCAATGGAGTTTCTTTTTCCTGTGCGAGATTCAGGCATGAGAAAGGGAAATATCCTTTTTCAAACTCAAACCATAATTAGATAATAAAATCATTGGTTTCGTTTGTTTTTTTTTTGTTTTTCTATACCTATGTATTTGATATTATTTTTGACGTGCAATATTTTGCCTATTTACAATAAATTATTTGAGTTTTGAGTTTTGAAACATCTAATATCCGAACTGGACTAAACATATCAACATAATATTATGTTGCCGGTATTTTTAAATTAGGTACTTGTATACTTAAATAGGTATTTATTAACAACAAATATCAAAAATACCTTGTATATAAAACGAAACATCTAAAAACTAAATTCTTTTTCCCCGACTAGTAGTACTAACAGTTTTTTTAATATTGTTTTAGTTTTTACTATTAGTAAATTGTTTGATAATATGTTGATATATCTATTTCACATCATCTTTCGCGCCCTCTGCTGGTTGTACCAGAAAATTGACATTGTCGTTAGCTCGAGTTGTTGTTCCACGCGTGGTTCTATAGATTTGCGGTAGGTGGCGTCCCTGACGTATATTTAACATTTTCTAGTTTCAGTTACATTTTCTTTAAAATTGTTACTAGATATAATTACATATACATCAAAAAAATATGTGGAAAATTTTGATTTAACAAAAAGTAACATAACTTTATATTTTAATTATAGTATCTTTATAGGATACGAACTCGTGTTCATTTGATTTGATGTCAGTGATAATTTTGTTACTCTCTTCGACTGGGAGCGTGGCGTCTCCTGTAATCCGGCTTCTCGGAGGTCGGGACCGGAGGATGATTTGAGGTCGGGACTCACTGGTGCTGTGTGCCCCATGTTGACTGGACGTCCACACTAAGCCTGGTATTAATATGGACCACCCGGAGGAGTCCGGGAGGTGCAGGTTACCTAAGGAGGGGCGAACCGGGCCAGGGGGGAAACCCAGCAGCCAAAAGTCCCCGTATCGGGCAGTAGTGGGATAGCGGCCGGGAGTGGGGCCGCAGTATCAGCCTGACCAATACAATCAGACCCGTTTCTTTTGCCAATTTTAAGAAAAAAATTTTTTTTTTACTTTGCGATACCTATTTAGAAACAGTATATTAATTAAAATTTTGTGAATATCATTTTATAAAATAAACTGGAAGAAAACTCTTTGTAGATCCTTTTTCTATGTAACTGTAACTCTCTGTAGATATGCTCTTTGTGTATGTAATATGCAATAAAGAATATAAGAAAACACAGGTAATATAATTTACTTTTTATTTCAGATTTGACTTGAAAACGCTTCCATTACAATCGTAATGACTACGGCGTTATTAAACTAAGCGATGCAAAGCATCTAATTTCGATGTGTCTTGCAAGTATTCCTTATTTGGTAAAATAGCCCTACAGTTTGAATCACATCAGCTCCTATAATACTTTTGGGTAGGGCTTAGAGTTAAAATGCATTAATCAAGAAACATAGCTCAACGTTAGTTCTACGGTTACGTAAATATTTTACGACCATATCTGCCTAAATAGGTTCTAGCCTCAGAAATAGGACACGATCCACACTGCAAGATGTTTACAGTCGGTTATTCTGAGAACATCTTCCACTTAAAGTATGAGAATCAATGCAAGTAGAATTTTATCAAAAATAATTACTTATTCAACCCTAAGTCCAACCCGTAGCCCCGACATTTATTGAGCAGCAGGCATTTCAGGTTCATTCGTTTTATCAGAATTCTCTTTCATAGGCATCAATGGCATATCCTTCATAGGCGTCATTGGCATATCTTTCATAGGCATCATTGGATCCTCTTCAGGTTGGTCTAGCTTCACTTCCTTCTTCTCTGATTCGGACATGATGAGTTCCGGTACTTGCATTGGCTTGCTTGGCTCTTCTGGCACTGGTTCGGCTGTCTTTTCTTGAGGCACGTTAGAGTTCACTTCAGCTTGGATACTCTGAGGAAGACATTATAGATAAGTATAATTATTGTAGGGCAAGTTTCAACGATTTGGCTATATCACTTCAAGTCTAGAATAGAAGTACACCTACATTTCGAGCTGGTTTAACACTCTACATAAGTAAATTCTAGTTCTTTGCATATTTTTGTATACCTCTGGGATTTTTATCTTTATAATCAATGCTTTTTTTAATACTTTATAATAGATTAAGTTCTAAAACAGGTTCTAGCAGCTAGGTGGACACTGTACTCTGTGCCCAGAAGCTCAACCTACAGCCTAAACATTTACAAATTGTTCTCTACACCATGCCACTGTGGTGAAGTCCTGATACTGACCTCTGGTTTCTCATTGTCTTTCACACCAGCACTCTTCTCCTGCACCACGGGGTCGACGGATCTCTCAATAGGGGGCACTGCTGCGGGATCAGGCAGGATAGTGCAGTCAGCCTGGTTGGTCTTCACAAAGAAGGTTCTTGAGATCTTGTAGCGGTCTAGGACGGCGTACGCGTTCTGCATGATGCCGAGAGATGGAAGCCTGTCACGGCTGAGGAGCCATACGTTTTCTGTAGAAAGGTTTTTATGAAAATTAGATATAAAAGAGTCTAGTTTCGTTCTAACCCTTTCATTCATAAGGAGTTATTTGACGTTTAATAAAATTGCGCGCTACAATATTGTACTGCGCAGTAAGTACATTTTGTCAAAAGGGGGTTCAAGTCTAGGGAAAACATATAGTAATGATTCATTCATATATCTATGGTTATAAAATCTTTAATTACGAGATTTTATTTCTCTATTTTTGTTTGATATTTATATTTATTTCTACGTATGCTGCTATTATGCAACTGCATTATGCTGAATGATGATGATGATATATATGCAAATATTCGCACCATAAAATTGACTATTACAATATATTTTAGTTCTTTGGGCGTGAATACAATAATA
Source organism: Campaea margaritaria (assembly GCA_912999815.1). Classification (NCBI taxonomy): domain Eukaryota; kingdom Metazoa; phylum Arthropoda; class Insecta; order Lepidoptera; family Geometridae; genus Campaea; species Campaea margaritaria. Next base: position 11,418,341 of record OU538789.1, on the reverse strand, counting down.
TCATGAGTGAGCACAGAATTTTCTTATTCCATTGACAAATCTAGGGATCAGACTATGATCAGATTATGGATACCTGGATCAGACTACGGACACCTGGATCAGACTATGGATGCCTGGATAAGGTTACAAGTACTCACGGGTGTGCACAGGTCCGATTCCGCTACAAGACCACATAACGGCATAGTTCTCGTAGTCAGTGTCCAGAATGCTGAATTCTGATTCATAGGGCAGTGGCAACGAGGAGTACTTGACCATGATGCGGCCCTCGCCCTCACGCCCGATCATTTGTAGAGCCCCCTCCATGACCCGCTTCATACCCGTCCTGATAACAAAACATACAAGATAATATTAGAAAATAAAAAAACCACTACAATTCCATACCAATTCCAAGTATACCAATTCCACAGACCCGTAAAATAATAGAACAGTTCTACTTACAATGAGTTGGTGATTTCGTTGGAGACGACGATCCTGCCCTCTGGTGTGCTCAAATAGTTGATAGTGATGCATCTAGAGCCTATTTCGCTGACCGTGAAGTATCTCTCGGCTTCGTACCACGTGCCGAGGAAGCGGTTCATGTTGAAATTCGCCATGGGCTGGTGGATAAACACAATTATTAGGCCATACGTTATTTCAAGGTATATATATCCATTATACAGTCTATAGTTCAAAACAAGCAGTGGTAGCCTAGTGTGAGAACGTCTGCCTTCCAAGGAGAAGGTCGTGAGTTCTAATCTCAGTGCGGACACGAACCAATGTGTTTCTTGTAAAACATTGCGTGCGTAATTATCACTCGCTTTTCGGTAAAGGAAAAAATCGTGAGGAACATACCTACCCGAGAATTATTTCAAAGTTATGTTATCCACCAAAGTTCAAAGTTATGTTCCCGTGGCGGATTATGGCCTAACCCTCCTCACGAAAATGAGGGGAGACCCGAGCTCAGCAGTGGACCGATATGGGTTCATGATGATGATAGTTCAAAATCCGTTCAGCCGATACGGAGCTTAGATAAGTATTTTAATATTCATACCAAGACCGTAATTTGTGGTATGAATTGCAAAGCCAAAGCAGCAGGCTTTGGCAGTCTCATTTTTGCTACACAATGGTGGTGTCTGCCAGACAAAAGTTCTACAGAAATTGGTTTTCGAAACGACGATTTTGAGTATCAAAAACCACGGCTCACTCAGGTCACTGTACCTACATAGTGACATAGTTCGTTCACAAGGCGATTCGCGATCTGAATGATAATGAAAGCGAGAGCCTACCATCGATCGACGGACCCCAGGGTCGATGGCCGAGCGGCAACCGGTCCAGCATTGTCTATGGTCAGTGCCGGTGCTTATATAAGGGTTTCAAGGTCGGCTTGATGCTGCTACGGAGCGTAATTAACAAAAAAAGGTTGAATGTGCGAAAGTAGGTTTTTTTTGAATCATTTAAGTTAACATTTATTGTATAATTTATGATGACAACACTTGTGAAGCTTATCTAAAGATCACCTAAACGTCTTTGCTATAATATTTTCTTTTATATAATAATGTCCATAAAGTACCTTGAGTTCTATATATTTTAACTGCTGTACCTTCATATATTGCCCCTTTCTTATTGTGTATTTAAAGATCTCTTTTTGGATAAAATTGTTGGCCAGAAGCATGCGGCCCTCCTGATGGTAAGTAGTCACAGCCGTCTACAGATATTCGCAACGCCAGGCGCAGTGCCGGTGTGCTGTCTACCGTTATTTCTTTTAACTAATTCGAAGTCCGAATTTGTTAACTAAAAATGATCCGCTAGTGTAGTTAGATAAAGTTGTGTTTCCAAAAACAAAAGATAAAATCAAACTACCCACAAAAAATAATGAAATTTGAAACTAATTAAAGTCACAATACAGTTACAAATTGAAAGACTCACCTGAAAGTCGGGACACCATCCCAGCGTTGGGATTTGCGCCGAAGCGGTCGCTACCAAAGCCAGTAGATACAGCTGCCACATGATGACGAGACCAGGGAACTGACGGGAATGCTCCCTGGAGTCCCAGCGACGGCTTATAAAGGGGCGGCCTGGAACCGGTCCCGTGGACGTGTCTAATGGACTCCTTATCTAGCGAATCCAGCGCAGGTTCGCAAGGCAAAAAAGGATAGCTTATATTAGTGCAAATATGGCATGGCGTATGGGGTATTAATAGCTTCTCTTGGAGGACCACTTTTACTTTATGGATGTAGGAATGGCTATTGCTTCGGATCCATTCTTCTAGCGCTTGGGTTTGTCAAACGTAGTTATAGACGACACAATCGCATTTGACAATAAAAATTGTGCAACTAACTTTGAAACCGAATTTGTGACTTTGTTGATTATTTTTCTTGATTATAATAATAATAATATTTTTTTTTATTTGTATAGACATGCAAGTCAGTATAAGGAACAGTTAACGTTTTCTTCTAACGGCTATAGAAGATGAGTTGAGCAATAAACTGTTGTTTCGGAGACTGGACTTTAAAAGTCTGTATTTTCAAGTCTAGTTTCACAAGTTTTCAAGACTGCTCATTGAACTCCCATATTATAAAAGTTCAAGTATTGATTTACAATAAAGAAAATTTCCCAAAGACTACAACATCACACGTTGTATGGCAATGCTGCCAGCATTTTGGGAACATTGCCAACTGGTAGCGGCTTAATAGACTAGTGTAGGTTTTAGTTTAGGTTATCATTTTAAGTTTTTTAATTTAATTTATTTCACTGAGTGATGAAACGAGCAAGTCGTTTACCTGGTGGTAAGCGCTACGCCTGCCCATAACAGTTACAGCACCATCCAGCACCCTGCATTGCATAATCCTGCGCGGCACTGAACTGCGCTCGTCACCCTGAGACATCGGCTCTAAAGTCTCATATGTCCAGTAATTTTGCTGGAGGCAGTGCCGTTCAAACCGGAACACAGTAATGTTTGCACACTACTGTTTGGCGGATGAATATCAGGCAGAGGTGTGGTTTGCAGGTGGTTTGCAGAAGAGGCCTCCCACTACTACTAGTATTATTTTTATTATGCTTTTTTTCCTAAAATATATTTATCATAAAGAATTTCGTATAGTATCGGACATCTAGGTATTCCAGAGGGGTTACAAGTTTGAGCACCGCTGAGCTCATCAATGCTGATCTCCTTGTTAGGAAAGTGCTAATGGGTTCATTTGTTTGTTCAGTGAAGGCTGCCAGTCCCCAGGTGTCTAAGGAATAACAAACAGCTAGATAGTCTAGTTAGACGTACACTTAGCAAATATCTACGCACTACGTACAATTGGCCTCTAACGTTTAATTTTCCGGAACTAAAAAAAAAAGTGTGTAAAAAAAAATTCGAATTTATAAAATGTTTAGCCAGTTCTGTAGCTGATCTTTATTGTATATCAATACTTATGAATTTTAATAATATGAGAGTTCAATGAGCAGTCTTGAAAACTTGTGAAACTAGACTTGAAAATACAGACGTTTAAAGTCCAGTTTCGGAAGCAATAGTTCTGTGGCTGACTGTACTTTAGTAAGAATTATGCTCTCTATTTATTATTTCTTGAAAGCAGTAAGGGATAATTAAGATTAAAAGGTCCCTACATTAAAGACATAATTATTAAAAAGAATAGGCGACGAGACTTATAATAAACTAGCAGCGCCCCGCGATTTCACCCGCGTAAACTATTATCCCACTGGAACCGTTTATTTTTATGGGATTAAAAGTATCATGTGTTCTATTCCAGGACCTAAAGCATATAATGTTTCATTTCATGAAAATCTGTTCAGCCGTTTTGGCGTGAAGAGTGGACAAACATACCAACTTTCGCTTTTATAATATTAGAATGATATTTAGGATTTTTGCAAATGGTGTTTATGAAATTAAATTAATGTATATTTTTATGCATTACGTAAAACTACTGTACGAGATGAAATACGTTTTTTGATAAATTGGTAACTTAGAATAATATACATTACATCTGAATTCAAAGAGTAGAAACCGAGCTATTGATAAAAATACCAATCATAGGCGGCGGACGATATAGGCAAAAGGGATTTAGTGGAAAACTTCCTTCTAAAACCAATGTAAAAATATATCACCATGAACGAAGTCGCACAGAAGTTCATTTCAACGTAAAGTATTATCTATAACCATTTTCCAGACATAAAAGGCTAGTTAAAAGTCCCTTTGACCGGCCCACAATTATCCCGAGATCTGCACAGTCCGCAGGAATGTTCCCACTGGGCTAGGCACTGAGATCGGAACAAAAAGATGCGAGTCCCATCTGCTTACCGGTTTCAAGCCGCCCTTTTTATTTTCTATCTTTCCGTCTATTTTTATAAAATACGACGCAGACTATAACCGACGCACATACGTTGTGAAGTAACGATAAGCTACACAAATAAACCGCATAGCAATTTAGATTTATAATAAAGCGGCTATTTAAATCAACTGCCAAAATGTTACTTTTGCGTTACTCACAGATAAACCAATGGATCACAAAGTTAAATGTATTCCTAATATTATAAAATAAACCTAAACGGAAAAAAAGCTCTCACCAAACCTCAAAGTTAGGCCAAAACAGGTAAGTACAAAAAAATAACATTCCAAACCTTCGATCACGGATACAAACACACTAGATTCGCAAATCTTTGAAATCGATGCGAATTGCCGTATTAAAAAGATATAATTGGGCGTTTCGCATCGCGGTCTATTTGTGGTGATAGATTCATTTGACAGAAGCACTTGGGCCATTCGAACCTTGGTTCAAAACGCTCCAGTGCACATTCAAACTCGATGTCATTAGACCTCCTATTAGAGGCACTGTATAGGCTCTCTGCATCATTTTTCAAGTCGTTTTAGGTTTGCAACAAACGTTTGTTGAAGGATTGTAAGGCTAAATTGCTTGTCCAGCTAGTTTTTGTGTTCATACTACTTGACAAACTGTTATGGTCTTTTAATTATCTATATATATAAAAATGTTATGTTTGTTTGTGTACGCTTCAAAAACTCAAAAAGTTCTGCACCGATCAAGCTGAAATTTTAGCATGATATATAAACCGCATCAAGGATTGATTTTATCTATTTTTTTCATCAGTGACATATCAGCGAATGTGCGAATGTGCCACAGCGAAGCGTGGCAGGGTACAGCTAGTTTATAATAATTCTTGGCCTTATGTCGTAGCAGTTAGTTTGGAGCTAGTTGTTTCGCGCCTGTAGTGTCACTTTCATGTGTCGCCTAAATTAAATATGAGTGAACAAACAAATAATTTTAAACAGTCAGACAGACAAACAGACAGACAGACAACAAAGTGATCCTATAAGGGTACTTTTTTCAGTTTGAGGAACGAAACCCTAAAAAAAATTACAATGATATTTAAAAACTCACCTACAATTTTAAAGCTGAAAATCTAAAAAACTCGCTTTAATAAAATAGCAAGTCTCTTTTTTACCATAAAATAATATATTTCTATTTTTAAGTTCGGCTTGCCATTAAAGCGTGTTTTTATAGTTTTTTAAGTATCATTTAGTTTCTTTTTTTTTTAACAGGTTTGTTTTTTTTTTGTTTTATAATCGATCCTTGATAAGTGTGCAAAGTTTAAATTTGATCCGACATTTTAAAGTGGGTGAATACCACATCCAAAGACCGTTATATACACACCTTTGTACTTACCATGGTAAAAAAAGCGTGTTAAAAGCCTATCCTAGAGTCAAACCGCTAGTTGGTAACGTTCCCACAATGCTGGCAGCATTGCCACGTTGTATGGCAATGCTTAGTCTTTGGGAGAAATGGCCAGCATTTTTAAATAATTTTATTTTTGTAGTCTACTTTTGTGTTTAACTATATCTATTTATAATCAATGCAGCATAACACAAAGTCTCCACATTTAAAAGAATAAGCCACAAAACAAGAATAAGACTTTTTTGAAAACGGTGTAGGTATGTTTGTTCACTTGTGTTGCAATGCGGTTTTCATTATGTGCTAGGTTTAAATCTAATTTCTATAATGGTAGGTATACATTACAATGAGTAGAAATCGGGCTGTTGTGTATTAGCCACAGGGCTTTATAGGGAAACTTTGTCGTAGGAAATTTACGTATAAAAAAATACCACCGGGAATATTCCGAAATATCTTTACAAATAGAACGGCGTAATGTGTTGCCAAGCTCAAAACTCGAGAACGGCTGCACCAATTTAGATTATTTTTCTTTTCTTCGTAGTCCAAGGAAGGTTCTTATTAAGAGAAAATTTGGAAAAATGCCCCGAAAAATTAAAAAAATTTGGAAAAACTGTACGTACTTTTTACTACACGATTTTTCTATAAACATACGGTTTTACCTTTGTTTTTACTTTTGGTTTTTTCCAATCTTCAGTAGTTTATTTTTATGTGTGACATGGGCTGTTTTTAATCTGGGAAATGGAGAGTCCTTGCGGAAAAACTGGGATTACGCGGGTGAAACCGTGGGGAACAGCTAGTCAGTAATATAAATAAATAAAACTACACTCACCTGCAGGTAAAATCAGTGTGGGCGATCAACTGGCTCGCAGTATTTCTCGGGGTATGGCTTCTAGCGTGACCATACGTAATGGAATTACGAACCAAGCGGGTTTCAAGGTAAGTATTAAGTTATATGATGTGGAGAATCAACATCGTTCTGTATAAATGGTGCATGTTTATTAGAAAGTATGATATGTGACCGTCTTTATTGCCCACTAAAACTACCTGGAACACCCATTTTTTGGTAGGTATCTATATATTTTATCAAAATATGTTCAGCTTTTAAAAGTTAGGTGGAAACAAACACGCTTACTTTTGCATGTATGAAAGATAATTTTAACTAACAATAAAACATACCTAATATTTTTCCAACTATATCCGGAATCCAGGTACAGGATGGATTCGGAATATCGTCTCGGATTAAATAACATTATTTAGTACAATTTCGTTAATTATTTCTTATAACAGAACTTATATTAGCACCTTCGATGATTTTTGATCGAAGATTAGCACTTTTATTAATTGTTATGTTATCTACAAGCTGAAATTATTCGCTTGTAGATAACATAATATATTCGAGGCAGGAAGCCTTTGTTGAGATCTAAGTTTTTGTTTTATATTTTGTCAAGTAAATTGGAAAGTATTGTTTTTTTTTTAATTATATTATTATGTGTTTTATATATTTATGGCGTGCCGCGTGAATTTGTCATTTTATTATTCTGAATTTTCTTATACATGTGTACGAGTACTTCTTTCATTCTCAATTCTATAACGTTAGTGACATCTATTGAAGTTTGCTTGAACTTGTATCTTCTACCCTCCACATTGTGTATGCTGTACGCACATAATCGTTTTAGTGTTCAGACTGTTGTTGCACTGTCTTGTCTTGTAATCTACGCTGCATCATTAGGACCTAGGAAGTTAACTAAAGCACTGGACCAATTTATGGCACTGGATAAATACACTAACCATACGAAGGCAATAATAATATATTAAAAAAAGGGTGTGTGTAGACACGTAAGAAGTGAAACTATTTCTTCTTATTTGTTTCTCATTCCGACCCGTCAATGTTCTATGTCGAGGCTTTGTCGAGGCACAATGAAAATAGAAAATACTTTCATTAAATACTCTTTTGATTATGGTTAAAGTCTGTGGTCAAACTGAGAACTGAGATGTCAATACAAAACCTTTTTAAGCCTTTCGAGGATTAGTTTGATGGATTCGATAGTGACTTGACTTTAAGAAATTAAATGTGTTTTAAAATCGATAGTTACCATATTAAAAAAATTATTTGATTGGGGCTTTTGTTACCATAATACCAAACTTCATAATGTTAACCCGTCATGCGTCGCACGTAATGTGGATTTTTTTGTGATGTTTAATCAGTCCGCGTGACGTCCGAGGGGTTAAAGGTCACCGTCAAGATAATATTGTTTCCTCATAATAATTAGCCATGACTCTGCCATTGTGGAACGCTATGCCAGTATTTTTATATTTATCTTAAAGGAAATGTACCGAAATAAACAACACTGAAGTGTGTAACTAAAATATTCTCGTTAGGTATTTAATTTACTACAATAAGAACACATTTTTACAGAATGTTAATAAACTAAACAATATCTACAAAATTGTACACTATGTGAAAACTTATGAAATACTTTTTTTTTTATTAATTTACAAATTAACAGAGAAATCAATATTCAAGTTCAACAATATTAAGTTAAGCTTTATTATCATTATTAAAACTTACTAGCTAATTATTATTTACATTCTTAATTTTATTCTTATAACAACGTCATGTTTAAGACATTCGAATCGGCGTTCTTTCTCATTGTTTTTCTCGAAATTATATTTTTTTTTCAATCCAATTTTTTTTTTAATGTAAATTCAATTAAGACTCTTTGATGTTATTTCGAATATATTATTAAACATTTCAATTAGTTACTTTAATCGAGAATTTCTGAGAAAAGGAAGAGTATGTGATTCAAAAGATTTGAGAGAAATACACTTGCACTATAAAATTGCATTAATTTTATTTATTACACGAAAGGCAATTCCGACTAAAGTCGGTTTATCACAACTCGCTTATGTACTAATGTTTTTCAAAATACATTATAAAAATACGATTTGTTCGAGTTTGAACGTCACAGTTTACGTATAGTCATTCGTTAAAGGCACTAGTTTTACAGAATTTGAAAGATTTATTGTCATGCACTGTTCTCTTAGTTCTAACCTCCTAACAGCCATCAGCGAAGTATACATCGAAGGACTTTCGACATTATTCGCAGATGGATTTACATTTTTGTATAAGATATGATGCCTCGTTCGGTACGAGACATCCCCTCTTAGATCTAATTTGCAGTACCGACCAAAAGATGGCGTTACGAATGGACAAATCTGTGAAACGTGTCATGTTTGTATAGTGATAGTGAGTAACAGAGACGGTGCTATGCACGTTATTCTTTTCTATTTAAGGCTAGGTTTTGTTCGGCACTGAATTTTTATTAAAAACAATAGACAAAGATAATTAAACGCGACGGAAGACTGCGTTCTTGGCCTACTTATGTTACGAAGATAATTATCACATAGATTCTTAATATTAAATTGTTCCCCAATTACAAAAATATCGTCAATATGACGTTAAACAAATACAAATACAAAAACAAACAAATATCAGGTAAAACGAAAGGTAACGTTCGAAAGAATTAAAGCGACTCGACAATTTCATCGTTTAATCTAAGTTTTGAACAACTTGATGGTAACTTTAGTTTTTTTAAGCACAAAAACAATAATAAAAATTGCATTGGTAAAGTTACATTAAGCACAAAAAATAATGAAGCCGTTCTTTTAATTTCAAAAACCACAAATATTAACATTTTATTGTTTTACCATGTTCAATATTCACAAATATTTTTTTATTTGATGGTTTACTTGAAGTAAGACTCCATTACAAATATTTCAAATACATTTTAGACACAAAATGAGTATTAGAATGTAAAAGTTTCTCCAATGTAAAACAAATTTCTGGATTAAATTTTACAATAATCAATATCGAGGTATCAACTACGGACAGCAGTAACATAACACTTTGCAACAAGACGATGAAATAATCAAAACAAAATTTTGCGTTTAAAAGAAGCCTTAGAAATATAATTATCATTGTACATCCAGCCTTCATTAAAATTAGCTTTAATACAACTGGCCACAATAAAATGTTCAAAAGTGACATCGAAACAAGTTTCGATGATTTCAATAACGCTAAAGTAGGTACTAAAGATAAAAGTAACCGTTTGAAAATAATGCCTGGTAAGCTTCTTATTGCTAAAAATAGTAAAGTAGTCAAAAAATAGGACAATATTCAAGAGAAGTGGAATTGTGAAAGTTAAAACAGAAAGGACAGTGTTAGTAGCTACAAAGGTGAGATTATTAAATTGGTACCTACATACGTAACTTTAAAAATCAATCATTTCAGGTCCCTTTAATTTCTCTTAATTGTACAGTACACCAAAACATTTCTTCATAAATCTTTGGTGCTCATCCACTTTGCAAATATCGGAATAACAGATTGGAAGGAATACGTATAACATTAAGTTACATTACGAACACATTTTTTTATTAATATGTTTAATAACATTGATAATCCTAATATTGAGATTGAAACTGTCGTTAAAAAGCTGCGAAATATCAAGTCAGATAGTCATTGGAACAAAGAAGCAACTAAAGGTACCTATAATAGTATCGCGTAAGTACTAATATTTCAAATCGGAAGAAGAATTATATGATTCCTTTATCTACAGTGAAACAATAATTCGTTTCAATATATAAACACCAATGTTTTGGCAGGCGGGAGTTTAATCTTATTCTAAGTTCCAATTCTGACTAGAGTTATTGACTCTATACTTTACTTTATGAAAAGCTTAAAGCCAATACTTGAACCTGTTTCGTCACTATACTTCTTCAAGATACCGATTTAAATTAGGAGGTAGTTAATGTGACGTCACCTTAGGACTTCGCAACTTTCCTCTGACAAACGTGTCTATTTTCTATGCTTAAGGAATTAATGTGTCGGTGGCTTTTATAATAACATTTACCCTAATGAAATATATCTTTCAAATAAATACTATCTTGGAAGGTATTGGTCCCGGATTATAATTTTTAAACAAATTATAACAATTTGGACCCATTCGGCAAACATGTGATTTTAAATTATTCATAAACATCACATCCGCGGCGTAGTGCCACGAACGTCACACTATGAGTATCGCTCTGCGATATCACACATCTTACAACTAGGCACTTAACATTATTCATCCTAAAAACATATCACATTTAAACTCTCGGATTGAGAGAAGACAGTTTCAAAGTCCACAGTGACGCGGGAACCCACGTCAAGTGGACGGCCGTCATTCATGCAGGTTTTTACTGAGAAGCAAACTATTGTGCGGTCCCGACAGATGTCTGATGAGCTCCGGTAGCGCCTCGAACGTGAGCTGGCAGAAGCAGCAGTTGAACCTCCCTGGCGTGTTCGTCCGGCCATCATTCTCGCTTGACGATATCACATTGCGATGCACCGAACACAAGTGTTTCAGCAAGTGAGCTTTCTGTTTGAACATAGCGACGCAGAGTCGACAGGCAAAGGGTTTCTCCCCGGTGTGTACTCGGAGGTGGGTCTTGAGATTCCACGACATGCCGAACTGCTTGCCGCAGTATTCGCAGCGGTACTCTCGGACAGGGGCTTGTTTACTCGAGCCTTGGTCGTGCTCTGTTGAAGGTGCGTCATCACCGCCCATTTGCGGTTGGCATAGCCACGGCCCCCATGATCCAGCACTCGGAGGCCGATACTTCAGGGCATCCTCGTGTGTTACCGTGGGAGGTGTAGCACTCCTTTCGGGTAAATAAGGCGGCGCTGACGTACTGTGTGGGTGCAGTGCACTCAATCGCGTAGCCGCTACTGCTGCGGCCGTCGCGGGACCTTGCGTATACCGTAGGTGCGCCATTTCTTCTAAGTAAATTGGGGGGAATGATACAAATGGGGGATTTTGTGAGGGTGAATTATGGAAGCCAGGTCTTCTTTTTCGATGAGGTGTGACGACATAGTTTTCAGGTGAAGTTTGCACGAGTGACATAAGATCTTGGTCGGGTGGTTTTAGATTTGCATATTCTTCTAATTTTACCGTTCGTAAGTCCAGTTCGGGAGGTTCTAAGTAATGTGATTTCCTCTTAGCTCGTTCGATGCCTCGCCCTAATCGGTCGTTAAGAAGTTGTCTCCGGTAAACAGGTCCTTGGGGTGGTTCTTCTTGGCTGGATGATGTGGATCTTCTTCTAGTTATGTTCTGTGAAATAAATACAAAACACATTAAATTCAAATCTTTAAAGTAGCTAGTAAGTCGCGTAATAATTTTACAAATATGCTGATATTCACCTTTGCCGCAACCGTTTCTACATCTACATCTTGTGAGTCATCGTGTTCACTGCCTGTGTTTTCTGAGGTTCTTGCCACAGACAAGTTGACAGGATTCGATGAACTTCTTCTTCGCGCTGTCAATCGTCCGCATTCCTTGTCTCTTTCAGTTTCTTCGTCATCCCTTTCATCATTACTACTGGTTGACATACTTTCTTTCTTTATACTTCTTCCTTCTGAATCTTCTCTGTCCTTGTCTTTACTATATCCAGCGCTGGGTGTAACTCTTTCACTTTCGGAATGTGAGGATCCTGAAGGTGCATCGTGTTTACTGCTTTCATTGCTGTTGATATCGGTTTTAAGGTTCTTTGCTTTTAGTCGTTCGCATGATCTGTTCCTTTCCTCTGCTTGCTGGCGTTCCTTTGTTGATTTCCATACGTCTGATTTGATTTCCAGTAATTCAAATAGTTCTTGCATGTCATCTATTTCTCCCGACTGGAATAGAAAATTGTGAATCATTAAAACTAGATTCTCTCTTGGTATATTATCAATATCATAAACTTGTTTTTGATAAAATTCAAGATATCCTTAAACAAGGAATAATGTTAGTCCAATCCGCAGTACATACCTCTATGTAAGCTTGACCACTGTACAAAAAGACGAGAAGATGCCTCATGAGGGTGCTGTTGATGCCTGACATGTGGATAGTGACTGGATTCTCGACTGATGGTGTGTCGTCGAGAATTTTCCTGAAAGAAATAATAACCAATATTATAACCGTGAATAAAGTATATTATTATGACCAAGTTAATAAAGCTATTTTACTTTGACCAAGAACATTGTCATGCGCTTTGTTGCTTCTGAATGCTATCTACAGAGATACAGAGAATTTTAGAATTTGTAGTAGTAGGGCGTATAATTTAGTTGGGTAACTGAGCCAATGTTTTTTTTTTATTTGACTGAGTGACGAGACGAGCAAGTCGTTCACTTGATGGTAAGCGCTACGCCTGCCCATAACATTCACAGCACCACCCAGAACACTGCATTGCATAGCATAATCTTGCCCGGCACTGCACTACGCTCGTCACCCTGAGACATCGGCTGTACAGACTCAAATGCCCAGTAATTTCGCTGGAAACAATGCCCTTCAAACCGGAACAGTGATGTTTGCACACTATTGCTTGGCGGATGAATGTGTGGCAATGTGATTGCTTAGAGACAAACCCTCTCTCTCGGAAAGGAGCCTGTCTGAAAGAAGATGTCTTTGCATTGGGATGAAGATGGCGACGATGATGATGATGATGATAAGTACCTGATAAGGGGACTGGCAGCGGCCATGACGATGCGATGCGCCGCCAGCGGCACGGCGTCGTCGCAGACCAGCACCAAGTCGGAGTAGCGCGAGAGCCTCCACGCCGCCCCCACCTCATTCAGGATGCAGGCGTGGTGCTTGCCGTACGTCAGGGTCAGCAGACCTTCGCCCATCATTCCAGCACTGAAACAAACGAAAGTAAGGTTAATCTTCAGAAACATCATCTTGAAAAGTGATACAATACCTAACTACTTTCCTATGACCAGCAATGTTCGTTGATAACAGAGATCGCTTACCATCAGGGCGTCAAGTCTGTTAGATTTGGAACCGCGTTATCGCTGTTGGAATCGCAAATTTAGTCGGCGATTTCGGCTTATAAAGTCACATACGAAAAATTCTAGGATTGGTATGGTTTGCAAAAAAAATTCGACCTTAAAGGAAAAAAAAAGACAATAATTATTCTAATAGACATGTTATTAGAATAATTATTATCGTGTTTTCAAATTATGATTAACAAAATTTTATGGCAACATTCAACAAGAAGTTTACCACAAAAAGATAAAGCTCCCTACAACAATGATCACAAATGTCTAGTTTTGAACGTAATTGTGTGAAATCTAAGCTGTAATAAATAACACAATTGTACTTGACGATCGTGTGAATAGAGCTCGAATCGCTAAATCTTAGTTTTTGCTTCCAACTTCATCTCAAGGAAGTAGTTGTTCCTAATGTTCATAACGATAATAACAGGTTAAGTGTGTGTCAGACCACGTTGGTAAGGTTCCGTGGTTACAGTAGTTTCTTGATAACTAGAAAAGTTTTTATCGTTCGATGAGAGAAAGCCTCGTAAGCCTCGTAAGTCTCGATGAGTAAATGAGAGAAAGCCTCGTAAGAAAACAATAATTTATTCATTGATTTTAACAGACATGTTCAATGAACAGAAAAATGGTGGTAGCCTAGTGGGAGAACGTCCGCCTTCCAAGGAGAAGGTCGTGAGTTCAAATCCCAGTGCGGGCACGTACCAATGTGTTTCTGTAAAACATATGTACGTAATTATCACTCGCTTTTCGATGAAGGAAAACATCGTGAGGAAACCCACATACCTACCCGAGAATGATTTCGGATGTAGGTATGTTATCCACCAATCCGGACTGGGCCCCCGTGGTGGATTATGGCCTAACCCTCCTCACGAAAGAGAGGAGAGACCCGTGCCCAGCAGTGGGACGTTATGGGTTGATGATGATGATGATGATGTTCAATGAACTCTCACTACACGAGAATTTGCAGGAAAATTCCTTTTGACGTAAATGGGAAAATACTCGTAAAAAGTAAATAGGTACATTGAATTGTAATTTGTCATTTTAGGTGCGTTTAAAGTCTTCTATACATTTCGCTATTGATACCTCCAGAATTTGTGAAGCAGACTGAGACAGAACATGAACTGGACGATCACATAAGAGTTCCAGGTTGGACTAGAGAACCACGAAAACACGGCAATTAAAACTATATAAAAACAATTCGTCGGCTGACCTGTTTCTCCGTCCAATGTTATCTAATTGGTAGATGAATTCAATTATTGTTTCGTGATGAGAATCACTATACGATAAATTCATTCCACGCAATACTCGAATAAGTGAAATCATATCGAGACTGAGGCCCATCGTGTTCGCGGTTCACTGATTCCGTTCTACAACACTGAAACTGAAGTAAAGGAAGACAAGGTTGCATCTAATCGACTGTTACGAAAACAAACGCTTCTCTTAATATAGACTGACGCTGAAACAAAATCGAACCCTTTATTTGAACGCACGCAACAGATCCACAAATAGCTTGTTCAAACAATTCCAATTGCCCAACTAAATTAAAAAGGTTAAAAGGTGAGATGAATATAAATTACAGTGAACTGCTGATTCGTTCTTGGACTGCCAAAAACAGAGATAGAAGTCCCAGCAGGTGCTGGAAAGCCTGTTGCAATAGAACCTTGGCCCGGCGGAGCATCGCGACGATTAGCATTGCGTTAGAAACTCAAGATCGTTTAAAAGACGATCAACGACTTCTTTGCATTGTGTTAAAGTTTAGCAAGAGCGGGGTCAGAAGCGGCGGAACAGCGATCATTGTTATCGTTGGCTGTTGCTCTATTGTTGAAGTATTTCACTCAAAAGTCATATTTAATGACGAAGTAAGTGAGACGACTCAACACGAGTCGTAAGCACTTGTAGAATGTTCTGGCGATAATCTTGATCGCATGTCACGATTTTGTAACGATTCAGGCACAATTGTATGCGTTTGCGAGTTGCAGTATTAGTCTCAAACTCACCATATTTTTTTAGTGGGAACACGAATCGCGCTTAGTTACAATAATTATCTGAAAGTCAGCGTCATGGCCGAAATATCAAAGAGCGATTCATAGCCACGAATTTAGCGCATTAGCATCTATCTAATTAACTTTTACACTTTATGCTAATAGACGCCGGATAAAAAAATTGAAGTCTTACTTAACAAAGAGTTATCATTTCCTTGAGCGCGGGAAACTTTGAGTCATTGAAATTAGAATTAAATTGTTAGTATCCGTATATGAGAGAAAAAAACACATAATGAGATTGAGGAACGTGATTTTGAATTTTTCTCGGACGAGGTGGGTTGAGTTCGCCTTAATGAGAAACTGACAGAAGGCCACGAAAATGTAGAGAAATAATAAACGAGTGGTATAACATTGACCGTCATCTTGTCGATTACGAAATTAATAGGAGCCCACACTTAGAAATGAAGGACAAGTAGGCAGGTATACAAATTGGCAGGGAGAGGTTAATAAAGGGGCTGAACCATGGGATGGCGTTGGCCAGTAGGATGGCCTACATGCAGAATACCAAATTTGTATGCAAGGATAGTCTATTTTCAGGAGGGCACCGATGCGCGACCGACTCGCCTTCCTTTGTCCGTGGCCAGCCAACGTGACCGTGCAGTTCCCATGTTTTGCATTTAATTCCATTAAACGCAGGGTTGACGGCTGAAACATCCGTAGATTTAGATAGCGATCTTGAGAAAATTGACTGTATTATGGTTGAGACGTGTAAATATGGCTGGAAGAAAGATCGAGAAGAAAATTAAAGATAATTGGTTTGGTTTGCGAACTTTTAAATAAACATTTTATTGTTGTATTAAGTGAAGTAACTAAGTAAAAAGAATAAGTGGAAATGTTGCCCGGAAAATTAGAAAATGTGGGAAAAACTCAAACCGTTTTTCTTAATTTTTATACGATTTGATGTAGTTTTTAATTATGTTCTTCGGAATCTTCAGTTCACTAATAATAATTATCAGGGACTGTTTTTAACCTGAAAAATGCAGAGTTATTGCGGAAAAGTTGGAATTACACGGGCATATCCGTTGGGCAGAACTAACAAATAAATAAAAGTAAAGTACCTATTCAAAGAAAAACAATTTAAATCAATGAAGGTTCTTTACAGAGCCATCTAGCGATGATCTATATCGAGGTTCGTACTTTCACTTCACAGTGAAGCGTCAGGTCTATCGAAATATAGTAGAGGCTAGGCGAGTTATCTAGCGCCGCTCATAGATGGCGTTATGTGTAGTTAACTAACACGAGTTGTATTATTAGGCAATCGTATCATGAATGAAAATCAAGCAGTTTTGGGTTTAAAAATGTTTGCTCGGCCTCTCTGCTGGCCTTCAGCGTACCTACTCGCTTTCACAAACTTTTCAGTAAACACATAATACGGAAACACTGGCTGAATAGGCACAATCTCTTTACCTTTACTTTTATCCATTTGGATACAGGCGAAGGTGATTCGGTTATCCATTAAAAAAAAAATTAAACAAAAAATGACGTCATTAGGATTATTTTGGTAAACAACTTTCATTAATGGTTTGACCTTAACTTAAAAATATAATTTTGAACAACCAAATTAATTGTTATTTTTAAGCGTTTTGTAGATTTTAATAATAAGACTAAACAATAGCGATTATTTCTTCGCTGATCGACGCTGTTGCTCTACCCCAAAAGGGATGGCACATATTAATTAGATATTAAAAAAAGTTTTTAAAAACTCAGACCGTTATTTAATGACGATACAAAACCTTCAGTACTTGCTTCCTTTCTTGTTTGCCTGCTCATTGTGCTCAGTTTTTAACTTTCCCAAGCAACTACATCATAGATAGTACAATAGAATAGAATAGAAAAACTCTTTATTGTACACCAGAAACAAAAATAAACACAGTACAGAGTACATAGTACCTTAAGCAACACAATAATCTAACGATATGATACATAGATAAAGGTAAACTTAGAGATCATAATAAAAAAAAAGTGACCACCATGCCTATAGATAAATAATTTAAAACAAACAGGAAGAATTGTCACAGCTGTTTACAGAACTTGTTTATATAGCGATTATAAAATATTTCAATCAGTACAAGTATCAAGGTTGGATTGGATAATAAAGTCTTATTATGTAACAGTGCGTACTCCTAGCAGTGATTAGGCGAACCTCATATCTGGCATCTACAACTCTTAGATTGTTAGCAGATAATGGTTTTTATGATGGCAATGCTACTGTAAAAGGAGAAATTAAACGAGATAATTGAGTACCTAGAACTGCTTATTAATAATTTGTTGTGCGATACACATTTAAAGGGTTATTTCTTCTATATATGGTAGAATTGCTTCATTGCCAAGAAGTCAATATAAGTACATAACGTACGTTCGATTAACAATGATAGTGATCGGATGGGGTGATGTCGATTTGTCGCAGTTGGAGATTATGTCATTATTTTGGGAAATCAAAAATGTAACTACAAAAGTATCTTTTGAAGACTGGGGGGTTTCTTTTATGAAATTGATTCTAGATATTTACCCCTAACAGTGGTTAAGATCTGTGCAATATTATATGACGTGATCTATGGAAAAATATTTTCTAGAGAATTAGAAACTCTGAGGATTATGGTTGCACAAATACCTGGAACCTGGATCTGTGGTTCACACAAGTTACACTGCGCGCGAATTGAATCGGCAGGTTCACGCTTCGCAGTCTCATGATATTATTAAAATGTGACTTTATTTAAATAATTTTTATAACTGCTAAAAGCTCGGGTTTGACCAATTCTTATCTTACCTAGTGTTGGATCCCATGAGAGCTTTAATAAAATAACATTTATTATCAACATCCAGCATTGGAAACTAGCGGTAGAAATGTTTAACGGTGTACAAAACACAGTTTGCGAAACATTTCGCTTCGCCGGTGTTGCAAGCCTAGAAATTGTACAAGACACAACCATTGTAAGACTACTAGAGCGTAGGATTGAGAAAAAAGTTCTAACTTTCTCGACCGGTTGCCAAATAAATTGAAAGTTACGAAAATGCACATTAATTTATACAAAGGTGTTGCTATTATTTTGTAACTTTTGCCAAACATGGATTCCAAATAAAGGTAGGTATAGTTTGTTTTACTCAAGATCTTTGTAATTTGTTGGGTAAGTACTAGTATATATAACATAGCTGATGACGGACGTATTTCCGAAGCACTGGTAGCGGTCATGGAGTTTCCTTTACCTGTGCGAGATTTAACCATGAATGTTTTATTTACCTACTTATTATTTTTCTTTATGAATGTTGCACTTAAGTGTTTAAAGTGCTTTATTTTGCATACTTACAAACAATAAATGATTTGAGTTCTGATATTGTAATTAATGTTTGTGGGACCATGGTCCTCGTAGTTCCTAATTCTAGACACAGGGAATCCTTGAGGGTCCGCGATAACAAAACCACATTTAGGAAAATGAGTCTAGATTTATTAGACTGATTATTGAAGTGCCTAAATTAGGTGCGAGTAATTAAGGTCAAAACATTATTGAATTAAATTTCAATTAGATTGAAAGTAAACATTTAATTTAACAGACTTTAACATAGAAGTTTACCGAAAAATACGCAACTGAAACGAATCAACATATTATTTGTTATGCGAATGGATGTTCAAGGCCTGATGTTAAACTTGATTATGATTAAACAACACCAATGAAAGTATATTCACTAAATAAATATTTGATTAGTGAGTCAATTATTTTAACACGTGTATCACTCGCTTTTCGGTGAAGGAAAAACATCGCGGGAAACCCACATACCTACCTGAAAATTATTTCGGAGGTAGGTAGTTGATCCCATGATGTGGTGGATTATGGCCCAACCCTCCCCACGTAAGTGAGGGGAGACCCGTGCCCAGCAGTGGGACGATATGGGTTGATGATGATGATGATGATGGAGAAGAGAGTAAGTTGAGTAGTACTCTTAAACCAAGTCCAAAGTGGTATTTAATAAAAGAAATATAATTTTACCTAACTAACTTTAAATTTTGTGTGATTATAATGAAACTTCCAAAACAAACTGATACACTGATATTCAAATTACAAAAAAAAAAAATTAACATATAAAATAGTTTTAATTAATCATCTATGATAATGAGAAATATTTTTATTGGGATTTTGATTGATTATTATGCTTAATTAAGATGATCATGATCAAGGATAAAGAGAATCAGGACGTTATTAGTAGGATTTAAATATAATTAAGTTTATCATCGGTTATAATAATCTACTAGAGAGAGGAATGTCGACACCAGGAAAATAAGTTATTATTTCTATCTAAACACAAATCACCGATGTCGGACACAAAGCCGCTAGCCTTAAGTGGAACTGGGCTGGTCACATCTGTCGCATGTCGGACGATCTCTGGGCCCAAACCACAACAATGTGGATGCCACAGAACGTCAAAAGACGGCGCGGCAGGCCCAGGCTGAGATGGCGGGACGAGCTTGACTCCTTTTGCAACGACTGGACCACTAAAGCTCTCCACCGCGAGGAATAGAAAGAGGGAAGAGAGGCCTTTGCCCTGCAGTGGGATAATCACGGCTAATAATAATAATAATAGCCTGGGCCTTGCTCCGCTACCGGTGGTATCCTAGGTTTAAGTTTCTTTTATAATATTTTTAGTAGACTGTATTTTTATTAGTTTTGTAAGGGATTGTAAAAGAAATTTAAATTTAAGAAGTAAAATAAATAAAGTGAATAATAATAATAATTTCTATCTAGATGCATCTATTGTTAATCTAGACTCATCATTGAGGTGATGAAGACAAGGTCAATCACATAATGATTTCTCTTGCGAAAACGTTAGGCAAAAATAAAGACACATTTACTATCTAGGTCCTAGAATTCATCGGAATTCAAAGTACGTAGCTTTGGTGGTACACCAAGACAAATGAGACAGGAATGATCATTTTAATTTAAAATCATTTGTCGACGTTTGGTATGCGCAAAATTCCAACCAGAAAGAATTCAATCATAACTACCTTCCTAGCGAAATTAACGTTTCAATGGTAATTGAAAATAATGTTAATGATTGTCTAGAATATGAATTGTTAAATAATTATAATATTCTATTTGAAAACAAAGCAATCAATCTATATGCTGAGAATGCAGCCAACAATTACACTGTCGAGAATAAAACCGGGCTAGATCTCGGTACGGCTCGGTGCGTTCCGATTGACGTTCCATTTGACCCTGTTGGTCACAATCGCAGAAAATCTCATAAGCCTTTACATGCTTGTGAACGGTTTTCTGCTCCATTTACACAACTGAAATGATCGGCTAAATTAAATTGCCAGTCTCTAGTTTAACGCCAAATCAAAGCTTGCGACAATAAAACGGCTATCCACAACGATCAATTATGAAATGCTAATGTGTCAATTATCCGCGCCGAATGAATTTTCAATGCTGCAACAAAAAACGGACGATTTGAATAATTTAATAATAAGGAAGAGTCGTAAGCCGTGAGATTGTGAGTTCCTAATAATAATGCCGGTAGTACATGCGTACAAAGAAATACGCGTACAAAGGTACTTAGCAACAGGCCAGACCCCTTTACAAGCTTCTAACAGCCGTGCGAAGTATGACAGAAAGCGATAGTGATGTAAGTCCATAGTTGTCAAACAGGAAACCGCGGGGCGCGCGTGGCAGCGATATGCTGCACAGGCCCCGCGCTGCCATGCCGGCTCCGCTCCGGTCGGCCTTCGGACGAAATGCTCACTGCCAGCGCTGGCTCTACTGTCTACTGCATCGGGCCACATACAACAATTATGTAACGGCAGCTATACAACAAACGGCGATTCATTCATGAGAACCATAGCCGATTCAACCTTCTGCCGTTCATCACCGATTCCGAGCTTGCGATTGTTTTGATTGAACGGTTCCATTTAGTTATTTGTCTTGTTTACTACAACTGGATTCCACGCATACGATTCGATAAGGTTATCAGTGATAATTTTCTTCTACGTTGTAAAAACAAGGAACTATCCAAATTA
This sequence comes from Campaea margaritaria, assembly GCA_912999815.1. Classification (NCBI taxonomy): domain Eukaryota; kingdom Metazoa; phylum Arthropoda; class Insecta; order Lepidoptera; family Geometridae; genus Campaea; species Campaea margaritaria. The sequence goes on along the minus strand of OU538789.1, from coordinate 11,396,771 downwards.
TTTATTTTAATCAGTGCCGACTCGAGTCCAATGAGATCATTGCCATTATGATAATTTGTGTGATAAGCTTGATTCGCCTCATGTTTTACATTGTTATCGTTTTACGATGTATTTGTTTATTTCATTCATTAGCGTAAGATCTTACTACGATATTGTTATTGTTACATGTAAATACTTCATTAGATATTTACGTTTTACATTTTTGAAGTAAAAAATTACAACGTGCCATAAAATGTTTTAAGAATGTCATTCCAATATCTAGACTAAACAGTTATCTAAACATATTGTCGTCGTTGGCAACTGACAGATGTATTTATTTATAAATGCCATCGTACCCTTGCTCGAGAGAGTCTTGGGCCGAAAGCGCGAATGAGTTTTACCTTCGATGATGCTAAAATAGCTACACAGTTACACTCTCACCTTGCGTTTGATTGACGATCGATCCCTTGTGCCAGATACTTGTTAACTGTTACTACAAACAGCTAACATAGAATATTTACAAATCCAAAGTCAGCATCGGAATTCGATTGCGAAACTTTGACACTCGCCGAGTCGGATGAAGATTTCCTTCATTTGGTAATGCCGCGGCCGCTGCAGGCTGCCAGTTATCAGCGGAGCCCTCTGGCGTATTTCTATATTTTCGCAACTGTTCGGAAACAAATTGAGTTCGTGTTCGACATTTTGCGATCACTGCCGCAGTTAGATGACTATTTATAAAGAACGTGTCTAAGAAAAGGTCGGATTTGATTGTCGGCAGTCATTTGAATATCTCTGGTGTTATTACAGCAAATTATGATGAATTAAATCGTCTATGTAGAGGCGTTCTCACGCCGCGAAATTAGTTGACCTTCGCATCGGTAGTCGCTTTGTACAAAGTCAGACATAAGCTTACATCGAAGTTAGTATTAATATCTCGATCCTTATCTTTACATTCTATT